>CM062296.1:291341507-292705911 GCA_031216915.1 Pictodentalium vernedei
AAGAAAGATACATGTAAAGCCTAATACTCCTTTTCTCCTTAAGGGGTTACCTCTTTACTATATAGTTGAGCTTATTGGATTTTCCTCTATGTCCTAGGCCCTCCAGCCTGTTTACTATTCAGCTAAGTCTGGGTCATTGGTACAGTATAAAAATATTAAAAAATTTATAGTAATTTATATATTTTTTATACTTACCAATGACCCAGACGGGGATGGCCCTCCCTGGAGTTGGGAACTCTTGCCTCCCCGCTGAGTACATAGCGCTGACCAGGCACTGCCAGTAAGAATGATAATTGGCGCCAATTTCGGGACGACTGCGTCACTGCGCATGCGCAGTAGAGGCGTAGTATGGAGGTCCTTTAGGACATGATTTCTTTTTGTTTTGGATGCAAATTTTGGGGATTGGGGAGCAAAATTTGTGTTTGGCCCTGGTTTTGTTAGAGTTAGCACCAGCAAAGTCTGGGTCATTGGTAAGTATAAAAAATATATAAATTACTATAAATTTTTTAACTTTTCTGCACTTATGGAGGCAGACTGTCTCAATATAGCTTATGATAACTTCTTGAATGCCTTCAAAACAGCCTTCCCTTTAAAAAGCCTCAAACCAAATAAGAAATTCATAAAACGACAGCCGTGGATGACAAAAGGTCTTTTAGTGTCAGCCAGTAACAAAAATAAATTCTTCAACAAGAAGTTGCAATCCTCCTCAGAAATTAATGTTAGGAATTACAAAAACTACTGCCGGGTATTTAACAGAATTCAAAAGCAAAGCTATTTATTATGAAAAAATCCTCATCGAAAACAAAAACAACATGCAGAAAACATGGCAAGTTTTGAACAACGCATTAAATAGGAATAAAAATAAGAGATCTTTACCCTCCTTCTTCAATCTTGGTGACAAAAAAATAGATACGCCAAGTGACATTTCACAGCAATTTAATAACTTCTTTGTAAACATAGGCAACCAGACTTCACAACTGATCCCCAACCCCCCAAAGTCATTTGACGAGTACTTGAATACTGGACGACCCCAAAACATATTTATTACACCGACGTCGCCTTCCGAAATAACGAATATCGTAAATTCAATGAAACCTAAATTAAGCCAAGACTGTGAAAATTTATCATTGAGTATCCTAAACACTCAATAAACTTCATTGCCACCCCACTTGCACATATTATGAACAACTCATTCAACCAGTGTATGGTTCCTGACAGAATGAAAATTGCTAAGGCTACCCCAATTTTTAAAACAGGTGATGAAAACAATTTCACGAACTATAGACCAATCAGTATTTTGCATGTTTGGTCAAAAATCTTAGAAAAAATTATGTTTATAAGACTCACAAAGTTTTTAAACAAATTCAACATTATCTATCCCCACTAATACGGCTTTAGGAAACATCACAGTGCAATGCACCCAGTTATGCAATTGCTAAAATATATAGCCACAGAAAATAACAAAGTTAGTAAAGACAGTACACTTGCCTTATTCTTGGATCTCTTGCCTTTGACACTATAAGCCATGAGATACTGCTTCAAAAGTTAGAACATTATGGAATAAGAGGCAACGCTAATCACTGGTTCAAAAGCTACCTTCAGAACAGGACACAGTATGTTTGCTTTAGTAACAGTAAATCAAAGTTAGCTGAAATAACATGTGGTGTACTGCAAGGTTCAATATTAGGCCCTATCCTTTTTCTTGTTTACATAAATGATATAAATAAATCAACAACATTAAATGTTCTATCGTTTGCAGATGATACCTCGGGATACAAGTCTGGAGCAGAGATAAACCCGCTGGTCGAAGAATTTAACAAGGAACTGCAAAAAATATTCAATTGGTGCTCTGCCAACCACTTAGTTTTGAACTCCAAGAAAACAAAATATATAATTAACAACCCAACCCACAAAGAAAATATTTCCTGTGAGAACATATGTATTAATAATCAGATTATCGACAAAGTTGTCAACAGGCAGAATGAAAAATCGGTAAATTTCTGGGCATAAATATGAATATTGACGAAAATCTAACCTATAAAGGAGACATATCCCAAATCTGTTCTAAAGTTGCCTTTGCCAATCTCACTCTAAGTAAAGGGAAAAAAAAATTTTTCCTCACAGAGTTATGAAAACTTTATATCTTACCTTAATACAAAGTCACTTTATATACGGAATTCTGTTATGGGGAGGCTCAAAAGCTTGTAATCGACTGTTTAAGCTACAAAAACGATCAATATGAATCATTCATAATAAGGAATATAATACTCATACTGACCCACTGTTTATTAAAGGCGGCATTTTAAAGATAAAAGACTTGTATAATTTGCATGCTTCTCTGTTCATGTTTGACTGGCAAAATGGAAATCTCCCGGCATCATTTGCAAATTTTTTTTCTTCTGTAAATAACCAAACCAATGTAAACACACATCAAACGGGCCTTCTATATATACATAGAAGTAGAACAAATATATATATATCAATTCCAGTGAGGGGTCATAAGCTATGTTTTTGACACAAAAAATGAAAAATTTAGTTATTCAAGAATTTCATTTTCAAGTGTCATCTGCTTTTCATGTAAGGATGAAGGGTTAAAAATTAGTTTCCAGGCAATATCGCAACTCGGCTTACATTTCTGTGATCTGCTCATTGGATTTTTTTTTATTTGATGCTGACCTAATATTTTAAATAATCAAGCAGCTCTTAACATAAATGATTGATTTTATTTTGCAGGTTGCATTGGTATTGGTGTTCAGTCAGAAAGTTGCTTGGAAGTTAGTAGAGAGTGGAAAGAAGAGGTTTGGAGATTTTGGAGATCTTGTTGATTATAGCGCTCAACTTATAGCAGATTATGCTGCAGAATATATCATTAAGCAAGGTGGATGGGTAAGTTTTATTATTGCACCTGTGTTACACTGCAGTAATAAGTGAAGAAATCTATTACTGCCATGATACTGGTACAGTAGAGATATATAATAGGATTTTTTTCTCAATGCTCCTTCTGAATGTTCTAATTGTCACATTTTCTCCCCTATTGACACGTCCACCGGACGAGTCAGTAGGGGAGAAAATGTGACAATGAGAACACAACATAGAGTAGATGAAGTTGTTTCATTTGTTACCCTAATTTATGGGTTTTTATCTGACTGAATAGGCTCAGCAACTGATCCCCTAGAACCTCACTTACAATCAGGGCTTTTGTGGTGAGTGCTGTCGTACAAACTATTGCAGATTTTTTCCAATTTGTGGGATCTGAAGTGTTATTTACTATCTGTTCTTACCATAGAAACACCGAACGGAAACGTTGTTTTTTTTCTGAAACCGAACCAAAACTGAATCTGAAAAATCAAAACCTCCCAGCTGTAATTGAATATTTCTCATTGAAAAAATTGTTGTTCAAGAAGTTTGAAAGAAATAATGAAATAATTTTCTGTTGTATCTTCTTTCTTAATAATCCATGCCCCTTCCATGAAATAAAGAGAAACTCTTGCTCTGTACTTTCTGAACAGTTGTGCATGGACAAGAGCTGGGAGGTTAACTCCAACCACAGGTCGGGATCGGTAATGAGAGACTACCAAAAATCACAGCCGCACTCCAATAAACATAACCGCAAATTTGATTTTAAAATTCCAGTGCGTTTTAAGATACTGCACGTAATATTGAATTACCAAAATGACCACATAATTTGCTTTATAATAAATGCAGTATCTACGAATCTGCTGGCCACCGACAAATTATTTCTGTATACGCTTGAATGGAATTAAAAAACAAAACTGTTGCACACTATACTTGCACCAATAATGTTTTCAAGACCGTAAGCAAAAAATTGGATACAGTAGAACCTGTCTTGAGAAGCCGCCCTTTTTGCCAGGCAAAAGTTGTCTCTCAAAACAGGTGGTCTTTCATGACAGATTCATTATAGAGTAAAACAACCAATGGTACAAGGTCATAGCGGTCTCTCAAGATAGGTGAACTCTCACGACATTAGTCTCTGAAAACAGGTTTTACTGTACTTTCAGTATCAATATACAAAACTCAACACACTATTCATTAATATTCACGACCTGTCAACACCAAGGCTGAAGCATTGTAAAATGTTCATCAGTTTATCAAATGTGGTTTCCTTTGATGAACTATAACTAGCCACTTGCTCTTCATTTAAACTGTCCGATACATTTATTTCAACAGGTAATTTTGAAAGCTTGGACATCAAAATCAGTTTCAAATTCACAGTTGAAGACTGATGGAGATTTAGGGTTACAATGACCTAAATGAGCAACTTTTCTTGATAAATTTTGAGGGTTGGCATAATTTTGTAGGATCGGTCGGGTTATCCTAATTACAGTTGTTTTTGGGGGTTTTTTGGCCTGACATTTTACAACATTAGAGATATAGATATTTTATAATTATTTATTCAACTGATACCGTCAACAGATGATGCCTTATTAGTTGGTAGTGGAAGATGTTGTAATTTTGAGGTGATCTGATAGGTATTTTCGGATAGATTCCATATGCTCATGGACAACCGAAACCACAACCGCAACCAAGGTTTTTTTATTTAAAAAGCCGAAACCGCAATGTAAATCCCACAATCTCCCAGCTCTAGCATGGACTGCTGTTATTTGTTAGTATTACCTTATGTATGACAGATAACCCTTTACACAATGCATATGATATAAAAGTTCATCATTTTAACCCTTTGAACCCTCGTTTCTTGGAATGGTATAGCCTTTGTGAACACTTACAATGAGATGGGTCAGTCCCCAATATTAATATACAGGGAGGATAAATAATAACTGCAGTCTGTAGCCGTCTAGCTGCAGACTGCAGTTATTATTTTACCACCAATGCCTCATGTATAAACCTCTTATAATAAGACAAAAATGGGACGAAATTATGCCTTTGACCAAAAAGTCAGTCTTACCAAGTTCAAAGGGTTAAACATTATTTTTTCAAATTTTTCAAAATATTTCAACAGAACTAAATCATTTGACCTCCTTCATGGAAACGAGCTCATTCCAGTGAGGGGTCATATGATATGATTTTGTTGAAATTTTTTTGAAAAATAATTTTTTTTCTACTCCTGAATTTGTAGATTAAACAGTTGAATGCAGCCGATTCATGAGGTTAAGGGTTAAATAAGCTGTACTATCTCAGTGTTTCTGCTAGGTTAAAAATGACGAGGCTCTTTCGGTAATGAAAATGCAAGATCTTCTCCATTACCATGGCTTACAAAAGAGTGTACTACTATGGAATGTGCCCAGGATAACTCAGATCTCTCACATGTGGGGCATTTTTAAACTGTATATCAACATATGGCCTCATCATTCTTGAGAGCGTGTGTCAGCTATTCTCACAGAATAAAATCACCTCTCGCTGTACTTCCTTGACTACCATATCAGCAATCTTGAGCTTTTTCTTGCAGAACCACCATATATTAATAGGTCTTCCCTCAGGCAATGTTTTGCAGCAGCAAAACATTGCCATTGGGAAGATGTATTAATACTCCTGAATTTGTAGATTACGCAGGTGAATGCAGCCTATTCATGAGGTAAAGGGTTAAATAAGCTGTACTATCTCAGTGTTTCTGCTAGGTTAAAAACGATGAGGCTGTTTCGATAATGAAAATGCAAGATCATCTCCATTACCATGGCTCACAAAAGAGAGTACTATTATGGAATGTGCCCAGGATAACTCAGATCTCTCACATTTGGGGCATTTTTAAACTGTATATCAACATATGGCCTCATCATTCTTGAGAGCTTGTGCCAGCTATTCTCACAGAATAAAATCACCTCTCGCTGTACTTCCTTGGCTACCATATCAGCAATCTTGAGCTTTTTCTTGCAGAACCACCAGATATTAATAGGTCTTCCCTCAGGCAATGTTTTGCAGCAGCAAAACATTGCCATTGGGAAGATGTATTAATACTTCTGCAGTTCCTCTGTGCATCCCCAGAAAACAATAGCCACTACTAAATTAAAAAGCAGTCTTGTTGTAAGAGGTAACTACATAATAGGGAAAAAGTTGGTTTAGGCAGTGAGGCCACCAAACGGACCTTCTTCCTCCCCAGCGGAAACCCTGACTATCCAGACCTAAGTTATCATAAATGATTACGTAATCTGTTTATACCAAGCACTGTTAATATGCTGCTTTACTCTACCAGGGTTTGTATGCTGTTTTGAAATTTTAAAAAAGAGAGGTCAGAATAATGGCATAAAAATCATTTATTTTCAGGCTGCTTTATCAGGTTCTGATCACACAAGTAGCTCACCTGTAACTACACCAGAATACAGTTCACCTCTCTTGAGACCTGTCAACCCAGCAGATACTACAGTCATGCATGTACCTTCCACACATCCATTAGCATCTACCAGTCCATTACTCAACAAAGAATCAAAAGCCATTGCTCAACAAATTGGGAGATCACTATCGATGGTCCAGTCAAGTGAGAAAAATAATAATTATCCCGACAAGCATTCCTCAGTTATGTCTAGCGTTAGTGAGTTTATTCAGAACAATAAATTGAACTTCGCAATTTTATCATTGATCATTATTCTTGGTGTGTATGTGGTTAAAAAGAGAAACGTATGAGCATGGGAATAATGTAGGGCATCATTGTTTTAAAAGTTTTCTTCCTTATATGTATAGATCAGTGCTTCATAGCTGTCAGCACAAGGCGAGTTACAAAAAGCATACCTAATTTTTGTTAAGTTGTGCTGTTAGTGCAGCTATAATGGACACTGCCAATATCTGAGGGTAGTGATTTTGAAAAATGTATCTCATTTTCTTCATACGAATATATTTTATGAATGTAATACAGTAGAGCCCACTTAACTGGATATCTCTTAACTGAATAACCCTGTTAATTGAATATAATTTCACAACACAAAACCATTTACCATACCTCAAGTACAAATTTGACCTGTTAATTGAATATAGGTTATAGAGTAAGCTCCTGTTAATTGAATAAAAAATCTTGTAACCCGTCGAGAAATTACCCTGACTCTCCCCAGTTTTCCTTTGTTTATAGACCTATTTGGCCTCAGTCCATCCAATACAGGAATTTAATCTATTATATCTTGTTTGACAGAGCTCATGGAGCTCTGTCAAACAAGATATAATAGAATAAATGCTAAGTTTATCTCTAGAATGCAGGAAAGTTACACCATCCCTGTTAATTGAATAATTTTCATTGACAAAGTGGCTATTCAATTAACTGGTAGAGTGCTGAATTATTTTTGGTCATCAAAATTTGTTCACATGTCATTGCCTTGCAACAATTTATGGGAGAGAGCCAATAGGCACTCTCCCATGAATTGTAACAAGACAAATCCTCACAGACTAAATAATTTCACTTCAAAGGTGATATGGAGAACATCCACGGAATATGAAGCCTTTAAGTTGTGGTACCGACACTTCAGAATAAAGCCCAAATATGGGCTTCCCGCACTCTACCAGTTAACAGGGCTCCACAGTATTAACCATATGCACACTGATGTTGTAATATTCAAATTTCAAACTACAAATTTTACCCATAATGCAACTGCTAATTTAACCAATTCAGTTTCATTTGACAGAGCTCACTGAGCTCTATCAAATAAGATTGAATTGGTTAAATTATCCAGTTGCATTATAGGTAAAGTTTGCTGCTTGAAATTTCGGTAGTTTGACATCTGTGTTTGGTTGGTTAAGTAGTTTACTGACTAGCTTCTCTATCAGTAGTTGTAAAAACATGGTATATAACAATGGGAGTAACTTGTATGATAATCATTGGAAAAATTTATGCCACACCACAGACCTGCATACATTCTGAGCTCCGGTAGGTATAGCAAAGAAGTTTAAATTAATGACTGGAACAAGACATTGTATTCGGGTCAAGACTGCAATATGATATATCTTGTAATTTCAATGCCATACCTCAGTTAGTCCTGAAGTATGGCATAGAAATTACAAGATATATCCATTTGCTAATATTGTAGGAGCATGAGAGGAAGTGTACCTTAGTTGAATATAAGCAGTGATGTAAGTTTTCGGGGTTTTTCCTGAAATCATAGTTTTTTGTTGAGGAAATGATCAATTTTCAGGGTTTATTTCTGGTGAAAATTTAGCATTTTTTTGTGAAAACCTGTCAGATCATCAAGGTTCAGGGTTTTTCATCTGGTGGAGAAAGCCAGAGTACCCAGAGAGAACCGCTGAACAGTGAGAGCAACCTTCAAACTCCCCAACTCTACACAAGCAGAGTTAGCATTGTTTGAAGACAAGTACACCATCAACATGCAGTGTGTCTTAGTACATAGTGCCACCATGTCTCCACATGGGCAGTTGGGATTAAGTTCCTTGCCCAGACGCAGTTTCCTCTGGTGGAGATCGAACTGTGGACCTTTCACTTTGAAGTCCAATGCCACAAACACTGAGCCACTGTGCACCCTTTCATCAAAAGTTACTTACATCCCTGAATATAAGGTGCATCAGATGTGCATGAGCAAGATAGTGTGGATCAGAAATGAAGCACTGATACATTATTATGTTTTGGATGCAATATACTTAAATATATCTACATATTCATGTATCACATTTATTGGAATAAACTAGGATAGCTCAGTTTGAAGAAGAAATGATTTAACCTTAAATTGCTTGTTGCCATCTGTGACGGACTTCTTCCTCGGAACAGGTTTCTCAAAATGCAGTCTTTAGGTAAACAAATCAGTGACAGTCAAGGAACTCAAGCTGTGGATACTAGTTGGTTCCTGGCTGCCCAAATAGGAGGCCAGGACCTAACTAGACACTACTTTTAAGCCCTAGAACTTTGTTTTTCCTAGTAATGAAAAGTTAGCAGGAATCTATCAAGCCAACATTCAGGAATTTCTGTGGGGTGTTTCTTCATGTTGACAAGTGCTTCCTTGAAGCATAAAGTGCTGAAATGAAGTGAGTATGGAGATCTCACTGGCATTTCCTCGATAAAAATTATAAAAATTAAGTATAAGTGCTAAAATGAGGTGAGTATGGAGGTCTCACTGGCATTTCCTCGACAAAAATTGTAAAAATTAAGTGTAAAATGGAACATTGTGGTAAGCTTTGAATATGTTATGTACTGTCACATCTCTCTTGAGAAAGGACATTTAAGTTCAAGAGATGACTACTAATATATATCTTACCAGGCCTTGTATTTTGCACTTTCATAGGGACTATTTTTATTTCCACAAGAATTTATAATTCAAAAGTACTCTTCAGGAAAACAACTCCTGGGATATTGAGGGCCAAAAAGCAGGTGGCAAACAGGAGTTGGGGTGTTGCTCTGAAGGGGACAAATGGGGTTAGTTGTGAAACAACCCTTGCTCGATTTCCTTAACAACCTAAAAACTGATTGACAACATTGGATGCATGGAATTTGTTCAGTAGTTGGACTCGTCTCTTTTTGGATTGGATAACAGGAAGATGGAAGATAAGGAAAAAACTTTGCTTAAATGGGAATTTTACTGCCTATTTCACATTAGGAAAGAAGAAGAAATTCATTCCTAAGAAAGCCTTGGTTTAAGCACTGGCATAGGTAGCCAAGACTTGTCTAGGAACAACCATTTCCATAGCAAGTTTACCTGTAGGCTGCATTTTCAGGCACCTGTTGTAATGTTGTCCAAATTGACTAGATATGGGCCTTTAAGGGTTGAATTACTTACCACATGTTTTGAGTAATGTGTTATAGCATGTGGTTTGTTCACTTCTGCATAAAATAAGGCATCACAAAGTAGGTCTTCTGTTCCTCAGGCCATTTTTTTGTAAAATTGCATGTGGACAAGCATCTTTTTATTTTAGTTTTTATTTTTGTGATTATTTCTTTGCCATCAAAAGTTAATGTTATTGGTTTGTTTTATGTTTTAGGCCTCATATTCTACAGAATAACATGGGTGGTGGTGTATTTCATCCCTTGAGTGCAAGAAGGCTAAAGCATTGCAAAGCCTTGTTGCACTCAAGGGATAAATTTATCAGTTTTATTAACTTGGGTAAAATATCAGACATAAACTATTTAATTTTTTTTTTTTTAAAGTTTGTATTGATTATAAAAAGAGAGCATGCGGCAGCACAAAGGACCACGCAGGAGGCCTGAGAAACAGATTTTCATCTTTTTTAGGCCTAATCAATATTTGTTATTTCCTTATTCAAAGTTTATAGAGAGCAACCATCTAGTTATAATAAAAATAGTGTGACCGTATTACTTATATCCAGAAACTCAGAGTTCAGTTTGTTTGGTTTTGCATCCGAGTTCATGATGCACAAGCACCTACCAGTTCTTGCAAACCAGTATCAAAAACTGATTTGTACTTTGCGATGCAGCATAAAGCACTTCTTGCATATCGTCCTTGAGTGTAACAAGAAACCTTTTGTGATGCTTTACTGCCTTATACTGACAGGATGATATATTTTTGTAGACGAATCAAAATGAACTGAACATGCAGTAAATGTAAATGTATGTGTTTGCATTCATTATGGTTCTGATTTGCTAAATTTAGGTTTGTGTAATTTTCAATTGTCAGTTTGCTGCTGGTGTTCATATCCTTACTATTTTGATCAAGAGATGGAAATTGTGAAATATTTGCACTTAATGTCTCCGAAGTTTGTCCCATGGTGTGCAAAAAGTATAAGTTTATAATTTCTTGCACTGAAACACAGTTAATGCTGTTGATTGGATTCCCAAGAACTTGAAATTCTCACTGTAATTTTACCACACACAATTCCCTGTTGGAACCCCAGGAAGTGAAGCAGTGCTTGTTTACTGTGGTAAACAAGCTATGTTTTACTTGTAAATCAGTACCCAGTAACCAGTGTCTGGAGTTGGAGTGGAAGTCCTTTAAAATGGGCAATGTGAGTTTAAACGATTGGCTGTAATTGACTTTATATCCATGTTGCGCTCATAATTTGCCATTGTGCAGAAATATGTGACCTTAAACTCCAATAAATAAATAAATAAATTCCCCATACATTACACTTGCTATTATTTTCACTTGCGCAAGTTTTTGTTAATGCTGATGTGTTATATTTTATGAGGGGATTATGCCCTTGCTTAAGCCCTTTATCCAATGGGGATGATGTCAAAATTTATTATTTTAAATATTATTTTTTCAAATATTTCAGAAAATGTAAAAAAAACATATCATGTGACCCCTCTTTGGAATGAGCTTTTTTCTTTCTTTTTTTTTGACTGCTGAATTTGTATATTACGCATGCGGATGTGGCTGATTCTTTAGGTAAATGCTGAGATTCAGGTGATAATCTTGCTATATTTATGACAATTATTATTACCTGTGTATTTATACCTTGGGTGCAATGATCAAGAATTGTATTGTTATTTGTGTCTCCAAGAGAAAACAAATTATGTCTCTTAGTATCTTGACTCTCCTTATTTATCATCTGCAAACTGGTGTCAAAATACTGAAGTTTCTAGCAGCAGTTTTTCCCATAATAGAACTAGGAAATTAACCAATTCAGTCTTGTTTGACAGAGCTTAATATGTTTGCATTCACGGGTCAGTTTTCACTGTGTCCCCTACACACACATACACACACACTTTTAGAGACAGATATGTGTGGATGATTAAAATTGCTGATCACAATCAGTCCTTTGCTAATCATTACAGATTTGCCTAGCAAGAACTAGTAATAAAATTTTCAGAACAAATGTAATGTTGACCCAACAGAATAAAATCTCTTTTATCTCTCTTGGAAGGTGAACACCTGATACTTTTTTACCATCTCTATAAAATTAACACTGAGGAATTAACCCTCTGCACAGTGGTACCTAAATATCAAAATGTCAAGCTATACATTTTTCCCACATTGGAGCTACAAATTTAACCAGTTTAATCCTGTTTGACAGAGCTCATTGAGCTGTGTCAAACTGGATTAAATTGGTTACATTCCTGGTTGCAGTATGGAAAACTTTTGATGATTGAAAATTTGATATTTTATTGACAACGTGCAGAGGATTAATGAAACATACTGATAATTCATATTAACCCTTTACCCAACACAGATGATATCAAAATTTATTATTTTAAATATCATTTTTTTTAATTTTTCTTAAAATTTCAACAAAACCATATCATATGACCCTTCATTGTAAAATGTAAAAATATTTTTTCAACTGCTGAATTTGCATAATACGTGGGTGGATGTGGCCGATTCGTTGGGTAAAGGGTTAAGAAAACTGTGTATCTTGAATACTTAACTAGTCATGGTAGAAATTGTCTTCAAAGACACTATTTTGTTTATGTAAAACTGAGAATTTAAGCAATTACATCTTGTTTGAAAGAGTCCCATAGGCTTTGACAAAGAAGATCTACTTTTTTCCACGGAAGTTGACATTTATTCTACAGGTGGAAAAGTCCTCTTTGTGAATGTTTTAGTTTTAATCCACTCTCCACATAGAATAGAATTGTGTGCCTGACTGTGCCATGCTTTCATTAAGTGCTGTGTTCAAGGATTTTGTGCATGATCTTGTAAAAACCATTCCATTGTCTTGAAAACCTGAACGTTTCAGCTGAATGTATCTTCAATATAAATATTTTATTATTACATTTATATTTATTTTGATTCCTTTATTATTCAAATATCTATTTTTTTATGTGTATTTATATCATTTGATGTATGTTTTCAGCTCCGTTTGTGTTCTACCAGTTTGTATGGATATGGAATTGTTCAGCCGCACACAAAAATTGAAGTTAGAATTTTGCTACTTTTTAAATTTTTGATACTAAAACATGGCCCATTCCAATGATAGATCATAAACTATATTTTTGAACCCAAAAACATTTTTGCAGTATCACCATATAAGGCCCCACAAAGTAAATCTGTTTCTCATGCCATTTTTTTGTAAAATTGCATGTGGGCAAGCAATTTTTTATTTTAATTTTAATTTTTGTAATTATTTCTTTGTCACCAAAAGTTCATGTTCTTTGTTAGTTTTATGTTTTAGGCCTCACAATCTGCAGAATAGCATGGGTGGTGTATTTTGTCTCTTAAGTGCAAGAATGCTTTACAATGCTAAAGCATTGCAAAGCCTTGTTGCACTTAAGGGACAAATTATCAATTTTTTTAAACTTGTGTAAAATATCAGGCAAAAACCATTTAATTTTAATTTTTTTAAGTTTGCATTGGTTATAAAAAGAGAGCTTGTGGCAGCCAAAAGGACCATGCAGGAGGGCCTGAGAAACAGATTTTTAACTTTTTAGGCCTAACTTATAACTTCTGTAGCTTTTGGAAACTTTGCCATCTTCAACAACTGTGAATACATAAACAGGGTTCCCATGGGGGCCTTGGATTCAAGGAACAGTCTTGAATTTGACTATGGGACATTGATGGCCTTGAAATCCTGTAAAATTTACCAGGAGGCCTTGAAAAGACTAAATTGAATAGTCGTGAAATAAATTGCTAATGAAGCATGTAATCGTAACTATACAGTTTTATATACTAGAGTTTGTGAAGGCATAGTCCTAACTGGAACCTCCAGTAATTATCCCATCCTCTTAGTTAGGACTACTGAAGGCAGGGCCTTGAAAATCCTTGAATTTGGTTGTTGTAGGGCCTTGAAAAATGCTGAAATATGTCTAGAAAAGCCTTGAATATCCTTGCATTTTATCAGTCCATGCCTATAGGAACCCTGTTGTGACTACATTGTTTCATCATATTAATTTCATATTATATTTATAGTAAATGGTTAGAATGCCACAGCACTAATGACAATGTATCAGATGTAGGGAATCTGAAGGATGTTAAATATTGTTGTTGGGGGCAGGATCAGGATCCCCACTCCCCCTCCAACAATTAACGTCATCTTTAAGTCATAGGTAAAAAGTTAATATAATACTCTGTTGGAAGGGCTCAGATAACTCTTTCAAAAAATATATCACACAATGATTCCATCAGCAAAAGCAATTGTACTCAAAGATGTTCCTATTCTAGAATGGATCACTGGCTCTTTAATAGTTTCAAAAATTCAATCTGAAATTCTTGGAAACCGCCAAACAAAGTTGGGAGAGGGGGTGTTGAATGAAAGGTAAGGTAATGTAAGGTGTGATACTGCTTTGTGATGCTACTTGTGGGAGGGCAAGTTTGAGATGGGGCATCTACATTTCGAAATACTAGCATAATACTGTTTTTGACATCACAGCTAAATTTTTGAAGAACTCTTTTTATACCCCCACAAATGAAGTTTTAAGGGGGGTGGGGGCGGGGTATATAGGAGTCAACTTGTCGGTCGTCGTCAGTCCGTTGCACATGTCAACTTGTGGAGCGAACTACTTCCACACTTTTAGCTGCATTTTCATGAAACTTCACAAAAATGATGATGAGGGAAAGTGCATAACATAAATTTTTTTTCCCCTTGGTTTCAAGATGGCCGACTGCCGGCTATATTGGATTTTTTTTTTACTAAACTTGTAGAGCGAACTACTCCACAGTTTTAGCCACATTTTCATGAAACTTCACAAAAATGATCAACATGATGAGGGGAAGTACATGACATAATTTTTTTCTCGCTGGGTTTCAAGATGGCCGACTGGTGGCCATATTGGATTTTTTTATTACTAAACTTGTGGAGCAAACTACTTCCACAGTTTTAGCCGCATTTTCATGAAACTTCACAAAAATGATCAACATGATGAGGGGAAGTGCGTGACATAATTTTTTTTCCCGCTCGGTTTCAATGTGGCTGACTGGTGGCCATATTGGATTTTTTTTTACTCAGAAACATTGAATGCCCCTTTTCAGTCACTCACACTAGGCGGTATGCCACGGTGGGGGTATAGCGGGCGACAGACCATCTCTAGTTTTTCCAACTACTTATTTTGGTTGATTCGGTGGGTAAAAGTTTAAAGTCAGAACAGAATGAAAGGCAAATTCTGTAAACTGATGTAAAAAATAGTCTGAAATATCAAGCAGCAAATTTTCTCCAAAAACAATTAGAAATTTAACCAATTTACTCTTGTTTGACAGAGCTTGAGCTCTGTCAAACACGAGTGAATTGGTTAAATTTCTCGTTGCAGTATGGGAGAACATTGCTTCTTGAAATTTTGATATTTTGACATCTGTATGCAGAGGGTTAAATGCATCACCCTACAATGGACTGAGCTCTAAAAGCTTGCTCTATTGAGGGAACATGGCTTTGTTTTGAAAACAAAAGGAAAATGTTCGGGGATGCGGTGGCATTGCGGTAACCGGTTCTCGTCAAATCACCGAAGTTGAGCAACGTCGATCCTGGTGAGTTCTTGGATGGGTGACCATCTGAGCAATCGATTTGGACTCCCGCATTGTGTCCTTGGGCAAGGCACTTCACCCCGATTGTCCACATGTGGGCACGATGGTGCCATGTACTAAGGCGTATTGCATGTCGTTGGCGTGCATGTCTTCAACCAATCTAATCCTGCCTGTGCTGCAGTGTGGAGTTACGATGTTGGGGAGCTTGCAGATGCTCGTCGTTGCTCGGTGGTTCTCTCCGGGTACTCTGGCTTCCTTCACCAGTAAAACTGTCACTGACACGATATGACCTTGGCTGTTAATGTGTCGTTAATACCCTAAAAATAAATAAATAAAGGAAAATGTTTTGTAATCAAAGAAGATACATTGTATCATCTGTTGATCATGTTAGATAATCAGTTAAGTGGCTGTTCGATCCCCATCCGGGACGACCCGCGTTGTGTCCTTGGGCAAGGTACTTTATCCCCGTTGCCTACATGGGGGCACGATGATGCCATGTACTAAGGCGTACTGCACGTCGATGGTGCACATGTATTCAACTGCTGTAATCCTGCTTGAGCGAAGCTGACAGTTGCTCGTCGATGCTCAGTGATTCTCTCCGGGTACTCCGGCTTCCTCCACCCATAAAACTGTCACGGTCACGATTAGCCATTGAGCATAAGTATGTGACGTTAACTCGTAACCCGCTGAGTATTTTCAAGATATTTTTTCATCAAATCTAGTCATGGCTGCTGTAAAGCAGCCATGACTAGTGTTGATAAAAAATTAATCTAAATATAACAAGAAATTATTGGTGAAAAAATCCATTCAATTAACAGGGGAACATATGCTTAAATATGCCCAAATTATACTTCTATCAGTGACAAGAGAAACCCTGTGCTGGGCAGGAATATCCTCCAGCAACATGCAAAGAGTTAAACACCAATAAATAAATAAATAAATAATACAGTTAAGTGGCTGCACTTTTCAATGATTTGATAATACATCATTAAACCCCTATATCCACAGCATTTGTGAGCCTGAACGATTTCAACCTCGGCAGGTCCCTCATAGGAACCCTTAGATATGAATCAGTGCTTGTTTACTGTGGGTAAAATTGGACACAATCAACAATGCTTTGGGTGGAAGTGAGCAACATGGGTATAAACGACTGACTAAACTTGACTTCATCTCCATGTTACGGTGCAGAAATAAGTGGCCTTAACTGGTAAAGTGCTAAAAAAATTTCAAATATGCTTTGAAACATGACATTTTTTTTCTCAGGAAAAGTTCACTCAAACAGTTATGTCTGTTTTTGCTCTAATTTTTTATTATTTCAAATATGTTGTTTTCATTTATTGGAGAGTGCCCATTGGCACTCTCCAATAAAGTAAAATAAAATATGTCATTTCAATACACTTTCTATTATTTTGGAAAAAATAGCAACATCTCACAGGGACGGTAAAGCTACTATAATGGCTTTCAGCACTTTACAGTAAAGCTATGATAGAGGCATCCAGCACTCAGTCAGTTAAACATCAATAAATGAATAGTTATTGCTTGCACTGCTGTTTGGTGAAAAATTATCCCTTAGTGTTTCAGCAGTTATCCAATATCCTTAAACTATATAGTATTGAAAATAATAAAAAAAAAAAAACAACAAAACAACAGGGCCAATATAAATTAATTTCAAGATTAAAATTAAATTTTTTTTAAAAATTATGGAGGGCAGATGGATTTTTATTTTATTTGTATCCCATGTAGCATCAGAATGATCATCAGAATTTCCTTCATTTTTCTGACTGTATGGTTATAGCGATTTTATCACCAGTCAAGTATGCTTGATACAGTCAGGGAAAATAAAGAGGATTTTGTGTTGATAAATCATTACAAGCTTTATTGTAATGTCTGAGTCCCAAACAGGTGCGAAGTTGAGGATAGGTTAGGCCAAATACAGAAACATATTAATAAATATTTGTATTTTTTGAAGTGTAATTTATTTTTTGTCTGTAAGGGTATAATAGTAAAGCAGCTGGACGACAATATATTTTTTATTCTATGATGTACAAGCCAGAAAATAAGCAGGCTGACATCTACAAAATGAGGTCCCCAGAGGGTGAATTTAGTGATGCTACCCTGCACAGCAGGGTAGCATCACTAAATTTACCCTCTGTGAACCTCAATCTGAATCAGGGTCTCAAAACTAAAAAGAAAGAGGTACCCAGAGGATAAATTGGCCCACTGTATGGGATTGCATCATCAAATTTTCCCTCTGGGGACCTCATTTTGCAAATGTCAGACTGCTTATTTTCATGCCTGATGATGTAGAGGGTAAAACTGAAATGGTTAAAGTGTTTTCTCGATCGATCACATGGATGAACCTTGGTTAACCGATTAATCACTTGCCCTAATGGGTTGCTGAATTATTGCTGTACCATTGATGATTTACAGCATTAGCCAAATAACCATTTACCCAACATAACGCAAAACCGACCAGCACTATATACAAAAATCTCCATTCAAATTTTGTTATGTTTTAGTAATTCAAGAATACATTTTGCAAGTATATTCTGTTATGCACATTGGGTAAAGGGTTAAGAATGACCATTTCCAGCTACTGATACAGTATAATAATCATGCAAGTGAACAAGTATGTCAGCAAGTAACTTGCATGCTTTACTCTGTCTCATATAATTGATGTGAGTCAGTGTGACAATGTTTGCCTATTTTGGAGCAGGTTTGTTACTTTGTTAACCCATATAATGCTGTAGCTCAGAGTAAATGGTTAATCAATCAGTTACTTTTTTGATCGATCAAGACATTGATCATTGGTTAATCGATTAAACGGTTAACCATTTCAGCTCTAGTAGAGAGCATTTGAACACTTTACCTACATGTAAAATAATGGCCAAATCCGCCAAGCACAACACAGAAAAAATGACATTTAGATTTTCAGATTTTATTTTTTTAAAAATCGCTTACAAAATAAAGCTTATGATGCCTCATTGGAATGAGCTCATTCAGTTGAAGGGATATGAGCTATTTTTTTTAGCAAAATATGAAAATATTAAGCTTTTCAAGATTTTTTGTCAAGTGTTGTCTTTCAATTGTCTTAGATAAAGGGTTAACTGTATAACTCTTTACCTAACTAACAGTATGCATTTGCTAGTGCAGTTTACAAATTGATCAGCTGAAAAAAATTTCCAACATTTCCAGAAAACCATATCAAATGACCCTAATGAGCTTGTCAAGTTCGTTCCACTGAGCAGGGTCACATAATATGGTTTTGTTCAAATTTTGGCTAATAATTAAAATAATAAATATTGAGATTGTGTGAATTGGGCAAAGGGTTAACCCTTTACCCAACTCAGACGATATCAAAATTTATTATATTAAAAATTATTTACATTTTGTTTTAAAACGTTTCAACAAAACCATATCATATGACCCCCTCACTGGAACAAGCTTGAGGAGCTTGTTCCACTGAGGGGTCACATAACATTATATGGTTTTGTTGAAATTTTTTGAAAAAGTTTTTTTTTTTTTCTAATGCTGAATTTGTACATTATGTGGGCGGAATGCTGCTGATTTGTTAGGTAAATGGTTAATTATAAAAACTTACATCATTTTATTTATCAGTATCATTCCAGTACTTAATACCTCAGTCCAGCTGTTTGAATTTGATATTTTTGTTTTTTTGGTTGAATTTATACATGCAAAATGTTTTAAGAACATTTATTTATATATTTGATTTCTGTAAACTGAGAAAAATTATTTTCATGCTGACACTGTGGCAGTCATGCCATCAAGTCCCATCAACAATAGACAGAAAACCTACTGAATTATACTCCCCATGGGAACCCTGGGAAGTAAAGCAGTGGCAGCTTACTGTGGTAAACAAGCTCAGTCTTACTGGTAAAATAGGACACGGTAACCAGTGCCTGGGGTGGAAGTCCTCTAAAATGGGTATAAACGATTGGTTGAACTTGACTTTATATCCATGTTGTGGTCACTATTAGCCATTGTGCAGAAAAAAGTGACCTAAAACACCAATAAATAAATAATACTGAATTAAACCCCCTGCTTTGCCATGTTTACAGGCTTTTTAAAAATTCTTATGCAGACATTTTACTCAACATCCAAGTACATTTTTCCATTCACACTTAACAAAATAGTGCCGTAATTTGAACTTTCCAATCTTTTTCGATTATCGATTTTAAATTTATTTTAACCCTTTACCTAACATGAAAAGCAGACAACACTTGCCAAAAAAATTCTTGAATAACTAATTTTTTTTATTTTTTGTCTCAAAAACATAGGTTATGACCCCTCGTTGGAACGAGCTCAACGAGCTCGTTCCAACGAGCGGTCATAACCTGTGTTTTTGAGACAAAAAATGAAAAAAATAATGAAAATTAATAGGCGATTTTTTGAGAATAGTGCTGGCCAGTTTTGACCGTTACGTTGGGTAAAGGGTTAAATCAAAATTCTTTAGTGTCTCTGAACAGTTTGGAAGCCTCTCAAAAACAAGATAAAAAACTTTGGCCTTTTTACACTTGTGATGAATAATAATTTCTTCCACAGTTGGTAAGAAAAAATAACTTGAAAGATCAAATTCTTCAAAAGAACTTTCTTCAAAAACATTTGTGTTCGGGCTCCATTGTTTTCAATATTTTACATTTAATGTACTATAATTTGTACATAGTAGTAGCAAACAGGGTTTAAGAAAATAGCTGCCCTTTACACTCCACTTTCTCTCCTCACTCCCACCTTTCAGACAGGAACATATTGTGATAAAAAGATGAAACCTTCTACAGTGTAACCCTGTTAATTGAATAGCGACTGTAATTAGTTTAACAGGAGTATTCAATTAACAGGGCTTTGGTCACCCTCCTGTATTCCAGAGATAAGCTGAGCATTTATTCCATTAGATCTTTTTTGACATAGCTCATAGAGCTCTGTCAAAAAAGATATAACAGATTAAATGTATCGGATATACTGAGGCCAAATAGGTCTGTAAACAAGGGCAATTTGGCGATTGTTAGAGTAATTTCTTGTCAAATTAAAAGATTAATTTATTCAGTTAACAGGAGCTTGCTCTGTAACTTACATGCAATTAATGTGTCAGTTTTGTACTGACGTCCTTATGGGAACCCTGGGAACTGAGGTAAACAAGCTGTGTTTACTGGTAAAATAGGACCTGGTAGCTAACACCTGTGGTGGAGGTCCTCTGAAATGGGCAGTGTGAGTGTAAATGATTCGCTGGAATTAACTTTATATCCATGTTGTGGTCACTATTAATCATTGTGTGGAAATGTGTGACCTGAAACACCAATAAATAAATTTCATTTTGTAATAAATAATTTTCATGGTAAATGGTTTTGTATTCAGAAGTTATATTCGATTAAGAGATATACAATTAAGAGGGCTTCACGGTATAATTTGGGTTGAATTGATTTTATGTATGTATTTATGAATGTTTGTAATACAGAATAAACCCACAGTAGCGTGGTGTACTAAATGTTCATCACGAGTGGTGAACATTTGGTACACCAAGCTACTTTGGGTATATTTTATTTATACCATGATCGTCAGATTGATAAGAGTTTAAGTGTTAAATAATACAATATTGACAGGTGCGAATCTGTTTTTGTTTACATGAGCACCAGTGGGCAGTACTTCTGCTGTCAATTTTATTGTCGAAACGAAATGGAAAGAGAAACGTGCAAATCACGGGGCCTTTTTCATTTTAGTAGCATAATAACATACTATTTCAAGTTGTGGATGCTTTATTAACGTGAGGCAATATATGTTTGTTAATTTTGGGTATCTTATGAGGTAAACTCATTTAAAAACATAATAAAAAAATTTCCAGTTTCATTTCACTCTTCGCAAGGCGACAAGCGAATAATTTAGGCAAGTTTGCATTCTAGTCGAGGTCACCAAAGGTCAACTTGGATGTAGTAGTTTCACTGTTGGTGTAAATTTTAACTATTGAAATCCTTTTCTTGGTGTGTTCACCACGGTTGGTGTGTAAAGCTAAAATTTATATCATAGGCTTTTTATACATAGTAGAATGGTAATCATGGTATAAATCACTTCTTCTCCTAGATTGTTTGCACAAAGTGGCTGAAATTGTCAAGAGTTGCTGAGAATATTTTTGCAAATTCTGTGGGTCACATATTTTTTATTACAAAATGGAATGTTGTTTTACTGACCACATTCTACATGTACTTTCCAGGTAGACAAGAAGAGGGCATTCACAACGATGAGGGTGCTTTCAACTGAACAAACGTGAATCTGATGGTGAAAATTGAAATGGATTTCTCTAATGGACGGCCAAAGGAGAATGCACACAAACAAGATATAATAGAATAAATGTTAAGTTTATCTCTAGAATACAGAAAAGTGACACAATCCAGATAAGCTATTGCCATTATGCATGCTGAAGTCTGTGTGTCTGATTGTCTGTTCACATTTTCCTTAGCACAGGCTACACCCCATAGTTCTTGTCCGATCATCACTAAATTTCATGTCTAGATGGGAACATTCCATTTTGGTCGCAATCAGTCAACCATGATGGCTGTGCGGGTTGGAAACCCAAAAACCTTTAGCACAGTCTACAGGTCATATTTACGAAAGGATTTCATTGTAACTTGGTAGGACAACTCTGTATAATGTCTAGATAAGAACATCCCATTTTGGTAGGGTTCAGTCAACTGTGATGGCAACAGCTGCACATGACCTAGATTCCTTTAGCAGAGTCTACAGGTTGCATTTATGAAGGGATTTCATTATCAATTGGTAGCATGAGTCTGTATGATATCCAGATGAGAACATCCTATTTTGTTCATTGTCAGTTAACCATGAGGGCCTCACAGGCACATGGCCTAGATTTGTTTAGCACATTCTACAGTTCATATTTATGAAGTGATTTCATTGTAACTTGGTAGGATGACTCTGTATGATGTCTGGATGAGACTCATATTTTGGTCACAATGATCGGTCAGCCATTGCCGCGGCTTGGGCACTTGACCTAGATTCCTGTAGCACTGTCTACATACAGGTCATATTTATGAAAGGATTTCATTGTAATTCGGTATGATATCTGGATGAGACTGTTCTATTTTTTTCGCAATTGGTCAACTGCGACCGCCAGACGGGCACATGAGCTTGATAACTGTGAGTGCCACATCAACCCAGGCCTCAATTGTTTAGTACAGTCTACACCTCAAATTATTCTTGTTGAAAACATAGCATGCAGGGTACAGAACTTAACATATTCTCAATTATCACAATTCTTGTCTTATTTCATAATTCTTTCATAAACATTGAACATTATCCTTTTCATCAAACATTGCACACAGTCAAGTTAAATAACACTTTCATTTCAGTTCATCTCCAACAGCATAAGAATAAATACATGGGCCAAATTCAGTCTTGCATTCTTTTAAATCGGTCATTGTTAACATGAAAGCTTTTTTCTGGTTCAACAATTATTTTGAAATAAACTTTCATTTCATTATTTTCATCTGAACGTTACTCTCAGGAAAGAATGCGGTTGGCAAATTTAAAATGCATATTCTGAACATTGGTGAAGTGTTATTCCAAATGGTCATAATGACTGTGTGAACTCCTTATAACAAATTAGTATCACCTTATAATGAACGGAGGGTCCTAGTTAGGACCACAACCTTAGGTGCTGAAACTGACTATAACACTTTACCAAACACAAATTACAGATGATGGTTTCAAAAAATTATTTGTTGTATGCCTAAAAATCTTCATTGTTTACTTCAGAAACATTGCTTTTGACCCCTCATTGGAATGAACTCAAGTTCATTCCAATGAGGAGTCATAAACTATCTTTTTAAGGCCTTTATTGGTGTTTAAGGTTGCATATTTCTTATCAACCTACTCACAATTGTTTACTACAGGCTTGCACTACAGTGGAAGTCCCTAACTCGGATAAAATACTCTCTATTTTTGTCTTTCCCAAGCAATTTGGGAAAGAAAAGGGGTACAAAAGCACCAAGAAAAAATAAGCCAAAACTGGGTCAAGAGCAACCGGCACAGACCCAGTACGGGACGCTCTCTCCCAAGTACAACTTCATGACTTCCGTTGCCAGTGCGCATATAACGTCGCTAAAGACTCATTCTTTCTGTCATCCGCCTTGTGTCGAGATGTTCTGCACGCTTATCAGTGTTTATCCAACTCGTTGATTGATGTTTCCTGATTCATAGTGTATCCGAGTATCCTTTGTATTATCAGGAACAGTTTTTATTATATTCTCTTACATATTATATATCCATAATGTATTTTATATGTTCTCTCGAGTCGCGCGCAAATTTTGTGTGCCATGCGGTTCGGACTTAAATTATTTTTCACAATTATTGTTACCGTATTTACTCTATGTATTGGGACACTCTATGATTTGGGACACGCATTTTTTCCAGAAAACTATATTTTTTTTATGCTCCAAAGTTTGGGACATTCAGGAGATTTGTTTCCAGTTGGCCCGTCACTCGTTGCAGACGACACTCATAAAAAAATTCTTGGGTAACTAAAAATTTTCATTTTTTGCTTCAAAAACATAGCTTATGATCCCTCATTGGAACGAGCGCAATACGCTCGTTCCAGTGAGGGATCATAAGCTATGTTATGGAAGCAAAAAATGAAAATATAAAAAAAATTGGACGGCGATTTTCGTATATAGTGATGGAAAACAAATCACACACAATTTGATGCAGCATCAAATCAAGACCAGGCTCTGTTCTTTCCCCATTTTCTAAGAATTGGGACACCTATGAAAATAATTATTTTTTGCTGTCCCAATACATAGAGTAAATACGGGTAATGCTTAATTTGCTAATTTTTCTAATTGTGTTAGAGTTGGGTGTCAGCGGGGTGCCGCTCCTGCAGTTTTTCTTCTCTCTTTTGAGAGTAGTCATCCTGTTGTGTGGTTCCCGGTTGACCGTCTGGGGTCTTTATTTCTGTCACCTTTCTCTCTTCTTTGGGGGTGTTCTTCTGTTTTCTGATTTTAACCTTCTTTGCTCCTCTCACCTCTATCATGCCCAGCACATTTGTGGGCAATGTCTGCTGCCAAAGCATGTGGACGATTCACATTCTTCTTGTTCCTCCTGTAATGGGTGTTCGGCCGAGCGGCCATGTGGTGTCTGTGGATCATGGTCATCCACTTTCTGGGCGTCAGTTAACTGTGTCGTTCCTTCTCGTGGCCGTGCCTCCCGCTCCCGTGGGAAAGGAGAACATGGTCGTTCGGGGGCTCCCGAGCCGACCTTGTCTGTTGAGAGTTATTCCTCCTCCGTGGGGGATGTGCAGTCTTTTCCTGTAGTGGATACTGCGGGAGCCGTTGAGTGTTCTGGTGAAGAGGTGCCTGGTTCCGGGACTACGGTCCCCCTCCAGTCGACATCTGAGGCTGTCACTAGGGTTGTGACTCCTCCTTCGGAGCCGAGCAGGGGTGCTCTCTCCACTTTTCCACCAGCCTCAACGACTCCCGACGTATCTACTACTACTGCTGGTCCGTCTGCTTCGTCGTCAGTTTCAGCCGGCCTCGGCTTTTCGCTGCAGGGGACTGCAGCAATGTCTGGTTCTGTAGACGTGGGATATCGGCCTCAGCCTTCCCTGACTTCAACTCGGCGAAGTTGGAAGGGGCTGCCGGCTGAACCCACCACTGTGGTCTCTATGCCGTTGAGCACCACAGTTGTGTCTTTGGATTCGGATGTTCTTAGTGGAGACACTATGAACTCCGTGGCGTTTCCGTCCACTCATTCTGGCCACACCACCAGTTTTGGGAGACCAATGCCTTTTGTGCAGCCTGGACCTTCTGCCCTGCAGAGGTCCGCTGTGACTCTCATGAGTTCTCGCTATATTGATCCTCGTTGTGCTTCGTACCCCTATACACGTCTGCCTTCAGATGTTTCAGCTGCCGCCCGTCGTACCGCGTCGGGTGTTTTGGAGGATCGTGACCCTTCGCTGGTTAAGAGGGTCAGAGGTGAAGCCACTTTGCCGGTTCGCTCCCCTGTTGAACCGGCCAGTTCGGACAGTGAGCTTAGGGAGGCCCTCTCCTTACTCACTCAGGTTCTGTCAAAGAGCCTTCCTGTTGCTTCCAGCGAGGCAGCGAGTGGTTTCCAGGCGCCTCCTATGGCGCTGCCTCCCGGGATTGGAAACAGGCCAGTTTCTGATCCCCCTGGTGTCCCGCCACCATGGGAGGCGTCGTCTGGTTTGCCCACGATGGGCTATGTGTCTTCCAACTCTGGGGAGGAGTCCGACATGCTTGATGTCGAGGGCCAGCAGTCTTCGGACTTGGGGGCAGCTCTTGACTTTGTGTTTGGGTTTCTGCCTGATCTCAAACCAGCTAACCAGCCGACAGTGTCAGCCAGGCCGCGCGCATACAGCCTATGGAGCAACCTGCTTCTAGGCACCTTCGACGGTGCCAGTCGGTACAGGTGGTTGAAGCTTTTTCAGCATTGGACTCCAGGCTGAGTTCCAAGGCTCTGAAGACTGCGTTCTTCACCAGGGTTGACACCTTTTTGCCTCCTGTGCGTTATCGTTCCTACGATTCCGCCAATCCGTCGGTCTGCCAGACTTTGACGCTTCTGGATCAGAACTCCACTTCCCTTGGGCTTTCCAAGCCCAAGTCTGCTGTCATTCCAATGACGACTCTGGAGTCCACGTTGGGCTTATTTAGAGAGTTGCTTGGCATGCTTTCTCTTTCAGATCACGCCGTCTCAGCTTTAGCTGCTTATCTGCCTCCAGATAAGTTTGACGAGGTACAGGCTCCTTTGCGTGTGCTGTCCAAGGCACTCATGCATCTTACTCACACGCATGCCTATAACACGACTAATCTGGAATTAGTTCGAAGGGACGCTGTGCTGGACACTTCGATCTGCTTCTTTGGCAGGTCCGCAACTTTTCCATGGTTCCGTGTCGACGGTCCGGGATGACGTCCTACGTCATTCCAAAGATCAGCTGCTGTTTTGTCAGCTTGATCAGCCTTCTAGGGGAGGCAAGGGCCGTTCCAAGCCTAACAAGTACCCTCCCGCTTCCTCTGTGAAGCAAAAGGCTGGGCCTTCTGTCGCCGCCTCTACTTCTTACTCAAGGGGTAAGGGTAAAGGTCGGCAGAATCGAGGGAAGTCTCAGGATTCTTCATTTAGTAGAGGAGGTGGTTTCTCCTCTCGCGGGCCTTGTCGGGGCTCGAAATGAAGGTCCTCACCTCGACTCGTCCCAGGTTGGAGGAAGGATAGCAGAGTTCGCAGACCATTGGGCCACCATCACATCCGATCCGTGGGTGTTAGATTTTGTTCGGTCCGGGCTGCACTTATCCTTCCGATGGCACCCCACTCTGTCAAGGGTGCCTCTTCCAACCACAGTTCCTTCAGACGTTTTACGTCGAGAACTTTTGTCCAGGAGATTGGCAATCTCCTGGCAAAGGGGGCGATCGAGGTCGTCAAGAACATTCAGTCAGTGGGTTTCTATTCCCACCTGTTCTTGGTGCCGAAGAAGGACAGCCGACTCCGACCGGTTATCGATCTGAGTATCCTGAACCAGTCTATCATTGCTCCCAAGTTCAGCATGGAGACTTTCAGGTCGGTCCGCCATTCAATTCACCAGAGAGATTTCGCTGCCAGCATAGACCTGCGAGAAGCTTACTTCCACGTTCTGATGCATCGGACGTCACGGAAGTATCTCAGATTTGCTTTTCTGGGGCGAGTTTACCAGTTCAAGGCCATGCCTTTCGGCCTCAACCTGGCTCCTTGGGCCTTCACCAGACTGATGTCGCATGTGATAGCGTTCCATCGCACACAGTCCAGGGTGACTGCTTCGGCATATCTGGACGATATCCTCCAGAGGCATTCCAATGCTGCCTTACTGGAGTCGGATGTCGCCACTCTGTTGAGCTTGCTCACGTCGCTAGGAGAGCGAGGAGAAGTCGGACCTGGTCCCTTCTCAGTCGTTTTGTCATCTGGGGATGGCTTTCCAAACCCAATTCAATTTGGTAGCGGTTCCCCAGGCCAAGGCTGTGATTCTCTCAGCTTTTGCTCTGGCTCTGTCCCAGCCCAAGTCCGCGACCGCTTGGAGTTTTCTCCAGCTGATCGGTCTCTGCGGTTCGGTGATGGATCTCATTCCTCTAGGTCGGCTGCGTGTTAGACCTCTCCAACACTTTTTGCTCAGTCATTGGAGACCGAATGTAGATTCTCTGGATATGGTGCTTCCGTTTCCGGAATCTCTTTATCCTCACCTTCTTCCCTGGACAGATGTTCAGTGGATTACGCAGGGTGTTCCATTGGACTTATGCACGTCCGATCGCGTTCTGATGGCAGATTCCAGCGATCTCGGATGGGGTGCGACGTTGGATCCTCTCGGTCTTTCCCTACACGGGATGTGGGACCAGGATCAAGCAGCTCTACACATCAACTGGAAGGAGCTTCTCGCTCTTCTTCTGAGTTTCAGGCAGTGGATCCCTCACCTGTCGAATCACCAGGTCCTTCTGCTTTCCGACAAAGTGGACAAACAGTGGTTGCTAACATTCGGAACCAGGGCGGCACGCACTCTGTTCCGATGTACGAATTGGCTCGGGATCTTCTACTGCTCGCTCAGGATGTTCACGCCGGAGTGGTTATTCGTCACATTCCCGGTCGTCTGAATGTCCTAGCTGACTCCCTGTCCCAATAGGGTAGGGTTATTTCCACCGAGTGGATGCTCCACAGGGCAGTGTTCCAGTCGCTTTGCGATCTCTGGGGACGTCCCCACATCGATCTCTTTGCGACTCGTTGGCACCATCAGGTGGACACTTTCGTGTCCCCGTGTCCAGTTCCTCTGGCTTTTGCCGTGGACGCTCTGTCACTCGATTGGAATGGTCTAGTCGGCTACGCCTTCCCGCCGGTTTCGATTCTGCCTCAGGTTCTAGCCAAAATTCGAACCTGCAGTTGTCGAATCATTCTGATCGCTCCCCTGTCGCCTCAGCGGGTGGTGATCAATCAGCTCCGCTCGCTGATGGTGGCAGTTCCGGCACGTCTCCCGCTACATCGCGACCTTCTTTGTCAAGGTCGCCCAAGGAGGTTTCACGTCGACCCGATTTAATTGTGCCTTCACGCATATCTTTTGTCAGGTCCTGTCTCCTCTGTAGAGGTTTTTCGAGACGAGCAGTGGAGTGCATTTCTTCTTCAAGGAGGCACTCCACTGGTTTAGCTTATGCAGCTAAATGGAAGGTCTTCTGTCAATGGTGTGCTGATCACTCTGTTGATTATGCAAATCCTTCGATTTCACTGATTGCAGAGAGTTTCTGGTATATCTGTTTGATTCTCGGGGTCTCCAGCCTGTTACCATCAAGGGTTACAGGTCCATGCTTTCAGAGACTTTTTCTTATGTGGGGAAGTGTCGTATTGGCACTAATCCTTATCTCTCCAAGCTTGTTCGGCACTTTTCTTTGAAAAGGCCTCGGACTTTGCAGCTTACCCCACGATGGAATCTTTCGTGGGTGCTGCTTTGCTTGGGGGGGGGGGGGGGGGGGGGGGGGGGAGGGGGGGAGGCACCGTTCGAACCTTTATCCCAGGTGGATATACATTTTCTCACATATAAGACGGCGTTTCTGATGGCGTTTGCTTCGGCCAGATGGGTTAGTGAGGTTCATGCCCTCTCGGTTGACCCGGCCTTTTTTAGGAGCTCTCCCAACAGTGTTACTTTTACCACTGATTGCTCTTTTTTGGCCAAGAATCAGTTACCAGATACTACTCCTCCTCCTATCTGTATCAGGGCTCTTCCTTCTGTTGAGGGTAATCGCCCTTTGCTCTGTCCGGTCTGTGCTATTCGCATTTATCTCGATCGGACACATTTCATATGGAAAGGCAGGAAACGTTTTTTTCTGTCTCTTATTCCAGGTCAACAGAAGATCTCTCCTCAATTCATTTCTCGATGGATTTGTCTTGCTATTCGTACGGCTTACGGTCATTTAGCAGCTGGTGAATGTATTACCAATCGTATTTCTGCCCACGAGGTGCGGGCATTGTCCACCTCTTGGGCTTATTCTAACTCTGTCAAGTTGTCGGATGTTACTCAGGCAGCCTACTGGAGAAATGTCTCTACTTTCTCCACCTTATATCTGCGCCAGTTGCAGGAGCAGTTGGAGGACCTTTTTGCCTTGGGTCCTCTTTCTTCTGCTCAGGTTGTTGTCTGCCCTAGCCATTAGGCTTCTTGATGGTCAGTTTCAGCCTTGTGTTGTTACTGCCCTTTTCTGTCTGTGTGTCACACAGACCCATATGTCTCCTTTCATTGTCCTTTACCAATGATTGCGACGTTATGGTTGATAAGCCTCGGGACCTCTTTCTTCTGCTTCACAGTTCCAGTGCACTGGGGTTATATGTGGTTATGCGATTCCCTCCAGCCTATTGTCTATTCAGCCTGTAGTAAACAATTGTGAGTAGGTTGATAAGAAATCTAAATTTTATAGTAAATTTCCTTTCTTATTATACCTACCACAATTGTTTACATGGAGGCCCTCCCATCTTCTTTACGGGTAAAGAATCTTTCCTCCCCGCTGATCACATAACTCTAACGTTGACGGATTCAGAAAGAATGAGTCTTTAGCGACGGTATATGCGCACTGGCAACGGCAGTCGTGAAGTTGTACTTGGGAGAGTGCATCCTGTACGGGGTCTGCGCCGGTTGCTCTCGACCCAGTTTTGGCTTATTTTTTCTTGGGGCTTTTGCACCACTTTTCTTTCCCAAATTGCTTGGGAAAGACAAAAATAGAGAGTATTTTATCCGAGTTGGGGACTTCCACTGTAGTGCAAGCCTGTAGTAAACAATTGTGGTAGGTATAATAAGAAAGGAAATTTACTATCAAATTTAGATTTCTGCACAATGTCTAATCATGACCACAGCAGTTTTATGGGTGGAGAAACCCGGAGTACCCGGAGAGACCACTGAGCAATGGCGAGCAACTGTCCGCTCCCCAACATACTATCTCCACACAAGCAGGGTTAGCATTGCTTAGTACACAATGTCACCTTGCCCTTACCCCCTCCCCCCCTGGCAATGGGGTGAAGTGTCTTTCCCAAGGACACAACGTGGTTGCCGCAAGAGGGATTTGAACTGAGGACCTCTCGGCTTGCAGCCTGCACCTCTACCTACTGAGCAACTGCACCTCCCACCCCCCCCCCCCCCCCCCCCCCCACCTTTTAAGACATTAATTGTAAATACAATAACATTTGAATGTAGTGGTTAAAGTGTTAACACTTTTATCCATGATATTCAAATTTGTTATTTTGATTATTGTTTTTTTAAATTTTTTTCCAAAAATTTCAACAAAACTATACTATGCGACTCCTCATTGGAATGAGATAAACCAGCTTTTTCCAATATGGGTTCACATATGGTTTTGTTGAAATTTTTTCTTAAGGTAATGGGTTAAGTATCATGTAAGGCCACACAAAGTAGATCTTCTGTTTCTCAGGCCATTATTTGCAAAATTGCATGTGGACGAGCGCTTTTTAGCTCATCTTGACAAAGTCAAGCTGAGCTAATCTCATCGCTCTCCGTCCGTCGTCCGTTGTCTCTCGTCCGTCGTCCGGCGTCCGTCAACACCATGTTTTGGTCTTCTCCTCCAAAGCCACTGGGCCAATTCAAGTGAAAGTTTGTGTGAGTGATGGTCCCAAAGGGGCATTTCATTTTTGTTCAACTCAGCATGCCCAGCCCCATAGGGAGGGAGTGGGGGAAAATGCTCCAAAATATTTTTAAAATCTTCTTCTCAAGAACCAGTGTGTACAATGACTTGATATTTGCTATGGAGCTTCCATATGAGGTGTAGAATCAAGTTTGTTCAAACGAAGTTCGTGAAGCAATATTTGGCTTTGTAATAGGAGGGGTAAGATTTTTGGCCCCGCCCAAAATTTCTATTTTCTGAACCGATGGTCCGGTATGAACCAAATTTGGTTTGTGGTAGTATTGGGTCATAAGTACTTGACCCATGCAAAAAAAAAAATTCCCGCATCCCCATGGGAACCCTGGGAGCTAAAAATAGAAATATTTTCAAACGCCCATATTTCCCAAACCCCATGGAACAGAGAGCTTTTATTTGTTATGAAGTATCCTTATGACCAGTAGAATTGAATGGTAAAAAAAAATTGCCATCGGTTATGTTAGGGTGTTCTGTAATGGGCATCGAAAAAATGCTGAGTCAGCATATTTGCAAAAATTTTAAAAAATCTTTTCTCCAGAACCAATCATCAGAATCTTTTGATATTTGGTATACTGCATTCATAGGGGGGTCAGATAAAAGTTTGTTGAAATAAAGCTCATTGGTTCATATTTGGGCTCTCTACAGGAGCCCGAAGTTTTAACATAGGGTAATATGGGGAATATTCTTTAAAAATCTTCTTCAGAACCACCAGTCAGAATCTTTTAATATTTGGTATGCATCACTGTTATGAGGGTCAGATTCTAGATTTTTCAAACCAAGACCTAGGTTAATATTTGGGCTTCCTACGGAAGCCCATATTTTATCTTTGTTCAATATGGAGGGTAATTTAAAAAAATCTTCTTCTTCAGATCCATCAGTCAGAATGCTTTGATATTTGGTATGCAACATCTCTATGGGGGTCAGATTCAAGTTTGTTCAAATCAGATCCCTAGGTATATATTTGGGCTCACTATGGTAGCCCAAATTTTTACTTAGTGCAATATGAGGGAATTTCTTCAAAAATCTTCTTCTACAGATTCACTTGTCAGAATGCTTTCACATTTGGTATACAACATCTCTAGGGGGGTCAGATTCAAGTTTGTTCAAATCGGATCCATATGTTAATATTTGGGCTCGCTATGGTAGCCCAAATTTGAACTTAGTGCAATTCGAAGAAATTTCTTTACAGGCTCTCTATGGGAGCCGGAATTGGCCATTTTGCTGAAAAATTCAAAATTTTGTATTCAGTACCCTCTAGAGGTACTAAGATTAATCCACATAGGTTGTATCAAGGGGCTTCATAGGGGAGCTCTACATTTTACTTATGATCGACTGAAGAAAAGGCATGATGCCCAGATTATTTTTGTCACTCCTGAGGGACTCAAGGATTGACAGTGTAGCCTATGGAGATGGTTTGCTTAATGTAGACTCATTCTTGGACTCTGTTTAAATTGTGTTCTGTACAAGATGAGCGCTTCAGGCCCCGTGGGGCCTCTTGTTTATTTTATTTTTTATTTCTGTAATTATTTCTTTGCCATCAAAAGTTCATGTTCTTGGTTTGTGTTTTAGGCCTCATAATACGGAATAGCATGGGTGGTGGTGTATTTTGTCCCTTGAGAGCAACAAGGCTTTGCAATGCCTTCTTGCAATTTATCAGTTTTTTTAACTTTGGTAAAATATCAGAGATAAACCATTTAACTTTTTTAGCCCGACTGTTTACAGTGAGGGCTATAGTAATGACTTTTGTCCGTCCATTTGTCCGTCTGTTAACATTTAGAGTTTTGGTTAAAGTTTGTGGTTAAAGTTTTTTACTGAAGGTTCAAGAGGTTTTTTTTTTTTTTTTTCTTTTCCTGTTTAGTTGACATTTGGAGTTTTGGTTAAAGTTTGTGGTTAAAGTTTGTTATTCAACCTTCAAGTGCAGGCTATACACGGTAGTTCTTGTCTGATCGTCATGAAATTTCATATGCATGTTTTAGGTTATGACTACATGAGAACGTCCCCTTTTGGTCGTGATCGGTCAACTGGTATGGCTGCCTGAGCCCAAAGCCCGAAAACCATTAGCACAGTCTACAGGTCATATTTATGAAGGGATTTCATTGCAGCTTCATAGAATGCCTCTGTGTAATGCCTACATGAGAATGTCCCCGTTTGGGCATGATCCGTCAACCGTGATGGCTGCCCAAGCCCGAAACACAAAACTTTTAGCACAGTCTGCAGGCCATGTTTAATATGGATGGATTTCATTGTAACTTGATACGATGACTCCGTATGATGTCTACATGAGAATTTCCCCATTTGGGCGTGATCTATCAACCGTCACGACTGCCCGAGCCCAAAGCCCGAAAACCTTTAGCACAGTCTACAGGTCATATTTATGGAGGGATTTCATTGTAATTTGATAGGTTGACTTCATATAATGTCTACATGAGAAAGTCTCCTTTTGGACATGATTGGGCAACTGTGATGGCTACAGGTGCCTGAAGCCCGAAAACCTTCAGCACAGTCTACAGGTCATATTTATGAAGGGATTTCATTGTAACTTCGAAGGATAAATCTACATGATGTCCAGATGAGAATGTCCCCTTTTGGTTGCGATCATTCAACCATGATGGCTGTCCGAGCCTGAAGCCCGAAAACCTTTAGCACAGTCTACACGTCATATTTATGGAGGGATTTCATTGTAACTTGATAGGTTGACTTCATATAATGTCTAAATGAGAACGTCTCCTTTTGGGCAACTGTGATGGCAACAGGGGCCCGAAGCCCAAAAACCTTTAGCACAGTCTGCACGTCATATTTATGGAGGGATTTCATTGTAACTTGATAGGTTGACTTCATGTAATGTCTAGATGAGAACGTCCCCTTTTGGGCAACTGTGACGGCAACAGAGGCCCGAAGCCGAAAACCTTTAGAATATTCCACAGGCCATAATTATGAAGGGATTTCATTGTAGCTTGGTAGGATGACTCCAAGTTTGTGGTTAAAAACCCAGACAAACACCACCACCCCCTACCCCCACCCACCCCCCTCCCCCCAATTAGGCTTTTTTTTTCTTCTTTTCTCCAATATGCATTTTGAACTATTTGCAGTCACTACATGCGGAACCTTTTTTTAAAATAACGTAACCCCCGCCCCGGGTGGCCAATTAGGCATTTTTTTTTCTTTCGTCAAAAATGCTTTTTTACAGTTTTGGTTAAAGTTTGTGGTTAAAAACCCAGACAAACACCACCACCCACCCCCACCCCCATGGTGCCAGTTAGGTTTTTTTTTTTCTCTGCTCAAAATGCATTCTGATTGATTTAGACTGACCACATGTGGAAAAAAAAATGGACTCCCCTAACACACCCCCACCCCTCACCCCCCACCCCACCTCCTCCTCACCCAGAGCCATTCATGCAATATTTTTTCTTTGGTACAATTTGCATTTTTAGCCTGACTGTTTATAGTCAGGGCTATAGTCATGCCTTTCGTCCATCCATCTGTCGGTCCATCCGTCTGTCTGTAAACAATTGGTTTCCGACTGATAACTCCAGTTTGTATTATTTGATTTCAACCAAAGTTGATATGTGTATTTTCCAGCTAGTAATACAGGCCAGGTTTCAATATAGGTTCCACAACTCCCCCCCTCCCCCCCCCCTCCCCCTCCCTCACCCCCCCCCCCCCCCTATCCCCCCTTCACACACACACACACAAACGTGTCACTTAGGCAAGTATTCCCAAAATGCATTTTGAAGGATTGGGAGTTATTACATGCAAAAAAGAAAATTGACTCATATAGCCCAACATTGCTTTATGTACTGCATCTTTAATCCTTTACCGAACACAAGTTGAAGCCAACAGTACAAATTATTTTTTTGAAACATCAGATTTTTTCATTTTTTATTTACTTCTAACCATGGCTTATTACTCCTTATTGGAACAAGCTCATCAAGTTTGTTCCATTAATAGGTCATGACGTATGTTTTGAAGTAGAGAAATGAAAAAATAAAATTTGAGTAGCAAATTTTGTATATCACGAGTGCAGATATGGCAGATTCGTTAGGTAAACTATTAACAAAAAATGGCTCCGACTATTTTGAATCTAAGCATTCCCATTCCTGGGACAGTCGGGCTGCATGCGTGACATCACTCTAGTTATTTTTTTAAGTTTACATTGGTTATAAAAAGAGAGCATGCGGCAACCAAAAGGACCATGCAGGTGGGCCTGAGAAACAGATTTTTAATTTTTTTTAGGCCGAATAAATAATTAAATAATTTACACACCAAAGTAAACAAACGCTCTTCTGTTCTTGTACCTTGTCTTATTAGACTAGTCTGCCATCCTCACACAGGTACAAAATAAATATTCTGACAATTTTTTAGAAAATGTCTGTTCACATTTACAAATAAATTTTACTGAGAGTTATTTCATATTTGATATTCTGATTACCATTACATGTTATATTATGAAAATCTTTACATTCAAAAGGAATACAGCACAGAATCTGTTACATTTATTTACATCCCTGTGAGAACCCTGGGAAGCAGTGCTTGAATACTATGGTAGACAAGTTCTACTTGACTGGCATAATAAGACCTCTAACCAATTCCTGGGATGAGTGTCCTCTAACGGGGGCAACAAGATTATAGATAATGGGTAAACTTGGCTTCATACTTATGCCTTAGATGTTGAAAGTGATCTTAAATGAGAGCAAATAAATAACTTGGGTCATAACAGTATCGGCGTGTACTTGAGATAATGAGACCCACCTCTCCATGGGAATGCCAGGAAGTTGAGCTGTACTTGTTTACTGTTGTAAACAAGTTCTACTTTACTGGTAAAAATAGGGCCCTTTAACCCTTTACCTAACAAATCGCTCGCATCCGCCCATGTAATATGCAAATTGAGCAGTTGAAAAAATAAAAAATTTCAAAATATTATAACAAAACCATATCATTTGACCCCTCATTGGAACAAGCTCATTGAGCTCGTTCCAATGAGGAGTCACGTGATATGGTTTTGTTGAAATTTTTTGAAAAATTTAAAAAAATTATATTTAAAATAACTTTTGATATTGTCTGCGTTGGGTAAAGGGTTAACTAATGCCTGTCGTGGATGTCCTATAAAGTGGGCATTAAAGGTATCAACTATTGGCTAAGCTTGACACCGTACCTTTGTTATGCTCATGATATAGCCTTGGATGCTGAAAATGACCCAAAACATCAATAAATAGATAAACATGGAGGATCACAAATGAGTTCCAAATTTTCCAGGTATTTATAGTCAGAGTTCACGGAATATGATTGAGGCATGGTTTACCTCGGCTCAAATTATATTTAGTGAATGAGGTTTATAAATTCCATAAAACAGGATGAATTTGAGATCGGTTTAAAAAAAACTAACATTTTATGTCGCATTCATAAATCATGCAAAGAATGGTGCAACTTTTTTGCACACTACAGTATTACAGGTCATATATTGTGGAATACACCATAGAGAAATAATTGGAAATCATGCGATGAAATTATTTTTAGCTCAACTTTGACGAAGTCAAATTTGAGCTATTGTCATGGCCCGTCGTCCGTCTGTCCGTCCGTCCGTCTGTCCGTACGTCAACAATTGGCTATGGCTCGGGCTAGAGGTCGTATTTATGAACCGATCTTTACGAAACTTCTTGTGTACCTTTGTTATGACCCTGGGACGGGAACGAGTGTTTTTAGGTGTGGTCCGAAATTCAAGTTGGCTGCCAGCGGCCATTTTGTACCGATGATGCAAAAATCAGTTTTTTGTACAGAACTTCTGTATGAAAGTTCTGATTTGAATAAAGTTTTGTATAAATGTTTAGTACCATGGGATACATCACATATAATACGGGTTTTTTTCTCGTGCGTAAATTATGCAAATTAGACTGACTTTGATTTATTTAGTGTTACTTTCAGAGCTGTAAGTGCCAAGCTGCTATGGCTCGGGCTAGAGGCCGTATTTATGAACCAATCTTTACGAAACTTCTTGGGTACCTTTGTTATGACCGTGGGATGAGAACGAATGGTTTTGGGTGCAGTCCGAAATTCAAGATGGCTGCCAGCAGCCATTTTGTACTGACGATGCAGAAATTTTTTTTTTGTACAGAACTTCCATATGAAAGCTCTGATTTGAATAATTTTTCGTATGAATGTTTAGTACCATGGGATACATCACATATAATACGGGTTTTTTTCTCGTGCGCAGATTGTGCAAATTAGACTAATTTTGATGTTTTTTGGTGTTACTTTCAGCACTGTAAGTGCAAATGCCAATACGGCTCGGGCTAGAGGCCGTATTTATGAACCGATCTTTACGAAACTCCTTGGGTACCTTTGTTATCACCGTGGGACGAGAACGAGTGTTTTTGGGTGTGGTCCAAAATTCAAGATGGCCGATGGCAGCCATTTTGTACAAAATTTGGTGCAATCAGATTTTTGCACAGAACTTCCATATGAAAGCGCTGATTTGAATAATTTTTTGTGTGAATGTTTAGTACCATGGGATACATCACATATAATACGGGTTTTTTTCTCGTGCAGAAATTATGCAAATTAGATGAACTTTGATTTATTCAGTGCTACTTATACACTGTAAGTGCACATGTCAATACGGCTCGGGCTAGAGGCTGTATTTATGAACCGATCTTCACAAAACATCTTGGGTACCTTTGATATCACCTTGGGATGAGAACGAGTGTTTCTGGGTGCTGTCCAAAATTCAAGATGGCTGCCAGTGGCCATTTTGTACCGAAATTAGGTCTAATCAGTTTTTTGTACACAACTTCTATACGGCTCAGGCTAGAGGCCGTATTTATGAACCGATCTTTACGAAACTTATTGGGTACCTTTGTTATCACCGTGGGATGAGAACGAGTGTTTTTGGGTGTGGCCCGAAATTCAAGATGGCCACCAGCAGCCATTTTGTACCAAAATTAGTGCAATCAGTTTTTTGTACAGAACTTCTGTATGAAAGTTCTGATTTGAATAAATTTTTGTATGAATGTTTAGTAACATGGAATACATCACATATAGTACAGGTTTTTTTCTCGTGCAGAAATTATGCAAATTAGATGAACTTTGATTTATTCAGTGCTACTTATACACTGTAAGTGCACATGTCAATACGGCTCGGGCTAGAGGCTGTATTTATGAACCGATCTTCACAAAACTTCTTGGGTACCTTTGTTGTCACCTTGGGACGAGAATGAGTGTTTCTGGGTGCGGTCCAAAATTCAAGATGGCAGCCAGTGGCCATTTTGTACCGAAATTAGGTCCAATCAGTTTTTTGTCACAACTTCTACACAGCTCATATTTGTGAACTGATCTTCACGAAACTTCTTGGGTACCTTTGTTTTCATCTTGGGACAGGAATGAGTGTGTTTTGGGGTGCCTTTGTTATACTGTGCTATGAGAACAAATATTTTGGGGTTCAGTCAGACCCATTCTGGGACGCAAAGATTTCTTTTCTAGTTTAGCATCTGACTGTCACCCACCTCTACAATACTTTACCTATACATTTGTTACAGGCAACGGTCAGTATTTATGTACAGACCGTTACAATACTTTATATGTACCTTTGTTATCAGGTCATTACCTAGATGTTTGTCATTGCTGTATCACATACTATACATGTACATGTCTTTGTCTTTGTCTTGACAAGTTGAGCTACAGTGTCATTGACACTTTCATTTTCTTCCATTCTAATTCTAAACATACAAAAACAAACTTAACCCTTTACCCAACACAGATAGAAGATGACACATGTAAATTGTTTTTTGGAATAAGTAAAAAAAAATTAATTTCTGACCTGAAAAATATTGTTTATGATCCCTCATTGGTATGGAGGCATTGAATTCATTCCAATAAGGGATCATCTGCAAGGGAACCCTGGGAAATGGAGAGGTGCTTGCTTACTGTGGTAAACAAGCTTTGTTTTACTGGTAAAATAAAACACGGAACCAATGCCTGGGTGGAAGTCCTCTAAAGTGGCCAGCATAGGGATAAAAGATTGTCTTAACTTGACTTCATATCCATGTTGCAGTCATGATATAGCCACTGATGCTGAAAGTGACATTAAACACCAAAAAATAATAAATAAGCTATGTTTTGGAAGCAAAATTTGAGAAAACTAAAATTTCATTCGCACTTTTTGTGAGTAATACCAGCCATATTTTTATACTGTACCAATGACCCAGACTTAGCTGGTGCTAACTCTTAAATTCTAGGGCCAAACACAAATTTTACCCCCCAATCCCCAAAGTTTGCATCTAAAACCGAAAATTACATGTCCTATATGGTCCTCCATACCTTTCCTCCACTGCGCATGCGCAGTGTCAAGGAGGTCTCGAAATTGGCGCCAAAAGTAATTCTTTGTTTGGCCCTTCATCAGTTCACATCTGACTGATATTTGTGCTTGTAAATCTCAGATTAAATGATGCCAGACACATAAATATGAGAGAAATGGTGGATCTAAAGAGGAAATAGAAGGATGAGAGGAAAATTCAGTGGCAGGAAATAATCAGGGCTGTAACTTAAATTTTTTTACGAAATTATGTTATGTTCCCTAATTTCGAGGCATGAGCCTGTTATTATCATTCTTGCTAAGAAAGTTCCACTGCTTGATCAGTGTTGCCTCTCTCCCTTTCCTTTATTCCCCCCTTGCTATTCTCCCATGCTTTTGGCATATGTTCTGTAATAATTATTACTAAAATTTCTTGGAAGTTTTGGCTTCGTAACAGAATGAATTTCTGTTCTTTTCCCCATGTTGATGTCCTCACCCTTAGGTGTTTAGGCGTTGTGATCTGCATATACCATCTAATCTTCTGCAGTTTCTTCTATGGAAATCTCTGTTTTGCACCAGATAGTGTTTAAATTGGTAGCTGATTTCGGGCCATGTTCATCAGTGCCTGGAGTCATGTTTCCGGTTTTTTGTACAACTTCTTGTTTACATTGACAACGGTTACTGCTGATAGTGGTTTCTTGTCTTTACATTAGTTTAGACATAGCAAGATACATTAATATTGTATGTAAGTGTTGCATTAATTTTTTGAAATGTTTTAAAAAATTTTGTCCACACTTAGGCTTTTTTGGGATCCATTTGGGCTCGGTGTTTCCATTGGGAACTTGGGCTCTTCTGAAAAATTATTTTCTTTCAAAGATTATAATGGATTGTGTTATATTATGTATCATTATTTCAAGGGATAGTGCGACTAATATGACTGTGTATTTTTTTATTGATGAAAAAATATTTTTTATTTATAATGCTCAGGTTCAATGTATTCGCACTAATTCCTGCTCTGTGTGTGTTGATTGAAATGACAATGTTGGAGACGTGTGTTTGTGGGGAGGGGTCCATGACAGTGGATATTATGTAAGTCACGGCTCCACAGGCCTCATTCAGGAATAAGAATGCGGTGATTTTCTGTGATGCCTTCAAAAGTGTGCTTCCGTCGTCACAGTCAAATGAAGAGCTAGCGGATAAGTGCTCATGATATTATGTCAATTGCTTAAGAAGTCCCTAGTAGGGTCGACGACATTAGCGTCGGCTAGCTCGCCTGGTGTAGCGACCATTCAGCGAATGACTCGGCAGCCGGGTTCGTCCGTTGTGGTCCAGGAAAGAGATTTGGGTGATGCGAGCACTATAATAAGACAAAGTGCACACCCAGTGACGACGGATCAGAGGAGAGAACAGAGGAAGCCTATTAGTCCGGTTCCTAGCTTGTCCAGGTCCATCCGGGCTGCGAGCGAGAGAGGTCCCTCTCGCGTACAACAACATCTGGGAGCACACAACAGCATTTGGAGCATACGTCTGATGCTCGGGACGCTCCGTTATATAGACAGTCCGGAGAGACTGTCGATATGGCTTCCTCATCCTCACGGCAGCGCACACGACCGCACATTGGCTACATGACCACGGATATCCAGCCAGCTTCGCCGATCAGGGATTCCACGGCGACCAGGTCACGCCATCCGGTAGCCAGGGACACGAGGCCTGTAGACTCCGGATGTTCGCATAAAGAAGTATGCAGGAGTCAACGTACACGGAGCTTCCAGCGGCAAAGCAACGTAAGACCGCTACTCAACAGGCCTCAGTGACGGACGTGCTATCCCAAATAGCACAACTTATTGCAGCATCCGAGCAGACGACAGAATCTCTGTCGGATCAGGAATTATCCGACGACGCTGGGTCGGTACGCTCCGCTGAAGCATCAGGTACGGACGACTGAGAACTTCATAGAGTCCTACAGGATGGCGAAAGGGATTCAGAGAATTTGGAGTTTTCCCTTTCGGAACAACATGAAGCTGCCGTAGATTTTATCTGGCATTATCTTCCAGAGGTTGTTCCATCGGACCCGAATGCTGCGATGCCGGATAAGAGACTGATAGCGTCATTGGACACAGAATTTTTTGATCGGTTCAGGGACATCGTCCCTGAGTTTCCGACACAGTCCAATAATGTCACAAGAACATTTGAATTATTGAATGACACTATATATAAGCTTGCTACCAAAACGAGCAAGGCTGGTTTCTTGTCCGCAAATGCTCTAAATCTGCCTGTCATCAATTCAAGGAATAAATTCGAAATGGCAGGACAGGGCATACCGAGAGTTCCTCTGCGTCTAGACGACCAGGCTGAAGACTTAGAATTGTCTATACCGTCGTCTATGTCAATTCCAACCACGATGTTGGAAACGACAATAATGCCTAACAGAGTTAACTAAGACGCTTTATCATACGCAGATCACCTTACTAAGGCGTTATCATTACGTCTTCAAGGGAAAGAATTCCAGGATATACAATCCTCATTAAGAGTTCTTTCAAGGGCAATAGCTTATTCCACGTATAACTCCGCCCTTTCAGTGGCAAACCTGGAGTTGGTTAGACGTGACGCAGCCCTAGCTACATCCGCGTGCGTGGATGGTAAGGTGAAAAACTCTCTCAGAGTCGCTTCGGTCTCCAGAGAGCTTCTCTTCGACGGCAAGCTTTCAGAAATCTATGATAAGATAACTAAGAAAGCTTCGGATTCTCTGCTATTCAAATCCGCTTCTAAAAAGTCGGATACAGCAGAAAAGAGTAAGACAGGCACTTCTGGGACAAGTACGCCCAAGAGAAGTTCCTATAGAGGTTCCTATGCGTCCTCTAGGTCTTATTCTAGAGACCGTCAAGGCAGCGACTCACGTGGGGAACGTTATTCTGGCCGAGATAACCGGTCAGACGTCCCTAGGTCGACGGGGCGAGGTGCGGCTCGTGGAGGATGTAGTTTCTCCTTCCGCAAGCCTCGCAGGTCCAGGAGGTGATGGTTTGAACCTCTATCGTGTTCCGGTAGGCGGAAGATAATCTAGTTTTATAAACGATTGGGCGTCAATTACGGACGACCCCTGGGTTCGAGGGGTAATTTCAGAAGGACTAAGAATATCCTTCAAATGAAAGCCTCCATTAACTCGAAGTCCAAAATGGACTCTGCTTCCATCAAATCTGCAGAAAAGAGACGCTCTTTTATCTGAAGTATAGTGTCTTCTGAAGAAGAATGCGGTAGAGGTCGTAGAAGACCAGGAATCACCGGGTTTCTACAGTCATCTGTTTCTGGTTCCGAAACCAGACGGCTCGTTCTGTCCAGTCATAGTTTTGAGCTGGATAAACATGCTGATCGTCGCTCCGAAGTTCTATATGGAGACAATTCGATCAGTCAGAGCAAGTATTCGGGTGAACGACTATGCTACAAGCATAGATCTCAAGGATGCGTACTTTCACGTCATGGTACATCCGACATTCAGAAAGTATCTACGCTTCGCAGTCCTAGGAGTTGTATATCAGTTCCGAGCGATGTGCTTCGGTTTGAACCTAGCACCCTGGGCTTTCACTCGAATAATGAATTTGGTAATGATATATTTCCGAGCTCATTCATCTGCGGTAATGTCGGCCTACCTGGACAACATTCTTCAGAGATACGGCGACGAGTTAATGCTTCAGAACGATGTGCAGAATCTGCTTCTATTACTCCGACGTCTCGGTTTTATAATAAACGAGGAGAAGTCGGTTCTGGTGCCGTCCAAGTCATTCACTCATCTGGGAATTAGCTTCGAGATGCACAACAATCTCGTTCGTCTGCCGTTAACCAGAGCGAAATTAATCAGTTGTTACGCTCGCTATTGTCTTCACTCAGACAAAGTTACAGCGAGAGAATTCATCAGACTGATAGGGTTGTGTGGAGCTGCCGTGGATTTTATTCCAATGGGGCGGCTACGCACTTGTCCTCTCCAAATCTTTTTGACTCAAAAAGAACAGAGTTGAAGGGTGAAGATTCTTTCGCTCGTTACGTACATCCTCTTGTAAGTCAAGTGAAACAGATTCAGACTTGGGCAGATATTCAGTGGTTTATTCAGGGAAATAACTTCCACTGAAATTGCCGGATCCGAGTTTTACAGTTTTGACGTATGCCAGTTAAATAGGTTGGGACCCAACATTGAGCCCAACGGTTCTTAAGTGCCAGGGTCCTTGGGATCCGTAGTTCCTAATCAAGCACATAAACATCAGGAATTGATGTTATTTTGGCTTGCGTTACGTCATTGCATGAATGTTATCCAGATTGCCCACAGGCAATTCTGTCCAACAATTCGACGATATAAGCGTATTTTCGGAACTAGGGAGGTACTCATTCCATTCTGTTATTCACTGTAACGGAATGTATCCTTCTGTTGGTACTAGAACATCAAGTTCTCCTATCGGTCTATCGTATTCCGGGTCGTCTGAACGTATTAGCGGACTCCCTTTCACGAAAGGGCCGCTTGTTGCAGTCAAATGGACTTTTAACAACGAGTATTTATATCAGATTTGCTACCTATGAGAGCAGCCAATGATGGACTTATTTGCGACGCATCTCAACAATCAGTTGCAAGTGTATGTGTCAACATGTTTGGATCCTCGAGCGTTTGCAGTTGACACTCTATCCATCTCGTGAGACGGGATACTAGGATATGGGTATCCTCCAGTGCCGTTGATTCAGCAGATATTGCTTAAGTTAAATAATCTCAATGCAATTCTGTTGGTAGCACCTCTGTCTCCACAAAGACCGTGTATTAATCTATTCAGGTGTCTGTTGTGGCTTATGCTGTGGAAGCTTCCTCCACATTTCGGTCCATTCTATAGCTAGATGGATTCTATTAGCTTTCAGTACTGCTTATGATAATATCTTCAACACAGCAGTCTGCGATTAAGATTTTAGCTCTTGAAGTAAGAGTTCTTTCTACTTCAGAGGCTTATGCTAATAGCGTTGCTATTACAGTTCTAATGATGGCTGCATATTGGTTTTAGCCTTTCACTTGCACGAATTTATACCTCAGAAATATTGAGTCCATTTCTAGAGACCGGCATTGTTTAGTTTCGTTATCTGTTGCTCAGAATGTCGTCCACTAAACAGTTGCAACTATAGTTGTGTAGGCTTTTGGTTCCAGCAGTGACTCTGTGCTGCCACCCTCTTTGCTCTGGGGTATTTGACCAAGGGGAAGGGGGGGGGGGGGTGTTCCCTTAGGTCACCTGCTTTACAGTGAAAAGCAAGGGAATACCTCCCCTAGAGTCAGTAATTCTAGTCGGTACCGGGATGATTTTTAAAGTGTAAAGATAATTTTTTACTCATCCATGTAATATTTTCATGTGCACCTCGGTGTGTAGTATTTGTAGATGTCACATATCATGCAGACGTTAATATACAATTATCGGTCACTTTTAATGAATTAAGAGTCTCATTTATCTGGACTACTTTATTTATCGGCTTTCCTTTAAAAATAATTACCATAATGGATTATACTGGAGGTTAATAGACATCAGTGATGTTATTATGCTCAAGTACAGAATGGTGTTGTGTCTTTCTCGTTTTGATGCAGAATAGAAAGATACATGTAAAGCCTATTTCTCCTTTCTCCTTGAGGGGATAATTCTGTATATATATAGTTGAGTTATTGGATTGCTTTATGTCCTAGGCCCTCCAACCTTTTTACTATTCAGCTAAGTCTCGGTCATTGGTACAGTATAAAAATGTTAAAAAATTTATAGTAATTTATATATTTTTTATACTTACCAATGACCCAGACGGGGATGGCCCTCCCATGAGTTGGGAACTCATACCCCCCGCTGAGTACATAAAGCTTTTCCAGGCACTGCTTGTGAGAATGACTTTTGGCGCCAATTTCGAGACCTCCTTGACACGGCACATGCGCAGTGGAGGAAAGGTATGGAGAACCATATAGGACATGTAATTTTCGGTTTTAGATGCAAATTTGGGGGATTGGGGGGTAAAATTTGTGTTTGGCCCTAGAATTTAAGAGTTAGCACCAGCTAAGTCTGGGTCATTGGTAATTATAAAAAATATATAAATTACTATAAATTTTTTAACTTTTCACTGTTGCATTAGGGAAAGAATTACGCAATCTCATGTCTGTGAGCAAAACCTGTTACAAACCAGCTATTAATTGAAAATAGAATATGCTTTCATTTTATTTATTTATCGATGTTTAAGGTCACATACTTATGCACAATGGCTAATTGTGACCATGACAGTTTTACAGGTGCAGGAAGCCGGAGTACCATCGACGTGCAGTACACCTTAATACACGGCATCATTGTGCCCACATGTTGGCAACCAGGATAAAGTGCCTTGCCCAAGGATGGGGATCGAACTCAGTCTTTCATTTTTAGCTCAACTTTGACGAAGTCAAATTTGAGCTATTGTCATGGCCCGTCGTCCGTCTGTCCATCCGTCCGTCTGTCCGTACGTCAACAATTGGCTATGGCTCGGGCTAGAGGTCGTATTTATGAACCGATCTTTACGAAACTTCTTGTGTACCTTTGTTATGACCCTGGGACGGGAACGAGTGTTTTTAGGCGTGGTCCGAAATTCAAGGTGGCTGCCAGTGGCCATTTTGTACCGATGATGCAAAAATCAGTTTTTTGTACAGAACTTCTGTATGAAAGTTCTGATTTGAATAAAGTTTTGTATAAATGTTTAGTACCATGGGATACATCACATATAATACAGGTTTTTTTCTCGTGCGTAAATTATGCAAATTAGACTGACTTTGATTTATTTAGTGTTACTTTCAGAGCTGTAAGTGCCAAGCTGCTATGGCTCGGGCTAGAGGCCGTATTTATGAACCAATCTTTACGAAACTTCTTGGGTACCTTTGTTATGACCGTGGGATGAGAACGAGTGTTTTTGGGTGCAGTCCGAAATTCAAGATGGCTGCCAGCAGCCATTTTGTACCGACGATGCAGAAATCTGTTTTTTGTACAGAACTTCCATATGAAAACTCTGATTTGAATAATTTTTTGTATGAATGTTTAGTACCATGAGATACATTACATATCATACAGGTTTTTTTCTCGTGCTTAAATTATGCAAATTAGACTAACTTTGATTTATTTAGTGTTACTTTCAGAACTGTCAGTGCAAATGCCAATACGGCTCGGGCTAGAGGCCGCAGTTATGAACCGATCTTTACGAAACTTCTTGGCTACCTTTGTTATCACCGTGGGACGAGAACGAGTGTTTTTGGGTCCGGTCTGAAATTCAAGATGGCCACTGGCAGCCATTTTGTTCAAAATTAAGTGCAATCAGATTTTTGCGCAGAACTTCCGCATGAAAGCTCTGATTTGAATAATTTTTTGTATGAATGTTTAGTACCATGGGATACATCACATATAATATGGGTTTTTTTCTCGTACAGAAATTATGCAAATTAGATGAACTTTGATTTTTTCGGTTCTACTTACACACAGTAAGTACACATGTCAGTACGACTCGGGCTAGAGGCTGTATTTATCAACCGATCTTCACGAAACTTCTTGGGTACCTCTGTTATCACCTTGGAATGAGAACGAGTGTTTCTGAGTGCGGTCCAAAATTCAAGATGGCTGCCAGTGGCCATTTTGTACCGAAATTACGTCTTAATCAGTTTTTTGTACACAACTTCTATACGGCTCAGGCTAGAGGCCGTATTTATGAACCGATCTTTACGAAACTTCTTGGGTACCTTTGTTATCACCGTGGGATGAGAACGAGTGTTTTTGGCTGTGGTCCGAAATTCAAGATGGCCACCAGCAGCCATTTTGTACCAAAATTAGTGCAATCAATCTTTTGTACAGAACTTCTGTATGAAAGTTCTGATTTGAATAAATTTTTGTATGAATGTTTAGTAAAATGGAATACATTACATATAGTATGGGTTTTTTTCTCGTGCTGAAATTATGCAAATTAGATGAATTTTGATTTATTTAGTGCTACTTATACACTGTAAGTGCACATGTCAATACGGCTCGGGCTAGAGGCTGTATTTATAAACCGATCTTCACGAAACTTCTTGGGTACCCTTGTTATCACCTTGGGACGAGAATGAATGTTTCTGAGTGCGGTCCAAAATTCAAGATGGCTGCCGGTAGCCATTTTGTACCAAGATTAGGTCCAATCAGTTTTTTGTAACAACTTCTATACAGCTCTTATTTATGAACTGATCTTCACGAAACTTCTTGGGTACCTTTGTTTTCACCTTGGGACAGGAATGTGTGTTTTGGGGTGCCTTTGTTATCACTGTGCTATGAGAACAAATATTTTGGGGTTCAGTCAGACCCATTCTGGGACGCAAAGATTTCTTTTCTAGTTTAGCATCTGACTGTCACCCACCTTTACAATACTTTACCTATACATTTGTTGCAGGCTACGGCCAGTATTTATGTACAGACCGTTACAATACTTTATATGTACCTTTGTTATCAGGTCATTACCTAGATGTTTGTCATTGCTGTGTCAAATACTATACATGTACATGTCTTGACAAGTTGAGCTACAGTGTCATTGACACTTTCATTTAACTTTACCACAAAAAAACCCCAATCTTTCCACAATCCGTTACAATGAGGGGTCACAAGCTAAGTTTGCTTTTTGAGAATAGTACTGGCTGGTTTTGGTCATTAGGTTGGGTAAAGACTTGATAGAGTTACACTCAGGCTACACAGTGCACAGGATTTGTTACTCGGTTTATAACAAAATTTTTTATTACCAGAAAGTGTGACTCACTCATGCAAAAAACAGGGATAGTCACACATCCTGATTATAAAAAATTGATAACTGCCATATCACACTCCAGATAAAAATGTACATTCACTAAGGCTATGCAGTGCACAGGGCTTGAGTTAGTTGGTAAGCTAACATACCCTGACTAACCATAGGCATTGTGCAAGATTAGTTGACAGACTGCCATTTCACAAAATATGAAAATATACACTGAGGCTGTAAAAATGCACAGGGTTAGTTAGTTACATGTTACATGGGGTTCAGGATTCAAGGAACTAATGGAAATACTTATACTGGATTGTAGAGTTTTTTGAAGTGAATTCCAAAAATGAAAACATATTTTATTTTCAATTATTAATAACTTGTTTACAAGGTTTTCTGGGAGAAGGTCATGTATTCATATTGTAATTGTAGTGTTGTTATTTTATATGTTTATTGTGCCCTGAGGGAAGAGCTTTATCATCACAGAAACAAGTCCTGTCTTCGTCATATAATAGTAAGATGTGACCCATGCCTGAGGTGAGAATCCTCTAAAATGGACAGCACATACACAGTATGATACACGCTTGTGAATGGGTTAATCGATATAGCATGAGTGCCAGCACGGAAGGATAGAACGGGAGGCCACAGGCCTCAAGTTTTATCCTTCCACGATGGCACAAATGCCATATCGATTAAACCGATTCTTGTGTGTGTGTCATTCTGTGTTGATTACATGCCTTCATGTCTCTAAAGCAATTATGAGAAGGACACTCAGCAATTCATTTGACAACTATCACCAAAAAGAACACATTTTATCGCCAACCAAATTTGCGAGGGGAATCCATGTTACTATTTTGTCCCCTGAGTTACAATGTGTTGTATGTGCCTACTGGCACAAAGAACACATTGGAACTCAGGGGATTATTTTTAGCTATCATTAGCAATTCAAATTGTAATTGTGGTGCACGATTTGTAAAAAATTCCAATGAAATTTGGCTTCTTTATAAAAATAGTCCATCAACGATTTCCGTTCTGCACATATGTGCGGAACAGATTTTTATTTTTTGCATGGTCTAGTGTTGCTGTAGATGGGGATTTCATAGAACACACATGTAATAAAGGTACAAATGATTTGCTGAATTTGACTTTATACTTATGGTGCAGTCATGACAAAGTCATAGATGGGGAAAGTGACCTTGAACGCCAGTGCTGAAAGTGACCTTGAACACCAGTAAATGAATAGTTGCTCAAAGTGAATTAAATTCCATTCAGTGAGCCGTGAACTATTATTGACTTATTGACTGTGTTTGCTTGTCAGCAATGCCCCACACTATGACAATATTTCATCAGAGAATAAAAAGAGGTATCTTTCACATATCATGAATTTGACATATGTTATGAAGTGTGTAATGAATCAGTTCATAGATGAATGACTGCTGTGGACATATAAATTTGTTTATTTTATTACATATCAATATCTCAAGAATAGACTAATTTCTTTTGAAATATTTCAATTTACATGCCTTAGGTTTTGAATTAGGTCCTGGGGTTGTTTTGAAAATCATCCATGTCAATCACTTGTATGACAACCATACAAAAATATATTTCAGAGTGTCTTTACCTTTAACCCTTTACCCACTGCATGCGATATCAAAATTTATTTTAATTATATATTTTTTTTTAAATTTCATAACATTTCAACAAAGCCATATCCTGTGACACCCTCATTGGAATGAGCTTGACAAGCTCATTCCAATGGGGTGTCTCATGGTTTTGTTGAAATATTCTTTGAAAAGTCCTGGCTGGTAGAGTTCTCGAAGGAAGAATACACTTGGGAGTAATTTTTTAAAAGCAATAAAAAAGTGCCAGTTTATGGCTATACTGGCAGCCAGCAATGATGTAAAAACAGCCAAGATAAATATAGCCTACAAGTGGAGTTCTCAAGAAAGACTGCACTTGGGGTAACTTTTTCAAAGCAGTATAAATGTGGCAGTTTGTGGCTGTCTGAGGACATAAGGGTTGAAATTATTTTATTTATTTGTATTTAAGGTCATCTATGGCTACATCATAATTGCAACACAGGGTTTGAAGTGAAGTTTAGCCAATCATTTATACCTGTGCTGATCACTTAAGTGGACTGCCACCCCAGGCATTTCTTATCAACCTACCTCAATTGTTTACTACAGGCTTGCACTACAGTGGAAGAACCTAACTCGGATAAAATACTCTCTATTTTAATCTTTCCCAAGATTTGGGAAGGAAAAGTGGTGTAAAAACACCACGAAAAAATAAGCCAAAACTGGGTCGAGCGCCATCGGCGCACACCCAGTATAGGACGCTCTTCCATAGTACAAATCCACGACTTCCGTAACACAGTGCACAATGCGTCAATTCGTCATTCTTTTGATTATCCGCACATGTGGTGGATGTGTGTGTGCCATCTTTGCTTAAGTATCAGTGATATTTTAACTCGTCGATAATGGTTTTCCTGTGACTGGATTTATGGATCTGAAGATCGTATAATAACAGGACTGTGTTTTATATATTCTCGTTTATATTTTCAACCACATTCTCATTGTATATTATTTACTATTCCGTTTTCGTGAATGTTTTGTTTGCGACATCGTGTCATCGCGATTTGACAATGAATTTTTCGGTTGATAAAAAATTGAATTGTTATTGGAGTTAGGTGTCAGCCGTCTGGGTTCTGCCACCTTCTCTCGTAGTTGAGGGTGTTCTACTTTCTGTTTCTGTTGAGTTCACCTTTTTCTTCTACTGCTCTCACCTCTGTTCTTTCCAGTTCGGTTTCTTTAGGGCAATTCCTTTTGCCCTCGCCATTGGTGCATTCTCATGTCCGTTTCGTCCGCACCCGCGGATGGTGTGGAATGCTGTCGTTTCGGGAGCCTCCCGACTCGACCACATCTGATGTGAGTTTACCCCCTCCGTGGGGGATGTGCAGCTCTTCCCGCCCCCATGGGGGAGGGGGGAAACACTGTCGTTTCGGGGCCCCCGACTCGACCACGTCTGGTGTGAGTTTGACTCCCTCCATGGGGGATGTGCAGCTCCTCCCGCTCCCGCGGGGGGTGAGGAATGCTATCGTTTCAGGGTCGCCCAATTTGACCACGTCTGGTGAGAATTGCTCCCCCTCCATGGGGGATGTGCAGCTCCTCCCGCCCCCATGGAGGGGGGGGGGGGGAAACAGTGTCGTTTCAGGGCCCCCGACTCGACCACGTCTGGTGTGAGTTTGACCCCCTCCGTAGGGGATGTGCAGCTCCTCCCGCTCCCGTGGGGGGTGGGGAACGCTATCGTATCGGGGTCGCTCGATTCGACCACATCTGGTGAGAATTGCTCCCCCTCCATGGGGGATGTGCAGCTCCTCCCGCACCAGGGGGGGGGGGGGTGGGGACCGCTGTCGGTTCGGGGCTTCCCGATTCGACCATGTCTGGTGAGAGTTATTCCCCTTCCGTGGGGAATGTGCAGTGTTTTACCGTGGTGGATACTGCGGGAGCTGTTGGATTTCTGGTGTAGAGATGCCTGGTTCCGGGACTATGCGCCCTCTCAAGTCGACATCTGAGGCTGTCACTAGGGTTGTGACTCCTCCTTTGGAGGCCGAGCCTGGTGGCTCTCTCTGCTTTTCCGCCAGTTCCAACAGCTCCCGTCATATCTGCTGCTACTGCTGTTCCATCTACAACGTCATTGGGCACCGTTTTTAGCCGGCCTCGGCTTCTCCCTGCCAGGGTCTGCAGGGATGTCTGTAGTGTGGTTGTGGGGTTTCGGCTTCAGCCTTCTCAGACTTCCACTCGGCGAAGTCAGATGGCGCTGCCGACTGAACCCCCTACTGTGTCCTCTCAGCCATTGAGCACAGTAGTTTTATACCTGCAGCGGTCTGCTGCGGTGTCTGGTTGTGTAGACGTGGGGGTATCGGCCGCAGCCTTCCCTGACTTCAACTCGGCAAAGTTGGAAGTGGCTGGACCCTCTCCTGTGGTCTCTGCACCGTCGAGCACCACAGTTGTCATTGGTTTCGGTTGTTCTTAGTGGGACACTATGAACTTCGTGGCGTTTCCGTCCACTCATTCTGGCCACACGACCAGTTTTGGGGGATCAACGTCGTTTGTGCAGCCTGGACCTTCTGCCCTGCAGAGGTCCGCGGTGACTCTCATGAGTTCCCGCTATGTTGATCCTCGGGGTGTGTCACACCCCTATACACGTCTGCCTTCAGACATTTCGGCTGCCGCCCGTCGTCCCACGTCGGGTGTTTTGGAGGATCGTGACCCTTCGCTGGTTAAGAGGGTCAGAGGTGAAGCCACTTTGCCGGTTCGTTCCCCTGTCGAACCAGCCAGTGCGGACAGTGAGCTTAGGGAGGCCCTCTCCTTACTCACTCAGGTTCTGTCAAAGAGCCTTCCCGTTGCTTCCAGCGAGGCAGCAAGTGGTTTCCAGGCGCCCCCTATGGCACCACCTCCCGGGATTGGAAACAGGCCGCTTTCTGATCCCCCTGGTGTTCCGACACCATGGGAGGCGTCGGCTGGTTTGCTCACGATGGGCTATGTGTCTTCCGACTCAGGGGAAGAGTCAGACATGCTTGATGTCGAGAGCCAGCAGTCTTCGGACTTGGGGGCAGCTCTTGATTTCGTGTTTGGGTTCCTTCCGGATCTCAAACCATCTAACCAGTCGACAGTGTCAGCCAGGCCGCGATCATCGGTCGCGCACCACCGGCCTATGGAGCAACCCGCTTCTGGGCGTCTTCGACCGTGCCCTTCGGTACAGTTGGTTGAAGCATTTTCAGCCTTGGACTCTAAGCTAAGTTCCAAGGCTATGAAGGCTCCGTTCTTCACCAGGGTTGACACCTTTTTGCCTCCTACGATTCCGCCAATCCGTCGGTCTACCAGACTTTGACGATTTTGGATCAGGACTCCAATTCCCTCGGGCTTTCCAAGTTCAAGTCTGATGTCATTCCGATGACGACTCTGGAGTTCACATTGGGCTTATCGAGAGAGATGCTTAGTATGCTTTCTCTCTCCGATCACGTCGTCTCAGCTTTAGCTGCTTATCTGCCTCCAGATAAGTTTGACGAGGTACAGGCTCCTTTGCGTGTGCTGTCCAAGGCACTCATGCATCTTACTCACACGCATGCCTGTAACACGGCTAATCTGGAATTAGTTCGAAAGGGACTCTGTGCTGGACACTGGCCGATCCCTTCCTGAGGAGCAGTGCGCTACTCTTCGATCTGCTTTTTTGGCAGGTCCGCAACTTTTCCATGGTTCTGTGTTGACGGTCCAGGATGACGTCCTACGTTATTCCAACAATCAGCTGCTGTTTCTTCAGCTTGATCAGCCTTCTAGGGTAGGCACGGGCCGTTCCAAGCCTAACAAGTACCCTCTGCTTCCTCTGCGAAGCAAAGGGGCTGATCCTTCTGCCACCGTTTCTACTTCTTACTCAAGGGGTAAGGGTAAGCGTCGGTAGTCTTGAGGGAAGTCCCAGGATTCTTCATTCAGTAGAGGAGGTGTTTTCTCCTCTCGCAAGCCTCGTCGGGGTTCGAAATAAAGGTCCTCACCTCGACTCGTCCCAGGTTGGAGGAAGGATAGCTGAGTTCACAGACCGTTGGGCCACCATCACATCCGATCCTTGGATGTTAGATGTTGTTTGGTCCGGGCTGCGAATATCCTTCCGACGGCACCCTACTCTGTCCAGGGTGCCTCTTCCAACCACAGTTCCTTCAGACATTTTACGTCGGGAACTTTTGTCCACGGAGATAGACAATCTCCTGACAACGGGGGCGATTGAGGTCATCAAGAACATTAGGTCAGTGGGTTTCTATTCCCGCCTGTTCTTGGTGCCGAAGAAGGATGGCCGACCCCGACCGGTTATCGATCTGAGTTTCCTGAACCAGTCTATCATTGCTCCCAAGTTCAGCATGGAGACTTTCAGGTCGGTCTTCCGTTCAATTCACCAGGGAGATTTCGCTTCCAGCTTCGACCTGCGAGACGCTGCCTTTCACGTTCCGATTCATTGGGCTTTACGGAAGTATCTCAGGTTCGTTTTTTCTGGGGCGAGTTTACCAGTTCAAGGCCATGCCTTTCGGCCTCAACCTGGTTCCTTGGGCCTTCACCAGACTGATGTCGCATGTGATAGCTTTCCATCGCACACAGTCCAGGGTGACTACTTCGGCATATCTGGACGATATCCTCCAGGGGCATTGCAATGCTGCCTTACTGGAGTCGGATGTTGCCACTCTGTTGAGCTTGCTCACGTCGCTAGGTTTCAGAGTCAACGAGGAGAAGTCGGACAAGGTCCCTTCTCAGTCGTTTTATCATCTGGGGATGGCTTTCCGCGCACAATTCAATTAGGTGGCGATTCCCCAGGCCAAGGCTGTGATTCTCTCAGCGTTTGCTCCGACTCTGTCCCAGTCCACATCCACAATGGCTCGGAGTATTCTCCGGCTAATCGGTCTCTGCTGTTCGGTGACAGATCACATTCCTCTAGGTCGGCTGCGTGTCAGACCTCTCCAACACTTTCTGCTCAGTCGTTGGAGGCCGAATGTAGATTTTCTGGATCTGGTGCTTCAGTTTCCAGTATATCTTTATCCTCACCTTCTCCTCTGGGCGGATGTCCAGTGGCTTTCGCAGGGTGTTCCGTTGGACTTACCCACGTCCGATCGCGTTGTGACGACAGATGCCAGCGATCTCGGATGGGGTGTAACATTGGATCCTCTAGGTCTTTCCATTCACGGGATGTGGGACCAGGATCATGCAGCTCTATACATCAACCAGAAGGAGCTTCTTGCTCTTCTTCTGCATTTCAGGCAGTGGATCCCTCATCTATCGAATCGCCAGGTCCTTCTGTTGTCCGACCATTCGACGGTGGTTGCTTACATTCGGAACCAGGGCGGCACACACTCTGTTCCAATGTACGAATTGGCTTGGGATCTTATACTGCTCGCAAAGGATGTCCACGCTGGGGTGGCTGTTCGTCACATTCCCGGTCGCCTGAACGTCCAAGCCGACTCCCTGTCCCGTTGGGGCAGGGTCATTTCCACCAGGTGGATGCTCCACATGGCGGGTTCCATCGATCTCTTGTGACTCGTTGGAACCATCCGGTGGACACATTTGTGTCCCCGTGTCCAGATGCTCTGGCTTTCGCCGTGGATGCTCTGGCCCTCCTTTAGGATGGTCTTGTCGGCTACGCCTTCCTACCGGTTCCGATTCCGCCTCAGGTTCTCACCCAGATATGAACCTGCAGTCGTCGAATCCTTTTGATCACACCTGTCGCCTCGGTGGGTGTGGATCAATCTGCTCCGCTGTCTGTTAGCGGCGGTTCCGGCATGTCTCCCTCTACCTCGCGACTTTCTTTGCCAAAATCGCCCGAGGAGGTTTTCAAGTTGACCCGACTTCATTGTGCCTTCGCACATGTCTTTTATCGGGTCCTGTCTCCTCCGTAGTGTTTTTTTGAGACACGCAGTGGAGTTGCTTTTCTTCTTCAAGGAGGCACTCACTCCACTGGTTTAGCCTCTGTGGCTAAGTGGAAGGTTCTTCTGTCGATGGCATGCGATCACTCTGTTGCTTCTGTCACTCCTTCGATCACACCGCTTGCGGAGTTTCTGGTATATGTTTGTTTCTGGAGGTCTCCGGCAATGGATACATGTCCATGCTTCGGAGACTTTTTTCCTATGTGATACAGCATTGTTTCGACACTCATCCTTGCCTCTCCAAGCTTGTTCAGCTCTTTTCCTTGAAAAGGTCTAGGACTTTGGAGTTTACTCCAAGATGGTCACTTTCTTGGGTGCTGCTCTGCTTGGGGGTGGGGGGCATTCACGCCTTTCTCCTGGATGAATATGCATTTTCCCACATGCCAGATCTCTCCTGCATCCATTTCTTGATGGACTTGTCTTGCTATCCATGCAGCTTCCGCTTGTCTAGCTACTGGTGATTGTATTACCAATTGTTTTTTCTGCCACGAGGTGCATGCATTGTCTTCCTCTTTTAATAACTCTGTCATGTTGTCAGATGACTGATGTTATACTGGCAGCCTTCTGGAGAAATGCTACTTTCTCCTTTTATCTGCGACAGTTGCAGGAGCCGACAGAGAACCTTAGGGCCCTCTTTCTTCGGCTCAGGCTGTTGTCTATTCCAGCCTTTCAGCTTTTTTCAGGGTCAGTTCCAGCTTTGTGCTGTTACTGCCCTTTCTGTCTGTGCGTCGCACTTCACCATACGCCTCATCTTTCATTGTCTTTTCTAATGTTTGTGATGCTATGGTTTGATAGACCTAGGGATCTCTTCCTCTGTCCACGGTCCCAGTGCTATTGAGTTATGTGTGGGTTGGTTATGTGATTCCCTCCAGCCTTTTGTGTATTCAGCGTGTAGTAAACAATTGAGGTAGGTTGATAAGAAGTAATAAATTTTATAGTAAATTTCCTTTCTTATTATACCTACTGAAATTGTTTACATGGAGGCCCTCTCGTCTTCTTATTCGGGTAAGAATCCTTCCTCCCCGCTGATCACATAACTCCTGTGTTGTTCGGAATCAAAAGAATGACGAATTGCCGCATTGCGCACTGTGTTACGGAAGTCGTGGATTTGTACTATGGAAGAGCGTCCCATACTGGGTGTGCGCCGATGGCGCTCGACCCAGTTTTGGCTTATTTTTTCGTGGTGTTTTTACACCACTTTTCTTTCCCAAATCTTGGGAAAGATTAAAATAGAGAGTATTTTATCCGAGTTAAGGTTCTTCCACTGTAGTGTAAGCCTGTAGTAAACAATTTCGGTAGGTATAATAAGAAAGGAAATTTACTATAAAATTTATACTTTTGTGTATTCTACTGGTAAAGCAGAATATGTTGGCCACAGTAAACAAGCATTGCTCCACTTCCTTTGGTTCCCACCATGGGGAATGGGGGGATGTGAAAAAAGGTTCACAATTGCTACCTCACCACAGACTTTAATACCAAGACTTTACACAAGAAATTAATTTTCAATTTTTCTTATGATTGCATGTTAGAACACCTGTTTGGATGCCATAAAGTTTTTCAGAGCTGCAAATAGTCCTAGAAGGGTTAAGCTCTGTATTCAGTATTCCTGATGAAATTGTCATTTATAACAATTTTTACAGCCATTGGGTTAATTCATTTTGTGGGGCTTACATGGAGATTCTGTGATAATTTAACCCTTTACCCAATGCACAGAATATCAAAATTTATTATTTTAATTGTTGTTTTTCAAATGTTTCAAAATATTTCAATAAAACCATGTCTTGGAATGAGCTCATTCCAAAGAGGGATCACATGATATGTTTTTGTAGAAATTTTTGGAAAAACAATATTTTTTAAACAGCTGAATTCAGGTTGTACATTATGCTGGATGATGCAGCCAATTTGTTAGGTAAAAGGTTAATCTTACAGCCAAATAAGGCTGAAGGATTGAATTAATAATGATCTGCTTTCCTTATTGTTCATTCCCGCATTTGTTTGCTCTCTATGGGAATCCTGGGATGTGGAGCAGACCTTGTTCACTTGTAAACAAGTTATGTTTTACAAGTAAAATAGGACCTTGGTTACCAGTACCTGGGGTGGAAGTCCTCAAACGTTACAATAATTTCACATGAAGATCCTGGTATATGTGCTTAATATTCTCTTGGGGTGTGTGAACCCTGAACATATCTGCAAAAATATGTCATTCAAGTATTTGTTTCTGTTTTTGCTTCCAAGACATAGCTGATAACCCCCTTATTGAAATGAGCTTAGCTCATTACACCGAGGTGTCACAAGCAATGTTTTTGAAGCAAAAAAATGTAACTTTTTACTTGTACTTATCTAGGAAAAGCTACTGTAAGTGTTACCCTCTCCCTTCCCCTCATTGTATGCTGATGGTTTGCTTCTGCAGCAGACATTTGTGTTGAGTTTTGTTTTGTCTGGGCACTAACTCTTCAACAATAATTATGATCACCAAGTGCAGCTAGTAATAATCCTAGGGAAGTGTTAGGATGAATTTGGTATGGATTCTTGCGTGCATAAAAGACTCACCACAAGAACGTGATCATAATGCTACCAGTGTTTTGAAAGGTTTTTTTTTTCAAATATTTTGGGTAACTTTGCAAAGTTTCTTCTTATCAACTCTGAAGCCTGCACTTGTGCTCTTATCTCAAGTATACTTACTTCAGTAGCAAATACCCCAATGGGAACATTGGGAAGTGGATCAGTGGATAAAAATAACTCCCAAGAAGATATGATAAGGTGCACAAATTTTGCTAACCCTTCACCTAATTAAGGTAATCGGCTGCATCTGTCCACATTATACACAAACTGAGCAGTTGAAAAAATGTTTTATACCATGCTCGCCTATGTTACTACAGTAGGAAATTCATCCATGACATGAATTGACATAATTTACCAACTTTGACTTGACTTATCCATGTTGTTGTCACAATTAGCCATTGTGAAGAAATATGTGACCTTAAACCCCAATAAATAAATAAATAAATAAATAATACAGTGGATGCATTGCTAACATCTATGATATTACATTACCACTACTATTATTATTTATTGGTGTTTAACCATTTACCCAATGCAGACGATATCAAAATTTATTATTTTTAAATATCATTTTTTACATTTTTAAAAACAATTCAACAAAACCATATCATGTGACCCCTCAATGGAATGAGGTCGATGAGCACGTTCCAATGAGGGGTCCCATGATATGGTTTTGTTGAAATTTGTTTAAAAATAATATTTTTATACCCCCGCTTCGAAGAAGTGGGGGCTATATAGGAATCGCCCTGTACGTCCGTACGTCCGTCCGTCCGTCCGTCTGTCCGTCCGTCCGTACGTCCGTACGTACGTCTTTCCGGACATGAAATTCTTGTGTGCGCAACTCCTCCTACATTTATCAATCAATTTGGACAAAACTTTTCAGACATCATCACTACTAAGTGAACATGCGCATATTCCAAGATTTTTGATCTGCGACAATTTTAACCAGGTTATCTTCCTTTGACTTAGATTTATTGTGTCTTTCCATCCGAACAAATTCTTGTGTGCGCAACTCCTCCTACATTAATGAACCGATTTTGATGAAACCTTTCAAACATCATCACTACTAAGTGAACATGTGCATATTCCAAACTTTTTAATCTGTGACAATTTTAACCAGGTTATCTCTCTTGAACTTTGATTTAATATGGGTTTCTACATGAAATTCTTGTGTGCGCAACTCCTCCTACATTTATCAATCAATTTGGACAAAACTTTTCAGACATCATCGCTACTAAGTGAACATGCGCATATTCCAAGATTTTTGATCTGCGACAATTTTAACCAGGTTATCTCCCTTTGACTTAGATTTATTATGTCTTTCCGTTCGAACAAATTTTTGTGTGCGCAACTCCTCCTACATTAATGAACCGATTTTGATGAAACCTTTCAAACATCATCTCTACTAAGTGAACATGTGCATATTCCAAACTTTTTGATCTGCGACAATTTTAACCAGGTTATCTCTCTTGAACTTTGATTTAATATGGGTTTCTGCATGAAATTCTTTTGTGCGCAACTCCTCCTACATTTATCAATCAATTTGGACGAAAGTTTACAGACATCATCACTACTAAGTGAACATGCGCATATTCCAAAATTTTTGAGCTGTGGCAATTTTAACTAGGTTATCTCCCTTTAACTTAGATTTATTATGGGTTTCTACATGAAATTCTTGTGCGTGCAACTCCTCCTACATTTATCAATCACTTTGGACAAAACTTTTCAGACATCATCACTACTAAGTGAACATGCGCATATTCCAAGATTTTTGATCTGCGACAGTTTTAACCAGGTTATCTTCCTTTGACTTAGATTTATTGTGTCTTTCCATCCGAACAAATTCTTGTGTGCGCAACTCCTCCTACATTAATGAACCGATTTTGATGAAACCTTTCGGGGGCGCGGTGGCTCAGTTGGTAGAGGTGCAGGCTGCAAGCCGAGAGGTCCTCGGTTCGAATCCCACCTGCGGCAACCGCGTTGTGTCCTTGGGCAAGACACTTCACCCCGATTGCCTTCATGGGGGCACGATGACGCTGTGTACTGAGGCGTACTGCACGTCGATGGTGCGCATGTCTTCAACCAATCTAACCCTGCCTGTGCTGCGGTGCTGAGTTCAGAGTTACGATGTTGGAGAGCTGACAGCTGCTCGTCGTTGCTCGGTGGTTCTCTCCGGGTATACCGGCTTCCTCCACCCGTAAAACTGTCACGGTCACGATTAGCCATTGTGCATAAGTATGTGACCTTAAACACCAATAAATAAATAAATAAATAATGATGAAACCTTTCAAACATCATCTCTACTAAGTGAACATGTGCATATTCCAAACTTTTTAATCTGTGACAATTTTAACCAGGTTATCTCTCTTGAACTTTGATTTAATATGGGTTTCTACATGAAATTCTTGTGTGCGCAACTCCTCCTACATTTATCAATCAATTTGGACAAAACTTTTCAGACATCATCACTACTAAGTGAACATGCGCATATTCCAAGATTTTTGATCTGCGACAATTTTAACCAGGTTATCTCCCTTTGACTTAGATTTATTGTGTCTTTCCATCCGAACAAATTCTTGTGTGCGCAACTCCTCCTACATTAATGAACCGATTTTGATGAAACCTTTCAAACATCATCTCTACTAAGTGAACATGTGCATATTCCAAACTTTTTAATCTGTGACAATTTTAACCAGGTTATCTCTCTTGAACTTTGATTTAATATGGGTTTCTACATGAAATTCTTGTGTGTGCAACTCCTCCTACATTTATCAATCAATTTGGACAAAACTTTTCAGACATCATCACTACTAAGTGAACATGCGCATATTCCAAGATTTTTGATCTGCGACAATTTTAACCAAGTTATCTCCCTTTGACTTAGATTTATTATGTCTTTCCGTTCGAACAAATTCTTGTGTGTGCAACTCCTCCTACATTAATGAACCGATTTTGATGAAACCTTTCAAACATCATCTCTACTAAGTGAACATGTGCATATTCCAAACTTTTTGATCTGCGACAATTTTAACCAGGTTATCTCTCTTGAACTTTGATTTAATATGGGTTTCTGCATGAAATTCTTGTGTGCGCAACTCCTCCTACATTTATCAATCAATTTGGACGAAAGTTTACAGACATCATCACTACTAAGTGAACATGCGCATATTCCAAAATTTTTGAGCTGTGGCTATTTTAACTAGGTTATCTCCCTTTAACTTAGATTTATTATGGGTTTCTACATGAAATTCTTGTGCGTGCAACTCCTCCTACATTTATCAATCAATTTTGACGAAACCTTTCAAACATTATCACAACTAAGTGAACATACGCATATACCCAAATTTTTGATCTGCGACAATTTTAACCAGGTTATCTCCCTTTAACTTGGATTTATTATGGGTTTTCAAATGGGATTCTTGTGTGTGCAACTCCTCCTACATTAATGAACTGATTTTGAATACATGTTGCACATTGTAAATGTGTTTTTCCAAATGTAAACCATATATGTGTGGGCTCTTTAAGTATTCAGTGCTGTTCTGTGGAAGGCCACATGCAAATACAAATTTCAACAACAAAAAATGATCTTTATGTATACATTTCCTTATGGCCTTCGCCTACATGATCAGAAGTGCATTCCTCTAAAAACCCAAAGCGGGGGTATTAATCACCTTCAGTGATAGTTCTAGTTTCAACTGCTGAATTTGCATATTATGTGGGCGGATGCGGCCGATTCGTTAGGTAAAGGGTTAAGGTCACATATTTCTGCACAATGGCTAATCAGGACCATAAGAGTGTTACGGGTGGAGGAAGCCAGAGAGAACCACCGAGCAACAGGGAGCAACTGTCAGCTCCCCAACATACCAACTCCACAAAAGCAGGGTAAGCATTAGTTGAAGACAGGTGCACCATGATATTACATTCCTTTCGTTTCAGAAATATCAGTGTAATAAAACTAACTGTTATTGTTATAAATTTCAACAAAACCATATCATGTGACACCCTCATTGGAAGAGGTGCATCAAGCTTGTTCCAATGAGGGTGTAACATGTTTTAGTTACATCTCTTGATGACAAAAATAGTTCATTTTTCTCTACTAAAATATAGCTGATGACACCTCATTGGAATGATCTTAATGACATTGGGTCAGTGCAGGATTATAAGCTATGTTTTGGAGGCAAACATAATATAATTAGAAAAGTGATTTTTGAGAATATTGCTGGCTGTTTGGTTAGGTAATGGTTTAAATTAGAGAAGTGTTATGGGTAACTTTGGGACATTAGTTCTCATCAAGTCTTCAACATGAAATTCGTGCTTTTTACTCAATAATACTTGTTTCATTAGCCAAATACATGCATAAGCTCAATTAGTTTTCTAAAAGGAGATGCTTCCAACAGTGGTTAACATTACAGCATTTCAACAGCAAATGGAAAGGTCAGTATCATAGTCATAGTGTGGGCGGAGTCCCCCACCCCCTCCCTTTTCCTGAACACTATCAACCTTGTATGTCTAGGGTCATTTTGCTACAGTTATTCCTTGACTTACTGAGTACTTAAGGCTTCAAAATGTACATAGAGTTCTCTAATTGGGATGAAAGGTTATTTTTTCTCCCGGGAAGACTTTGGACCCTCACTTATGGGGGATACACACTATTAACATAGCACATGGTGAAATCAGAAATTAGGTGGAGAGAAAAATATTTTTCTGCTGCCATGCCCCCCCCCCCCCCTCCCCCCGACACACACTTCATGCTTCATTTAGCTCAGGTACGCCCCTGGGGAAGTTTTAAAAAATATTGCATCAATTTTGTGATCCCTCACTTTTCCACATGTATGATATATAATATAGGTGACACATTGTTAAAATTTAGATGCATGCAAGTGTGTCAATATTACACGAGGATGTAAACCAGTTTAGTTGCATTTGGCCAATGAATTTAGTTTCCGATCGGCTCGGTCAAAATCTGGTCTATTTCAACCATTGTCCAACCCGAGGGCCACACTTCGTGTAAGAAGATAATTGAAGTAGAAAAGATAGACCAAACCACTGTCAGGCAGTGACTTGCGCTCTCAAGAGATACTTGCTGATATGCTGTTATAATATATGGCGTGCCATGAAAGGATGTCGCCTTCTATTTCGACCTGGAAAGCCTAGTAATGAAGCAGTACTTGTTAACTGCGATAAACACATTCTGTTTTATTGGTAAAATAGGATCTTGTTACCAATAAATGGGTGAAAGTCCCACTAAAGCACGAAGGACATGTATAAACGATTCAGTTTGACATTATACTTGTGTTGTGGCGATGATGTTGAAAGATATGCCTAAAGTGGCCTTACATACAAGTAAATAAATATTTCTAAGTAAAGTATAGGCCTATTTCATTCCTTAAGTGGAATAAGGTGCCATCAGCAATGCTTTGGCATTGTAGATGGCACCTTGTTCCACTCAAGGGGCAATTTAACGTTGCGCCTCTCTCCAACATACACCTTTAAAAGCATTCCATTTCCCTTGTTAAGACCACAAAACCAATAAAATGACATTTCCATTTTTAAAATTCATCCCTTTGGGCTGACTCAATGTAGCCGATGTGAGCACTTCCACTTAGCTTTCTCTGACGATTCGATTACGTCATAGTTAAAGATTTTTAATTTGTTTATTTGACAGTGTTATGTATATAATTTTAGCCTTGTTGTTGAACGATTGTCTTAGTGCTTATTCACTTTTGTTGACGAGATCTGCTTTGCTGTTCCTGTAGGGCTTGGTTATCAATGCCCCTGGTAATAGTCCTCGAAAACTGAGCAGCACAATTATAACAATTGCTGGACTTGACTTTGTAGCTGTGTTCATATAGCCATAAATACTGAAAGTAGCATTAAACCCATCAGAGGCAAATAAATTTATAGGGTCTTTACATTACACATTTTGTTGCCATATATTTGTTGTATTGAAATTGAGTTACTTTTATGGGATGAAATATGAGATATATTCCACATTGGAATACCTATGTTAACGTTTAATACACTATTGTTTATATTGTTTCTCTATTTGCAGATATTGTTACTTTAATCAAAATTGTTTTAATTGTCTGAGTTTTATGTTTTAATAATAAAATGATCATATATTTATCTCGTTGTTGTGCTATGATGACCCCAAATCCTGTGATAAAAAAAATCCGAAACAAAACTAAAAAGACCATTGGCAGCTGTGATATGACTTTTGAACCATATTTCAAAGCAAGAATGCCGGAAACAAATTTGGGCGGCGGAGCTAGAAAGATAAAAGAATCCGGGCCTCATGTTCCGAGACTTACTTAAAAAGAAGTTGTGTTTATTGACTTTTCTAAATTTAATTGCAACTGTTTTAAATTTCAGCGGCGATTAATTCCTTAAATTGGGTTGTTACGAGTGGTTCGGGGTCAACTCGCCATTGGGTCAACTCGCCCCCGCATATTATTTTTCTGGGTCAAGTCATCCCCAATTTGAGGCGAGTTGACCCGTATTTGAGGGGCAAGTTGACCCGAAAAAAGTAGTCCGTGTTTATTATTATTATTTTTTTTTTTTACTGAAAATTTTAGTTTTCACTAATCAAATTCAACAATCATCAAATAATCGAGTAACCTGCATTCAGAAAAATATATGAAACTGCCCTATTGTGCAAAGAGTAGGCCCATCTTGAAGAATAGTGAGAAACTTAGTCCTTTTCTTTATAGTTATTAGTCACCTTAACAAAGTCAAGCTGAGCTAATCTCATCGCTCTCCGTCCGTCGCCTGGCCGTCCATCCATTGTCTGTCAACACCATGTTTTGGTCTTCTCCTCCAAAACCACTGGGCCAATTTTGAGAAAGTTTGTGTGAGTGATGGTCCCAAAGGGACATTGCAGTTTTGTTCAACTCAACTTGCCCAGCCCCATAGGGAGGGGGTGGGTGAAAATGCTCCAAAATATTTTTGTGTCCCCCCCCCCCCACGAAGTGGGGAGCGACATACAGGGATTACTTTTGTCGTCTTGCGTCGTCCGCGTCACACTTTCTCTTATCCGCCACTCCTCTTTAACCTATGAATGGATTTTGATGAGACTTTCAGTGATTCTTTATCACATAATAGCATTGTGCACCTCCTATTTTATTTTTTGATCCGCTGTATTTTTTTCCAGAGGGGATTACTTTTGTCGTCTTGCGTCGTCCTCGTCATCGTCCGCGTCACACTTTCTCTTATCCGCCACTCCTCTTTAACCTATGAATGGATTTTGATGAAACTTTCAGTGATTCTTTATCACATAATGGCATTGTACACCTATTTTATTTTTTGATCCGCTGTATTTTTTCCAGAGTTATGCCCCCTTTCCACTTAGAATTCTGTCTGAAACGCCAGGCAACACACGTCTTCCATGGAAGACTCACATCTAAGTTAAAATCTTCTTCTCATGAACCAGTAGGTACAATGACTTGATATTTGTTATGGTGCTTTCTTTTGAGGTGTAGAATCAAGTTTGTTCAAACAAAGTTTGTGAAGCAATGTTTGGCTTTGTAATGGGAGGGGTAAGATTTTAGGCCCCGCCCAAAATTTATATTTTCTGAACCGATGGTCCAATTTGATGTGTGGTATTATTGGGTCATAAGTACTTGACTCGTACCAAAAAATACAGCATTCCCATGGGAACCCCAGGAGCTAAAAATAGAAAAATTTTCAACCGCTCATATTTCCCAAACCACACGGAACAGGGAGTTGTTATTTGGTATGAAGCATCCATAGGACCAGTAGAATTGAATGGTAAAAAAAATTGCCATCAGTTATGTTAGGGTGTTCTGTAGAGGGCATCAAAAAAAATGCCGAGTCAGCATATTTGCAAAAAATTTTAAAAATCTTTTCTCGAGAACCAGTGGTCAGAATCTGGATATTCAGCATACTGCATTCATAGTGGGGTCAGATACAAGTTTAGTAAAATAAAACCCAATAGGTTCATATTTGAGCTCAATAACTCATAACTTTGGGCAATATGGAGAGTATTCTTTAAAAATCTTTTTCTTCAGAACCACCAGTTAGAATCTTTTAATGTTTGCTATACATCATTGTTATGATGGTCAGATTCAAGATTGTTCAAACCAAGTCCCTAGGTTAATATTTGGGCTATGGAAGCCCAAATTTTAACTTAGTTCAATATGGGGGATAATTTTTAAAAATCTTCTTCAGATCCACCAGTCAGAATGCTTTCATATTTGGTATACAACATCTCTAGGTGGGTCAGATTCAAGTTTGTTCAATTCGAGTGCCTGGGTTAATATTTGGGTTCCATATGGGAACCTGAAATTTAACTTAGTACAATATGAGGGAATTTCTTCAAATATCAGATTCAAGTTTGTCCAAATTGGGTCCGTAGGTTAATATATGGGCTCGCTATGGTACCCCAAATTTTAATTTAGTGCAATATGAAGAAATTTCTTTAAAAATTTTTTTCTTCAGATCCTGGGGGCACGGTGGCTTTGCGGTAACCGGTTCTCGTCAGATCACCGAAGTTAAGCAACATCGAGCTTGGTTAGTCCTCGTATGGGTGACCATCTGAGCGATCGATTCGGACTCCCGCATTGTGTCCTTGGGCAAGGCACTTAACCCCGATTGTCCACATTGGGCACGATGACGCCATGTACTACGGCATGTCGATGGTGCGCATGTCTTCAACCAATCTAACCCTGCTTGTGCCGCGGTGCAGAGTTCAGAGTTGCGATGTTGAGCTGACAGCTGCTCGTCGTTGCTTGGTGGTTCTCTCCGGGTACTCCGGCTTCCTCCACCCGTAAAACTGTCACGGCCATGGTTAGCCATGAATTTTAACTTACTGCAATATGAGGAAATTTATTTAATAATCTTCTCCAGATCCACCAGGTGGAATGTTTTTATATTTAGTATACAACATCTCTAGGGAAGGGGGGGGGGGGTCAGATTCAAGTTTGTTCAAATCGAGTGCCTGGGTTAATATTTGGTCTTCCCATGGGAACTCGAATTTTAACTTCGTGCAATATGAGGAAATTGCTTCGAAAATCTACAGATCCACCAGTCGAAATGCTTTCATATTTGGTATACAACATTTCCAGTGGGGTGAGATTCAAGTTTGTTCAAATCGAGTGCCTGGGTTAATATTTGGGCTACCTATGAGAGTCCGAATTTAAACTTCATGCAATATGAGGAAATTTCTTTAAAATTCTTCTTATTCAGATCCCCCAGTCGGAATGCTTTCATATTTACTATTCAACATCTCTAGAGGTGTCTGATCCAAGTTTGTTCAAATCGAGTGTCTGGGTTAATATTTGGGCTCCCTATGGAAACCCGAATTTTAACTTGGTGCAATATGACGGAATTTCTTCAAAAATCCTTTTCAGATTCACCAGTCAGAATCCTTTCACATTCTGTTTACAACATCTCTTAGGAAGTCGGATTCAAGTTTGTTCAGATCGGGTCCCTGGGTTAATATTTGGGCTCCCTATGGTAGCACAAATTTTAACAGTGCAATATGAGGAAATTTCTTTAAAAGTCTTCGTCTTCAGATCCACCAATCGGAATGCTTTCATATTTGGTATACAACATCTCTAGGGGTGTCAGATTCAAGTTTGTTCATATCGAACACGTGGGTTAATATTTAGGCTCCCTATGAGAGCCGTAATTGGCCATGTAGCTGAAGAATTAGAATTGTGTTCATTAAGTACCCACTAGAGGTGTGTAACTAAGATTAATCCACCTAGGTTGTATCAAGGGGCTTCAGGGGAGCTCTACATTTTACTTTATGATCAACTGAAGAAAAGGCATGATGCCCAGATTATTTTTGTCACTCCTGAGGGACTCAAGGATTGACAGTGTAGCCTATGGAGATTGATTGCTTAATGTAGATTCATTTTTGGATTCTGTTGAAGGTGAGCACTTCAGGCCTCGTGGGGCCTGTTAATTGTTTTTCATTGAAATAATTCAGTTGATCAACGTAAAACAGACACATTGGTTTAACTGGTGGAAATATATTTCCACACCTGTTCATTGCTTTAATTAGTTTGGTATTGGGCCAGTGTTTCTTTGCAGATTGTTAGAAAACCTTTCAGTTCCCCAAAATATGATTGGGGAAATTAATAAATAAATATATCATCTTTTTTCCATGATAGTGGAAATGAACGTGAAGGCGTTCAACTAGAAACTTTTGTTAGGTCAAGATATACAAAGATGTCCAAACAATTAGAGGAGGTATGGAAAGTGTATCGACAGAATGAAATAACCGCCAGCTTTAAAATGTTAAAATATTTACGCACAACGAATGTAATTTAATACTGTATAAAAACTGGTAAATATTAAAAATGAATGTATGTGTGTTTTATTACGCTTCGCTTCCAACACTCCTCTTGTCATTCTCGCCGTAATTGAGTTGCCTAACCTATCACTAACCAGTCCTTTTTTGGTGATGGTGGGGGGGGGGGGGGGGGGGGGTGAAGGCGGGTTGAACAGTTTCACTTTCAGACTCCCCAACGTACTAACTACGCACAGGCGCAGAGTTTACAGTGGTTGAAGGCAAGTGCACTATCGACAAGCACTACTCGACACTACGCCTTAGTACACAGTACTCGACACTACGCCTTAGTACACAGCGCCACCTTGCCCTCACATGCCCAAGTACACAACGAAGTTATCGCTGATCAGGATCGACCCTTTCGGTTTAAAGTCCAATGCTCTAACCACTGCGCCCCCACTGACTTTTAGACGAACTGAAAACAAGCAAATGCTACTTGACCTGCACACTGGTGTAAAGATATAAAAAATTTCAAGCAGCAAATGTTTCCCATAATGCAACAATGAATTTAACCAATTCATTCTTATTTGACAGATCTCAATGAGCTCTGTCAAACAAGATTGGATTGGTTAAATTTCCCAGTTGCATTATGAGAAAAAACTTTCTTGTTTAAATAATGTTGATATCTCAACATCGTATGTTGATGTTTGATCAAACTCCCTCCCTGCACAATCTAGTTGGGTGGGGGGGGGGGGGGGGGTAATAACGCCTACTATATACCCCTAAACTGAACCAAATTTTAGCCCCCTGAAGTGTCCTTAAATATGTTTTAGGATTTTAACAGAATGAAAACGGTGTTCCTCTTTAAAAATTCCAAGATGGTCACTAAAATTCAAAAATGGCTACCTTTCTTTAACCCTTTACCTAACATGAAAAGCAGACGACACTTGCAAAAAAAATTCTTAAATAACTAATTTTTTTCATTTTTTGTCTCAAAAACATAGGTTATGACCCCTCGTTGGAACGAGCTCGGCGAGCTCGTTCCAACGAGGGGTCATAACCTATGTTTTTGAGACAAAAAATGAAAATATTTTGAAAATTAATTGGCGATTTTTGAGAATAGCGCTGGCCGGTTTTGGCCGTTACGTTGGGTAAAGGGTTAAGGAGGCATATATTAATGGCTTACGCTTATAAAAACAAATTTTAAACCGACATTAATGTTTGTCTAGTTATATGAGACTGATATTGTACATTTTATGTTGAAAAGGGTCTTCAAAATCCAAAATGGCCATCAGTATACTGAAAAAGGGTCATACTCTCACACAAAGGTGCCTGGCAAAGATCTACATTTTGCTGGGTTTTTTTTTAAACAATTTTGAATGTTCAAACTTTTTTGTACAGATACTGTACATTCATAGAGTTTTAGTGTCACTTTATTTGAGCTTTGAGTGTTGATAGGCCACGTGATAATATTTTGACAGCCCACTTCGCAGAAATCAAGAAAGGTATATATTCCGCAGTCGACCAATACAGATGGCAGACATGTTATTACCATTTTAGAATGGTTTCGGGTGCCTACTAGATGTTTGTGCCATTTGCTGCTAGTAAAGCTGGATAATTGATTAACCCTTTACCTATCGACCGCATCAACCCGTATTATTTCCAATTTAAGTAGCTGAAAAAATATTATCTTGCAAAATATTTCAACAAAACCATATCATGTCACCCCTCCAATGAGGATCACATGATCTGGTTTTGCTGTTTTTTTCTTTTTTGGAAAATTTTGAAAAAATAATAAGTTTTGATATGGTGTACATTGTGATAAGTATTAACAGTCAATGCATACTTTGGTGATTAGCTGTTTAACACTTTACCTTAAACGACTAGCAGACGACATACTTGCAAAAACATCTTGAATGACTGAAAATTTTCTCTTTTTTATTCGAAATGAACCTTATAACCCTCTTTGGAACAAGTTCGTTCCAATGACGACTCGTAAGTTATGTTTTAGGTAAATCTTTTTAAAAATAATACAATATGAATGGTGATTTTTGTGAATAGGCTCAGAAATAGTGCTAACCGGATTTGCCAGTCACGACTGGTAAAGGGTTAGGATTCATCTTCGTGAATAAACTGTGGACACAAGCCCCGCCAGCACCCACTCCTTCTGATCAATCTCCCGTTGTTCTTAATTTGTGGTACAAGCATCGGACAAGTTCAAACATTAGAGGCGGACTGACCTTAGGGTCCAACGGGAGTCCCTGGACCCCCAAAATTTACGCTGCCCAACACCTGTTGGCGCATGAAATTTCGTGAAAATGACCAAAAGGCGGAATGAATCTGATTTCATAGATTGTCAGTTTATCGAAATGCGCTCTATGTGGCCGTCCACATAGAGAGCATTTCGATGATACCAGCAGTCTAGCCTGCCATTAATCGGTTAGATGCAAGGAAATAGCATTCATTCGGTTCGAAAAATTAAAATTTTATTCCACTGGGCCGAACTATGGTCGACCCGAGGAGTCCGGGTTCATTTTGGTGAGACCATTTTAGCCAAATGAGCGGCAAAGATGATACAGAAATGCCATCGAAATGCTCTCTATGTGGACTGTCGTTGATCGATCCGATGCAAGGAAGCAGCGTTCCTTCACTTCGAAATATTAAACTTTTGTCCTGGTCCTCCTCTCCTCCCACCATGGTACATTTCCCGGTAACTTTTATTGGCCCAGTCAGCCGCCCTGTCACACATACAAGGCCGATAGTTAATTTTGAGTTTTAAGTGGTGCGTACCACATCCCAAATTATTTCACGGGCCTGACGTCTGAGTTTGGACTAAAGCAGATCGGACTGCCGACAGTAGATTATTCCCCTTCTTGTTCTATAATGTGAATGTTAAATTTTGTCCTGGACGGCTCTCTGCTGACACATTTCTCTGGAAAATAATTAATTTTTCTCTGAAGTTTGTGAGAATGTTGTCTAGTTTTGTGTAATAGGATTTTTCGTCGCTCCATTTGAAATGGTAAGTCGGAAATGAAGACGACGGCAGGCTCTACATCCTTTGGTGCCTTTACCCTAGATGACCTTGACTGTGATATTAGCTGCATTTTCGATAACTTTTTCTGAAGGGGATCAATGCGTGGCCGAAGCCACCACCCTGGCTCGTTTCTCATCATCACATCACCCTGTTTTTCTTCGATACTTTTTGCAACGATCCGAAGCAAATCGTCAAAAGGGTCAAAGGCGGGAACAACAATTTTATACCAGTCACTTGGCATTCCCATGGACTGTCCTTGCACGAAAGGTTTGGGAATAATTCTTCCCTCGGATTTCAAGGTCCCTCTTACTTTTGGGCCCACAGGTTTCAAGTCTAAAGCCGGTGCGCTTTTCGCTGTATTGATATCTGGGAGAGTATTCGATTCTTTCATGGCATCCACGATCGATTTCTGCAGTTTTTGATTCAAAACTTTGATCCCCACGTCACGATCATAAATTTTTTGCATCTGGGCCGATAGTTCGCTGCTGTTTTTATCTGTCATTGACAGCGACAGTTTCCTATTCACCAACTTGGCCTCTGTCTCAAATCCTAATTTTGAGTAATTACTCGTTCTTGTCGGCATCCTTGTAGTTTTGTCCAGTTGTACGAGAAACAGCGGCAAGGCACTTTATGCTGTTTTATGGTTTCCCCGAACAAACACTTGTTCAAAACCCTGAAAAGAGAGAGTATACGCTGTTATTGTTAGACTTATTTTCGATGGGGTGTATTGTGTAAGTTTAGCTGGAAAATGCACTGGTGGAGAGGCTAAGTTTAAAATCTTTCACTGTATGATACAAGCCTGAACTTTGGTTTATGTGACCAGCGGGTGGACGTTTTTAAGTGATGATGTTTAGCCTTTTCCTGGAAGTGAGGCATTTATTGTGGTAAATAAGCTTAGTTTTACTGGTAAAATAAGATCCAGTAGCCAATGCATGGGGAAGAAGTCTTCGAAAATGGGCAACATGGGCAGCAACAATTGACTAAATTGGACTTTTTTCCATGTTATTATCACGATTAGTCATTGTGCAGAATTTTGTGACCTTAAACATCGATAAATCAATATTTAAATAACGCTTGGCTTTTTAAAAAAAAATCAAAATGGCCGCCGTTTTTGTTACATAATTTACAACGATAGTCTTGTTGACCAACCTGAGAGATCTTTTCATGTTAGTTTATTGAGATTGAATAAAGTATTGATTTGCTGAATGCAATAACATGTTTGTAGCAAAGAAAATATGAAAAAAGGATAAAAGCAAATGGATTTGACAAAAGATTTATTGAGGATTTTAAAAATTGTTAACCATGTTTATACTAGTGAGAGTGCATGGAAGGTGATTTTTACCCAGATCACCCATAGCGAGAATTAACTTTCCACCCTCCAAAAAGTAATATTTTGAAAAACGAGTTGACATAACTCCTTTCCATAACAAAATGTAACTCACAATTTCTGAAGGCCCGTTTCTTTCGAATATAAAAAAAAAACAAAACACGAATAGCTATGATAACAACATCTGTGATATTGATCACAACAGACTGGAAGCCATTCGTAACTACATGCTTTGTATTTGCAAATATTCAGGTATCTGCCCCTTCGTGTAACGCTATACCATTAACCCTTTAAACCCGAGAGTCTACTTTTTCGACACAAGAACATGATACGTCATACTTTCATTAAGTAGAATAGCTGCTAAGTGAATGTGTGGGGAAGACCAATCAATATTTTCAACGTTTTTATTAAAAATATAAATTGTTCTACCCCCAAATAATGAATATGGACTCTTGTTATTGCTGCCATTGAACAGACATGGAAGATATCTTCAGGGTTCAAAGGGTTAACCTAAGTGTCATGAATAATTTATACATCTGCCTCCTTTATTACCAAAATAAGTTTATCTTTGTCTGCTTAGACCATTTTTATATACGCCCGTTTGAAAAAAAAACGATCCTATTATGTAAATGGGTTGTCCGTCGTCCGTCGGTTTTTTATTTGCCCTGGGGATTTTTTCGTCTGTTCGAGGGCGATTCCCTTCAAAACTTGGTATGTGCGATTATAGTTCCGGTGGGAGTATTTTTGTCAGAGTTATGCCCCTTTTCCACAGAATAATTTGCCTCATCGGTCTGAATTTTTTCCGGAGATTTTCTTGGAGGTTTATGGGCCAATTCTTTCGAAGCTTGGCATAGCTGTTCACCACCATGGGAACCTAAGCATGTGTGATTATATTTCCGGTGGGACTATTTTTGCACAGTTATGCCCCTTTTTGGCTTAGAATAATTTGCTTCATCAGTCTGAATTTTGTCCAGAGATTTTCCCGGAGGTTTATAGACCAATTCTTTCGAAATTTGGCCTAAATGTTCACTACCATGGAAACCTGTGCATGTACAATTCTAGTTCCGGTGAGATTATTTTTGCCAGAGTTACGCACCTTTACAACTTCGAATAATTTGCCTCAGCGGTCTAAATTTTGTCTGGAGATTTTCTTGGAGGCTTATGGACCAATTCTTTCGTACCATCGTGTGCATGTTCACACCATTTGAACCTGTGCATTGACGATTATAGTTCCGGTAGGACTATTATTGCCAGAGTTATGCCCCTTTTCGACTTAGAATGATTTACCTCATTTGTTGAATTTTGTCCGGAGATTTACTCGGAGCTTTATAGACTGATTCTTTCAAAACTTGATATGCACGATCACCACGATGGGAACCATTGCAGCTGCGATTATAGTTCTAGGGTTATGTCCCTTTTCGACTTTGAATATCTGACGGATAAGTCTGAATATTGTCCGGAGCGGTTTTCGGAGGTTTTTGGACAGATTCCTTCGAAACTTGGTATGCATGTTCACCACCACGGGAACCTGTGCACCTGTTATTATAATTTTGGTTAGGCTGTTTTTTCAAGAGTTATGGCCCTTTTCGACTTTAGAAATTTCACATTTTTGTCAGCATTTCGGTTTTTGGGCGATAACTTGAGTTTGGATTTGTCGATCAGCACCAAACGTGGTTGTGTCTCACTCATAGTCCAGGCACATTAGACATAATAATGAGAAAGTAAGGAAAAAAATCGGAGAAAGCTGATTTTTTTATATGTTTCCGGGACACACATTGCGGATAAAGTGTGAAAAGTCCCCGCGAATCCGAGTTGAGCTTTTTTAGTTATAGCGTTTTTTTTTATGAAAAAAAAAATTTTAAAAAAAATTCGACCCAGCTCCATATTTCTCATTCTTATTCGCCTTAGTAGGGTGAGAATCATAAATATCGTGCTGAATTATATTGAGAATACATATTCCCAACAGAAAATGCCAACTTTGTACCAATCCTCACACTCAATGGTGAAATATTCACGAAAATGTACAAAATTACGAAAAAAAATTTATTGTTTTCATACACACAACGGTACACAACGTCCATTAAATCAAATCTACGACTACTTTGGGAGTTAAATTATATATCAAAAATTGCAGAAAAGCAGTGGCTTTATAATGATAAATAACAATAGTCATTTATTCCATAATGAACTGGTGAAACGTGTGAAATATTAACCATACCCCCTAAACTCAAATTCAAACGGCATCGACTTTTCTCATTCAAATACCGTATTATAGCATCATTGTTTCAATTTCCATGTTCGATTAAATCACATAATGTGGTGTTCGCCTACACTCAAGATGCATTGGCATGTAATGTGTGCACGTCCGTAGGACGCACAGGAAAGCTTTGGGTACAATACTACGAGCAAATAGGTCTTCTCCAGTTGTTCTTGAGAGCAGAGCGCACAGGCGACTGGGAACTCCACACATATTGTGTTCGCAATATGATTCCAGTATTTCACGCAGGTGGTCATTTTGCATACGCAAAACGTTCTCATCTCTATTTGCAGCAGATGAATGAGCTAACATAAATAATGCAACAGGATGATTTGAAGTTGTTCAATGACAAAGGTTACTTTACCATAAGGCGCTCAGATAAATTCTGGGACGGGATATATTCTGATCAGACCATAGAGCAGTGTTTAATGAGAATGTTCAAGCTCCCTGGTGGTCTCACACATGGCAGGGGAATAACCGATAGCACTGTTGCGAAATGGGTACATGGACTACCTCTTTGTCTTCCGATATGTAATGCTCTCGAAAATTTTGTTCATGTTCACACTGGTCATGGCGAACAACATCGGGATCTCCGTCAAAGTTCACAATTGACTGATGCCAATGATATCACCAAATTATTGAACTGGCTTCTAATACAGGAGTTATCTGCTATCAATATTCAGTCCAAGCAGGCCGAGGCTGATGCTGATGTACTGATAGCCGAAACTGCACTTGACATCGCTCAAGATGACAACAATGTTGTCGTTGTGGGAACAGACACAGACTTGTTAGTCATTCTTACCTCTCGAGTTCAACCGGGATGTAATATTCACATGATGTATTACATTACCCCAAACTTACTAGTTTCAGTTAGTGAAATAGCAACCAAAAATGGGTGACCATAGAAGCAACCTCCTTGTAGCACATTCTATAAGTGGTTGTGACACTACTTCTGCACTCTTTCGAGTTGGTAAGAAGAAAGTATTCAGTACAATTGTCTCCGATGCTACTAGCGACTCACAACAGTATGTCAACACAATTTTGGCGGATGACAGTACACCAAGTGCAGTAGCCGCTGCCGGGGAACAACTTCTCCTGATCTTATACGGGAGTAAAACTGTTTCCTCTCTCGACCAATATAGATATGTCACTTACAAGCGTTATGTAGCAAAATCTAAACTGAATAAACCCATCGACCTAGCCTCACTCCCACCAAGCAGCGATGCTGCACAACAACATGTCTACAGATGTTATCTCCAGGTCCAACAATGGCTGGGCACTTCGCTTCCTCCGACGGATTGGGGGTGGTCGCTAGACAATGGACTTCTTGTACCGACTGCAGCCACAAAGCCATGTGCCCCCGATAACCTACTGAATCTGATCAGTTGTGGTTGCAAGAGTGCTTGTACAAAAAGGTGTGGGTGTAAGAAGGCAGGACTCTCTTGCTCAGGTTTGTGTAATTGCAGTTCGGATTCTTGTAACAACCACAGAAACACTGTCCTGTCGGAAATTTCTGAGTTCGATGAATAATATGTATATAGGTCATGTCATTTCTGCATATAGCGTTGATAATAGTCAATGTAACTTAATCCATGTTGATTGATTTGTACATTCTGTAAATATTATTTATTGATTTTTGTACATTCTGTAAATATTATTTATTGATCTAATGCTGCCAGACACAGACGTGTCTGTTCGGTCCCAAGCCCGAAAATAGTTGAGTTCTCACGCTGACGGATTTTATGCCAAAAGGGGAACTCGGCCAGAAGCAGAGGGGGTCTTCCATACTGTCTATTTTGTAAGCAATGATAAAAGTCTTCAAATGGTGGTGGATTTTTTATCGTCTGTCCAACTAACATCCCGTTCTGTACTACGACCCTTTGGGCAAATCCGTTAGGAAAATCGTCATTTTTTGCGTAAATCCGATACTTTTTTGTGAATTTTCAATAATTTTTCGCAGAAATTGTCACAGAATGCACATTTTCCTCTAGGTAAATGTATATTAGACATTATGTAGCTCGAAATACGCGTAAACAAAAAATACATTTGGATCAATTCGAGGTTACAAAGTTCGTGCGATTTTTTTTGATTTTTTTCAAACGCGTTTTCGAAAAAAGGCTGTAGAAAAAAAAAGCTCAACTGGGATTTTAGGGGACTTTTGTCTAATCGTTCAGTGACATGTACTCGACATTCCCTGAAAAAATCAGCTTTCTCCGATTTTTTCCCTAGTGAAACCTAATGTTCTTGGGCTATCATACTGAAATACAAGTTCAGTTCGAATTGGGGACCTGTCCGATGTTATTGGTTGGACCATGGATTAAAACAATAGTTATGTTCAACTCAAAAAAGCCTACCGGGCTTATTATGCAATGCTAGGCAGTTCTCTTGTTTATCAGAGTGACGGACAAGAGTCTTGCGACTGGCAGCTGTTTAAAACTAAACTTTCATACACAAACAATTTGGGTAGTTTTCCAAACGTGAATTACCACACGTCTACTCCACCACATAAGATACAGCACACATTTCTATATTACGCACAGTTTTATTTATGGCCCCGTTGGAACCCCGGGAAGTGAAACTGTGCTTGTTTTACTGGTAAAATGGGACCCAGTCCCAAGTGCTTGGGGTGGAAGTCCTCTAAAATGGGCAACATGGGCATAAACGATTGGCTGGACTTGACTCCATTTTGTACTCACAATTAGTCAATGTGCATAAAAAGTGGCCTTAAACACCAATAAATAAAGTCAGATTTATGTAGTTGTAACCTTTTATCGGTGCTTCGTTTTTGTTGTTTATCTTAATGTACAGCACAGTCGCTGTGGACTGGTCGTAATCTACGTCTGGGCAGTGATGTCTATGCATGCGTTTACCAGGTAATAAAAATCATCATCAGCAAAATTTTAATTAATGAAGCATCGGGTTGTATCCGGTGCTATTGCGTACGTGGAAATATTGCACACTCATGGAAAGTGACCAGTCCGCGACGACTGTAGTGTATACACGTGGCGTCACAGAGACAGGGACATAGCTGGAGGGTCATGGTTCGGGGATGCCCCCTTCGTATTTCTAACTGTACCCCCCCCCCCCCCACACACACACATACAATTGATACCGGGGGGGGGGGGGGGGTATACGTTTCAGTCCCATCATACCTGTGATGTTCATACGAAAATTGTTGGAACCCCACCCATTCCAGGAACTAAAATCTACTCTCCCAGTATTTCATGCCGAAATGGGTACGAAACAATACAGTTCGCAAATTGTTGAAATTTACAAATTAACCACCAGCCCCATGCACAAAAAATAACTGCGAAATAAAACATGGATGATCCAGGCTATTTTTTGTAGACCTACATAATCAGATAGGTGGTTGGAAGATGGGCGGGCAGATGGGCGCATGTAATTCAGTATAGCCCCAGTTTCTTCGAGAGTTTAGCCTAGAATATAAATTTACCAATGTAGATGTTTGGATCTTCATGAAATCTTACGTGTATGGTGTGCTCTTCTCGGCACATAGCAAGACGTCGCCTGACTATAACAATGTTCTATCTACCATTTTTCACTTTTCGAGAAAACGGGGTTTAAAGATTTAGGTATCTGAAATTTGTGCACCTTTGGGCGTAGAATAATGATATTTCCCATGTCACTTTATATGTTGATGTTCTACGTAATTCTAAAATTATATTTTGATTGATCAGCGTTTTGATGCCAAATGGGGGAGACGATTTTGGAGATAGAACATTTGTATACTGGGAATGTTGCATTTTCTTCAGAAACATACTGTTTCTGGAGATAGAACATTTTATCACGAACACTTGGTGCAAGGCGTGTTGAAATCTAAAGTGTTGCTCACCAAAATGACTATACAATCGTTATTGTTTCAAAGAACTTTACGTGCAAATCAGTGAAGAATTGGATAAACTTTATTAAAAAACAAATTGCTACATCTTAGCAAGATCAACAAACATGAATATCAGTACACTCTACTTTCTCTGAACCTGATCAGGGGCGGCAGAATCTCCAATAAAGTGTGTGTGTGTGTGTGTGTGTGGGGGGGGGGGGGGGGGGGGGTCACACTTTTTTCTAGGTAACTGCAGGTTTGTAGGACGGATGGACAATAAATGTTTAGGGGCCAATGTGGGGGTGGGATGGAGGGATTCTCTGTCATCGCTTATGTCAAGAATATGGAACAATATTATATGCAACTCCGGAAGGGAACACACGTGGACGTTTTACCATACTCCAAACTTGGACCCAAATTCCGTAATATAATTTGTGGGGGGGGGGGGGGGGGGGGGGGGTTGAACGTCCAAAGGACATACCAAACCCCAAAATTATATTCCGGAATGTGGGTCCAAGTTTGGACTAGATTTACTATTACTTTTGTCTGACTTGTAGCAAATTTGTGACGTGCAGTATCTCAATATATAAAGTGGGCAGCGACGTCGACACTATAATGTTGCTAATTTTGTTAGAACTGATACTATCTCCCACAGTCAATGCGGGCATGGGGGTGGGGGGGGGTGTATAGTATGTCAGAATACGTCCCGCTAGGGTACCTATAATTAGTGAAAACAGTTAGGGGCGCCTGGAGTAATATAACTAAGGTTATAATATGATTTATGAGGTTTGTGCAAAATACAGATATCTCAAGTTTTCTACTTTCTTTCAATAAGTCCATATGTTAATTGAAATGGCCTACACTGAATTATGAAAAAAATTTCACTAAATCCTCAATTATATTGTCGGATATATATACGAAAATATAATTGAGGTGATGGTGTGGATAAACATAGCCTGTTTCAATTACCTCACCAGTCGTAGCAGTGATATTATGAAAACTATGTGCATCATTTATGTTCAAAATTTCCGCCCTACTACTACTAAATAAACGGTAAGGAAAACGACGCCATTGTCACCAAACATATTCTATAACATAGAATATGTTTGGTGACAGTGTCATCGTTTGTGTTGTGATGTGGTGTACAAAAGCAAGACAAAGACATGACAAGACACGACAACAAAATGTTTCCTTTACGAGTACTACAACCACGACGGTATAGTTTAAACGGGCCTTATGTTAAAGTTTGTGTATCGTCGAACTTTGTTTGAAATCTCTTTTCAAAATATTAGGACACCATGGTTGAACAGCACTTTGTTTTTTGAAGGAAGCGGAATTTAGAATTACTGTTTTTTACCGTTTTAGCATCTTCAACCATGGCATCCTAAAATTTTGAAGAGAGTTTTTAGACAAAGTTTGAACCGCACGCAAACTTAAGTGGAATTTAAAATAAACCAAAATCCACGAATATTAGTGAAACTTAGTTGACGTTCCTCGTGACTTCACAAATAAAATCTGGTCTCATATCAGTTCTTTGAAAACATTTATAAACCTAACAATGAATCAATAAAAAATAATCAACTAAAGTTTGTCTTGGGATAGACGTAAAATGATTTACAAACAGAATAGTAGCACCCGCTGTGGTGAAAATATAACATTGGCATCACTTAACCATTAAACAACGAAATATTTTTGGCATTATTAAAAAATATGAAAGTGTACATCTCTTATGTACTCGCTTAAGATGGTTGTTCACTACACTAATGCATAGCATGAGAATAAAAAAAGATTAAACTGAACTACAGTTTAAATGTGTATGTGTGTGTGAGTGTGTGAGTGTGTGTGCGCATGTGTGTGTGAGGGGGTGTCAGAGGGTGTGTGTGTTTATGAGTGTGATTTATGATGGAATGAGTGTGTGCGCGTGATTGTGGTGTATGAGTGGGAGTGTGTGTATGTAACAAAAGTATGATTTGTTGTTTCTAACAAATTCCGACAATCAATCCAATTGGAAACAAATTTTAAAAAAAAGAAAAATAGTTCACTTTCAAATTAAATGGACACTCCGCTTCTGTCTACATTTTTGTAGTAGTTCATTCACATCTAGGATGTGACAACGGACATACATCTACAGTTCACATTATTGACAAAATTACATTATCAGTAAAATAAGCCATGCTATTAAATTTTACCCCTCAAAAGTTCTTTAGTAAATCACTCCCTAAGGTGTTGAGATTGAAGAATCAATTATGGTCAGCGAAATGGCTGACAAGCGATAAACTGATTCGGGACACAAATCTTCACAAAATAATTTAAACGTCATTACATTCTAGATTGAATTACTTCAAAAATGTAGACAGCAGTTAAAGTGTCCCTTTCATTTAAATGTGACCTGTTTTTATATATTTTAATTTGTTATATTTCATTGTTTATTTTGGCACTTTTTGTTTTCCTTTAGCTTTATTCTGAACCTGTTTCTTTGTTTTTGTTTTCGTGTTTTCTCGTTGCTTGCCTAGTTTACATGCCACCTCAAGATAAATTCGATCTTGCTGTAGCATGTAAACTAGAATGCTCCTAAGATCTTCTTGTTTTTCCTTGGACAAGCATGGTGACATGGCTTGTTCTGGTTTTGAATGGATGAGTCTAACACACGTGTCATCAACCTGTTCATTTGATTGGTCAATGGACATAGAACAATGTTTTACTGAATATTATCCACCTTTTGGAGATAGAACAGAAAAATAATGGTTATATTTCAGTTTTAAAGCTAGAAATGCAACCGATTTTTGCTTAAAACGCTTCTTGAAGGTCATATTTATCACGTGCAACACTTATCTCAATTTTCCCAAAAATGGAGTTAGAACATCGTTATACTCAGGCGACGAAATTTAGAGATGGTATTCACACACTCTGCTGATGAGTTATGAACATTTTTTCGTTGATAACAAAATTCTTGTTTCTACTCAACTTGGTTAATGTCACAAGGGTGGTATGCCATACGGTGAGAGTATTCCCATGGCAGTTGCACGGTTCTTGTTTTGCATGACCCATATTAATATAAAGCAGGAGCATGAGCAATACACGATCGGAGCAATTCCGCAATCCATACAACCCAGATTCAAGTTTGTTCAAATCAAGTCCCTGATTTCACCTTCGGACTCCCTATGGGTGTCCTGATTTTAACTTGGTACAAAATGAGGATAATTCATTAAAAATCTTACTCAGATCCACTTCTTGTTTGGTGAAATTGTCGACCATATAACCCTAGCGCTTGCCCGAAACGCGGATTTCTAACCCTCGAAAATTTTATTTAATCCTTATTACGAAAACCCGAGTACTCTCATTGAGTCCAATACGCGGTTGGAACACATCCGCAATCCGTACTAACCTATTTGCGTCGATAGGGGAACCACGTGTTACCATAGAAATAAATATTTCTTTCGGTTGAACAGGGTGAATAAGAAAGAAATTGTATTCCTTCGGGTGTTCTCAAACATTTGTGCGCTCGGAGTCGCACGGGCGTAACCATCCAATTTATCAATTGGATTGTTTGACGAACTGAAGTCTTTTCAGGTGCTAGCGCAGTGGAGTGCACTGGATACTAATTAATTTTTATCATTATTTTAGTGGAGAGAAATTGTATTGATGTCGGCATTTTTTTGGTATTGTTGTACTGTAAGAAATATTAGTCATTCGGTTTGTGTATTTTGGAAATGTGTAGAATGCGTAATAAAGCACGACACTGTGTAGCACCTACCATTGCAACAAGGGAGTTGTTATATTTATGGGCGCATAAATGTTTGAGGGTGGTCCGAAGGAACTAAGATTTCGTCTTCCATAACACAAAAATAATGAAGGACAATAGCGTCACAACATGACCGCGTGTGACCACGGTCAACGTGGCAACACCCCCCACCCTCAAAATGGGGACGTCTAGACCCCAGCATACTACTTTAAAGTTTATTTTCGCTGAAAATATTAAGATAATTTTATGACATTACAAGTGTTTTTTCTACCTGAAAATGGATTATGCACTTCAAACACCTCTTCGCCCAAACTGGATATGATTTACACGACTCCTCCCTAAATATTGTTTTCGTTGGGCTTGTGCAAAATGTAAACTATGCGCATATTGATCTTGAAATAACCCTCCCACCCGCCCCAATTTCATTTATGAAAGTACTAAAAAAAAAATTTTTATTTTTATTTTTTTTTTGACTTACCGAATTAAATTCATTCCATCATTAACTGTATAACAGTATTTTATTCAACTTTGGGCGGTCCTGTGAATCAAGTCTGATTCAAGGTCAGCCTTGTTTCCCAGGCTCGGGAAGTCATTGTTTATGTAAGTACTAATTTAGTGTCTTTTTGGCTTACCAAATTCTATTCATTCCATCATTAACTGTATAACAGTATTTTATTCAACTTTGGTATGTTGTAGATGTCCTTTCTGGTTTGCAGTTACTTTTGTTCATAAGCATGTGTTTTCCCAATTGCTGAACATTAACAAACTTATCTTCAAGCTGATTAGAAACCGTCAATAGCTTATGCATGGCCTGCTTTACATTATCCTTTTGAAATGTATGTGAACATGCTTGTTTTCCTTTATCTTATGTTAGCATGAATGTAATTAAGTTTCTATGTGCATGTTCATTGAATTCTTTGTGTGTGTGCTGTTATGTACATGTATCAATTTGTGAGAATCATACACATCAGATCAAAAGATTTTCAGCGTCAAAATAAATTTAATTATTCTAATATAGAATCCATTACTTCTTTTCATTTATCTTGATGATACGGTGAATAATTTCGTAAATATCTAGTCATAAGAGCAAAAGGTGAAACAATAGAGAGCAATCGCTTCACTGGACTGGGTACGTGAAATAATTTATGAGAGGTGAGGGGCGTTGTACAAACACGAGTGCGCGAATGCGCACGAGTGTTTTACAATATAGTCCCTCGCCTCGAATGAATTATTTCACGTAACCAGTCCAATCAAGCGATTACTCTGTTTATTACTTTTCATTATTAACGATAATTATATTATTTAACCCTTTTCCTAGCGTAACGCCCAAAACTGTCTAGCGCTATTCTCAAAAATCGCCAATTCATTTTCATTATTTTTTCATTTTTTGTCTCTAAGCATAGGTTATGACCCCCTCATTGGAACGAGCTCGTTCCAATGAGGGGTCATAACCTATGTTTTTGAGACAAAAAATGAAAATAATAGTTATTCAAGAATTTTTTTTGCAACTATCGTCTGTTCTTCATGTTAGGTAAAGGGTTAAAAAAACAAAAAACAATGAAGTCCCCATTACAGTCAGGGCAAAGCGTCTTCGTTTGCACGCACGCATACATGACCCAAATGTTGATTGCATAATTCACTTGTGAAGTTATCGTTTATAATCAAACCCGGAAATCCCAGTAAATCACACTTTCGAAAGTAATAAAATTAAATAATTGATTCTCGGGCAATTTTTTTTAAACGAATGAAGTAGGGCGGTTTTTATTTTTGTTTATTATTCCTCATGGAATGGTGGCCGATGCCTAAAATCCAGTTGTGAGAGCCTAAAATTAAGTACTAGAGCTTCCATGTTGATTTCACTGATAGTTTTTTTTTGTAACAGTCAACATGCGGCACAAAATCAATATAGAAAAACTAAAATGGAGATCAAAAATAATAACTAGTTTTTTTAACTGGTTCAGTGCTGGAAACCACAATCAGGCCTTTCAAAAAAATGAGGGGACCAGTGCAAAAGCCAACATTTTCCTTACCCATGTTTCGTATTCACTCAAACGTAAATAATAGTTTTGTTTTTACAAATTTGTTCGATTACAAATTATTGGAGAGTGCATATTGGCACTCTTCAATAATTTGTAATAAAACAACTTTTTATGAACAAATTGACCACCAAAACTAATCCAGCTCCCAACCAGTTGAATAAATATTTATTGTGTACATATATATGAGAATCGCGTTGCATTTCGCGAAGAGAATAACAATACTGTATCAATGTGTACGACATATTGCATCGCAAATCGCGATGTCATACCACTAAAATCACACCCTATGATAGTTTTATACATTTTCAATTTTCCCTCCGAAATAAATACGACGAACGCGTGCCGAAAAAACGAATGCGCCGCTGCCTGAGGAGCAAAAGATTAATTTTCTTTAGCCTAAAATCTTCTTTTGTGCCCTGTCCATACATACCTTTGTGTTGCCTTTTTGAACAACAGTAAACAGTCAAAATCTACGGATAAACGTAAAATGTTCCATAATATATCACTATTGTGAGGCTCAACGAGTGCTCATCTAAGAAAGATAGTTGAGTACAGCGCATTCCAATAAATTCTGAAAGATGTGAATACGATGCGATTTCGTTGCCCTCTATTGGTGAAATAACGAATAACTCCGATGAAGTATGTATAGACCCTTTAGCGGCGACATTTTCTTGAGAAAACATAATGAATGTTTTACCCCAAAGGCGTCTGAAAGTATCCATCTGGAAGTTAACTTTCTTTCACATCCTGTTGGTTTAATTCCAATTTGTTCAATACAGATTGGAGAAGAATGAGTGATGTTTTAAACTTATTTTGTTCCTTTATTCTGTCGGAAAAGGGTAGAAAAAAACATATATCGACACACTAATAATGTGTGTCGAATCGGCTGTAACAAATGAAATATTGAACAGTGAATTAAAAATTCACATAGCTTTCAATTGGAGTTCTTACAAATTTATTGTCATTATTTAACGACAATGAAAAATTCAATATCCCGTCAGTCAATTTGTCGTGAAAATAGCAACATACTTATGGGGCCTTTTGTGAATAGCGGGCGTAAGAAACAGCGATGGTAAAATCTAATAATGAGTTGTTTTGTGAAGATATATTGCATGTAATAAAGGGCCAATGGTTTATTTAATCTATTTATGAATAGTTGATGCTAGAATCAACAAAATGACGTTCCGTTTGTCATTTTTATTGTATGGTAGACTTTGATAGCAGTTAACTGAACAGTCAGATCTCGATTGATCGATCAAGTTAACGGACGGACTGGTTGGTACAAAGTTAACGGGAAACAGAACTGAAATCCTGCCCAGGCGTTCTAAAATTCCTCATACCGCGTCGAACAGGGGCCTAGCTAGGATTGCCTGGGGGGGGGGGGGGGGCATAATTTATTTATTTATTTTTTTTTTTTTTGGGGGGGGGGGGGGGTTGGTATATGCCGCAGGTATATCCGAAGGCCGTAGGGCTGAGTAGGGGGGGGGGGGGTATGAGAGGGGGGTTGCCGCCCTCACATTGGTGGGGGTTCGGGAGAGGTCCTCACTCGAGAAAATTTTGAAACTTCAATGCCCAGAGATTGAATCTGGGTCCCTTTTGTTCTTTAATTTGAAATTTTTCAAGAGGCCAGATTGGCCCATTATTCACACACAAATCCTGAAGTTCGTGGAAATGAATATCGGTCTCAATATCGCAGGTAGGTAGGCAGGCAGCGAGACATGCAGGCTGGTAGGTACCACTTTGCAGGACAGCGATCGCGAAGCATAAACGGAAAGTGAAAGTTAGAATCACCGTAATATCAGGTGACTCGGGGCTAACTTGTTTTGGAAACTTAAGAATGGCAATTTAGTCATTTAATTAGTTTTTAATATTAACTCCCACTGCCCTCCAAATTAAATACAAGTCTGCATGGTTTGATGCCAGATGATAACCCAGTCCGAGTAACCCACTCTGGGTATGACATCTAGAATCAAATGATGCAGACAGCGCATTCCATTTGGTGGCCAGTGGAAGTTAACGAAAATGAGATTGATTTATATCTGTGAGAATTGGTCCTATGGGCTAATTGTCTCCGAAGAAAATTTTATGGTATGCCCGACGAAGTCACTACCGGCGAAATTATACTACATCATACTGAAAGGTACTAACATCTTACTACACATCCAATTATTGACGTCAAGGGGGCGCGGTGGCTCAGTTGGTAGAGATGCAGGCTGCAAGCCGAGAGGTCCTCGGTTCGAATCCCACCTGCGGCAACCGCGTTGTGTCCTTGGGCAAGACACTTCACCCCCATTGCCCATGCGGGGGCACGGTGACGTCGTGTACTGGGGCGTACTGCACGTCGATGGTGCACTTGTCTACAACCAATGCTAACCCTACTTGTGTGGAGTTAGTATGTTGGGGAGCTGACAGTTGCTCGCCGGTTCTCTCCAGGTATTCCGGCTTCCCCCACCCGTAAAACTGTCACGGCCATGATTAGCCATTGTGCAGAAATATGTGACCTTAAACCCCAATAAATAGATAAATTGACGTCAAAACTGATTTTTGTTTGCCAACATCAGCATAATTTTGTAAGCCGTGGAGATTAAGTGTTCATATCATTGTAGGGCTATGCGAATCACACATTTTAAATTCGAGAATCGGGTCTATTATTCGAAATCGAATCGAATTATTGACGTCTTGAAGATGATCAAGATAGGTGGAGGTGGGGTGAAGCTGTAAACCTGATTGTTCCGACACTGACGACACAAATCCCGACTGAAAATATAGTTCAACTACATTATCAAGGCATGCCTGCCTGGAAGGCATGCCATGATGATGTAGTTGGAATATTACCCAGGAACTGACGCGAGACTTACCAGCATTAAACACTGCACACGACTAGCCGCTAGCAACAGCTCATCGTCAACATTGTCTTTAAACTTCAACTTCGTTTTCAACATTTGTAGAGACTAATGAGACTGGAATTATCATGGATGGGGGGCATGGGTCATATGCTATTTATGTTAATTTTGATGAAATTACACCCTGTCTTTATTTTAAGCATTATTTACGTACAAATTCCATCTGAACTAAAGGTTTTGTGAGACGACGAGAATGACTAATTCCAAGCTATATTCCCGTGCAAAGATTCGAAAAGAAACGAGTCGTGCAGCTGATTTCGAGTCGAATATCAACTTAAGATTCGAAATCGAATCGAATCTTGGAGCTTTGCAGGGCCCTTTTTCATTGCCGTCGTTATTTTCTCTGAGCGGGCAAATCTCCTTAATTTTCCCATTTTGAGTGTGTGTGTGTGTGTGTGTGTGTAGGGGGGGGGGGGGTCACTGTATTTTTTATGGGGGAGCGTGCAAGGCCCCCTACCCCCCCCCCCCCGACTACGCCACTGGACTGAAGCAGGGACAGTCCGGTGGCTCGTGATTAGACCCCGCCCACTGGATCGACAATTAATCGACTTGGTATGAGGCATTTTAAGATTTCAGCCTCGAAAGACGCCCAGGTCCTTCCATCTCGAGTATTAATTGAGGATCAGAGACTGCTGGTGTGTTGAAATCGTGGAAATTAGTGTTTGAACTGGCATGTCGACACTGTTCACAAGGAAAAACAGACACGTTTCCACTGGACAATGGCGGGTCCAGGATTCTGGTTGTGATCGTTACATTTTAACTATATGGGTCAGTGTATGATAAATATGAGAGAGAGATGAGCAACGTGACCTGGAACCAGTCTAACTCTGAAATAAAAGTAGTATGTCTCGAATGTTTCACCCCTCTGCTGTGGGATCTCATCTGGGGATCTCATGTGACTGGCGCCATGTTGGCTTGCCATGGTAACCCTCGTGGGCGGCCATGTTGTGACGTCATTACCATAGTGATACGTGGTCTTAGTGCGCATACGCAGCGCGTGTTGTTAGAGTGATACATTTTTCCGTCGTCCATTTTGTATACTGGAGGCCGCCATCTTGATCGTACCGAGATGTGCTTATGTGTAAGTACACACTGTGTCACAATGTGTACACATTGCATGCAGCACATGGGCACATGTTGGATGTGCCAATATGTGCATGTGTGCTTATGTACTATGTGCGCACAACACATACCGCACATAGGCACATACGTTGAAAAAGCGATTCTAGAAGTATAGTCGGATACTAGAAAAAGGATTCCACGGAACGTGTGTGCATGTAGTTGATGGAATGTACCTGTGTGCTGTTGCACAATGTGCGCATAACACGCGCTGCAGATAGGCACATCTTGGATGTGCTGATATGTGATTGTGTGCTAGTGCACAATGCGATAAATTGTGCACTAGCACATAGGCACATATATGTACGGGTATTTGAGGGTACTATGACCGTGGCATTGTATGGAAACCCACAAATTATTTGATTAATATTCGTGAGATTACGTTTTGAAGTGTAAGCTAGCATAATTATTTTTGTGGTGATATTTTGGTTTAAATTTATTCAAGAAACCGGATAAGCAAGCTAAATATAATCTTCATCAGTAATCATTAACACTATGTTGTGACTGTTTATTGAATGCTATTGTTGCCATCCAAGTGTCAGCAACACATGCGGCTTGGACTGGAAGTGGAGAGTCTAATCTTGAATGGGTCAACTTACATTCACTGATTGGCAGTGTTATGAGTAGTAGTGTATGTTCCCCTACAGGGATAGGTTGCAGGACCTCGGTGCAGGACCTTGGAAGTGACGTCATGTCACGTGACCTAGTGGCGCCATGTTGTGTTGTCATGGTAACCCGCGTGAGCGGCCATGTTGTGACGTCATCTACGTAGTGATACGTGGTGTTAGTGCGCATGCGCAGCGCGTGTTGTTAGGGTGATACGTGTTTCCGTCGTCCATTTTGTATACTAGAGGCCGCCATCTTGGTTTCTAGGGTAGCACGTGGTTGCTATGTTACCCAATTTTTCTGCAATAAGACGGGGTATGTTTTGGGGGTATGTTCGATTGAATCGGAGTATTTTCTGGAACGACTTCCCTGGATAATTACCACAAACAACCCGACAACTTGTATTATTTCGAATTCTTTCAGAAGTCTCTGCTTCTATCTATATATGCAATAGTTATCGTTTATCTGGCCATGTTCCTTTATTCTAGAGTATACTCCAGTAGTGTAGAAGAGCCTATTAGTTGGAACAGTTTACCTTATTATTGCTATATTTCGCAATTCTGGTCTATTCTTGTTAGTTCTGACCCTATTCCAAGTACTCTTGTTGTTTCATTTATATAACTAACCAATCAGATTGTTTGATTTCCCATAATCTGTATGCAGGGTTATCTCCCTTGTGTATAACAAAATCCTATATCCAATGGCACCCCCAATTTTAGCACCCCTTTTTTAAAAACACCTGTGGCTATGAAATCCCTTTTTTGTCATATGTGCTTATGTGAAAAGGCACAATGTGACACAATATGCCCTATCACATAGGCACATGCTTTATGTGCCGATATGTGCTTATGTGACAAGGCACAATGTGACACAAAATGCCCTATCACATAGGCACATACGGGTATTTGAGGATACCTATGGCCTGGTATTGTATTATTTGAGGATATCTATCGAGGATACCTACTGGAGAATCCCTTTTTGTCATATGTGCTTATGTGAAAAGTCACAATGTGACACAATATGCCCTATCACATAGACACATACGGGTATTTGAGGATACCTATGGCCTGGTATTGTATTATTTGAGGATACCTATCGAGGATACCTACTGGAGAATCCCTTTTTGTCATATGTGATTATGTGAAAAGTCACAATGTGACACAATATGCCCTATCACATAGACACACACGGGTATTTGAGGATACCTATGGCCTGGTATTGTATTATTTGAGGATACCTATTGCGGATACCTATCGAGGATACCTTTATAGGATACTTACCTGAGGATACTATATAGGCTGTACATATCCCTATAGGTCTCTTGCTGGCCCTTAGTACTATTAATCCACCTGATGCATTATGTTATCCTATGACTGGTATAGGTAGTATGCAATGCTAGGCATAGGGGTATTGTGGGTAGGGGTACTGCCTGGTAGTTTAGAACGGTACTATAGTATGGCGGTATATACACCTATAGGCCCCTGTTAGTGCTTGGTACTATTAACCAACCGATTGCTTTGTTTTATTATATGGCTGGTATATGTAGTACGTTATGGTAGACCTAGTGATTTTGTGAGGGTGGGGGTAATGCTTGGTAGTTTAAAACGGTAGTATAGCATAGGCTGTACATATCCCTGTAGGCTTAAAAAATTATTAAAATTATTAAATTATTAAAAATCCCTCATTGAGGTCTAATTTACTACGACTCTTATCCTCATTTCAGAAAAAAGGGTGCCGAAGGCCATATGCTTTTCAAAAAAGGGGTGCCGAAATTGGGGTGCCGGGGATATTGCCATTGATATAGGTTTTTATTATACAGAAGGGAGATAACTCTGTACGATTAAGTACAGGTTATGGGAAATCAAGCAATCTAATTGGTTAATTATAATTTATATAAATGATCTAGATAAATGAAACAACAAGAGTACTCGGAATAAGGTAGGAACTACTGGTATTACGTACCACCTTACCAGTAACAGGATGATACAAAGCATTTGGTAGGTTAATACTATCAACGGTTAGGATGGGATCTATAGGGGAATATACCAACCATACTCTGCTGTCGTTCTGTATTACCAGGCATTGACCCCCACCAAGAATACCGCTCAATAATATGAAGCACCTGGTGAATCAGTAGTACCAAGGGCCAGCAAGAGGCCTACAGGGATATGTACAGCCTATGCCATACTACCGTTTTAAACTACCAAGCATTACCCCCACCCCCACAAAATCACTAGGTCTACCATAACGTACTACATATACCAGCCATATAATAAAACAAAGCAATCGGTTGGTTAATAGTACCAAGCACTAACAGGGGCCTATAGGTGTATATACCGCCATACTATAGTACCGTTCTAAACTACCAGGAAGTACCCCTACCCACAATACCCCTATGCCTAGCATTGCATACTACCTATACCAGTCATAGGATAACATAATGCATCAGGCGGATTAATAGTACTAAGGGCCAGCAAGAGACCTATAGGGATATGTACAGCCTATATAGTATCCTCAGATAAGTATCCTATAAAGGTATTCTCGATAGGTATCCTCAATAGATATCCTCAAATAATACAATACCAGGCCATAGGTATCCTCAAATACCCGTATGTGTCTATGTGATAGGGCATATTGTGTCACATTGTGACTTTTCACATAAGCACATATGACAAAAAGGGATTCTCCGGTAGGTATCCTCGATAGGTATCCTCAAATAATACAATACCAGGCCATAGGTATCCTCAAATACCCGTATGTGTCTATGTGATAGGACATATTGTGTCACATTGTGACTTTTCACATAAGCACATATGACAAAAAGGGATTCTCCAGTAGGTATCCTCGATAGGTATCCTCAAATAATACAATACCATGCCATAGGTATCCTCAAATACCCGTATGTGCCTATGTGATAGGGCATTTTGTGTCACATTGTGCCTTGTCACATAAGCACATATCGGCACATAAAGCATGTGCCTATGTGATAGGGCATATTGTGTCACATTGTGCCTTTTCACATAAGCACATATGACAAAAAAGGGATTTCATAGCCACAGGTGTTTTCAAAAAAGGGGTGCTAAAATTGGGGGTGCCATTGGATATAGGATTTTGTTATACACAAGGGAGATAACCCTGCATACAGATTATGGGAAATCAAGCAATCTGATTGGTTAGTTATATAAATGAAACAACAAGAGTACTTGGAATAGGGTCAGAACTAACAAGAATAGACCAGAATTGCTAAATGTAGCAATAATAAGGTAAACTGTTCCAACTAATAGGCTCTTCTACACTACTGGAGTATACTCTAGAATAAAGGAACATAGCCAGATGAACGATAACTATTGCATATATAGATAGAAGCAGAGACTTCTGAAAGAAATTCGAAATAATACAAGTTGTCGGGTTGTTTGTGGCAATTATCCAGGGAAGTCGTTCCAGAAAATACTCCGATTCAATCGAACATACCCCCAAAACATACCCCGTCTTATTTCAGAAAAATTGGGTAACATAGCAACCACGTGCTACCCTAGAAACCAAGATGGCGGCCTCTAGTATACAAAATGGACAACGGAAACACGTATCACCCTAACAACACGCGCTGCGCATGCGCACTAACACCACGTATCACTATGGAGATAAAGTCACAACATGGCCGCTCACGCGGGTTACCATGACAACACAACATGGCGCCACTAGGTCACGTGACATGACGTCACTTCCGAGGTCCTGCACCGAGGTCCAGCAACCTATCCCTGTAGGGGAACATACACTAATACTGTTATGGAACGTGTATTGCATTGTAAAACCTCTTTTGTTTCGTGATGTGTATATAAACTCCGAGAAGAGCTTGAGACTTCACTCTGCAATTCCTCAGTCACAGGACACTCTATCCCTCAGAGCTGGATGTCAACACCAGCTGTATTTATTGTTATTTGATTCCGTTATTGGATGTAAATAAATGTTTCTGTTTATGTGAGCCTTATATATCACTTGGACATTCTAAGATCCCGTATATAATACGACGAACACGCTCGTCACATTTGGTGGAGAATTCGGTTTAGGTTACTTTTTAGCTAACCTTCAGGATGTCGAACGTGATTCCGACAACCATCCAGGATATGTTGAGAAGTCTCAACTTAGGGACAATGAATCTCACATGGGGCATTAAAGTGGAGAGCACGGCAACAACATTGACGCTGAAGTGGGAGAAGTCTCTCAAGCACAAATCTGCGTCAACAAGGGCCAGCGATAACAGAAGAATGACTCAATACAATAATAAGAAAGAACTCAAACAGACTCAATCTCAACCATGGAAACAGCCAAATCAGAATTGTCGATCGGAGCCACTATCAAGCAACACAGCCAAAGGAACCAACAGTGTAACCCATAAGGACTCAGTGAGTACTCAAACCTATTATAACTCTCAATTAAAAGTCGACGTCGGTGTGAACGTCTTACCAACTTCCATCGACAGCCCTGTTCAATATTCCCCTCAGATGAAAAGCATTTCAATTCAGACGCAGCGGGAGAAATGGTCAGCTTTATCCGCCCACAACCGTCCGAAAAACACTGTCCAGCCACAAAGAGTTACTGAGACAGATATTGCAGGTCCGCGCAATTTGGCCTTCAGTATCTGATTAAATGGAGAGATCATCCAGATTCTGATAATTCACGGGTTAAAGACTGTGATTTGGACAAAGCAGCCCGAGAGTACATCCGGGACAATCAGAGTAGAAACCCAGGCCGTCGTCCAACTTTATCAAGACCGAGAACTCCTGAACATAAGAAACACCGGCGGTACAAGCGACCATAATTTTTTGTATTTCGGAATTTTCGGACATTACGATTTTAATGTTTTAATTGTGTTGCTGCGGTCCGCATCAATTCGAGCGGCGAGGTTATATGACCGTGGCATTATATGGAAGCCCACAAATTATTTGATTAATATTTAAGTGATTACGTTTTGAAGTGTAAGCTAACATAATTATTTTTGTTTCTCAATTGTGATGTTTTGGTTAAAATAAGTCCATATTTAATCAAGCAGCGACAAGCAAGCTAAATATAATCGCCATCAGTAATCATTAACACAATGCTGTGGCTGTTTTTTGAATACTATTGTTGCCATCCAAGTGTCAGCCACACATGCGGCTTGGACTGGAAGTGGACAGTCTAATCTTGAATGGGTCAATTACTTACACCCATTGATTGGCAGTGTTATGAAATTTGTATTGTATTGTAAAACCTCTTTTGTTTTGTGATGTATCTATATACTTTGATAAGAGCTTGAGACTTCACTCTGGAATTTCTCAGTTACAGGACACTCTGTCCCCCAGAGCTCGATGTCAACACCAGCTGCATTCATTGTTATTTTATTCCGCTATTGGTTGTAATTAAATGTTTCTGTTTATGTGAGTCTTATATATCTGGACATTGATAAAACAACTTCACGAGATAGCAAAAATAGACACTATAGCAATGCGCTTAAAAGATCTTCAAAGCAAAACTCTAAATAGACTTCAAGACAGCGAATTAATAATAGAACTCAATGCGCATCGCGTCCTCAACAGGAAAACTAAATAATCTGCGGCGTGTCCATCGAAAGGGTTAAAGATTACATCATTGCGATGGGGTGAGCCAGGCATTCTGAGAACTGGCTGCGGGTGACACGATACGCTCTGAAGCTTGCCTCTGTTACCAGTGGGAGTTGCAAACAGCGAGGAAAATCTCCACCTGCCGCTGGGTCTCCCCTCCCCGAGATATAAATTTCGGGGGAAAAATGCTGGCTTCCCCATCCACATGTCACTGTCGTCACAGACGGAACAGTTGTAAATTAAAAACTGAATTGCTCTAATTTCCAGCTCTCTATCTTTTCTACCTCCTCTATCTCAACAGACACACGACCAAACCGAATGACAAACTATGATGGATTGAAACAATCCTCATGCAAAGATGTGCAGAAAACCTAAACAGACCAAGGCAAGGATTGAAATAATCTTGCCAGCAAACAGCCCTTTAAGGGCATTTTTTCTTTTTTTTTGGGGGGGGGGGGGGGGGTGGGGGGTCATTTGGAATTCCTGAAGGATAACCAGATACCTCATAATCACATACGGCATCCTATCTCCCAGAAGGCCTGATGGAAGACTCCCGGTTTTTCAAAACTGAGCTGTTGGAGCTTTCCCCACTCCTTTTTTGTAACCGCTATGGTCATATACCGGGGCCGCTACCAAACCGGTGTTGCTGTTTGGTTTTCTTTTCTCTTCTTCTCTTAAATTTGCCATCACACAACATTATATTCTGGCTCGCCACCATGGTGGGACTCAAACCTCTACCATCGGCCAAGCTGGAACCGAATAGAACCCACTCTCTAATAGTCTTAATGGCGTTGAGGGATTAATTATTGACAATATCTCACTCCAACATAAACTGCCGGGAATTATAACCGCGTGCATACCCCCTCAGACCCCATTTGAGGTAATAGGAAAGCTAGGCCTGTGTGATCCAAGTGAAATAAAATAAGGTTAACCGGGTCCAAGGGATTAGTAAACCCCACATCGTCCCTGCGCGCCTTCGGCGCACTAAAACCTTTCATTCATCGTCTTATTTATCACTTGGACATTCTAAGATCCAGTATATAATACGACGAACCTCCTCGTCACAGTACTTATGATATGGTAAAGTATTATTTGATGATACCTGTTGAAGATATCCCATCTTTCGCATGATACTTATCTGAAGATATATATTTGAAGATAGTTATCGCTTCTGTAAGTATGGGGTAATTCCATTTCCGATCATCAAAGATAAATAGATTTTTCACCAAATCTCTTCCAATATCAATGTAACTTGGTTTGTGTGTGAGGTCTGTTAGAAATGGTAAAAATATCAAGTTTTAAAAAATGAAATTGGACCCGCGGTTCCCAAGATATGGGCAGCAAATATGGCCTCACTTTTGTAACTGTCATACCTCAGGAACAGCAGAGCCAATCTTGATGATCTTGTCAATGGAAAGGAAATATTGAGAAAATTTCCAAAGCGTCATTTGTAATCTAAGACTAATTTGAAATATAATGACCTTTTTACCTTTACTTTGACCTTGAATTTGACTTTGTTGATCAACTGGCCTTAAAATGTTGGCGGTCCGAACGAAAGCCTTCATCGTTTTCTACGTAATATAAAAACCGAGTGTAATGGTTAGTCGGTAGTTTGTTGGAAATAATGACCATAGAGTGTGGTCAGAAGTAATATTAATCGGCGGATCAAGTACGGTATTTGGTTTTCTCAGTTCTCTCGCCTCTGAGTCGAACGGTGAGTTCATTTTTTGTTGATTTCTCCCCATTGTCCCCAAATCTCAATCAAGATAATATCCCAAAACGGTCTCTTTCATGCCACCCCCACCCCAATGCATATGAGCTTCAGTTGATCGCCCTTCAACATACTAATTTCATGCGACAAAGTGGCGTGGTTCCTGTTCAAATTGCGATTCCTGGCATGTTGCAAATCTTGGTCGCGAATAAATCACTTTATTTTGTCGTCCGCAAAGAGGTACCCACGCCCTTGCTTTCATAACGTCATAAAAACAATTTTTGAAACCCTGTGTTCAGACCGGTTCTTATCATTTAGATCGCAAGGTATGGTTCGATTACGTCGGTTTGATGAACTCAGTGTCGCCAAATATGTAAGGATTCTCGTTGCGCTTCCTTTCAATAGAATTTGTGCTAATTGAAATTCTTGCTCTTAAAGGTGCTGCAACTTAAGCAGACACATACACAGAGAATACCTAGTGTTTTTGAGTGGATACCGAAAATTATCTCATGATTGACTGAGACAAAGGTTGATTTATCTTGAGCTCTTGCGCGATTTTCTTTTTATTATACGCTTTTTATAAGAATCTGATAATTCCACTCGTTCCGATCTTGAATTGATGCATGAAAGTAAACTGCGCATTGAATCATTGAAACGCGGAAGTGACTTGACTGATACACGGAATTAGTCGGGCAGCTAGGTACATCCCCCATGCCCCCCCCCCCCCCCACGACCGAACGAGACCGTTTTTTTTCAGGTACCTGGACATCTCGAGAGTAGATTTTCAGATGTTAACAAGAAATCATACTGGCCGGATAAGACGTAATCTAAGATGGCGCACATAGGGGTGGGTCAATTTCGCGATTTTTCACCATCACTAATTTTTCTCGATTACGGAAAAACTATATGAGATAAGGAACGGGAAATAACTCATTCATATTTCTGATACCATTCCACGTATAAATATATCAATCAAGTAAGTGAAAAGCCAAGATGGCCTCCAAAATATGCCTGGAAATAGTCGGAAATCGAGCTTTTCGACACACTTTTCGCAAAAAACTTATACAATCATGATAAAATTAGAAAACTGTAAACTTTTAGATGTTAAGTTGATCGCAAATTATTCTCCGATAATACCCAGCGTGAGCATGCACCATCGAAAGCCGATATGGAAAACAAGATGGCCACCAGTGCGACCACCCGTTTTCAATTATCCCGCTTTTGTAATCGACAAGTTTACACTATCTCAAGTTGTACGATGGTTGCGGAAAAAATGTTTGATACAGGGCACATGAATCAACTGTATAGTATTTTTTACACTTGTCATCTCAAAGTTTATACAGGTTTCTAATTTTTTATCATGATTGTATAAGTTTTTTGCGAAAAAAGTGTCGAAAAACTCGATTTCCGACTATTTCGAGGCATATTTTGGCGGCCATCTTGGATGTTCACTTACTTGATTGATATTATTATACGGGGAATGTTATCAAAAATACCAATGAATTAATTCCCGTTCCTTATCTCATATAGTTTTTGCGAAATCGAGAAAAATTAGTGATGGTGTAAAATCGCGAATTTGACCCACCCTCATGGGCGCCATCTTGGATTACGTCATATCCGGCCAGGATGATTTCTTGTTCACATCTGAAAATCTACTCTCGAGATGTCCAGGTACATGAAAACACCGTTCTCGTTCGGCCCTGGAGGAGGGGGGTCCATATGGGTTGTACCAAGCTGCCCGACTAAACAGATAGCGTCTTGCTGTCTAATTCAGCTGGCGGGTTTCTAGCCCAAACATGGCCTGAAAGTCCGTAATATAAGTTTTTGGTTTGGTACGTCCTTTGAAAGGACGTACCAAACCAAAAACTTATATTACGGACTTTCAGGCCACGTTTGGACCAGCGGGTTTCATGCATCAATTCAAGGTGAGTACGTGTTGAATTATTGCTGGAAATGATCGATATCGACTCAAAAACACTAGATGTACCTTTCATTATACGTTGTTAGAACAAATTGATCATTTCCAGTGATAATTTGACTCGTATTCACCTTGAAGTGATGCTTTGATAGCCGCCATTTAATTGTTACCGTGAAAGTGAAAATTTCTATATCTTCACAGTGGGGGATACGATTTCTATCTTCCCGCAATTTCTTCGATAATCTATCGTTTAGCTTATAATAAAACTTCATTCCCAAGAAGACAGTTCAGTTCCTCCAACCAACTCGTCTTTTAGATGAAAAGCCGTTTGGGTGGTGTTGAAGAAGTGTATTTGGAATCAGGTATCACCTTTTTCCTTCGAATTTTTAATGTATGTTTGTCTGGATGACAACGTCTTTCAGAGATTAATGTTTCGAAATATCTCATGGTGCTATCTATTATCTTTTCGAGATATCTATCGGCGCACAGCGATGCAAAGGCATATCAATCCAATAAAGAACTAACTCGTTTTACGTCCCAACCCTGTTGATGTACCGCCCTGTCCAGAAGGAACGTCAAATAGCTATAGCCAGTGTTGCTTAACCCTTTACCCAAACGTAGCGGCCAAAACCGGCCAGCGCTATTCTCATAAATCGCCAATTAATTTTCATTATTTTTTCATTTTTGTCTCAAAAAGATAGGTTATGATCCCTCGTTGGAACGAGCTCGTCGAGCTCGTTCCAACGAGGAGTCATAACCTATGTTTTTAAGACAAAAAATTAAAAAAAAATAGTTATTGAAGAATGTTTTTTGCAAGTGTCGTCTGCTTTTCATGTTAGGTAAAGGGTTAAGTTTCTTTCGTACGTGTACAACTGAGAAGAGCTGAGAGGCAACTATGGGGTTCATCCCAGATACCTGCGCCATTTGGACCAATTTGATAATCCGATTAAACTGATTATCAAGCCGATCGAACGTACAAGTATGTTGGTTTTTTTTTACTTCAAGATGAAGGAAAAAATAGAAGTTGAAGTTACTGAGGCATCGCAAAGATTTTCTTGTCAAGAGCGTCATATTGTGACACGTTTCAAGTCCAGCTTATGGAGAAACCGCGGACACACCACACTCAAGAGACAGCAACGGCTGAGGCGGAAAGAACAAAAGTGGATGTCCGTGACAAATGTTTGGTGGGTCCCACAAGTAGATCACAACATCTTTACCATGCCGAAAAGGTTGCGATATTCTATTTAATTTCATAGAATGCAGAGGAAAAATTTTATATGCCTGAATATTTGGGTTTAGATTTCTAGTGGCGGGGTACTGATTGTCCTTCATTGAATTGTTCAGCTTACATACCTCTCAATGCAAAAGTCAATAGGTACACCAAGTCAAAATATTTCTTATTAACGTCAGTGTTATTTCTCATAAATAAATTCAGTTTTGATGTGTACTTTTAATGTACTGATTAACATTTTTATTGAGGCTTAACTGGAATAAGTTGAGAACTGAAGCGCTACACCGTGTTTACAAATCATTTCGATATGAGCACTTGTTAATAAAACCACTGAGCTATAATATACTACTCAAAGTTTGCTAAGCACCAAGTATATGCAACTACCTGTTTTGCGTTTTAGTTGAAATATTGTTATGAAAAGTGTATATATTTTTTATTTAATTATATCTTTAATGATTTAAGTACAGAAATTGAGATTTTATTTGTGTGTAACATTATTTTTTAGCTTTTGAATACGATAACCATGGAAAATGGATATTATTGGTAAAAGAGGAAATGTTTCAATTTGCCAAAAAGTTGACGGAGCGAACTGGTATGGGTTCAAAATCGAGTATGAGACCCATTACTGTTAATTACAGCTTGACAACGCCTTCCCATGCTCCCATTGAGGTTCCAGGTGGTCCTTTCTTGGATGCTGTTCCATTCTTGGACCAGCATGGCACCAAGCTCCTGGACACTTCTTGGCTGTGCTGGACGGGCTGAAGTTGCAAGCTGCAACTCATTCCAGACATGTTCAATTGGATTGAGGTCAGGGGATCTTGCTGGCCAGTCCATACGCTCAATCCCCTTCCTTTGTCGGAACTTCCCGACAGCATGGGCAACATGTGGACGGGCATTACCATCCACCAGAATGAATCTATCACCCACTGCACCTACATAAATCTGACGTGGACATCCAGGATCTCATCAATATACCGCTGTGCAGTCAATGTTCCACGTTGAAGGACACAGAGCTCTGTACGTCCATTCCTGCTGATGCCGCCCCAGACATTGATTGACCCTCCACCATAGCGGTCATGCTCAGCAACGTTGGCTGCATGGAATCGCTCGCCTGGTCTTCCCCATACCCTAGAACGCCTATCTGTGCGGTCCAGGCAGTACCTTGACTCATCTGTAAAAAGGACAGGTCGCCAATCTTCTCTGGTCCATCGAACGTGGTCCATGGCCCATTCATATCGTGCCTGGCGCTGGTTCTGGGACAGCGGAATGCGAATAAATGGTCTTCTCGATCGGAGACCACCTCCGTCCAACTTTGCCCGGATAGTCTGCGTCGAAACATTTAACCCGGATGCATTCTGAAGGTCACTGCTAAGCTGGGTTGTTGTGGCAAAGCGGTTCCTACGGGCCCGAATGATCAAAAACCGGTCTTCAGCTGCAGATGTTGCCCTGTCATACTGCTGAAATCTTGCCCAGGCTCTGGTGATCACCGTATGGTGCACACCAAGGGCTTCACCAACCTGACGATGGGTAGCCCCTTGCTCCACCATCCCTACAGCCCGCCACATTTCTGCTTCAGACAAATGTCTTCTTACATTTGCATTTGCCATATTCAATCATTAAATCACAAGGGTTTGTGTTGAAATGAAGATTGAATACCCGACACATGTCATGTACAGGTAGACAGGACACGAAAACATCATGAAAATCAAGTGGTACAATACATTCCTCAATCATATCAACCAAAAATATTGCAAATATGTCACAAGCAAATTTCTCAATGATGTGTCAAATATTTGGTGCTTAGCAAACTTTGAGTAGTATAATTCAAACAGACTAAGTTACTTACCCATCAGGCTGCTTTAAACCGGTATGCATGTGCCGATATTATCACAACCCCAACTGACGAAAAAAACAAGAGGTCCCAAGGGGCCTGAATCACTCACTTGATAAAATAGATTAAAGAAAGATTTATGGTCACATTCAGCATCTACATGTTACGATAGTTAATCTAATGTGAATAGTGTTTGATGAAAAGGATAATGTTTAATGTTTCTGAAAGGATTATGAAATAAGACAAAAATTCGGATAATTGAGAATATGTTAAGTTCTGTACCCTACATGCTACGTTTTCAACAAGAATAATTTGAGATGTAGACTGTACTAAAGAAATGAGGTCTGGATTGAATCATGTGGCCCTCACAGTTAACGTATGTCAACCAAAGTTACCAAATTACAGTAAAATCAGTCCAAAATGAGTCATCCTATCAAGTTACAATGGAATCCCTTCATAAATATGACTCGTAGACTTTGATAAAGAAACATTGGTCACGTGCCCGTCCGGCGATCACGGTTTACCGATCGCAAGCAAAATACGACAGTCTCATCTACATATCGTACCGTGGCATCCTACCAGGTTACAATGAAATCCTTTCATAAATACGACCTGTAGACATTGCTACAGGAATCTAGGTCAGTGCCCAAGCGACGGTAACGGCTGACCGATCGTGACCCAAATAGGACAGTCTCATCTAGATATCATTCAGAGTTATCCTACCAAGTTACAATGAAATCACTTCATAAATATGAACTGTGCTAAACAAATGTAGGTCACGTGCCCGTGCGGCCGTCTCGGTTGACCAATCACGACCAAATAGGACGTTCTCATCTAGCCACTGTACCTAGTCATCCTACCAATTTACAATGAATTTCCTTCATACATGCAACCTGTAGACTGTGCTAAAGGAATGTTGGTTATGTGCCTTTGCGGCCGTCACGGTTGACCGAGCCAAACAAAAATAGGACGTTCTAAAATAGACATTATACTGAGTCATCCTAACAAATTACAATGAAATCCCATTATAAATACGACCTGTAGACTGTACTGAAGGTTTCGGACCTGCGCGGCCGTCACGGTTGACCGATCGCGACCAAAATGGGACGTTCTCATCTAGACATGACTTTGAACCTGCACATGAAATTTAGTGATGATCGGACAAGGACTACGGGTTGTACCTTGTGCTAAAGAAAATGTGAACAAACTCACACACTCACAGGCTCACAGACTTCCACACGCGTGATGACAATAGCTTATCTTGACTTTGTTAAGTTAAGCTAAAAATTGGGATCCCACAGGGAGCCCAAATTCGAACCAAGGGACTTGCTTGAACAAACTGAAATCAGAACCACCTAAGGTTGCCGCATCTCAAATATTAAAAAGATTTTGACTGGTGGATTTGAAGAAGGATACTTTTGAAGGAATTTTCCCATATTGCACTAAGTTAAACTTTGGGTTGCCATATATGAACAAACTGGAATCAAACTATACTAAGGATACTGCAAACCCAATATCAAAAGATTCTGACTTGGAGATCTGAAAAAAGGTTTTTAAAGAATATTCCGTATATTGCAAGTTAAAATACGGGCTCCTACAAGGATCTCAAATACAACCCCAATCTGAACCTCCTAAGGATACTGCACATCAAAACATTCTGATTGGTAGATCTGAAGAAGATTGTTAAAGAATATGCTCATTTTGCACAAAGTTAAAGTTCCGAGTTCCCACAGAGAATATTACTCGATTTGAACAAATTTAAATCAGGATGCTACATACCAATCATCGAAAGATTCTGTCCGGTGGATCTGAAGGAAATTTTAAAAACATTTTTCTCATAATTATTACACCAAGCCCAAATATCACCCTAGGTACTCAATTTGAACAAACCTCAAGCTGATCCCCTAAAGATGGTTATACCAAATAAGAAAAAGAAATGTTTACTGGTAGATCAGATGAAAAAAGATTTTTAAATAAATTTCCTCATACTGCACCAAGTTAAAATTTGGGTTCCCATAGGGAGCCCAAATATGACGCTAGGGATATGATTTGAACAAATTTGAATCTGAACTTCATAGGGCTGCATATCAAATATCAAGAGATTCTGACCAATAGCTCTAAAGAAGATGTTTTAAAGAATATTTCTCATTTTGCACTAAGTTAAAGTCAGAGTTCCTATAGAGAGCCCAAATATGCCCAAGGACTTTTTAAAGAACCTTTTTAATGTATGCATGGCATATTCAGGAACATTTTCCACACGGTTGTCAACGTGTACAGGTGCGCGTGCCCATGTAAGGGGGATAACTCCATGACACCCTAGTAAGTAAAGGTTATTTTGGTTGGGCTGGATATTCACACACCTACATATGCAACTGAAAATGAAATGTTTGATGTTCTTATCAACTTTGTTTATGTATCAAGAAATCAATTCATACTTTCTCATAATTGTTGTATCACTTCACAAAACCCCACTTATTTATTTATTTATTTATTTATTTATTTATTTATTTATTTATTTATTTATTTATTTATTTATTTATTTATTTATCGATGTTTAAGGTCACATATTTCTACAAATCCAGCCAACCGTTTATTCCCATGTCGCCCATTTTAGAGGACTTTCGTGTTTACCAGCAAAACAGCACTGCCTCCCTTCACACGGGGAAACTAATAAATAATCACCTGCTTTCGTTGTTAACCCGGAGCGGCGAGAAACTAAAGATGGAATGCACGGCCTCTCACACAAGAACACGAGTGGCCCAAAAACCCACAACACCACGTTCCCAAGTTAACACCTTGAGTGTACAACAAAAACTCACCAAAACACAATTCCCCCGATACAACCTCGCCGGACAACATCGCATATCACATTAATGAGCATTTCGATGAAATACCACTTTCAAGATTTTTATAGACAGATATATTCTTTATTCACAGTATACATAAACAGTTTCAAATACAGATATTTTACATCTTTATGTGATAGGTCAGTATACTGAGGGAGGTAGCATAGCCAGATAGACTGTCTACCTGTCACCCCCTTAACAGAATTTGAGATTGTAGGCAGTTTATGACTAAATATACTAGCGGAAAAAACACGTTTAAATATTTCAAATGTGTTATGGATGATTATTTCATTGTTTGAATTTTCATGTTATATCTTCATTACTGATTAAATTTTGACTAGTGTTGTTGTCTTAACACAGACGGCGTTTGCATGGATAACGTGCAAACGTGGGTATCCTACGCCATTTCCTGATCAAAATCAATTGCGGGTGTGTCCACCCCAGTCGCTGCTCCAACTCTCCTTACCATTGACCCCATAAAGTTGTTTATTGTCCTTTGTGGGATGTTATTCCTCTCCCGAAGAAGGGCCTGTGTGAGCTGAGCGACGTTAACGCACGCGTCAGAATACCGCTCACATCGACGTCGATAGAAAGCGTGAACCGAGACTCGTCAGTGAATAACACACGTCTCCAATGGGCCAAGTGAGGCCGATATGATGGTTGTGCCCGCAGCCATTGTAATCGACGTTGACGTCGCCTGGGTGTAAGTTGCGGACCAACGTAGGGACGTCGCGGCCTGAAATAAAACTTCCGCAAACGATTCCTAACTGTTCTTGGGACATATTCGGCGACCATGCGTGCCTACAACCTGACTCGGCGTCTCTGTCGCCGTCTGAAATCGGTTACGGAGGGGTGAGAGACGTATGCCTCAATCTTGACGTGGTGATGTAACGCGCGGACGTTTTCTCCTGGGTCGGTCAGCTAATCTTTCTGTGGCTCTGAGACGCCCAACTACACGAGCTATCGTTGACTCATGGACCCCAAATTACTGGGTGGCGAGACGCTGCGATTGGCACTACATAATTAGAGCAATACCCTACCCCTATCAACATCGGCCATTCGCGGCATTTTGTTTTTCAATCGAGTTGAAATGAAATGTTGTGCAATCGATGTGTACTGTTCATAGCTTCGATATGTTATGGTTTTCAAGCTCATAGCACTTGGGAGTACCCAGGATGCACGCTTTGTCGAAAAATCTGTTTGTCGCACGTGGTCATGGTTGACTAAATTTTAACCCAAGACTCTTTAGACAGTACACTGATGTAGCAATGTGTCAAATTTTACTACATTTGGTCTACGGATTATATAGTTTTTCATTAAGGTTTTAACGACACTTTAACAGCCAGGGTCATATCGTGTCTGTGACAGTTTTACGGGTGGAGGAAGCCGGAGAGAACCACCGAGCAACGACGAGCAGCTGCCAGCTCCCCAACATCGTAACTGCGCACCGCAGCACAGGCAGGGTTAGATTGGTCGAAGAGATGCGCCCCATCGATATGCAGAACTCCTTAGTGCACGGCGTCATCGTGCCCCCATGTAGACAATCGATGTTAAGTGCCTTGCCCAAGGACACAACGCGGAAGTCCGAATCGATCGCTCAGACGGTCACCCATCCAAGGATTAACAGGGCTCGACGTTGCTCAACTTCGGTGATCTGACGAGAACCGGTTACCGCAACGCCACCGCGCCCCCGGTCTACGGATAAAAAATTGTATTACCAAAACTGAACTTGCGTTTCCTTTTTCCGTCAGTATTAAGCCGTGAAATATTAAAAATGACGCATAAAGGGAAAAGGGGGCTAGGGTGATTTCATTCCTTAGAATGAAAGATACTGCCCTACACACATGCCTGCAGGAGGTCGCGGGTTTCACATTGACAAAAATAGCCTGCTTATCGTGTTGACTCCGCCATTTAAGGTAACAGCGGAGAACGACACTAATTTTCAGTGCCAACAAGTTACCATAAAAACATCGACAATGCAGTTGGTGTGTGTATTTTGGGAGCAGAGTCAACGTACGTCGATCAGCACGTTTCCAGGTCGCCCTTCCGGAGTGCCTGGCAAATGTGCTCGCTGACGTGTCTCGTACTATGGCGGGGGCCTTCGTCGATGTAATCACAAAAGTGTGAATGCAAATGTAGCCAATTTACCCACACCTACCTGGGCACTATGCTCTGAAGACACCCAACAACTAAGAAACAAGTGTCGCATAGATTTAGGGTCAGTGGTAGTTGTGGGGTTGGGTTAGTACAGTGGCCACTTATTTTTTGCACTGTGGGGTTATTTTTTTACCTTGTGGGGTTAGAGTTTAACATGGGAAAAAACTCACAAGTAAGAACGTGTAAGAACGTCTGTCCGTCTGTCTGTGCAAGTCGTGTCCGGTCCAGAACTTTTCATGGCCTTGAAGGATAATAATGATACTTGGTATTAATGTTGCTCCTCATCAGAGAGTGTGTCGCAGGGGGTATTCTTGGTCCCAAGTTGTGTTAAGCCACATCTAGTTTGTGCTTTGTTTCCCCCATGTCTAGGAGCACAGATCCCCTTGTCGGTGAAATCAGGGTACCACCCCTGTCTCCTTTCAATTCAAGCTTTGGTTTCGCCTTCACACTCAGTTTTGTTTTTTTTTTTTTTAATTTTTCAATTAACGGCATTGTACCAAAATCTTACTATAACGTGAGTTAATCTATTTGCCGCTTCAGCCTGTCATTTGTGTTTGTCGTGAGGAGCCCCATCTACTCAGCCTTCACGGGCCCGATTGACTTCAAACTCGGCATGTGTGTGTTTTTCAAGCCAATGTAACCAAGTGGTCATGTTTGGTGGTAAATATTTGGCGTTCTTTGCCCAGAATTTGCATTTTATCGGAAGATAGGTGTACAAAAAATACTTTATGATTCGGAGCGTTCTATTGTATAAGGGAGGTAATTCGAAAATGCCATCTACCGAAAATCCTTGCGAAATGTGAGCCCGTCCACTAGTAAGTATAATTCATGTACTGTTATTTCTAATTATCATCATTTGTTCGTGTTGCCCTGCATTGTGTGCGCTTGCGAATAATAATACATGAAATGAAGTGAAGAGACGTGACAGCTAGAGGTTTTGTTGGGGGTGTGCCCCCCGCCGAATTTCGGGCTCTTACCTCCCCACTCTTGGCTCCCGAGCACCCAACCCTTGAAAAAACCATTTGCACTCCCCTACCCACCCCTCCCACCCTTGGGAGAGAATTTCATAACTGTTATTCGTGGATGTGACAACTGTTAATTGTGGATGTTCAGCTGCTCAAGAATTTAGAATGTACCCACTCAATTTATGTTCGAAATATATAGCATTTGATTTCAAAAGTTAGTCAATCTGATTCCAGTTGAAAAATCTCAAGAAAATTGGTTTCAAAATCCTAAAATTTCTGTTAGAAATGGCCACAGAAACAGTAAAAAAAATGCCACAAAATCTACCTTAGGGTAAGAAATTAAAACTGCTTGTGGTTTGAGAGTTGAAATTGTCAAGTATCTAAAGTTTTGGACAGGATTGGGATGGGTTGGGACTTGAGACATTCCCTCAACCTCCATGTCAACCACGTCCATGATAAATGACTGAAACAAAAAAAGGAAATAACAGACTGGGAACAATGTTTTTTAAAATAGATCAGGCCGAGTTGGCATACAATGTATGGGACACATAGCCTATTGTGTTGTAATGTAAAAGTTACTAACTGAGCTGGAGGTATTCATGAATTTGAACAACCTGCCAACGTGCGGTATGTGACGCCGAGCCGCGAAGCGGCGAGTTGTTATAGCACGTTGGCGTGTTGTTCAATTTAATGAATACCGACAGCGAGGTTAGTAACTTACTTACACGCCAATCCACAGAACTCACGGACCCAGGTATGGCAAGTGAATACGTCACTTGAACACCTTGTCTAGACAAAGGAATTTGTGTGTAATTAGCCTTATGTAGGGTGTTTTTACTTTAGTTCATAAATTGTTGCCCAACACAATATAATTTTCATTACCGTGATGTTGATGTGATGTGATGTTGCGATGAATTGGATACTGATGTGGCGTTAGGTACTATTATCGAAAGTTACCAGGTCGTAACGTAACAATGCACGTTGACAAGATTATTGTGTGGAGTATTGATAACTTTAAACTGAAGGATGACAGAAACTATCTATCAATGTTCAGTTTGTTTGTCAATTTTTGTATTTATTGACAGCCTCGATCATTTCGTTTCGGACAATTGTACGGGTGGAGGAAGTCGGAGTACCCAGAAAGAACCACCGAGCAGCGGCGAGTAATGTCAGACTCCTCAACGCACCAACTCCGCACAAGCAGGGTTAGCATTGGTTGAAAGCAAGTGCACCATCAATGTGCAGTGCGCCTTAGTACACAGCAGCACCGTGATCCCACGTGGAAAATCGGGATTAAGTGTCATGCCCAAGTACACAACGCAGTTGCCCCGGCTGGGATCAAACCGCGAACCTTTCCGCGTGAAGTCCAATGCCGTAACCATTGAGCCACCGTGCTTCATACAAGCGATATATAAATCGTGTTCATCTACGCTGCAGATTGATGGATGCACTAGTAGGACAGAATTCGTCCCCTGAGTTCCAATAGGCACATAGAACACGTTGGAACTCAAGGGACGAGATGCCTAAATGCTACGCGCAACAGGTACAGAGTAACCGATGTCTAAGGGTATTTATGGAAGGGAGTTTCCAAGTGATAACTTGGTATCGGTCTCGTCCTCCACTTTTGGGCATCTCACCACCTAACGGCGCGTCCATCCTGCAATTGCTCAACAGTTGAATACTCTTCGGGACGTGGTAAATGTAATGTCTACATCCCAACACACTGGCCGGTTGTTATGACGCCTTTTGCAGTGACTTTGACACTATATGCATTATTTGCACAAAACGATATTTTGGGACTCGAAAATAAAAAATTCTGAAAATTAAGGTAACTTTGGAGGCAGAAGGCATTGAATGGAATGCCTTGCAATATTCAATGGGCCTACTACTTCTCTCTATGAAATTTGATTCCACACAATAAATGCAAATATCGGGGAACGTACCATAAGTCGCTTTTGAGTCTCGTTTAGATGAATATGTCGCTGTGTGGTCACTGTCCTGTCCGTTTCTTCTACTTCAACCATCTTCCAACCCGAAGGCCAGCCTTCGAGTTGGAAGATAGTTGAAGTAGAAGAAACGGACCAAAGCGACCAAAGTGGGCATCTTTAACATTGCAAATAATGTTACAGGAATGCCTGTATATTGACACTTTTGCATGCGCACATTTTAACTCACTGTGTAACTCCGAAACATATCTGTGGAAAAAGTGGAGAAGCACGTGCCCCATGTGCACCCTGGCTCCACCGCCTCTGATTTCTGTTCAAATTAATCGAAAACTGTTCAGCATTGGTTCCCACATTCCTCGAAATTTGATCAAGGATTGGTCTCAAAGACTGCTGCTACTAAAAATGAGCTATTCTACATTCTCTTTTGGTACTGATTGCATAAGGAACATTACGGGGGAGTTGATTTTTTTTTCTGAATTCAATACCTTTCATAAATGAGGTATCGTATGAATACAGAAGCTTCGAATATTTATTTTTCCAATATACTTACAGGTTCAATGTGTCAGATTCGTGGTTCCAGTAAATACATGACGGATATCTGTGACCAGTGTGGGGGCCAGTTTCAAATCCCAATGTGGTTAAGACGCCATGGATTGCGTGTATTTTCTAAAGGCCAAAAAACTTTCAAAAAAGTTCTTCGTGTAGTGAGTCATTTTGCGAAAAAAGAGAACTTAATAAGGAATTTTTTCCGACATTTCTCAATGTTTGGTGGCAGGGTTAACATTTTGTCTAATTAAGATACACGAAGAATTCATTTATTTACCGGTGTTTAAGATCATTTACTTCTGTATAATGGCTGCTTGTGAGCGCACTGTTGAAATAAAGTAAAGTTTAGTGAATAGTTTATACCCATGTTGCCCATTTTAGAGGACTTCGACCCCAAGCATTGGTGACAGGATCCTATTTTACCAGTAAAACATGGCTTGTTTACTAAAGTAAACAGGCACTGCTTCACTTCTCGGGGTTCCCATGGGGAAATACTCGAATTGATACAATTCTAGGTACCATTATTGCCGTGGAAGTATATAGGCCATTGCAAGTTTTTAACCCTCTGCTCAACATACAGCCCTAAACTGCCTCTATTATACTTCTCTGAAAAAGCTATCCCAGGTGTGTTCTTCCTTCAGTAGTCTACTGGAAGGCTGATTTATCTTCACAGTGTTTTTACATCATTTGCTGCCCGTAGAGACCGTGCACGTGTATATATGGTAAAAATAATCTGAGGACTTGTGGGTTAAAATAGAAAAGAAGTATTTGAGTAAAAGAAATCTGATAGCCTAGATTTTACGAGCTCGGATAACTGAAAAATTTGAAATTGTTTTTCAATTCTAATAAAATGCAACTATACACATGTATCACTTATCTTGTGTTCTGATAATTAACCTGCACATATAGTAATATTTTCGTAGGAAATGGGGTTCTATTTGGACATAATGTCATTTTGACAGGAATTTTCACCACATTCGTGTGTACCATTTTGATCCTCAAACGGCAGTGCACACACTTACGCTTGACAGCCGACCTGAAAATGTAAACTCACGTGCACTCTTGATGAAAAAATAGTTTCAGGTATACACACTCGGTGGTCAACGAATATCATTACTTTTTCTTTCATCTGGCAAATTTGTGGTCTACTGGTCGAGTGTGAGATTCCTGTTGATACAAGCGATATAAACCAGAGGCTCAAGTGAGCCCAAAACGCTCACTTGGCTCAAATTGTCAAAAGAGATGAGCGTATCAGTTAGTGATCTGCAGCAAGAGCAATTTTTTTAACACCCCAAAGGAAACTTTTTGGCCATTCATTTCTTCTGGTCATAGGAAAGCTTCCTAGCAAGCTCTGTTCTGTGAAGTATTAAAAAACAACAATCGAATGAAATTTTTGTTTTGTTTTCAACTACTGTGGCTCTCTATCAGCCTCCCCCCTCCCCCCAACCAACCACCCCCAATTTTTTTTTTTTTTTTTTTTTAAAACAAGAAAAAACAAGCGACTCGATTTGAACAAACTTGAATTTGACACCCAAGAGATGTTACATACCAAATATGAAAGGATTCTCACTGGTGGACCTGCATGAATAAGAAGAATTTTCAAGAAATTTTCTCATATTGCACTAAGTTAAACTTTGGGCTTCAATAAAAAGCCCAAATATGAACCCAGGGAAATGATTTGAACATCCTTCAATCTAACCCTCCCAGAGGTGTTGTTATTTATTTATTTATTTATTTATTTATTTATTTATTTATTTATTTATTTATTTATTTATTTATTTATTTATTGGTGTTTAAGGTCACATATTTCTGCACAATGGTTAATCATGACCTCGGCAGTTTTACGGGTGGAGGAAGTCGGAGTTCCCAGAGAGAACCACCGAGCAACGGCGAGCAACTGTCAGCTCCCCAACATACTAACTCCACACAAGCAGGGTTAGCAGTGGTTGAAGACAGGTGCACCATCGACGTGCAGTACGCCTTAGTACACAACGTCACCGTGCCCCCACGTGGGCAATGGGGGTGAAGTGTCTTGCCCAAGGACACAGCGCGGTTGCCGCAGGTGGGATTCGAACCGAGGACCCCTCGGCTTGCAGCCTGCACCTCTACCTACTGAGCCACCACCCCCCTCCCCCGCCCCCGCCCACGCCCCCCCCCCCCCCCCGAGGTGTTGTGCACCAAATATTAAAAGAATCTGACTGCTGGATCTGAAGGAGATGATTTTAAACGATAATTCCCCATATTGCACTAAGTGAATATTTGGACTCCCTTGGGGAACCCAAATATTAACCCAGGAACTCGATTTGAACAAATTTGAACCTTACACCTCCCGAGATGTCGCATACTAAATATTAAAGGATTCTCACTCGTGGGTCTGAAAAAGAAGATTTTTTAAGAAACTTCCTCATATTGCACTAAGTTCAAATTTGGCCTCCAATAAAGAGCCCAAATATTCATCCAGGGATCCCGTTTGAACAAACTTGAATCTAACCCCCCTAGAGATGATGCATACCAAATATAAATAGAATCTGACTGGTGGATCTGAAGAAGAAGATTTTTAAAGATTATTCCCCACATTGCACCAAGTTAATATTCAGGCTCCCACAGGAAGCCCAGATATAAACCCATGGACTTTATTTGAACAAATTCGAATCTTACACCTCTAGAGATGTCACATACCAAATATGAAAGGATTCCCACTAAGGGGTCAGAAAAAGAAGATTTTTAAAGAGATTTTCTCATATTGCACTAAGTTAAAATTTGGGCTCCAATAAAGAGCCCAAATATTCATCCAGGGATCCCATTTGAACAAACTTGAATCTAACCCCACTAAAGATGCTGCATACCGAATATCAAAAGAATCTGACTGGTGGATCTGAAGAAGAAGATTTTTAAAGAATATCCCCTATATTGCACTAAGTTAATAATCGGGCTCCAACAGGAAGCCCAAATATCAACCCAGGGACTCGATTTGAACAAATCCAAATCTTACACCTCTAGAGATGTCACATACCAAATATGAAAGGATTCCCACTAAGGGGTCAGAAAAAGAAGATTTTTAAAGAAATTTTCTCATATTGCACTAAGTTAAAATTTGGGCTCCAATAAAGAGCCCAAATATTCGTCTAGGGATCCCATTTGCTCAAACTTTAAGCTAATCCCCCCTCCCCTCCCCTCCCCTCCCCTCCCCCCCCCCCCCCCCCCCTAGAGATGCTGCATACTAAATATCAAAAGAATCTGACTGGTGGATCTGAAGAAGATTTTTAAAGATTATTCCCAATATTGCACCAAGTTAATATTTGGGCTCCCATAGGAAGCCCAAGTATTAACCTAAGGACTCAATTTGAACAAACTTCCATCTGACCCCTGTAGAGATGTTGTATACCAAGTATCAAAAGAATCCGACTGTCTGATCTGAAGAAGATGATTTTTAAAGCTTATTCTCCATAGCGCCCTAAGTTAGTTATTTGGGCTCTTGTGTTGAGCCCAAATATGAACTGAGGGGCTCGATTTCAACACACTTGTATTTGACCGTCCTATGGGTGTTTTTACCAAATATCAAAAGATTCTGATCAGCGGTTCTGGACAATTTTTTTTTTCAATTTTTGCAAATATGCTGACTCAGCATTTTTTCAAACTGCCCTACAGATCACCTTGACACAACCTATGGCCATTTTTTTTATCCATTCTAGTGATCAAACGGATGCTTCATACCAAATAACAGTTCTCTGTTCCGAGTAGTTTGGAAAATATGGGCATTTGAATTTCTTTCTATTTTAGCCCCTGGGGTACCCACGGGGCTACGAAAAAAAAATCGGGAATCAATCAAGTACTTTGGACCCACTTATACCACATGCCAATTTGGTTCAAATCGGCCCATCGGTTCTTGAAACAGAAATTTTTGGCAGAGCCCAAAATGGGTATGTGCCCACAGAGAGCCCAAATATTGATCTACCAACTTCCCTTGAACAAACTTTAATCTTCTTTCCAAGGTCTGTTCGCAGTCGCCCTCAGGCCACGTTTCATTCAAGTTCTCAACCAGATTTATCTGACTTAGCGGATAGACCTCTCACAAACCTGGAGCACTCGACATCAGTTAACTTGTCCCAGATAATACCCCAGATAATCCCTGAAATCATTCCTGAAATTAAGAAAACAATTGCTGAAGAAATAAAAAACGAAATAAGGTCAGTGATTACGTCAGAAGTGGTGAGCGAAATTAAGGAGGAAATTAAAACTACTATTCAATCGGTAATTCGAATGGAAATTAAAGCGATGTCCGAACGTTTCGAGTCTATTGAAGAAAATGTTGAGTCTTTAAAAAGGGAAAATAACGAACTCAAAGAAACAATTAAAACATTGTCGAACAAAACAAATATAATTTCAGATCTGGAAGTGAGATTAGAGGATGCTGAGCAGTACTCAAGACGAAATTGTCTTATTTTCAGTAATGTGCCCTGAGTGAGTACACCACGGACAATACAGATGCGGCTGTCCTGGATATTTGCAACCGCAAACTTGGCCTCGATATCCAACTTGAACAGATCAGTAGGTCACACCCGTTGAGCAGATTAATAAACAGTAACGATGGTACAACTAGCGGTGGGAAAAATGAACAAACAATGAAAATTATCTGTCGGTTTACCAGTTATAGGGATCGTGACATTATTTATAGGGCTAAGAAAAACCTGAAAACAGCTAACAGCAAGATTTTTATTACCGAATCGCTTACAAGAACCCGTTACAAACTTATTTCGGAACTCACACAACTTAAAAAACAAAAACAAATTACAACGTTCTGGACGAATGATGGACGAATCTACGCGCGAAAAAACATTACTAGCCCAAAAGTCCCAATCAGATCGCCAGAAGATATCGTTAAACTGAATCCAACAGGCTAAAAAACCTCCTGAAAAACTATCAAAACTAACTATAGTCTAGTATTAGATAGTGCATGGATATGCGTCTTGGCTGTGTCGCCTGGCGGGTGGGTTCTTCACCCGTTGTGTTCTCTGTTTATGGTTTCACCATTTTTAGCGGAGGGAGTTATCAAATCTTGATCAGTTGGTGGATCCGTCCGTGGGGTGACTTTGCCATGGCCCGTCCCCATGTGCTGCAAATGTGCTCTTATCGCCATAACCAAAAGATACCTGAACCATTCAAATTTTCGAGTAAAACACGCAGGTATATGGTTGTGTATATATTCCCGAGAGTGTGTGTACAGAATGGAAATACCATTTGGGTTGGATGTAGACTTACCGTGGTTCTTATAATCAGAAACCTCACCAACTCCACTGCGCACCCCCCCCCCCCGGGGGGGGCAACTTTCTCTACCCCAGACGCTCGGCTATGAACTGTTTGATGATGCCCCACTTTATTTTCTTTTCAGATTCATCGGTAGGCTTTCCTGCTCTTATAATCAGAAACCTCACCAACTCCACTGCGCACCCCCCCCCCCCCCGGGGCCAACTTTCTCTACCCCAGACGCTCGGCTGTGAACTGTTTGATGATGCCCCACTTTATTTTCTTTTCAGATTCATCGGTAGGCTTTCCTGCCCTCTCCCTCATGTTCCCACTCGGTCGTCCGTCCTTCGTTTCTACAACCCACCAATCTACTATACTTCCAGTAAATTTTATTCTAGAGGCATACATTGTGGGCATTCCTAGGTAAATGCTTCATAGTGGGGTATGACTTGGGGGGGGGGGGGGGGATTTGTTTGTGTCTGTGTACTCTAGTTCAAGGACTGGAGTAACGTGCTTATAAATTCTGGTGGTGTTTTTGTTCGGTCACCCGATGGGTATATGTAATATAATATAGAAAAGCCCACGTTTAGCATCGTCATCTTGCGACTAGGCGACCTGGACAAGCGGACTTTGCTACTTTCAATTTTCGAGTAAGGTGTGCTTGGTTCCACAGGTTTGCTTACTCACGATGTTGTGTAGTTCCTGGCCTAGGGTCAGAACCTAGTCTACGAGTAGCTTTGGGCTCAGTCACTGACATGTCCAAAGCAGCCACAAGTGATCAAGCCATGAATTTCCGCACAACAACGATGACGATGCCGAAGCGTGGGTATTCAGTATCGGCGACTTAACCCCAGAAACACGATAAATCTCCGCACTATACCATCAGCCATTATATGCTAAACCGTATGTTTGAAATTCTAAATCTACGTTTCCTAATCTGCACTACACTGAGTAATCTTACTCAAGTGACAAATTCTAGTGATGTCTATCATCATTCCCTAAACTCTCAAGTACTCAAACACCAGAACTCACCCAAACCCACCAAACTTCATTGTCTGTTTCAGTAATGCCCCTTCCTGGGTATTCTCTTCCATTTTATGTTGTATATTTATTATTCGTCTTTATCTTTCATCTTTCAGTGTCTCTTTCTACAAGATTATCGTCGGCAAGCAACAGATATGTACAAAGTAACACCTCAGTCTGTTTGTACCACTACCTAATAACCACAGTACTGGACTCAAATTTTACTGAATGGATAGATGGCGGCATTGATGGCTCCTATCGTGGCCCAATATATTCATCCTCGCCTGTTTGTTTGTACTCATGGCCATTTCGATAGATCAGTACCGAGCTGCGATAGGATCCTTCAGTGCCGTACGTGTACCCATCGGTTGCCCAAAAGTTAGACATACATTTACGAACCTTTCAATCGGAATTAAAGCATTGTGTCAATTTTTGATTTTGCTATTAATAATGAAGTGTAGCAACGATATCGAACGGAACCCAGGGCCTCCAAAACGTGCACACAATGGGACGAAAGGACACTTTCTATCTTCCACTGCAATATAAGAAGCCTACGCACAAAACTTACCAACATCAAGGAGGTGGTTGAGGAGTTTGATGTGGTGTGTTTTTCTGAAACTCATTTGCAGCCATCTTTTGACTCCCAAAATATCATCGTACCCAATTTTTGTAGCCCAATTAGAAAAGATAGAAATTCATTTGGTGGCGGAATAGCTGTTTATATATCCAACCGCCTTCTTTTTCGCCGTAAAACAGAACTAGAATTCGACGATTCCATAATTTGGTTCGAAATCTTATAAAAAACAAAAAATATCTCATTGCACTTTCCTACAGATCACAACAGTTTGCAGACCCTGCGTATTGGGAACTTCTAGACCATTCCATCGAACAAGCCCTTGATATTAACCAGAACATCATTGTTTTAGGTGACCTGAACTCCTGAACATAATTAGCAACACTGGAAATGTAAATGATGACCAGGTGGAATTTAGCAAAAAATATTTAAATATAATTGGGGAATCTATCCCACAGTCCAGAATAATTATCCGCCCTCGAGATAAACACTGGTTTAATTCAGAGCTTCGTTCACAAATTAGGCTCAGAGACCGTCTGAGAAAAAGGGCCCTAATCTCAAATAAAAATACCGATTGGAATGCATACAGGGCTGCCAGAAATAAAGTGAACAACATGAAAAAGTATGCAAAGCAGAAATACTTGGCCAATCTTGAAGAAAGCCTGTCCATTTGCCCTTCTCCAAAGATGTTCTGGCATGTCATAAAGGATCTCCTTAACAAAACTGAAAGGAACTCAATTCCCCCCTTATACGATGGTACCTTTCAAAATCTGAACTACTTAATTATAGATGACCATGAAAAATCGGAACTTCTCAGTAAGACATTTCTCAAAAACAGTATGATCAATGATCAAAATCAAAACTTACCTGACTTTATTTCTAAATGCAGTACATGTTTATTTTCTGTCAATATAGAGGAAAGTGACATAACAGAAGCGATCAAATCACTCCAGTCTAATAAAGCCCATGGCCACGATGACATCAGTGTCAAAATGCTAAAAGATACTGCAGAGACTGTTGTCGTTCCTCTGAAATTACTTTTCCAAAGATGCCTCGATAATGCAGTCTTCCCAAACGAATGGAAAAAAGCTAACGTAATCCCAATTTTTAAACAAAAAGACCCTTCCGAGTGCAAAAATTACAGGCCCATATCTTTACTTCCAATATTGGGGAAAATCTTCGAAAAAGTGGTTTTAAAGCACGTCTTTACATATTTTCGTGATAATGATTTAATATACAAGTATCAGTCGGGATTTTTACCTGGACACAGCACAACGTACCAACTACTCGAATTGTACCATTCTCTTTGCCAATCCCTGGATTCTCGTCTCGCTACTTGCGCCGTCTTTTGTGATATATCTAAGGCTTTCGAAAGGGTATGGCACAAAGGTCTTATCTATAAACTTCGGCAATATGGTATCTGTGGTACTCTTCTAGAGTGGTTCGAAAACTACTTAACTAATAGGAAACAGCGAGTTCTGGTGAACAATACCTTCTCTAGCTTTTCCGAAATAACAGCCGGTGTTCCTCAAGGATCCGTTCTCGGCCCCTTCTTGTTCTTGATTTACATCAACGATATTGCAGAATCACTAGACTCACTTGCAAGGCTCTTTGCAGATGACACCTGTCTAACTAATGGCAAACCAAGATCTACTGACACAATATCTGCATTAAACGAAGACCTACAAGCCATACACATTTGGTCTCAGAAGTGGCTTGTGACGTTTAATCCTGATAAAACTGAGGCCGTCTATTTCACATTCAGTCGCTCAGCTAACCTCAACCCAGTTTTATATCTTAACAACGTACCTGTTACCTTTGTAAAAAGTCACAAACATCTCGGTATGCACCTTCAATCAAACCTAAATTGGGAGCGCCACATCACAGAAATATGTAAGAAGGTTACCGCGCGACTTTCCCAACTTCGTAAATTGAAATTTATGATCTCTAGAAAAACACTCGAGCAAATCTACTCGGCGTTTATACTCCCACTACTTGATTGTGGTGACATCTTATGGGATTCTGCCCCGCAATACCTTCTGAAAAGAGTAGATAGGCTACATCTTGATGCTGCTAGAATCATATCAGGGCTAACGCGTTCCACATCTTCGGATTGTCTCCTGCTAGAGCTTGGGTGGACAAATCTCTGTGACCGGAGGAAGTTTCATAAACTCTGTACATTGCATAAAATCATCAACCACGAAGCCCCCGAGTTTTTATCTGAACTGCTACCACCGCGAACAGGAGACAGCGCGGCCTACAGTTTCCGAAACCCTTCCAAATTCAAATCATACCAATGTAGAACTGAACACTTTAGAAATTCATTTTTCCCCTCTACGGCAGATTTATGGAACAGTCTTCCCCGAGAAACGCAGAATGCACCCAATCTGCGGGAATTCAAGTACTCTATTCTGTGTCATGACCCCATACTTAGACCTCCTAGTTACTTCTGCATTGGAAACAGAAAAGCGAATATTTTACACTGTCGGTTGCGAAATGGTTGTTGCGACTTATGTCATGACATGTTCCTTAACTTTATCTCCTCGACTTCCCAGTGTGCATGTGGTCATATGAAAGAGGATGCCGCCCATTTCCTTTTCGACTGTCCTAACTATGATACCCAGAGGAGAGAAATGCTGAACGACCTACATTTCTGCAACATAACGTGTGCCAATGATTTACTTTTTGGTATCACTAATCTCTCGGAAAAACACAATGTTCAACTCTTTTCGAAAGTACAGAAAATCCTCGTCTCCAGCGGTCGTTTTAACTGATCCCACTGATCATCAATCTACATTCTGTTTACAAAACAGAAAGGAACTCATCATTGTATAGCCGAGACTAATATGTAGGATGGCACAAAGTTGACGATCGGTCTCAGAAATCAATTTCCAGAAACACTCGTCCGTTCCTCCCATGAAGTGCAGACTGCCTTTGACAACGTCGACGACGGTCTGCGCACCCTGGGAGGAGCGGGGTGGTGTTTCAGGGTCCAAATTCGAAGCTCCTTGTGTTCTCGCCTTCTGTGCTGCCAAATCCAAATTTACACCATGAGTCCATCACTGGAGCATCGGGATAAGCTGAGGTAGCCATTCGGCCCCGTAAACTTTCGAGATGCCAGGGATGAATGTACGTTTAACAGCTTGATATGAAATAATTACTATGCTGTGTGCCCGATTTTCTTACACTCATTTTATGTCCATTTGACCTTCAATTTCTTTGCTCCGACGATAATCTACTTCTTTTTCTCTAATTCTTGTTTTTTTCGCACTATTGTTCTACAATTTTCTACTTCTCGTAATATCAATCACAATCAAAAACGGTTCTATTATTCTGAATCACTGTTCTAGTTTATATTTTGGTTTGTACGTATTGTTATGCCGCAATCTCAAATTTGTATTTATTCACAGGAACGGAGATTAACTAAGTTGTATAACTTGTTCTCCAATCCTTTTTGCATCATTATGGCAAATAAAATATGTTTAAACTAACAAATGTATAGGTAAAGTATTGTAAAGGTGGGTCACAGTCAGATGCTAAATAGAAAAGAAATCTTTGAGTCCCAGAGTTGGTCTGACTGAACCCCAAAATATTTGTTCTCATAGCACAGTGATAACATAGGCACCCCAAAACACACTCATTCCTGTCCCAAGGTGAAAACAAAGGTACCCAAGAAGTTTCGTGAAGATCAGTTCATAAATACGAGCTGTATAGAGGTTGTGACAAAAAACTTATTGGACCTAATTTCGGTACAAAATGGCCACTGGCAGCGATCTTGTATTTTGGACCGCACTCAGAAACACTCGTTCTCGTCCCAAGGTGATAACAAAGGTACCCAAGAAGTTTCGTGAAGATCGGTTGATAAATACAGCCTCTAGCCCGAGCCGTATTGACATGTGCACTTACAGTGTATAAGTAGCACTAAATAAATCAAAATTCATCTAATTTGCATAATTTCTGCACGAGAAAAAAACCCGTACTGAATGTGATGTATTCCATTTTACTAAACATTCATACAAAAATTTATTCAAATCAGAACTTTCATACAGAAGTTCTGTACAAAAGACTGATTGCACTAATTTTGGTCCAAAATGGCTGCTGGTGGCCATCTTGAATTTCGGACCACACCCCAAAACACTCGTTCTCATCCCACGATGATAACAAAGGTCCCCAAGAAGTTTCGTAAAGATCGGTTCATAAATACGGCCTCTAGCCTGAGCCGTATAGAAGTTGTGTACAAAAAACTGATTGGACCTAATTTCGGTACGAAATGGCCACTGGCAGCCATCTTGAATTTTGGACCGCACTCAGAAACACTCGTTCTCATCCCAAGGTGATAACAGAGGTACCCAAGAAGTTTCGTGAAGATCGGTTGATAAATACAGCCTCTAGCCCGAGCCGTATTGACATGTGCACTTACTGTGTGTAAGTAGCACTGAAAAAATCAAAGTTAATCTAATTTGCATAATTTCTGCACGAGAAAAAAAACCCGTATTATATGTGATGTATCCCATGGTACTAAACATTCACACAAAAAATTATTCAAGTCGGCACTTTCATATGGAAGTTCTGTGCAAAAATCTGATTGCACCTAATTTTGTACAAAATGGCTGCCATCGGCCATCTTGAATTTCGGACCGCACCCAAAAACACTCGTTCTCGTCCCACGGTGATACCAAAGGTACCCAAGAAGTTTCGTAAAGATCGGTTTATAAATACGGCCTCAAACCCGAGCCGTATTGGCATTTGCACTTACAGTGCTGAAAGTAACACTAAATACATCAAAGTTAGTCTAATTTGCATAATTGACGTACGAGAAAAAAAACCGTATTATATGTGATGTATCCCATGGTACTAAACATTCATACAAAAAATTATTCAAATCAGCGCTTTCATATGGAAGTTTTGTACAAAAAACAGATTTCTGCATCGTCGGTACAAAATGGCGGCTGGCGGCTAACTTGAATTTCGGATCGGACCCAAAAACACTCGTTCTCGTCCCACAGTCGTAACAAAGGTACCCAAGAAGTTTCGTAAAGATCGGTTCATAAATACGGCCTCTAGCCCGAGCCGTATTGAATTGTTGACGGACTGACGGACAGAGGGACAGACGGACGACGGACAACTGGCCATGGCATAAGCTCAAGTTTGGCTTCGCCAAAGTTCAGCTAAAAATGTGCCATGTACGGCGTGCAGAGAAAATTGATGCCTGACTAAACTAAGTTCAAAGGTCGTTGCCAGTGGCAACATTTTTTGACAGAAATGGAAGAAAATCGATAGCTCCCATCTGGACGTCACCTCAAACAAGCATGCCTGGTTTCAAAGCAATCCGATCATAAATGTGCCCTGTAGGGTGTGCCAAAGGGAAATATTGAGGTCTGACTAAACTAAGTTCTAAGAACGTTGGCCGTGGCAACATTTTTTGACGGAAATTGAAGAAAATCGATAGCTCCCATCTAGAGGTCACCCTAAACAAGCATACCAGGTTTCAAAGCAATCCAATCATAAATGTGCCCTGCAGAGTGTGCCAAAGGGAAATATTGTGGTCTGACTAAACTAAGTTTTAAGAACTTAGAGGTCACCCCAAACAAGCATACCAAGTTTCAAAGTGATTTGATCATAAATGCGACCTGTGAGGTGTGCCAAAGAAAATTGTGGATGTACGTACTAACGTACTAACATACTAACGTACGTGCGTACGTACGCCGACGGGCGAGAAGTGATGGCAATAGCTCAGCTTGACTTTGTCAAGTTGAGCTAAAAATGCTGAAATCAGATGAATTGAAAAATCCGCCATTGTACATGACATGCGATATTCAGAAAGAAATTGACGAGTTGTGAATTTTAATTTGATTAAATCACTATGTTCATCAAAACTGAAATGGTCAATCGGATAACCAGTTTGAAACCAGTTACCCACCTAACCGATTAGAAAAACAGTCAACCGGTTATCCGAAATGTAGATAGTGATCGTCATTCAACGGTCAAAACGTAGTAAATCTGCCGCTTCTCCTTTTGGATAGATTACACCTCGAAGGCGTGTCGTTTTTTGTTTGTTTGTTGTTTTTTCTGAAATAATAGACTTTGGAATTCAAGACTTCGTTAATAATCGGCAATTTCCGTGAGTACTGAGCTATCGCAGGTATCACAGCGGTAAATATTTTTGCACTGGCGCTGATAGGCGACCATAATTACGTTCAGGAGAAAACAAAATGCTTGATTCACTTTGTTATTCAAATAGCATTGTCAAGTACAGCCCTTCCGACAACTTTTTCTGATCCGAAAACAGGGGGTCATGCAACAAATGAGAGAGAAAAACTGACAGCAAGGGAAGTACTGGTCACATGCACATATTTTTCAGGGAATTCCCCAACAAAAACACACCAATAGTCAATTACATTTTTTAGCTCTAAAAAGTATTCAAATCACCCTCTTTATTTATCTGGAATATTCAACAATAATGCAAGATGTTAGTAGTATGCTTCAAAAGTTTTTTGAAACAATATATTTGCCCAAGGCTGCCTATTTTTGGAGATTGTATCATTTCAAGGCGGGTAACTCTAATTCAAATATCCAGTGGTGATACCCGCGAATGCCGGCTTATTCGCCCCTCGGCCATTCGCCATATTAAATTTGAGAGTTGTTCATTTTGTTATCTATTTGCCATTCCCACATTGTTCTGTGCCCATATAGTCCCAGTGGTGCGCCGTGACGAAACACGAAACATCATGTTCCGACCCGACCATTACTGTTGAAAACACGAGGGGCGAATAAGCCGGAGTGTCGAATAAGCCAGGAGGCGAATAAGCCGAAGGGTCGAATAAGCCAGGGGGCGAATGAGCCGAGGGGCAAATGCGCCAAGGGGCGAATAAGCCGTATACCATACCCGCAGCAGAAAATTATTCCGTAGTATATGTAGGCAAACTCACGTTGCTGAGAACTCGACACAGTTCGATTGTATACACACTACGGAATAGTTTCTGTTATTACTGCTTTCCAATCCCTATAGTTTTGATCCCATATTCTGTGAAATAATGTATACGGATAACCGGATATTATCTGTTGAATCTATCAGTTGGTTGAAAATGGGCCAGCCCTATTGTACATGTATATTACCCCCCCCCCCCCCCCCCTCCCGACTGAGAAATTATTGACAGCAGTCTTAAAGTCCGATTCTGAATTTTTAAAATTCTTGTATTGGTGTTTAACCCTTTACCCAACGTAACGGCCAAAAACGGCCAGTGCTATTCACAAAAATCGCCAATTATTTTTCATTTTCTGTCGTCGAGTTCGTTCCAATGAGGGGTCATAACCTAAGTTTTTGAGACAAAAAATGAAAAAAAATATTTATTCAAGAATTTTGTTTGCAACTGTCGTCTGTTTTTAAAGTTCGGTAAAGGGTTAAGGTCACTTTTCAACATCTAGAATTATATTCTGACCGCAACATGAGTATGAAGTCAAAATTCACCATTGTTTATACATGTGCTCTCCACTTTGGAGGACTTCCATTCCATGTATTGATTACTAGGTACTACATGCATTTTTACAAAAAAAAACAAAGCCTGTTTACTACAGTAAACAAGAGCACTGCCCTACTTGCAGGGATTCCCATGGGTTAAAGACACAACAAATGGAAAAGATTATTTTATATAAGCTGTTATTGTTTTCCTTGATAATAATCTCGTTGTGTGATTTACTCATATCAATTTAATAAAAGTTTTTAGTAACAGCAACCTTGTACATGTACTTGAACCTTGGGGCATGGTCATAGATTGTAACACCTCATGGTGGTGTGCAACTCATAAAGATTCACAGAATTATCTTGAAAAAGTAATAGTCAAGACAAACACTTGAACCGAAAACTTAACCTTGAAGTGAAATTGTATTTTTAGTAACATCAACCTTGACCTTGGCGACATGTTTTTTTTATTGTAACATTATTATCTTCAACAGTTATAAAGTTATAGCCGAAAACAAAAAAACATGGCCACAGAACTTTACTTTAAGTTAGGCCTAAATTTCTGTTTTAGTTACAGCAACTATGACCTTGAACGCAGAGTTATGGTTTAGATTGTGACATAACCTGTCATGGTGGTATGTAATTACATCAAGTTTTACGGATTTATCTTCAATGGTTGAAAAGGTGCCGGTAAAGCTGATTGTGGATGGCGTCCGGTCGGTTAGAATTTCATTTCAATTTTGCCTATGTTTAACCTTTGCTAATGCGGGAGAGATGGTTGGACAATGTTCTGGAAATGTCAAAGTTGAGAATACTCCAGGAGCCAATACTATAAAACTTTTACAATTGTATTTTCCAGAATTGTATTTTCTACCTGTTAATATAATTGACTAAAATGATTCATTATCATTTTAAAAGATATGGCAATTTGCCGACTGGTGACGTCATGGATAATAGTGTTATTGGTATAACTTTTTATAAGTTACGATGTAGATTTGCGTCGTTTCACTTGATGTAAGACACAGAACGACATTCTGATCAATATGTATCATACTATGCATATTCACGACTAACTATATATTACTATTTTCTTGAGTTTGGTATCAAATGAAGTCATGGCGATGCATTATGTCGTATACATTGATACAGTATTGTTATTCTCTTCTCGAAATGCGACACAATTCTCATACTTTTTTTTTTAATTGGGGTTTAACGACACATTAACAGCCAGGGTCATATCATGTCGGTGACAGTTTTACGGGTGGAGGAAGCCGGAGTACCCGGAGAGAACCACCGAGCAACGACGAGTAGCTGTCAGCTCACCAACATCGTAACAACTGAACTCTGCACCGCGGCACAGGCAGGGTTAGATTGGTTGAAGACATGCGCACCTTCGACGTGCAGTACCCCTTAGTACACAGCGTCGTCGTGCCCCCATGTAGGCAATCGGGGTTAAGTGCCTTGCCCAAGGACACAACGCGGGAGCGCGAATCAGTCGCTGAAATGGTCACCCATCCGAGGACTAACCGCGCTCGACGTTGCTTACCTTCGGTGATCTGACGAGAAGCGGTTACCGCAACGCCACCGCGCCCACAATTCTCATACGTATACAAAATAAATATTTATTTAGCTGGTTGAGGACTAGATTCTTTTTGGTGGTCTGAATTTGTTCATCACAAATTGTTTTATTACAAATTATTGGAAAGTGTCAACAGGCACTCTCCAATAATTTGTAATAAAACAAAATTTGTGTAAACAAACTATTATTTACGTTTAACTGAATACGAAACATGGGTAAGAAAAATAGTACTTTTGCACTGGTACCCTCATTTTTTGGAAAGGCCTGATTGTGGCTTCTAGAACGCAACCAGTTAAATGAAAGTGTCAGTGACACTGTAGCTTAACTTGTGCGTTCTGTTTGATGAAAAGGATAATGTTCAATGTTTATGAAAGGATTATGAAATAAGACAAGAATTGGGATAATTGGGAGTATTTTCATTTCTGTTCCCTGTATGCTATGTTTTTGATAAAAATAATATGAGGTGTACACTGTATTAAAGAGCTGAGGAGTGGGTTAATATGACCTCACAGTTAATGCATGTGGCCCTCACAGTTAACGTATATCAACGAAAGTTACCAAGTTACAGTGAAATTATTCCAAAACGAATCATCCTATCAAGTAACATTGAAATCCCTTCATAAATATGGCCTGTGGACTGTGCTAAAGGTTTTCGGGCTTTGGGCCCCTGTAGCCGTCAGTTTCCCAATTGCGTCCAAAGGGGACGTTCTCATCTAAACATTATATGAAGTCAACCTACCAAGTTACAATGAAATCCCTTCATAAATATGACCTGTAGACTGTGCTAAAGGTTTTTGGGCTTTGGGCTAGGGCAGCCATCATGTTTGAATGATCGCAACCGAAAGGGGACATTCTCATCTGGGCATCATCTGGAGTGATCCTACGAAGTTACAATGAAATCCCTTCATAAATATGACCTTTGTTTGTTTGTTTGTTGGTGGTTAACGTCACATATTTATGCACTATGGCTAATCGTGACACAACATGGAGATGAAGTCAAGTTTAGTCAATCGTTGATCAACATGTTGCCCATTTTAGAGGACTTTCACCCCAAGCATTGGTGACTGGGTCCTATTTTACTAGTAAAGCGGAACTGGTTTACCACAGTAAACAAGTGCTGCTTACTTCCCGGGGTTCCCACGGGGAAATATGACCTTTAGACTGTGCTCAAGGTTTTCGAGGCTTCGGGCCCCTGAAGCCGTCACAGTTGACTAATCACGACCAAGGGGGGATGTCATCATCTAGGCATTATGTGGAGTCAAACTAACAGGTTACAATGAAATCCTTCCATAAATATGACCTATCGACTATGCTAAAGGTTTTGGGCTCGGGCTGCCATCAAGGCTGAATGATCGCGACCAAAAGGGGACGTTCTCATCTAGACATTATTTGGAGTCATCCTACCAAGCTACAATGAAATCCCTTCATAAATATCACCAGTACACTGTGCTAAAGGTTTTCGGGCTTCATGTCCCTATAGTCGTCACAGTTGCCTAATGGTGTCCAAAAGGGGCTGTTCTCATCTACACATTATATGAAGTTATCCTACCAAGTTACAATGAAATCCCTTCATAAATATGAACTGGCGACTGTGCTAAAGGTTTTCGGGCTTTGGGCTCAGGAAGCCATCATGGTTGAATGATCGCAACCAAAAGGGGACATTCTCATCTGGGCCTCATCTGGAGTGATCCTACGAAGTTACAATGAAATCCCTTCATAAATATGACCTGTAGACTGTGCTCAAGGTTTTCGAGGCTTCGGGCCCCTGAAGCCGTCACAGTTGACTAATCACGACCAAGGGGGGATGTCATCATCTAGGCATTATGTGGAGTCAAACTAAGAGGTTACAATGATATCCTTACATAAATATGACCTATCGACTATGCTAAAGGTTTTGGGCTCGGGCAGCCATCAAGGCTGAATGATCGCGACCAAAAGGGGACGTTCTCATCTAGACATTATTTGGAGTCATCCTACCAAGCTACAATGAAATCCCTTCATAATTATGACCTGTAGACTGTTCTAAAGGTTTTCGGGCTTCGGGCCCCTGTAGCTGTCACAGTTGCCCAATCGTGTCCAAAAGGGGACGTTCTCATATAGACATTATATGAAGTCAAACCTACCAAGTTACAATGAAATCCCTTCAAAAATATGACCTGTAGACTGTGATAAAGGTTTTCGGGCTTCGGGCAGCCATAATGGTTTAATGATCGCAACCAAAAGGGGACATTCTCATCTGGGCAACATCTGGAGTGATCCTACGAAGTTACAATGAAATCCCTTCATAAATATGACCTGCAGACTGTGGTCAAGATTTACAGGCTTCGGGCACCTGTAGCCATCACAGTTGACCAATCACGACCAAAAGGGGATGTCATCATCTAGGCATTATGTGGAGTCAAACTAACAGGTTACAATGAAATCCTTCCATAAATATGACCTATAGACTATGCTAAGGGTTTTGGGGCTCTGACAGCCACAAAAGCCGAATGATCGCGACCAAAAGGGGATGTTCTCATCTAGACATTATTTGGAGTCATCCTACCAAGATACAATGAAATCCCTTCATAATTATGACCTGTAGACTGTTCTAAAGGTTTTCGGGCTTCGGGCCCCTGCAGCCGTCACAGTTGCCCAATCGGGTCCATAGGGGACGTTCTCATCTAGACATTATATGAAGTCATCCTACCAAGTTACAATGAAATCCCTTCATAAATATGACCTGCAGACTGTGCTAAAGGTTTTCGAGTTTCGGGCTTGGGCAGCGATCATGGTTGAATGATAGCAACCAAAGGGGACAATCTCATCTGGGCATCATCTGGAGTGATCCTACGAAGTTACAATGAAATCCATTCATAAATATGACCTGTAGACTGTGCTCAAGGTTTTTGGGCTTCGGGCACCTGTAGCCATCACAGCTGACCAATCACGACCAAAAGGGGATGTCATCATCTAATAATAATAATTTAAATAATAATTTTCAGCCAAAAATCCACAAAATGTGCTCTTTGGCTTTACATACAAAAAAGGGAAATTATTTCTTATCTACATATTGGTGCAGAAAGCTTGTTTGTAGAGATGCCTTTTCACACCAGCTTTGAATGACTCAGTTTCCTGTGGTAGTCTCAGGTGACTCGGTAAAAGGTTCCAGAGATTTGGGGCGGCGATCAAAAAGGCCCGTTCACCCGCGGATACTAATTCTGAAACAGGTTGGACCAAGGTGTGCGAATCCGAAGAACGGAGGTCTCTGGCAGGTGTGTAGTATGTGACCAGATCTGAGAGATATGATGGTGCCAGGTCATTAATACATTTATATGTCAGAAGGATTATTTGATATTGAATTCTTTGTTGGACAGGAAGCCAGTGGAGGTCAGCTAGGATAGGTGTTATGTGGCACGATTTCCTCTTTCGAGTTACACACCTAGCAGCACAATTTTGGATATGTTCAAGCTTATCCAGTGACGCATTTTTGCATCGGTATAGCAGTGAGTTGCAATAATCAAGACTAGTGACAAAAGTGTGGACTAATTGTTCAGCTGTGTGTTTGTCTATCAACATTCGCACCCTGCTGATATTTCTAAGATGGTAGAATGCAGCACGACACACCTGTTGGACGTGTTTGTCAGCTGCCAACGACTCATCGATGAAATATCCCAGGTTACGAACGGTAGCCGATGGTATAATGCTATTTCCTTCTATTGATAACGGAAGTTTTGAAATTTTGCCTAATTGGTGAGGTAAGCCAATGTAAATAACCTCTGTTTTGTCGGCATTTAACTTTAAAAAGGCATTATATGGAGTCAACCTAACAGGTTACAATGAAATACTTCCATAAATATGACCTTTTGCCTATGCTAAAGGTTTTTGGGCTCGGGCACCCATCAAGGCTGAATGATCGCGATCAAAATGGGACGTTCTCATCTCGACATTATTTGGAGTCATCCTACCAAGTTACAATGAAATCCCTTCATAAATATGACCCGTAGACTGTGCTAAAGGTTTTCGGGCTTCGGGCCCCTGTAGCCATCACAGTTGCCCAATCACGTCCAAAAGGGGACTTTCTCATCTAGACATTATATGAAGGCAACCCACCAAGTTACAATGAAATTCCTCAATAAATATGACCTGTAGACTGTGCTAAAGTTTTTCGGGTTTTGGGCTCGGGCAGTCGTCACGGTTGGCAGATCATGCCCAAAGGGGGACATTCTCATCTAGACATCATAAGGAGTCATCCTACCAAGTTACAATGAAATCCCTCCATATTAAGCATGACCTGCAGACTGTGCTAAAAGTTTTTGGGTTTCGGGCTTGGGCAGCCATCATGGTTCACAGATCATGCTCAAAAGGGGACGTTCTCATCTAGGCATTATACAGAGGCATCCTACCAAGTTACAATGAAATCCCCTCATAAATACGACGTGTAGACTGTGCTAATGGTTTCAGGGTTTTGGGCTCGGGCAGCCATACTGGTTGACCGATCGGGACCAAAAGGGGACGTTCTCACCTAGACATGATCCCAAACCTGCATATGAAATTTCGTGAGATCAGACAAGAACTGTGGGGTGTAGCCCGTGATAAAGGAAAATGTGAACAGACTCACAGACTAACAGACTTCCGCACGCGTGATGGCAAAAGCTTATCTTGACTTTGTCAAGTTAAGCTAAATGAAAGTGTCAATGACACTGTAGCTCAACTTGTCAACACATGTACATGTATAGTATGTGACACAGCAATGACAAACATCTAGGTAATGACCTGATAACAAAGGTACATATAAAGTATTGCAACGGTCTGTACATAAATACTGACCATAGTCTGTAACAAATGTATAGGTAAAGTATTGTAAAGGTGGGTGGCAGTCAGATGCTAAACTAGAAAAGAAATCTTTGAGCCCCAGAGTGGGTCTGATTGAACCCCAAAATATCTGTTCTCATAGCAAAGTGATAACAAAGGCACCCCAAAACACACTCGTTCCTGTCCCAAGGTGAAAACAAAGGTACCCAATAAGTTTCGTGAAGATCAGTTCGTAAATACGAGCTGTATAGAAGTTGTGACAAAAAACTGATTGGACCTAATTTTGGTACAAAATGGCCACTGGCAGCCATCTTGAATTTTGGACCGCACTCAGAAACACTCGTTCTCGTCCCAAGGTGATAACAAAGGTACCCAAGAAGTTTCGTGAAGATCGGTTGATAAATACAGCCTCTAGCCTGAGCCGTATTGACATGTGCACTTACAGTGTATAAGTAGCACTAAATAAATCAAAATTCATCTAATTTGCATAATTTCTGCACGAGAAAAAAACCTGTACTGTATGTGATGTATTCCATTTTACTAAACATTCATACAAAAATTTATTCAAATCAGAACTTTCATACAGAAGTTCTGTACAAAAGACTGATTGCACTAATTTTGGTACAAAATGGCTGCCGGCGGCCATCTTGAATTTCGGACAAAACCCCAAAACACTCGTTCTCATCCCACGGTGATAACAAAGGTACCCAAGAAGTTTCGTAAAGATCGGTTCATAAATACGGCCTCTAGCCCGAGCCGTATAGGGATTTGCACTTACAGTGCTGAAAGTAACACTAAATAAATCAAAGTTAGTCTAATTTGCATAATATAAGCACGAGAAAAAAACCCATATGATATGTAATGTATCTCATGGTACTAAACATTCATACGAAAAATTATTCAAATCCGAGCTTTCATATGGAAGTTCTGTACAAAAAAAATATTTCTGCATCGTTGGTACAAAATGGCTGCTGGCAGCCATCTTGAATTTCGGACTGCACCCAAAAACACTTGTTCTCATCCCACGGTCATAACAAAGGTACCCAAGAAGTTTCGTGAAGATTGGTTCATAAATACGGCCTCTAGCCCGAGCCATAGCTGCTTGGCACTTACAGCTCTGAAAGTAACACTAAATAAATCAAAGTCAGTCTAATTTGCATAATTTACGCACGAGAAAAAACCTGTATTATATGTGATGTAAACATTTATACAAAACTTTATTCAAATCAGAACTTTCATACAGAAGTTCTGTACAAAAAACTGATTTTTGCATCATCGGTACAAAATGGCCGCTGGCAGCCATCTTGAATTTCGGACCACACCTAAAAACACTTGTTCCCGTCCCAGGGTCATAACAAAGGTACACAAGAAGTTTCGTAAAGATCGGTTCATAAATACGACCTCTAGCCCGAGCCATAGCCAATTGTTGACAGACGGACAGACGGACAGACGGACGGACGGACAGACGGACGACGGGCCATGACAATAGCTCAAATTTGACTTCGTCAAAGTTGAGCTAAAAAATCATTATTTTTTACCTCCATTTTAGTTGTTCTATACTGATTTTGTGATTTTCGCTGTTACAAAAAAAAAACCCACTATCAGATAAATCAACATGGAAGCTCTAGTATTTAATTTTAGGCTCTCACAATTGGATTTTAGGCATTGGCAACCATTCCATCAGGAATAAAAATAAAAATCGCCCTCCCGCATACGTTTTTAAAAAAAAAAATGCCCGAGAATCAACTATTTAATTTTGTTTGGCCTTATGAATTTTCTTCCATTTTTTCTGTACACGTTTTCTGATATGGATGGTGAGGGTAAGAGGTATTGATCTTGAATGGTTAATATGGTTGCCGTGAGTTTTTTCCATAAACATTCAGAAAATAAATATAATTTTGAAATCTTTATCTTTTTTTTTTTTTTTTTTTTTGGAGGGGGGGGGGGGGGTTGGAGGGGGGGGGGGGGGGGAGAGATACCTGGGGAAGATATCATGGCACACCAGTAAATTTAATTACATGTGTATTGTTACTTTTCACTCATTTTAAATAGAGGCACATTACATGTATTTATTATTTTAAAAATAGTTTGGTATGAGGGGTTGAATACACCAATTTTGAGAAAGGGTTCGGGTCCCTTCCAATTGGGCATTTTCACGGCATTATGGGGGAAATTTTTCATATATTTTTACAACTGTAGAAACCCAGTAAGTGTGGCAGTACTTACTAACTACAGTAAACAAGTTCTGCTTTACTGGTGAAAGAGTACAGTACAGTAAGCATGGACTGGTCATAATCAACGCGTGGGCAGTGATGTCCATGGATGCACATACCAGGTAATAACAAGAAGGACGCCAACGCCCTATAGCTCACCAACATTCCTCTTTGATAGTAACCTTGTCAAACATAAGAACTGTATCAAACAGGCTCATGACATGCGACAAAGCTTACCTAAACACAACCTCTTAAAAGTAAAACACAGAAACTGACATAAACACTAAGTTAAACATGAAATTCCGAGCTAAACAGAAAACTAAACGCAACTAATAAGGTCAAGAAAAATGTTTAAAATTCAGGGTATGAGAGGTTAATCATGGAACAATGATACTGAGGAACATGTATGATGAATATAAGTGCCATGGGAAGAGAAGGAGAACAGCAGCTGACCTAAACATTAAGTTAAACATGAAATTCAGAGCTAAACAGAAAACTAAATGCAACTAAAAATGTCAAGAAAAATCTTTAAAATGCAGGGTATGAGGGGTTAATCATGGAACAATGATACTGAGGAACATGTTTGATGAATATAAGTGAATGGGAAGAGAAGGAGCACAGCAGCTGACTTAAACACTTAGTTAAACATGAAATTCTGAGCTAAACAGAAAACTAAACGCAACTAAAAATGTCAAGAAAAATGTTTAAAATGCAGGGTATGAGGGGTTAATCATGGAACAATGATACTGAGGAACATGTATGATGAATATAAGTGTCATGGGAAGAAAAGGAGCACAGCAGCTGACCTAAACACTAAGTTAAACATGAAATTCCGAGCTAAACAGAAAACTAAACGCAACTAAAAATGTCAAGAAAAATGTTTAAAATGCAGGGTATGAGGGGTTAATTATGGAACAATGATACTAAGGAACATGTATGATGAATATAAGTGCCAGGGGAAGAGAAGGAGCACAGCAGCTGACCTAAACACTTAGTTAAACATGAAATTCCGAGCTAAACAGAAAACTAAACGCAACTAAAAATGTCAAGAAAAATGTTTAAAATGCAGGATATGATGGGGTTAATCATGGAACAATGATACTGAGGAACATGTTTGATGAATATAAGTGAATGGGGAGAGAAGGAGCACAGCAGCTGACCTAAACACTTAGTTAAACATGAAATTCTGTGCTAAACAGAAAACTACACGCAACTAAAATTGTCAAGAAAAATGTTTAAAATGCAGGGTATGAGGGGTTAATCATGGAACAATGATACTGAGGAACATGTATGATGAATAAAAGTGCCATGGGAAGAGAAGGAGCACAGCAGCTGACCTAAATACTAAGTTAAATGTGAAATTCTGAGCTAAACAGAAAACTAAACGCAACTAAAAATGTCAAGAAAAATGTTTAAAATGCAGGGTATGAGGGGTTAATCATGAAACAATGATACTAAGGAACATGTATGATGGATATACGTGCCAGGGGAAGAGAACGAGCACAGCAGCTGACCTAAACACTTTGTTAAACATGAAATTCCAAGCTAAACAGAAAACTAAATGCAACTAAAAATGTCAAGAAAAATGTTTAAAATGCAGTGTACGTGCGAGGAGTTAATCAGGGAACAATGATACTGAGGAACATGTATGATGAATACAAGTGCCATGGGGAAAGAAGGAGCACAGCAGCTGACCGAAACACTCAGTTAAACATGAAATCCTGAGCTAAACAGAAAACTAAACGCAACTAAAAATGTCAAGAAAAATGTCTAAAATGTAGGGTATGAGGGGTTAAATCATGGTAAAATGATAATAATCATCTAATAGCAGCATTATAAAAGCCATGATATGGAAATAGGGCGAGTAAGTGACCTAAACAGAAGCTTTAACATTATTGGACACGTTTGCTGACGCTTACGCCGAGCAATCTTTCAAACACCAGCCTTCTTAATTATATAAATGAAGATTGATGTCTCAGTCTGCAGCAAAGAGAACAGAAACAATGAAAATGTGAAAAAGCATATCAAAGGTGCTAAAATTGCTGAATACAAGTACAGAAAAGATGAGTTGAAAAGACGTGTTTGGTACACGTATATCAAGGGAGCTAACAAAAACTATACACATCAATTTTACCTGTGAACAGGGCTGGGGTAATTGTAATCTGTAATTGTAATGAGTGTAATTAATTACATGTTTTCAAAGTAATTGGGTGTAATGTGTAATTGAGACCTTCGTCAATTACATGTAATTGAAAAGTAACTAATTACATTGGAAATTACCATGTAATTTCAATTACTTTTCAATTACATTCAATCACAAACATGAGTGTAAAGATTTTTTTAGAAAAGTGTCAGTTGTGATTTTTGATGCTGCATTGTGGCATATATAGAAAAAATGTGCAGAAGACTAGCTATTCCTACCTCTTGGTTAACTGATGAACAATCTTGTGTGGTGAACTGATTGTTCAGGAGTTTGATTTTCTTATCCTGATAGTCTTTGTCTCTGTGATTTGTTTGATAAAAAATTATTGAGGCTTGTGCTTGTGTCAGTATTTTAACAGTGATTGCTGTATACCTTATTTGATAAAACTGAAGCTTGGCCTCCCATATTATTATTAATTTTTGCTTCATGGTTTAGGTCACTTTTTCAAGTTTCAAACTTGTTGCTTTTAGGTACTGGGTTTGAAATAAAAAGTCCTACTCCATCAAGCCTTCTGGGAGATAGGATGCCGTATGTGGTTATGAGGTATTTGGTTATCCTTCGGGAATTCCAAATGACCTCCCCACCCCCCCCCCCCCAAAAAAACACCCTCTCACAGACACACACCCTCAAGCCCTTAAAGGGGACTGTTAAATCTTTATTCAAATGCTTATTTATATAAAATTTACACTCGTCCCCAGCCAGACAAGCTTGTTTCAATCCTTGCCTGGTGTTTGGTGGTTTCTTGTGTATGTTAACAGAAAGGTAGGTTGCACCAATTCCTCCTACGCTTTGTCTACCATTTCCATGAGTCTTCTTGATAGAGTGTTGCAAGAAAATTTGAGAATGTTCAATTAGAAAAGTTATAGGTAGAGAGAAAGATAGGTATCCACTATTGTGTATTGTGACTATTGTGTGATTCTTGTCCTACTCCCTTTACTTTTTTCTTTACTTTAAATAGAGAAAATTGTCGAGCATTATTAACAATTAAAAGAGATTGAATTTCAATTGTCTTCACAACCTGTCACATAGAAGGGGGGGGGTTCTCACTTTGCCAGCAGGTATTGTTTTCCTAAAAAGGTGATAACAGGTTAAACAATAGGGATAAATAGTATAGTCTGTTCTATAAATTGGTGTGAATTTGAGAAACAGAATACCAACCAACACTGAAACTGTGCAAACATTCTTTAATCATTGATTGTTTTATAGTGTTATCTTAAACATTACATATACATATACCAAGTCAGAATATAGAAACGACATTTTACATTCATTGAAAATAATTGTACATCCACACAGAAAATAAATTTAATAGTTTGAAAAAGTCACAATTTTTAATAAAATCACACAAATATGGATGCCATTAGACACTTGTACTATCACAATTTTTCACAACCCAACAAGGTGTGCTACAGAGTTGCCATATTCATATAATGTTTTGCTACCATCCAACAGCTGCCTTTTTTCATTGTCCAACATATGGTCAATGCGTCGATATTTCTTTTTGCGTGGCCTTAAGCTACCACCATTCTGAAGCTGTAGAATAGTGGCTTCGTTGAAGCCTTGTTCGTCTTTGATTAAGTTTATGAATTTATAAATGTTTGGATGACAAGCTCCAAGTTTGGATAGCTTGTTGTGCCATCCTTCAACATGATTTGTGGTCCTTGGACCTGTCGTTTCAAAATGGTTCCACATTAAACTGTCACCACCTTCTACCCATTGTTCCGTCACATAATCCGCAAAACTACGGACTCCTGGAATATCCATATCCACATTCTCAATTGCGTACCACCAGTAGTCTGATATGTCACCAGGTCGCAAAAGAGGAAGTGCTGAAGCCCGTTTCACGAACATTTTTACACTTTGGTCATTGTTAAACACCACTTGAAGACCAAACCGTTGTGCATTTTTCCAAATTGCCTGTCGATAATGAAACATGCAGCCTTTAATGTTGGTCTGAAACACATTTCTGGCTGCATTTTGTGCTGCTGTCTCGAAGTCAGTCATGATAGTAGATGGTGACAATTCACTGTTTAAGTGCTGTGCTTTCTCTTTCACTATCTCAAAAAACTGTTGATAAGTTGTCTGTTTTTTATTTGGCAATAGGCCATACACAAGGGGGAACATTTTTCCCTCCACAAACGAATGAATGGTATAAATTTGATAAAAGAGTGTTGGGCACATACTGAAAGTTCCATCACAGTAGTAAATATCCGCCGAAGCAAGCATTCGAATATTTTCATCCGTAGCAAACACTAAAAATGAATTCCCGGGTGCGGCGTGTAGTAAAAAGTTGTGTCCCGTGATTGTCTCTTTATAAGTAGTTGGCAGATCGATCTGTTGTCTGACTTTTGGCACTTGTGGAAGAGTTTTAGATCGAGCCCTGTATAAACTTGAATGTACTGAATACAAGGTTGGAACACACTTAACTATTTCAGGAACATCATTTGCTCGTAAACAGTTCAATTCTTCTTTGTAAATGGCTGGGATAGTTCTATGGTCATGCTTGATTTTTTTACTACTTGTCATGGCAAGACATAGGCAATATGTATTTTTGGTTTCTATTCCTTTTCTTACAGAAGTTCCTTGGGAAATGAATAAAATGTGCATGTTATTTTTTTCTTAACTGTTTTCAGTTGATTATGTTGGAGTGTAACCCCTCATCATTCCCACAACATTTATCCCAGAAAGCATGTTCTGAAATTAAGAATCGAGCAATTCTTAATTTCATAACAATAGGGAGTTTGGCTTGAACATTTTTCACCTCTTCAGCTGTATTATGCATTTTCCCTGCTAACAATAGCAAAAAAACAAAGTTCATATATACACATACTGGTTATGAAGCTTTCGATTTAATGAAATATTGCCAAAGTAATTGAAGAGTAATTAATTACATTTCATGAATTGTAATTGTAATAAATTACTTTGAAATTAAAAGTAATTGTAATTGAAAAATTAAAAGTAATTATAACTTATTACATTTACATGTAATTGACCCAAGCCCTGCCTGTGAATTAATTTATTTACTGGTGCTTAAAGTCCCTTTCCAGGGCTTATATTTCGACGGGCACCTGACAATCAATTCATGCAAAGATTTGTGCAACAAAACCAGCAATAATCTATGTAGATTCTTGCTGCACCTCTTGTAAGATTTGTGTGAACAGAAATGAATCAATTTAACCATTTACCTAACACAATGGCAGCACATTAACCAATGCAAGGCAAAGGAGACGACTAACATAAGCTATTAGCTTTCTGTCGAATCCCTATCTTACATAGCAACCCATATCTATTTGTATATCTTTGTTATTTTGTGTTCTGTTGTATTTAGTGTTGTATACATAGTTTAGCTTAATGTACACAAATAACAAATTCTTGAATAAATATTGTTTAAACTAAACATGACCTGAAATAACCTGACACTTTGTCAATAAAATTGTACAAACATGGCTGTCATTGGAACTGGCCCAATGAGCCGGTTCCAATCACATCCATATTTGTAAGGTTTCATTGGTAAATATTATTTAAAAAAAAATAAAAATCAAATTCAATTTATGTTTTAATGAAAGTGTCAATGACACTGTAGCTCAACTTGTGTAAGACATGCACATGTATAGTATGTGACTCAGCAATGACACGCAACTAGGTAATGACCCAATAACAAAGGTACATGTAAAGTATTGTGAAGGTCTGTACATAAATACTGCTCTTAGCCTGTAACAAATGTACAGGTAAAGTATTGTAAAGGTGGGCGACAGTTAGATGCTAAACTAGAAAAGAAACCTCCATGGGGTTAATGTTACAATGGGGGTCCTTGACTCCTTGTATGGTTCACCATAAGCCAAATGTTCGCAATTGTTTTGGCCTGTTTGATTCAAACCCTTCTACGTATGAGTCATACTAATTAATAAATATTTGTCCACTTCTTCTTAAAATATAGGTATTTGAATTTTCTATCTTTAGCTAATAGGGTTCCCACGGATGAGGAGGTTTAATTTTTCTCATTGGATATAGAAAATCAGGTTGCGCTAATAATGTTACCCTCCCCAAACAACACCAAATATTAACACAGGAACTTGGCTTCAACACATTTGAATATACACATCCTAGGGATGCTGAATTCAAGAAGCATTATTTTGTCTGGTGTTTTTGGAAAAGATTTTTAATTATCTCCCTTTTTGAGTCCCCGAGTGGATCTGACTGAACCCCAAAATATTTGTTCTCATACCACAGTGATAACAAAGGCACCCAATAAATTTATAGCAAACATTACTGACATCAAAAATCTTCTTTACAGGTTCTGTACAAAAAATGTAATATACACAATTGCTGTAAATATAACTGCCGACAGGCATTTTGAATTTTGGGCCGAGCTCAAAAGCACTCGTTACCATCCAATGATGATAACAAATATAGTCCTAGAGGTTCTCTACAAAAAACTGATTGCACCTAATTTCAATATTAAATGGCTGCCGGCAGCCATCTTGAATTTCGGACTGAACCCCAAAACACTCATTCTCATCCCAAGGTGATAACAAAGGTACCCAAGAAAGTTTCCTGAAGATCGGTTCATAAATACAGCCTCTAGCCCAAGCTGTATTGACATGTGCACTTACTGTGTATAAGCAGCATTGAACAAATCAAAGTTCATCTAATTTGCATAATTTCTGCACAAGAAAAAAACTTGTATTAAATGTGATGGAGTCCATGTTACTAAACATTCAAAGATTTTCCTAATTTGGGTACAAAATGGCCACTGGTAGCCTTCTTGAATTTCGGACTGCATCCAAAAACACTTGTTCTCATTCCAAGGTGATAACAAAGGTACCCAAGAAGTTTCGTGAAGTTCGGTTCATAATACAGCCCCTAGCCCGAGCCGTATTGACATGTGTACTTGCTGTGTATTAGTAGCACTGAATAAATCAAAGTTCATCTAATTTGCATAATTTCTGAATGAGAAAAAAACCTGTATTATGTGATGTATTCCATGTTACTAAACAATCTTACAAAAATTTATTCAAATCAGAACTTTCATACAGAAGTTCTGTACAAAAAACTGATTGCACTAATTTCTGTACAAAATGGCTGCCGGCAACCATCTTGAATTTTGGACCGCACACAAAAACACTTGTTCTCATCCCACGGTGATAACAAAGGTACCAAAGAAGTTTCATAAAGATCGGTTCATAAATACAGCCTCTAGTCTGAGCCGCATAAAAGTTATGTACAAAAAACTGATTGTACCTAATTTCGGTACAAAATGGCCGCTGCAGCCATCTTCAATTTCGGACAGCACCCAAAAACAATCATTCTCATCTCACGGTGATAACAAACGCACCCAAGAAGTTTCATGAAGATCGGTTCATAAATACAGTCCCTAGCCCGAGCCGTATTGTCATGTGTACTTACTGTGTATAAGTCGCACAGAATAAATCAAAGTTCATCTAATTCGCATAATTTCTGCACAAGAAAAAAATCTGTATTATATGTGATGTATTTCATGTTACTAAATATCCAAACAAAAATTTAATCAAATCCGAACTTTCATGCAGAAGTTCTGTACAAAAAAACTGATTGCACTAATGTCGGTACAAAATGGCTGCTGGTGGCCATCTTGAATTTCGGACCACACCCCAAAACACATGTTCTCGTCCCATGGTGATAACAAAGATACCCAGGAAGTTTCGTTAAGATCAGTTCATTAATACTGGCTCTAGCCCGAGCCGTACTGAATTGCCGGACGGACAGACAGACGACGGGCCATAACATAACCTCAAATTCGACTGTGTCAAAGTTGAGCTAAAACTTAAAAAGCTGTGTTAGGTAAAAGGGGTGACATGTATTATCAGTATACAACAGGAGGTTCAACCTCATGGGATCCTGGGACACTCCTAGCAGGTATGGAATCTCACAACCATATTCGAGATAATCCAAATGGATTCTCCCAAATTTTGATGAAATATAAGCCCTGCTTTCAGCATCTATGGCTACACCATGACTACAGACAGCATGAGTATGAAGTCAAGTTTAACAAATAGTTGATACCCATGTTGCCCACTTTAGAGGACTTTCACCTCAGATGTTGGTTCCTGATCCTATTTTACCCCTAAAGCAGAACTTATTTAACACCGCAGACAAGCACTACTCCATTTCAATGGATTCCCTGTCTCTGTGAATTAAAAATGTGAAAATGATCATTTGAGATGATGAATCAAATACCATTCTACCCAATTATTGGTGGAATTATATTATTTTGGGCTTATGACTGAATAGATCCTGTCACAGAATAATGTCGTAGAGATGAAACTTGCGAAGAAAGAATTGGGAGAAATTGGGAATTTTCAGCTTACAATTGGGAAAAAAAACTTGCCTATTCTACATTGGGAATGGGACCAAACTTCAGCCCCTGGAGACACCCATGTCGATTCCTGTTATCCCTACCAAAAAATTACCGGATTACTGGAAATAAGCAGTGTACCTCTACAATACTTTTCTTTACAAGTATTTTGAACTGCATCCCACCCTTAGAAAACAAATCAATAAAATATAAAAAAGAATTCTGACCAACCAACCGTTTTTTTCTAGGTTACCCAAGACAGTCTTTTTTTTTTAGCTTATTATGACCTGGGGAGATTGATTTAAACGAAAAGTATTCAATCTTGTCCAAAATGATTTATATCAAACTAAATGCATCTCCTACATGTACATACAGTACGTGGAGAGTGGATTGTAACTAAAACACCCGCAGAGTGGAGTTATCACCCAAGCTATAACTTTCAAATTTTGTATATATCGACAAAAAACACAAACAATGTTTTAGCCAATGGACCTCCGGGTTTAACCCGGAGGTCGATTGGCTGAAACTTTGCTGGTGCCAATTATGCTTTGCAACAAATTTGCAATTATTGCTCGGGAGGAATCTCCACTCTGTGGGTGATTTAGTGATAATACACTCTCCACGTACTGTATAGCTCCATCGTTGGACCTGAAAAAAGTATTTCTATGCAACAGACTTTTTTTTGTGTGGCAAGCGTTCTGACATTAAGCCTGGCAGCAGAGGGAAAAGATTTAAGCCTGGCAGCCGTGGGAAAATATTTGTTGCGCAAATCATTCAAACTGCCTAAAATTAAATTAACACACATACAGTACATGGAGAGTGGATTGTAACTAAATCACATATGGAGTGGAGTTATCACCCAAAGCATCACTTTCAAATTCTGTACATATTATGGACAAAAAACACAACCAGGGTTACAGTCGATGCACCTCTGGGTTTAACCTCTGGGTTTAACCCTGAAACTTTGCTTGTGCTTGTTAAGCTTGCTATTTGCAACTATTGCTTGGGTGGAATCTCCACTCTACGGGTGATTTAGTGATAATACACTCTCCACGTACTGTAGAAGTAAAAAAGACAGGTACTGCAGTAACACAATGGCACTAAAAATCAATTTGCATTAACATACATGTAAACTGACAAATGGTACATGCATCACCTTGCTGTATTACATTTTTCAACCCAATTTATATTTGTCCACTCGACTTGAGGTGGGTCGGAGGTGAATTTTCAAGTCGGTGTCTGTGTTTTTTAAGAAGTAAAACCGCTGTTGCAGTGCAGTTATCGGTGGTGGAACAGTCAAAGTTCATTCATCGAATTTAGGTTGATTTTGCAAGCCTGCTTACCCAGTGCAGTGTGTGAAGAACGTCGAAATGTCATCAGTCCTTGACAAAGATAAATTAATTGAACTGAAAAGAATGTTTGGCTTATTGATGTATACTGTAAAGTTCAAATTACACACAAATTTGTAGAGTTCAGGTTAATTACACCCAAACCGGCCGCCAGCAAACCATCCTCTGCAATTTCGCCCATACCGGCCTCCACAATTTTACTCAAAACGGCCTCCGCGCATTTTAACCACACTCGCCTATTAATAGCTTTTCATGACATTGTAGCAAAATTTAGATATACGAAATATGAGAAAAAATGTTTGCCTACATGTACCTCCTTTTCCGAAAATTTATCCACATACGGGAACAGAAAATCCAATTATTATCCATTTGAAAATACCCAAAACGGAATAAACACAACTTGTCGTTTCCAAATTCCTGAAAAGGTTACCGACACAGTGACAAGATGCTACTATCAAAACTGTGTGATGACTGGTTAAGCTTATTTCAAACAAGCTTTCCCAAAACAAATTGGTATTATTCAGAGTGAATGCTGATTGGTTACTCTTTTTCAAAAATGCATTCCCCAAAATCTTGATGTGATCTGGCACCGCTGATTATCAAAACAACATGTCATGCACAAATCAAATGAAACAAACATTTGTTTTTACAAGATTTAGCGGTTTTTGAAGTGTTCTCTGTGATTAACCTAAGGGTGCTTTGCAGAAAACCACTGAAATCATATAGTCTGCTACAAGCAATAGATCAAAATATTTCATGTCTGTTTTTGTTCTTGTGGCTATTCACAATACAATGATAAAAAAAACTCCTAAGATAAACAAACTCTGTCAGCTGTCGCAGTTTTATTTAACAAAAAAATTAGATTGATCATTGAATGATTGTGTTAATAAATGTATGTACAAAATACTACATAAATTAAAAAGGTTTGTGTACATGTATTTCTTTTTCCTGCCCGTAAAATTCTTGGAGGCCGATTTGGGTAAAACTGTGGCGGACATTCAGGGTAAAATTTTGGAGGCCGGTGTGGGTGTATTCGGTTCAGGTTGGGTTTGAACTTTCCGTTCAGCGAAATGCAGACTTTCTTTTGAGTGTCTTTCTGCTCCGGGAAAATGGAAGAAGTTATAAAATACTGGCAAATTTAATATCATTCAAAGTGTTAGTTATGGGAAAAAGTATTCTGCTGTGTACGGAATGAATTTCCTAAACAATCTGGGTTTTTTCTCCTGAGTAAATATACTTTTAAATTTAGACTGAAAATACCCACAATGGATTGCCCTATTATTAAAAATATGGGGGTGGGAGAAGGTAAAAAAGATAGTTATTTATAATGTTTTGATGACGTTTCAGCCTCTCTTTAAATCCAAACTTCTCAGTCGGAAATCTGGTGAAATTGTTTTCATGGAGTTATTGGAAACAATGACAAACAGTAACACACAAACTTTTAGCTTGTTCCGCCATTGTTAAATAAGGAAACTATAAAACTGCGGAATGGAGAACAGATTTTACCTGCCACCAAAAATGTCGGTGTTTTCAAATTAATGCGATGAGGTTTTTTTCGGTGGTGGGCCAAAACCGAAACCGCACCGAAAATACCGACACCGACCCAGCTCTACACTCAACTGGTGAAATATTTTTCCGATATGCCATTCAAGAGAATTTTGTCAGTGTGCTAACAAGAATGTAGGGACCATCCATAACTCGAGTGGATGGGCACTAAATTCAGATCACTAAACTGTTCAATAAATTATCTAATACACATGCGCATGTCTTCACAAATAAATAACTTGGTCGTTGATAGTTCAATAAATATGGTATTTTCATGCTCCACAATTACATAGTAGGTTAGCTTTTCTTCAGTATGCATATTACTTTCTTTTGCCAGATTTCAATAACATGATAACAGATGAGATACTCAGGCGTGGAAATAAGGAGCTTACAGTACAGCCACCGTGGAATGGTCAAAATCCACATGTGGACAGTGTTGCCTACTGGTGCTTTTCTCAATCAATAATCTACCATGATTTCAGTTTATCAAATACTGTGTATGCAAGATGGCAGCACCCATTACTAAAATAAATGTGCTCCTCATCTGACATCAATAATTAAATCGTTAATTAAAAGCCCTAAACATTGATAACAAACAACACTAAAACCATTGTCGGGATTGGGGGGTTTACGAGATGTATTGCCTGGTGATTACCATCAATTAAACATAAGACACTGACCATCTGACATTGGCCAACTTCAAATCCAAAACATCGGGTCATTTATCTTATCGGCTCATCACTACGTCTCTGCTTTACTACGACAGCCATGCTGTTCATGTCTTAACAGAGTTTCCACCAAAATAAATAGTAACAACTCACGCCGATCTCACTTTGGGAAGATCCCATATTTGAACTTGCTATTTATTTTGACGCAAAATCTTTTAAGATATAAACAGAATCTATTCTACTCATTCATATGTGGATGAATGTGCAGGCTTGTCATTTTGAGGTGTACTATCGCACCCCAGGGCGCAGTCGCCCGTCTGAGTTTAAAATTCCGCGGATGGTAAATGTTCACCTAACCCCGATTTCTGTAACCCATTAACCCTTTACCCAATGCAGACGATATCAAAATTTATTATTTTAAATATCAATTTTTATTTTTTTTCAAAAAATTTCAACAAAACCATATCATGTTACCCCTCGTTGGAACGAGATTGTTCCAACGAGAGGTCAGATGATATGGTTTTGTTAAAATTGTTTTGAAAAATACTATTTTTCAACTGCTGAATTTGTATATTACGCGGGCGGATGCGGCCGATTCGTTGGGTAAAGGGTTAATTCAGTCAAAGGCACCTCAAAATTGGCCGTCTCAAATGGCAATTTTTGCAGATTGAAGGAGGCAACAAAGCGCAATTTGTGAAGCTTGTAGTGTGTCGTTGACGCAGTCACCCAGAGACTGTAAAAAACTTTCCAAATACGAGCGAGAGGTCTGCCAATTACCAAGATGCAATTAGTTATTTTTAGTTATTACATTGTACATCAGACTGGACAACTCTCGTGTCATGCACGATTACGGGATGTATCATCCCCAGGCCAGTTCGACCCCCAAATCTGATTGATTCGCCCCAAGTTATCGGCATCTCATGGTGAGCACAGTGCACTGGCTTGTACAGTCATCATGTTATGTATAGATATGGGCTTGGTTATTTGGAAGCAAGATAACTATAACACTCACTGTTAGTGAGTGTCATGGGTAACCTGGTATCTTGCATCCAGATATTCAAGCCTGTATCTATACATTGCATGATGACGTACATCATAATTACACCAGAGGCTCAAGTGAGCCTAAAACACTCACCTGGCTCAAATTGTCAAAAGAGATGAGTGTATCAGTAAGTGATCAGCAGCAAGAACAATTTTTTGATTTGCCATGACAAAACCAAAGGCAACTTTTCTTTTTTGGACATTCATTTCTGCTGGTCCTAGGAAAGCTTCCTAGCAAGCACTGTTCTGTGACGTATTAAAAAACAACAACTGAACGAAATTTGTGTTTTGTTTTCAACTAATGTGGTTCTCTCTAGCCGCCCCCCCCCCCCCCCCCCCCCCCCCACAAAACAAAGTGACTCAATTTGTACAAAATTGAATTTAACACCCCTAGAGATGTTACACACCAAATATGAAAGGATTCTCACTGGTGGACCTGAAGAACAAGATTTTTCAAGAAATTTTCTCATACTGAACTTAGTTAAATAAAAAGCCCAAATATTAACTCAGGGACCTAATTTGAACAACCTTCAATCTAACCCTCCCAGATACGTTGTACTCCAAATATCAAAAGAATCTGACTGCTGGATCTGAAGGAAATGATTTTAAACAATAATTCCCCATATTGCACTAAGTAAATATTTGGGCTCCCTTGGGGAACCCAAATATTAACCCAGGAACACGATTTGAGCAAATTTTAACCTTACACCTCTAGAGATGTCACATACTGAATATGAGAGGATTCTCACTAGTGGGCCTGAAAAGGAAGATTTTTCAAGAAATTTTCTCATATTGCACCAAGTTAAAATTTGGGCTCCAATGAAGGGCCCAAATATTTATCAAGGGATCCCACTTGAACCCCACCTAGAGATGCTGCATACCAAATATCAAAAGAATCTAACCGGTGGATCGGAAGAAGAAGATTTTTAAAGAATGTCCCCCATATTGCACCAAGTTAATAATCGAGCTCCCATAGCAAGCCCAAATATTAACCCAGGGACTCAATTTGAACAAATTCAAATCTTACACCTCTAGAGATGTCACATACTAAATATGAAAGGATTTTCACTAGTAGGTCTGAAAAAGAAGATTTTGTAGGTCTGAAAAAGAAGATTTTTAAAAACATTTTCTCATATTGTACGAAGTTAAATTTGGGCTCCAATAAATAGCCCAAATATTCAACCAGGGATCCCATTTGAAGAAACTTGAATCTAACCCCCCCCCCCCCCCCCCCACCCCTCCTCCCCCGAGATGCTGCATACCAAATATCAAAAGAATCTGATTGGTGGATCTGAAGAAGAAGATTTTTAAAGATTATTCCCCATATTGCGCCAAGTTAATATTCGGGCTGCCATAGGAAGCCCAAATATTAACCCAGGGACTCGATTTGAAGAAACTTCAATATGACCCCTGTAGAGATGTTGTATACCAAGTATCAAAAGAATCTGACTGTTTGATCTGAAGAAGAACATTTTTAAAGCTTATTCCCCATAGGACCCTAAGTTAATTATTTGGGCTCCTATGCCGAGCCTAAATATGAACCGAGGAGCTCAATTTTAACACACTTGTATTTGAACGTCCTGTGGATGCTCTATACCAAATATTGAAAGATTCTGATCAGCAGTTCTGAAAACATTTGTTTTTCAATTTTTGCAAATATACTGACTCAGCATTTTTTCAAATGCCCTAACAGAACACCCTGACACAACTGATTGCCATTTTTTTTTTAATCCATTCTACTGGTTAAAATGATGTTTCATACCAAATAACAGTTGAATTTTTTTCTATTTTTAGCCCCTGGGGTACCCACGGGGCTACGAAAAAAATTTTTTCGGGCATCAATCAAGTACTTTAGGCCCACTTATACTACATGCCAAATTTGGTTCAAATCGGCCCATCAGTTCTTCAAATAAAAATTTTGGGTATGTGCCCACAGAGAGCCCAAATATTGATCTACCAACTTCCCTTGAACAAACTTTAATCTTCAACACTAAAGAGTGTTCCACACCATATATCAAGGCAATCTCTCTGGTGGTTCATAAGAAAATTTTTAGGCTTTGGCATCATTGACCAGAGCCCGAAGAAGGCAGCCACTTCATTTGAACAAAATAGAAAGGGTATACTCCAGGGATGGTTTGTGCAATATATGTTTGAATTTGGCTGAATGACTGTGAAGGAGAAGCCAAGTTTGCAAAAGTTAACGGACGACGTACGCCAAGTGATGACAATACAGGTAGCTAACACTGACTTGTAGTCAGGTGAGCTAACAAACCATGTACCTTAAAATGATATTAGTTGTCTACCCAGCAGGCTGAAACGAAATGGCCCCCACAAACCATAGATGGCCCTCCTGGGGTCATTTTAGGCAAACCAAAATGGCCCTCCGATGGTGATTTGAGGCGAATCAAAATGGGTTTCCTGCAATTTTCAAAATGACAAGCCTGAATGTGCAACCAAATGAATCGAGTTAGTTCCGAAAGATTGTTGGGTCTGACAGACAAAACAGGACAGATTAGAAATTTAACATATGTTGTGTTACGGTACTTTGTTATAACCTGTAGTTCATTAGCATATTTTACAATTGACATAACTTCTGTGTAACCTAAACGATTGTTTGCGGGTTATTTCCAGGCCTGGATACCGGAGAATATTTGAATTTTCTCCCTACTGATGCACCTGTACAGTACAGTCACCATGGACTGTTCGTAATCCACGTATGGGCAGTGTTGCCCACACATGCATTTACAGGGGCAATAAAAATCATCAACAGAAAAATTTTAATTAATGAAGCACCGGGTTGTACCTGGTGCTTCATTAATTGAATTTTTTATGATTTATATTCCAATAATTAGTGCTTGGAATCTAATATTATTGCGTCCGTGGAAATATTGCCCACCTCGTGAAAAGTGACCAGTTCATGGCAGCCATACTGTATCACAACCGGATCGCAATCTGATTGAGAAAGATAACACTTTTGTGATCACTGTGCTGTAACTGTATAAACACATTACAACATTATTCAATGTTTTACCTGAAATTGAAAACACAAAAACATAATCACTGATTTCTTCATTTTTTTTAAATTTATTTTATAATGATTCATGCTACAAAATGAAAACCTTCAGAATTGAATGTCTTCAACAAGGCTAGAAAATCATCCTGGTCCATTGTTCTGGCACGTTTCTTCTCCCAATCATTTGCTTGTAAGATCTGCGTTACTTTTTCTTTCACCTGAAAATCTGAAGGAATAAGTTTATCATGGATTGAGCAATGTACTTTATAGTTCTTCTCCAAGTAATCCAAAACTTTTGCATTCTTGAATGATGCACCAATGGTTTTATTTTTTCGACTAAAACAGATCCTAACCAACCCATCCCACTCTTGAAAGTTTATCGGCGGTGGTGGGTTCCGTGGCTCTATACGGACAACACTTGATTCAACTTTGGGTGGAGGACGGAAGTTATTTTTCCCAACCTTCATAAGGTGGTCAACTCTAGCAAGCAACTGGGTGTTTACTGATAAACGGCAGTATAATTTATCCCCTGGCTTAGCCACCAACCTCTGAGCAAATTCCCGTTGAAACATTAATACTGCACATCTGAAGAAAGGTCTGTGTAACAAGAGTTTGAATACAAAAGGAGAAGATATCTGGTAGGGCAAGTTTGCCACACAAACATCAAAAAATGGAAGATCTGTTTTCAAAACATCACCGACAACAACTTGCAGTTTAGTTTGTACAGCTGTACCCTGTACTCTCTTCTGCAGCTCAGCGACAAGCCTTGGGTCTATTTCACATGCTATAACTTTCTTAACTTTCTCCAGTAATTTAATAGTCATGTTACCCGTTCCTGGACCAATTTCTAAAACTACGTCTGTCGGTCTCACAGCTGCCTTCTCCACCATACTGGTGACGATCAAAGGGTTCTTCAGAATATGTTGCCCAAAATCCTTCTTGAAATTTATGCCCTGTTTCTGAATTTGTTCATGTTGTCTTGACTTTTTGGCAATCCTTTCTTTCGGCATTTTGAAAACGCTATCTGTTCTTTAAATTCAACAACACGTGAGCGGATTGCACATGCATGCGAATATAGGGAAAAAAAGCATATAAGTATGGCTCGAGCCAGGAGACTGGAATTCAGCGTGACATTTCCGAGTGACATTACAGCGTAGGGGTGTACTCGAAAGCTGGAGTGTACACCAATTTAGTACGGATAGGCGTCTCCATTGATCACAAACTTATAAACACACGTACAATCAAAACCTGAATGCATATAAAATGGACAAAATAAACATTGGACAAATGTAAACATAAAATATAACTATAACCACGAAAATTTATGAACATGACCCAGATCTGACAATAGAGACACATAGTCTGTTGTGAAAAAAACTAAACAACGCAAATAAATCAGAATATAGTGTAACTTTGCGGTCTTCAGACAATGTGGATTTTTTGTTATCTGAGGCTGGTTCAATAACATTATACGCGGACTTTACCAAAGTAATTTATATTTGTGCTTTTATAGAAGTCTGGCGCTGTCAGATATTCGCCATATATCACACACACACCCAAAATTCAATTAATGTGGCCAAACCTCGGAAGTGCTGTCCTGGAATACAGTGTATTTGAGGATCATTTTACGTAGGGGTAGGTTGCTATTAGGTCTATTTCAACCAGTTAGCAAGATCTATAAATCAGTTTGTTATTGAGTGTACATGTCCTTGGGACACTGATATAAACAGAGATGCATCGTGTGACTGTACCCATTATAGCTCGTAAGAGCTTGGCTGGAATACAGTGTAACAAATAATTCATGTGGGCTGAGTTGTAATGGTGCCTATTGTAATGAGGTAATGATACCTATAAATGAACTTCTAGTTAAATGTTGAAGTGCTAATATCAGTACTGCCATTTTTAAGACCATTAACCCCAATTAGCTGTAAAGAGTTCAGCTGGAAATTGCAGCGTAACTAAAAATTCATATGTGCTAGGTTGTAACAATGGCTATTGCAATCCGCGAGTAAGATATCTAAAAGTTCTTAGTATTAAATTTTTGTACCCTTGGTCCACTAATATCAATACTGCCGTTTTTTGAGACCATTAACCCCAAATTGAGCTCTGAAGAGCTCAGCTGGAATACAGTGTAAATAACAATTCCTTGTGCTAGGTTGTAATGAGGTCTATTTCAGTCAGGTAATGATACCTATGAATGGTCTTCCTGTTAAATGTTGATGCCCTTAGGCTACTAATATCAATTCTGCCATTTTCTGTGACCGTGGACCCCAATTGGCTCTAAAGAGCTCACCTGGAATACAGTTTAACTAATAATTTGTGTGGGTGGGTGGTAATGATGTCTATTGCAATCAGGTAATGGTACCTATGAATGGTCTTCCTGTTAAATGTTGATGTCCTTAGGCTTCTAATATCAATTCTGCCATTTTCTGTGACCGTGGACCCCAATTGGCTCTAAAGAGCTCACCTGGGATACAGTGTAACTAATAATTCGTGTGGGTGGGTTGTAATGATGTCTATTTAATGAGGTAATGATACCTATAAATGATATTCTTGTTAAATGTTGAAGTCCTGGGGCTACTAATATCAATACTACCAATGTTTGAGACCATTAACCCCAATCAGCTCTAAAGAGCTCAGCTGGAATACAGTGTCACTGATAATTCCTGTGGGCTAGGTTGTAATGGCATCTATTGCAATCAGCTAATGGTACCTATGAATGGTCTTCCTGTTAAATGTTGATGTCCTTAGGCTACTAATATCAATTCTGCCATTTTCTGTGACCGTGGACCCCAACTGGCTCTAAAGAGCTCACCTGGAATACAATGTAACTAATAATTCCTGTGGGTGGGTTGTAATGATGTCTATTGTAATGAGGTAATGATACCTATAAACGATCTTCTTGTTAAATGTTGAAGTCCTGGGCCTACTAATATCAATAGTGCCATTTTTTTAAACCATTAACCCCAATCAGCTCTAAAGAGCTCAGCTGGAATACAGTGTCACTGATAATTACTGTGGGGTAGGTTGTAATGACATCTATTGCAATCAGGTAATGGTACCTATGAATGGTCTTCCTGTTAAATGTTGATGTCCTTAGGCTACTAATATCAATTCTGCCATTTTCTGTGGCCATGGACCCCAATTGGCTCTAAAGAGCTCACCTGGAATACAGTGTAACTAATAATTTGTGTGGGTGGGTTGTAATGATGTCTATTGTAATGAGGAAATGATACCTATAAATGATATTCTTGTTAAATGTTAAAGTCTTGGGGCTACTAATATCAATACTACCGATTTTTGAGACCATTAACCCCAATCAGCTCTAAAGAGCTCAGCTGGAATAGTGTCACTGATAATTCCTGTGGGCTAGGTTGTAATGACATCTATTGCAATCAGGTAATGGTACCTATGAATGGTCTTCCTGTTAAATGTTGATGTCCTTAGGCTACTAATATCAATTCTGCCATTTTCTGTGACCGTGGACCCCAATTGGCTCTAAAGAGCTCACCTGGAATACAGTGTAACTAATAATTTGTGTGGGTGGGTTGTAATGATGTCTACTGTAATGAGGTAATGATACCTATAAATGATATTCTTGTTAAATGTTAAAGTCTTGGGGCTACTAATATCAGTACTACCGATTTTTGAGACCATTAACCCCAATCAGCTCTAAAGAGCTCAGCTGGAATACAGTGTCACTGATAATTCCTGTGGGCTAGGTTGTAATGACATCTATTGCAATCAGGTAATGGTACCTATGAATGGTCTTCCTGTTAAATGTTGATGTCCTTAGGCTACTAATATCAATTCTGCCATTTTCTGTGACCGTGGACCCCAATTGGCTCTAAAGAGCTCACCTGGAATACAGTGTAACTAATAATTTGTGTGGGTGGGTTGTAATGATGTCTATTGTAATGAGGTAATGATACCCATAAATGATATTCTTGTTAAATGTTGAAGTCCTGGGGCTACTAATATCAATACTACCGATTTTTGAGACCATTAACCCCAATCAGCTCTAAAGAGCTCAGCTGGAATACAGTGTCACTGATAATTCCTGTGGGCTAGGTTGTAATGACATCTATTGCAATCAGGTAATGGTACCTATGAATGGTCTTCCTGTTAAATGTTGATGTCCTTAGGCTACTAATATCAATTCTGCTATTTTCTGTGACCGTGGACCCCAATTGGCTCTAAAGAGCTCACCTGGAATACAGTGTAACTAATAATTCGTGTGGGTGGGTTGTAATGATGTCTATTGTAATGAGGTAATGATACCTATAAATGATCTTCTTGTTAAATGTTGAAGTCCTGGGCCTACTAATATCAATACTGCCGTTTTTTGAAACCATTAACCCCAATCAGCTCTAAAGAGCTCAGCTGGAATACAGTGTCACTGATAATTCCTGTGGGCTAGGTTGTAATGACATCTATTGCAATCAGGTAATGGTACCTATGAATGGTCTTCCTGTTAAATGTTGATGTCCTTAGGCTACTAATATCAATTCTGCCATTTTCTATGACCATGGACCCCAATTGGCTCTAAAGAGCTCACCTGGAATACAGTGTAACTAATAATTCGTGTGGGTGGGTTGTAATGATGTCTATTGTAATGAGGTAATGATACCTATAAATGATCTTCTTGTTAAATGTTGAAGTCCTGGGCCTACTAATATCAATACTGCCGTTTTTTGAAACCATTAACCCCAATCGGCTCTAAAGAGCTCAGCTGGAATACAGTGTCACTGTTAATTCCTGTGGGCTAGGTTGTAATGACATCTATTGCAATCAGGTAATGATACCTATGAATGGTCTTCCTGTTATATGTTGATGTCCTTAGGCTACTAATATCAATTCTGCCCTTTTCTGTGACCCTGGACCCCAATTGGCTCTAAAGAGCTCACCTGGAATACAGTGTAACTAATAATTCCTGTGGGCTGGGTTGTAATGACGTCTATTGTAATGAGGTAATGATACCTATAAATGATATTTTTGTTAAATGTCGAAGTCCTGGGGCTACTAATATCAATACTACCGATTTTTGAGACCATTAACCCCAATCAGCTCTAAAGAGCTCAGCTGGAATACAGTGTCACTGATAATTCCTGTGGGCTAGGTTGTAATGACATCTATTGCAATCAGGTAATGGTACCTATGAATGGTCTTCCTGTTAAATGTTGATGTCCTTAGGCTACTAATATCACTTCTGCCATTTTCTGTGGCCGAGGACCCCAATTGGCTCTAAAGAGCTCACCTGGAATACAGTGTAACTAATAATTCCTGTGGGTGGGTTGTAATGATGTCTATTGTAATGAGGTAATGATACCTATAAATGATCTTCTTGTAAAATGTTGAAGTCCTGGGCCTACTAATATCAATACTTCCATTTTTTGAAACCATTAACCCCAATCGGCTCTAAAGAGCTCGGCTGGAATACAGTGTCACTGATAATTCCTGTGGGCTAGGTTGTAATGACATCTATTGCAATCAGGTAATGATACCTATGAATGGTCTTCCTGTTAAATGTTGATGTCCTTAGGCTACTAATATCAATTCTGCCCTTTTCTGTGACCTTGGACCCCAATTGGCTCTAAAAATCTCACCTGGAATACAGTGTAACTAATAATTCCTGTGGGCTGGGTTGTAATGACGTCTATTGTAATGAGGTAATGATACCTATAAATGGTATTCTTGTTAAATGTTGAAGTCCTGGGCCTACTAATATCAATACTGCCATTTTTTGAAACCATTAACCCCAATCGGCTCTAAAGAGCTCAGCTGGAATACAGTGTCACTGTTAATTCCTGTGGGCTAGGTTGTAATGACATCTATTGCAATCAGATAATGATACCTATGAATGGTCTTCCTGTTAAATGTTGATGTCCTTAGGCTACTAATATCAATTCTGCCCTTTTCTGTGACCTTGGACCCCAATTGGCTCTAAAGAGCTCACCTGGAATACAGTGTAACTAATAATTCCTGTGGGCTGGGTTGTAATGACGTCTATTGTAATGAGGTAATGACACCTATAAATGATATTCTTGTTAAATGTTGAAGTCCTGGGTCTACTAATATCAATACCAACATTGTTAAATGTTGATGTCCTTAGGCTGCTAATATCAATTCTGCCATTTTCTGTGACCGTGGACCCCAATTGGCTCTAAAGAGCTCACCTGGAATACAGTGTAACTAATAATTTGTGTGGGTGGGTGGTAATGATGTCTATTGCAATCAGGTAATGGTACCTATGAATGGTCTTCCTGTTAAATGTTGATGTCCTTAGGCTACTAATATCAATTCTGCCATTTTCTGTGACCGTGGACCCCAATTGGCTCTAAAGAGCTCACCTGTAATACAGTGTAACTAATAATTCGTGTGGGTTGGTGGTAATGATGTCTATTGTAATGAGGTAATGATACCTATAAATGATATTCTTGTTAAATGTTGAAGTCCCGGGCCTACTAATATCAATACTACTGATTTTTGAGACCATTAACCCCAATCAGCTCTAAAGAGCTCAGCTGGAATACAGTGTCACTGATAATTCCTGTGGGCTAGGTTGTAATGACATCTATTGCAATCAGGTAATGGTACCTATGAATGGTCTTCCTGTTAAATGTTGATGTCCTTAGGCTACTAATATCAATTCTGCCATTTTCTGTGACCGTGGACCCCAATTGGCTCTAAAGAGCTCACCTGGAATACAGTGTAACTAATAATTCCTGTGGGCTGGGTTGTAATGACGTCTATTGTAATGAGGTAATGATACCTATAAATGATATTCTTGTTAAATGTTGAAGTCCTGGGGCTACTAAAATCAATCCTACCGATTTTTGAGACCATTAACCCCAATCAGCTCTAAAGAGCTCAGCTGGAATACAGTGTCACTGATAATTCCTGTGGGCTAGGTTGTAATGACATCTATTGCAATCAGGTAATGGTACCTATGAATGGTCTTCCTGTTAAATGTTGATGTCCTTAGGCTACTAATATCAATTCTGCCATTTTCTGTGGCCGTGGACCCCAATTGGCTCTAAAGAGCTCACCTGGAATACAGTGTAACTAATAATTCCTGTGGGTGGGTTGTAATGATGTCTATTGTAATGAGGTAATGATACCTATAAATGATCTTCTTGTTAAATGTTGAAGTCCTGGGCCTACTAATATCAATACTGCCGTTTTTTGAAACCATTAACCCCAATCGGCTCTAAAGAGCTCAGCTGGAATACAGTGTCACTGTTAATTCCTGTGGGCTAGGTTGTAATGACATCTATTGCAATCAGGTAATGATACCTATGAATGGTCTTCCTGTTATATGTTGATGTCCTTAGGCTACTAATATCAATTCTGCCCTTTTCTGTGACCCTGGACCCCAATTGGCTCTAAAGAGCTCACCTGGAATACAGTGTAACTAATAATTCCTGTGGGCTGGGTTGTAATGACGTCTATTGTAATGAGGTAATGATACCTATAAATGATATTTTTGTTAAATGTCGAAGTCCTGGGGCTACTAATATCAATACTACCGATTTTTGAGACCATTAACCCCAATCAGCTCTAAAGAGCTCAGCTGGAATACAGTGTCACTGATAATTCCTGTGGGCTAGGTTGTAATGACATCTATTGCAATCAGGTAATGGTACCTATGAATGGTCTTCCTGTTAAATGTTGATGTCCTTAGGCTACTAATATCACTTCTGCCATTTTCTGTGGCCGAGGACCCCAATTGGCTCTAAAGAGCTCACCTGGAATACAGTGTAACTAATAATTCCTGTGGGTGGGTTGTAATGATGTCTATTGTAATGAGGTAATGATACCTATAAATGATCTTCTTGTTAAATGTTGAAGTCCTGGGCCTACTAATATCAATACTTCCATTTTTTGAAACCATTAACCCCAATCGGCTCTAAAGAGCTCGGCTGGAATACAGTGTCACTGATAATTCCTGTGGGCTAGGTTGTAATGACATCTATTGCAATCAGGTAATGATACCTATGAATGGTCTTCCTGTTAAATGTTGATGTCCTTAGGCTACTAATATCAATTCTGCCCTTTTCTGTGACCTTGGACCCCAATTGGCTCTAAAAATCTCACCTGGAATACAGTGTAACTAATAATTCCTGTGGGCTGGGTTGTAATGACGTCTATTGTAATGAGGTAATGATACCTATAAATGGTATTCTTGTTAAATGTTGAAGTCCTGGGCCTACTAATATCAATACTGCCATTTTTTGAAACCATTAACCCCAATCGGCTCTAAAGAGCTCAGCTGGAATACAGTGTCACTGTTAATTCCTGTGGGCTAGGTTGTAATGACATCTATTGCAATCAGATAATGATACCTATGAATGGTCTTCCTGTTAAATGTTGATGTCCTTAGGCTACTAATATCAATTCTGCCCTTTTCTGTGACCTTGGACCCCAATTGGCTCTAAAGAGCTCACCTGGAATACAGTGTAACTAATAATTCCTGTGGGCTGGGTTGTAATGACGTCTATTGTAATGAGGTAATGACACCTATAAATGATATTCTTGTTAAATGTTGAAGTCCTGGGTCTACTAATATCAATACTGCCATTTTTTGAAACCATTAACCCAAATCGGCTCTAAAGAGCTCAGCTGGAATACAGTGTCACTGTTAATTCCTGTGGGCTAGGTTGTAATGACATCTATTGCAATCAGATAATGATACCTATGAATGGTCTTCCTGTTAAATGTTGATGTCCTTAGGCTACTAATATCAATTCTGCCCTTTTTTGTGACCTTGGACCCCAATTGGCTCTAAAGAGCTCACCTGGAATACAGTGTAACTAATAATTCCTGTGGGCTGGGTTGTAATGACGTCTATTGTAATGAGGTAATGATACCTATAAATGAAATTCTTGTTAAATGTTGAAGTCCTGGGGCTACTAATATCAATACTACCGATTTTTGAGACCATTAACCCCAATCAGCTCTAAAGAGCTCAGCTGGAATACAGTGTCACTGATAATTCCTGTGGGCTAGGTTGTAATGACATCTATTGCAATCAGGTAATGGTACCTATGAATGGTCTTCCTGTTAAATGTTGATGTCTTTAGGCTACTAATATCAATTCTGCCATTTTCTGTGGCCGTGGACCCCAATTGGCTCTAAAGAGCTCACCTGGAATACAGTGTAACTAATAATTCCTGTGGGTGGGTTGTACTGATGTCTATTGTAATGAGGTAGTGATACCTATAAATGATCTTCTTGTTAAATGTTGAAGTCCTGGGCCTACTAATATCAATACTGCCGTTTTTTGAAACCATTAACCCCAATCGGCTCTAAAGAGCTCAGCTGGAATACAGTGTCACTGATGATTCCTGTGGGCTCGGTTGTAATGACATCTATTCCAATCAGGTAATGATACCTATGAATGGTCTTCCTGTTAAATGTTGATGTCCTTAGGCTACTAATATCAGTTCTGCCATTTTATGTGACCGTGGACCCCAAGTGGCTCTAAAGAGCTCACCTGGAATACAGTGTAACTAATAATTCGTGTGGGTGGGTGGTAATGACGTCTATTGTAATGAGGTAATGATACCTATAAATGATATTCTTGTTAAATGTTGAAGTCCTGGGGCTAGTAATATCAATACTACCGATTTTTGAAACCATTAACCCCAATCAGCTCTAAAGAGCTCAGCTGGAATACAGTGTCACTGATAATTCCTGTGGGCTAGGTTGTAATGACATCTATTGCAATCAGGTAATGGTACCTATGAATGGTCTTCCTGTTAAATGTTGATGTCCTTAGGCTACTAATATCAATTCTGCCATTTTCTGTGACAGTGGACCCCAATTGGCTCTAAAGAGCTCACCTGGAATACAGTGTAACTAATAATTCGTGTGGGTGGGTTGTAATGATGTCTATTGTAATGAGGTAATGATACCAATAAATGGTCTTATTGTTAAATGTTGAAGTCCTGAGCCTACTAATATCAATACTTCCGTTTTTTGAAACCATTAACCCCAATCGGCTCTAAAGAGCTCGGCTGGAATACAGTGTCACTGATAATTCCTGTGGGCTAGGTTGTAATGACATCTATTGCAATCAGGTAATGATACCTATGAATGGTCTTCCTGTTAAATGTTGATGTCCTTAGGCTACTAATATCAATTCTGCCATTTTCTGTGACCTTGGACCCCAATTGGCTCTAAAGAGCTCACCTGGAATACAGTGTAACTAATAATTCCTGTGGGCTGGGTTGTAATGACGTCTATTGTAATGAGGTAATGATACCTATAAATGATATTCTTGTTAAATGTTGAAGTCCTGGGGCTACTAATATCAATACTACCAATTTTTGAGACCATTAACTCCAATCAGCTCTAAAGAGCTCAGCTGGACTACAGTGTCACTGATAATTCCTGTGGGCTAGGTTGTAATGACATCTATTGTAATCAGGTAATGGTACCTATGAATGGTCTTCCTGTTAAATGTTGATGTCCTTAGGCTGCTAATATCAATTCTGCCATTTTCTGTGACCGTGGACCCCAATTGGCTCTAAAGAGCTCACCTGGAATACAGTGTAACTAATAATTTGTGTGGGTGGGTGGTAATGATGTCTATTGCAATCAGGTAATGGTACCTATGAATGGTCTTCCTGTTAAATGTTGATGTCCTTAGGCTACTAATATCAATTCTGCCATTTTCTGTGACCGTGGACCCCAATTGGCTCTAAAGAGCTCACCTGTAATACAGTGTAACTAATAATTCGTGTGGGTTGGTGGTAATGATGTCTATTGTAATGAGGTAATGATACCTATAAATGATATTCTTGTTAAATGTTGAAGTCCTGGGCCTACTAATATCAATACTACTGATTTTTGAGACCATTAACCCCAATCAGCTCTAAAGAGCTCAGCTGGAATACAGTGTCACTGATAATTCCTGTGGGCTAGGTTGTAATGACATCTATTGCAATCAGGTAATGGTACCTATGAATGGTCTTCCTGTTAAATGTTGATGTCCTTAGGCTACTAATATCAATTCTGCCATTTTCTGTGACCGTGGACCCCAATTGGCTCTAAAGACCTCACCTGGAATACAGTGTAACTAATAATTCCTGTGGGTGGGTTGTAATGATGTCTATTGTAATGAGGTAATGATACCTATAAATGATCTTCTTGTTAAATGTTGAAGTCCTGGGCCTAGTAATATCAATACTGCCATTTTTTGAAACCATTAACCCCAATCAGCTCTAAAGAGCTCAGCTGGAATACAGTGTCACTGATAATTCCTGTGGGCTAGGTTGTAATGACATCTATTGCAATCAGATAATTATACCTATGAATGGTCTTCCTGTTAAATGTTGATGTCCTTAGGCTTCTTATATCAATTCTGCCCTTTTCTGTGACCTTGGACCCCAATTGGCTCTAAAGAGCTCACCTGGAATACAGTGTAACTAATAATTCCTGTGGGCTGGGTTGTAATGACGTCTATTGTAATGAGGTAATGATACCTATAAATGATATTCTTGTTAAATGTTGAAGTCCTGGGGCTACTAAAATCAATCCTACCGATTTTTGAGACCATTAACCCCAATCAGCTCTAAAGAGCTCAGCTGGAATACAGTGTCACTGATAATTCCTGTGGGCTAGGTTGTAATGACATCTATTGCAATCAGGTAATGGTACCTATGAATGGTCTTCCTGTTAAATGTTGATGTCCTTAGGCTACTAATATCAATTCTGCCATTTTCTGTGGCCGTGGACCCCAATTGGCTCTAAAGAGCTCACCTGGAATACAGTGTAACTAATAATTCCTGTGGGTGGGTTGTAATGATGTCTATTGTAATGAGGTAATGATACCTATAAATGATCTTCTTGTTAAATGTTGAAGTCCTGGGCCTACTAATATCAATACTGCCATTTTTTGAAACCATTAATCCCAATCGGCTCTAAAGAGCTCAGCTGGAATACAATGTCACTGATAATTCCTGTGGGCTAGGTTGTAATGACATCTATTGCAATCAGGTAATGGTACCTATAAATGGTCTTCCTGTTAAATGTTGATGTCCTTAGGCTACTAATGTCAATTCTGCCATTTTCTGTGACTGTGGACCCCAATTGGCTCTAAAGAGCTCACCTGGTATACAGTGTAAGTAATAATTCCTGTGGGTGTGTTGTACTGATGTCTATTGTAATGAGGTAGTGATACCTATAAATGATCTTTTTGTTAAATGTTGAAGTCCTGGGCCTACTAATATCAATACTGCCATTTTTGAAACCATTAACCCCAATCGGCTCTAAAGAGCTCAGCTGGAATACAGTGTCACTGATGATTCCTGTGGGCTAGGTTGTAATGACATCTATTCCAATCAGGTAATGATACCTATGAATGGTCTTCCTGCTAAATGTTGATGTCCTTAGGCTACTAATATCAATTCTGCCATTTTCTGTGACCGTGCACCCCAATTGGCTCTAAAGAGCTCACCTGGAATACAGTGTAACTAATAATTCGTGTGGGTGGGTGGTAATGATGTCTATTGTAATGAGGTAATGATACCTATAAATGATATTCTTGTAAGTGTTGAAGTCCTGGGCCTACTAATGTCAATACTACTGATTTTTGAGACCATTAACCCCAATCAGCTCTAAAGAGCTCAGCTGGAATACAGTGTCACTGATAATTCCTGTGGGCTAGGTTGTAATGACGTCTATTGCAATCAGGTAATGGTACCTATGAATGGTCTTCCTGTTAAATGTTGATGTCCTTAGGCTACTAATATCAATTCTGCCATTTTCTGTGACCGTGGACCCCAATTGGCTCTAAAGAGCTCACCTGGAATACAGTGTAAGTAATAATTTGTGTGGGTGGGTGGTAATGATGTCTATTGCAATCAGGTAATGGCACCTATGAATGGTCTTCCTGTTAAATGTTGATGTGCTTAGGCTACTAATATCAATTCTGCCATTTTCTGTGACCGTGGACCCCAATTGGCTCTAAAGAGCTCACCTGGAATACAGTGTAACTAATAATTCGTGTGGGTGGGTTATAATGATGTCTATTGTAATGAGATAATGATACCTATAAATGATATTCTTGTTAAATGTTGAAGTCCTGGGGCTACTAATATCAATACTACCGATTTTTGAAACCATTAACCCCAATCAGCTCTAAAGAGCTCAGCTGGAATATAGTGTTACTGATAATTCCTGTGGGCTAGGTTGTAATGACATCTATTGCAATCAGGTAATGGTACCTATGAATGGTCTTCCTATTAAATGTTGATGTCCTTAGGCTACTAATATCAATTCTGCCATTTTCTGTGGCCGTGGACCCCAATTGGCTCTAAAGAGCTCACCTGGAATACAGTGTAACTAATAATTCCTGTGGGTGGGTTGTAATGATGTCTATTGTAATGAGGTAATGATACCTATAAATGATCTTCTTGTTAAATGTTGAAGTCCTGGGCCTACTAATATCAATACTACTGATTTTTGAGACCATTAACCCCAATCAGCTCTAAAGAGCTCAGCTGGAATACAGTGTCACTGATAATTCCTGTGGGCTAGGTTGTAATGACATCTATTGCAATCAGGTAATGGTACCTATGAATGGTCTTCCTGTTAAATGTTGATGTCCTTAGGCTACTAATATCAATTCTGCCATTTTCTGTGACCGTGGACCCCAATTGGCTCTAAAGACCTCACCTGGAATACAGTGTAACTAATAATTCCTGTGGGTGGGTTGTAATGATGTCTATTGTAATGAGGTAATGATACCTATAAATGATCTTCTTGTTAAATGTTGAAGTCCTGGGCCTACTAATATCAATACTGCCGTTTTTTGAAACCATTAACCCCAATCAGCTCTAAAGAGCTCAGCTGGAATACAGTGTCACTGATAATTCCTGTGGGCTAGGTTGTAATGACATCTATTGCAATCAGATAATTATACCTATGAATGGTCTTCCTGTTAAATGTTGATGTCCTTAGGCTTCTTATATCAATTCTGCCCTTTTCTGTGACCTTGGACCCCAATTGGCTCTAAAGAGCTCACCTGGAATACAGTGTAACTAATAATTCCTGTGGGCTGGGTTGTAATGACGTCTATTGTAATGAGGTAATGATACCTATAAATGATATTCTTGTTAAATGTTGAAGTCCTGGGGCTACTAAAATCAATCCTACCGATTTTTGAGACCATTAACCCCAATCAGCTCTAAAGAGCTCAGCTGGAATACAGTGTCACTGATAATTCCTGTGGGCTAGGTTGTAATGACATCTATTGCAATCAGGTAATGATACCTATGAATGGTCTTCCTGTTAAATGTTGATGTCCTTAGGCTACTAATATCAATTCTGCCATTTTCTGTGGCCGTGGACCCCAATTGGCTCTAAAGAGCTCACCTGGAATACAGTGTAACTAATAATTCCTGTGGGTGGGTTGTAATGATGTCTATTGTAATGAGGTAATGATACCTATAAATGATCTTCTTGTTAAATGTTGAAGTCCTGGGCCTACTAATATCAATACTGCCGTTTTTTCAAACCATTAACCCCAATCGGCTCTAAAGAGCTCAGCTGGAATACAGTGTCACTGATGATTCATGTGGGCTAGGTTGTAATGACATCTATTGCAATCAGGTAATGATACCTATGAATGGTCTTCCTGTTAAATGTTGATGTCCTTAGGCTACTAATATCAATTCTGCCATTTTATGTGACCGTGGACTCCAAGTGGCTCTAAAGAGCTCACCTGGAATACAGTGTAACTAATAATTCGTGTGGGTGGGTTGTAATGATGTCTATTGTAATGAGGTAATGATACCTATAAATGATATTCTTGTTAAATGTTGAAGTCCTGGGGCTACTAATATCAATACTACCGATTTTTGAGACCATTAACCCCAATCAGCTCTAAAGAGCTCAGCTGGAATACAGTGTCACTGATAATTCCTGTGGGCTAGATTGTAATGACATCTATTGCAATCAGGTAATGGTACCTATGAATGGTCTTCCTGTTAAATGTTGATGTCCTTAGGCTACTAATATCAATTCTGCCATTTTCTGTGACTGTGGACCCCAATTGGCTCTAAAGAGCTCACCTGTAATATAGTGTAACTAATAATTCGTGTGGGTGGGTGGTAATGATGTCTATTGTAATGAGGTAATGATACCTATAAATGATATTCTTGTTAAATGTTGAAGTCCTGGGCCTACTAATATCAATAGTACTGATTTTTGAGACCATTAACCCCAATCAGCTCTAAAGAGCTCAGCTGGAATACAGTGTCACTGATAATTCCTGTGGGCTAGGTTGTAATGACATCTATTGCAATCAGGTAATGGTACCTATGAATGGTCTTCCTGTTAAATGTTGATGTCCTTAGGCTACTAATATCAATTCTGCCATTTTCTGTGACCGTGGACCCCAATTGGCTCTAAAGAGCTCACCTGGAATACAGTGTAAGTAATAATTCCTGTGGGTGGGTTGTAATGATGTCTATTGTAATGAGGTAATGATACCTATAAATGATCTTGTTAAATGTTGAAATCCTGGACCTACTAATATCAATACTGCCATTTTTTGAAACCATTAACCCCAATCGGCTTTAAAGAGCTCAGCTGGAATACAGTGTCACTGTTAATTCTGGTGGGCTAGGTTGTAATGACATCTATTGCAATCAGGTAATGATACCTATGAATGGTCTTCCTGTTAAATGTTGATGTCCTTAGGCTACTAATATCAATTCTGCCATTTTCTGTGACTGTGGACCCCAATTGGCTCTAAAGAGCTCACCTGGAATACAGTGTAACTAATAATTCCTGTGCGTGGGTTGTAATGATGTCTATTGTAATGAGGTAATGATACCTATAAATGATCTTCTTGTTAAATGTTGAAGTCCTGGGCCTACTAATATCAATACTGCCGTTTTTTGAAACCATTAACCCCAATCGGCTTTAAAGAGCTCAGCTGGAATACAGTGTCACTGTTAATTCTGGTGGGCTAGGTTGTAATGACATCTATTGCAATCAGGTAATGATACCTATGAATGGTTTTCCTGTTAAATGTTGATGTCCTTAGGCTACTAATATCAATTCTGCCATTTTCTGTGACTGTGGACCCCAATTGGCTCTAAAGAGCTCACCTGGAATACAGTGTAACTAATAATTCCTGTGCGTGGGTTGTAATGATGTCTATTGTAATGAGGTAATGATACCTATAAATGATCTTCTTGTTAAATGTTGAAGTCCTGGGCCTACTAATATCAATACTGCCGTTTTTTGAAACCATTAACCCCAATCGGCTCTAAAGAGCTCAGCTGGAATACAGTGTAACTGATAATTCCTGTGGGCTAGGTTGTAATGACATCTATTGCAATCAGGTAATGATACCTATGAATGGTCTTGCTGTTAAATGTTGATGTCCTTAGGCTACTAATATCAATTCTGCCATTTTCTGTGACCGTGGACCCCAACTGGCTCTAAAGAGCTCACCTGGAATACAATGTAATTAATAATTCCTGTGGGTGGGTTGTAATGATGTCTATTGTAATGAGGTAATGATACCTATAAACGATCTTCTTGTTAAATGTTGAAGTCCTGGGCCTACTAATATCAATAGTGCCATTTTTTGAAACCATTAACCCCAATCAGCTCTAAAGAGCTCAGCTGGAATACAGTGTCACTGATAATTACTGTGGGCTAGGTTGTAATGACATCTATTGCAATCACGTAATAGGACCTATGAATGGTCTTCCTGTTAAATGTTGATGCCCTTAGGCTACTAATATCAATTCTGCCATTTTCTGTGGCCATGGACCCCAATTGGCTCTAAAGAGCTCACCTGGAATACAGTGTAACTAATAATTCCGGTGGGCTGGGTTGTAATGACGTCTATTGTAATGAGGTAATGATACCTATAAATGATATTCTTGTTAAATGTTGAAGTCCTGGGGCTACTAATATCAATACTACCGATTTTTGAGACCATTAACCCCAATCAGCTCTAAAGAGCTCAGCTGGAATACAGTGTCATTGATAATTCCTGTGGGCAAGGTTGTAATGACATCTATTGCAATCAGGTAATGATACCTATGAATGGTCTTCCTGTTAAATGTTGATGTCCTTAGGCTACTAATATCAATTCTGCCATTTTTTGTGACCATGGACCCCAATTGGCTCTAAAGAGCTCACCTGGAATACAGTGTAACTAATAATTTGTGTGGGTGGGTGGTAATGATGTCTATTGTAATGAGGTAATGATACCTATAAATGATCTTCTTGTTAAATCTTGAAGTCCTAGGCCCACTAATACCAATACTGCCATTTTTTGAAACCATTAACCCCAATCGGCTCTAAAGAGCTCAGCTGGAATACAGTGTCACTGATGATTCCTGTGGGCTAGGTTGTAATGACATCTATTGCAATCAGGTAATGATACCTATGAATGGTCTTGCTGTTAAATGTTGATGTCCTTAGGCTACTAATATCAATTCTGCCATTTTCTGTGACCGTGGACCCCAATTGGCTCTAAAGAGCTCACCTGGAATACAGTGTAACTAATAAGTTGTGTGGGTGGGTGGTAATGATGTCTATTGCAATCAGGTAATGGTACCTATGAATGGTCTTCCTGTTAAATGATGATGTCCTTAGGCTACTAATATCAATTCTGCCATTTTCTGTGACCGTGGTCCCCAATTGGCTCTAAAGAGCTCACCTGGAATACAGTGTAACTAATAATTCGTGTGGGTGTGTTGTAATGATGTCTATTGTAATGAGGTAATGATACCTATAAATGATATTCTTGTTAAATGTTGAAGTCCTGGGGCTACTAATATCAATACTACCGATTTTTGAGACCATTAACCCCAATCAGCTCTAAAGAGCTCAGCTGGAATACAGTGTCACTGATAATTCCTGTGGGCTAGGTTGTAATGACATCTATTGCAATCAGGTAATGGTACCTATGAATGGTCTTCCTGTTAAATGTTGATGTCCTTAGGCTACTAATATCAATTCTGCCATTTTCTGTGACCGTGGACCCCAATTGGCTCTAAAGAGCTCACCTGGAATACAGTGTAAGTAATAATTCGTGTGGGTGGGTTGTAATGATGTCTATTGTAATGAGGTAATGATACCTATAAATGATATTCTTGTTAAATGTCGAAGTCCTGGGGCTACTAATATCAATACTACCGATTTTTGAAACCATTAACCCCAATCAGCTCTAAAGAGCTCAGCTGGAATACAGTGTCACTGATAATTCCTGTGGGCTAGGTTGTAATGACATCTATTGCAATCAGGTAATGGTACCTATGAATGGTCTTCCTGTTAAATGTTGATGTCCTTAGGCTACTAATACCAATTCTGCCATTTTCTATGACCATGTACCCCAATTGGCTCTAAAGAGCTCACCTGGAATACAGTGTAAGTAATAATTCGTGTGGGTGGGTTGTAATGATGTCTATTGTAATGCCGTAATGATACCTATAAATGATCTTCTTGTTAAATGTTGAAGTCTTGGGCCTACTAATATCAATACTGCCGTTTTTTGAAACCATTAACCCCAGACAGCTCTAAAGAGCTCAGCTGGAATACAGTGTCACTGATAATTCCTGTGGGCTAGGTTGTAATGACATCTATTGCAATCAGGTAATGCTACCTATGAATGGTCTTCCTGTTAAATGTTGATGTCCTTAGGCTACTAATATCAATTCTGCCATTTTCTGTGACCATGGACCCCAATTGGCTCTAAAGAGCTCACCTGGAATACAGTGTAACTATTAATTCGTGTGGGTGGGTGGTAATGATGTCTATTGTAATGAGGTAATGATACCTATAAATGATCTTCTTGTTAAATCTTGAAGCCCTAGGCCCACTAATATCAATACTGCCATTTTTTGAAACCATTAACCCCAATCGGCTCTAAAGAGCTCAGCTGGAATACAGTGTCACTGATAATTCCTGTGGGCTAGGTTGTAATGACATCTATTGCAATCAGGTAATGATACCTATGAATGGTCTTGCTGTTAAATGTTGATGTCCTTAGGCTACTAATATCAATTCTGCCATTTTCTGTGACCGTGGACCCCAATTGGCTCTAAAGAGCTCACCTGGAGTACAGTGTAACTAATAATTTGTGTGGGTGGGTGGTAATGATGTCTATTGCAATCAGGTAATGGTACCTATGAATGGTCTTCCTGTTAAATGTTGATGTCCTTAGGCTACTAATATCAATTCTGCCATTTTCTGTGACTGTGGACCCCAATTGGCTCTAAAGAACTCACCTGGAATACAGTGTAACTAATAATTCGTGTGGGTGGGTTGTAATGTCTATTGTAATGAGGTAATGATACCTATAAATGATATTCTTGTTGAATGTTGAAGTCCTGGGGCTACTAATATCAATACTACCGATTTTTGAGACCATTAACCCCAATCAGCTCTAAAGAACTCAGCTGGAATACAGTGTCACTGATAATTCCTGTGGGCTAGGTTGTAATGACATCTATTGCAATCAGGTAATGGTACCTATGAATGGTCTTCCTGTTAAATGTTGATGTCCTTAGGCTACTAATATCAATTCTGCCATTTTCTGTGACCGTGGACCCCAATTGGCTCTAAAGAGCTCACCTATAATACAGTGTAAGTAATAATTCGTGTGGGTGGGTGGTAATGATGTCTATTGTAATGAGGTAATGATACCTATAAATGATATTCTTGTTAAATGTTGAAGTCCTGGGCCTACTAATATCAATACTACTGATTTTTGAGACCATTAACCCCAATCAGCTCTAAAGAGCTCAGCTGGAATACAGTGTCACTGATAATTCCTGTGGGCTAGGTTGTAATGACATCTATTGCAATCAGGTAATGGTACCTATGAATGGTCTTCCTGTTAAATGTTGATGTCCTTAGGCTACTAATATCAATTCTGCCATTTTCTGTGACCGTGGACCCCAATTGGCTCTAAAGAGCTCACCTGGAATACAGTGTAACTAATAATTCCTGTGGGTGGGTTGTAATGATGTCTATTGTAATGAGGTAATGATACCTATAAATGATCTTGTTAAATGTTGAAGTCCTGGGCCTACTAATATCAATACTGCCATTTTTTGAAACCATTAACCCCAATCGGCTTTAAAGAGCTCAGCTGGAATACAGTGTCACTGTTAATTCTGGTGGGCTAGGTTGTAATGACATCTATTGCAATCAGGTAATGATGCCTATGAATGGTCTTCCTGTTAAATGTTGATGTCCTTAGGCTACTAATATCAATTCTGCCATTTTCTGTGACTGTGGACCCCAATTGGCTCTAAAGAGCTCACCTGGAATACAGTGTAAGTAATAATTCCTGTGCGTGGGTTGTAATGATGTCTATTGTAATGAGGTAATGATACCTATAAATGATCTTCTTGTTAAATGTTGAAGTCCTGGGCCTACTAATATCAATACTGCCGTTTTTTGAAACCATTAACCCCAATCGGCTCTAAAGAGCTCAGCTGGAATACAGTGTAACTGATAATTCCTGTGGGCTAGGTTGTAATGACATCTATTGCAATCAGGTAATGATACCTATGAATGGTCTTGCTGTTAAATGTTGATGTCCTTAGGCTACTAATATCAATTCTGCCATTTTCTGTGACCGTGGACCCCAACTGGCTCTAAAGAGCTCACCTGGAATACAATGTAATTAATAATTCCTGTGGGTGGGTTGTAATGATGTCTATTGTAATGAGGTAATGATACCTATAAACGATCTTCTTGTTAAATGTTGAAGTCCTGGGCCTACTAATATCAATAGTGCCATTTTTTGAAACCATTAACCCCAATCAGCTCTAAAGAGCTCCGCTGGAATACAGTGTCACTGATAATTACTGTGGGCTAGGTTGTAATGACATCTATTGCAATCACGTAATAGGACCTATGAATGGTCTTCCTGTTAAATGTTGATGCCCTTAGGCTACTAATATCAATTCTGCCATTTTCTGTGGCCATGGACCCCAATTGGCTCTAAAGAGCTCACCTGGAATACAGTGTAACTAATAATTCCGGTGGGCTGGGTTGTAATGACGTCTATTGTAATGAGGTAATGATACCTATAAATGATATTCTTGTTAAATGTTGAAGTCCTGGGGCTACTAATATCAATACTACCGATTTTTGAGACCATTAACCCCAATCAGCTCTAAAGAGCTCAGCTGGAATACAGTGTCATTGATAATTCCTGTGGGCAAGGTTGTAATGACATCTATTGCAATCAGGTAATGATACCTATGAATGGTCTTCCTGTTAAATGTTGATGTCCTTAGGCTACTAATATCAATTCTGCCATTTTTTGTGACCATGGACCCCAATTGGCTCTGAAGAGCTCACCTGGAATACAGTGTAACTAATAATTTGTGTGGGTGGGTGGTAATGATGTCTATTGTAATGAGGTAATGATACCTATAAATGATCTTCTTGTTAAATCTTGAAGTCCTAGGCCCACTAATACCAATACTGCCATTTTTTGAAACCATTAACCCCAATCGGCTCTAAAGAGCTCAGCTGGAATACAGTGTCACTGATGATTCCTGTGGGCTAGGTTGTAATGACATCTATTGCAATCAGGTAATGGTACCTATGAATGGTCTTGCTGTTAAATGTTGATGTCCTTAGGCTACTAATATCAATTCTGCCATTTTCTGTGACCGTGGACCCCAATTGGCTCTAAAGAGCTCACCTGGAATACAGTGTAACTAATAAGTTGTGTGGGTGGGTGGTAATGATGTCTATTGCAATCAGGTAATGGTACCTATGAATGGTCTTCCTGTTAAATGTTGATGTCCTTAGGCTACTAATATCAATTCTGCCATTTTCTGTGACCGTGGTCCCCAATTGGCTCTAAACAGCTCACCTGGAATACAGTGTAACTAATAATTCGTGTGGGTGTGTTGTAATGATGTCTATTGTAATGAGGTAATGATACCTATAAATGATATTCTTGTTAAATGTTGAAGTCCTGGGGCTACTAATATCAATACTACCGATTTTTGAGACCATTAACCCCAATCAGCTCTAAAGAGCTCAGCTGGAATACAGTGTCACTGATAATTCCTGTGGGCTAGGTTGTAATGACATCTATTGCAATCAGGTAATGGTACCTATGAATGGTCTTCCTGTTAAATGTTGATGTCCTTAGGCTACTAATATCAATTCTGCCATTTTCTGTGACCGTGGACCCCAATTGGCTCTAAAGAGCTCACCTGGAATACAGTGTAAGTAATAATTCGTGTGGGTGGGTTGTAATGATGTCTATTGTAATGAGGTAATGATACCTATAAATGATATTCTTGTTAAATGTCGAAGTCCTGGGGCTACTAATATCAATACTACCGATTTTTGAAACCATTAACCCCAATCAGCTCTAAAGAGCTCAGCTGGAATACAGTGTCACTGATAATTCCTGTGGGCTAGGTTGTAATGACATCTATTGCAATCAGGTAATGGTACCTATGAATGGTCTTCCTGTTAAATGTTGATGTCCTTAGGCTACTAATATCAATTCTGCCATTTTCTATGACCATGTACCCCAATTGGCTCTAAAGAGCTCACCTGGAATACAGTGTAAGTAATAATTCGTGTGGGTGGGTTGTAATGATGTCTATTGTAATGCCGTAATGATACCTATAAATGATCTTCTTGTTAAATGTTGAAGTCCTGGGCCTACTAATATCAATACTGCCGTTTTTTGAAACCATTAACCCCAGACAGCTCTAAAGAGCTCAGCTGGAATACAGTGTCACTGATAATTCCTGTGGGCTAGGTTGTAATGACATCTATTGCAATCAGGTAATGCTACCTATGAATGGTCTTCCTGTTAAATGTTGATGTCCTTAGGCTACTAATATCAATTCTGCCATTTTCTGTGACCATGGACCCCAATTGGCTCTAAAGAGCTCACCTGGAATACAGTGTAACTAATAATTCGTGTGGGTGGGTGGTAATGATGTCTATTGTAATGAGGTAATGATACCTATAAATGATCTTCTTGTTAAATCTTGAAGTCCTAGGCCCACTAATATCAATACTGCCATTTTTTGAAACCATTAACCCCAATCGGCTCTAAAGAGCTCAGCTGGAATACAGTGTCACTGATAATTCCTGTGGGCTAGGTTGTAATGACATCTATTGCAATCAGGTAATGATACCTATGAATGGTCTTGCTGTTAAATGTTGATGTCCTTAGGCTACTAATATCAATTCTGCCATTTTCTGTGACCGTGGACCCCAATTGGCTCTAAAGAGCTCACCTGGAATACAGTGTAACTAATAATTTGTGTGGGTGGGTGGTAATGATGTCTATTGCAATCAGGTAATGGTACCTATGAATGGTCTTCCTGTTAAATGTTGATGTCCTTAGGCTACTAATATCAATTCTGCCATTTTCTGTGACTGTGGACCCCAATTGGCTCTAAAGAACTCACCTGGAATACAGTGTAACTAATAATTCGTGTGGGTGGGTTGTAATGATGTCTATTGTAATGAGGTAATGATACCTATAAATGATATTCTTGTTGAATGTTGAAGTCCTGGGGCTACTAATATCAATACTACCGATTTTTGAGACCATTAACCCCAATCAGCTCTAAAGAGCTCAGCTGGAATACAGTGTCACTGATAATTCCTGTGGGCTAGGTTGTAATGACATCTATTGCAATCAGGTAATGGTACCTATGAATGGTCTTCCTGTTAAATGTTGATGTCCTTAGGCTACTAATATCAATTCTGCCATTTTCTGTGACCGTGGACCCCAATTGGATCTAAAGAGCTCACCTATAATACAGTGTAACTAATAATTCGTGTGGGTGGGTGGTAATGATGTCTATTGTAATGAGGTAATGATACCTATAAATGATATTCTTGTTAAATGTTGAAGTCCTGGGCCTACTAATATCAATACTACTGATTTTTGAGACCATTAACCCCAATCAGCTCTAAAGAGCTCAGCTGGAATACAGTGTCACTGATAATTCCTGTGGGCTAGGTTGTAATGACATCTATTGCAATCAGGTAATGGTACCTATGAATGGTCTTCCTGTTAAATGTTGATGTCCTTAGGCTACTAATATCAATTCTGCCATTTTCTGTGACCGTGGACCCCAATTGGCTCTAAAGACCTCACCTGGAATACAGTGTAACTAATAATTCCTGTGGGTGGGTTGTAATGATGTGTATTGTAATGAGGTAATGATACCTATAAATGATCTTCTTGTTAAATGTTGAAGTCCTGGGCCTACTAATATCAATACTGCCGTTTTTTGAAACCATTAACCCCAATCAGCTCTAAAGAGCTCAGCTGGAATACAGTGTCACTGATAATTCCTGTGGGCTAGGTTGTAATGACATCTATTGCAATCAGATAATTATACCTATGAATGGTCTTCCTGTTAAATGTTGATGTCCTTAGGCTTCTTATATCAATTCTGCCCTTTTCTGTGACCTTGGACCCCAATTGGCTCTAAAGAGCTCACCTGGAATACAGTGTAACTAATAATTCATGTGGGCTGGGTTGTAATGACGTCTATTGTAATGAGGTAATGATACCTATAAATGATATTCTTGTTAAATGTTGAAGTCCTGGGGCTACTAAAATCAATCCTACCGATTTTTGAGACCATTAACCCCAATCAGCTCTAAAGAGCTCAGCTGGAATACAGTGTCACTGATAATTCCTGTGGGCTAGGTTGTAATGACATCTATTGCAATCAGGTAATGGTACCTATGAATGGTCTTCCTGTTAAATGTTGATGTCCTTAGGCTACTAATATCAATTCTGCCATTTTCTGTGGCCGTGGACCCCAATTGGCTCTAAAGAGCTCACCTGGAATACAGTGTAACTAATAATTCCTGTGGGTGGGTTGTAATGATGTCTATTGTAATGAGGTAATGATACCTATAAATGATCTTCTTGTTAAATGTTGAAGTCCTGGGCCTACTAATATCAATACTGCCGTTTTTTCAAACCATTAACCCCAATCGGCTCTAAAGAGCTCAGCTGGAATACAGTGTCACTGATGATTCATGTGGGCTAGGTTGTAATGACATCTATTGCAATCAGGTAATGATACCTATGAATGGTCTTCCTGTTAAATGTTGATGTCCTTAGGCTACTAATATCAATTCTGCCATTTTATGTGACCGTGGACTCCAAGTGGCTCTAAAGAGCTCACCTGGAATACAGTGTAACTAATAATTCGTGTGGGTGGGTTGTAATGATGTCTATTGTAATGAGGTAATGATACCTATAAATGATATTCTTGTTAAATGTTGAAGTCCTGGGGCTACTAATATCAATACTACCGATTTTTGAGACCATTAACCCCAATCAGCTCTAAAGAACTCAGCTGGAATACAGTGTCACTGATAATTCCTGTGGGCTAGGTTGTAATGACATCTATTGCAATCAGGTAATGGTACCTATGAATGGTCTTCCTGTTAAATGTTGATGTCCTTAGGCTACTAATATCAATTCTGCCATTTTCTGTGACCGTGGACCCCAATTGGCTCTAAAGAGCTCACCTATAATACAGTGTAAGTAATAATTCGTGTGGGTGGGTGGTAATGATGTCTATTGTAATGAGGTAATGATACCTATAAATGATATTCTTGTTAAATGTTGAAGTCCTGGGCCTACTAATATCAATACTACTGATTTTTGAGACCATTAACCCCAATCAGCTCTAAAGAGCTCAGCTGGAATACAGTGTCACTGATAATTCCTGTGGGCTAGGTTGTAATGACATCTATTGCAATCAGGTAATGGTACCTATGAATGGTCTTCCTGTTAAATGTTGATGTCCTTAGGCTACTAATATCAATTCTGCCATTTTCTGTGACCGTGGACCCCAATTGGCTCTAAAGAGCTCACCTGGAATACAGTGTAACTAATAATTCCTGTGGGTGGGTTGTAATGATGTCTATTGTAATGAGGTAATGATACCTATAAATGATCTTGTTAAATGTTGAAGTCCTGGGCCTACTAATATCAATACTGCCATTTTTTGAAACCATTAACCCCAATCGGCTTTAAAGAGCTCAGCTGGAATACAGTGTCACTGTTAATTCTGGTGGGCTAGGTTGTAATGACATCTATTGCAATCAGGTAATGATGCCTATGAATGGTCTTCCTGTTAAATGTTGATGTCCTTAGGCTACTAATATCAATTCTGCCATTTTCTGTGACTGTGGACCCCAATTGGCTCTAAAGAGCTCACCTGGAATACAGTGTAAGTAATAATTCCTGTGCGTGGGTTGTAATGATGTCTATTGTAATGAGGTAATGATACCTATAAATGATCTTCTTGTTAAATGTTGAAGTCCTGGGCCTACTAATATCAATACTGCCGTTTTTTGAAACCATTAACCCCAATCGGCTCTAAAGAGCTCAGCTGGAATACAGTGTAACTGATAATTCCTGTGGGCTAGGTTGTAATGACATCTATTGCAATCAGGTAATGATACCTATGAATGGTCTTGCTGTTAAATGTTGATGTCCTTAGGCTACTAATATCAATTCTGCCATTTTCTGTGACCGTGGACCCCAACTGGCTCTAAAGAGCTCACCTGGAATACAATGTAATTAATAATTCCTGTGGGTGGGTTGTAATGATGTCTATTGTAATGAGGTAATGATACCTATAAACGATCTTCTTGTTAAATGTTGAAGTCCTGGGCCTACTAATATCAATAGTGCCATTTTTTGAAACCATTAACCCCAATCAGCTCTAAAGAGCTCCGCTGGAATACAGTGTCACTGATAATTACTGTGGGCTAGGTTGTAATGACATCTATTGCAATCACGTAATAGGACCTATGAATGGTCTTCCTGTTAAATGTTGATGCCCTTAGGCTACTAATATCAATTCTGCCATTTTCTGTGGCCATGGACCCCAATTGGCTCTAAAGAGCTCACCTGGAATACAGTGTAACTAATAATTCCGGTGGGCTGGGTTGTAATGACGTCTATTGTAATGAGGTAATGATACCTATAAATGATATTCTTGTTAAATGTTGAAGTCCTGGGGCTACTAATATCAATACTACCGATTTTTGAGACCATTAACCCCAATCAGCTCTAAAGAGCTCAGCTGGAATACAGTGTCATTGATAATTCCTGTGGGCAAGGTTGTAATGACATCTATTGCAATCAGGTAATGATACCTATGAATGGTCTTCCTGTTAAATGTTGATGTCCTTAGGCTACTAATATCAATTCTGCCATTTTTTGTGACCATGGACCCCAATTGGCTCTGAAGAGCTCACCTGGAATACAGTGTAACTAATAATTTGTGTGGGTGGGTGGTAATGATGTCTATTGTAATGAGGTAATGATACCTATAAATGATCTTCTTGTTAAATCTTGAAGTCCTAGGCCCACTAATACCAATACTGCCATTTTTTGAAACCATTAACCCCAATCGGCTCTAAAGAGCTCAGCTGGAATACAGTGTCACTGATGATTCCTGTGGGCTAGGTTGTAATGACATCTATTGCAATCAGGTAATGGTACCTATGAATGGTCTTGCTGTTAAATGTTGATGTCCTTAGGCTACTAATATCAATTCTGCCATTTTCTGTGACCGTGGACCCCAATTGGCTCTAAAGAGCTCACCTGGAATACAGTGTAACTAATAAGTTGTGTGGGTGGGTGGTAATGATGTCTATTGCAATCAGGTAATGGTACCTATGAATGGTCTTCCTGTTAAATGTTGATGTCCTTAGGCTACTAATATCAATTCTGCCATTTTCTGTGACCGTGGTCCCCAATTGGCTCTAAACAGCTCACCTGGAATACAGTGTAACTAATAATTCGTGTGGGTGTGTTGTAATGATGTCTATTGTAATGAGGTAATGATACCTATAAATGATATTCTTGTTAAATGTTGAAGTCCTGGGGCTACTAATATCAATACTACCGATTTTTGAGACCATTAACCCCAATCAGCTCTAAAGAGCTCAGCTGGAATACAGTGTCACTGATAATTCCTGTGGGCTAGGTTGTAATGACATCTATTGCAATCAGGTAATGGTACCTATGAATGGTCTTCCTGTTAAATGTTGATGTCCTTAGGCTACTAATATCAATTCTGCCATTTTCTGTGACCGTGGACCCCAATTGGCTCTAAAGAGCTCACCTGGAATACAGTGTAAGTAATAATTCGTGTGGGTGGGTTGTAATGATGTCTATTGTAATGAGGTAATGATACCTATAAATGATATTCTTGTTAAATGTCGAAGTCCTGGGGCTACTAATATCAATACTACCGATTTTTGAAACCATTAACCCCAATCAGCTCTAAAGAGCTCAGCTGGAATACAGTGTCACTGATAATTCCTGTGGGCTAGGTTGTAATGACATCTATTGCAATCAGGTAATGGTACCTATGAATGGTCTTCCTGTTAAATGTTGATGTCCTTAGGCTACTAATATCAATTCTGCCATTTTCTATGACCATGTACCCCAATTGGCTCTAAAGAGCTCACCTGGAATACAGTGTAAGTAATAATTCGTGTGGGTGGGTTGTAATGATGTCTATTGTAATGCCGTAATGATACCTATAAATGATCTTCTTGTTAAATGTTGAAGTCCTGGGCCTACTAATATCAATACTGCCGTTTTTTGAAACCATTAACCCCAGACAGCTCTAAAGAGCTCAGCTGGAATACAGTGTCACTGATAATTCCTGTGGGCTAGGTTGTAATGACATCTATTGCAATCAGGTAATGCTACCTATGAATGGTCTTCCTGTTAAATGTTGATGTCCTTAGGCTACTAATATCAATTCTGCCATTTTCTGTGACCATGGACCCCAATTGGCTCTAAAGAGCTCACCTGGAATACAGTGTAACTAATAATTCGTGTGGGTGGGTGGTAATGATGTCTATTGTAATGAGGTAATGATACCTATAAATGATCTTCTTGTTAAATCTTGAAGTCCTAGGCCCACTAATATCAATACTGCCATTTTTTGAAACCATTAACCCCAATCGGCTCTAAAGAGCTCAGCTGGAATACAGTGTCACTGATAATTCCTGTGGGCTAGGTTGTAATGACATCTATTGCAATCAGGTAATGATACCTATGAATGGTCTTGCTGTTAAATGTTGATGTCCTTAGGCTACTAATATCAATTCTGCCATTTTCTGTGACCGTGGACCCCAATTGGCTCTAAAGAGCTCACCTGGAATACAGTGTAACTAATAATTTGTGTGGGTGGGTGGTAATGATGTCTATTGCAATCAGGTAATGGTACCTATGAATGGTCTTCCTGTTAAATGTTGATGTCCTTAGGCTACTAATATCAATTCTGCCATTTTCTGTGACTGTGGACCCCAATTGGCTCTAAAGAACTCACCTGGAATACAGTGTAACTAATAATTCGTGTGGGTGGGTTGTAATGATGTCTATTGTAATGAGGTAATGATACCTATAAATGATATTCTTGTTGAATGTTGAAGTCCTGGGGCTACTAATATCAATACTACCGATTTTTGAGACCATTAACCCCAATCAGCTCTAAAGAGCTCAGCTGGAATACAGTGTCACTGATAATTCCTGTGGGCTAGGTTGTAATGACATCTATTGCAATCAGGTAATGGTACCTATGAATGGTCTTCCTGTTAAATGTTGATGTCCTTAGGCTACTAATATCAATTCTGCCATTTTCTGTGACCGTGGACCCCAATTGGATCTAAAGAGCTCACCTATAATACAGTGTAACTAATAATTCGTGTGGGTGGGTGGTAATGATGTCTATTGTAATGAGGTAATGATACCTATAAATGATATTCTTGTTAAATGTTGAAGTCCTGGGCCTACTAATATCAATACTACTGATTTTTGAGACCATTAACCCCAATCAGCTCTAAAGAGCTCAGCTGGAATACAGTGTCACTGATAATTCCTGTGGGCTAGGTTGTAATGACATCTATTGCAATCAGGTAATGGTACCTATGAATGGTCTTCCTGTTAAATGTTGATGTCCTTAGGCTACTAATATCAATTCTGCCATTTTCTGTGACCGTGGACCCCAATTGGCTCTAAAGACCTCACCTGGAATACAGTGTAACTAATAATTCCTGTGGGTGGGTTGTAATGATGTGTATTGTAATGAGGTAATGATACCTATAAATGATCTTCTTGTTAAATGTTGAAGTCCTGGGCCTACTAATATCAATACTGCCGTTTTTTGAAACCATTAACCCCAATCAGCTCTAAAGAGCTCAGCTGGAATACAGTGTCACTGATAATTCCTGTGGGCTAGGTTGTAATGACATCTATTGCAATCAGATAATTATACCTATGAATGGTCTTCCTGTTAAATGTTGATGTCCTTAGGCTTCTTATATCAATTCTGCCCTTTTCTGTGACCTTGGACCCCAATTGGCTCTAAAGAGCTCACCTGGAATACAGTGTAACTAATAATTCATGTGGGCTGGGTTGTAATGACGTCTATTGTAATGAGGTAATGATACCTATAAATGATATTCTTGTTAAATGTTGAAGTCCTGGGGCTACTAAAATCAATCCTACCGATTTTTGAGACCATTAACCCCAATCAGCTCTAAAGAGCTCAGCTGGAATACAGTGTCACTGATAATTCCTGTGGGCTAGGTTGTAATGACATCTATTGCAATCAGGTAATGGTACCTATGAATGGTCTTCCTGTTAAATGTTGATGTCCTTAGGCTACTAATATCAATTCTGCCATTTTCTGTGGCCGTGGACCCCAATTGGCTCTAAAGAGCTCACCTGGAATACAGTGTAACTAATAATTCCTGTGGGTGGGTTGTAATGATGTCTATTGTAATGAGGTAATGATACCTATAAATGATCTTCTTGTTAAATGTTGAAGTCCTGGGCCTACTAATATCAATACTGCCGTTTTTTCAAACCATTAACCCCAATCGGCTCTAAAGAGCTCAGCTGGAATACAGTGTCACTGATGATTCATGTGGGCTAGGTTGTAATGACATCTATTGCAATCAGGTAATGATACCTATGAATGGTCTTCCTGTTAAATGTTGATGTCCTTAGGCTACTAATATCAATTCTGCCATTTTATGTGACCGTGGACTCCAAGTGGCTCTAAAGAGCTCACCTGGAATACAGTGTAACTAATAATTCGTGTGGGTGGGTTGTAATGATGTCTATTGTAATGAGGTAATGATACCTATAAATGATATTCTTGTTAAATGTTGAAGTCCTGGGGCTACTAATATCAATACTACCGATTTTTGAGACCATTAACCCCAATCAGCTCTAAAGAGCTCAGCTGGAATACAGTGTCACTGATAATTCCTGTGGGCTAGATTGTAATGACATCTATTGCAATCAGGTAATGGTACCTATGAATGGTCTTCCTGTTAAATGTTGATGTCCTTAGGTTACTAATATCAATTCTGCCATTTTCTATGACTGTGGACCCCAATTGGCTCTAAAGAGCTCACCTGTAATATAGTGTAACTAATAATTCGTGTGGGTGGGTGGTAATGATGTCTATTGTAATGAGGTAATGATACCTATAAATGATATTCTTGTTAAATGTTGAAGTCCTGGGCCTACTAATATCAATAGTACTGATTTTTGAGACCATTAACCCCAATCAGCTCTAAAGAGCTCAGCTGGAATACAGTGTCACTGATAATTCCTGTGGGCTAGGTTGTAATGACATCTATTGCAATCAGGTAATGGTACCTATGAATGGTCTTCCTGTTAAATGTTGATGTCCTTAGGCTACTAATATCAATTCTGCCATTTTCTGTGACCGTGGACCCCAATTGGCTCTAAAGAGCTCACCTGGAATACAGTGTAAGTAATAATTCCTGTGGGTGGGTTGTAATGATGTCTATTGTAATGAGGTAATGATACCTATAAATGATCTTGTTAAATGTTGAAATCCTGGACCTACTAATATCAATACTGCCATTTTTTGAAACCATTAACCCCAATCGGCTTTAAAGAGCTCAGCTGGAATACAGTGTCACTGTTAATTCTGGTGGGCTAGGTTGTAATGACATCTATTGCAATCAGGTAATGATACCTATGAATGGTCTTCCTGTTAAATGTTGATGTCCTTAGGCTACTAATATCAATTCTGCCATTTTCTGTGACTGTGGACCCCAATTGGCTCTAAAGAGCTCACCTGGAATACAGTGTAACTAATAATTCCTGTGCGTGGGTTGTAATGATGTCTATTGTAATGAGGTAATGATACCTATAAATGATCTTCTTGTTAAATGTTGAAGTCCTGGGCCTACTAATATCAATACTGCCGTTTTTTGAAACCATTAACCCCAATCGGCTTTAAAGAGCTCAGCTGGAATACAGTGTCACTGTTAATTCTGGTGGGCTAGGTTGTAATGACATCTATTGCAATCAGGTAATGATACCTATGAATGGTTTTCCTGTTAAATGTTGATGTCCTTAGGCTACTAATATCAATTCTGCCATTTTCTGTGACTGTGGACCCCAATTGGCTCTAAAGAGCTCACCTGGAATACAGTGTAACTAATAATTCCTGTGCGTGGGTTGTAATGATGTCTATTGTAATGAGGTAATGATACCTATAAATGATCTTCTTGTTAAATGTTGAAGTCCTGGGCCTACTAATATCAATACTGCCGTTTTTTGAAACCATTAACCCCAATCGGCTCTAAAGAGCTCAGCTGGAATACAGTGTAACTGATAATTCCTGTGGGCTAGGTTGTAATGACATCTATTGCAATCAGGTAATGATACCTATGAATGGTCTTGCTGTTAAATGTTGATGTCCTTAGGCTACTAATATCAATTCTGCCATTTTCTGTGACCGTGGACCCCAACTGGCTCTAAAGAGCTCACCTGGAATACAATGTAATTAATAATTCCTGTGGGTGGGTTGTAATGATGTCTATTGTAATGAGGTAATGATACCTATAAACGATCTTCTTGTTAAATGTTGAAGTCCTGGGCCTACTAATATCAATAGTGCCATTTTTTGAAACCATTAACCCCAATCAGCTCTAAAGAGCTCAGCTGGAATACAGTGTCACTGATAATTACTGTGGGCTAGGTTGTAATGACATCTATTGCAATCACGTAATAGGACCTATGAATGGTCTTCCTGTTAAATGTTGATGCCCTTAGGCTACTAATATCAATTCTGCCATTTTCTGTGGCCATGGACCCCAATTGGCTCTAAAGAGCTCACCTGGAATACAGTGTAACTAATAATTCCGGTGGGCTGGGTTGTAATGACGTCTATTGTAATGAGGTAATGATACCTATAAATGATATTCTTGTTAAATGTTGAAGTCCTGGGGCTACTAATATCAATACTACCGATTTTTGAGACCATTAACCCCAATCAGCTCTAAAGAGCTCAGCTGGAATACAGTGTCATTGATAATTCCTGTGGGCAAGGTTGTAATGACATCTATTGCAATCAGGTAATGATACCTATGAATGGTCTTCCTGTTAAATGTTGATGTCCTTAGGCTACTAATATCAATTCTGCCATTTTTTGTGACCATGGACCCCAATTGGCTCTAAAGAGCTCACCTGGAATACAGTGTAACTAATAATTTGTGTGGGTGGGTGGTAATGATGTCTATTGTAATGAGGTAATGATACCTATAAATGATCTTCTTGTTAAATCTTGAAGTCCTAGGCCCACTAATACCAATACTGCCATTTTTTGAAACCATTAACCCCAATCGGCTCTAAAGAGCTCAGCTGGAATACAGTGTCACTGATGATTCCTGTGGGCTAGGTTGTAATGACATCTATTGCAATCAGGTAATGATACCTATGAATGGTCTTGCTGTTAAATGTTGATGTCCTTAGGCTACTAATATCAATTCTGCCATTTTCTGTGACCGTGGACCCCAATTGGCTCTAAAGAGCTCACCTGGAATACAGTGTAACTAATAAGTTGTGTGGGTGGGTGGTAATGATGTCTATTGCAATCAGGTAATGGTACCTATGAATGGTCTTCCTGTTAAATGTTGATGTCCTTAGGCTACTAATATCAATTCTGCCATTTTCTGTGACCGTGGTCCCCAATTGGCTCTAAAGAGCTCACCTGGAATACAGTGTAACTAATAATTCGTGTGGGTGTGTTGTAATGATGTCTATTGTAATGAGGTAATGATACCTATAAATGATATTCTTGTTAAATGTTGAAGTCCTGGGGCTACTAATATCAATACTACCGATTTTTGAGACCATTAACCCCAATCAGCTCTAAAGAGCTCAGCTGGAATACAGTGTCACTGATAATTCCTGTGGGCTAGGTTGTAATGACATCTATTGCAATCAGGTAATGGTACCTATGAATGGTCTTCCTGTTAAATGTTGATGTCCTTAGGCTACTAATATCAATTCTGCCATTTTCTGTGACCGTGGACCCCAATTGGTTCTAAAGAGCTCACCTGGAATACAGTGTAAGTAATAATTCGTGTGGGTTGGTTGTAATGATGTCTATTGTAATGAGGTAATGATACCTATAAATGATATTCTTGTTAAATGTCGAAGTCCTGGGGCTACTAATATCAATACTACCGATTTTTGAAACCATTAACCCCAATCAGCTCTAAAGAGCTCAGCTGGAATACAGTGTCACTGATAATTCCTGTGGGCTAGGTTGTAATGACATCTATTGCAATCAGGTAATGGTACCTATGAATGGTCTTCCTGTTAAATGTTGATGTCCTTAGGCTACTAATACCAATTCTGCCATTTTCTATGACCATGTACCCCAATTGGCTCTAAAGAGCTCACCTGGAATACAGTGTAAGTAATAATTCGTGTGGGTGGGTTGTAATGATGTCTATTGTAATGCCGTAATGATACCTATAAATGATCTTCTTGTTAAATGTTGAAGTCCTGGGCCTACTAATATCAATACTGCCGTTTTTTGAAACCATTAACCCCAGGCAGCTCTAAAGAGCTCAGCTGGAATACAGTGTCACTGATAATTCCTGTGGGCTAGGTTGTAATGACATCTATTGCAATCAGGTAATGCTACCTATGAATGGTCTTCCTGTTAAATGTTGATGTCCTTAGGCTACTAATATCAATTCTGCCATTTTCTGTGACCATGGACCCCAATTGGCTCTAAAGAGCTCACCTGGAATACAGTGTAACTATTAATTCGTGTGGGTGGGTGGTAATGATGTCTATTGTAATGAGGTAATGATACCTATAAATGATCTTCTTGTTAAATCTTGAAGTCCTAGGCCCACTAATATCAATACTGCCATTTTTTGAAACCATTAACCCCAATCGGCTCTAAAGAGCTCAGCTGGAATACAGTGTCACTGATAATTCCTGTGGGCTAGGTTGTAATGACATCTATTGCAATCAGGTAATGATACCTATGAATGGTCTTGCTGTTAAATGTTGATGTCCTTAGGCTACTAATATCAATTCTGCCATTTTCTGTGACCGTGGACCCCAATTGGCTCTAAAGAGCTCACCTGGAGTACAGTGTAACTAATAATTTGTGTGGGTGGGTGGTAATGATGTCTATTGCAATCAGGTAATGGTACCTATGAATGGTCTTCCTGTTAAATGTTGATGTCCTTAGGCTACTAATATCAATTCTGCCATTTTCTGTGACTGTGGACCCCAATTGGCTCTAAAGAACTCACCTGGAATACAGTGTAACTAATAATTCGTGTGGGTGGGTTGTAATGATGTCTATTGTAATGAGGTAATGATACCTATAAATGATATTCTTGTTGAATGTTGAAGTCCTGGGGCTACTAATATCAATACTACCGATTTTTGAGACCATTAACCCCAATCAGCTCTAAAGAACTCAGCTGGAATACAGTGTCACTGATAATTCCTGTGGGCTAGGTTGTAATGACATCTATTGCAATCAGGTAATGGTACCTATGAATGGTCTTCCTGTTAAATGTTGATGTCCTTAGGCTACTAATATCAATTCTGCCATTTTCTGTGACCGTGGACCCCAATTGGCTCTAAAGAGCTCACCTATAATACAGTGTAAGTAATAATTCGTGTGGGTGGGTGGTAATGATGTCTATTGTAATGAGGTAATGATACCTATAAATGATATTCTTGTTAAATGTTGAAGTCCTGGGCCTACTAATATCAATACTACTGATTTTTGAGACCATTAACCCCAATCAGCTCTAAAGAGCTCAGCTGGAATACAGTGTCACTGATAATTCCTGTGGGCTAGGTTGTAATGACATCTATTGCAATCAGGTAATGGTACCTATGAATGGTCTTCCTGTTAAATGTTGATGTCCTTAGGCTACTAATATCAATTCTGCCATTTTCTGTGACCGTGGACCCCAATTGGCTCTAAAGAGCTCACCTATAATACAGTGTAAGTAATAATTCGTGTGGGTGGGTGGTAATGATGTCTATTGTAATGAGGTAATGATACCTATAAATGATATTCTTGTTAAATGTTGAAGTCCTGGGCCTACTAATATCAATACTACTGATTTTTGAGACCATTAACCCCAATCAGCTCTAAAGAGCTCAGCTGGAATACAGTGTCACTGATAATTCCTGTGGGCTAGGTTGTAATGACATCTATTGCAATCAGGTAATGGTACCTATGAATGGTCTTCCTGTTAAATGTTGATGTCCTTAGGCTACTAATATCAATTCTGCCATTTTCTGTGACCGTGGACCCCAATTGGCTCTAAAGAGCTCACCTGGAATACAGTGTAACTAATAATTCCTGTGGGTGGGTTGTAATGATGTCTATTGTAATGAGGTAATGATACCTATAAATGATCTTGTTAAATGCTGAAGTCCTGGGCCTACTAATATCAATACTGCCATTTTTTGAAACCATTAACCCCAATCGGCTTTAAAGAGCTCAGCTGGAATACAGTGTCACTGTTAATTCTGGTGGGCTAGGTTGTAATGACATCTATTGCAATCAGGTAATGATGCCTATGAATGGTCTTCCTGTTAAATGTTGATGTCCTTAGGCTACTAATATCAATTCTGCCATTTTCTGTGACTGTGGACCCCAATTGGCTCTAAAGAGCTCACCTGGAATACAGTGTAAGTAATAATTCCTGTGCGTGGGTTGTAATGATGTCTATTGTAATGAGGTAATGATACCTATAAATGATCTTCTTGTTAAATGTTGAAGTCCTGGGCCTACTAATATCAATACTGCCGTTTTTTGAAACCATTAACCCCAATCGGCTCTAAAGAGCTCAGCTGGAATACAGTGTAACTGATAATTCCTGTGGGCTAGGTTGTAATGACATCTATTGCAATCAGGTAATGATACCTATGAATGGTCTTGCTGTTAAATGTTGATGTCCTTAGGCTACTAATATCAATTCTGCCATTTTCTGTGACCGTGGACCCCAACTGGCTCTAAAGAGCTCACCTGGAATACAATGTAATTAATAATTCCTGTGGGTGGGTTGTAATGATGTCTATTGTAATGAGGTAATGATACCTATAAACGATCTTCTTGTTAAATGTTGAAGTCCTGGGCCTACTAATATCAATAGTGCCATTTTTTGAAACCATTAACCCCAATCAGCTCTAAAGAGCTCAGCTGGAATACAGTGTCACTGATAATTACTGTGGGCTAGGTTGTAATGACATCTATTGCAATCACGTAATAGGACCTATGAATGGTCTTCCTGTTAAATGTTGATGCCCTTAGGCTACTAATATCAATTCTGCCATTTTCTGTGGCCATGGACCCCAATTGGCTCTAAAGAGCTCACCTGGAATACAGTGTAACTAATAATTCCGGTGGGCTGGGTTGTAATGACGTCTATTGTAATGAGGTAATGATACCTATAAATGATATTCTTGTTAAATGTTGAAGTCCTGGGGCTACTAATATCAATACTACCGATTTTTGAGACCATTAACCCCAATCAGCTCTAAAGAGCTCAGCTGGAATACAGTGTCATTGATAATTCCTGTGGGCAAGGTTGTAATGACATCTATTGCAATCAGGTAATGATACCTATGAATGGTCTTCCTGTTAAATGTTGATGTCCTTAGGCTACTAATATCAATTCTGCCATTTTTTGTGACCATGGACCCCAATTGGCTCTGAAGAGCTCACCTGGAATACAGTGTAACTAATAATTTGTGTGGGTGGGTGGTAATGATGTCTATTGTAATGAGGTAATGATACCTATAAATGATCTTCTTGTTAAATCTTGAAGTCCTAGGCCCACTAATACCAATACTGCCATTTTTTGAAACCATTAACCCCAATCGGCTCTAAAGAGCTCAGCTGGAATACAGTGTCACTGATGATTCCTGTGGGCTAGGTTGTAATGACATCTATTGCAATCAGGTAATGATACCTATGAATGGTCTTGCTGTTAAATGTTGATGTCCTTAGGCTACTAATATCAATTCTGCCATTTTCTGTGACCGTGGACCCCAATTGGCTCTAAAGAGCTCACCTGGAATACAGTGTAACTAATAAGTTGTGTGGGTGGGTGGTAATGATGTCTATTGCAATCAGGTAATGGTACCTATGAATGGTCTTCCTGTTAAATGTTGATGTCCTTAGGCTACTAATATCAATTCTGCCATTTTCTGTGACCGTGGTCCCCAATTGGCTCTAAACAGCTCACCTGGAATACAGTGTAACTAATAATTCGTGTGGGTGTGTTGTAATGATGTCTATTGTAATGAGGTAATGATACCTATAAATGATATTCTTGTTAAATGTTGAAGTCCTGGGGCTACTAATATCAATACTACCGATTTTTGAGACCATTAACCCCAATCAGCTCTAAAGAGCTCAGCTGGAATACAGTGTCACTGATAATTCCTGTGGGCTAGGTTGTAATGACATCTATTGCAATCAGGTAATGGTACCTATGAATGGTCTTCCTGTTAAATGTTGATGTCCTTAGGCTACTAATATCAATTCTGCCATTTTCTGTGACCGTGGACCCCAATTGGCTCTAAAGAGCTCACCTGGAATACAGTGTAAGTAATAATTCGTGTGGGTGGGTTGTAATGATGTCTATTGTAATGAGGTAATGATACCTATAAATGATATTCTTGTTAAATGTCGAAGTCCTGGGGCTACTAATATCAATACTACCGATTTTTGAAACCATTAACCCCAATCAGCTCTAAAGAGCTCAGCTGGAATACAGTGTCACTGATAATTCCTGTGGGCTAGGTTGTAATGACATCTATTGCAATCAGGTAATGGTACCTATGAATGGTCTTCCTGTTAAATGTTGATGTCCTTAGGCTACTAATATCAATTCTGCCATTTTCTATGACCATGTACCCCAATTGGCTCTAAAGAGCTCACCTGGAATACAGTGTAAGTAATAATTCGTGTGGGTGGGTTGTAATGATGTCTATTGTAATGCCGTAATGATACCTATAAATGATCTTCTTGTTAAATGTTGAAGTCCTGGGCCTACTAATAACAATACTGCCGTTTTTTGAAACCATTAACCCCAGACAGCTCTAAAGAGCTCAGCTGGAATACAGTGTCACTGATAATTCCTGTGGGCTAGGTTGTAATGACATCTATTGCAATCAGGTAATGGTACCTATGAATGGTCTTCCTGTTAAATGTTGATGTCCTTAGGCTACTAATATCAATTCTGCCATTTTCTGTGACCGTGGACCCCAATTGGCTCTAAAGAGCTCACCTATAATACAGTGTAACTAATAATTCGTGTGGATGGGTGGTAATGATGTCTATTGTAATGAGGTAATGATACCTATAAATGATATTCTTGTTAAATGTTGAAGTCCTGGGCCTACTAATATCAATACTACTGATTTTTGAGACCATTAACCCCAATCAGCTCTAAAGAGCTCAGCTGGAATACAGTGTCACTGATAATTCCTGTGGGCTAGGTTGTAATGACATCTATTGCAATCAGGTAATGGTACCTATGAATGGTCTTCCTGTTAAATGTTGATGTCCTTAGGCTACTAATATCAATTCTGCCATTTTCTGTGACCGTGGACCCCAATTGGCTCTAAAGAGCTCACCTGGAATACAGTGTAAATAATAATTCCTGTGGGTGGGTTGTAATGATGTCTATTGTAATGAGGTAATGATACCTATAAATGATCTTGTTAAATGTTGAAGTCCTGGGCCTACTAATATCAATACTGCCATTTTTTGAAACCATTAACCCCAGTCGGCTTTAAAGAGCTCAGCTGGAATACAGTGTCACTGTTAATTCTGGTGGGCTAGGTTGTAATGACATCTATTGCAATCAGGTAATGATGCCTATGAATGGTCTTCCTGTTAAATGTTGATGTCCTTAGGCTACTAATATCAATTCTGCCATTTTCTGTGACTGTGGACCCCAATTGGCTCTAAAGAGCTCACCTGGAATACAGTGTAAGTAATAATTCCTGTGCGTGGGTTGTAATGATGTCTATTGTAATGAGGTAATGATACCTATAAATGATCTTCTTGTTAAATGTTGAAGTCCTGGGCCTACTAATATCAATACTGCCGTTTTTTGAAACCATTAACCCCAATCGGCTCTAAAGAGCTCAGCTGGAATACAGTGTAACTGATAATTCCTGTGGGCTAGGTTGTAATAACATCTATTGCAATCAGGTAATGATACCTATGAATGGTCTTGCTGTTAAATGTTGATGTCCTTAGGCTACTAATATCAATTCTGCCATTTTCTGTGACCGTGGACCCCAACTTGCTCTAAAGAGCTCACCTGGAATACAATGTAATTAATAATTCCTGTGGGTGGGTTGTAATGATGTCTATTGTAATGAGGTAATGATACCTATAAACGATCTTCTTGTTAAATGTTGAAGTCCTGGGCCTACTAATATCAATAGTGCCATTTTTTGAAACCATTAACCCCAATCAGCTCTAAAGAGCTGAGCTGGAATACAGTGTCACTGATAATTACTGTGGGCTAGGTTGTAATGACATCTATTGCAATCACGTAATAGGACCTATGAATGGTCTTCCTGTTAAATGTTGATGTCCTTAGGCTACTAATATCAATTCTGCCATTTTCTGTGACCTTGGACCCCAATTGGCTCTAAAGAGCTCACCTGGAATACAGTGTAACTAATAATTCCTGTGGGCTGGGTTGTAATGACGTCTATTGTAATGAGGTAATGATACCTATAAATGATCTTCTTGTTAAATGTTGAAGTCCTGGGCCTACTAATATCAATACTGCCATTTTTTGAAACCATTAATCCCAATCGGCTCTAAAGAGCTCAGCTGGAATACAGTGTCACTGATAATTCCTGTGGGCTAGGTTGTAATGACATCTATTGCAATCAGGTAATGGTACCTATAAATGGTCTTCCTGTTAAATGTTGATGTCCTTAGGCTACTAATATCAATTCTGCCATTTTCTGTGACTGTGGACCCCAATTGGCTCTAAAGAGCTCACCTGGAATACAGTGTAACTAATAATTCCTGTGGGTGGGTTGTACTGATGTCTATTGTAATGAGGTAGTGATACCTATAAATGATCTTCTTGTTAAATGTTGAAGTCCTGGGCCTACTAATATCAATACTGCCGTTTTTTGAAACCATTAACCCCAATCGGCTCTAAAGAGCTCAGCTGGAATACAGTGTCACTGATAATTCCTGTGGGCTAGGTTGTAATGACATCTATTGCAATTAGGTAATGGTACCTATGAATGGTCTTCCTGTTAAATGTTGATGTCCTTAGGCTACTAATGTCAATTCTGCCATTTTCTGTGACCGTGGACCCCAATTGGCTCTAAAGAGCTCACCTGGAATACAGTGTAACTAATAATTCGTGTGGGTGGGTTGTAATGATGTCTATTGTAATGAGGTAATGATACCTATAAATGATCTTCTTGTTAAATGTTGAAGTCCTGGGGCTACTAATATCAATATTGCCGTTTTTTGAGACCACTAATCCCTATCAGCTATAAAGAGCTCAGCTGGAATACAGTGTCACTGATAATTCCTGTGGGCTAGGTTGTAATGACATCTATTGCAATCAGGTAATGGTACCTATAAATGGTCTTCCTGTTAAATGTTGATGTCCTTAGGCTACTAATATCAATTCTGCCATTTTCTGTGACTGTGGACCCCAATTGGCTCTAAAGAGCTCACCTGGAATACAGTGTAACTAATAATTCCTGTGGGTGGGTTGTACTGATGTCTATTGTAATGAGGTAGTGATACCTATAAATGATTTTCTTGTTAAATGTTGAAGTCCTGGGTCTACTAATATCAATACTGCCGTTTTTTGAAACCATTAACCCCAATCGGCTCTAAAGAGCTCAGCTGGAATACAGTGTCACTGATGATTCTGTGGGCTCGGTTGTAATGACATCTATTCCAATCAGGTAATGATACCTATGAATGGTCTTCCTGTTAAATGTTGATGTCCTTAGGCTACTAATATCAATTCTGCCATTTTATGTGACCGTGGACCCCATGTGGCTCTAAAGAGCTCACCTGGAATACAGTGTAACTAATAATTCGTGTGGGTGGGTGGTAATGACATCTATTGTAATGAGGTAATGATACCTATAAATGATATTCTTGTTAAATGTTGAAATCCTGGGGCTACTAATATCAATATTACCGTTTTTTGAGACCACTAATCCCTATCAGCTATAAAGAGCTCAGCTGGAATACAGTATAACTAATATTTCATGTGTGCTTGGTTCTAATGATGTATTTTGCAATCGGGTAATAAGATCTATAAATGAACTGCTAGTTAAATATTGATGTCCTCGGGCTACAGATATAAATACAGGCTTTTAATGTGACCACAAGCTCCATCCAGCTCCAAAGAGCTCAGCTGGAATACAGTGTAACTAAGAATTCCTGTGGGCTAGGTTGTAACGATGTCTATTGTAATCAGGTAATGATACCTATGAGTGGTCTCCTGTTAAATGTTCATGTCCTTGGGCTACTAATATCAATACTGCTCTTTTTGTGACCTTGGACCCCAATTGGCTTTTTTAGACCATTAACCCCAATCAGCTCTAAAGAGCTCAGCTGAAATACAGTGTAACTAACAATTCATGTGTTCTAGGTTGTAGTGATGTCCATTGCAATCAGGTAATGATGCCTATAAATGACCCTTCTCTTGAATGTTGACATTCTTGGGCTACTGATATAAATACAGACTTTTACTGTGAGCATAAGTTACATCCAGATCTAAATAGCTCGGCTGGAATACAGTGTAACTAATAATTCAGGTGTGTATTTTTATGATGACATCTATTGATATTGGAACTTATAAATGACTTGTTAAAAGCTGACATACTTGGCCTAGTAATATCAATACTGCCATTTTCTGTGACTATGAGCCCTCATCAGCAGCTCTGGACAGCTCAGCTGGAATACAGTGTCACTAAAATTCAAGGTGTATTTTTGTAATGACATCTATTGCAAACTGGTTGTGAGAGTTATAAATGAACTTCTTGTTAAATATCTACTGATATAGATATAGACTTTTCCTGTTACCACAAGGTGCATGTAGCTCTAAAGAGCTCAGCTGGAATACAATGTAACTAATAATTCATGTGTGCTAGGTTGAAAGGAAGCCTATAAATGACCTTCTAGTTAAATGTTGATGTCTGGACTAATGATATAAATACAGGCTTTTGCTGTGACCCTAAGCCACATGCACCTTTAAAGAGCTCAGGTGGAATTCACTGTGACTAACAATTAAAGTGTGCTACATTGTAATGACGCCTATTGCAACTAGATAGTGAGACCTATAAATAATCTTTTTGTTAGATTTTGACATCCTTGGGTTACTGATATAAATAAAGGCTTTTCCAGAGACCATAAGGTTGGTTTCAGTGCTGTGTTTTTCAGCAAGGAATTATGACCTAGATATTAGCTTGTTGTTGGGAGTTATCGGACACAGATATGAATGTATGATTCTCCCTTGACAACAAACCCTGTACAGCTCCAATGGGCTCACCTGGAATACAGTGTAACAAGCTTTTTATGTTGGGATATGTTGCAATTACGTCTATTTCAACCAGATAGCAAGACCAATAAATGAGTTTGTTGTTGAGTTTTGGATTCCTTGGGACACTGATATAAATAGAGACATATCACATGGCCATAAGCACCGTATAGCTCTTAGAGCTCAACTGGAATACAGTTTAAATACAGATTTACTTGTGATAGGATGTTATGCTGTCTGTTGCAAGAAGGTATCGAGACCTATAAATGCCTTCTTGGAAGATTTGTGATGTCCTTGGGACACTGATATAAATTCATGTTTCTTCCATGATCATAGGCCCCATGCAGCAATAAAGAGCTCAGCTGGAATGCAATGTAAGGATCATTCTATGTGGGATGGGTTGTAATGCTACCCCATGCTACCCATTGTAATTAGTTAACAAGACCTATAAAGACCTCAGGTGGAATTAGTACAAGACCTCAGGTGGAATTAGTACAAGTTGTGGGGTTTTGATGTTCCTGAGATGCTTGTGTAGATATAGATGTGTCACACAAAAATAAGCTCTGCAAAATTCTGAAGGGCTCACCAAATACAGCATAATGACCGTTTTATTTGGGGAAGGTTGTAATGACATCTATTTTAACCAGTTATTGAGAGATAAAAATCAACTTCTTGTTGGAAGTTGATATCCTTGGAACAGAGATAAACATACCAGCATCAACCATGACCAGAAGCGCTGCACAGTTTTAAAGAGCTCACATTGAGTACAGTGTAACAAGCATTTTCTGTACAAAATGTGATGATGTTTATTGCAACAAGTTAGTGAAACCTATAAATCAGCTTGTTATTTAGTTTTGATATTCTAGGGACACTAATATGAATGCAGCCATATCCCATGACCATAGGGACTGTATAGGTCTTAAGAGCTCGGCTAGAATACCATGTAAGTAACAATTTACGTGTGGTATGTTGTTATGGAATCCATTGCAGTGAGTTATTGAGACCGGTAAATGATCTTGTGGCTAAATCACCATGGCCTTAGGACACTGATATAAAAACAGGTGACCTTCATAACCACAAGTGTTGAACAGCTCTGAGGAGCTCACCTGGAGTACAGAGTTAAGAGCATTTTCCTTCTGAGTTGGTCCCAATGCTGTCTCTTTCAACAAGGAAGCAAGACCTATAAATTAGCTTCTTGTTGGGGGTTGATGCCCTTGGAACACTGATATGAATGCATGTTTCTCCCTTGACTACAAACCCTGCACAGCTCACCTGCAATACAGTGTAAGAAGCTTTTATATGTAGGTATAGGTTACAATGACATCTATTCAACCAGACCTATAAATGTGTTTGTTGAGTTTGTCATTGGTTCACTGTTATAAATAGAAACATATCCCATGGCCATCAGCAGTTCAGCACCATATAGCTCTTAAGCACTCAACCGAAATACAGTGTAAATAACGATTTCTGTGTGGTAGGGTGTAATGTCTATTGCAACCAGGCAATGAGACCTATAAATGAACTTTTACAGATGAGTGATGTCCATGGGACATTGATATAAATACAGGCTTTATGCCCTGGAGATACTTGTGTAAATATAGATGTATCTCCCAAACATAAGCTCTGCACAACCGAAGAGCTCACCTACAATACAGTCTAAAGACCATTTTATTTGTGGGAAGATTGTAATGATGTCTATTCCAACCAGCTAACAAGAGGTATAAAATAGATTCTTGTTGCGAGTTGATTTCCTTGAAACACAGATATAGATTTGTGTGTCAAAAATTACCAAAGTGCTATATAGGTTGAAAAAGCTCAGTTGGAATAAAGTTAAGGAACATTTTACATTTTGTGATATGTTGTTATGACGTATGTTACAACCAAATAGCGACCTATAAATTAGCTTGTTGTTAAATGTTGATGTCCTCGAGACACTGATATAAATACCATCTTCTTCCGTAACCATAATCCCCATGTAGCTCTCAAGACTCAGCTAGAATACAGTGTAAGGATCATTTTATGGGGATGGCTTGTACTGATACCAATTGTAACCAGTTCACAAGACTTACAAGCTAGCTTGTTTTGGGTGTTGATGTCATTAAGGTGCTTGTGTAACTATAGATGTGTCTCCCAAACATAAGGTCTGCACAACTCTAAAGAGCTCATGTGCAATACAGTGTGAAGACCATTTTGTTTGTAATGACCCCTATTGCAATGGATTACAAATACCTATAAGTAATCATGTGGCTGAATCATGATACTGATACAAATACAGGCATCCTCCATGACCAAAAGTGCTGTACAGCTCTAAAGAACTCTGCTGGAATACAGTGTGAGGAGCATTTATGACTGGTAGGTTGTAATGATGTCTATTGAAACCAGGTATCAAGACCTATAAATGATCTTGTGGATGAATCACAAAGTCCTTGAGACACTGACATAAATACCATCATTGTCAATGACCAGAAGTGATGTACAGCTTTAAAGAGATCAGCTGAAATACAATGTAAGGATCATTTTGCATGTGGTAGGTTGTAATGACATCTATTGAAACCAGTAGGTGAAAACTATAAATGTGCTTGTTAAATGTTGATGTTCTTGTGACACTGATATCAATACAGGCATCCCCCATGACCATAAATGTGGTGCAGCTTTAAAGAGCTCAGCTGCAATACAGTGAAAGGATCATTTTATGTATGGTAGGTTGTTACGTCTATTGCAACCAGGTACCTACCTATAAATTAGCTTGTTGTTGGGTGATGATGTCCTTGGGGCACTGATATAAATGCATGCCTCTCCCTTGGCCATGAACCCTGTACAGCTCAAATGAGCTTATCTTTATTCGGTGTAAGGAGCATTTTATGATGGGGTAGGTTCTAGGTTGCAATTATGTCCATTTCAAATAGTTAAGAAGAACTATAAATGAGTTTGCTGTTGAATGTTCTTACTCTTGACACACTGTTATAAAAAGAGGCATATCCTGTAACCATAGGTACAGTATAGCTCTTTAGTGCTCAGCTATAAGACAGTGTAACTATCAGTTCTTGTGTGCTAGGTTGAAGTGATGTCTATTGAAATCAGGTAGTGAGACCTATAAATGACCTTGTTGTTGAATGCTGATGTTCTTGGGATACTGGTATAAATACAGGCTTCTTCCATGACCATAAGCCCCATTCAGTGCTAAAGAGATCAGCTGGTATACAGTATAAAAATCATTTTACATGGGTTTGATTATGATACCCATTGCAAACAGTTAGAATAACCTACAGATCAGGTTATTGTGGGGTTTTGATGTCCTTGAAATGCTTGTGTAAATATGTGTGACCCGAACGTAAGCTCTCTACCCCTTTAAAGAGCTCACCTGGAATACAGTTTAACTCTTAACCTGCTGAGTATTTTTAAGATATTTTTCATCAAAATCTAGTCATGGCTGCTTTGAAGCAGCCATGACTAGATTTGATAAAAAAATTAATCTTAGTATAACACAAGAAATCTTTGATGAAAAAAGTCATTCAATTTACAAGGGGAAAATCTGATTAAATGTGTTCAAATTATATTGGTTTCAATGACAAGAGAACCCCTGTGTTGGGCAGGAATATCCGCCAGCAGTATGCAAAGGGTTAAAGACCTCTTTTAAAGAGCTCACCTGGAATACAGTGTAAAGACTATTTTATTTGGGGGAAGGTTGTAATGACGTTTATTCCAACCAGTTAGCGAGGGATATAAATCAACTTCTTGTTGGAAGTTGATGCCCTTGGAACAGAGATATACATACCAGCATCAACCATGACCAGATGCGCTGCACAGCTGGAATACAGTGTAAGAAGCATTTTCTGTGCAGAATTTTGTAATGATGTTTATTGCAATGAATTAGTGAAAGCTTTTAATGAGCTTGTGTCGAGCTATGATGCCTTCGGGACCCCAATATAAATATTATATAGGTGGATCCCATTACCACAATGTGTATAGCTCTCAAGAGCAAAGCTGGAATACAGTGTAAGTAACAATTAATGTGTGGTAGGTTTTATTGAAGTCCATTGCAACAAGTTAGTGAGACCTATAAATGATCTTGTGGCCCCATTGTGATATAAACACAGCTACAAGTGCAGTAGATCTCTAAAGACCTCATCTGGAATACAGTGTATGAAGCATTTTCTATGCAGAAAATTGCAATTGCAACGAGTTACCAAGATCTACATATGAGCTTAATGTTGAGTTTTCATTTAAATAGAGGTGTATCTCTGACATAAGCATTGTGCAGCTCATTAGGAGCTCAGATGGAATTTAGTTTAAAGAATAACGTATGTTTTAGGAGGATGTAATGATGTCTATTGCGACCAGGTAACAAGATCTCTAAATTAATTTCTGTTTTGATGTCCTTGGTAAGGCTGTCATGATTAATCGATTGTCGATCGGTCACAACAAAATCGATTAGTATTTTTTGTTGTCGAACAATCGGTAAATTTTACCTTCTTTTAGACGTTTATAAACTTAAAACAAGCTAAGACCAATACCGAGTCTGGACCTGCGTCGCTGCATGCAATTCAGCCACGGCAGATCTGAAAATTAGATACACGATACAACTCATCATTTTGAAGCAGCAGACCAAATATAAAATCATTCCCTTTCATAGAAGCCAAGAAAACTTTGACTGAAGAAGTGTTTCGGACGGACTGATGGACAGAGTTGAGCAGTTACTAGACCTGCACTGCCGCTGGCGCAGGTAAAAATTTGATGAAAAAACTAGTGTTTCTAAAGGTAAAAGGTCAAGAACGTCGATGTTAAACCTCAAGAGGCTGTTAGAAGCATTTGTCTTTTAGATATATTCAAAGCTTTGATGTTCTGAACTTTTGAACAGTCAGTGTAATAATCAAGACTGGTCAGCAGTTGTGAACTTGTTAAGTTCACAACTGACAACCTGTCTTGATTATTACACTGACGGTTCAAAAGTTCAGATCATCAAAGCTTTGAATGTACCTAAAAGAGGATTGTCTTCGTTGTTTACTTGAGGTACGTCAACTGACTTGAACTTCATTTTTAACGACTTCAAAGAGAGGGAGATGGGGGTCATCTAGGTACGATTAATCGATTATTATTGATTATTTGCAACGATTAATCAATTCCTAAATTAAAAAATCGTGACAGCCCTAGTCCTTGACACAATGTACATACCAGTGTGTCCCTCCACCATGAGCACTGCACAGGGGGTTGGTTCTAATGCAGTCTCTTTCAACCAGTTTGCAAGACCTATAAATTAACTACTTGTTGGTATTGATGTCCTAGGAACACTTTATCATGAACCCTGTACTGCTCCAAAGAGCTCACCCTAGTATATAGTGTAAGGAGCATTTTATCTGGAGATCGGTTGCAATTACGTTGATGAAACCTATAAATTAACCTTCTGTTTAATTCTGATGTCCTTGGAACACTGATATAAACACAGGCATCTTGTGTGACCATAGGCACTGTATTAGTGCTTAACAGCTCAGCTGGAATATAGTGACGGAACAAATTATGTGTAGTACATTGTAATGAAGTCTTTTGCAACCAGTTAGTTTGACCTTTAAATAGGCTTGTTGTTGATTTCCTTTGGCCAATGATATAAATGCAAGCATGCCCAGTGACCAGAAGTGCTGTGCCACTTTAAAGATCTCAGATGGAATACATTGTTCGGAGGATTTTACCAGGTGTAGGTTGAAATGGAATCTATTGCAGCCAGTAGACTTTTTTTTTTACCAGCTCAGCTTAAATAGTGTTTTTTTATACAGCTTTGTTTGTGATGAGGAGGTGGGGTAGGTTGTAATGACATCTTTTGCAACATAAATGTGAGACCTATAAATTTGATTGCTGGTGGGTGTTGAAATCTTTAGGGCACTGATGTAAACATAGATCTCTACCTTGACACTATGTTCTGTAAATCTCCAAAAAGCTCTCACAGAATACAGGTCGAGGAGGTTTTTTTGGCAGGATAAGTTTTAATTATATCTTTTGCAGCCAGTTAGCCTTGTAAACAAGCTTTTGTTGACTGCTGATGTCCGTGGGGCACTGACGTATACACAGATATCTCCCTTGATCTAGAGTTCTGTGCAGCTTAGAAGCATCTGTAATATCTGTACATATGCACTCCACTGGGAAAAAAAAATACCTTCCAGAGGTCACACATGTGAATATATAATTAGTCATGTATTGAGACCATTGAGAGAGTCACACACCCAAATCTGATCGACGTGAAGTTGAAAATTCCTTCAACTTTCTTTCAGTAGGGCTGAAGGTCATATGTACAATACAATATGGACATTGTGGAAAGGTAAAAATACAACATGGGCAACATTTCTATGCATGTGTCTACATTGAATCTCCAACATAAAACAATGGAATTGCCATCAAATTTTCAATGAATGAAGCACCAGTGCTTCTTCCTTTGAAAATTTACTGAAAACGACTGATTATTGTGATTGAGAAAAGTACCCGAGGGCAACACTGTCCTCGCATGTATTTTGACCATTTAATGGTAACTGTACTGTAGCAGCTAGAGGTATATTGGTCACTAAAGTGAAATGGAGTAAAGTTCAACATATCATTTATGACTTGATTGTTCACCTCTTGAGGACTTTTTCCCACAGGTGTTGCCAATTTGTTCTGAATGACTTCTAACAGAATGACTGAACTATTCTACAGCAGTCAACAAGCACAGCCAGGCTTCCTTGGGTTCCCACACACAGGGTTCTTACACTTACCAGCCAAAACAATTCCAATACTTACTACAGACATGTTGGCTCACTGTCCATACACATTAAAGTTCCAAAAAATCTTGAAATATTCTTTTGTTAACACTTAACATTCTTTTGTCAAAACTTAATGCCTTCTTCTGACCGATCAGTTTAGTAACAGAAGTGGTGGCACAATTTGCAATCTCTGCGCAATATGCAATCTCTGGGCAAATTTGCAAGTTGCATTCTAAAAAAGTTGGCCGTCATTTTTAGACAGGTCTTGGCCACCTATAAAGGACTGCAGAGTCACAGGATGTAGACTGTCAAAGTATCAAAAATGTATACAAGTCTCCTGGCCTTTAACAGTTAAGGCAGGAAAGTTTCCAGCATTAATTTTTTGTCTTTGTCTACTCAAACAAAACTTTTGAACTACAATGAGTACAGTACTAAATTACAAAGTGTTTTAAAGGTATCTTTTTATATTAAAATGATCTTCAAGTGTTTTAAATTTTTTTTAGCATTTTCCTTACTAATTCAATATTAACAAGGCTTGCATGCCTATTTTTCCGTACTTTTCAAGACCTTTTCTAGCCCAAAACAAATGTCAATACCTTTTCAATGAATTCAAAACAGTATAAGAACCCTGCACATAGAAAATATTTCTTTGAAGGCACTGGGAAAAGGAGCAAACTTACATGGATAAAAGCAACAGAACAAAACAAAATGTTAAAATTTGTGTTTTAATATATAACATGAATCTTAAAATACTCTTATATAATATATTTCCAGGAAAACAATAAAAAATAATCAATAAAAGACAACCAAGAGGCTTATTCATTTTTAATATTATTTATAACTCTGTTTTGCACAGCCCCCCCCCCCCCCCCCCCCCCAACAAGGATTTTGAATACCAAACATCGAAAGATTCTGAACAATGGATCTAAATTAGATTATTCATCATATTGTACCAAGTTAAAATACAGGCTCCTTCAGGGAGACCAATATGAATCCTGGGACTTAATTTTAACAAACTTGAATCTGCCTCCCTCCACACCAAGTGTGTTTGTATACTAAGTATTGAAAGATTCTGAATGATGGTTGTGGAGTAGAAGCTTTTTAACCCTATGAATGTTAAAGACCGATTTTCTGGTCTGAGAGCCTAATATGTCCCAATTTCAGCAAGTAGGGTGACTGTTTAATGCATGTTTGGGGAAAGCAATTGACATTTTCAATATGCAGTCCAAAGGCTGCTTGTATGTTGAAAATATTTCTTGGTCTACCCCAAAATAATGAATATGGACTCTTGCTACCACTGAATTGACATGGAAGAGACCATCAGGGTTTAAAAGGTTAAAGAATATTTGTCCTTTACACCAAGTTAAATTCAAGCTTCCCACTGGGAGTCTAAATAACCCAGTGACTTCACTTGAACAAATTGAAATCTTACCCCCACTAAAGATGTTGTATAAAAATCAAAAGATTTTGATTGGTGAATCTGAAAAAAGATTATTCTTCAGGTTGGTCTGAGTTCAAATTTGGGCTCCCATGCCCTCCCCTCCCCCAGGATGTTGTATACCATTATCAAGAATTTGACTGGTGGTTTTGGAGAAGAAATTTTTTTGAAGAATCTTCACAATACTTCACTAAATTTAAATCTGTGTTCCTGTAGGGAACCCAAATATCAACCCAGGGTCTTGATTTGAACAAATTTGAATCTAACCCCTCTGAGGATGTTGTATACTGAATATTAATAGATTCTGACTTGTGGATCTGAAGAAGAAGCAGCAGCTTTTTAATGATTACTCCTCATATTGAACAAAGTTAAAATTTTGGCTTGCATAGTGAGCCGAAATTTTAACCCAGGGACTTGACTTGAACCAAATTGAATCTGACTCTCCCAGGGATGTTGTTTACCAGATATCGAAAGATTTTAACTGGTGGATCTGAAGATTTTTCCTCACATTGCAATAAACCAACAGGGAACCCAAGTATTAACCCAGGGACTTGATTTTAATAGCATTGATTGAATCTGACTCCTGTAAGGATGCCATAAACAAACTATTTACTGGGGTTTAATGACACCATTCTTAACAGCCAGACTCACCTTTTGTTGGGTGCTGTACACCAAATACCAAAAAGTTCTGATTTCTGGTTGTTGAAAAGACTTTTAAAGAATATGCCTCATATTGCATAAAGTTACAATTTGGGATTGCATAAAGAGCCCAAATATCAACTGAGGGACTTGATTTGAAAAAAAAAACAAACTTAAATCGGGCTGCCATAGGGAGACCAAGTATTAACTGAGGGATTTGGCTTGAACAATTTTGAATCTGAGTCACGTAAAGATGTTGCATACCAAATATCAATAGATTTGAAGAATAACATCGGGTATGGAGAATAAAATTTTTAAAGAACATTTTCATATAGCACCAAATTAAAAATTTTGGCTCCAATAAGAAGCACAAATATAAATGGAGGGGTATGATTTCAATAAAGGTGAATCCAATTCCCCCCAAGAATATTGTATACCAAATATCAGAGGATTGTGACAATTGTGGTGTCATTTTTTGCCCCCCCCCCCCAATGATACAACTGATTGCATTTTTTTAACCATTTGAGTCCATTGGTCTTAAGATGCTTTATGCCAAATAACAGTTCTCTGCCCCATGTGGTTTGGGAAAAGGGGTATTTGAAAATATTTCTATCTTTGGCCCTGAGGTTTTCAGGAACAGAATGCAGGAAAAAACCACTGGCATGAATCATGAACTTATGACCTAATAATACCACATACCAATTTGATTCAAATCAGCCCTTTGGTTAAAAAAATATAAAATTTTGGGCATGGCCAAAAAATTTGCCCTCCCATTACAAAGTCAGATATTGCACTACAAAATAACTTTGAACAAATTTTATTCAGCACCTCAAAAAGAAGCTCAGATCCAAAGTCATTGTACCATTAGGTTCATGAGAAGAGTTTTTCTTAATTTGGGAGCATTTCCCCCAATTCCTGTCATAACAAGCACCTCCAATTTGAATGTATCTGGTTCATCGGTTTTGGAGGAGATGTTTTGTAGACCATGTTCCTGGATGATGGATTTTTGAGTGATCACTATAGCACACCCTGAGTTTCAGTCAGGTGAGCTAAAAACCAGGTAGATAAAAAATGTTTGTGAAGAATACAACCTGTCAATATGCAGCAAATGATGAGCACGTACAGTCTTGGAAAGTGCAGTAGGGAATGATTAAATGGTAACAGCAAATTTTGACTGCATCAAATCAACTTAGGATTTTGTCAGAATTCACTGTCCACTTTTGTGATTGCAGCACTATAAACTATTGACTTTTCAAGGACTTTTCCAAGAACTTTTAGATACTTTTAGCCCAAATTAATATCTTCATCACGGATGTTCACAGAAATGCACCTGGTAACAGCTTACAATAAGCACAGAGATCATATATTTACAAGTTCCAACAAATAATACCTACACCTAAAACTGATCCTTGGGAAGCTCTCTCAAAGAGATTCTCAAGCAATAGTGTCAGGTGCAAGTATTATTACGCTGGATAATGAACATGGGACATACCAAAAAATACACAAATAATACAAGTTGTGAGTGCAGATGGTAAGTAGACGAACAACATATATTTACAAACAAGAGCGGGACTTTCATCCGGTGCATACCCCCACGTGGTGTACCGCCTAGTGTGGGCATACCTGTGACCAACAAATATTATTTATGAATATTCTCGTATGGACTGACGACGAATGCACAGTTGGATGGACACAATCCAGAACCCCCCCCCCATTTTCTTCGAAAATTTTCAACAATTTCTAAGTCAAAAGGTATGGTAAATTGTTTGGTGTTTGTCATAGGCAAGCTGCATGCCATATTTCACTGAAATCTGATAACCCCAACCCAGTATACTCCCCCATTTTCTTCAAAAGTTTTCAACAATTACCAATAATTTCTAAGTCAAAAGGTGTGGTAAATTGTTTGGTGTTTGGAAGTTTTATGCAATGAGGCAGAAGCCTTTGTCATAGGCAAGCTGCATGCCATATTTCACTGAAATCTGATAACCCCAACCCAGTATACTCCCCCATTTTCTTCAAAAGTTTTCAACAATTACCAATAATTTCCAAGTCAAAAGGTATGGTAAATTGTTTGGTGTTTGGAAGTTTTATGCAATGAGGCAGAAGCCTTTGTCATAGGCAAACTGCAGGCCATATTTCACTGAAATCCAATAACCCATACCTGAGATACAGGCTGAACAGACAAATAATGTCTATTTCCTACAATTTCTAAGTAAAAAAAAAGGGGGATAACTCTAAAAAGGAGAATGTGAGAAATATCGTTGAATCCTTTTTTTAAAGCCTATACCATAAGCAGTGTTCATGGCAAATTTCATTGCAATAGAATATTCGATACCCGAGATAAGTTATGATGAATATTCTCGGATGGACTCGCACACGGACGGACGGATGGACGGACGGACGCATGTAATCCAGTATACCCCCATTTTCTTCGAAAGTGGGGGTATAAAAATATATGTTTCAAGGACTTTCCACCACAAGAATGTCAAATTTTCAACCATTTTCAAGAGCCTTGAACATCAGGTTAAAAAATCAAGCACTTTGAAGGCTGTTTACAAACTCTACACCCAGACAATAAATTTCAAAGTATAATTTTATTACAACAGTTTTTGCTACTTTGAAGTTTGAGGTCACTTTTATCATCTAAGGCCATATCACACCCACAAAAGAAGTTTAAAGTCTAGCCAATTATTTATGTTGCCCACTTCAATAAAAGACTCCAACATGCACTAGTTAATGTGTCCTCTCAAACCAGTGAAAGAAATATGCTTAATTATTGAGAAAGACATGTGGATAATGAAAAATAACCTTTCAAATAACAAGTTCTTATTTTAACTGGCCTCAATAAGCATGGAGATTATCTATTTACAAGTTCCAACAAATAGTACTTGCACCTAAAACTGATTCCTGGGAAGCTCTCTCAAAGAGATTCTCAAGCAATAGTGACAGGTGCAAGTATTATTATGCTGGATAATGAACACAGAGCATACAACAAAAGTACACAAATAGATTTTAAGCAGACCAAACAAGTATTTAACAAAAATATGTTTTTTCAATGACTTTCCACAAGAAAGTAATTTTTTATCCATTTTCTAGGTCCTTGAAGATCAGATTAAAAAAAAACAAACACTGTGAAGGACTCTACACCCAGATAATAAGTTTCAAAGAATAATTTTAATACAATTCTTTTTTGGTGCTTTGAAGTTTGAGGTCCCTTTCAACATCTATGGCCATATCACACCCACAAAACAAGTTTAAAATATCGTCTAGCCAATTATTTATGTTGCCCACTTCAGTAGAAGACTGTCACTCAAATTGGTTACCAGGTTCTATAGAACTAATGAAAGAACATGCTTAAAATATTGAGAAAGACATATGGATAAAATAATCTTCAAATAACAAGGTCCTCCTTGAAGAGGCCTCGATAAGCATGGAAAACATCTATTTACTATTTACAAGTTCCAACAAATAATACGGGGCATCTTAATCCAGGGAGTTGATTTGAACACACTTTAATCTGATCTAAGGATGTGGAATACCAAATATCAAAAGATTCCAAATGGTTGATCCAAAAATGACTTTTAAAGACTTTTCCTTGTATTGTACCAAGTAAAAATTTGGGCTCCTATAAGGAGTCCAAATATGAACCCAGGACAAAACTTACACAAAGTTGAATCTGACTGTCAAAAGAATGCTGTATACCGAACATTGAAACATTCTGACTGGTGGATCTTAAATAGATTTTTAAAGAATAAATTACTCCTACCGAACTTAGTTAAAATATTTGCTCCCAAATGGAGCCCCAAGTATGAACCCATGGTCTATGTTGGAACAAACTTCAATCAGACCCTCTACAGATGCTGCATACCGAATATAAAAAGATTCTGTCAAGTGAATCGCAAGAAGATTTTTGAAGAATTTACATCATCTTGAACCAAATTAAAATTTATGGTCAGGGAGTCCAAATATAAACTCTGGGGCTTGATTTGAACCTACTTGAATCTCCCCCATACCCTGCTGATGTATATGAAATAATAAGCGATTTTAAGGGGCGGATTTGAAGAAGATTCTTAAGAATTTTCCACATTTTGCACTGTTAAAATTTGGACTCCCACAGAGAGCTAAAGTAAGAACCCATGGATGTAATTTGAACAGACTCACATCTAGCCTCCGTAAGGATACTGGATAGAAAATATCAAAAGATTCTGACTGATCTGGAGAAAAGGGTTTTTATACGGCCGCTCTTATGAGCAGGTGGTATTATGGTATGGCAATGTGAGTCCATCTGTCCATCAACTTTTGTTTGACCACGCGATAACTTGAAAACAATACAACCAACAAATACTGTTTCTTTATTGTTTATTAGTCATGACAAGAGGATGGTTCTTTTCGATTACCAGCATTCTGGCATATCCATTATGGCAACCATGGCAGCCATCTTGGATTTTCAGGGACTTTTGATTGTCCATATGATAACTTGAAAATTATAGATCCAACAGATACTGCTTTTTTATGGTTGATTAAGCATGACTACTTAAAGAATATTGCTCATAGTGCACCAAGTTAAAATTCAGGATCCTAAAGGAAGCCCAAATATAAACATAGGGACTTGATCTGAACAAAACATGAATCTGCTTCCCATAAGGATTCTGAATATGAAATATCAAAAGATTTTAACTGGTGGATCTCAAAATTTTTTTTAAACATATTTTATTCACACTGCACTGTTGAAATATGATCTTCCTCCATAGGGAGTAAACGAGGGACAGGGACTTGTTTATTACAAACATGAATCAGATCATTCTGAGGATGCTGTATACCAAACATCAAAAGATACTGACTGGTAGTTCTGCAAAAGACTTTTTTTTTTACTTTTAAAAAAAATCTGATTCAACAATTTTCTATTACTTCAGGTAGTACCCCATGACAAAATAGATTAGAATTTTTTGGCCCAATCAATTCTAATAGTCTTAAGGCTGCTTCACACTATATCCAAGTTCTCTGCTCCATGCTGTTTGGGAAATATGGGCATTTGAAATTTTTCCTGTTTAGCACCTTGGGTTCCCAATAAATCATATACATTTGTACGTGTCCACTTGCATACAAAATTTGATTCAAATTGGCAAATCTGTTCACAAAAGATAAATTTCTGGTGAGGAAAATGTGAAAGCAAATGATCCACTGTAGATCTAAAAATAAAAATCCTATCACTCATAAATATGAATCGCCACAAAAAATCCAAAAATTTATTTGTCAGTTCTCACATATCAAGGTTGTAAATGTGAACCATAATACTCGCTAAATTCATCCCAATCTTTTGGGGTTAACTCAATTGGTATGGTGGCAGAACATTCAGTGATAGGCAACTCAGTGGTGCAGTTCTGAGATTGATCCTCATTGAGGCTGACTCCAGAAAAGTTTAGTTTTCAGTTCAGTTTTAGATTTAGCACCATGCCTAATGGGATTCCTTCTTGACACGTGCAATATAACATCAAACTGCAGTAGTTGCATCATCACAAATCTCACTTTGAGATTTCGGTGTGTTAACAGTGGGACCAAAGATAAATTTTCTTTTAAATGTTTGTTCACTTATTTGGGTTTAATGATACTTTCCACTGTGATTTTCATCTGATGGTATTTAATGACACTTTTAACTGTGAGTTTCTTTTGAATGTTCTTTTCTTGTGTACATATATTTTCATAACCATACAGCATGTCCTGCACTTCCAGGATTTCTTGAATCTACAGAAAAAAATAACAGTTGTTGTAGTTATGTCATTTTAATTTTCATTAAAGGTAATCTAGTCCAGATCTCCCACTGATTTTCAACAAATAAAAGGTATACAAGAGGCCCAACGGGATCAGGAACACTCATGTGACAAAGGCCGATAGCTTTTCCATAAAGTGGTTTAAGAATTAAAAAAAATATATATTTTGTCAGTTATTATTTAATTATTTTTTCCACTGACTGGGGCAGTTGTTTGTGAGAACAAGCACTTCTAAAAATGTCAAAGTTCCCGAAGGGAAAATGCTTTATAACAAATAATTCATACTCATACAAACAGAAAATCAAACATTTCCACAGAATACAGAGTAATATAGTTGAAAGGGCTAAAATGACTGAGGGTCTGATTAGTTAGCACTTGATTTGAACAAACATGAGTCTGACCTCATAAGGATATCATGTACCAAATATCATCAGATTCTGACTGGTGGATATGAATAAGAAAATTTTTAAAGAATTACACTCATATTGCACTAACTTGATATTCAAGCTCCCACAGGCAGCCCAAATATAAACCTGGAGACTTCATTGTAACAATTTGAATCTGCCCCCCCCCCCACCCCCCCCCCCCCCCCATAAAAAATGATGTTTTCCAAATATCTAATGATTCTGAAATGGAAGAAGATTTTTAAAGAATATTCCTCATATTGTAGAGTTAAACTTCAAGCTTCCACAAAGCACAAATATGAACCCAAGGTTCTGATTTGAACAAATTTGAATTGCAACCTCATAATGATCAGACCTGGCAGTCTAGAAAATTAAAGACTGCAAAACAATTGCCTTCCTCCAATTGCTTTGGAGTGTAACTGCACCTGGAATGTTCAATGCATATACTTGTATGCTATTTTGGTTATATTAACTTCAAGGTATTACTAATGTGACTGAAAAATTGTTCTATAATAGCTACACAGTGGAAAAATTGGCATACACATCTTCCCATTATTCAAAATGTTGCATTCAATTCTTATGTGACTGTCTTCTACACTCAAAATGTGTGGAAATGCAACACAGAATGGGTCATGAATTATTGTGAATCAATGCAACATTGACAAATTGTCCACTGAGTTCCAATGTGTTCTATGTGCCTACTGGCACATAGAACATATTGGAACTCAGGGCACGAAATGATAACAGATTTTAAAGGCAGTCCCAAACATGTCTGGCATTCCAGAAAATCAAGGGGTGCAAAAAATTGCACTCCTGCACTCCTAAAGTATGCAAGGCCTGTAATGATGCTGTATTCTGAATATCAAAAGATGTTGACTGGTGGATATGAAGAAGCCAATTTTCAACAAGAGGCCCCAGGGGGCCTGAGGCATTCACCTGACATGGTAGCCTAAATATCAACTCAGAGAATTGATTTCAACAAGTTGCATCTGCTCCTCCTAAGAAAAGTTTATACCAAATATCCAAAGATTCTGACCAGTGGATCTAAAAAAAAAAGATTTTTAAAGAATATTCCTCATATTGAACTAAGTTATAATTCGGGCTCCCACAGGGAGCCAATATATGAACCCAGGGACTTGGCTTCAACAAACTTGAATCTCACCCCCCTAAGATTGCTGCATGCCAAATATCAAAACATTCCGACTGCTGGATCTGAAGAAGAAGATTTTAAAGAAAAATTCCTCATATTGACTAAGTTATAATCGGGCTCCCACAGGGAGTTCAAATATGGACCCAGGGACTTGGCTTTAACAAACTTGAATTCGCCCCCCCTCCCCCCCCCCCCCCCCCCCCCCCCCCCCCCAAGGATGCTACACACCACATATCAAAACATTCTGACTGCTGGATCTGAAGAAGAAGATTTTTTAAGAAAATTCCTCATTTTGAACTAAGTTATCATTCGGGCTCCCACAGTGAGCCCAAATAAGGACCTAGGGACATGGCTTCAACAAACTTGAATCTCACCCCCTAAGGATGCTGCATACCAAATATCAAAACATTCCGACTGCTGGATCTGAAGAAGATTTTTAAAGAAAATTCCTCATTTTGAACTAAGTTATCATTCGGGCTCCCACAGTGAGCCCAAATATGGACCTAGGGACATGGCTTGAACAAACTTGAATCTCACCCCTCTAAGGACGCTGCATACCAAATATCAAAACATTCCACTGCTGGATCTGAAGAAGATTTTTAAAGAAAATTTCTCATTTTAAACTAAGTTATAATTCGGGCTACCACAGTGAGCCCAAATATGAACCCAGGGTCTTGGCTTGAACAAACTTGAATCTCACCCCCCTAAGCATGCTGCATACCCAATATCAAAAGATTCTGCCTGCTGGATCTTGAGAAGAAGATTTTCAAAGAAATTTGCCTGAAATGCACTAAGTTCAAATTTGGGCTCCTATACTGAGTCCAAATATGAACCCAGAGAGCCGATTTGAACAAACTTGAATCAGATCCACCCCACAATGTTGCATACCAAATATCAAAAGATTCTGCCTGCTGGATCTGGAGAAGATTTTTTAAGAAATTTGCCTGAAATGCACTGAGTTCGAATTCGGGCTTCTATAGTGAGCCCAAATATGAATCCAGGGGGCTGATTTGAACAAACTTGAATCAGATCGACCCCCACAATGTTGCATACCAAATATCAAAAGATTCTGCCTGCTGGATCTGGAGAAGAAGATTGTAATAGATATATCACTATTTTGTGTACTATATGGGTAAATAATTGTACAGTTGTGCAGGTGTCCGGAGATATTTTGGACAAGGCGAAGCCGAGTCCAAATATTGGAGGACACCTGCACAACTGTACAATTATTTACCCATATAGTACACAAAATAGTGATATATGTGATTTAATCCACAGCCCCTCAATGTTAACAAAAGTCCAAAAAATTATATACTCTCCCAAAAAAGAAAGTGTGCATGCTGAAAAATAACACTATAAAAAGATATATATCATTTTCATTCATGGAAATTTTAATCAATCACAGATGAATCAATTTGTGATCAACACGAGAAATTTCATTACGCTATGACGAATACTCTTGGTGCCATGGAGAGTCAAAGACACTAAGGGTCAAACACAAAAGTCACACACTCAATATCTGGTATGACCTCCGTCTGCATCGACTACTGCTGTGCATCTACGCCTCATGGAAGTGAACAAGTTAGCATGGAAGTGGGTTAGGATAGGGTTAGGTTAGGGTTAGGTTAGGCTAAGCCTAACTCTAACCATACTCTACACCACTGCAGTCGAGCACGACGATGACATAACGTTAAAATTGGACGAACTGCAGGTCTGCGAGGACGTAAGCCGTATTCTCTCAGCCGGTTGATTACTGTTTGAGGATGTATCCGTCTCAGGTTAGGGATGTTCCTGGCTGTCGTCGTTGCCGTTTGTTGCCGGTTCTGGAGATGGACGACACGGATATACCAATCTTGTGCAGGGATGGTAACTCGGGGTCTCCCGGAGCGGGGTCGGTCTCGAACGTCATCATGTTGTGCATGTCGATGGACTAGCCTGTCTACAGTGTTACAGTGGCAGTTCAAATGCTGGGCAACCTCTCTGTGTGTTCTGCCAGCTCTAATCATACCCAGGGCAAGGAGACGTTGATTCATTGTTAATCTTGGCATGCTAATGTGGAGTCGTTTTAACAGCAGCGCAAGTTTGAATGTGAATGATAGGAAGGCCTTACTTTAGTGTTTAAATACCCAAGGATTCACACTGCTGCATGAATTTTCAGACTCTCCACGTGCAAAACATGCCTTTTCACAAACGTGCAGCACGTCATTTAACGTTAATGCAATTTTAACGGGGAAAGCTGTTTTTGTGTTCAATATAACTTATTCATGAACAGGTTAACACTCTTTACACCTACGAAAATATTTTTTTGGAGTTTGATCAATTTCTGCAATGCACACTTTCTTTTTTGGGCGAGTATATTTTAGAAAGTTTGACACGAGTAAAACCGCATTTTAAAACACTTTTTGCTTGCTCTACCCCCGAAAAACAAAATGGGCATAACCCATTGTTTGCTTGCTAGGAAGTCTATTGAAGTTATGATACGCATCAGGAGTTCAGATATTGTGAACAGATCTGTAGCTTTGAAGTGAACTCACATCAGGACGTAATTTGTTCTCCCGCTAATATAATGTCTCAGCTCAAGGGTGGAACACTTATTCAATCCCTCATCGAAAGTGCGGCAGATAAATTTAATAATCGTTCATTTTTAAAGCATTTGGAATAATAATTCTTTTTTTTATCTGAAGAAGAGGTTCGCTTTCCCTCAGGGGTGGCGGGTGGTGGTGCCTGATTGCCATCTTAATATTTGAAAAAAGGGTGTTTTTTTTTAGGTTATTTATTTATTTACTGGTGTTTAAGGTCACTTTTCTGCATCTGTGGCTAATTGTGACCACAAAAAAAGGTGTAAAGTCAAGTTTAGCCAATCGTTTACACCCATGCTGCCCATTTTAGGGGACTTCTACCCCGGGCACTGGTGACCAGGTCCTATTTCACCAGTAAAACTGAACTTGTTTACCACAGCAAATAAGCACTGCTTCACTTCCGAGGTTTCCACAAGAGTCTTTTTAGTTTACCAGGGCTGTTGGTTATTAAAAGCAACAAAAAATTAAAATGACACGATGCACACTCAATTCAGTAGCTTTGTCGAGAAAAGCTTGTCGATAATTCATGTGTTAGAAAGTTTTTCACACCTCCTTTACAGCATCTTTACTTTTGAATGGTTATGATTACAGTACCATGACAATCGTACAAATATCTAGTTATTGGGACTGTTTCAAAACCGTCCCAATATCCAGATATTGGTACTGTTTTACTGAGCTTTTCTCATCAAAACCGTACTTGGTGTGATTTTATAGGGCTTGTTTTCATGACAGAGAACAAAAGAAATATTAGGTAGCTGTGGATTAATTTAAGGAAATTTGCCAGAAATGCACTAAGTTTGAATTCGAGCTGATTTGAACAAACTTGAATCAGATCCACCCCACAATGTTGCATACCAAATATTAAAAGATTCTGCCTGCTGGATCTGGAGAAGAAGACTTTTTAAGAAATTTGCCTGAAATGCACTAAGTTCGAATTCGGGCTTCTATAGTGAGCTCAAATATGAATCCAGGGGGCCAATTTGAACAAACTTGAATCAGATCCACCCCACAATGTTGCATACCAAATATCAAAAGATTCTGCCTGCTGGATCTGGAGAAGAAGATTTTTAAGGAAATTTGCCTGAAATGCACTAAGTTTGAATTCGAGCTTCTATAGTGAGCCCAAATATGAATCCAGGGGGCCGATTTGAACAAACTTGAATCAGATCCACCCCACAATGTTGCATACCAAATATCCAAAGATTCTGCGTGCTGGATCTGGAGAAGAAGATTTTTTAAGAAATTTGCCTGAAATGCACTAAGTTCGAATTCAGGCTCCTATACTGAGCCCAAATATAAACCCACGGGGCCGATTTGAACAAACTTGAATCAGATCCACCCTACAATGTTGCATACCAAATATCAAAAGATTCTGCCTGCTGGATCTGGAGAAGATTTTTTAATGTTTTTCCCATTGCCTACGGTGTTAAAAAGTGCTGACTCAGCACTTTTTTAAAGTCCCGAAACTGTACCCTATGATAAAACCGATGGCATTTTTTTTTACCAATCCTTTCTGTTGGTCCTAAAGAAGCTTCACACCAAATAAAAATTCTCGGTGCCATGCAGTTTTGGAGATATGGGCGGTTTAATTTTTTTCTATTTTTAGCTTCTGCGGTTCCCACGGGGCTAAGGGGAAAAAAAAATTGGCATAAATTAAGTACTTATGACCCAATAAGCCCTCACATAAAATTTGGTTCAAATCAACCTCTCGGTTCGGAAATAGAAATTTCGGACGGGACCAAAAATTTTGCCCCTCCCATAACGACGCCAAATATAGCCCATCAAACTTCTCTTGGACAAATCTGAGTCTACACCTTAAAAGGAAGCTGCATACCTTATATCAAGTCTCTGCTACTGCTGGTTCACAAGAAGAAGATTTTCAAAGATTTTGGTGCCCCTTGGGGGCATGGTACCACCCAGGAGGAGGGGCAACTTCATTTGAACAAACATGAATTGGCATTAGGTAATAAATATTTACACAACATTTGAATAAAATTGGGCTAGTGGTTTTGAAGAAGAGGTTGATAATGTAAAGTTAACGCGGGACGACGGACAGAATGCGATCAGTAAAGCTCCCACTGAGCTTCGCTCAGGTGAGCTAAAAATATTTCTCATATTGCTGAATTCCAGCTGTCACAGGAAGTTCAAACATAAATCAAGTGACCTGATTTTTCTACAAATTTAAATCTGACCCTCTAAGGATACTGTGTAACAAATGTCAAAAGATTTTGACTGGTGGATCTGAACAAGAAGATTTTTAAAGAATTTCTCTCATATTGTTTGAATCTATAATTCAGACTAATAAGGAGCCCTTAAATAGCCTCACAAACTTGATTTGAACAAACTTGAATCTGACCCCCATGATGATGTATACAAAGTACAAACTTGAATCAGACCCCCATGAAGATGTATACAAAGTATCAAAAATGTCTGAGTGGTGAATGTCGAAAAAGGAGATTTTCAAGGAGTGTTCCACATATTGCACCAAGTTTAAATTCTTCCCCTCCAATTTACCCCATCCTCCACCAGGATGTTGTATAAGAAAATTTTTGACCTGTGGATTTGAAGAAGATATTCAAACTATATTCCTCACACTGCAATAACTTCACATGTGGGCTCCTTTATGGATATTCTCACTGGTGGTTCTTGCGAAGAAGATTTTTAAAGACGATTCCTCATATTACACAGATGTGTCCCCATAGGGTTTCCATATATTAACCTAAGAACTTGTTTACAACAAAAATTCATCTGCCCTCCCCCCCACCCCACCCCCACACACATGCATATTTCCACCCCTAAGTATGCTGTGCACCAAATATCCAAAGATTCAGACTGGCGGTTGTGCTTCTGGAAATCTAAAGTTAAAATTCAACCTCAAATTTAGAGTCCAAATATGACTTAATATTGAAGAAACCTACATCTGACCCCATAATGATGTTGTACACCAAATGATTCTGAGTGGTGGTTCTAAAGGATTTTTAAAGAGTAGTCCACCTTTTGTCAAGATTTGCAAAACCCATATGAATCCCAAATAGGAACATGGGGACATGATTTGAACAAACTACAATCTGCTCCCCCCATCCCCCCCCCCCCCCACCCCCCAACAATTATGTCACATACCAAGTAATAAAAGATTTTGACTGGTGGTACTGAAGAAGATTTTTAAAGAATGTTCCTAATACCTAATATTGCACTAAGTTAAAACTCGAGCCCAAATATGAACCAAGGGTTGTGATTTGAACAATATAACAAATATCAAAAAGATTCTGACTCTTGGATCTGAAGAAGATTTATTAAGATTATTCCTCATATTGCACTAAGGGCAAATTGGTTTGCCCTTAGTGCAATATGAGGAATAATCTTAATTTTCAAAGAAATTTGCCTGAAATGCACTAACTTCAAATTTGGGCTCCTATACTGAGTCCAAATATGAACCCAGAGAGCCGATTTGAACAAACTTGAATCAGATCCACCCCACAATGTTGCATACCAAATATCAAAAGATTCTGCCTGCTGGATCTGGAGAAGATTTTTTAAGAAATTTGCCTGAAATGCACTGAGTTCGAATTCGGGCTTCTATAGTGAGCCCAAATATGAATCCAGGGGGCTGATTTGAACAAACTTGAATCAGATCGACCCCCACAATGTTGCATACCAAATATCAAAAGATTCTGCCTGCTGGATCTGGAGAAGAAGATTGTAATAGATATATCACTATTTTGTGTACTATATGGGTAAATAATTGTACAGTTGTGCAGGTGTCCGGAGATATTTTGGACAAGGCGAAGCCGAGTCCAAATATTGGAGGACACCTGCACAACTGTACAATTATTTACCCATATAGTACACAAAATAGTGATATATGTGATTTAATCCACAGCCCCTCAATGTTAACAAAAGTCAAAAAAATTGTATACTCTCCCAAAAAAGAAAGTGTGCATGCTGAAAAATAACACTATAAAAAGATATATATCATTTTCATTCATGGAAATTTTAATCAATCACAGATGAATCAATTTGTGATCAACACGAGAAATTTCATTATGCTATGACGAATACTCTTGGTGCCATGGAGAGTCAAAGACACTAAGGGTCAAACACAAAAGTCACACTCTCAATATCTGGTATGACCTCCGTCTGCATCGACTACTGCTGTGCATCTACGCCTCATGGAAGTGAACAAGTTAGCATGGAAGTGGGTTAGGATAGGGTTAGGTAGGGTTAGGTTAGGGTTAGGTTAGGCTAAGCCTAACTCTAACCCTACTCTACACCACTGCAGTCGAGCACGACGATGACATAACGTTAAAATCGGACGAACTGCAGGTCTGCGAGGACGTAAGCCGTATTCTCTCAGCCGGTTGTTTACTGTTTGAGGATGTATCCGTCTCAGGTTAGGGATGTTCCTGGCTGTCGTCGCTGCCGTTTGTTACCGGTTCTGGAGATGGACGACACGGATATACCAATCTTGTGCAGGGATGGTAACTCGGGGTCTCCCGGAGCGGGGTCGGTCTCGAACGTCATCATGTTGTGCATGTCGATGGACTAGCCTGTCTACAGTGTTACAGTGGCAGTTCAAATGCTGGGCAACCTCTCTGTGTGTTCTGCCAGCTCTAATCATACCCAGGGCAAGGAGACGTTGATTCATTGTCAATCTTGGCATGCTAATGTGGAGTCGTTTTAACAGCAGCGCAAGTTTGAATGTGAAAGATAGGAAGGCCTTACTTTAGTGTTTAAATACCCAAGGATTCACACTGCTGCATGAATTTTCAGACTCTCCACGTGCAAAACATGCCTTTTCACAAACGTGCAGCACGTCATTTAACGTTAATGCAATTTTAACGGGGAAAGCTGTTTTTGTGTTCAATATAACTTATTCATGAACAGGTTAACACTCTTTACACCTACGAAAATATTTTTTTGGAGTTTGATCAATTTCTGCAATGCACACTTTCTTTTTTGGGCGAGTATATTTTAGAAAGTTTGACACGAGTAAAACCGCATTTTAAAACACTTTTTGCTTGCTCTACCCCCGAAAAACAAAATGGGCATAACCCATTGTTTGCTTGCTAGGAAGTCTATTGAAGTTATGATACGCATCAGGAGTTCAGATATTGTGAACAGATCTGTAGCTTCGAAGTGAACTCATATCAGGACGTAATTTGTTCTCCCGCTAATATAATGTCTCAGCTCAAGGGTGGAACACTTATTCAATCCCTCATCGAAAGTGCGGCAGATAAATTTAATAATCGTTCATTTTTAAAGCATTTGGAATAATAATTCTTTTTTTTATCTGAAGAAGAGGTTCGCTTTCCCTCAGGGGTGGCGGGTGGTGGTGCCTGATTGCCATCTTAATATTTGAAAAAAGGGTGTTTTTTTTAGGTTATTTATTTATTTACTGGTGTTTAAGGTCACTTTTCTGCATCTGTGGCTAATTGTGACCACAAAAAAAGGTGTAAAGTCAAGTTTAGCCAATCGTTTACACCCATGCTGCCCATTTTAGGGGACTTCTACCCCGGGCACTGGTGACCAGGTCCTATTTCACCAGTAAAACTGAACTTGTTTACCACAGCAAATAAGCACTGCTTCACTTCCGAGGTTTCCACAAGAGTCTTTTTAGTTTACCAGGGCTGTTGGTTATTAAAAGCAACAAAAAATTAAAATGACACGATGCACACTCAATTCAGTAGCTTTGTCGAGAAAAGCTTGTCGATAATTCATGTGTTAGAAAGTTTTTTACACCTCCTTTACAGCATCTTTACTTTTGAATGGTTATGATTACAGTACCATGACAATCGTACAAATATCTAGTTATTGGGACTGTTTCAAAACCGTCCCAATATCCAGATATTGGTACTGTTTTACTGAGCTTTTCTCATCAAAACCGTACTTGGTGTGATTTTATAGGGCTTGTTTTCATGACAGAGAACAAAAGAAATATTAGGTAGCTGTGGATTAATTTAAGGAAATTTGCCAGAAATGCACTAAGTTTGAATTCGAGCTTCTATAGTGAGCCCAAATATGAACCCAGGGAGCTGATTTGAACAAACTTGAATCAGATCCACCCCACAATGTTGCATACCAAATATTAAAAGATTCTGCCTGCTGGATCTGGAGAAGAAGACTTTTTAAGAAATTTGCCTGAAATGCACTAAGTTCGAATTCGGGCTTCTATAGTGAGCCCAAATATGAATCCAGGGGGCCAATTTGAACAAACTTGAATCAGATCCACCCCACAATGTTGCATACCAAATATCAAAAGATTCTGCCTGCTGGATCTGGAGAAGAAGATTTTTAAGGAAATTTGCCTGAAATGCACTAAGTTTGAATTCGAGCTTCTATAGTGAGCCCAAATATGAATCCAGGGGGCCGATTTGAACAAACTTGAATCAGATCCACCCCACAATGTTGCATACCAAATATCAAAAGATTCTGCGTGCTGGATCTGGAGAAGAAGATTTTTTAAGAAATTTGCCTGAAATGCACTAAGTTCGAATTCAGGCTCCTATACTGAGCCCAAATATAAACCCACGGGGCCGATTTGAACAAACTTGAATCAGATCCACCCTACAATGTTGCATACCAAATATCAAAAGATTCTGCCTGCTGGATCTGGAGAAGATTTTTTAATGCTTTTCCCATTGCCTACGGTGTTAAAAAGTGCTGACTCAGCACTTTTTTAAAGTCCCGAAACTGTACCCTATGATAAAACCGATGGCAATTTTTTTTTACCAATCCTTTCTGTTGGTCCTAAAGAAGCTTCACACCAAATAAAAATTCTCGGTGCCATGCAGTTTTGGAGATATGGGCGGTTTAATTTTTTTCTATTTTTAGCTTCTGCGGTTCCCACGGGGCTAAGGGGAAAAAAAAATTGGCATAAATTAAGTACTTATGACCCAATAAGCCCTCACATAAAATTTGGTTCAAATCAGCCTCTCGGTTCGGAAATAGAAATTTCGGACGGGACCAAAAATTTTGCCCCTCCCATAACGACGCCAAATATAGCCCATCAAACTTCTCTTGGACAAATCTGAGTCTACACCTTAAAAGGAAGCTGCATACCATATATCAAGTCTCGGCTACTGCTGGTTCACAAGAAGAAGATTTTCAAAGATTTTGGTGCCCCTTGGGGGCATGGTACCACCCAGGAGGAGGGGCAACTTCATTTGAACAAACATGAATTGGCATTAGGTAATAAATATTTACACAACATTTGAATAAAATTGGGCTAGTGGTTTTGAAGAAGAGGTTGATAATGTAAAGTTAACGCGGGACGACGGACAGAATGCGATCAGTAAAGCTCCCACTGAGCTTCGCTCAGGTGAGCTAAAAATATTTCTCATATTGCTGAATTCCAGCTGTCACAGGAAGTTCAAACATAAATCAAGTGACCTGATTTTTCTACAAATTTAAATCTGACTCTCTAAGGATACTGTGTAACAAATGTCAAAAGATTTTGACTGGTGGATCTGAACAAGAAGATTTTTAAAGAATTTCTCTCATATTGTTTGAATCTATAATTCAGACTAATAAGGAGCCCTTAAATAGCCTCACAAACTTGATTTGAACAAACTTGAATCTGACCCCCATGATGATGTATACAAAGTATCAAAAATGTCTGAGTGGTGAATGTCGAAAAAGGAGATTTTCAAGGAGTGTTCCACATATTGCACCAAGTTTAAATTCTTCCCCTCCAATTTACCCCATCCTCCACCAGGATGTTGTATAAGAAAATTTTTGACCTGTGGATTTGAATAAGATATTCAAACTATATTCCTCACACTGCAATAACTTCACATGTGGGCTCCTTTATGGATATTCTCACTGGTGGTTCTTGCGAAGAAGATTTTTAAAGACGATTCCTCATATTACACAGAGGTGTCCTCATAGGGTTTCCATATATTAACCTAAGAACTTGTTTACAACAAAAATTCATCTGCCCTCCCCCCCACCCCACCCCCCACACACATGCATATTTCCACCCCTAAGTATGCTGTGCACCAAATATCCAAAGATTCAGACTGGCGGTTGTGCTTCTGGAAATCTAAAGTTAAAATTCAACCTCAAATTTAGAGTCCAAATATGACTTAATATTGAAGAAACCTACATCTGACCCCATAATGATGTTGTACACCAAATGATTCTGAGTGGTGGTTCTAAAGGATTTTTAAAGAGTAGTCCACCTTTTGTCAAGATTTGCAAAACCCATATGAATCCCAAATAGGAACATGGGGACATGATTTGAACAAACTACAATCTGCTCCCCCCATCCCCCCCCCACCCCCCAACAATTATGTCACATACCAAGTAATAAAAGATTTTGACTGGTGGTACTGAAGAAGATTTTTAGAGAATGTTCTTAATACCTAATATTGCACTAAGTTAAAACTCGAGCCCAAATATGAACCAAGGGTTGTGATTTGAACAATATAACAAATATCAAAAAGATTCTGACTCTTGGATCTGAAGAAGATTTATTAAGATTATTCCTCATATTGCACTAAGGGCAAATTGGTTTGAACAAACTTACTCCCCCCCCCCCCCCCCCCCCCCCCAAACCCGTCCCCAAACACCCCATATGAATGTACTGCAAATATCAAAAGATTCTGACTATTGGTTCTGGATAAGAAGATTTTTAAAGAATATCTATCATAGTGAACTAAGTTAAAATTTGCACTGCAAGAGGAAACCCTGTGAATTGATTTCAACAAACTTTAATCTTACCTCCATTTTGGATACTGAACAACAAATATTAAAGGCTTCTGATTTGTGGTTCTTAAGAATATTTTGAAGACCTTTTCCAAAATGTGGGGTCTTGTATGTTTCAACACCAAATTTCTTACTAGTATCCAGTAAACAAACTGTTTGATATTGGTGGGACATCTATGAGACAGAAAACTCAATAAACTTTGTGTCACATTTGGGTTTGACTTCTCTTGCAGGCTCAACCACAAGATTGAGTTAACCCCAAAACTCTTTACCTCTTTTAATTCAAATTCTACCAACCCCCCTCCCCCACCCCACCCCCACCCCACACACACCGAAATTAGATTAACTATATTAACATGTAGATGCTGAATGTGACTTTACATCCTTCTTTAAACAATTTCATCAGGTGAGTGATTAAGGCCCTTGGGGCCTCTTGTTTTGCATATTCACTTAAAATCTAAAATAAATAAAATCACAGTGGACAGCATGTTTCTCAGCATTTCAGCACTGCTAGAATCCTGGGCATTTAAATCCTCTGACATGGACAACAGATTTATAAATATATGACTTCATTTATCTGTGATGTTAAACTAATCATAGATGTTGTATGACACTTTAAATCCTTCCTGAAACAACCTCATCAGGTGAGTGCTTTAGACCCCCTGGGGCTGCTTGTATTTTCCTAATACTCGAAATTTTTTTGCCTTAAGAATTAATATTTTTTTGGCGAAAAAAATAAATTGATTCTCAGGCACCTTGACATTGAAGTAAATGGCCTGCGCTTGGGGTTTGTAGTGAAATGACAGTTGTAGCACGAAAATGAGAAAAAATGAAAGCAAAGAGAGCATTGTTTTAAAGACTGAAAGTGAACTGATCCTATTATCCTTATGTGGAGGTGCCTGAATTTTTTTTTTATAACTTCAATCAAACACCTTCAAAACCCATTATGATGCAAAAAGAAAAAAAATACCCATATGACCTGGTGGGTTTGAAGAAGGAGATTTTTAAAGAAATTTCCTCATGCCACACAAAGTTAAAAAAATTTAGGTTGCCATAGGGAGCCCAAATATGGACACAGTGACTTGATTTAAACTAACTGGAATCTGACCCCACTAAGGACATCACAGACTAAATATTAAAAGATTATGACTGGGAGATCTGAAAAAGGTTTTTAAACAATATTCCTCATATTGTACTAAGTTTTTAAAGAATATTCCTCTTGTGGCACTAACTTAAAATTTGGGCTCCCACAAGGAGCTCAAATATGACCCCAAGGACAAGATTTAATTAAAACTGAATCTGAACCTCCTAAGGATACTGCATATCAAAACATTTGGACTGGTAGATCTCATGAAGAATATCTTTAAAGATATTCCTCATATTTCACTAAGTTAAAGTTTTTGAGTTCCTCAAATTGCACCAAGTTAAAATTCAGGCTCTCATAGGGAGCCCAAATATAAACCCATGGACTTGACTTGAACAAACTTGATTCTGCCTGCCCCCCCCCCCCCCCCCCCCCCCATAGATGTTGTATACCAAACATGAAGGGATTCTGACTGTTGGAGCTGAAGAAGAAGATTTTTAAAGAAATTTACTCAAATTGTACAAAGTTAAACTTTGGGCTCCAATAAAGAGCCCAAATACTCACTCAGGGACCCGATTTGTACAAACTTTAATCTGACCCCCCTATAGATGTTGTATACCAAATATGAAAGCATTCTGACTGGTGGATCTGAAGAAGATTTTTAAAGAAATTTCCTCATATTTCACTAAGTTAAAATTCGGGCTCCTACAGGGAGCCCAATTATTAACACAGGGACTTGATTTGAACAAACTTGAATCTGACCCAATAGAGATGTTATATATACCAAATATCAAAAGATTCTAAAAGATGGTTTTGGAGAAGAAGATTTTTTTAATTTAAAAAAAAAAAATTATGGGTGCTATCAGAGTAATGCCCCTTGTAGGGCCCCTTGCGGGCGTGGAAAGTTTATTTGTAAAAGTTCACGACGGATGACGACGGACGATGAATGGCAAGCGATAAGTTAAGGTCCCTTTGGTGAGCTAAATAACAAAAATGCGGTGTCAGAACAGGCAATCACCTCAAATTTAACTAAAATTCAGCAGTTTAGGAGGAGCTGGTGCAAACACCATGTTCACGGATGACAGACGGTGAGTGGTCACTGTAACTCATCCTGACTTTCAATCAGGTGAGCTAAAAAAATAATTTTGACAACTTGGTGTCAACAGTATCAACATTTAACTTTGGTTAGACATAAAAAACATACATTTGCATACCAAAGATCACTTCATTCCAGTTGTTCTAATTGAAAATAACACATCAACCAAAACTGTCAATGTGCAGCAGCTCCAACTCAGGGTTCCCATGGATTGGCTTCTGAACAATTTTCTCAAAACTTTTAAAAACCACCCTTGGTTTCTAACCACTTCCAATTCTCTTCCTGACTCCTGTCCATTTGAGAATTAAAGGTAGAACAACTGGGTTTTAGTTATTTTGATTGTTTCCCACAAAACCAAGGCCTTAAATATTAAAGGGAAAGACAGCATCAAGATGCAGAAGCACGCATTATCTCCAGGCACCTCATTTCCATAGCATTCCTGCAAAATATGAGAAAGCAAAACACTACCTCTCACCACTACAACCCTGTGCTGTACATACCACCACCCCATCAAATTTTATTCCAAACAATTTTTGTGATGGAGATGACAGTGGTCTGATGAATACCAAGACTATCAAATAATTGGGGGTGCGGTGGCTCAGTTGGTAGAGGTGCAGGCTGCAAGCCGAGAGGTCCTCGGTTCGAATCCCACCTGCGGCAACCACGTTGTGTCCTTGGGCAAGACACTTCACCCCGATTGCCTACATGGGGGCACGATGACGCTGTGTACTGAGGCATACTGCACGTCGATGGTGCGCATGTCTTCAACCACTCTAACCCTGCCTGCGCTGCGGTGCAGAGTTCAGAGTTACGATGTTGGAGAGCTGACAGCTGCTCGTCGTTGCTCGGTGGTTCTCTCTGGGTACTCCGGCTTCCTCCACCCGTAAAACTGTCACGTTTTTTGTCACGGTCACGATTAGCCATTGTGCATAAGTATGTGACCTTAAACATCAATAAATAAATAAATAAATACTATCAAATAATTCATTAAAAGCTAAAGTAGGGAGGAATATTTAAAAAATAAAAAGAATATATAAAATTTTGACTTACTTTCAACAACAGATGACTTGAAATACAAGTGTTGTTTCATAACTACCCTCCTCTTTGAAGTATGACAACCAAGAGGGCAACTGCCATTGTGATTCTTTATGATCTCTTCCTATGATCTCTTCCACAGATACTTCTACTGTAAAGTTTGAATCTGAAATTAAATTTAAAAACTAAAATTCCAGATTGTTGATACATGTTTTAAATATTAAGAACATTTCAGTGATTGAAAATGATGGTAATAATTCATAGTGTACAAACTCCCCAGTGTCACAACTGAACAATAATTATTGTTTGAATGGCTGATCAGAAGCAATACCACATTCAAAAATATCAACCTTATACTTTTCGATTTTTATGTTACTTCAAATTATTTAGATCTGAATGAACACAACCAATCTTCAAAACAAACAAGTCTCAAGAAATCCAACCTATATAAAACTACATTTCACAAAATTTCTGGGACAATTTGTGTGGGCAAATTACGATAATCCAATCAGTTTGCAAATGTTAATAAATGAGAGCTATTGCTGAAGGCATTCCCACCTACCACAGTGATGGCTCCATGAGGTACACATACAAAACAAAAGTGGCCTGCTATAATACAGATCTGCCCTCTCTGATAGTTTTCTTAGAAAAGATGCCAACAGCAAGATATATCAGAAAGAACAGACAGATGAAATAATTTGGGGATAATATAACCTATCTCCAGCAGTAATGTAGGTACATGCATAGTGGCTAATGATTTGTGTCAAGTTTCAATGCGATGAGAAAAAGATTTTATGAGGAAAATCTGTGCACGTATATTCTGTTTTAATTGAAAGTTTTAAATGCGAAAACTCAGAAAGAAATATACCCAATTAATAGTGACCTTAGTTTGCCTCTGAAAACAGAAAAATGAACATTTGTGTAAAGTTTTACTACAATGAACTGAAAATTCAATGGATTACTTTCTGAAGACTTTTTCTTATAAAAAATTCAAAAGTGTCATGAACCCCTCCCCTCCCCCCCCCCCCTCCCCAACCAATATTTAAAATTGAGGATAGGGAGTGTGGTGGCTGCATGAATACCATACTGAACTTCAAACTGGTACATCAAGGGTTCTATCCCTACTAGGGTTAACTACATTGTGTCCTTCAGCAAGGCACTTAATCCTGATTGATGTGGGGGCACAGTGGCTCTGTGCAATAAGGCTTATTGTGCATCGATGGCACACATGTCTTTGACCAATGATAACCCTGCTTTCGTGGAGTCAGTACATTGGGGAATCTGACAGTTCCTTGCCATGGCTTGGTGGTTCTCCCTGGTTTCCTCCACACGTAAAATTGTCTGACACAAGGTGACCTAGCGGTCAATAGTGCCATTACACCCTAATAAAAAATTTTTAAAAAATTAAAAATAATTGGAAGTAGCTGCAGTATGTACAAGTCCATTGGATTGGTTACTGATCATGTGTGAACAGTCTCTTTGACTTTCAGAAAATTGTAGTAGTTATGCAAACAAGTAGATCTTAAATAAAGACAAGTGAATCCAATAGAAGTGAAGAAGGCCTCACACTGACAAAGGTGGTTAATAAAAATAAAATTTTTCTATAAATTATTTTTTTCATTTTATACCTACCACATGGACAAAACCTGTGTAACTTCATTTACATCTCTGGTAAAAAAAAAATGCGCCAATTTAGTTGTCCTCCAGAGCTGAATCCCTGGAGAGACTGTAAATGTTAAAAAAAAACAAGAGGGCCCTTGGGGCCTGAGGCACTCACCTGACCAGAATTCTTTGAAGGAGGATTTAATTAGCATCTATGGCTAGTTAACACTACACAGGAATGAAGTTATTTAATTATTTATATCTGCTGTCCATGTCAGATTTATTTTTTTCTAGTATTGGGATCCTACCACAGGAATAACGCCCTGGTTTCCAGTAATACAAAAGTAAGGAGTCCAAATATCAACCTAGGGACTTTGCTTGAACAAACTTCCCTCTACCCCTGTAGCCCCAGGATGCTGTAAACCAAATATCAATAGATTCTGGATGGTGGATCTGAAGAAGGAGATTTTTTTTAAAGATTATTTGTTATAATACACTAAGTTAAAATTTGGGTCCCCATAGGGACCCCAAATAAGAATCCAGGGACTTCATCTGAACAAACATGAATCTGAGCATGGCTGAGGTATTTTATACTAAGTTGCAAAACATTCTGAATGTTGTTTCTCAGGAAGATTTCAAAGAATATTCCTCTTTTGCACTAAGTTAAAATTAGGACTCCCACAGGGAACTCACCCCCCCCCCCCCCCTCCCCACACAGGATGTTGTGCACCAAATATAAAAAAATTGTGATTGGTGGTTTGGGAGAAGATTTTGATAATATTACCAATTTGGCACATGTTAAAATGCCCCCCCCCCCTTGAAACCCAAATATCAACCCAGGGCCTGAACAAATGAATTGAATTGAATCTGAACCCTGGATGTTGTATGCCAAATATCAAAAGATTCTGATTGGATCTACGTAAGCAGATGTTTGAAGATTATTCCACATATTGGATTAAGTCAAAATTCTCCAATAGGGAGCTGAAATATTAAACCAGGGACTTGATTTTAACAAACTTGAATCTGATTATCCTAAGGGCAGTGTATACCATGTATCAAAAGGGTCTATCTGGGGGTTTCATAAAAAATTTTTTTTAAAGAATATTCCTCATATTGCTACAAGTAAAAATTTGGGTTCTAAAACGGAGCACAAATATTAATCAAAAGACTTGATTTGAACAAACTTGAATCTGACCCCCGTAAGGATGCTGTATACCATATATCAAAAGATTCTGACCAGTCAATCAGAAGATGAAGATTTTTAAAGATTAATCCCCCATATTGCACTATGTTAAAATTCCGCTTTCCTAGGCAGCCAAAGTATCAACCGATGGACTTGATTTGAAGAAACTTGAATCTGACTTCAATGAAGATTCTGTATCCCATATATCAAAAGATTTTAACTACTGGTTCTGGAGAAGATAGAAGAGTTTTAAAGATTATTCCTAATTTTGGAGTAAGTTAAAATCCAGGCTCTAATAAGAGCTGGACTTTCGTCCGGTGCATACCCCCACGTGGTGTACCGCTTAGTGTGGGCATACCTATGACCAACAAATATCATTTATGAATATTCTCGTACGGATTGACAGACGGATGCACAGATGGACGGACACAATCCAGTATACCCCCCCCCCCCTCCCATTTTCTTCGAAAGTTTTCAAAAATTTCTAAGTCAAAAGGTATGATAAATTGTATTGTTTGGTGTTTGGAAGTTTTATGCAATGAGGCAGAAGCCTTTGTCATAGGCAAACTGCATGCCATATTTCACTGAAATCTGATAACCCCAATCCAGTATGCCCACCCCACCCCCCCCCCTCCCATTTTCTTTGAAAGTTTTCAACAATTTCCAACAATTTCTAAGTCAAAAGGTATGGTAAATTGTTGGTGTTTGGAAGTTTTATACAATGAGGCAGAAGCCTTTGTCATAGGCAAACTGCATGCCATATTTCACCAAAATCCGATAACCCATACCTGAGATACAGGCTGAACAGACAAATAATGTCTATTTCCTACAATTTCTAAGTCAAAAAAGGGGGATAACTCTAAAACGGAGAATGTGAGAAATATTGTTGAATCCTTTTTTTAAAGCCTATACCATAAGCAGTGTTCATGGCAAATTTCATTGCAATAGAACATTCGATACCCGAGATACAGGCTGAACAGACAAAATTTGGCTCGGACGGACACAATTTCTAAGTGAACAAGTAATAAAAAAAAAAAATCCTAAAAAAAAATAACTAGTGTGGGCATACATATGACCAACAAATATTATAAAACATGATAATTTACTTAAGTTATGAATATTTTCAGACGGACGGACGGACGGACAGATGGATGCACGGACGCATGTAATCCAGTATACCCCCATTTTCTTCGAAAGTGGGGGTATAATAAGGAACCCAAATATTAACCCAAAGACTTGATTTGAACAAACTTAGATCTGACCTCCCCAAGGATGCTGTATACCAAATTTCAAAAGATTCTGACTGGTGGATCTGAAGAAGATTTTTAAATATTATTTCCCCATAGGGAGCCCAAATTTTAACTGAGGGTCTTGCTCTGAACAAACTTGAATTGGACTGAGTGGATTTGAAAAAGATGATTTTTAAAGATTATTCCCCATACCCCATACTGCATTAAGATAAAATTCAGGGTCCCACAGAGAGCCGATTATTAACTGATGGACTTGATTAGAACAAAGTTGATACTGACCCCTGTAAAGATTCTGTATACCATATATCAAAATATTCTGCCTGGTGAATCTGAAGAAGAAGATTTTTGAAGATTATTCCCCATATTGCATTAAGTTAAATTCAGGCTCCTGTATTGAGCCAATACATGAACCTGGAGGCTTAATTTCAACATGCCTGACCCCTATGTATGCTGTATACTAAATATCAAAAGATTCTAATCAGTAGTTCTGGGGAAAATTTTTTTCAAAGGATTTGCAAATATGACTCTGCACTTTTTGATGCCCCTACAGAATAGAAGGACATTACCAATGACAATTTTATTTACCATTCCATTCTACTGGTCCTAAGGATGCTTCATACAAAATAACAGTAATCTGTTCTGTGCAGTTTCAGAAATACAGGTGCTTGAAAATGTTTCAATTTTTAGCTCCTGGGGGTCACACAGGGACACGGGAAATAATCTTTTTTTGCATGAATCAAGTACTTATAACTCAATAATACCATAAACTAAATCTGGTTCAAATCAGCTCATCAGTTCAGAAAATAGAAATTTCAGGCAGGGCAAAAAATCTTGCCTCTCTTGATATTACTAGCCACATGACTTAATATTTAACAAGAAGATCATTTATAGGCATCATTACCTGATTACAACCCAGGCCACATGAATCATTAGTTAAACTGTATGCAAGCTGACCTATTTAAAGTCGGAAGGAGCTAATGGTTGCATTAAAAGCCTGTATTTATATCAGTAGCCCAAGGACATCAATATTTAAGTAGAAGGTCATTTATAGGTTTAAGTAGAAGGTCATTTATAGGTCTCACTACCTGATTGCAATAGACATCATTACAAGCGAGCACACACAAATTGTTAGTTACACTGTACTCCAGCTGAGCTCTTTAGAGATGATTGGGGTTAATGCTGTCAGAAAACAGCAGTATTGATACTAGTAGCCACAGTAATTCAAAATTTAACAAGATCATTTATAGGTATCATTACCTCAATACGATAGACATTTAACAGGAAGACCATTTACAGGAATCATTACCAGATTGCAATAGAGTTCATTACAACCTAGTCCACAGCAATTATCAGTGAGTCCATAGTCCAGCAGAGCTCTTAGAGCTGATTGGGGCTAATGATCACAAAAAACGGCAGTATTGATATTAGTAGGCCCAGGACTTCAACATTTAATAAGAAGATCATTTATAGGTATCATTACCTCATTACAACCGACGTCATTACAACCCACCCCACATGTATTATTAGTTACGCTGTATTCCAGCTGAGCTCTTTAGAGCCAATTGGAGTTACTGTTCTAAAAAGTTGGGGTCCAAAGTCACAAAAAGAGGTAGTACTGGTATTAGTAGCACAAGGAATGAACATTTAACAGGTAGACCATTCATAGGTATCCTTAGTAGCAATATATACCATTAGAATATAGCACATATGAATTGTTAGTTACACTGTATTCCAGCCTACAGGAATTATCAGTGACTCCGTAGTCCAGCTGTGCTCTTTAGAGCTGATTGGGGTTAATGGTCTCAAAAAATGGCAGTATTGATATTAGTAAGTCCAGGACTTCGACATTTAACAAGGTTATCATTTATAGGTATCATTACCCCATTACAATAGACATCATTACAACCCACCCACAGGAATTATTAGTTACACTGTATTCCAGGTGAGCTCTTTAGAGCCAATTGGGGTCCACGGTCACAGAAAATGGCAGAATTGATATTAGTAGCCTAAGGACATCAACATTTAACAGAAAGACCATTCATAGGTATCATTACCTGATTGCAATAGATGTCATTACAACCTAGCCCACAGGAATTATCAGTGACACTGTATTCCAGCTGAGCTCTTTAGAGCTGATTGGGGTTAATGGTTTCAAAAAACGGCAGTATTGATACTAGTAGGCCCAGGACTTCAACATTTAACAAGAAGATCATTTATAGGTATCATTACCTCATTACAATAGACATCATTACAACCCACCCACACGAATTATTAGTTACACTGTATTCCAGGTGAGCTCTTTAGAGCCAATTGGGGTCCACGGCCACAGAAAATGGCAGAATTGATATTAGTAGCCTCAGGACAACAACATTTAACAGGAAGACCATTCATAGGTATCATTACCTGATTGCAATAGATGTCATTACAACCTAGCCCACAGTAATTATCAGTGACACTGTATTCCAGCTGAGCTCTTTAGAGCTGATTGGGGTTAATGGTTTCAAAAAATGGCAGTATTGATATTAGTAGGCCCAGGACTTCAACATTTAACAAGAATATCATTTATAGGTATCATTACCTCATTACAATAGACATCATTACAACCCACCCACACGAATTATTAGTTACACTGTATTTCAGTTGAGCTCTTTAGAGCCAATTGGGGTCCACGGCCACAGAAAATGGCAGAATTTATATTAGTAGCCTAAGGACATCAACATTTAACAGGAAGACCATTCATAGGTATCATTACCTGATTGCAATAGATGTCATTACAACCTAGCCCACAGTAATTATCAGTGACACTGTATTCCAGCTGAGCTCTTTAGAGCTGATTGGGGTTAATGGTTTAAAAAAATGGCAGTATTGATATTAGTAGGCCCAGGACTTCAACATTTAACAAGAATATCATTTATAGGTATCATTGCCTCATTACAATAGACATCATTACAACCCAGCCCACAGGAATTATTAGTTACACTGTATTCCAGGTGAGCTCTTTAGAGCCAATTGGGGTCCACGGTCACAGAAAATGGCAGAATTGATATTAGTAGCCTAAGGACATCAACATTTAACAGGAAGACCATTCATAGGTACCATTACCTGATTGCAATAGATGTCATTACAACCTAGCCCACAGGAATTATCAGTGACACTGTATTCCAGCTGAGCTCTTTAGAGCTGATTGGGGTTAATGGTCTCAAAAATCGGTAGTATTGATATTATTAGCCCCAGGACTTCAACACTTAACAAGAATATCATTTATAGGTATCATTACCTCATTACAATAGACATCATTACCACCCACCCACGAGAATTATTAGTTACACTGTATTCCAGGTGAGCTCTTTAGAGCCAATTGGGGTCCACGATCACAGAAAATGGCAGAATTGATATTAGTAGCCTAAGGACATCAACATTTAACAGGAAGACCATTCATAGGTACCATTACCTGATTGCAATAGATGTCATTATAACCTAGCACGCAGGAATTATCAGTGACACTGTATTCCAGCTGAGCTCTTTAGAGCTGATTGGGGTTAATGGTTTCAAAAAACGGCAGTATTGATATTAGTAGGCCCAGGACTTCAACATTTAACTGGTAGAGTGCTGGAAGCCCTATTTTGGGCTTTACTAAAAGTTACAGACAATAACTGTTTGTAGTTACATTCTGCCTGAGGAAGCCTTTATTGTCCCTGATATGAATCAGATTTTTTATACAATACCTTGCTCTCTGACATTTAATTGGATAGTGCCTATAAGGCACTATCCAATTAAATGTAAGAGAGCAGTATATGATGAGCTTTGATTTGTTGTCAGAAAAAACTCAGCACTTTACCAGTTAACAAGAAAATCATTTATAGGTATCATTACCTCATTACAATAGACATCATTACAACCAACCCACACGAATTATTAGTTACACTGTATTCCAGGTGAGCTCTTTAGAGCCAATTGGGGTCCACGGCCACAGAAAATGGCAGACTTGATATTAGTAGCCTAAGGACATCAACATTTGACAGGAAGACCATTCATAGGTATCATTACCTCATTGCAATAGATGTCATTACAACCTAGCCCACAGTAATTATCATTGACACTGTATTCCAGCTGAGCTCTTTAGAGCTGATTGGGGTTAATGGTTTAAAAAAATGGCAGTATTGATATTAGTAGGCCCAGGACTTCAACATTTAACAAGAATATCATTTATAGGTATCATTGTCTCATTACAATAGACGTCATTACAACCCAGCCCACAGGAATTATTACTTACACTGTATTCCAGGTGAGCTCTTTAGAGCCAATTGGGGTCCAAGGTCACATAAAATGGCAGAATTGATATTAGTAGCCTAAGGACATCAACATTTAACAGGAAGAGCATTCATAGGTATCATTACCTGATTGCAATACATGTCATTACAACCTAGCCCACAGGAATTATCAGTGACACTGTATTCCAGCTGAGCTCTTCAGAGCCGATTGGGGTTAATGGTTTTAAAAAACGGCAGTATTGATATTAGTAGGCCCAGGACTTCAACATATAACAAGAAGATCATTTATAGGTATCATTACGTCATTACAATAGACATCATTACAACCCACCCACACGAATTATTAGTTACACTGTATTCCAGGTGAGCTCTTTAGAGCCAATTGGGGTCCACGGTCACAGAAAATGGCAGAATTGATATTAGTAGCCTAAGGACATCAACATTTAACAGGAAGACCATTCATAGGTACCATTACCTGATTGCAATAGATGTTATTACAACCTAGCACACAGGAATTATCAGTGACACTGTATTCCAGCTGAGCTCTTTAGAGCTGATTGGGGTTAATGGTTTCAAAAAACGGCAGTATTGATATTAACAAGAAGATCATTTATAGGTATCATTACCTCATTACAATAGACATCATTACAACCCACCCACACGAATTATTAGTTACACTGTATTCCAGGTGAGCTCTTTAGAGCCAATTGGGGTCCAAGGTCACAGAGAAGGGCAGAATTGATATTAGTAGCCTAAGGACATGAACATTTAACAGGAAGACCATTCATAGGTACCATTACCTGATTGCAATAGATGTCATTACAACCTAGCCCACAGGAATTATCAGTGACACTGTATTCCAGCTGAGCTCTTTAGAGCTGATTGGGGTTGATGGATTCAAAAAACAGCAGTATTGATATTAGTAGGCCCAGGACTTCAACATTTAACAAGAAGATCATTTATAGGTATCATTACCTCATTACAATAGACATCATTACAACCCACCCACAGGAATTATTAGTTACACTGTATTCCAGGTGAGCTCTTTAGAGCCAATTGGGGTCCACAGTCACAGAAAATGGCAGAATTGATATTAGTAGCCTAAGGACATCAACATTTAACAGGAAGACCATTCATAGGTATCATTACCTGATTGCAATAGATGTCATTACAACCTAGCCCACAGGAATTATCAGTGACACTGTATTCCAGCTGAGCTCTTTAGAGCTGATTGGGGTTAATGGTCTCAAAAATCGGTAGTATTGATATTAGTAGCCCCTGGACTTCAACATTTAACAAGAATATCATTTATAGGTATCATTACCTCATTACAATAGACATCATTACAACCCACCCACACGAATTATTACTTACACTTATTCCGGGTGAGCTCTTTAGAGCCAATTGGGGTCCACGGTCACAGAAAATGGTAGAACTGATATTAGTAGCCTAAGGACATCAACATTTAAGAGGAGGACCATTCATAGGTACCATTACCTGATTGCAATAGATGTCATTACAACCTAGCCCACAGGAATTATCAGTGACGCTGTATTCCAGCTGAGCACTTTAGAGCCGATTGGGGTTAATGGTTTCAAAAAATGGCAGTATTGATATTAGTAGCCCCAGGACTTCAACATTTAACAAGAATATCATTTATAGGTATCATTACCTCAATACAATAGACATCATTACAACCCACCCACACAAATTATTAGTTACACTGTTTTCCTGGGGAGCTCTTTAGAGCCAATTGGGGTCCACGGTCACAGAAAATGGCAGAATTGATATTAGTAGCCTAAGGACATCAACATTTAACAGGAAGACCATTCATAGGTACCATTACCTGATTGCAATAGATGTCATTACAACCTAGCCCACAGGAATTATCAGTGACACTGTATTCCAGCTGAGCTCTTTAGAGCTGATTGGGGTTAATGGTTTCAAAAAACGGCAGTATTGATATTAGTAGGCCCAGGACTTCAACATTTAACAACAAGATCATTTATAGGTATCATTACCTCATTACAATAGACATCATTACAACCCACCCACACGAATTATTAGTTACACTGTATTCCAGGTGAGCTCTTTAGAGCCAATTGGGGTCCACGGTCACAGAAAATGGCAGAATTGATATTAGTAGCCTAAGGACATCAACATTTAACAGGAAGACCATTCATAGGTACCATTACCTGATTGCAATAGATGTCATTACAACCTAGCCCACAGGAATTGTCAGTGACACTGTAATCCAGGTGAGCTCTTTAGAGCTGATTGGGGTTAATGGTCTCAAAAATCGGTAGTATTGATATTAGTAGCCCCGGGACTTCAACATTTAACAAGAATATCATTTATAGGTATCATTACCTCATTACAATAGACATCATTACCACCCACCCACGCGAATTATTAGTTACACTGTATTCCAGGTGAGCTCTTTAGAGCCACTTGGGGTCCACGGTCACATAAAATGGCAGAATTGATATTAGTAGCCTAAGGACATCAACATTTAACAAGAAGACCATTCATAGGTATCATTACCTGATTGCAACAGATGTCATTACAACCTAGCCCAAAGGAATTATCAGTGACACTGTATTCCAGCTGAGCTCTTTAGAGCTGATTGGGGTTAATGGTTTCAAAAAACGGCAGTATTGATACTAGTAGGCCCAGGACTTCAACATTTAACAAGAAGATCATTTATAGGTATCATTACCTCATTACAATAGACATCATTACAACCCACCCACAGGAATTATTAGTTACACTGTATTCCAGGTGAGCTCTTTAGAGCCAATTGGGGTCCACAGTCACAGAAAATGGCAGAATTGATATTAGTAGCCTAAGGACATCAACATTTAACAGGAAGACCATTCATAGGTACCATTACCTGATTGCAAAAGATGTCATTATAACCTAGCACACAGGAATTATCAGTGACACTGCATTCCAGCTGAGCTCTTTAGAGCTGATTGGGGTTAATGGTTTCAAAAAACGGCAGTATTGATATTAGTAGGCCCGGGACTTCAACATTTAACAAGAAGATCATTTATAGATATCATTACCTCATTACAATAGACATCATTACAACCCACCCACACGAATTATTGGTTACACTGTATTCCAGGTGAGCTCTTTAGAGCCAATTGGGGTCCACGGCCACAGAAAATGGCAGAATTGATATTAGTAGCCTAAGGACATCAACATTTAACAGGAAGACCATCCATAGGTATCATTACCTGATTGCAATAGATGTCATTACAACCTTGCCCACAGTAATTATCAGTGACACTGTATTCCAGCTGAGCTCTTTAGAGCTGATTGGGGTTAATGGTTTCAAAAAATTGCAGTATTGATATTAGTAGGCCCAGGACTTCAACATTTAACAAGAAGATCATTTATAGGTATCATTACCTCATTACAAAAGACATCATTACAACCCACCCACACGAATTATTAGTTACACTGTATTCCAGGTGAGCTCTTTAGAGCCAATTGGGGTCCACGGCCACAGAAAATGGCAGAATTGATATTAGTAGCCTAAGGACATCAACATTTAACAGGAAGACCATTCATAGGTATCATTACCTGATTGCAATAGATGTCATTACAACCTAGCCCACAGTAATTATCAGTGACACTATACTCCAGCTGAGCTCTTTAGAGCTGATTGGGGTTAATGGTTTAAAAAAATGGCAGTATTGATATTAGTAGGCCCAGGACTTCAACATTTAACAAGAATATTATTTATAGGTATCATTACCTCATTACAATAGCTGTCATTACAACCCAGCCCACACAAATTATTAGTTACACTGTATTCCAGCTGAGCTCTTTAGAGCCAATTGGGGTCCACGGTCACAGAGAAGGGCAGGATTGATATTAGAAGCCTAACGACATGAACATTTAAGAGGAAGACCATTCATAGGTATAATTACCTGATTGCAATAGATGTCATTACAACCTAGCCCACAGGAATTATCAGTGACACTGTATTCCAGCTGAGCTCTTTAGAGCTGATTGGGGTTAATGGTTTCAAAAAACGGCAGTATTGATATTAGTAGGCCCAGGACTTCAACATTTAACAAGAATATCATTTATAGGTATCATTACCTGATTACAATAGACATCATTACCACCCACCCACGCGAATTATTAGTTACACTGTATTCCAGGTGAGCTCTTTAGAGCCACTTGGGGTCCACGGTCACATAAAATGGCAGAATTGATATTAGTAGCCTAAGGACATCAACATTTAACAGGAAGACCATTCATAGGTATCATTACCTGATTGCAATAGATGTCATTACAACCTAGCCCACAGGAATTATCAGTGACACTGTATTCCAGCTGAGCTCTTTAGAGCCGATTGGGGTTAATGGTTTCAAAAAACGGCAGTATTGATACTAGTAGGCCCAGGACTTCAACATTTAACAAGAAGATCATTTATAGGTATCATTACCTCATTACAATAGACATCATTACAACCCACCCACAGGAATTATTAGTTACACTGTATTCCAGGTGAGCTCTTTAGAGCCAATTGGGGTCCACGGTCACAGAAAATGGCAGAATTGATATTAGTAGCCTAAGGACATCAACATTTAACAGGAAGACCATTCATAGGTACCATTACATGATTGCAATAGATGTCATTATAACCTAGCACACAGGAATTATCAGTGACACTATATTCCAGCTGAGCTTTTTAGAGCTGATTGGGGTTAATGGTTTCAAAAAACGGCAGTATTGATATTAGTAGGCCCAGGACTTCAACATTTAACAAGAAGATCATTTATAGGTATCATTACCTCATTACAATAGACATCATTACAACCCACCCACACGAATTATTAGTTACACTGTATTCCAGGTGAGCTCTTTAGAGCCAATTGGGGTCCACGGCCACAGAAAATGGCAGAATTGATATTAGTAGCCTAAGGACATCAACATTTAACAGGAAGACCATTCATAGGTATCATTACCTGATTGCAATAGATGTCATTACAACCTAGCCCACAGGAATTATCAGTGACACTGTATTCCAGCTGAGCTCTTTAGAGCCGATTGGGGTTAATGGTTTCAAAAAACGGCAGTATTGATACTAGTAGGCCCAGGACTTCAACATTTAACAAGAAGATCATTTATAGGTATCATTACCTCATTACAATAGACATCATTACAACCCACCCACAGGAATTATTAGTTACACTGTATTCCAGGTGAGCTCTTTAGAGCCAATTGGGGTCCACGGTCACAGAAAATGGCAGAATTGATATTAGTAGCCTAAGGACATCAACATTTAACAGGAAGACCATTCATAGGTACCATTACCTGATTGCAATAGATGTCATTATAACCTAGCACACAGGAATTATCAGTGACACTGTATTCCAGCTGAGCTCTTTAGAGCTGATTGGGGTTAATGGTTTCAAAAAACGGCAGTATTGATATTAGTAGGCCCAGGACTTCAACATTTAACAAGAAGATCATTTATATGTATCATTACCTCATTACAATAGACATCATTACAACCCACCCACACGAATTATTAGTTACACTGTATTCCAGGTGAGCTCTTTAGAGCCAATTGGGGTCCACGGCCACAGAAAATGGCAGAATTGATATTAGTAGCCTAAGGACATCAACATTTAACAGGAAGACCATTCATAGGTATCATTACCTCATTGCAATAGATGTCATTACAACCTAGCCCACAGTAATTATCAGTGACACTGTATTCCAGCTGAGCTCTTTAGAGCTGATTGGGGTTAATGGTTTAAAAAAATGGCAGTATTGATATTAGTAGGCCCAGGACTTCAACATTTAACAAGAATATCATTTATAGGTATCATTGCCTCATTACAATAGACGTCATTACAACCCAGCCCACAGGAATTATTAGTTACACTGTATTCCAGGTGAGCTCTTTAGAGCCAATTGGGGTCCAAGGTCACATAAAATGGCAGAATTGATATTAGTAGCCTAAGGACATCAACATTTAACAGGAAGACCATTCATAGGTATCATTACCTGATTGCAATAGATGTCATTAGAACCTAGCCCACAGGAATTATCAGTGACACTGTATTCCACCTGAGCTCTTTAGAGCTGATTGGGGTTAATGGTTTTAAAAAACGGCAGTATTGATATTAGTAGGCCCAGGACTTCAACATATAATAAGAAGATCATTTATAGGTATCATTACCTCATTACAATAGACATCATTACAACCCACCCACACGAATTATTAGTTACACTGTATTCCAGGTGAGCTCTTTAGAGCCAATTGGGGTCCACGGTCACAGAAAATGGCAGAATTGATATTAGTAGCCTAAGGACATCAACATTTAACAGGAAGACCATTCATAGGTACCATTACCTGATTGCAATAGATGTTATTACAACCTAGCCCACAGGAATTATCAGTGACACTGTATTCCAGCTGAGCTCTTTAGAGCTGATTGGGGTTAATGGTTTTAAAAAACGGCAGTATTGATATTAGTAGGCCCAGGACTTCAACATTTAACAAGAAGATCATTTATAGGTATCATTACCTCATTACAATAGACATCATTACAACCCACCCACACGAATTATTAGTTACACTGTATTCCAGGTGAGCTCTTTAGAGCCAATTGGGGGTCCACGGTCACAGAAAATGGCAGAATTGATATTAGTAGCCTAAGGACATCAACATTTAACAGGAAGACCATTCATAGGTACCATTACCTGATTGCAATAGATGTCATTACAACCTAGCCCACAGGAATTATCAGTGACACTGTATTCCAGCTGAGCTCTTTAGAGCTGATTGGGGTTAATGGTCTCAAAAATCGGTAGTATTGATATTAGTAGCCCCAGGACTTCAACATTTAACAAGAATATCATTTATAGGTATCATTACCTCATTACAATAGACATCATTACAACCCACCCACACGAATTATTAGTTACACTGTATTCCAGGTGAGCTCTTGAGAGGCAATTGGGGTCCACGGTCACTGAAAATGGCAGAATTGATATTAGTAGCCTAAGGACATCAACATTTAACAGGAAGACCATTCATAGGTATCATTACCTGATTGCAATAGATGTCATTACAACCTAGCCCACAGGAATTATCAGTGACACTGTATTCCAGCTGAGCTCTTTAGAGCCGATTGGGGTGAATGGTTTCAAAAAACAGAAGTATTGATATTAGTAGGCCCAGGACTTCAACATTTAACAAGAATATCATTTATAGGTATCATTACCTCATTACAATAGACATCATTACAACCCACCCACACGAATTATTAGTTACACTGTATTCCAGGTGAGCTCTTTAGAGCCAATTGGGGTCCACGGTCACAGAAAATGGCAGAATTGATATTAGTAGCCTAAGGACATCAACATTTAACAGGAAAACCATTCATAGGTACCATTACCTGATTGCAATAGATGTCATTACAACCTAGCCCACAGGAATTATCAGTGATACTGTATTCCAGCTGAGCTCTTTAGAGCTGATTGGGGTTAGTGGTCTCAAAAATCGGTAGTATTGATATTAGTAGCCCCAGGACTTCAACATTTAACAAGAATATCATTTATAGGTATCATTACCTCATTACAATAGACATCATTACAACCCACCCACACGAATTATTAGTTACACTGTATTCCAGGTGAGCTCTTTAGAGCCAATTGGGGTCCACGGTCACTGAAAATGGCAGAATTGATATTAGTAGCCTAAGGACATCAACATTTAACAGGAAGACCATTCATAGGTATCATTACCTGATTGCAATAGATGTCATTACAACCTAGCCCACAGGAATTATCAGTGACACTGTATTCCAGCTGAGCTCTTTAGAGCCGATTGGGGTTAATGGTTTCAAAAAACAGAAGTATTGATATTAGTAGGCCCAGGACTTCAACATTTAACAAGAAGATCATTTATAGGTATCATTACCTCATTACAATAGACATCATTACAACCCACCCACACGAATTATTAGTTACACTGTATTCCAGGTGAGCTCTTTAGAGCCAATTGGGGTCCACTGTCACAGAAAATGGCAGAATTGATATTAGCAGCCTAAGGACATCAACATTTAACAGGAAGACCATTGATAGGTACCATTACCTGATTGCAATAGATGTCATTACAACCTAGCCCACAGGAATTATCAGTGACACTGTATTCCAGCTGAGCTCTTTAGAGCTGATTGGGGTTAATGGTCTCAAAAATCAGTAGTATTGATATTAGTAGCCCCAGGACTTCAACATTTAACAAGAATATCATTTATAGGTATCATTACCTCATTACAATAGACATCATTACAACCCACCCACACGAATTATTAGTTACACTGTATTCCAGGTGAGCTCTTTAGAGCCAATTGGGGTCCACGGTCACTGAAAATGGCAGAATTGATATTAGTAGCCTAAGGACATCAACATTTAACAGGAAGACCATTCATAGGTATCATTACCTGATTGTAATAGATGTCATTACAACCTAGCCCACAGGAATTATCAGTGACACTGTATTCCAGCTGAGCTCTTTAGAGCCGATTGGGGTTAATGGTTTCAAAAAACAGAAGTATTGATATTAGTAGGCCCAGAACTTCAACATTTAACAAGAAGATCATTTATAGGTATCATTATCTCATTACAATAGACATCATTACAACCCACCCACAGGAATTATTAGTTACACTGTATTCCAGGTGAGCTCTTTAGAGCTAATTGGGGTCCACAGTCACAGAAAATGGCAGAATTGATATTAGTAGCCTAAGGACATCAACATTTAACAGGAAGACCATCCATAGGTACCATTACCTGATTGCAATAGATGTCATTACAACCTAGCCCACAGGAATTATCAGTGACACTGTATTCCAGCTGAGCTCTTTAGAGCTGATTGGGGTTAATGGTCTCAAAAATCGGTAGTATTGATATTAGCAGCCCCAGGACTTCAACATTTAACAAGAATATAATTTATAGGTATCATTACCTCATTACAATAGATATCATTACCACCCACCCACACGAATTATTAGTTACACTGTATTCCAGGTGAGCTCTTTAGAGCCACTTGGGGTCCACGGTCACATAAAATGGCAGAATTGATATTAGTAGCCTAAGGACATCAACATTTAACAGGAAGACCATTCATAGGTATCATTACCTGATTGCAATAGATGTCATTACAACCTAGCCCACAGGAATTATCAGTGACACTGTATTCCAGCTGAGCTCTTTAGAGCCGATTGGGGTTTATGGTTTCAAAAAACGGCAGTATTGATATTAGTAGGCCCAGGACTTCAACATTTAACAAGAAGATCATTTATAGGTATCATTACCTCATTGCAATAGACATTACAACCCACCCACACGAATTATTAGTTACACTGCATTCCAGGTGAGCTCTTTAGAGCCAATTGGGGTCCACGGTCACAGAAAATGGCAGAATTGATATTAGTAGCCTAAGGACATCAACATTTAACAGGAAGACCATTCATAGGTACCATTACCTGATTGCAATAGATGTCATTACAACCTAGCCCACGGAAATTATCAGTGACACTGTATTCCAGCTGAGCTCTTTAGAGCTGATTGGGGTTAATGGTTTCAAAAAACAGCAGTATTGATATTAGTAGGCCCAGGACTTCAATATTTAACAAGAAGATCATTTATAGGTATCATTACCTCATTACAATAGACATCATTACAACGCACCCACACAAATTATTAGTTACACTGTATTCCAGGTGAGCTCTTTAGAGCCAATTGGGGTCCACGGCCACAGAAAATGGCAGAATTGATATTAGTAGCCTAAGGACATCAACATTTAACAGGAAGACCATTCATAGGTACCATTACCTGATTGCAATAGATGTCATTACAACCTAGCCCACAGGAATTATCAGTGACACTGTATTCCAGCTGAGCTCTTTAGAGCTGATTGGGGTTAATGGTCTCAAAAATCTGTAGTATTGATATTAGTAGCCCCAGGACTTCAACATTTAACAAGAATATCATTTATAGGTATCATTACCTCATTACAATAGACATCATTACCACCCACCCACACGAATTATTAGTTATACTGTATTCCAGGTGAGCTCTTTAGAGCCACTTGGGGTCCACGGTCACATAAAATGGCAGAATTGATATTAGTAGCCTAAAGACATCAACATTTAACAGGAAGACCATTCATAGGTATCATTACCTGATTGCAACAGATGTCATTACAACCTAGCCCACAGGAATTATCAGTGACACTGTATTCCAGCTGAGCTCTTTAGAGCTGATTGGGGTTAATGGTTTCAAAAAACGGCAGTATTGATACTAGTAGGCCCAGGACTTCAACATTTAACAAGAAGATCATTTATAGGTATCATTACCTCATTACAATAGACATCATTACCACCCACCCACACGAATTATTAGTTATACTGTATTCCAGGTGAGCTCTTTAGAGCCACTTGGGGTCCACGGTCACATAAAATGGCAGAATTGATATTAGTAGCCTAAGGACATCAACATTTAACAGGAAGACCATTCATAGGTATCATTACCTGATTGCAATAGATGTCATTACAACCTAGCCCACAGGAATTATCAGTGACACTGTATTCCAGCTGAGCTCTTTAGAGCCGATTGGGGTTAATGGTTTCAAAAAACGGCAGGATTGATATTAGTAGGCCCAGGACTTCAACATTTAACAAGAAGATCATTTATTGGTATCATTACCTCATTACAATAGACATTACAACCCACCCACACGAATTATTAGTTACACTGTATTCCAGGTGAGCTCTTTAGATCCAATTGTGGTCCACGGTCACAGAAAATGGCAGAATTGATATTAGTAGCCTAAGGACATCAACATTTAACAGGAAGACCATTCATAGGTACCATTACCTGATTGCAATAGATGTCATTACAACCTAGCCCACAGGAATTATCAGTAACACTGTATTCCAGCTGAGCTCTTTAGAGCTGATTGGGGTTAATGGTTTCAAAAAACGGCAGTATTGATAATAGTAGGCCCAGGACTTCAACATTTAACAAAAGATCATTTATAGGTATCATTACCTAATTACAATAGACATCATTACAACCCACCCACACAAATTATCAGTTACACTGTATTCCAGGTGAGCTCTTTAGAGCCAGTTGGGGTCCACGGCCACAGAAAATGGCAGAATTGATATTAGTAGCCTAAGGATATCAACATTTAACAGGAAGACCATTCATAGGTACCATTACCTGATTGCAATAGATGTCATTACAACCTAGCCCACAGAAATTATCAGTGACACTGTATTCCAGCTGAGCTCTTTAGAGCTGATTGGGGTTAATGGTTTCAGAAAATGGCAGTATTGATATTAGTAGGCCCAGGACTTCAACATTTAACAAGAAGATCATTTATAGGTATCATTACCTCATTACAATAGACATCATTACAACCCACCCACAGGAATTATTAGTTACGCTGTATTCCAGGTGAGCTCTTTAGAGCCAATTGTGGTCCAAGGTCACAGAGAAGGGCAGAATTGATATTAGTAGCCTAAGGACATCAACATTTAACAGGAAGACCATTCATAGGTACCATTACCTGATTGCAATAGACATCATTACCACCCACCCACACAAATTATTAGTTACACTGTATTCCAGGTGAGCTCTTTAGAGCCAATTGGGGTCCACGGTCACAGAAAATGGCAGAATTGATATTAGTAGCCTAACGACATCAACATTTAACAGGACGACCATTCATAGGTATCATTACCTGATTGCAATAGATGTCATTACAACCTAGCCCACAGGAATTATCAGTGACACTGTATTCCAGCTGAGCTCTTTAGAGCCGATTGGGGTTAATGGTTTCAAAAAACGGCAGTATTGATATTAGTAGGCCCAGGACTTCAACATTTAACAAGAAGATCATTTATAGGTATCATTACCTCATTACAATAGACATCATTACAACCCACCCACACGAATTATTAGTTACACTGTATTCCAGGTGAGCTCTTTAGAGCCAATTGAGGTCCAAGGTCACAGAGAAGGGCAGAATTGATATTAGTAGCCTAAGGACATGAACATTTAACAGGAAGACCATTCATAGGTACCATTACCTGATTGCAATAGATGTCATTACAACCTAGCCCACAGGAATTATCAGTGACACTGTATTCCAGCTGAGCTCTTTAGAGCTGAATGGGGTTAATGGTTTCAAAAAACGGCAGTATTGATATTAGTAGGCCCAGGACTTCAACATTTAACAAGAAGATCATTTATTGGTATCATTACCTCATTACAATAGACATCATTACAACCCACCCACAGGAATTATTAGTTACACTGTACTCCAGGTGAGCTCTTTAGAGCCAATTGGGGTCCACGGTCACAGAAAATGGCAGAATTGATATTAGTAGCCTAAGGACATCAACATTTAACAGGAAGACCATTCATAGGTATCATTACCTGATTGCAATAGATGTCATTACAACCTAGCTCACAGGAATTATCAGTGACACTGTATTCCAGCTGAGCTCTTTAGAGCTGATTGGGGTTAATGGTCTCAAAAATCGGTAGTATTGATATTAGTAGCCCCAGGACTTCAACATTTAACAAGAATATCATTTATAGATATCATTACCTCATTACAATAGACATCATTACAACCCACCCACACGAATTGTTAGTTACACTGTATTCCAGGTGAGCTCTTTAGAGCCAATTGGGGTCCACGGTCACAGAAAATGGCAGAATTGATATTAGTAGCCTAAGGACATCAACATTTAACAGGAAGACCATTCATAGGTATCATTACCTGACTGCAATAGATGTCATTACAACCTAGCCCACAGGAATTATCAGTGACACTGTATTCCAGCTGAGCTCTTTAGAGCCGATTGGGGTTAATGGTTTCAAACAACGGAAGTATTGATATTAGTAGGCCCAGGACTTCAACATTTAACAAGAAGATCATTTATAGGTATCATTACCTCATTGCAATAGACATCATTACAACCTAGCCCACAGGAAGTACTAGTTACACTGTATTCCAGCTGAGCTCTTTAGAGCCATTTGGGGTCCAAGGTCACAGAAAATGGCAGTATTGATATTAGTAGTCTAAGGACATGAACATTTAACAGGAAGACCATTCATAGGTATTATTACCTGGCTGCAATAGACGTCATTACAACCTAGCACCAGGAATTGTTATTTACACTGTATTCCAGCTGAGCTCTTTAGAGCTGATTGGGGTTAATGGTCTGAGAAAACGGCAGCATTGATATTAGTAGGCACAGGACTTCAACATTTAACAAGATTATTTATTATTTATTTATTTATTTATTGGTGTTTAAGGTCACATACTTATTGCACAATGGCTAATCGTGACCGTGACAGTTTTACGGGTGGAGGAAGCCGGAGTACCCGGAGAGAACCACCGAGCAACGATGAGCAGCTGTCAGCTCTCCAACATCGTAACTCTGAACTCTGCACCGCAGCACAGGCAGGGTTAGATTGGTTGAAGACATGCGCACCATCGACGTGCAGTATGCCTCAGTACACAGCGTCATCGTGCCCCCATGTAGGCAATCGGGGTGAAGTGTCTTGCCCAAGGACACAACGCGGTTGCCGCAGGTGGGATTCGAACCGAGGACCCCTTGGCTTGCAGCCTGCACCTCTACCAACTGAGCCACCGCGCCCCCATTTAACAAGAAGATCATTTATAGATTTCATTATCTCATTACAATAGACGCCATTACAACCCAGCCAATACAAATTATTAGTTACACTGTATTCCAGCTGAGCTCCTTAGAGCCAATTGGGGTCCAAGGTCACAGAAAAGGCCAGTATTGATATTAGTAGTCAAAGGACATGAACATTTAACAGGAAGACCATTCATAGCCAATCATAGGTATCATTACCTGATTGTAATAGATGTCATTACAACCTAGCCCACTGGAATTATCAGTGACACTGTATTCCAGCTGGGCTCTTTAGAGCTGATTTAAGTTAATGGTTTCAAAAAATGGCAGTACTGATATTAGTAGCCCCAGAACATTTTACAAGATGATATGTAGGTATCATTACCTCATTACAATAGATGTCATAACAACCCAACCCACATGAATTAGTCACACTGTGTTCCAGCTGAGCTCTTTAGAGCTACATGGGGCTTATGGTCACAGGAATAGCCTGTATTAATATCAGTTACCCAAGGATATCAACATTTAACTAGAGGGTTATTATTTTTTAGTCTCACTACCTGATTTCAATAGCTGTCAGTACAATCTAGCACACATGAATTATTAGTGACAATGTATTCCAGCTGAGCTCTTTAGAGCTGATGGGGTTAATGGTCTAAAAAATGGCAGTATTGATATTAGTAGCGCTAGGACTTCAACATTTAACAAGAAGATCACTTATAGGTATCATTACCTCATTACAACAGTCGTTATTACAACCTAGCACACATGAATTATTAGTTACACTGTATTCCAGCAGAGCTCTATAGAGTGGCATGGGGATTATGGTCATAGTAAAAACCTGTATTTATATCAGTAGCCCAAGGATGTTACTATTTAACAAGATCATTTATAGGTATAATTACCTCATTACAATAGGTGTCATTACAACCCAGCCCACATGAATTATTAGTTACACCATATTCCAGCTGAGCTCTTTAGAGCTACATGGGCCTTATGTTTTATGGTCATGGAAAAAGCCTGTATTTATATCAGTAGCCCAAGGACGTCAATATTTAACAAAAATATCATTTTCTGAATTTCTGGTCTCATTACCAGACTGCAGAAGACATCATTACAGCCTAGCAGACATGAATTGTTAGTTTCTCTGTATTCCATTTCAGCTCTTTTAGAGCTACATGCGGCGTATGTTCCTAGAAAGCCTGTATTTATATCAGTAGGCTAAGGACATCAACATTCAACAACCAGGTCATTAAAAGGTCTCACTAACTAATTGCAATAGATGGCATTAGTACTTAGCATATGTGAATTGATAGTTACACTGTATTCCAGCTGAGCTCTTAAGAGCTAGAATGGGTATGATCACACAATGCATCTCTGTTTATATCAGTGTTCCAAGGACATCAACCTCAAACAAAAAGCTAATTTATAGATCTTGCTACCAAGTTGAAAAAGACAGCAGTGGAACCAACTCCAGCACAAAATGCTCTTAACTCTGTATTCCAGGTGAGCTCTTTGGAGCTGAACATGGCCAATGGTCAAGGGAGACATTTGAATATCCATCAGGGTCCTCAGGAGATGAAGACTCAACAATGAGCCCATTTATCGGTCTCAATAACTTGTTGCAATAAACATCATTACAGCCCTCCATATAGAAAATGCTCCTTAAACTGTATTCTAGCGAGCTGTTTAGAGTTGTACAGATTTTGAAGTCATGTATTTATGCACCAACAGGCAACTTTTCTAGGAGAGCTAGTGGATAGAGGCAAAATAACAAGGAACTGACAAATACAACAAAACTGATTTGAATTGAAAAATTGACTAAAAACTGCTTTTATTTTCAAATTATTTTGATTAATTATGTATACAGCAGTCTAGCCAAAGCATATTTTATGGTAATTGAACATAGGTGGGCGAATAATACACCTGTTATCAGTATACAGATACAACATAAGTGATGAATAGTTATAAAAATGAGGAACCAGAATGGAGGCGGGGACGGCGGTGGAAATGTTTGACTGCTTTAACTTTGAAAATAATAAATGTTGGAATGACTGCTTCCCGGCCCAAAAATTTGACAGAACACCGTTTGAAACCCACCGAGAAAATAATCCGTATTTCCATTGGATAATCTCGCAGGATCAAAGGGACTGGTCAAGTGGTCATTCCCATATTCTTGCGCGATTATTTTATGACCTAGAGGGGGGGTTCCGTAAATGAGTGAACTTGCAGAGTTACCTACTAAATGGGATTCAGCATGATTAAAATTAAAACTGGATCTGAAAAGGTGAAACCGATACGGCGTCGGGAACAGGCAACTAATGATAACTGATTCCCGGACGAAGTTTGTCGATTGCTTTTATGCATTAAACCTGCTGTTGCATAAATACAGATAGTTGCATTAATGAAACTATCTGGATATTTTTATCAGGGCCCCAAATACATTAAAACTGAAGAACAAGCTAATTTATAGGCTTCAGTAACTTGTTATAATAAACATCATTTCAACCTTCCACACAGAAATGACTTATATCCCTCACTAACTGGTTGGAATAGACGCCATTACAACCTTCTACCACACTAAATGGACATAATGCTGTATAAGGAGAGCTCTTTAGAATTGTGCTGAGCTTGCATTTTGAGTACACATCTATATTTACACAAGCATTTCAAAGACATCAAAAAACTCACAACAAACTAATTTGTAGGTTTTGCTACCAGGTTTCAATAGGTATCAGTACAACCTATCTCACATAAAATGATCCATACATTGTATTCCGGCAGAGCTCTTTAGAGCAGCATGGGGCTTATGGTCACAGAAAAAGCCTATATTTATATCCATAGGCCAAGAATGTCAACATTTAACAAGAAGGTCATTTATATGTCTCACTACCTGGCTTTAATACACATCATTACAACCTAGCAGACATAAATTGTTAGAAAACTGAATTCCAGTTGAGCTCTTTAAATCTGCATGGTCACAGTAAAAGCCTGTATTTATTTCAGTATTACACAGTAACTCCAGGATGTTGACATTTAACAAGATCATTAAGAGGTATCATTACCTGACTGCAATGGACACCATTACAACCTAGCACATGTGAATTGATAGTTACACTGTATTCCAGCGGAGCTCTTAGGAGCTATAGGCCTACTGTGTGTATGGTCACAGGATATGTCTCTATTTATATCAGTGTCCCAAGGACATCGAAACTGAACAATAAACTTGTTTATAGCCTAATATAGGTCTTGTTAACTGATTGAAATAGACCCAACAGCAACCTACACCTGCATACAATGCTACTTACACTGTATTCCAGGTGAGCTCTTTGGGCTCTACATGGTTCACGGTCAGGAGAAACGTATGCATCCATATCGGTGTTCCAAAGGCATCAACAGCCAACACAGCAGTCCGAGTCATAGATTTTGCCAACTGGTTCAAAAAGAGGGAATGATGATGTTGATGAACATACTGACATAGCTCAGTCAGATCAGTTCCATGACACTACACTGCAAGTTTGGCCAAATTAATTGAATTTTGGGTGTGATATTTGGCGAATATTTGACAGCGCCAGACTTCTATAAAAACACAAATATAAATTACTTTGATAAAGTCGGCAAAAATGTAATTGAACCAACCTCAGATACCTAAAATCCTCATTGTCTAAAGACCGCAAAGTTACACTGTATTCCGATTAATTTGAGTTTTTTAGTTTTTCTGACAACAATCTATGTAATATGTCTCTATTGTCAGATCTGGGTTATGTTCATAAATTTTCATAGTTTTAGTTATAATTTATGTTTACATTTGTCCAGTGTTTACCTCATTTCCACTTTAAATGCATTTAGGTTTTGATTGAACGTGTGTTTACAGTGTCAAGTTTACAATATGAAATACGACTATCCGTACTAAATTGGTGTACACTCTGGTAGTCGAGTAGACCCCTACGCTGTATTTTCACTCTGAAATTGCACGCTGAATTCCAGTCTCCTGGCTCGCGCCGAAGGTCTCTCAAAAAAAGAGGGCAGGTTGTTAGCGGGGGAATTCGATTCTAAAAACACTATATGAGATTTTGATCTGGAATTGGTTCAATATCAATGCTAAATTTCCTCTAATTTTCTTCGCCTCGTTCATTTCGACCCCACGATTATGGAGTGGTTGCTTTGTGACCTGTCGGGTGTTTTTAAACCAATTCAAGAAACCTCTGTGGATCCTTCACTGAAAGTCAATGAATCCGTAAATGGTCGTGACATACCGAATGCTTGTTGGTGTAGTTACAAGCCAAAAGAATGTTAGACGGAATGTCGGGAATGATTTCTGTTGGAACCTTCTAGGATTCTACTAAAAACCAAGAAGAACCAAGAAGTAAAAAAATAAAATGCAACACCTTTTTGAATGCTTTATTTATTTACTATGGGTGTGTACTGAACTATATAATACACATTTAACGACATTTGATGTATAAAAATCACGAAATATCACCTAACATGTTACATGCACGCGCGTGACCCAGAAAATTGGGTTATGGTCAATTCATCATCAAGTCAATTCGTAACCAAGTCAATTCGTAATCAAGTCAGTTCGTAATCAAATCAATGCGTAACCAGTTAACTACCAACTGAGTTTTCAAAAACGTGAAATATTCAGCTAGGCAAACACAATCATATAGAGGTTAACCTCTTTTCCAAAATACACATGGATGATTAGTGATAATGTTAAACAAACATACACTTGACTGTTCTGCATCCAAACTGATTTTTAATCAGATTTCTAAACAAAAATCGTGTAGAGTATATAAGATGGATATAAGGAACTAGGAGTATCTAACGTGACCCTAAATTTGATACCGACCCAGAAGAAGGGGATTACGACGACCTCGTCACTCCCGTCACTAATGATTAAATCATCAATATCATAAAAAAATGCAAAAATTCTTCCTCACCCGGCGAGGATGAAGTTAGTTACAAAATACTAAAACAAAGCCCAAACTCTCTAATTGACAATCTCAAGAACCTATTCATCTCATGCACCACCCATGGCTACTTTCCAAAATGCTGGAAAAGAGCCACTGGTGTCATGATACCGAAAACAGACCAAGACCTTTTCGATCCGACAAGCTACCGCCCAATCAGCCTTCTCAGTTGCATTAATTGGTAAGGTATTCGAAAGAATCCTTACCAATCGCGACTGAGGGGACACCTCGAAGAAACCGACTTCTTCAACAGATGGCAAAGAGTCTATAGAAACCATAAAGAAGGCATTGAGCATGTCCACCGCCTAGTCAATCAAATGAAAACCGCGACCAATAACCAGCAAATGGGCGTGGCAGTTCTACTAGATGCCGAAAAAGCGTTCGATTCTGTTTGACACAACGGAATGCGTCTCAAGCTATCTAAAATTACTCTCCTCCTTCCTTAACGATAGAGAAATAAAAATCAGAGTAAACAACGAAATGTGCGATAGCGTCCCACTTGAAGCAGACACCCCCAAGGATCCATCCTCAGCCCCTCCTATACACCATTTACGTCAATGATCTCAAAATCTCAGACAAACGCGTTCAAATCTCACAATTTGCGGACGATAAGGGCCTCTGGGACTCTAATAACACCGCCAACCCAGTTCAGAAACCCCTTCAACGCGCTCTCTATGACCTTGAGCATTGATGTGCCAAATGGAGAATCAAGCTGAACGCCAATAAAACCCAAAGAATCAGGTTCACCCATAAGAAAAGCAACCGTGACTTTGACTTAAAACTACTGGACAAAGTCCTCCCTGAATGCACAGAGGCGAAATTTCTTGGCTTTACCATTGACCAAAACTTATCTTTCAATAAACACACCAACGATATTGCCAGCAAAGCGACAAAACGTATTAATTTACTAAAAATGATACGAGGTACATCCCGGGGAGCCAACCAGACTATTCTGCTTAAACTATACAAAGCCTTTGTGCGTCCTGTATTCGAGTATGGGGCCATCATCCTAACTGACCTAAATCAAACAAATATGGGGAAACTCCAAAAGGTCCAAAATCACGCGCTCAGGGTCGCCCTCCGTGCTCCCTGGAATACTCCTATCAAAACACTCAACGACAGAGCCGACATCCCAATCATAAAAGACCGCCTCACCTCCCTAGCCGCGCGATGTCACGACCGGGTCGCCGACAGCCAACTAATTTCCGAATTATAGGACATTTGCGAAGCAGCGAAAGTCGACAAAAAAACCCAAACGCCGAAATTTAATCTAACCACCATGTAAGTAGGAACCACACCGCGGAGGTAGGGACAGGAAATACCCTAGGGTGGGGCTCTTTGCTAAGGCCTGTCCCCCCTCCCTCCCATTTCGACCGGAAAACAAAGACCGAGCTAAATCACTAAAAATCCAACGCCTGAATATAAGTTAAAACTGGGCTAGAGAAGCTGAATAAACAGGCAGTAAAAAACGGCTCAGCTGTGACCTTCTACCAGAAAGGGCTGCCTTCGCCGACTCAACTAATCCAGTAAAAATCCAACGTCCATGAATAAACAAAATCGAGAACGAGAAGGTGAATAAACAGGCAGTAAAACGGCTAAGCTGTGACCTTCTACAAGGAAGGGCTGTCTTCACCGACTCAGCTAAATCAGTAAAAATCAAACGTCTTAAAATAAACTTAGATTGGACTAGAGAAGACGAACAAACAGGCAGTAAGTAAAAACGGCTCAGCCGTGACCTTCTATCAGGAAGGACTGCCTTCCCCGACTCAAATAATCCAGTAAAAATCCAACGTCTATGAATGAACAAAATCGGGAACGAGAAAGTGAATAAACAGGCAGTAATAACGGCTCAGCTGTGACCTTCTACTAGGAAGGGCTGTCTGCACCGATTCAGCTAAATCACTAATAGTTTATCGTCTTAAAACAATCAAAAACTGGGATTAGGAAACTGGTAGTTTACAAACTGCCTTCCACAATGTAACCACATACTTTTGTCTACCATACTAATTCAGCCTTCTTTTTTTAGCAGGTACACAGAGATGCTTTCTTTTTGATGGCCAGCACCCCAATAACCGCTATGAAACTATAACAGATATGGAAAACAGAGATAAGTAATTAAATAGATGAAAAAATAAAGAGCAATAAACTCAAAGAGTGTTTATAAGTATTATGGGCAGCCTGTGTGTGTGCTTGTTCAACACTTTCTCTCAGCTACTTGTTTTTATAGCTAGCTTGTGAGCCCAGGCACAATGTGTGTTTGTGCAAGAGTATATCTGAATTCTTAATTGGTGTCGGTCATAAGCACTCGCTTCCAACTCTCGTGGATACATAAGCAAATAAAGTTACTCGAGTCGTAAGGAATAAATTCTTCATGTATAAAATCTAAAAATTAAGTTGATTTATTATGGAAGGCAATCTATATAATTGTTTTGTTACAATTTATTAGAGAGCGCGGTGAACGGAGTTAGAATGTTGAGGAGCTGACAAAACTTTGCTCGTCGATTCTCGGTGGTTCTTTCTGGGTACTCTGGCTTCCTCGACCCGTAAAACGGTCACGGTCACGATTAGTCATTGTGCATAGGTATGTGACCTTAAACATCAAAAAATAAATATTACAATTTATTGGATTGAGCCAAATGACCATCTCCTGTTAATTATAATAAAACAACTATGAACAGTTTCTTGCTATACTCAGGCTGGCAAATAAATAATAGGCAAAAAACTGAAGAAAGTTATTACTACATATATATTGTTTTATTAGTTGATTTTCAGGATATTTATTTTTTGTTTTCTATCTATATACATATATTTTTCAAATCTTGACCATGTTGGCAATGTGCTAGGCAGCGGGTTAATATATATCCATATTGGTTGGGTTATAGAAAACCAGTAGACTATACAGGATGTAAACAAAAGGTGATTTGTATCAACCTTGCAGTTCTAGTTCAGTCGCCCAAACCAACAACTATCCCCAAAAGGGTGAATGTTTGTACAATTATATATTTTGTACATTCTTATACACTCAGAAATAATTTTTTTCCATTAATTTGCATGAAAATAATCTTCCAGACAATTTTTAATCAAATATTTGAAAATAAATGATTGGTGTGAAATACTGAAAAAGTGCTTTTTCTGTCCGTTTCTTTTTTTTCCTGTTTCCTTTTGTCCTACCCAAAAGTGTTTCTTTGTTTCCTGTTTCTTTGTGCCCTGTTTCCTTCCGCCCGACCACCAAAACTGATGCTCTTATCTGGGCTTGGGACCGGCAGACAATGTCTCGCAGCATTTGAGTTATAAAAAATCCCTCCGCTCAAATCCCCAATACATTAAACAAATTACAAAAAAAATAATAAATGGATGCAAGTGCGTGTGCAGTGGAGGGCAACACATAATTCTGATTTCATTAATCACATTTTACGAAGCACTTAATTACGTTCTATGTGTGTTGCCTTCAAAAAAAGGGAAATCCACTTTTCAGCAAATCTTGGGTGATTTTTCGCATGACAAACAGACATTTCGAACAATGAAAGACGTACTGGTCTACTAAATTTATGACAGCTACAGTACAGTTGTAGCCACTGAAATGGCTGATACTCCCCCTCTCTCTCTCTCTCTCTCTCTCTCTCTCTCTCGAGAGAGAGAGAGAGAGAGAGAGAGAGAGACAGACAGACAGACAGACAGACAGACAGACAGACAGAGACAGAGAGAGAGAGCGAGAGAGAGTTTGGAATTTATCATGGTTTACCCATTCCGTTGAAAACGTCCTGTATCTAAAAAAAATAGTCTTGGAAAGCTTGAAAAATCTGAAGATTATCCAAACTAGACAAAGACAAATCACCAAAAAGAATACTATCTAAAGTGATGTTAAGGTGATTATAAACTGAAGATTGTATCATTGTAGTTTGAGTTTACAGGTGGAAAACATGATGTTTTTTTCATTACTTTTCAATAGTAATGGTTATTTAATACATGTATGATTGCTTCCTACCTAATAGCTTACAAAAATGTTATAAAAATTGAAAAAAAAGAATTTACTCACCAAAAAAAAAAAAAAAAATGCTTTTGAAAATCCCTAACTCACGGTCAACTTCCTGCCACCAAAACTTAAAATATGAATCTCACATTGAAGGATATGTTTTCTATATGCACTAGAGAACAACAGTTGAGTCATAACTTTTTAAAAAATAAATCCAATTGTATGTTAATTTAAATTTTTGAAGGACCACTGCATGCACTGGTCCAGCCATTTTTTTCACAGGGAACTATTTACAGTTCAAAACTATGGTACACCACACTAATCAGTAATCTTGTTTACCTCCCCTGCAAATATTAGTCACACAATTGATATATCTGTTCTGCCCTCTTCCACAAGTAAAAATGTCTTGAGATGAGGTGACCCTGTTGAAAGTGTATCGTCAAATCCCAATAATAGAAAATAAAAGACTGCGTGGCCAGGCAGAAAGTGTATATATTCTGTGATACGCAGGCCCGTCGGAACGAAATTTATATTGGGGGGGCTGATATTGCTAATTTGGGTGAACTGGCTGATAGTAAATGGGTATGCGGTATCCAGATGCCGAAGGCATCTGGCGCGAGTGCTGAAGGCACGAGCTTTTTGAGGGGGGAGGGGGAGGGGGGTTACTCCCCCAGAAATTTTTTTGAACAGGACAATCAAAGGAAGCATTCTGGTAGCTTTTGAATTGCTCAAAACGTTTGCACATCAACATATGCAGGTGCATGTTATACATTCAGTGATACGTTCATAATTCTAATCCAGGGGCATAGTAAGCTAATTTTATTTGGGGGGGGGGGGAGGGGGGGTAAGACCTATATTCCCATGACGTGACGCGTCATCCGAGCAGTGAGTGGGGGTGAACACGAGAGGGGGGTATCCTCCATCTCGTTGGTGGGGGGTTCGGGGGCCTCCCCCGGGAAAATTTTCGAATTTAAGATGTAAAAACATGCATTCTGGTTGATTCTGAGCAAATAAATCGTATATTCCTATGACGCGAAGCGTCATCCGAAACCGCGAAGAGGCAAGTGGGAGTGAGAACGAGAGGGGGTACCTCCCCGTCTCGTTGGTGGGGGTCCTGCATTCTGAGTGATTCTGAGCAAATACATCGTCAATAAGGAAATACGTCAGCTCTCTGATCAATTCAGCGTGATTTCCGAGCAGAATGACAGGAATAGTGAAAATGCAATGAATTACCCTGGTTGGTTGGGGTTTAACATCGCTTTCCACAATTAGGCGAAAACACGACTGTCAGTTTTATTCGTAGAAGAAAGCCCACATGGAACCCACTCAATCCGTAATCATTAACAGCAATGTCGGAATATGGTAAGCAGTGGGCATCCCGTGTGGAGAAACCACCAACCCAGCCCACCCCCCACCCCCTCTTTCCAGGTTCCTACGCCACTGTTCTAATATGAGTTAAATAATGTAATGTCCAGTTATATTCAGATTACATCGGTTTCTCTCATCGTGGATAACCTAACGACGAAATATGAGCAAATTATTGGGGGGGGGGGCTGCAGCCCCCCCCCCCCCCCCCCCCAGCCCCCCCCCCCCTCCCCCGGTTCCGACGGGCCTGATACGAGAAAACATCACAGAAGTGCCACCTTTCCTCTGCATTATTTAGAGTGTTAATCGTTTGCCTCCCATAAGCAATCCTTACCATTCCAACCAAAGCTTGTTCACATGAGGTGTTGGTTGAGGTACAGAAAATAAAATAAAAAAAAGCTTTCAATTATATGTTGGGGAATGGTGCTGCTTTGATATGCTCACTACATCAGAGCTTCATGTGGCCTCATTCCCAATGGGGTACATTCAATAAAATTCCTAATATTTGGCACAAAACATTATTACTCCTTAACTTATACAGCATTATCAGGTTACAAAACCAGTGTTTTTCTGACAGTTGATTCTACTAAACTGATACCCATTTTAACCTGTATTCTCTCTGGAAAAAAGCTTCCAGCTGGGTTTATATCTAGATGGCTAAATGAATAATTTTCCCAAGACCATGAAAAAGGCCCCTTTCCCAATTTACCTGGACCAAACCCTGAACTGTAATAATATATTAACACTTTGGCCAGCCGCTGATTTGTCGCGGTTCTCGGACGAGAAGGCCATGGTTACCCCTGTACTCCCAACTGCCTCCCTATTCCCACGCTTCTCCTCTCCTCCCAACACTCGGAGACGAACTGCTTGATGATATCCCTTGTCCCATTCTTCCCAATCTCTCCGATTAGCATATTAACCCTCTCCTTTGAGTCGCCCCCTAACCACATGTCCTTCATTCTCCCATCCCACTTCCCCATTATACTCCCAGTGAATCTCATTCTTTTAGGCTGATACTTTGGCCATTCTAGAAGAAAGTGTTCCAGGGTCTCCACCATGTCCAAGTTACACATCTGGCACTCCCTTTCACCGTCTTTCCCAATTTTCCCCTCAGCTTCAGGGACCGCGACCTCAGCTTGAACAACAGTGACCCCCCAAAGGTGCCATCAAGGTACTCTTCAAAACCAGGCTTCTCTTTATCACGCAGGCCACCCAAAGATCTCTTTGATTTGGCCCCCTCTCGCCAATTACGGTTACAATCCTCCATGACCCTTTCTCTGACGATCTTTTTGCCCTGGTTTGCCCCAACGTCAAGGTCCGAGATCTCCAATGAGTAGTTTTCTACTAGCTCCCTCACTTGGACCATCCACCCCGTCTTGATATTTGAGTTCGTACCATATGTTATACTTGGCAGACCCACCATTTCCCAAATAGTTTTCCCCACGAAAACCTTATTGAAACTGTTCCTCCCTATAAGTTTCATTTGGTTAAGGATTCGCTTCCCCTTCAGAATCAATTTATTTGTGTGGTTTCGGTAGATACCTCTTCCTGTGATGTTTATATTTACCCCCAGGTACTCATAGTCACTAGTCTCTCCTACGCTAAGAAGTCTACTGCTACCTTCCGGAATGCAGAACTCCCCCACTCTCCACCTTCGAGTGGGGTCCACTTTGCGGCCCACGGGTATAACTTTGCTCTTGCTTTCATTGAGTTCGAGTCTCCATTTGCTCCCATATTTCCCAACAATTCCCAGCATCTTCGCTAGCCCCTCTTCGCTTTCTGACACTATCACCATATCGTCTGCAAAAAAAATAGCCCTGGGATCTCCTCCAAGTCACCAACTGCAACCCCCTCGTCGCTATGCTGGAGTTCATCTCCTAAACCTTTGATGTACAATGCAAAAAGAATTGGCGAAAGGATACACCCCTGTTTTAGGCTTATCTCCACAGGCACACGTTTTGTTGTAATGTTTCCCAGGCTAAGTTCACTCTGTTCATCTTTATATAATGCTTTCATAATCCCAACAAACTCGCCCCCAAGCCCAGAGCCTCCAGCTTGCGCCACATACCCTCCCTCCATACTCTATCATATGCCTTTTAACATCCAAAAAGGCTATGAACATCTTTTTCTTTTTTGCTTTCGCGGATTCTATCATTTGGGATAGCGTGAAAAGATGGTCAGTGACTCTCCTTCCCTTCCTGAAGCCATTCTGGATTTCTCCCAAAAAACCCTTCTCTTCGATCACCTCCTCTAATCTCCCATACAGGACTTTACAAAGGACTTTTCCAATGTTGCTGCTGACAGAGATCCCTCGATAGTTATCCAAGACGTCTTTTCCCCCTTTTTGTAAATAAATGTCACTTTACTTTCCCTCCACTCCTTTGGGACCTCTTGTTTTTCTATGGCTAAATTGGATAGGGCAGTTAGGCTTTCCAAGAGTTCCTCTCCCCCTTTTTTGATAAACTCGTTAGGAATTTCGTCCACCCCTCCCGCTTTTCCATTCCTTATTTTGAGATCACCCTTCGCACCTCCTCAGTTTTGATTTCGCTGCACACGAAGTTCGATAGATTTTCCTCGACCTGATTCGGACACTCGGGTGGGTTCCCCATGCCCCATCGCTTATCGTTTACCTTTTCCCAGCGCTTGACTTGTTCTAATGCGATTTGATCTCGCTCTTCTGTAACTCTGCCATCTACTTTAATGCTCTGTGGGTTATTCCCTTTGTTACGTTTGTTCACCCATTTCCAAAATACGCTCGAACTCGACCCCCCTGTCGTTCTTATCGTCCTAATAAGACTGCTATTTCGCACTCTTCGGTTGTCGTCTTTAATCTTGTTTACTTGGTTTCGTGCTTGTTGGTATTCTTCCTTTGCTACTATGGCCTCATTGCTTTCCACCCCCTTAAGTTTTCTACTTCTCCTGTACGCAGCACATGTAGCTTTTCTAACCTTTATGTCCCTTTTCACTTCTTCGTTCACTCTGTACCCAAGTTCCCGTGGTGGCACCCTAATCTTTCCTACACTTTCTTTCCCTGCCTCCACTAGGCTCGCAACTATGGCGTCGGCCATCTTCTGGACACTGCCCCCCCCCCCCCCCCCAGTGTACGGCTGCAAGTTTTGGTTTCCGTTTGTCTTCCAACTTCGCCCAGTCGGCATCCTTTTTAAGTTCCCAGACCTCCTTGAAGCTTCCTTTGCTTTTCTCTAGGTTTTTGGCCCTCATCGTCACTGTAATCAAGTTGTGATCACTATCTAACTCCATTTTGCCCTCACCATCCACTTCTACCCCTATCACCTCCCCCCATAAATTCATATCTGTGAGAATGTAGTCAATTATTGATTTTCTGCCGTTTCTCTCCCAGGTCCATTTCCCCTTACATCTAGCGTCCCTGTTCAGAAACTTCAGACCGAGCTTATTTGTGAAGTGAAATGCTTCCTTCCATTCCTGTTGACTTTCTTGTCCCCACCCTCTATGCCTTCTTCCTTATCACCTATGTGTCCATTAAAGTCGCCCATAAGAATTATACCGAGCCCGTGATTATATTACTCAGTACTGGACTGAAGGGAGTCACGGCACATTTCTTTGGAATCACCACCAGACCATTGGGCCACGAACAACAAACCACGTCGAGGGGTGGCATCGGAAACTCCAGCAAGTGTTGCCAGGATCTCATCCGAACATTTTTAAGTTTATTGACTTTCTAAAACAAGAACAGTCTTTTCATGAGGGCACAATCATTCAGCTCACAAACGGAGTCAATGTTGAGCCACGTAGAAAAAAAGATAGAAAAGTTGACAGAATTCTGGAGAAGCTAAAATCTGACCTGGCAGAAAATAGACTTAATTTATTGAGCTATATGGACTCTGTGGCAAATATTGTAAAGCATTGATGCAAACATGTGTACAAATATTTATTTCATTTTACTTTGTCAAAATTGATAAACTATTCTTCTTATTGTTCGTCGAATAAAACTTCTTCCAGTCTCCGAAAGTGCGCTCCATCTTTTCTACCAAGTGGTCCAACTAATAAGAAAAAAACTATAGTCGGCAAACCTTTGATATAGCGGATTATCACACTTGTATCGAGAACAATAGATGCAGGATGAACGGGAAATTCCCGTTATAATTAAGGAAGCTCTGTGCACACAATAACTCAAACAGTCTTTGTGTTAATTGTGCTCCCCTAATTAAAGGATGAGTATATCTTTATCAGGATCCCCCTACTCAAGACACATTCATTTTGGGGGAATCCAGGAAAAAACCTTTTTGTTGGTAACTTTCTTTTTTTATTTTATGGCTGGGCCATGGCGGGTCTAGTCCGTCTGGAACATAAGGGGTACCATCCTCTCACCCAAATACCCCTCTCCACACACTTTAATTGACAAAATGTCATCGCCTCTGGGCCAAGTTTTTCATGACTAGATAAATATGAGGTAACGTCGATGATAATATGAACAACTGAATTCCCAAACGGAACTGGATACCAGGATGAGGAGGTAGCTGTCAAATTAGTGTGTTGGGGGTGGGGGGGGGGGGGGGGGTCTTCCAAATTGAGTGTGACTGATGTTCTGGGGGAACTTAAATGGTTCTAGAATGCATTTACCAGAACCACTTTTCTGAAAAAGCTTTCCTTCACGCCAGTAATAATAATAGGAACCTTTAGGATTTCTCCGTTTTATTACGTAAATAGTTATTTCATGTATTGGTGGAAAAATCTTTTTGAGAAATTTCCGATCAGTGAGTGTAATGCTTATCACCCCTTAACTGTCCCTTTTGGATAGGGTTCGACTTGCCCCTGTGAATTATCATAACCCTTTATCTATGTTTTTAAAAGGAAAAACTCGATGGTGAATGATGAGAATTTGTATGATAACTATTTGTGTGATAGTGTCTTGATAAACTAAATTTATAAAATCGGAGTAACATGGAGAAAAGGGAAAGTGAATTTCAGACAGAAGTACCGTCCCTTATATTAGAGTTCGCAAATCAATAGAGAAACAGTGTTTGTAGTGGATTTGTAACCACAAACAAAAAACGAAAATAGATGACACTCTGACGGCATGGGTAGTGACGTAAACATAGAGAGGTCCCCCACCCATCCACCACTTCTGTCGGATTTCTTTACTTAGTTAATAATGCATCCACACTGAAAACAAGAAGACCAACTAAAAGTCGTCCATTAAAAGAGGAGATTGGGCGAGTACTGTTTTTCACACCGCTTTTCTCCGTAAGACCCCAGTGGACTAAAGGCATCATCTGAACAATCTCGAGTTTAAATCACAAGTACATCTGAGTACATGCTTCTCACTGTATTCTTGAGAAGATTTTTAAATGAATTTTTCCTCATATATATATGACTAACTTTAAAATCGGGATTCCTTGGAGAGTTCCATCTGAGTACTTAATTCAACGAACGACACCTCTTCTGGCGTGCAGTTCGCAGAATTAAGTACTTAGATGCAAAAATGTTTTAGTTTGTTCGCATCTAAGTACTTAATTCTACGAACTGCACCTCTTCTGAGGCGCAGTTCGTAGAATTAAATACTTAGATGCAACTATCTGATGAATAATTAAATAATTGAGTATTGCATGTGTTTTGTACAGGTCTCGTATATACTTGGTTAACTAGCATTCCCTTTTTGGGGTCTGTCGGTGGGCGAGTGGTGTTCGTGTTTCAGTATAGTTTCGCTAGGCGTTTGGTGCCGAAGGAAACTCTCGTGGCGTGGGTTCGAACCGCCATCATGCCAGTGTAAACAAAACCAGCGTCCTTTCTTTATTCTGTGGCATCCGGGAAATTTGAAAAAGACAAGTGTCGCTGATTTCTTCTGGGGTGCAGTTCGTAAAATTAAGAATTTAGATGTAACTATCTGATGAATAAATTAAACATTTTTGTTCATTGAGTGTTCAGAAAAGGATTTTTAGTCGAGTTTTCAAAAAAAAACAAACTCCACTATTGCTTTGGCGAGCGTCGGTTGCCGGTGGCGCGCGGTTGGTCGATCGGTCGGTCGGCCCTTTTTGCTTATAACTTAGTTATTTCTGGACGGATTTTGATCAAATTTGGTATGTGACTTGATATGCATGTTTAACACCTGATGACGTGAAATACTGCGTGTCCATGCTTTTTCACAAGAGTTACGGTCCTTTGTTAAAATCGACTAATTTTGAGCTTGATAGCGCGATAACTTCAACAAACGTGAACCGATTTGACTGATATTTGGCACACGGATTTTAAGGAACAATGTCTTGATCAAGTTCGAAAATGGGCTCGGTCCTATGTACGGTTTTCACAAGAGTTATGACCCTTTGTTAAAATCAACTAAGTTTGAGCTTGATAACGCGATAACTTCAACAAACCTCAACAGATTTGACTGATATTTGGCACATGGGTTTTAAGGAACAATGTCTTGATCAAATTCGAAAATGGGCCCGGTCCGATGTACGATGTTCAAAAGAGTTATGCCCTTTGGTTAAAATCAACTAATTTTGAGCTTGATAGCGCGATAACTTCAACAAACGTCAACTGATTTGACTGATATTAGGCAGGTGGGTTTTAAGAAACAATGTCTTGATCGAGTTCGAAGATGGACTCGGTCCTATATATGATTTTCACATGAGTTATGGCCCTTAGTTAATATCGACTAATTTTGAGCTTCATAGCGCGATAACTTCAGCAACCGTCAACCGATTTGACTGATATTTGGCACATGGGTTTCAATGAACAATGACTTGACCGAGTTTGAAAACGGGCTCGGTGCGATGTACGGCAGCAGAATTATTGGGGGTGACCTGGTCATTTTTTGCGAATTTTGTGCTCGATAGGGCGATAACTTGAACAGACGTCAGCCGATTCAATTCATTTTCATTATGTGGGTTTCCAGGGACATTTTCTTGATCGAGTTCGAAAATGGGTTCGGTCCATTTTTTTAGTTCATAGGCACCGTTGCGTTAGCCACGAAAACTCGAGCCTGCATTGGCGATGCGAACCCTTATTAACCTTTACTTCACGAAACAGGAAATCCGTGGGAGGGGACGCTATTCACAAAAATCGCCATTAAAATTTCAGTAATTTTTCAGTGGCATAAGCTACGTCTTGGGGACAAAATTGAGGGTTTTTAGCTATTCAAAAATTTGTTTTGCAAATGTTGTCAATCTTTCGTGTGAAGGGCTACAGAAACTGTGCTTCAAATTAAAAACCTGATTCGCTGGTACCTAAATAATCACGGAGGCTTGAATTGGGCGAATTTGAATCAAATACACCAAAGGATGCTGCCCACTAAGTATAAAATAACTTTAATGATAAGTTCTTGGGAACGAAATTTTGAATGAAATGTCACCATAAAGAATCTGGCCTCTGTCTGTGCTCCTGTTTATGAAATCAGGAGGAACCTTAACAGATTTTGAACCCATCACCCAAGGGCATTTTCTGACAAATTTCTGAAACATCTGTCCATTGGGTCTTTAGAAAAAGAGCTCAAAAGTAAACAGCTCCTCGTTTTTCACAGTAAACCTAAATATCAACCCAAGAATTTGATTTGAACAATCTTGAATTTTATGCCTAAAGCATACTGCATACCAAATATCAGATGTATTGTGCACCAGGTGTTTTGAATATTTGCAAGGAAATTTGCTCTTATAGCGCGCAGCTAAAAGTTTTGTCGCCACAGTTAGCCCAAATTTGAACCAAAGGTTTTTATTTAACGAAGTGGATACTTCTATCTCGAAGATACCGACTACCAAATACAAGATTCGTTTCAAGGGTTCTGAAACCCTTTACCTTACGCGAATATATGACACTTGGAAAAAAACTTCTAGAATAACTAATTTTTTTTTTTTTTGGACCCAAAATCACAGCTTATGATCCCTCGTGGCCTTTCATTCCAATAAGTGCTATAACCTATTTTTTGAAGCCAAAATTGAGAAAATGGTAAAGTTTGAAGGGTGATTTTGTGAATAGTGAGAATGGTTATTGCTATTTCGATCACGAAACGGTTTAGGAAGGAAATTATTGGAGAAATGTAGATCAGTTTTTACAGTTTTTGCTCCCTGTTGAAATCCTGCGTTCTTTTACAGTGGAGAATATACAATTCACGGAACGACACTCGCGTGTCGTTCTGTGTTTATTACACGCCTTCAAGTATATAAAAACAATTATTAGAATGACACTCAGCAATTCATTTGACAACTATCAACAAAAAGAACACATTTTATCGCCAACCAAATTTGTGTACTCATGCTCTTCTTCTGGATATTCATTACCCCCTTCATATATCGCCTCTATCTCTTCTTCGCTATTTTCGTACACATTAAACTTGCCATATCCTTTTATTTTAGACATTTTATTTACTTATTTCGCAATCGATTCAGTTTCGGTTGATCAATCGTCTGCTCAACGATTTCTGTTCGGCACATGAGTGCGGAACGGATTTGCATTTTCCGCATGGTTTAGTGTTGCTGTAGATTGGGCTTTCATAGAACATGCTTGTAATAAATACCAATGATGTTTATGAGAAACAGCCGTTTGGTGTCATTACGATGGATGACGGGAAATTGATTGGTCCGTGCTACCATTGCCCATACTAGTTGAACTGATCATACCCCATTCCTTTTTAGAAGAACGTTTTTATTGGGTTTAATACTGAAGGCTAAAGAGTATTGGTAAGAGAATGGGTTTAGTCTCTGATGAAAAACCTCGCTGGTAGCTTTTCTAGCTTCATTTTGATCGAACACGTGATAAAATTCATTATTTCCAAATAAAACAAAATACTGCGTTTTGATTGGCTGAGAGGTACGGTGTAACTTGCAATACACAGTAGCTTTTTTACACCGTGGTTAACCACGGTGTAAAAACAAGAATATACAATAGCAGGCTACATGGCTAAAAAAGTACCCATTTTTAATTATTAATTCATACCTTCCGCTCGGTTACGTTAGAACAAAAATAAAAATACAAGAAATTTAATATTTATGTGCAATAAAATATTAGAGATATGGATGTCATTGGAACTGGCTCATTGAGCCAGTTTCAATGACATCCATATTTGTCTGGTTTTATTAAGAAACTTACAAAGTACAATTTTTCAGTCAGTTTTTTTCCCACAATGGAGGTTAAAGTATTGAGTACACCAAAATTCTTGGAAATAAATCCGTTATCCTTGTGTTTTTCAGGGTGTATGGGAGTTTACACCGGTCTGGGAACTCATACACATCTCGGCTTCGCCTCGGTATGTATGAGTTCTCAAACCCTCGTAAACAATGAATTATGCAACAGTGCCACACTTTGTAATAAAACAACGTATTATCCAATTAAAAACGCCGTATTATAATGGCAAAGGCTTATGTAATAAAAACAAAGCATTATAAAATAAGCGACCAAATGTTTTAGTTATATTTAAATGGAAGTATATAAGACCCACTCTAATCCGTTTTGTGTTCCCTGAACACATTGAAAGTAGTCGCGCACCTTCGTGATTTTGGTGTTTTAAGTTGTGTTGGAATGGACGTATACTTGGGTCGTTGTGGTTCGTTTTACTGAACAATGTTTCTCTCGTGCAGTTTGATAGCAGTCCTTAAGTATTTGCCTTCCAACTCGTATTAAACCGACAGGACGCCACTCGATTCAATGGTAGTAAACACAAAACAACCTGTTAACCCTTTGCCTTTTCCCCTTTTCTCACTAATACTTGTACTTGCACTGGAGCTTCTGTGTCGTCCCTCATATGTGATCCTAAAGATGTTATGTGGCGCCTGGGTCTGCGTATTTGAGCCGTTCTTTCGTTACCCGTATCATTTGCTGGCATTTTAGACGTTCTGTGCCAATTCCACAAGAAACAATAGCTCTTCGTACCTAACTGTAATTCTTAAAAGTTTATCTTTATCTTTTTCATTTCTTTTTACAAACAAAAAGGTACTTGTATATCTAGATGGCGTTACACCTTTAACGGCGGAAAAGTGTTAATCTTTCAGTTAAATGGTCGGTTAAAACTGTTCATAGATACCGCCATTCAAATTTTGTTGTATTTTTTTGGATGAAAGAAATTTTATTTCGCAGCATACACAAGTAGAATATAAACTGACAAATAACAAGGTAAGTGTACTCTGCATGGAAATGGCATAGACGGAGAGGCTGTCTTCCTGCCATCCCTACACACCAGATTTCTTGAAATCAAATCCTTTTCCTTTTGTCTTTCCCTGGAGGTGAGGGAGTGCCTAAATAAAATAAAAAACAATTCCCATGCAAGAACTTGAGACATTTCTTGCTAAAGTCAGGTCAGTTTTAACCTTTGAACTCTAGCGGCCCTTTTTCCGGCCAGGAACATGATACGCCATAACGTCATTATATAGGATGGTTGTTCAGTAAATGTGTGGGGTAGGCCCATCAATATTTTCAACGCGCAGCCCCGAGGGTGCACGTTGAAAATATTAATATGTCTACCCCAAATAATGAATATGGACTCCAAGTTCTTCCACTGAACTGGCATGGAAAATACCAATAGACTTCAAAGAGTTAACACAGATTAATAGTTTGCAAGAAGGGATAATGGGTTCAGAAGATTTTGCCTAAAAATATACTTTATGACCCCTCATTGCACGAAACATAGCTTATGTCCTCTCACTGGAACGCGCTGGTCAAGCTCGTCCCAATGAAAGGTCAGAATCTATGTTTTATGCAAGTGTCATCTACTGTTTGCGTTAGGTAAAGTGTTAACATCGTCAATTGGGGAGAGGGAAGTCATCGAACGCATTATTAATAATTTAGATTATTTATTTGGTATCATTTTTTTCCCCAGAATTGCTCATTATAAAGCTCGACAGATATGACTTCAAACTCAACTGATATGGCACCGATCTCGATCGATATGAACCTAGCCAGAGTTGTTCACTTTGATATATCTTTACAAGGCGCAACCAAATTGTTTACATCGAAATCAATAACGATAACTCGTTGAACGCAATCAGAAAAACTGGTGTTACCGGGCATGAAGTCCGAAGTTTCCTCTTCTCATAGTTTAGCAATCCGAAGGTCTTAGTTTCCCAGTGGGATTATTATGATCCCCGATGAGTCTGGAGGTAGGATGGGGAAATTTCATCCGAGGGGCAAGATATTTGAACCAGACCGAGGCTTGCCGAGGGTCTGGTTCAAATATCTTGCCTCGAGGGTGAGATTTCCCCATTCCCACCTTCAGACTCATCGAGGATGATTTTTCTCCCCCCGCCATGCAGGGATTACGTTAGCCAGAGGTAATCGGGAGTCACGTGCTGATTCAATCAACTCATTTTGTATTCGTTGTTTTGAGAAATTGGTGACACCATCGGAAAGAGCATGCACTAGTTATCTATATACCAAAGGTATATACCACGAAATCGATTAGGAACGATGGCAGCTTGAGGGTTGAAGAGTTTTAGAGCATCGAACTTTGATCACACTGCATTCCGATGACGTCAATATGAATTAGTTGGTAGCAAAAAACTGATACGATATGCATAACGTCATAATAACGTTATAAATGTATAACGTCACGTGGGTAGGGTGGGATACATCTGTCTCTCCCTGCTATCTCACCCGGGACACACGTATGTTACACATGCAGTGGGGGAGAAAGCTGAACTCTAGAGCCCTGATATTTTAGTTCGAGTCGATTCGCGATTCGATTCGAGTTTGAAACTCGCGAGTCGAGTCATTTTTCGAGTCGATTCTTATGAAAACGACGGCCCGATTTCTTCTCAACAGAGAGGGACTTAACCGTCTATAATCCCGTAATGACTTATGGATAATGCCGACTTTACTAAGGCCGCGACGAGGCGTCAGTAAATCGTGTTGTATCATTTAGCAGTGATACGAATTGGGTTTTGTAACATATGTTCCTATTTCTTTCGTGGCCAAACTGGATTATTGCATCGTTTAAAGACAGAACTCACAATGAAAACTCTATCGTTTATCGTGACCGATTCGACTCGAGAAAAAGGACGAGTCGAGTCGATTTTGCGTTCCGACTCGAGATTCGAGTAATCGCAGGGCCCTACTGAACTCTCTCTTCTCTCGCTTCTATGAATCTGCGCTTACGACTTTGAATCTTAGTTTGCTTTGAATTTTGTGCACAACTCTCTTCTTTTCTCTCCATCCACCTAATCCTTACTTATTGCCACCCTTAACCCTTTACCTAACATGAAAAGCAGACGACACTTGCAAAAAAAATTCTTGAATAACTAATTTTTTTCATTTTTTGTCTCAAAAACATAGGTTATGACCCCTCGTTGGAACGAGCTCGACGAGATCGTTCCAACGAGGGGTCATAACCTATGTTTTTGAGACAAAAAATGAAAATATTTTGAAAATTAATTGGCGATTTTTGAGAATAGCGCTGGCCGGTTTTGGCCGTTACGTTGGGTAAAGGGTTAATTCCCCACCATACAAAAACTACTCCCGTTTGCCTGGTAACGCCAACAAATCTGATTGCGCCCAGTAATGCATCAAGAGGAGTAACTCTACTTTGGTTCATTTCGGCTGAGTTTGAAGTCATATCATCCGAGCTTGATAATGGGCAATTCTGGGAAAGAAAATCATATCCAGTGAATAATATTAGTTACACACTTTGTTGGTGGCCTAATATAGTATTAATGGTGTCAGTCAATTTCATATTGGACGAGAGCGAAAAAGCTCTCGTCCAATATGAAATTAACTGAGACCATATATACCATATTAGGCCACCAACAAACTGTGTAACGAATATATCTTACCGACTGCTGCATCGATGCACAGAACTAATAACAACAGCGATCAAAATTAAATGAGAGAATTCTCACAATGTGTTCACGTGTCTTTGCCTTGTTACAATTTATGGGAGACTCTCCCATAAATTGGAACAAGGCAAATTCATACATACCAAACAGTTTCATTTCGAAGGAAACATGACACACATCCACAGAATATGAAGCCTTTTAAGTTGCCTAACCTGCACTTTAGACCCAATATGGGCTTCCAACACTCAATCTTTCAACTTGAAGCGTCTATCGGTTGCCGCCATTTTGAATAATCAACGAACAAAGGGGAGATTACCCGTAGCTGTCAGCGTATATTGATGTTGACAGGCAGTATATGGTTTTATATGCAGTCTGCATGTGACGTCTTTGAACGAATGGAATTCCCAGATACTTGTAGGAGGTAAGATATAGGTAGGTATCTGGATAACACGCCTGGTTGGGGGTTTGGAGGCCAACAGGCCGTAGAAGCCGGTCAGGCATGATTCGTTTTGGATCATGAAAGTCACATTCTAGGCCGGGGGTCGTAGTAAGCAACATGGAAGTTTGTGTTTTGAGGGCGCGAGGTATGGGATGTGTGAGGGCATGTGAATATCGTGGGCTGAGTTGTTCATATACCATTCATTAAGTACAGGACGGGCAATAATCAAAACTTTTTAAGGTTCTCGAATTTTGGAAAGAGCTATGTTTGATAGGCACAGGGCTGTCGCCAACGTGACTGTGCTTTAACAATCTTTCGTTTGTACGCTGTCCGCTTCCCTATCCATGGACATTTAAGTTAGATTAGAAAAACAGTCAAGCAACAGACTACCAGGTTCCATAGTAGTAAAGTGAATAGTGTTTAGCCACATTTTGCATGTGCTTACGTGATACAGACATTTGCAGGGGAAAAATTACTTACTCTCTTATGGGGTACTCAAGGGGAATACCACCATGTTCCTGCTTCATTGTTGAGGATGTTCTTATGCGCTAACTTATATTGCTATACTTTAGAAATTCCACTGGGAGGGTGCGGTAGTAGGACATTCTGAGATAGCAAAAATATCGAAAATTTCAAATCGAGATGTGGGAAGGAGGAAATTGAAAATTTCTAGAAGGGTGAGAAAGTTATAGGAATTACAAAGATAGGAACCTCCCCTTCACCATTAAAAAACCTAAGCACTTCCCCAATCTCCGGTCATTAAATGTAAAGTGCGAATAGCCGTTCCGTTTACTATAATTAGTTTAGTTGGTAAAACATGCCAGGACAAGCAATAAAGTCAGGGATGAAAAATGCACAGCAATAGATTTTTTATCTGCGAACATATTGCTGTGGTAAAATGAGCTTGGCAGAAGGCTGACAGTTCGTATTAGGTTTACAGCCATTAAATTGGGGGGTCCCGTTGTACTTGACTGACTACAGCAAATTGGAGGGTAGCAGATAGAAACTGCTAAGTTCTGAATTGAGCTCCACCACGCAGAACGTGCTACAAACAACCGTGGGTACTCATTTTTGGATCAAACACAAGTCTCTACTCATTTCAGACTGCAGCTGATCTTCAAACCATCGTAAGAAAAATTATCCACGAACCTTCAAACCAATGAACCCTAAATCCGAATAGAATCTGACTGCTAAAGGGATGTTTTCCTAGCCTCACCTTCATACGAAAGTAGTTAGAACTTCGCTTTCACTTAGTTGTTTCCTATCCACAACGAGCCATGTCCTCGCAGCGCCAATAACCAAAAACCTGGCTTGAATTATTGAAGAACGGGCTGATGATCGCGAACCTTTCTTCCTATCGAAAGATTTTGAACATGTGGCTGTTCTTCAATTGGAATCCTATAAAAGGAAACGGAGTCTCAACGAAATCTATCAGTCTTCACACCGCCCTTACTAACCCTGCTTTTTGTTCAGAATACTATCTTAATGTCCGTGCACAAGCGTATCGTCTCCTATATTGTACTCTTTAATCTAAGCGCAACTTTCAGTGACGCAGATTAACATAAGTTGCTTCCTTGCATGCTAAAATATACATGAGGTATAACAGAAAGTGCTTCAGATTAGTTCTCTTCCTACCTTAACAGTCGGCCACAAAGTGCAATAATTAACAGTGGCACCTCTAAAGTATTTACCTAGCGGTATGGTTTCCAACGGGGGTCAGTTCTAGACCTACTGTTATTCTCAGCGTGGTCTGGATTACAATTTATATGCTGATGAGATCCAGATGTACATTCATTCTTGGCCACACCCGGGAGCTGTTACGTGTGATAAGAACGAAGAGTGTGTACCGGACATTAAAATGTGAATGACAGAAAATTATTTGAAATTAGACGAGACAACATAGAAATCACATGTATTAGATTGCTGAATTAAATATATCAAATATCTGAAATTAGCATGCTCACTTCCACTGATCAGCAATTTTTCATCTTTAAAACCAGTAAAATAAGGCCATTTTTGTACAATCAAACCACAAAATAGTTTGTTTGAGCATTCATTACTACTCGCTTTGACTATTGCAACCCCTAATTGGGTGATTGAAAAGTAAAATACAAATATAAAAGTTGTTAGCGTAACCGCATGTAATTACCAAACTCGCTAATTGTGTATTATCCTAACTTCATTGCTTTCGTTACAAAACAGAATTTAGTTCAAATATTAAATCAACTTGCAAACAAATATCTGCATGAAAAGGAGCCATTTTATCTCTCCGATACTGTGATTTCGATCTGCAAATTTCTTTATTCTTGTTCAGCCAAAGTCCAGTCTGCGACTGTTTGAAATTCTGACACTCACTGGCATCCAAATCTAAAGAGCCCCAGAAGCCAGATCTAAAGGCGTCCAGACAATCATCACATTCCAAATGGAACTGAAAAGAAAATCTAACGAAATGGATTTTCAAAGTAAGTAACCCACACTCCCTTTGATTACGACGGAAGGAGTGTTGTTCTATATATCTCTGTACAGCTACGTCCAACGGGCATTTGTGTGGATCTTAGGCTGAAGAATTATTATTATTTAATCCTTTACCTAACATGAAAAGCAGACGACACTTGCAAAAAACATTCTTGAATAACTATTTTTTTCATTTTTTGTCTCTAAAACATTGGTTATGACCCCTCGTTGGAACGAGCTCGACGAACTCGTTCCAACGAGAGGTCATAACCTGTGTTTTTGAGACAAAAAATAAAAAAGATCAATGAAAATTTATTGGCGATTTTTGAGAATAGCGCTGGCCGGTTTTGGATGTTACGTTGGGTAAAGGGTTAAAATTCGTAGAAAAATCATGTACGATAAAACCGATCAGAGCAGGCCTCGTATACTACTTCCATACTACCAAAAAAGACTTAGCTAGAGAGGTCTTCAATAATCGGTTAGATTTCTAACTGGAGGTTGAGATCCTAGCACGACATGTCGTAGGCATGTCCCGAGGGGTGGGTCAAGAATGGGTAACTGTTCGCTCATTTATATATATATATATATATATATATATATATATATATATATATATATATATATATATATATATATATATATATATATATATATATATATATATATATAATTCGTCCTTTTTATGCATAATGTATTGTTTTCATTGCCTGATATGTGATTTTGTGTACTACGCATTGTTTTTTTTCAAAGTTCATTTGTATACACCGGAATTTAACAGCCTATGTATCCATTTAAAACGTGAATGAAGTAGAATCCATCAGGATTTTCTCTAATATGTTGTCTTTCCGTTTTGCAGATGCTATTCGTCTTTGTTTCATTTCTTCTATTTTCTTTATGAATTCTTTGATTCGCTCCTGTATTTGTTCAAAGTCCAGTCTGTTTGCAGCCAGGAGAGTGGTTCTTCTATTTTCTTTCACATTCACCTCAGGTTTTCGCTCCACCCTGGTCATTTCTCGAAGCTTTCTCAGTGATAACCCTGTTCGTGAGGTCTGTTTGTCACCAGCGGGTTCTTCGTCTGCAATCTGGTTGGCAGTTTCTTTAATTTGAACTTTGCTAGGCTTATGTTCTGTGAAGATATTGGGAGTACTTGTTGCTCTGTGAAGCATTGTGGACTGACATCGGCTCATACTTGACAATGGTCGTTTTCGGACATGTACGTCCATTGCCGGTAAAACACTCGTGTACCAAGATGCCGGAAATTCCCTTTGATGTTTACTTGTACAATTAAACTTTAATCGGCTGCTCAAGCGAGATGGCGCTGTTGGAGTTGCATACTTTGACCTGAAGCCCAAGGACGAATACCCCCCTGATACGGCCCTACTACATGGGCGAGGTCCACGCGACGTCCTACTGCATGGGCGAGGTTTCAAAAATTTGATGGAACTTATATCACTGGAACTTGCAAATGTCAAATCACTGCCATCTGAATCGCTACTGCAAACTGACGAATCACTGTCGTAATCAAGTTTAGAGAAGGACTGCTCGATACCTCTAGGATAGGATGGATATATTGTGACATTTGGTACCCGTGCATGTGTCAGGCAGCTGTCTGTAGTTGCCATAGACATACTTGTAGTACATCGTCTCAAATTAACTGACGCTGGCCGAGGTTCTCCAATGAGGTGCCGTAGGGCTTTGATTTCGTGTTCACGTGAAAAACATTTCTTCTGTTGAGACATCTCTATGGATTTAAGAGTTGCGTATAGTTCGTCATCCAGTAGATCATTTTCTAGATGTACTCCACTGTGATCTATGCGCACTCTGAACTCAGAGGCAGGCACTTTTCTCCGTTTTTTGAGATCCTTCGTATCCATTATTTCTGTTAAGAACAAACGACCTGCATAAAAAGAAAGTTCAAATAATACATGACTGGTATAAAACACTGAACACAATTATTTACACCGGGGCCAATACTATAAAACCATTACACTTGTGTTTTCTAGAATTGTATTTTCTACCCATTAATATAACTGGCTAAAAATGAATCATTAACATTTTAAAAGATATGGCAAGTTGCCAACTGGCAATTGCAGCACCTTTGAAAATGCTAATGGGTCATTTCAACCAATTTAAAGTTACAACTAGAAACAAGAAATCTACAAAATACAATTGTAAAAGTTTTATAGTATTGGCCAGGACTGCAATCGGTTTGACATTTCTGAGAAGGCACGTTTGCGAGCTTAAGGAAATACATTTATTTTTTGTAGTGGAGCCTCGTGGGCTAGTGGATATTATTCCTAACACTTGTGTAGTTCAAGTGAGCATTATTTTCCTGCTGTCCGGTCAATGTAAACTGCATTCGATCCATAATCTCTACGCATATCAGACCATGTGATCAGCCACCTTCTTATAGCCTCAATGAAATGACTCAAATGAGCACTAAAAGATTGATTTTCAGTCTTTTTGGAATATACGATAAAAGTTCAATGATAGGACCCTGCGAAATTAGACTCGATTTGAAATCTTCTCGATGATTCGATTCAAGTACCGCTGGCTTGAAGACTTTCGAATTTTCGGCAAGTTCCTATGCTTCTACTGTCTCCTCTTGTACTCTTCTTTGTCATCAGGTCTCCTGTACAGGAGACCTGATGACAGAAGTACAGCTCAAGGGGGTTCCGCTTCCGAAACTACGTTGATCCCGTTCTGGAACATTCCATTTTTGTATTGATTTGCCCAAACAGATGAGCCACCGTTGCATACAATACTTTAGTGGAGACTGGCAATATTTACTGTTGTAAGAAGGTGCATTTTTTTCAATTTCAGATTCGATTGATTCTAGATTCGATTAGATTCGAAATAATCTGCCCGATTCGATTCGGGATTCGATTTGAACCGAAATTTTGGATTCGTATGGCCCTGTTCGAGGAGCAGTATCCACATTACTTCTGTTAGTATCGTAACAAAGGGGTAACCCGGTCAAAGTTATCAACTAAAATAACCATTCATCGGAATTCGACTCGGTTATGAGCTGTTTGATTACCCACGTTTTAGGAAATTTTCGCGCAGACGACCGTTGCTGTAAATTGACGTGCCTTTACTTACTAACTTACAAAGATATGCAGGTATTCTTTCCTGTTAGCTTTGATTAACAGAAAATAAATCTTAACCCATTGATACTTTTGTACATCTAAAAACGTACGAAATCAAACAGAGCGTTGGTACTTTTTGGTCATTTGTTTTGTTATTATTTTTCGATTTTCTAAAGCCTTAACCTCAATTCCTATTTTCTCCCTAATAGTGCTCAGTTACAACTGTTGAGACAAGTGTTATCGCAGCTTAAAATACTAATATAATCCTGCTGGCAAGACTTCTTAACTGGTTGAGTGCTAGAAGCTACTTTCAGGGCTTTCAAAAATGAGGAATGAGGATACCAGAGCAAAAGCCAACACTTTCCTTGCTTATATTTCATATTCAGTCAAACACAAATAATATTTTGGTTATATAAATTTGTTTTATTATAAATTATTGGAGAGTGCCTGTGGTCACTCTCCAATAATTTGTAATAGAACGTTATGAATAACAAATTCAGACCACCAAAAATAATCTAGCCCTCAACCAGATAATCACTAATGTGAAAAATATCTTATTTGTACTTTCCGACGTTTGACGTCGCATTTTGAAAAACGTTGAAGAAACTGACTTCCCAGTGACGTTGGAACGTCAGGATAATTAAAGTCTCGAAGGGTTAACGAACGTTTTCAGATTCTATTGTCCAGAATATATCAGGTTGCGTGGTAAGGTAAAGCGAACCGTACATTCTCTTTTCCGACCAACTGATATATTTCAGACGAGTGAACCCAAACATAGGCGATGATCTATTTGAGAGCCAGACTGGTATTTAAGGTCACATATTTCTGCACAATGGTTAATCATGACCACGACAGTTTTACGGGGTGGGAAGTCGGAGTATCCGGAGAGAATCACCGAGCAATGGCGAACAACTGTCAGCTCCCAACATACCAACTCCACACAAGCGGGGTTAGCATTGGTTGAAGACAGGTGCAGACAACGCCATCGAATCTCACGTGGGCAATGGGGGAGGGGGGGGGTGAGAACTCTGCTAAGGCAGTTTAACAACACAGGTTCTCACTCTTTAGGGGAATAGTCTTCAAGCAATGATGCACCCTTTCGCCGTGGATTTTGCTTTGTATATCAAAGATTATGGAGATGAACTCGTTCAAAGTGCACAAGAGCTACCAGGTGGGGAGCTAAAGATCCCACGATATATGTGGTAATATTATGTTCTATCTACAATGCAATAAAACAAGCTTTTGATTTAAACCTTATTGTATACTTGTATAAATTTACCGGCATCTGTTGAACCATTTTCTGCAGGAATGTAATCTAATACGTTCTATCGCCTACAATGTCCATTTGCCTACAATTTTATGAGAATTATAATACAAATGGGGAAATACACTATAAGTTACGTTACACCCAACCTTGAAAACGTTATTGGATGACAAAGAAAATATTTTTACCATGGTGGCATCTTCCAGATTTGGAGGTCATGGATCGCCGGGTGCGATGGTTATATAGACCTGCGTGTATACATCATATCTTCATCACAATGTTTGGGTGGGATGTACCCCTTCTCTTCTCAGGATCACGTCCATAGCAGAGGGTACATCGCTGGTTGAAATATGAACATTGTCAATGGAATTCCTTGGATTCCTAATTATGATAAGTTTATCTATCAATTACATGAATAGAGTGTAAGCGACCAAACACATTTACTAAACCCCAGTCCGTTTGTTTGTTTGTATGTTTGTTTATTGAGATACAAGGTATCCTTTAATATCTTTGGCTACATTGCGACAACTCAAGTGTAGCCAATCATTTTAGTTATGCAGCCCAGTTTAGAGAATCCTCACACAAGCATTAGTTATCGTCAAGCCTGAAAATAAGCAATCTGTCATTTGCAGAATGAGGTCCCCAGTGGGTGAATGTGCTGATGCTATCCCATACAGTGGGCCAATGTATCCTCTGGGTATCTCTTTCTGTTTAGGTTTCAGACCTTGATTCAGACTGAGGTTCACAGAGGGTAAATTTAGTGATGCTACCATGCTTTGCAGGATAGCAACACCAAATTCACCCTCTGGGGACCCCATTTTTCAGATGACAGTCTGCTTATTTTCTGGCTTGGTTATCGTTCGCAATATATCCGAAAGAGAAAGGATTTGTTTTCCATAGAAAACGAACTCTTCTTCACCTCACATCCCTGACTTATCTCGACATGAAAATCGCCTTTTGATAAACCTACCCCATTCCGGGATGTTATAAGACGGGCGAAGATCGAATTTAGAAGCATGTATTTGTTGAGAAAACACTTTTGACAGCAACAGAAAATAAAGCGAAGTTTCATTTTGTTACTTTTAATAAACAAAAAACGGGAGCGCGGTGGATCAGTTTGTAGAGATGCAGGCTGCAAGCTGAGAGGTCCTCTGTTCGAATCCCACCAGCGGCAACCGCGTAGTGACCTTGGACAAGACACTTAATCCCAACTGCCCCATGTGTGGGCACGGTGGAGTTGTGTATTAAGGCGTACTGCACGTCGATGGTGCACTTGTCTTCAACCAGTGCTAAACCTGATTGTGTGGAATTAGTACGTTTGGGAGTCTGACAGTTTCTCGCCGTTGCTCGGTGGTTCTCTCCGGACAGCTGTCTGTTGTTTTCGTTGATTAAAAATTATAAAAGGAAACTTGGTCTTTTAACGGCAAGCTAATTAGAAGCAATTAAGAAACAGTCCACTTTGACTCTTTGTTAACGATATTTTACAGTAATTTGCAAGTTTTTATTCTTCCCGGGAAAAAAATCAGCAAATCTTACCTGCTAGATTTTAATGCTAATGGAAAGGATGGTGTCTGTATTATATGTCATGATGCTGCGCACACTGTTGATATTATGAACAGAAAACGGTTATAGAACATCAAAAGATGGTGACAGTGACGTCTTCTTATTTTTAAAGCGACTTAAACAAAGAATAACAGTCAAACCTTCAAACTGATTGGGGAAAAATAATAAAACGCCAGTTTTTTTTTTAGTTTTTTCTACTCAATAGGAAAATGTTTGAAGTTTGTGAAATGAAGCGCCCATCGATGATACAACTTTGCTAACGTTTCAAAATTTCTATTTTTATATGAAATTCCCACATCCTTGTTAAATTTACTGACAAATTTAGAAAATAAAGAGGAGCCAACTTTCATATAAATATCTCCCAATGACGAAAAATATTAACCCTAAGTGTAGATCAACTGACCCAGTAGAACAGTTGAGTAGAGTTTTTATTCTTTGCCTAGCAGTAACAAGAATATAGGACATTTGTAAAAAAAATTTTAAAAAATTCTTGAATAACTAAAAAACCACAGCTTACGACCCCTTCATGGAGCGAGCTTTTTTCAATGATGGGTCATAAGCCATGTTTCCTGGGAGAGAATTGGGAAACAAATAAAATTTGAAAAGTAATTTTTGTAAATTGCGCCAGTTGGTTATGAAAGTTACGAGGTAAAGTGTTAATTTGACTATAATTGTGAATATCAATACATGCAGGTTATTACCACTATCTAGGTCTCCGAGATGCAAGCCTGAAAATAAGCAATCTGTCATTTGCGGAATGAGGTTCCCAGAGGGTGGATGTGTTGATGCTGATCCATACAGTGGGCTAGAGACCCCCAATTTATCATCTGGGTACCTCTTTCTGTTTAGGCGTGAGACTTTGATTCAGACTGAGGTTCACAGAGGGTAAATTTGGTGATGTTGTGCAGGGTAGCATCACCAAATTCACCCTCTGGGGACCTCATTCTACAGATGACAGTTTGCTTATTTTCTGGCTTGCCGAGATGGTGTATTGAAGTCCAGACCTCGTCTTTGGGCATATACTGACGAGTCCGCTAAGCGAAGTCGAGACTTCAATACTACCCCCGTTGCTACTTTTAGTACCAACGGTAGCATACAGTTGTTTTACGCATTAATTGCATTCACACGTTCGTTCAAGCGAACGATTTTACGAAGTCGTGTCTCGTGAGTAGCTACGGGTAAACGGAACACACTGTTTTCATAGTCTGTTGTTGGAATTGTCCACATGTGAATTCGATTTGCTTCCACTAGTTTCTGACACAATTTGATTGTATTCCCTGTAAAAACAAGGAAAAAAGTGCTACAGCCACCCCCCCCCTCCCCCACCCTGCACCTCCCCATATCCGGTGTGTCTGTATTGGTTGGCTTTTTTAAATCATTTGCGACTTTCTTCCTTGGCAATATGCCTTTTTAACCCGGTTGGCATAATGGTTTGCGTTAAAGAAGGCTTGGCTGTCGATCACAAACAAATAAATGTACAAAAATAATCAAGGAAATCAATAATATCTTAATCATACAGCCCCAATGGCAGGGCGTCGCTTTGGGGGCGATGTGGGCGTGGTAGGGGTGTGTGGCACTCTCAGTATTTTCCCAGTCGGGACATTTTCGTCAGGACTGGTGCCAAGATATCAAATCTCTCTTCCTATATTGTAACCATGTACGTTCTTAAAAGACTAGATTTAATACTGGGACCTGTGTCACACACACATTTCGTCATAAAATGCATGTCTATAACACCCGATTCGGGCTGTTTCAGGGCTCAGCATGATGGCAAATTGAAAGTATACCGGAACCCAGACGCGTAGCCAGGATCCTATAATAGGGGATGCTCTAGCCTGTTTGGGGGAAAGTGGGAAAGTGGGACAAAGATGATATTTGAAAGGCCGCTGTGTGGCGTTTCGAGGGGCTTCCCCTTAGGATAACAAAAACAGGAAAGTCCCCCCCCCCCCCACCCCGAGAAATTTTGCAAAATTTAGTGCTCCAAGAGCGAATCTGGGGCATTTCTAGCGTGTGTATCCCCTATATTGGAGACCTTTCCAGAAACTCTACGTTGTGTGAAAGTTGCATTGCGTCAATGTTCTGGGAGGCAGCGAAACTTTTAGGGGGCCAATTCCCCCCCAGCCCCCCCCCCCCCTCCATGTAGTGTAGCTATGCGGTGATCTACGTGTTAATCAAATAAGAAGTTGAGTCATGACTACTACGTGTATAGTTTATTTATTCATCAATAAATTTCCAAGAAACTCCTGTATTTTACCTTTAATCTCGACGGATTAATATTTCCGACTGTACGTCATTAAGACGTGCCATCTACGAGGGCATTCCTTGATGATGTAGAATGAATATTAGTCAGCCGGGGCAAATCGGGTCTACCCAGCCCCCCTCCCCCCCCCCCCCACCCCCACCCCCACCCCCAAATCGACAGTCTTGTGACGGTCATGCCGATTGAGTTGCAAGATTGAATTAAAAATTAATCTCAGTGCAAAAGAAAATGCAATCGCCTGATCGGTGTAAAAGTTGTACATCCGGCAACCTCTTTCGGGAACTTTGGTTGAAATAGATAGGCCTTTGCGCGTCAAGGATTTTTGGAGCAATGGAATGTTTGCTCAGGGCCCTACTTTGACTTGATGAAAACTGTCAGAGTTTTATAGGTGAAGCAAACTGAAGTTGACTGAAAGAACTATCGGCTATAGCAAGTAATTGTATGGCTTTCAGCTTATCAACTAGGCGCAAGTAGGCCTTCCATTAATGGTGGGTTTTTTGTTGAATGCATGTGCACCGCCAACGACCCATACGCCTTGGTACACTGAGTTACCATGCTCCTACTAGAGCGATATAGTTCCTCGTTTGGAGATAGAAATGGCTGACTGTATCTGAACTTACGACGTAAAAGAACGATGTTAGCAATGGCGGCGGAAACGAGCGTAAGGGAGAGGTGGTGATGGTGTGGGTCACTCACTTTATCAGATCATATATTTTCCCACCCACCACTCACTTTTGGCAGGCTTTAATATATTCCGTGGTTTTCTAGGAACCTGGAACGGGAATGAAATTACTCTCAGAACCGGGAACCGGGAAACTTCCCGGGTAATATCAAGAAAATTTACGAGGGTAACATGTCGCATTTATTTTAATGATAATGAACATATTTCGTTGGCAATCTCCCATCTCCAAACGGAAAAGTTCTATTCCTAAGATAAGTTTGGAAATCCAAACCCGCTTCAATCTCGTCTGTATTTTCGGAATAACTTAATATCACCTCTATCTTCTCCAACATTAACACCCTCTTCACAGCCATCACCAGTCTCCCCTGCTAAAAGCAGAGGAGACTGGTGACGGCAGTGAAGAGGGTGTTGATGTTGGAGGAGGTAGTGAATAGTGATACTAGTTATTCTGAAAATGAAGACGAGTTGGAACTTTGAAGCGGGTGAAGAAGATCTTGCTGTTGAAAGGGAGGTGAGATGGGGGTGGGTCCTCCAGAATTGGCGAGTGCTACAGTGATTTGTTGAAAATGGTTCGTCGGTCGGGAATCAGGACTGCAAAGTAAAAAATTCAGGCGTGGAAGGGCTGACGAAATCCTACAAAGTTTCAATCCAGCAAACTTCAGTTCAATACACAAACGATGCCACGCTTCATTACCGGTTCCGTGCTGTAGATTCCCCGGGTATCGGGGCCGGCTTTCGGAACCGAGAACCCGGGAATTCCCATTCCCGGGATTAAACCCTAACTTCTGGTGAATAAAGAATTACTCATGCATGGAGATTTTTACTTCAACATTTATTTATTAGTATTATCTTGCCCTCTTTCCTTACACGAAAAGTGTACATTTGCTAAAACAGTTCTCAATAACTAGCAATTGTTATTTTGTGCCTCAAAACAAATTTCATTGCCACCGCCACTAGACGTTAGTGTTGTACTGAACTGTTGATTGTTCTGGAGGGGCCTAAATTGTCGTCCACAAATTGATCATGAAGCTCACGGTAAACATTTCTTTCTTTTTTATATCAAATTTATTTGCTTGTATACAGCTATTAGAGATACGGAGATGAAAGACATGTTTCATTGGATGACAGTTAATTGCGCGTGTTCACCAAGGTATTAGATTTTTAAATTGCGTGTGTTCACCAAGGTATTAGATTTTTTATTGCCTTTTCGCGATGCAATATTGTTCGATACAACAATTTAGTGTGTTTTCAGCCTTCGGAATCTTACCGTTAGGAATAAAATGATATGTTCCGATTGTATATATACTGACAAAGAAATCGCGTTCGGGATTTGAAGGTGATTTCCATGGGCAATAGTAAATGCCCAGTTAAGTTTATACTACCCATTCGAAAGCTGCCAACGTCAATACTACCTCGCATCAAAGTTGTTAACCTGTCTGTTACTGCTTTCCTATCCGCGGGCGTCGATAGGTTTATTGACTATTAGGATTTCAACAACATTTTTAACTGCAAGGGTCATGTTGTGTCGGAAAGTTTTACGTTTGAAAGAAGCTGGGGAGAACTATCGAGCAGCGGCGAACAACTATCAGACTCTTCCAACTTACTAACTCTGCACAAGCAAAGCAAGCAGAGGCTGAAAGCAAGTACACACCATCAGCGTGTAGTACGCTTTAGTATACAACAGCGCTGTGCCCCGGGTGAGCAATCGTGATTAACCCTTTACCTAACATGAAAAGCAGACGACACTTGCAGCAAAAAAAATTCCTGAATAACTAATTTGTCCATTTTTTGTCTCAAAAACATAGGTTATGACCCCTCATTGGAACGAGCTCGACGAACTCGTCCCAAAGAGGGGTCATAACCTATGTTTTTGAGACAAAAAAATGAAAAAATAATGAAAATTAATAGGCGATTTTTGTGAATAGCGCTGGCCGGTTTTGGCCGTTACGTTGGGTAAAGGTTTAAGTGTCTTTCCCAGGGACACAATACAGTTACTGCTGGTCAGGATCGAATTGTCGACCTTTCAGTTTGTCCAATGCTGTAACAACGGAGCCACCGCACATCCCGTCGATAGTTACAAAACAGGAAGACCTTTTCTTTCCTCCAAGGAACTCGATTTCTTTGAGTGAAAAATAAGCATGTACGGTGCAGTGCGTAACTCCTCTTAAGTCTACACACGTCGTTGAAATATGTAAAAAGAGACGCGTATTGATATGCGCTCATGCATCGGCAATTTGGAAAATGTTCCAAGGTTTAATCACTGAAAATTGGGAAGGTGGGGGAGGGAGGGGGGGGGGGTATAAAACTAAGAAACCAATTGGGTTACAAAAACTAGCATGTTAGAGAAAACGGTGTCATAATTTCCGACAGCCCCAAAAGACAATTTGTCAGACACCACTAACCTTTGGGGGTCCCTGGAACTGAAGTATTAAAACAGCTCTGGAGACTCGGTCTGGGTGTAACCCCGCGAAAATGCCCACACGCATATTCGTGTAAAATGCTCAGGACGTGAACCTTTTGCCTTCTGCTTGTGTTTTTCCCGCACGAGAGAAAAATACTCCGTAACCCCGTAGAGCTTATGCTCCTGTCTCTTGTTAACAAACGGTTTCCTTTCAAATAGGAGCAGACCTTTTATAAATGTTTTCTCAATGGCAATCTTGAATGAAATTTCCATCAAATGAAGTCATGTCTGCTTTACAGCAGCCATGATTTGATTTCATTCGGAATGCTAGAAAATACTCAGTAGTTTAGGAGTTAATGCTGATTGGCCTAGATTACTGGTAGACGTTGAGTTAGTGGAATAACAGTCAGAGCTTTGAAGAATTTTCTGCCCTGTTTTGTCAAGTTAATGGGCTCCGGAACGAAATGTTCTTTGTTTATAAATGGAATTTTGGGTTTTATTAGTGAAAAATGTTGGAAGTATTGGAGTACTGCGTAGGTAAACTAGATTCACGCATAGCATGTTGTAAAGTCGAAAGCAAATTAATTTTGTTGCATCGATGTGTCCAGAAATTAGTAATTTGGAGAAAACGGGATCCCGATTGATATCCATATTCCCATTAATGTGGAACTTCGTGACATGAGAGGGAGGAATAGGAGGTCTCGCCCCAATTTCTCCTGAAGAATGTCAACTTTATACACACTGATTCTCGAAATCCCTAAAACAGGTTTACGTGTACTCTGATCCTGATAATTATTGAGTGAAATCCTAAAACAGGTTTATGTGCTCTCCGATCCTGATATTTCTTGTGTAAATCCCTAAAACAGGTTTACATATACTCGCATCCTGATCTTTCTTGAGTAAATCCCTAAAACAGGTTTATGTTTTCTCCGATCCTGATATTTCTCGTGTAAATCCCTAAAACAAGTTTATGTGTTCTCCGATCCTGATATTTCTGGGGTAAATTCCTAAAACAGGTTTATGTATACTCGCATGCTGATATTTCTTGAGTAAATCCCTAAAACAGGTTTATGTATTCTCCGATCCTGATATTTCTTGTGTAAAGCCCTAAAACAGGTTTACGTGTTCTCTGATCCAGATATTTGTTGAGTAAATTCCTAAAAGAGGTTTTTGTGTCCTCGCATCCAGATATTTCTTGAGTAAATCCCTAAAACAGGTTTATGTGTTCTCCGAACCTGATATTTCTTGTGTAAATCCCTAAAACAGGTTTATGTGTTCTCCTATCCTGATATTTCTTGAGTAAATTCCTGAAACAGGTTTATGTGTACTCGCATCCCGATATTTCTTGAGTAAATCCCTAAAACAGGTTTATGTGTTCTCCGATCCTAATATTTCTTGTGTAAATCCCTGAAACAGGTTTACGTGTAATATGATCCTGATATTTCTTGTGTAAATCCCTAGGAATAGGTTTATGTGTATTCTATGCTGATATTCTGACCATAAACAGGTTTATGTGTATTCTGATCCTGATATTTCTTGTGTAAATCCTCAAAACAGGTTTACATGTCCTCTGATCCTGATATTTCTTGAGTAAATCCCACAGACATGTTTATGTGTACTCTCGTCCTGGTATTTCCCTGAGTAAATCTCTAAAACGGGTTTATTTGTTCTTTCATCCTGATAAGTAAATCCTTAAAACAGGTTTATGTACACTCTGATCCTGATATTTCTTTAGTAAATCCCTAAAACAGGTTATGTGTTCTCTCATCCCGATATTTCTTGAGTAAAGTCCTAAAACAGGTTTGTGTGTCCTCGCATTCTGATATTTCTTGAGTAAATCCCTAAAACAGGTTTATGTGTTCTCCGATCCTGATATTTCTTGTGTAAATCCCTAAAACAGGTTTCTGTTTTCTCCGATCCTGTTATTTCTTGAGTAAATTCCTAAAACAGGTTTATGTGTACTCGCATCCCGATATTTCTTGAGTATATCCCTAAACAGGTTCATGTGCTCTCCGATCCTGATATTTCTTGTGTAAATCCCTAAAACAGGTTTATGCGTAATCTGACCCTGATATTTCTTGTGTAAATCCCTAAAACAGGTTTATGTGTACTCTGATCCTGATATTTCTTGTGTAAATCCCCAAAACAGGTTTACATGTACTCTGATCCTGATATTTCTTGAGTAAATCCCACAGACATGTTTATGTGTACTCTCGTCCTGATATTTCCTGAGTAAATCTCTAAAACGGGTTTATTTGTTCTTTCATCCTGATAAGTAAATCTCTAAAACAGCTTTATGTGTACTCTCATCCTGATATTTCTTGAGTAAATCCCTAAAACATGTTCATGTGAACTCTCATCCTCGCATTTCCTGGGTCATTTTACTATAGTTATTCTTTCAGTTTCTACTTGTGGTCTTCAAAACGTATTCAGCGTGATGAAATTAGAATGAATAATGCGTTTTTAACCGTGGTAAACCCTGGACCTTCACCTACTGAAGATGCACGCATTAATCCGGCACTAAATGTGAAATGATGGAGGGGAAAAAACAAAAGAGAAAAAACAAACATCGGAAAAATATTTTGTCCCCCATACCACACTTCGCTTAACATGGCTACGCCCCTGACCACGCGTTATAATATGGGGAAATTTACAAGACTTTTGAGAAACGCCTTGTTAAGGTTGGCTTTTTTTCCAGATCAAAGATGTTAATAGATGACGCTGATAGAGTTTGGATACTTTACTGTGTCAAATTCTTATCTAGCTGTGTTCAACAGAATCACCAGCGGAAATTCGAGTAGTTAGTTTAACCCTTATACCCAACGTAACGTCCAGAACTGGCCAGCGCTATTCACAGAAATCACCATTTAATTTTCATTATTTTTTTCATTTTTTGTCTCAAAACATAGGTTATCACCCCATTTTGGAACGAGCTCGTTGAGCTCGTTCAAATGAGGGGTCATAACCTATGTTTTTGAGGCAAAAAATTTAAAAAAGACGGTAAGAATTGTATCTCACTGTTGTCTGCCTTTCCTGTTTGGTAAAGGGTTAATATATCACCTGACATCAAACTAATAGAGCACGCAACTATTTTCGGCAGAGACCGGTTTGACCTTGGGTGGGTGACCGTCTGAGCGATCGATTCGGCCTCCTGCGTTGTGTCCTTGGGCAAGGCACTCAACACCGATTGTCCACATGGGGGCACGATGACGCCGTGTACCAAAGCGTACTGCATGTCGTTGGTGCGCATGTCTTCAACCAATCTAACCCTGCCTGTGCTGCAGTGCGGAGTTACCTGTTGGGGAGCTGGCAGCTACTCGTCGTTGCTCGGTGGTTCTCTCAGGGTACTCCGGTTTCCTCCGTCCGTAAAACTGTCACCGACACGATATGACCTTGGCTGTTAAGGTGTCGTTAAACCATAATAAATAAATAAATAAATAAATAAATAAATAAATATTTTCGCCAGGACACCCCAGAAAGTTATTGGATATCGAGATTCAGGTGAAGTGATGCATATGAAACCAGAAGTCGTAAAAAAAACTCTTTCCCATGGGAAGGTGTGTAAGATTTAAAAGGGACGACAGTAATTGATTTTAATTTCATATTCAATTTATCAATATAGGGTTGAAACTTCGGGTCGCCACTCACACCCTTTACAGCTGAGATGAGTACCCTGACATGGCACCATACTTCTTTGGAAATTCAAACGATTGTTCCCTCAACGATGTACAATTGTTTACTGGTAACTCGAAAAGTCCAAGACATAGACACAACTGTACACTTTTTAGCCCTGGGGTCTAAAAATTGAGCAACGTGACTCTACTTAGCTTCCATTCCAAGTTCTGCCGCACATAAAATTAAAAGAAAACTTCTTTCAAAGATGTTTACTTACTGACGAGTAATATCAGTTTTCCATACAATTGCTAACCAGCAAGAAATGCCGTGATGAGAACAGGTTCCATATTTAATCCTTTTCTCAATGATAACGTTCACTGAATGAATACATCCATCTTCCGTATATTCCTATTGTCCTTTGTACAAACGTGAGTGGCTGTGTGCCAATATGTGCCTTCAACGTCAAGACCTCATAAATATAAATCGGAACTCCCAGCTACCGAAATAAATTTAACCTTCAGCTGCGTTGAAACATGTTTTGTCGGATGTCAGTGATTTTGCAGTTTTAGACCAAGTGAGTAAATACAGACGGTAAGCACAATGTTTCCATCTCTACAAAAGTAAACAGTAAAATGCTGTATGCTTAGCCCAGAAGAAACGCCTGATTAGACTAATTTGAATAAAATTACAAATAACAAACATTGATGAATTTTATACATATGTATTATTATGAGGGTTATATCAGCGGGATTAGAAAAGATTCTTTGTTTCCATAACGATTTCTCGGCCACTAATATAAATTATGTATCCTTTAGAGACCAATGCCTCACAATCTGCATCTAGATTCCATTGATTCAATGAACAGCAGCTACACAAGCAGATATTGAGGCGACCCGAGAGGTTATTCGTTTATTTATTTTTACTTACTTATTTATTTACTTAATTAATTAATTATTTATTTATTTATTTATTTATTTATTTATTTATCTATTTATTTATTGGGGTTTAACGACACTTTCGACAGCCAGGGTCACCTCGTGTCGGACAGTTTTACAGATGGGGGAAGCCGGAGTACCCGGAGAGAGCCACCGAGCAACGGCGGGCAACTTTCGGACCCCCAAACGCACTAACTCCACACAATCTGGTTTAGCATTGGTTGAAGACAAGTGCACCATCGACGTGCAGTGCGTAAACTGGTAGGTGTTCAAACTCGTCTTCATTTTCAGAATAACTAGTATTACTATACACAACCTCCGCCATCGTCAATACCCTCTTCACACCCGTTACCAGTCTCCTCTGCTTTCTGGTGACGGCAGTGAAGAGGGTGTTGATGTTGGAGAAGGTAGAGGTGATAATGCGAGTTATTCTGAAAATAAAGACGAGATTGAAGCGGGTTTGGGTTTTCATACTTATCTCAGGAAAAGAACTTTTCCGTTTGGAGATGGGAGATTGCCAATGAGATGTGTTCATTATCATTAAAATAAATGCGTCGTGTTACCCTCGTAAATTTGCTTGCTATTACACGAAATATTTCCCGGTTCTGAGAGTAATTTCATTCCCGTTCCCGGTTCCTAGAAAACCAGGGAATATATTAAACACCTAAAAGTGAACTGGCATTTCAAATTGTGAGCATTAAAAGATTCACACATCAGTAAATATGTGAAACCAAACACCTTGGTGAGTTCTACGTTTGGATAGACACTGACAGTATCTTCTATTTGTAAAAAAAAGGCTGGCACATTCCTTGTATTGCAAGAAAACCTTTCTGATGTTTCTCTAATACAAATACATCCGGATAAACTCAGTAAAACACAGCACTTCTTCATAGTCAGAACGCCGAGGGTTTAAGCGCCGTGAATATTCAAACAAATGTACGAAGACATGTGGTGTGGAAATAAATAGTTTATTCCTTGTGGGAGATCCTTACGCATTGTAATAAATGTTGTGTTATTTCAGATATATATCAATTTGCGTATTATATTGCAGATTTATCGAGATATATGTCACCCGTTTTAAAATAATCCATGCACTGTCTCTTTGTTGTTCATCAAACTTGATGAACAATATAGATTAGGTTGGTAATTTGGTTTGAGGTATAGAGTACCCCAAAACAGAGAACTCTATTGCCCGTTTCTTATCTGTGTGGGGGTACCAAAAACAGAGGAGTCTATTGCCCGTTTGTTATTTGGTTTGGGGTACCAAAAAAACCCCATAGCATTCTATTGCCCGTTTGTTATTTGGTATGCGGTACCAAAAACAGATTTCATTGCACATTTGTTATTTGGATGGGGGTAGCAAAACACAGGATTCTATTGCCCTTTTTTTAATTGGGTGGGGTACCAAAAACAAAGGATTCTATTGCCCGTTTGTTATTTGGTTTAGGGTACCAAAAAACCTCAGAGGTTTCCATGCAGTTTGTTATTTGCTTTGGGGTATCAAAAACAGAGGTTTCTATTGCCCGTTTGTTATTTGGTTTGGGGTTCCAAAAACAGAGGATTCTATTGCCCATTTGCTATTTGGTGTGGCGTACCAAAAAGAGGATTCTATTACCCGTTTGTTATTTGGTTGGGGGTACCAAAAACAGAGGTTTCTATTGCCCGTTTGTTATTTGGTGTGGTATACCAAAAAGAGGATTCTATTACCCGTTTGTTATTTGTTTGGGGGTACCAAAAACAGAAGATTCTATTGGCCGTTTGTTATTTGGTGTGGGGTACCCCTCAAAACAGAAGATTCTATTGTCCCTTTGTTATTTGGTTCAGGGTGCTCCCAAAACAGAGGATCCTATTAACAACTTGTTATTTGGGTGGGGGTACAAAAACAGAGGATCATATTGCCCGTTTGTTATTTGGGTGGGGCTACAAAAACAGAGGATTCTATTGCACTTTTGTTATTTGGTTTGGGGTACCAAAGAATGAGGACTCTATTGCTTGTCTGTTACTTGGGTTGAGGTACCAAAAAAGAGGATTCTTTTTCGCATTTGTTATTTGGTTGGAGTACCAAAGCACGGGGGATTCTATTGCCCGTTTGTTATTTGGTTTGGGGTACCAAAATTGGGGATTATATTGCCGGTTTGTTATGTGTGATTGGTGGTACCAAAAACCGAGGATTTTATTGTTATTTTACTTGGTTTGGGGTATCAAAACAGAGGATTCTATTGCGTGTCTGTTATTTGGGTTGGGGTACCTATACCAGCGGATTCTATTGCGCGTCTGTTATTTGGACTGGGGTACCAAAATCAGAGGACTCTATTCCACTTTGTTATTTGGGTGAGGGTACAAAAAATCAGAGGATTTTATTGCTCGTTTGTTATTTGGGTTTGGGGTACCAAAAGAGAACAGAGGATTGTTTTGTCCGTTTGTTCTTTGGTTTGGGGTACCAAAAAGGCAGATGATTCTATTGTACGTTTGTTATTTGGGTGGACGGACCGAAAAAAACCAGGATTCTATTGCCCGTTTGTTATTTGGGTTTGGGGTACCAAAAAACAGAGGATTCTATTGCCCATTTGTTATTTGGATTGGGTACGAAAAACCCCAGCGGATTCTATTGCCTGTTTGTTATTTGGTTTGGGATATCAAAAACGACTGATTCTGTTGCTCGTTTGTTATTTGAATGGGGTACCAAAAACAGAGGATTCTATCGCCAGATTAGTTAAAATGTTTCTTGTTTTTGTTCTTTTGGCCTTTGGAGAGCTTGCAAGATGTATGCATGGAATCAGAATGTTTCATGGGCATTTTCTCGCGCGCTTGCACTCTAAATCGGTTGGGTTAAAAATCATCCCAAATCGACTGGGTTGAGTGAATATGAACCCAATTTGGGTTCATATTCACTCAACCCAGTCGATTTGGGTTGATTTTTAACCCAACCGATTTTAGAGTGTGTGCTTGCACAAAACGTTTTCTTGTCATTAGTTTGGGAAAGGAAGATTCTATATAAATACTGAGTCAAAAAAGAAAGTATAATAAACTTCGAGGAGCAATGTTTTTAGTATTATCGACTTTAATCCCAAACAAATTATTGTAAATTCATATTTCGAGTCTAGATGTATGAATTTGCATAATTTCGTGTTCTTACTGTTACCAGCATCACGTCAGGACGTCGCAATTCAGACATGGGGTGAAATGAAAAGTTCATACATGCAGTCAATAGCGTGTATGTCGCGTGTGTCGACGGCGCATGGACCTGATAAGTTTCTGGATGTCACCCTGTGGTATTGCGTTCCACCCCTGCCTTAGAACATTATGTAAATCACCTAACCTCTGAAGATCATGAAGTAGTACCCGACGGTCCAATTGATCCCAAAGATGCTCGATTGGCGACAAATCTGGCGAAAGTGCGGGCCAGGGAAGAAGCTCTGCTCCTCAAGAAAGTCACGACAGATACGCGCCACGTGACATCGGGCATTGTCTTGCTGGAAAAACTGCAATCCGACGTTAGCGTTGAACAACTTTTCGTCCCTATATCGCTGTCCATTCAGATTACCATCGATGAAGATCAACTGCGTTCGATGGTGCAAGGAGATTCCTGCCCAAACCATTACCCTACCCCCCACCGAAACGGTCGCATTCCCGCACGCAAACATCAGAAACCCGTTCTCCCCGTCGGCGATACACTCTTGCCCTACCATCAGCGCGCCGTAGACAAAATCGTGATTCATCACTAAAAAGAACTGTGCTCCAACGCTGCTGACTCCAGCGAACACGCTGACGTAAAAATTCCATTCTGACGGTACGATGACGGTGATTAAGGATTGATCCGTAGTATGGACGCCTACATCGGATACCGTGTTCAGCGAGTCTGCTGCGGACAGTTTGTGCACTGATTCTATTGTTAGGTCTACCAGGAGTAATTGTTGCTGTCCTCGTTGCCGGAAGGAAGCGATCCCGCCAGTGAGACGTCCTGATGTGTCGGTCATGTGCAGAGGTCGTAACTCTTGGTCGGCCTGAACGCGGTCGGTCGGCAGTAGATCCAGTGGTTCTATACCTTCCAATGAGACGGTAAATAGTGGCAACAGTGACTCCGAACTCAGCAGCGAGCTCAACTGGAGGTATCACAGCCTCATACATACCGATGGCACGTAACCTCTCATTTTCGGTTAACCTTTGCATTTTTTAAAATGTCGGAAGATAAAAACTAACGTGTTTTCTCAATAACCCAGGCTCTCTAGCACAACATAACACAAAGAAAATAGTCAGGCACCCATTCAGTTTGACATTCTCGGGTAGCACGTGCTATTTTGAAATCCGTAGAAAAATTGTCTACAGTTGGGTGCACAACAACAACATGTCATTAAACTCTTTGCATGACTTCCTGTCCACAAACATGCAACATTAAAACTATTATATTTCATCCTTTATGCTATTTGTTTCACATTTGTTTCTGTTATACTTTCTTTTTTAACTCAATATATATATATACCACAGTGGTATATACCATTCCATCAAATTGTGACAAAGTTTATTGGATGTGTCAAGATTAAGAGTTCATCACACGACCTCTGGTTGTTTGCTTGTACTCATTGCCTGAACCTATCCAAACGAGAAATGTGTCAAAAAAGAGTTCATCTTCAAGTTTCGAATGGCCAAACAACATCATTTTTTCTGAAAATGTTGAAATTCTCTTCTCCCAGCCTTTCTAATAGAGATATAGACAGAACAGCATTCGCGTTCGAACTACCATTTTTTACCCGACTCGATCGCTTTGGGCAGAGGGAAAATATTGAACGAGAAGCCGGCTTCTCGTTCAATATTATCCCTCCGTCCAAAGCGATCGAATGCGGTAAAAAAAGACAGTTCGAACGCGTATGCTGTTCTGCATCTATTGAACGTCAACAGTTTATTGAAAAATTATTAGTCGATTTTGGCGGCCTACAACACCGTCCTGCACTCATACATTTACAGATATTGGGTGAATGATAAAAGGTTAAAACAACTATGTACCTAAAACTCTCCTGTTAAGTTAGTCCTAATTAAAAACACCCACCGGGTACAAAATTCCAGCTCCGTATCTTTGAGCGTGTAGGTGTTCATACCGGTATTATTTTGGTTGAAGTGTTAACCCTTTACCCAACGTAACGGCCAAAACCGGCCAGCGCTATTCTCAAAAATCACCAATTAATTTTCATTATTTTTTTCATTTTTTGTCTCAAAAACATAGGTTATGACCCCTCGCTGGAACGAGCTCGTCGAGCTCGTTCCAACGAGGGGTCATAACCTATGTTTTTGAGACAAAAAATGAAAAAAATTAGTTATTCAAGAATTTTTTTTGCAAGTGTCGTCTGCTTTTCATGTTAGGTAAAGGGTTAACACAACGTTGAATGAAAAATCCACCCAACCCATCTAACTCTTGATAAAAAATGAACCCACACGCTCAAAAAATTTCAGCTGAAGATCTCGATATCTGAACGTGAGTAACACATTATTGTTCTGTTTGAATATTTCATCGTCGAAGGGTTAATGGCATGTCGCACAGAAAACTTGCCTTACCCATGTTATTCCTGATAAAACATTATCCCTGGGTGACAGTTTTAAACTCAATGTACGTGGAAATGTAGGAGTGTTTTAGTTAAAGGGTTAAAGTGACGTGACACACAATCAAGGCCCATCTGATGTCCCTTTGTTGGTCAACTTACCTTTCCTGGTCTAATTGATAGCAGGTACAAATTTAAAATCTAGATCAGCTGTGGCTAGGTGTAGTCGGACAATGTATCATTAAATTGCCTTGAACATATCAACAATTCGTCTTATTAATGTCTGCAATATAATGTTTAGGATTGTTAAAAGGTAGTATGGTAAATATACTTTAAAAACAGCGACAGTCTGAACAAAATGGCTGAAGGACAAGTGCGACCAATAGTGGAAGTAACACTAAAAGCTTAACTTGGCCATCACTATCGGGCCAATACCGTTTCCTGTGAATTTAACTAGTCTACTGCACGGGTCCGAGCTCTTAAGAGAAGATGCAAATCGCTTAGTTTTTGAAACGCTCCAGGAATATATCATGGGAACGAAACGGTTCGCGTAGGTGAATTGTACCCTTAACCCCTTGACCAACATAGTAGCTAAGACCGCCCTGTGCTGTACACAAAAATCATCATTCAGATGTTATTATGTTTTCATTTTTGTCCCAGGAACATAGCTTGTGATACCTCATTGGAGCGAGCTTGTTGGGTTCGTTCCGGTGAGGGGTTATGGGTGGTGTTCTTGTGGCAAGCGTTGTGAAAGTTTAGCTATTTAAGAATTTATTTTGTGATTGTCAACTGCTTCCCGCGTTGGGTGAAGGGTTATCCATGTCGTCGTAAACTACGGCGACACACACAGATCGATGTTATCCGTATGTACCACCATCCATGCTCTTTGCATTTCTTTCATCAAGTTCACAATAAAATCAACTTTGACTCCGACCTGCTGTCGTTGTTGGTTACTTAGCGATTGCTCCACCACTTCAGTAGTTACGTCCTCTCAAGGGTTTGAATGCTGCATTAGTGTCCTCTAACCAGTGTTTTGAATTTAGTTCGATTTTTGACATGGTTAAGTTTGATTTCAAGTCGGTTTCACTTCTCTAATCTTTTCATCCCTCTCCTCTTTTCTTCTCTTATCACTCTTCAACACCTTATTTTACTCTACTTATCTAAATATTCTAAAATCTTTTCACACATAGTTTAAACAATCTGTATTTTGTGTTTCGTCAGCAGTTCATGCTACATGTATATGTACTCAGTAACTTAAAGACCCACGGGAGACGACTAATATAAGCATTAAGCTTTCTGTTGAATCCCTTCATCATTTTGCTTCATTTATTCATATAACTGTATACTGCATCCATTATCTTAAAATTGTATCTGTATGTGTTTTTTTTGTTTCTTTTTTCTATTGTTGTAAACTATATTGTATGCAATTTCAGTGTTTCTGTCAATAAATATTGTTTAAACTAAAAGCTTAACTAAAAAAAAGTCTGCCCCTGAAAGCCGGGCCATTGTGTTACAGGGCGCGTGGAAGGAGACCCTATTTTGCGTTTGGTGATGGTTAATTTCGAGAACCTCAATAAAAAATGAAGACAGTAATCAACAACTATGTCAGTTTCAAGCCCAGCACAATATTACAGTATATCATTTTCAAATGAATACCACCAGAAACTAAACAGTTTTCTGAACTTTGAGAAAAACAGTTTGTTGTATAAACCGGCGATGTGTATAATGTTTTAACCCATCGTTCCTCTGTTAGGAAAAGTGCTATTTTTAAAAGAACAATTTTCGCTATTTTGTAAAAGCTGGCCAATTTGGATTCATTGTGGATAAGTCATTTTTGTATTTATGTTAATTATACAAAGATTTCTTACTGTTCAGTCTATTAACTGGTCAAGTGCTAGAAGCCACTGTCATGTCTTTAAAAAAGGGATGGTACTAGAGCAAAAGTAAACATATTCCTTGCTCATGTATCATATTCAGTCAAACGCAAATAATATTTTGTTTTTATAAATTTGTTCTATTACAAATTATTGGAGAGTTCCTGTGGGCACTCTCCAATAATTTGTAATAAAACAAATTTTGAATAACAAATTCAGACCACCAAAAATAATCTAGCCCTCAACCAGTTAATGGTGGTGCCCTAATTCGCAGTCGTAAGGTTGTAGACTAAAAATAAATAGTCAATTTTGAGTCCTCCTTTTGGCTGAAACTGTTTTAAAAATAAATGTCCCTTTACAATTTGTGATGGTTAAGTTTTATTTCTAACCAACCTGCAAAGTGTACGTACACTGCGTCTTATTGTCCCAACCCTAACTGGGGTAAAAATGTCATAAGGTAATATAGTAATTCTCTTCATTTTTGCACAAAATCGCTTGAAATACTTCCAAACACATTTTGAAGCAAAAAATAATATCCAAACAGACATTTGCGCGAACCCGGGGTCGAGGATTGTAAGGGTCATATGGCGATTTTCTCTTTCTTCATAAAATTAGTCAGAATCCTTCAAAACACATTTTATAGCAGACAAAAATCACCCAAATTGACCCTCGCCCTAACTGGGGTCAAGGGATCTTACTAGTCATGGCGAATTTCCATTTCTATTTTTTTTTATATTTTTTTGTTGCATAGAAATCACTTCAAATCCTTCAATAGTCATTTTAAAGCAAAACAAATCATCCAAATAGACATTCCGCCAATCCAGGTTCAAGGGGTCATGTTGTGACTGTCTCCTTTTTACATAAGATCACTCGAAATCCTTCAAAACACAAGTTAAAGCAGAAAAAACATCACCCAAATTGACCTTCGCCCTTACTGGGGTCAAGGGGTCATAATGTCGTTGTGAATTTCTTTTCTTCTTTTTTTCACACAATCACTTGAAATCCATCAAACCTCGTTTTAAAGCAGAAAAACATTATCCAACAGATCCCCCCCCCCCCCCCACCACCCGAGGTCCAAATGTCATAAGGGTCAAATGGCGATTTTCTTCTTTTTAAAGTAGAAGAAACATCACCCAAATTGACCCTCACCCTAGCTAGCGTCATGGGGTCACAAGGGTAATGGTGAATTTCTTCTTCTTTTTTTCATAAAATCACGTGAAATTCACCAAAACACCTATTAAAGCAGGAAAAACATGATACAAATAGACCCCCCCCCCCCTAATCTGAGGGTCAAAGGGTCATGTAGTGGTTTTCTTCTTTTTTAGCAAAACACCCCATTAGAAATCTTTCAAAACTCATTTTAAAGCTGAAAAAACATCACCCAAATTTCCCTTTGGACTAACTGGGGTAAAGGGGTTATAAACTCATGGTAATTTCCATATTTTTGCATAAAATCACTTGAAATACTACAAATATCATTTCAAAGGAGAAATATATCATTCAAATAGATCACCGCCCTAGCACAGATGTTCAAGGGGTCAGGGGTCATAATGGTTATGTGTTGATATATTTTTTTTTTTTTTGCAAAAACTCACTCCAAATCCTCCAATAGTCTTCTTAAAGTAGAAAAATATCATCCAAATGTAATGCACCTTACCCTAAATCGGGGTCAAAGGGTCATATGGAGATTTTTTCTCTTTTGCATAATATCACTCCGAATCCTTCAAAACTCATTTTAAAACCGAAAAACATCACTCCAATAGACCCCCACCCTGGCCGAATCAAGAGGTCATAAGGCTAAAATGGAGATTTGTTTTCACAAAATCATTCCAAACTCATTTTAAAGCACAAAAACAATACCAAAAAACGGCCTAATCCGTGGTCAAGAGGTCATATGTTTTGTGAGGTGAGGTGGTGCAAATACCAGTTCTCAGCAATGCTTGCATCGCACCCAGCATGCAGTATCCTTCGACTTGACAGGCATTATTAATTACGGGATAGCAAATTGTTACTGTATTAACTAAAAAGATTTTTGCTCATCTAAGCTGTCGTAGTCACCAGCAAACACAAAGCAGTTCAATGCACGCCGGATTCGTATGATTGAGTACAAACCAATTTTCTGAACTTAAAAATTCTTATTGTTCCATGTCGACCCCAACTCACGTCTATACCCCTCAAAATGATCATAAACACGAGATAGCCCAATATCTTTATATGCATGTCATTCCACTATGATCACGGAGCACAGTGATGTAACGTATGTTCAGGTCCGAAGCAGGTGCGTTAAAATCACCCGACATGGGGGGGGGGGGGGGGGCGGGGGGCGAAGTAGCAGCTGTATGCGGAAGGCATACCCGAAGTGCATAGCACTGGGGTGAGGAAGAGTATGGGGACGCGGCCTCCTGTGTGTACCCCCATCCCATTGGAGGTGGTTCGGGGGACCTCCCCTGAGAGAACTTTGTAAAAGATAAGCCTCTGATAACGATTCTAGAGTATCTTGGCTTATGATATCCGGCTTTTCTAACAGATAGGACATGGTTAAGATAAGGTGGTTTTGACGTGCCTCTGAGAATGAGCGAGGAATCGGGTGTTTTGTAGCTAGATTGTTGTGCAGTGGAGGAATATAATGTACAGATGTTCATTTCATTGTCGACAGATTCTCTCGATCTTTCGGCAATATTCGTCATATTGCTGAAAGATCGAGTGAATCTGTTAGAAATGGACATGTGTACGACAATACTTTGTCAGTCAGATTTTTTTTTCCACGGCTATTGAAAATTTCGATGGAGACTGTCATAGGGGGCGGCTCGCCAGGGCCCCCTTGCACCCCCACTGGCTTCGGCCCTGCATATGTTAACTCATCATTTGTGAGAGCTAGAATTTTAAAAATGATTTTGGACCCATTGTGGATAAAATCGAAATTTATTTTGTATTTATGATAATGATACATTGACTGACTGACTGTTTTGTCTATTACTGGTGTTCTGCGAATTCATAGTCCCGAGATTGTAGGCAAGATTGTTCAATTTTCAAGCCCAAGTTTTATGTTTTGGACAATTCTGGCAGAAAGTAATAATTGGGGTAAACTTTTATTACAAGTTGGTTATGGAAAAGTGTATTTGTGACAAATATGCGAAAATTTCAGGTCATTCGCCCATTTGGACCAGGAGATATTGGTCAATGAAAATCAGGACGTTTCTGGGGAGGGTGTCTGACAAAAGAAAGTTAACGCCAAAAGTGAAAAGCTTATTAAAAGTATGATATACAGCCGTCTGTGGTCGTGAGACGTCTTAACGAAATCTGTAAGAACATTCCCGAGAATTCCGCTCTTGAAAAGTATTGGGAAAAAATAGAAAGATAGAAAAGGGGAAAAAAATCCGTACAATAACAAATTTTTTGTCCTTTCAGGAAAACCAAAAAAAACAAAACATGAAACAACTAATAAAGCTTCAACAGCTTTTCTAGCTGTTACAAAATGTACTCACAAAAATAATGCTGTTGAATCCAGCATGCACTTTGTTTACTCTGTTTGGGGGAATTGCTTTGAAAACAATTCAGTGCTGTAAGAACTGGTACTATTATCGATATTAATTAGAAAGGAGCCCAACATAGTGTTTTGCGGGACCTTGAATAGGACATTTCAATCATTTTGCTAGTGTTTGGACAGGTGTAAACTCATCCATTTTTGTAATCGGTGGGTGGAAAAGGGTGATAGTTTGGAAATATGAGCTGAAATGTAAAACTACTCCTTTTTATGAGGCAATCTATTTTGAGATTATGATATATACTACAATAAAACTCATCATTCAGGAGCATTTGGAACTTTGTTTTCTCGTGAAGGCAAGTTTTAGAGTTCTAAGTAGGTGGGTGTCCAAAAGTTATTTCCATAAAAGGGGGGTTGTGGGTGCTGAAAATGGTCTGGTGCAAATTTTGGGTATACATTTCTGCGCCGTTTTACTACCCCTCCCCTAGCCCCTGATTTGGCACAAAAAAATATTCAAAATATTCGTCGTTTGTCGGAGAAAAGCTTGGTGCCAAACAAATTCCTTTCCCTTGTAACGGAAAGCCAATGCATCATTGAAGAGTGAGATCGATGACAAAATAAAAATTTTAAATTCATATTACTTCTAGTACAAAGAAATCGTCAGCTAGTAATGGTGGCGGAAACAATCACCGATTTTCACGAAAGACACTCAAACCCGGTGATTTTGTCAATAACGTGTTAGAAATGGTATTTGGACAAAATTTCAACATTAATTGTCAGTGAGCAGTAATAAGGCTTTTGTTTTTCATCAATAAACCATTATTACCTTTTACAAAAGGCAGCATTTAATTAGATAAATACTTCACACTGTCACGAGCTACTCGCGACAGTACGAAGTATTTATCCAATTGAATGCTGCCCTTTGAAAAGAGTCGTGATCGGCTAAGTGGATAATATAGTCAACTGACCTGTTGTTATCCACATGTAACAACAAGTGAATGTATCGACATCATTCAGCTTAATCATTAATTGAGTCAGTGACATAAATATAATTTAGGTGACATCCCTTTTATCCTACACATGATTTCGTCAGAACTTTCGAGTTTTGTCGGAATTTCTTCCATGCTCAAATCAGGCTACAATATTACGGAATGAGCTTCTCCATTGCATTGAAGTTCTGGATTAAATCGGTAAAGTAGTGTTTAATTCTTTTAGCTTCGTTCCCATTGTTTTAAAACACAGTTTTATCAAAGTTCATATTTCAATAATTATATGACATGGTACTTTTCCTTCCGTACCACTTGGACGTGGGCGGCAATAAATTGCCAGTAATCAGTTACTCGCAGAGGAAGTATAATTTCTATCGTGGTGGATTCTTAACATATTTAGATGCATCATTATTCGGGGAGACAATTTCGCTTTGAATTACCAAGATACTTCAAAATATTTGCAGTTAATCTAAAATCGTCGATGACACCAATGACTACTACCTACCTACCTACCTACCTATGTCTACCTATGTTCGTTCCAAACGAAAGATCATCGTTGGCTCTTCTTTTTGGCTCTCTTAGATGAGTGATTACTTTTTCCTCACTTGTTTTAGTTTTCGACTTCTCTTTTTTTATGTATATAATCGTAATCCATTGTGTAGGTATATCTCATGGGATGTGTCGCCCAGTGCCTTTCCAGCATAACTTCAAACTGTTTTATGTTATTTGCTTGAACTATTTTTTCTGGGAGGTTGTTCCATTGTTCTACCACTCTTCTTGTGAAATAGTGTTTTTTGTTGTCTTTAATTGATCTCTGTTTTCTTATTTTAATGATGTGTCCTCTGGTTATGCTGTCTGGTGGTTGAAGTTCAAATATTCCCTCTGTTACTTCCTCATAATATATTCCCCTGATGATTTTAAAAATCTCAATCAGATCTTCACGCAGACGTCTGAATTTTAGTGTTGGTAGTTTCAGTCTTTTTAGTCTTTCTTCATAAGGCAGGTCTTTTAAATTTGCTATTAATTTAGTTGCTCGTCTTTGGACATTTTCGATGTATGTAATATCTTTCTTTCTGTATGGACTCCATACACATGCTACATACTCAACATGTGGTCTCACTAAAGCTTTAAATAGCAGACTGAAAGTTTCGAGATCAAGATAAATGAAAGTTCTTCTCATAATTCCCACCAGCTGGTTAGCCTTATTAATTTGGTTTTGAATATGTTGTTCAAAGCTGAGATGTTGATCGATGGTTACTCTTGTGTCCATTTCAGCTTTAATTTTCTCCAGTTTGGTTTCTCCTCCTTCATATCTTCTCATGGTGTAGTTTGAGGTAGTTTCTGGTTGATTTCTATTTCTGATTGACATTACTTTGCATTTATCTGGATGGAATTTCAACAGCCATTTTTCACTCCAGTCGTACGGTTCGTTTGGATCTGTTTGTAGTTTTGCAATATCTGTACTATCCATTATCTGTTTGTATAGCATTGTGTCATCAGCAAACATTAGTACTTTTTATTTGACACAGTCTGGCAGGTCGTTTATAAAAACTACAAACAGTATTGATCCTAAGACTGATCCCGATGGTATTCCACTTGTCAATAGGTTGAAAATTTGCCATTTAACTGAACTCTTTGTCTTCTGACGTTCAGAAAGCTTTCTACCCTCTTTCATGTTTTTTTTCACTAATGCCATATGCCTGAAGTTTCTTGATCAGTCTCCTGTGATGCATCTTATCAAAAACCTTCATAAAATCCATATATATGGTGTCTATGCATGCCTCATTATTTAGTGCCGTAGTCCATTCGTCCAGGACCTTAATTAGTTGCAATGTTGTCGATCTACCACCAATGAAGCCAAATTACCGATTATTAAGGAGTTTTTTCTTGGTCGTATGCTCAAGTATTTTCTTTCTTATAAGTTTCTCCATCGTCTTACACAAGATGCTAATGAGGCTAACCGGTCTGTAGTTGGATGCTGTTTTCTTACTCCCTTTTTTAAACATTGCGGTTATATGTGCTATTTTCCAGAGTCTAGGTACTGTCCCCGATTCATATGATTTGTTGTAGATCATTGTTAGTGGCTCATCAATAACATCTGCCAGTTCTTTAAGAAGCCTTGGGTGAATTTTATCTGGCCCTGCCGATTTTGATATATCTAGTTTCCTCAGAAGTTTATATATCTCGTTTCTTTGAACCGGTTGCTCTTTTTTTATGGCTTTGGCTGAATGTTTGGCTTGGCATGGGGATTTCTGTGGAGGTATCATTTGTAAAAATACCGCTGAAGAATTCTGCTAGAACATTTGCCTTGTCCTCATCGCTGTTGGCTATAATAGTTTCCCCATTTACTTCCCTTTGTAGTTTTGACACGCCAGTTCTGGTTTTCAAGTTCCTTTTCGAATTTACATATCTCCAGAAGGTTTTACTGTTATTTTTGGCTGAATGTGCTATATCCTTCTCTCTGCATTTTCTTTCCTTTCGTATCATTTTTGTTACTTTGTTTCTTGCCTTACAGTAGTTGTTGTAGTTTCCTAGTGTCCTATTCGCCATATATTTCTCCCAGAGCATGTGCTTGTGCCTTATCTCTTTCACTGATTTTGTGCTCAGTGCGATTTGACCTTTACGTATTTGACTTCTCCTCGTTGGTGTAAACGTATCAACCGTCGACTCCACTTTTTCCATGAAGATATTAACCATGTCGTCTACTTCCAATCCTGTCAGTAATCTCCCCCAGGTTATCTGCAAGTCCTTCCTGATATTACAGAAGTCTGCTTTTGTTATAATTTCGTTTGTTGTCTTGTGTCTCTTCTTTGTAGTCCATATTACATAAAAAGTTGTACTCTATTACAAAATGATCACTTCGACCGCGTGGGTCCGTAAAAGTGATAGCATTCATGCAGCAAGGTTCATTGGTTATGATGAGATCGAGTGATGATGGTGTTTGGTTGACTCTTGCCCTTGTAGGTTGTATTATCGTCTGTTTCGGGTAACTGCCTCGTAGGGCTTCAATTAATTTATCACTTTCTGAATCCCTCGTGGTCCAGAAGTCCCAGTTTATATCCGGATAGTTGAATCGCCCTGTATAATTAGGCTGCCATATTTTTTATTCATACTACCAATCACCCGTATTAGTGCGTAGAGGTTGTCAAGGTTTTCATGTGATGAAGTTGGGCTCTTGTATATGCAGCCGACAAGGAGATCATTATTCCCATATATTTTCTGTAAATTTTGAATCCATGCCTGAAGCTCATTTCTGACATATTTACAGTTCCTCTTGCATTTTTCTCTGGAAATTCTGATGGAAACATTTCATATCCATCAATGGAAATTTCAGCTTTAGTTATTTTATATCTGCTTTTTTTCGGTAGTACTTCTGTAATCGCTGTAATATCTGGTGGGACCTTGTCTGTAATATACCGTTTTTTAATTCGCCCATCTTGTTTAATAGACTATCAGCATTTGTATATATACATTTCAGACTGGTATTTATTTTTGTATCATGTCTTTTCTTAATTGTTGCTGTATTTTTAAAATTAAACGTATTTACATACCTCACCAGTAACGTTTTTACAGTTTGGGTTGGCTGTGTATTTCTCATATCCTTTTCACTCAGAGTGGCCTCCTCTCTCATGGAGGCCCTCAAACTATATATTTGAAGTTTCCTGTGGCATTTTCATTTTTGGCTTTTGCCTCTTTATGTAGTTCTTTATTCATGCCCCTTTCTGTTATTGTCATATCATGTGTAAATCTTAAGTTCTTCAAGCCTGTTTCATCATTTTCTACCTCCTGGAGCTTCGGTAGACTTCTAAGAAATTTCTTTTTGGATTCTGTATTATTAAGTGATACTTTCACAGCTCTTGGCCTCTCGGCCTTCTCTTTCCATCTACCTATTCTCCGAGCATTTGTAATGGCTTTGGCTTCTGTTCCTACTATACGTGTAATATTTTTTAAACAGCTCATATCATGTTTTTTCCTATTTAAGCCAGATGCCTCTTTGGTTCGTTCAAACCGAATATAAGTATATTTTTTTCTCTGGCATGTCTGTCATTTAGGTCTGCTAACTGTTTATCAACAGATTCTCTAAATTTATTGACTTCAACTTCATTAGTTCTTTTCCTTTCAGTTACTTCTTCGGCTACTATTACCTAACTCTTGACAATTTTTATTTCCTCAGAGTGTATTATTATTTCCCCCTTTATAATTTTTTTTGACTTATAGTTCATCGCATTCTTTTGACATGTTTGATTCTAAGTTACATATTCTTCCTCAAACATTTTCTTCATCACTTCACATCTTTTCTCAATTTCAACATCCACTGCAATATTCTTTTCCACTCGCTCTATACATTTGATAGAGAACCACATAATAGCTGACCCGTCTAGGAGGCTATCTATATTCTTGGTCACTTTTGCCCAGACATTTAATGCAATAATATTCCCTGCATCTATTACATTCCAGTAGCTTTGCGTTGCTATCTCTAAAGATCTTTTTACATTTTTGGCATGTCCATGCCTCATCTGTTTCTTTCTGTGACTCTATCTCTGTTTTGTGACTGGTGCTCCTACTTGGTCTTCCGTTCCTTCTTCCTCTGTCCATGTTTCTTCTGATTTATATTATATATAGTTCTCTGGAGAAACAGAGCTGTCTCGATTTCTCCCGAAGGGTAATACACTGTTAATAGCTCAATAATTATGAAAGTTTACCCTGTGGAGAAACAGAGCTGTCTCGATCTCTCCAAAAGGGTACGTATCAGACTTGTATACTTTTTGCTATTCTGTATAGCCTAAGGAGCCACAGCCTTGAAATATTTGGTGATAGATGTACACCGCTTTTGTCTAGCCTAGTAGGAGTTTCAGGTTAATTTTATATTTTGCAGTCTTACCTTTCTTCTTACTGGAGCTGACTAAATCTTGGTTTAATTTCGGCGTTACAATAATATTTAGCGGATGAATTTTCTTGTTATATTCATCTATTGCTAGTCTCAGATCTTTATCATCTTCCTCAAATTTATCCCAGCTTTGGTGGTTTTTTATGTTTATTCCAGTTTGTTATTGAGTAATATGGGCACTCAATATACAGCACTTTAGCTTCTCTGTTTTGTTGTTCTATGTATTTGTTTTCAATCTTCTCAAGTCTTCAATTGCCCTGTTAATTGTTTCTCCCGTCGGTCTATCGAGATAAATAAAGTTTCCTTCTTTTCTAGTGAGGCAGCGCATTCCCAACCAAATGAGGACAACTGGTTTCTTGGCTTTTCTGATATCGTTATATATGTTTATATTCTTCTTTGCCTTAAGAGCAGTGTTTCCTCCAACATATATAGTAATCTTGATTTTTGTTTTGTCTTTTTTTCTGATTGCTCTTTTGATATTCTTCCCTTTACTGTCCGTTATTATGAATACCTCTCTTCCGCTATACTTTAATTCCTCAAATTTCTCTTCAATATATTTTGTTTCTTTATATAATTTGCTCTCCGCCATGCTGTACAGGCATGGGTGTCACATCGAAAAAAGGCAATATCATTTTACCGTTCGTGAAAAATTTCATAAAATGTCACCTGGAAATGCATCATCTTTTACAACTATACTGAAATTATTGCTTATTAAACATTGTAAAGCCATATTTTTACAAATTTCATAAAGGATGGCTTGCATTTTGGCAGATTTATGATTTTTTGTTTCCTCTTAGAAAATGTTCTCCTGTCATCAACCGGAAGTCGTCATTACTACTATTAATCGTCTGTTCATAAAAAATTTACTCTGCAATATTGAATTTTAAGCCGGGAAGCCTAATAAAAGCTAAGGCTCGGTAGGAATTAAAGCTAATGCTCGCTCGTAATTTAAACTTCCCAAGCCAGAGAGACGGATATATTTATTTATTTATTGCTGTTTAATGTCACATATTTCTGCACAATGACTAATCATGACCACGGAGAGATGGATAGTACCCCAGCATTTAATATGTTATAAAATAAAATAAAGTGGTTATCGTTAAAAGCTTGGCGTACTTTCTCATTATACATAAACAAATGAAAATATTTAAAATTTATTATTGTATCACGCATATCTTCGGTACGGTCTCACTCTGACTTTCGTAGACTCATTTTCTTGGGACCGTCACGTTATGTAGTAATAAAAATCGAGTAACTTCCCCTAACTAGGAAGTTTGTCACGAATCTTGTGACAATTACAGCATGATTTGAATCCACTTTTCGTGGGCCCGAGGAAAAAGCAATAGAAAGATGCACGGCACTAAACCATTTCTATCGAAATTATTTTGTTCAATATTGGTTCTATTTGACATTGTGTGTATAGGACTTTGCACAGATTGTAAAGTTGGCGATTACAACTTGCAAGTTTTGAACAAGTAGGTCTGACTCTGAGTAAAACTGGGACTTCTGTTCTGTTGAGTGTTGGAAGCCTTTTGGGCAGTAATGTTTACGTAAATTACGACCTATTCTAATCATTATTGCAAAGTGCATGTCCACATGTACCTGACCACTTGTGCATGCACAAGAAAACCTTTGTACAACTGCAGCGGAAATTAGGTGATTGCTATGATCCGAGAAAGCATGGTCTCTCTGTAGTCAGCTGTCTGAACGCGGTCATACTAAAGTCTAAACACCGAGGTATACAGAGTTGAAGGAAAATAGGGGTGGGAATGGGGTGAAAGGGTATGGAGTGGTGTGGTATGAGTATATAAAAAGATTTAAGCAGTATATGCATGGTTTTAAATTAGTTCAGCAATCTGAACATAGTCATAGTGGCTACCCCTCTACGTTCCTATTCTTCCCATTCAATTCTGTAGAAAAAGTTCCCATCGATTACTGGACAAAATGTCCGATCGCCAAAATGTCTGATTGCCAAAATGTCCGAATTACACCCAAACCATCCTCTGGCCAAACCGTCCTCTGCAATTTGACCCAAACCGTCTGCTACATTTTGACCCAAACTGTCCGCTAATACACCCAAACCGTCCTACATCTACATCTACATCATACTCCTAGCCTTCAAAGAATTGAAGATTATAAGGAGGCGCATGAATGATTTTTTTTTTTTTTTTTTTTTTTTTTTTTTTTGTAAACTGATAAAAGATTTGTTTAGATGACTATTTGACTTTGAAAAAGTACTTGTAGTAGGTGGATTTGAACTCATCTAGATCTGTTAAGCTTGCCATTGAGTATGGGATCTTATTCCATGCGTTGATAGTTTGAGGATAGAAGGAATTTGAGATATATTTGGGCACTGCATGGGGTCTAACATACTTGTGATCTCTAGTAGGAGTAAGAGGAGCAGTGTCTTTTATTTTTACAAGGTCATGGTGGATTTTATACAGTAAGACCATGGATGTATATAATCGGCGCTGCTCAAGAGTCGGCCAATTTAGGATGGTAAGCATGTCAGTAACACTACTAGGGTGTTTATATATGTTCATGACATAGCGTGCTGCACGATGTTGGACCATCTCAATGTGGTGTGCGAGATCTTTTTGCCAAGGATGCCACACAGGTGAGCAGTATTCAAGTTGTGGCCGAACATATGTCTGATATGCAAGTGCTTTGATGTTTCTATTACTTGTTCTTATGTTTCTTTTGATGAATCTTAGCGAGGTGTTCGCTTTATTTACTATATTATTTACATGACATTTCCATGAGAGATCTTTTGTTAGCGTTACACCGAGGTATTTGACTTTATTTGTATTTTTGAGGATTTTATTGTGCAGTCTGTATTCATGTTTGATGGGGTTTTGTTTTCGAGAGATACTTATTATTTCGCATTTGTCAGGATTAAAAGACATTTGCCATGCTTGTTCCCATTTTTCAAGTTTGTTTAGGTCTTGTTGGAGAGTACTGCAGTCAGAGGCTGAAGTTATGGTGCAGTATACGATAGTATCATCAGCAAACAGACGGGCTGGGCATTCCAAGTTTGCTGCGAGGTCATTAATGTATATCAGGAAGAGACAGGGGCCAAGGACAGAACCTTGAGGCACTCTGGAGAGGACAGGACAGGAATCTTATTGGACACCATTTACAATGACTCTCTGGGATCTGCCTGCAAGAAAGGAACCTATCCAGTCTACAGTTTTATTGTTTATGCCGATACGGCGAAGTTTCAAGAGTAGCCGAGAGTGCTCAACCTTATCAAAGGCTTTGGAAAAGTCCATTACTGCTATATCCGTTTGTTTACCCTGACCCATATTGTTTAGGACATCTTGAGTAAAGCATAAGAGTTGAGTTTCACAACTCAGTTTCGAGCGGAAGCCATGTTGGTTTGGATGAAGAAGATGGTGTGAGTCAAGATAGTTCATTATGTGGGAGACAATGATGTGCTCTAGTTGTTTACTAAGAATGCATGTGAGGGAAATTGGTCGGTAGTTTTCAGGTCTTGATTTAGAGCCCTTTTTGAAGACTGGAGATACGAGTGCCCTCTTCCAGTCTGAAGGGACATTTCCAGTTTGGTGGGAGAATGAAAACAGGTCAGAGATTATGGGAGAAATTTCTACATGAACCATTTTCAAGAAATGTGGTGAGATGCCATCAACACCATAGGCTTTGTTTGATTTCAGCTTGCTGAGTAGCTTTGACACACCTGCAGGTGTTATTTCAATTTTGTCCATTGCATGCTCTTGTACAGTGTGCTGTAATATTTGGGATTCACAGCACTGAGTGAGATCAAGTGGTTTGGGTGTGGAGAATGCTGAATGGAATTGATGGTTAAGGGCATTTGCTTGATCTTTGGGGTCAGATTTTAACTCCCCATTCACCTTTAATTGAAAGACACCACAGTTTTCACTTCTTTGTTTTTTTTTACAAAGGACCAGAATTTTTTCCCTGGTCTACCCCTTTTATTTTGGGTAAGTTCAGCATTTTTGTGTTGTTTTATGCTGTTGTTTTTACTTGATTTATTTTTATCTTGATTTTCCCTGATGTTGTCATTATCTTCAATGTGATGCCAATATGATTGTCTAGATTTCTTTTGGATAAAGTGTTTCATTTTGCGATAGGCTGATTTTAGTTCACTGTTTCTCTTGTTTTTCTCGAGCTTGGTGAGACGGTACATTCTAGATTTCTTTCGAATGAGGCGTTTTAGCTCTGGCGATACCCATGGGACAGAGTGATTTTGTTTGATGGATTTAGTGGGGATGTACTTTCTTGCTAAGTCCCAAATATTTGAATTTAATCCTCCATGTAACATTTGAAATTTAATAAATTGAAGAACACTGTGCAAATAACAACACGGCGAAAACTTAAATGAAATAATGAAAAAAACAAATTAGTGAATTTGAATTTACTTGTTTATTTAGTAATTTTGACTTTTCATACATGATTCGTCACATTGTTTTGATAGTGAAGCCATGAGTGTTCTTTTGAAGTTACTGATTGATTCTCACTTGTAAGAAAAGTTTGAGTCATGAATACTTTCCCAACAAATAAACACAGAGGTCGCACGTATTTGAAACAAAATATTAAAGTAACCTTCAGTGATATGTTTTTGTATTATTTGAAAAATCAAAAGAGGCATGTATAACGCCACGTATCTGGAAATGGTATATAAGAGGCCGCATACAGCAACTAGACATTGTTCCCTCTGAAGGCAGACCAATTCCTCGCCATTTTCCAGCCCGAGGTTCTCGGGATCTCAACCCACTAGAAGAAGTAAGACGGCTACAGAAAGCTTTTTTGTGTGATATTTGTAATAGATGGCAACACAGGATATGTGGCACTGGCAGTACAAGGCCTGAGTATAGAGTTATGAAGAAACAGGAATCATTTCCTTGGAGTTGCAACAGTTGCCGTGATACATTACAGCCAGAGCTACCAATTGCTGAAAGTACTGGTATTGGTGCACTAAAGAAATCGGACATTATGTCCAAAAAAATTGGACATTGTGTCCAAAAAATCGGACATTTCGTCCAATGAAATCGGACATTTCATCCAATGAAATCAGACTTTTCGTCCAGAAAATCAGACATTTTGGCAATCAGACATTTTGTCGACCCCTTCCCATCAAGTTTTTATGGGAACTCAAAACTCGAAAATAGGAATATATATCAAGCTTTTGCCCTTATTACCAGCTGCGTTCGATAGTACACATATTTCCTTACATTTGGGCAGAGTTTATTGTTCCAAACTATGTTTTATCCTTTAATTATCAATATCTGAAGGCTCGCGAGGCATTAACGATTGTTTCGTTATCGTCCATGTTTTTGTCTAAATACAAAACAGTAAAAACAATAACATGGCAATGGCGCCGAAATGAATGGACTGTTTCATCGGTGTGGAATCGGAAACTCGATCGCATTCGTGCAGAATAGGTTATCAAACTCGATCGTGTTCGAAGGAGGAGGATATCAACTCCCTCTGCGCGAATGTGATCGAGTTTCCGATTACGCACCGATGAAACGGTCTATTCGTTTCAGCACATTACAGGGTTATTGTTTTTTCTGTTTAAAATAAGGGTGAAAACTTGATAAATATTCCTATTTTTGAGTTTTCAGTTCCCATAAAAACTTGATGGGAACTTTTTCTACAGAATTGAATGGGAAGAATCTGAATGTAGAGGGGTAGCCACTACATTTAGAATGCTGAACTAGGTTTTAAGTCATTTTTGAGAATTGCAGGTGCTAAAGTAATAGTGTTTGCTGAAAAATTTTCACTTCGGTATTTAGTAGGTAGCTTGGTAATTAATTTAGTATTTAGCATGGCTGCACCTCAGTAAGCGACAGTGTACATAGTTAATCACATTGTGACTTTTTAATTAGTTCTTTCTGTGGCTGTCAGCAATTGCCTTCTTTGTTATGACAGTAGAATTATTATGGACGAATTCTAGTCAAAATGTCAAAAAAAAAAAAACGTCCCCTAATGTTTTGGTCCAAATGTCCCAAAGAGTTAGTTAAAACATCCCCAACAATATATGAATTAGAAATACCCACCTTGAAATGTTGCACTCGGAAGTGATGCAATCTCTAAAAATAAACAGCCTTGGGAAAATAAATTGTTTCAGTAAACGTTTGAAACATTCTATTGACATCTTGCATTATCGATGAATATTCCAGATAAAAAAGAGGGTGATTTGATGACTTTTGGACCTAAAAAATACAATTTACATTTGGTGTGTTTTTGTTGGGAATTCCCTGAAAAATATGTGCACGTGACTGGTACTTCCCTTGCTGTTAATTTTTCTCTCTTATTTGGTACATGACCCCCTGTTTTGGGGTCAGAAGAAGTTGTCTGAAGGGCTATACTTGACAGATAATTGAAAGCCAAAATTAAAGTGATGCGATCATATTTCTTTTTGCCTGAACGTTATAATAGTCGTCTATGGGAAAATATTTAGTTCCATGATACCTTGAATAATCCACTTTTCGTGGGCCTGAGGAAAAAGCAATAGAAAGATGCATGGCACTAAACCATTTATGCCGAAATTATTTTGTTCGATATTGGTTCAGTTTGACATTGTGTGTATAGGACTTTGCACAGATTGTAAAGCTGGCGATTACAACTTGCAACTTTTGAACAAGTAGGTCTGAGTAAAATTTGAACTTCTGTTCTGTTGGAAGCCTTTTGGTCAGAAATCAAATGTTTGCGACCAGTTCTAATCATTATTGCAAAGTGCATGTCCACATGTACCTGACCACTTGTGCGTGCACAAGAAAACCTTTGTACAACTACAGCCGAAATTAGGTGGTTGCTGAAAGGCGAGAAAGCACCGTATCTCTGTAGTTCAGCTATCTGAATGCGGTCATCCTAAACACCGAGGTATACCGAGTTGAAGGAAAATAGGGGTGGGAATGGGGTCAAAAGGGTATATGGTGGTGTGTTATGAGTATATAAATAGATTTAAGCAGTATATGCATGGTTTTAAGTGATTTTTGAGAATTGCAGGCGCTAAAGTAATAGTGTTCGCTGAAAAATCTTCACCTCGGTAGTTAGTAGGTAACGTGATAATTAATTTAGTATTTAGCGTGGCTGCACCTCAGTAAGCAACAGTGTACATTGTTAATCACATTGTGACTTTCTAATTAGTTCTCACTGTGGCTGTCGGCAATTGCCTTCTTTCTTATGACAGTAGAATTGTTATGGACGAATCCTAGTCAAAATGTCCCCAAACCAAAACATCCCCTAATGTTTTGGTCAAAACGTTCCCAAAGAGTTGATCAAAATGTCCCAAGAATTAGTGAAAACATCCCCAACAGTTGGTCAAAACGTCCCCAATAATTGGTCAAAACGTCCCCAGTAATTGGTCAAAACGTCCCCTTTCTTGTTTCTTGAGTTGGGCCATTGAAATAATTTGCGAGGTTATTTTAAATACAAATTTATTGTTTTACAAAACCTTAATTATAAATAACCCCACTTCTGTCATGGCGTTGTTTATGCATGCCTCCCCTAACTTCGCACATGCCCTATGAATAGAAAACACTTGTTAATACCAGGGCTGTGGAAAAGAATATTCAGATCCCATGTTAAATTCTGTCATGGGCCTCCTTTCAAAAGTTTTGGGGGTACTGATGCAGATACCAAATGCACGATCGTTGATGGGGTAGGATGCGAGGCACGATCGATGATAGAGGTCCCTCTCCAGAAAATTTCTAAATCAGTTTTTAAATGGAGCCTTCTGGCGACTGTTTGTATAAAAAAAATCACGTTATTTTTTGGCAGTTGTTTTTAAGCATGTTTCAAATTCTCAAGTCCATCTGTGAATGCCCAGTGACCAAGAGTTATAGCTTTTCACTGCACAATTCTTGAAGTGATAACTTTATTTTGTCAAGTTGATTTAATAAAGTTATTATGTCAAGAATCACGCAGTCAAAAATTACAACCGTTGGTCATGTGTAAAGCTCCATTCTCGATAGGCCTACAGCCCCCCTTCTTACCTGTTAGCATGGCTTCAGAACCTTGGGGAAGGGGGTGGGGGCTAGTCCAAACCTACAGCGAAAGCCTGTATTTGAATTTTTTGGTTTTGTATGTCCTTTGAAAGGACATACCAAGCCAAAAAATTAAAATACATTTTTTCAGGTAATTTTTGGACTGGGTGAGGGGACATGCAGGCCTAACCCATTTGTAAATAAGGCCTATTAGCACCAAGATATGGAAAGCATCGCTTGATATTTCTGAGTAAAGAATTGCGAAATAATTTAAAAATATGGCCAACTATGGCTTATCCTACTATATATTAGCAGCACAACACAACTTGGAATTATTGTTCAAGTATTTAGTGAAAAGCACTGCCAGGTTCTGCATACATGTAATTAACTCAGTTTTTTTTCCACCAGAATTGCGAGTGCCGAAAGGCTTAAAAGGGTCACTCACTAGAATTTTTGTGGGTTATAATTTAATGAAATAATTTCACCAAATAAAGCACACACATACACTCAACGCATCAATTTGACCATCCCAATTTTTTACAATATCTTTGACATGAATCAATGAAATAATTGTACAGGGATCAAAGAGGGCATAGAACAAAAGACTACTATTATATGACAATCACATGGCTCATGGAATAGCCAATCAGAATCAACATGGTGAAACGTTTAATTAAATTACTGAGAAAAATTTGTGACAAATAGGAGTAATGATAATTTTTAGTTCCCTACCGGCAAAGCTGGAGGGGCCTATAGGTTTGCACTCTGTCCATCCGTCTGTCAGTCTGTCAGTCAGTCACACTTTGGTTTTCCAGACTTTTTTGGGAAATGCTTCAACCAAATGATTTCATTTTTTTGGTAACCTACTATAGAACGATGACTTACAGATCAAGTTTGAGTTTCATGCTGATTGCATGATTCTTGTGTGAGTTATGGCCCATGGAAATATGGAAAATGTCAGTCACACTTTAGTTTTCCGGACTTTTTTTGGAAATGCTTCAACCGAATGATTTCATTTTTGGTAACTTACTATAGAACAATGACTTACAGATCTAGTTTGAGTTTCATGCTGATTGCATTATTCTTGTGTGAGTTATGGCCCTTGGAAATATGGAAAAGCGCCAAAATATCAGTATTTTTATACTGTACCAATGACCCAGACTTAGCTGGTGCTAACTCCAACAAAACCAGGGCCAAACACAAATTTTGCCCCCCAATCCCCAAAATTTGCATCCAAAACAAAAAGAAATCATGTCCTAAAGGACCTCCATACTACGCCTCTACTGCGCATGCGCAGTGACGCAGTCGTCCCGAAATTGGCGCCAATTATCATTCTCTGTTTGGCCCTTCATCAGTCAACATCTCACTGATCTTTGTGCTTGTAAATCTCAGTTTAAAGGATGCCAGACACGTAATTTTTGGAGAAAATGTGATTCTAAGGAGGATAGAAGGAGGACAGGAAAAAGAAGTGGCAAAAAATAATCAGGGCTGTACTTAAAATTTTTTGATGAAATTATGTTAAGTTGCCTATTTTCGAGGCATGGGCCTCTTGTTGTCATTCTTGCTAATTGTTGCACTGCTTATTCAGTGTTTCCTCTCCCCTAGCCTTCTAAAGTCCCCCCTGGCAATTCTCCCATGCTTTTGGCATATTTTTGAGAAATTTCATTTCTAAAATTTCCTGGGAGAGTTGCTTGGTTACAGAATGTTTTCTGTTATTTTCCCCATAGTTACGTTTTCACCCATGGGTGTATAACGTTTGTGTTCTGCATCTTCCATCTGATGTTCTACAGATTCTCCCCTGGGAGTCTCTGTTTTGCATCAGATAGAGTGTAATTGATGACTGATTCCGGGCCAGTTTTTTCAGTGCCTGGAGTCATGTTTTCTAGTGTGTTTACACTGTTTGTTTTCATTGGCAACAGCCTTTTTTGAGGGGGGCTGTTTGCCTTTGTGGTAGTTTATCTCATTATAAGATACATTTATATTATCCGAAAGTGTCTCATTAATTATTTTATATAAATTTAAAATTTTTGACCACACTTTGCCATCGGATCCATCGGGGCTCAACGTTACTTTACAGCAACTTGGGCTTCTCTGAAAAAATATTTTTTCAAAATTATTTTGTTTTGCAATTGTTTTTTCATTTATTAATGGATCATGTTATTATGTATCTTTGTGTCAGGGGTTTTTGCGAGTAACTAGGACTTATTGTTGTTCTTTCACAATGAAGGGACATTGTTCAAATTGTAATAGGAAGAAATCTTCCTCTGACTTTCATGATCATTGTATTAATTGTAGTCAGTGTTCTCGCATTAATCCCTGTCCTATATGTGAACATTGGGATGAGAAACATTGGAAACGTGTGTCACGATATGTTGTTTCTGGAGAAAGAGCGATGCCGGCTCTTTCTCCACAAGGTCACTCTACTCTCTCAGTTTCTATTTCAGAGGAACCAGAAGAGGGTGATGTTTCCATGTTATCTTCTTCAAGTGTGCGTCCGTCGTCACAAATGAATTCAGAGCTAGCGGCAAAAGTGCTCATGGAGATTAGACAAATGTCGTCCGCTAGCTTGCCCGGTGTAGCGTCCATTCACCGAATGGTTCGGCAGCCGGGTTCGTCCGATGCGGTCCAAGAGGAAATTTTGGGTGATGCGAGCACTATAAACATAATAGATGCACACCCAGTGACGGCGGATAGTAAGCGAGAACGGAGGAAGCCTTTTAGTCCGGTTCCTAGCTCGTCCAGGTCCAGCCGGGCCGCGAGCGAGAGAGGTCCCTCTCTCGTACAACAACATCTGGGACCAGATGTTGTGGTACAAAATGTGTCTTTAGCGGAGCATACGTCCGTCGCTCGGGACGCTCCGTTGTATAAGCAGTCCGCAGAGACTGTTAAGGCTTCCTCTTCTCGTCAGCGCACACGACCGCACCTTGGCTGCGTGACCGCCGATATTTTACCAGCTTCGCCGATGAAGGATTCTTCGGCGACCAGGTCACACCATCCGGCAGCCAGGGATTCGAGACCGATGGACTCCGGACGTTCGCATAGGAAAAGTATGCGGGAGCCATCTGATGCGGAGCTGCCCTCGGCGAAGCAGCGAAAGACTGCGCCTCTGCAGGTCTCAACGTCGGACATTCTTGTGCAGATAGCACAGCTTATCGCAGCATCCCAGCAGCCGACAGAAACGGTGTCGGATCGAGAATTATCCGACGGCGCTGGGTCGGTACGCTCCGCCGAAGCATCGGGGGCGGACGACCGGGAACATCGGGAGGTCCGACCGGATGGTGAAAGGGATACGGATGACTTGGAGCTATCCCTTTCGGAACAACATAAAGCTGCCGTTGACTTCATCCGGCACTTTCTCCCTCAAGTTGTTCCGTCGGGTCAGACTGCTGCGCTTCCGGACAAGAGAATTATAGCGTCATTGGACTCTGAATTTTTTGAGCGGTTCAGGGACATCGCTCCCGAGTTTCCGTCGCAGTCCAATAATGTTGCAAGAACATTTGAATTATTGAACGACGCTATATTTAAACTTGCTTCCAGGACGGGGAAAGCAGGTTTCTTGTCCGCTAATACTCTTAACCTGCCTTTCATTAATGCAAGGAATAAATTCGATACGGCAGGACAGGGTATACCGAGAGTTCCTCTGCGTATGGACGACGAGGCGGAAGACTTAGAGCTATCATTACCGTCGTCAGCTTCTATTCCGACCGTGGTGTTGGAAACAGCTATTGCGTCTAACAGAGCCAATTTAGATGCCTTATCTTACGCAGATCACCTTACTAAGGCGTTATCACTGCGCCTTCAAGGGGAAGAGTTTCAGGATATACAATCCTCTTTAAGACTTCTTTCAAGGGCAGTAGCTTATTCCACGTGTAACTCCGCCCTTTCAGTGGCAAATCTGGAGTTGGTTAGACGTGACGCAGCCCTAGCTACATCCACACTAGTGGATTCTAAGGTGAAGAACTCTCTTAGAGTCGCTTCGGTCTCAGGAGAACTTCTCTTTGACGGCAAGCTTTCCGCTATTTATGATAAAATTAAAAAGAAAGCTAATGATTCTCTGTTGTTCAGATCGGCTCCTAAAAAGTCGGATACAGCAGACACGAATAAGACAGGCACTTCTGGGTCTAATGCGCCCAAGAGAGGTTCCTATAGAGGTTCCGGTGCGTCCTCTTGGTCTTATTCGAGAGACCGTCAGGATAGCGACTCTCGTTCGGGACGTCCTTCAGGCCGGGACAATCGGTCGGACGCCCCGAGGTCGACGAGGCGAGGTGCGGGTCGTGGAAGACGTGGTTTCTCCTACCGCAGGCCTCGCAGGTCCAGGAGGTGATGGCTTAAACCTCTATCGCGTTCCGGTTGGCGGAAGGTTGTCGAGTTTTTCACAAGAGTGGGCGTCGATTACGGACGACCCTTGGGTGAGAGGAGTGACTTCGGAAGGTCTAAAGATATCCTTCAAACGAAAGCCTCCATTAACTCGAAGTCCAAAGTGGACTCATCTTCCGTCAAATCCACAGAAAAGAGACGCTCTGTTATCAGAGGTGCAGTCTCTTTTAATGAAGAACGCGGTAGAGGTCGTAGAAAACCAGGAATCTCTGGGATTCTACAGCCATCTGTTTCTGGTTCCGAAACCAGACGGCTCGTTCCGTCCAGTCATAGATTTGAGCTGGATAAACAAGCTGATCGTCGCTCCGAAGTTTTATATGGAGACGATTCGATCGGTCAGAGCGAGTATTCGGGTGAACGATTATGCAACGAGCATAGATCTCAAAGATGCGTACTTTCACGTCATGGTACATCCGACATTCCGAAAGTATCTACGCTTCGCAGTCCTAGGAGTGGTGTATCAATTCCGGGCGATGTGCTTCGGATTGAATCTAGCACCCTGGGCTTTCACTCGGGTAATGAACTCGGTAATGATCTACTTCCGAGCTCATTCGTCTGCGGTAACGTCGGCCTACCTGGACGACATTCTTCAGAGGTACGGCAACGAGTTAATGCTTCAGAACGATGTTCAGAATCTTCTTCTATTGCTCCGACGTCTCGGTTTTATAGTAAACGAGGAGAAGTCGGATCTGGTGCCGTCCAAGTCATTCACTCATCTGGGAATGAGCTTCGAGACGCACAACAATCTCGTTCGTCTGCCGTTAACCAGAGCGAAATTAGTCAGTTGTTACGCTCGCTATTGTCTGCACGCAGACAAAGTCACGGCGAGAGAATTTATGAGACTGATAGGTCTGTGCGGAGCCGCCGCGGATCTCATTCCGATGGGGCGGCTACGCGCACGTCCTCTTCAAATTTTCCTGATTCAGAATTGGAGTGTGAAAATTCATTCGCTCGATGTAGACGTTCTCTTGTCAGATCAAGTGAAACAAGAGATTCAGACTTGGGCAAACATTCAGTGGTTAACTCAAGGAGTTCCGCTGCAGTTGCCGGATCCGAGTTTTACCGTTATGACGGATGCCAGTCAAACAGGTTGGGGTGCATCATTAATCCCAACGGATTCGAGATGCCAGGGTCTTTGGGATCCGCAATTCCTGTGCAAGCACATAAACATCAAGGAAATGATGTCAATTTGGCTTGCGTTACGTCACTGGATGGACATTATTCACGATGCTCATGTCCAAATCCTATCCGACAATACGACAGTAGTGGCGTATATACGGAATCAGGGAGGCACTCATTCAGTTCCGTTGTTCAATCTAACGGAAAGAATCCTTCTGTTTGCGTTAGAACATCACGTTCTTCTTTCGGTCCGTCACATACCGGGTCGTCTGAATGTGCTAGCAGACTCCCTTTCACGAAAGGGTCGCTTGTTGCCGTCGGAGTGGACTCTCAACAAACAAGTATTCAATCAGATTTGCTACCAATGGGAATGGCCAATGATAGACTTATTTGCGACACATCTCAACAATCAGTTGCAGACGTATGTGTCTCCGTGTCCGGATCCAAGAGCATTTGCAGTAGACGCTCTGTCGATCCCTTGGGACGGAATGATAGGATATGCGTATCCTCCAGCGCCGTTAATTCAACAAGTATTGCTAAAGATAAAACAATCTCAATGCAAGATTCTGTTGGTAGCATCTCTGTCACCACAGAGACCGTGGATAAATCTACTCAGGTGTCTGTTGTGGGACCTACCGTGGAAGCTTCCTCCACGAGAGGATCTTCTTTCGCAGGGGAAATCGCGCCAACTCCATCACAACCCGCAAGGTCTCAACCTTCACGTTTTTCCGTTGTGCGGTCCTTCTTGCATGGCAAGCACTTTACAGGACGAGCAGTGGATGCGATTTCTAACTGTAGGAGGACCTCCACTTCGCTAAACTATGCGGCTAAGTGGAAGGTTTTTCGTCGTTGGTGTAGGGATCATTCTGTAGATATATTTGATCCCTCTATACCAGACATTGCAAACTTTCTAGTATACTTGTTTGACGAAATCAAACTGCAGCCTGTTACTATAAAGGGTTATAGATCTATGTTATCTGATACCTATGCACATCATGATAGTTTACAAATTGGATCTAATGTCTCTTTATCGAAGTTGGTTAGAAACTTTTCGATAAATAGACCCAGAACTCTTAGATTAATTCCTAAGTGGAATTTAGCTTGGGTTCTTCTTAAATTGAAGGAAAAGCCATTTGAACCTCTTGGGACAGTAGATTTCAAATTCTTATCTTATAAGACAGCTTTTCTCTTAGCTTTCTCTTCTGCCAGAAGAGTCAGTGAGCTTCATGCACTATCGGTGGATGATTCTCATTATCGTAGTGTTGGGAACACTATCACCTTCACTACTAATGTGGGTTTTTTAGCTAAGAATCAGGCTCCTAATAAATATCCGGAACCTATTGTTATTAAGGCTCTTCCGTCTTCAGACGGGCGTAGGCCTTTACTCTGTCCTGTTAGAGCACTACGTATCTATAAACAGAGATCTCAGTTTATCAGAAAGGGACGGAAACGTTTCTTTCTGTCTTTGATGCCTAATAGAAAGGACATTTCAGTCCATTCTATTGCTAGATGGATTCAGTTAACTATCCGTACTGCTTATGAAGATTTATCTTCTTCTCAGCAGTCTGTGCTTAAGATTTCTGCTCATGAAGTAAGAGCTCTTTCTACTTCCTGGGCTTATGCTAATAGTGTTGCTATTACAGATTTAATGAAGGCTGCTTATTGGTCTCAGCCATCCACATTTACGAATTTTTATCTCAGAAATATTGAGTCCATTTCTGGAGACCTGCATTGTTTAGGTCCGTTATCTGTTGCTCAGAATGTCGTCCACTAAACAGTTGCAACTATAGTTATGCAGGCTTTCTGTTCCGGCAGTGACTCCGTCCGGCTGCCCTCTTCGCTCTGGGCTATTTGACCCAGGGCAAGGGGAAGGGGGGGGGGGGGGCGGGTGTTCCCTTAGGTCACCTGCTTTATAGTGAAAAGCAAGGGAATGCCTCCTCCAAGTCAGTATTTCTGAGTCGCTTCCGGGATGGTTTTAAAGTGTAATATTAATGTTTAAATTCATTCATGTCTTATTTTTAAAGTGTAGCTCGGTGTGAAGCATTTGTATATGTCAAGTGTCAAACGGGCTTTAATATACAATACTCGGACACTTTTAAATGATTATAAAGAGTCTCAATTCTCTGGACTACTTTATTTATTGGCTTGCTTTAAAAATAATTAGTATAAGGGTTATACTGGATGTTAATAGAGAACATGAATGTTATTGTGCTCAATTATTAAGGGTAGTGTATCTTTCTAATTTAATATTAAATAAGAAAGATACATGTAAAGCCTAATACTCCTTTTCTCCTTAAGGGGTTACCTCTTTACTATATAGTTGAGCTTATTGGATTTTCCTCTATGTCCTAGGCCCTCCAGCCTGTTTACTATTCAGCTAAGTCTGGGTCATTGGTACAGTATAAAAATGTTAAAAAATTTATAGTAATTTATATATTTTTTATACTTACCAATGACCCAGACGGGGATGGCCCTCCCTGGAGTTGGGAACTCTTGCCTCCCCGCTGAGTACATAGCGCTGACCAGGCACTGCCAGTAAGAATGATAATTGGCGCCAATTTTGGGACGACTGCGTCACTGCGCATGCGCAGTAGAGGCGTAGTATGGAGGTCCTTTAGGACATGATTTCTTTTTGTTTTGGATGCAAATTTTGGGGATTGGGGGGCAAAATTTGTGTTTGGCCCTGGTTTTGTTGGAGTTAGCACCAGCTAAGTCTGGGTCATTGGTAAGTATAAAAAATATATAAATTACTATAAATTTTTTAACTTTCTGGATTTTTTTTGGAAACGCTTCAATGGAATGATTTCATTTTTGGTAAACTACTATAGAACGATGACTTACAGATCAAATTTGGGTTTCATGTTGATTGCATTGTTCTTGTGTGAGTTGTGGCCCTTGGAAATATGGAAAAGCGCCAAAATATAAGTTTTCCGGACTTTTTTGGAAATGCTTCAACGGAATGATTTCATTTTTGGAAACCTACTAGAGAACGATGACTTACAAGATCAAGTTTGAGTTTCATGCTGATTGCATTCTCCTTGTGTGAGTTATGGCCCTTGGAAATATGGAAAAGCGCCAGAATATCAGTTTTCCGAACTGTTTTTGGTAACGCTTCAATGGAATGCAGGGTATTTTTTGTTTTTAAAAATTTGATTAGCAATTTCCATCATGGTTTTAAAAAGTGATGATAAATAGTGAATATAAAGCTAATATGAAAGAAATATGGTTAGCATTTGGACATTTTTGTGTAGCATTTCGTGATGCGAATCCAGTCATCAAATACCCTGGAATGACTTCATTTTTGGTAACCTACTATAGAATGATGACTTACAGATCAAGTTTCATTTGCACTCTGTCCATCCGTCAGTCAGTCTGTCAGTCACACTTGAGTTTTCCGGACTTTTTTGGAAATGCTTCAACCGAATGATTTCATTTTCGGTAACCTACTATAGAACGATGACTTATAGATCAAGTTTGAGTTTCATGCTGATTGCATTATTATTGTATGAGTTATGGCCCTTGGAAATATAGAAAAGCTCCAAAATATCAGTTTTCCGTACTTTTTTTTGGAAACGCTGCAACGGAATTCATGCTGATCACATCTAGGTTATAACATTTGTATAATTTTTAATGCTCATTAGTCCAGTAGGGTCATTGTATTGCTTCAACGATACGTGAGCTTTTGTTTTTTTCTGGTATGTTTGTGTATTTTATGCAGTGTTATCTAGTAATACTTTTCTGGAAAAGTTAACAGAATTTTTCCCGCTTGAAGGAAAATTTAGATGAATTCTTCCCTGTATGAAATTTATTGCAAAAGGACTAAAAAATATCATTAGTTTATGTCATCGATGTTGATTGTAAGTGGGAGTGGCCTGTTATTTTATTTATTCTGTCCAATTTTGTCATTTGTTAATTCAGAATACTTGTGGGATAATTCTGGCTTCATGGAAACATATCATAATTTGTGTGAATATTAGTTACAGTGGAAGTCACCAAAGTGTTCAAAGTAACAGCGGCTTACAGTAACAAAAACAGGAGATTGGCAACCTGGTTTATTAACATCTAGGTAGGAATTATGATGAATGAGCAGAAAAAACTATATTGAACTATAATAGTTCTCAGACGACAAATGCATGCAGACGGCCAGTAAGTCCTGAAACATCATAATTAAAAATCATCTGCAGGATACCATTCGCGATCTTGAGTGCTGGTGTGCCCTTTGGTGCATCAAGCTCAGTGCTGCCAAAACTCAAAGAGTTATGTTCTTTAAGAAGCAAAAAAAAAACAGTTCACTTCCCAGTATTGATCTCCAGTTATACGATCATAAATTAGAAGCAACCAATGAAGCTAAATTTTGGGGATTTATACTGGATAGCAACCTCAGTCTAAACAGTCATGTAAACTTCATTACTGTTAGAGCTACTAAACATATCAATTTTCTGAAGATGATAAGAAGTAAAACTGAGGAGCAAACAAAGACATGCTTCTCAAGCTTTACAAATCATTTATATGCCTGGTACTGGAATTTGGTGCCATAATGACAAGTGACCTGAACAAAACCAACAATCAGAAGTTGTAGATGGTTGACTCCCAGCTTTCAGTAACACATATTGGTGTAATTTCTTCTTTTTTTTATAACCATTATGGATAATATGTTGGGGCTGCTCCCAAACCAGTGACTGTTTGGGTTTCCTTTTCCTTTTCTTTCTTCTAAAACAACCATCAAACTGCGGTTTCAGTATTACCATAAATATGCCAATGTTTCTAAGTAAACCACAGAGTAGAATTCTTGTAGTTATGCACAATTCCTGGTCACCTTCTAGTTCGAGGTTCTCGGGGGTCTGAACCCAGTACCCTACTGCCAGTGCACACACTCAAACCAATAAGATTATTGGCCCTTGCCGCATCCGACTCTCATGGATCCATAAGCAAGTAAAGATAATTATTTGAGTCGGAATGTATTTCAATCTCACATCGTCCCAGTGCGCATTCGACAAACTGAAACTTTTCATTCATTCAATAATTAATTCCAGAAGTATTCTGAAATCCTGTTTTTGCCCAGCTGAGAGCAGAGTATTTGTACAACTTACTTGGAATCCTAGATTTTGATGGAATACTAGTATAAACATTGCCAAATTAAATATGAATCTACGACTTTTTGACCAACTGATGGGGACGTTTTGACCAATGTTTGGGGACTTTTTGACCAACTCTTGGGGACATTTTGACCAATCGCTGGGGACGTTTTGACTAATTTTTGGGGACGTTTTGACCAAAAAGTTAGGGGATGTTTTGGTTTGGGGTCGTTTTAACCAACACTCATTATGGACCAATATCGTGACATCAGGAATTGTATTTTCAGGTGTGGTCACTTTTCACTCGCCAATGATGTAAAAAAAAATTTGGCCGTAAGACAGGAGGTGTGGCCAGCACTCACGGCTGAACAATGGGACCGACGAATGAAAAGATTACTGAAATACGATTCTGACAGTTCTAAAAATCAAACTTTGCCCGACGGACGTTTGACATTACATAAAACGGCAGCATTTGCAAAAAATCCTGGTCAGGTAAAGAGGGCAAAAACCTCGAAAAATAAAAAAGTGTGAAGAAAAACAACAAGGCTAAATTAAAGCTGTTGACACTGAGCCGAAATGGGTAAAAAATATACTGTATATGTACTAAATACAATAATTGCAAAACACTAAACAAAATAAAAATTAAAAAAAAAAACCCAAAACTTTAAAGCAGCCAGAACTGAAAAGTTCTGCTGGCCCAAATCTCGGATAAAAGCTGATGGTAGTTTTATTTTTATCAAATATTACAGTGATCTGTGTTGTGAAACCCAATTAGCACTTACACACTCCATCCACACACCGAGGTAGCCTTTTAATTGAAAAATTACCTACTTAATACCGAGGGGCAGTTTTTGGCGACGACCTGGTCTATATATCTTGCATTTACTTTAATAAATCAATGGTGATATCACATATATTGCTTCAGAGGATTAAATTATATGGCTGTACATATATTTAAACCTTTTTAAACGACCCTTACGTACTTATTTTCTTTCACCTCAGTATCCTTCGGTGTTTAGTTGGACCCCCTGAACGTAGCGGTTACCTCATTGGCAGTGGGTCAGTTCTGCCTGAGTCGATTCAGCCTTTCAAAGACAATTCAGCCTGACAGCTACTGGGTTTGATGTAGTTCAGTGATCTCCCCCCCAAAACGTTCGGGAATGGGAAGATTCAGCCTTAGTATTTGATGTCTTAATTAAAGCTATCTGGTAGTGGTTTATGGCTTTTGCTTAATAGGGAATTGCAATTCTGTTGGAAATAAATTGTAATATAATTGAAGCAAATTATTTTGTATTTATCGTTCATTGAAAGTGGACCCATTGCTTGCTATCAATAATGGGTAAATATAAAATTTAAAACCCCATTACATGTATATTGCTATTTATTCTTGGCAGATACATAAAATTTTATCGCCTTGAAGGACAGTTTGTTTCTCCTGGAACAGTATGGGATATACAAATTAAAAAACAAGATGGTAACATCAATATCACTTTTATCATCTTATCAAAAAATCAGTTACATAACAAATAATCACACAAGCAATTGTACCAAATCATTAATAACAAAACAAATTACTTCCTTCAAACATTAACTACTCTTTACTTTGATGAAAAAAAAAACAAACAAAAGAATTAAGCATTAAATAATGTTAAGTATATTTCTCCGCTTTCGTCTAAAGCTTAATCTGCTCAACTGAACCCAAACTTTCCTAATTATACTCAGGGTTCGATTTAATTCTATTCACATAGCAGTTTTTGAATCAACTTTCAACTATTGCTAATCAGTTTTAACCCTTTACCAAACGCAGACGATATCAAAATTTATTATTTTAAAGATCATTTTTTTTAAATTTTACAAAAAATTTCAACAAAACCATTGAGGGATCACATGATATGGTTTTGTTGAAATTTTTTGACGAATAATATTTTTTCAGTTGCTGAATTTGCATGTTATGCGGGTGGATGTGGCCGATTCGTTGGGTAAAGGGGTAAATGAAAAATAATGTAAATAATAGGAAAATGTTAATCGAAATTTATCCATTTTAGAAAACTGCTCTTCAATTTTAAAAAATTAAATCTACCCCTGGTTATACTACAGGAATGTTCTTGAAACAAATTAAATTAATTGGTTCCAGTTATGTCTCTGTTTGTATGGTTCCTGTTGGTAAAAATTTTGTTACTTAACCTGCTGAACCCAAAATGTTTGAAACTTTCTCAGTAATTCCACAAATATGGGGTATCTGGACAAAACACCCTCGGACAAAACACCCTGAAAAATTGCAGCCTGGACAAAACACCCTTGATGAGGACAGTAACATGGACAAAAAACCCTTAGGATAAAAAACCCTCCAGAAAAAACACCCTCGCCATGATAATCACATATGTTAAAAACGAACAAAAACAGTGAAAGTGTTTAAAATTAATAAGCTGTATATGCCCAACATTAAAATTCTTTACGTTGTTGTTAATTTGATGGGCTTCAGAAAAATGAAATCACTGGGCAACAATTAATTCACAGCTCAGACAATTTCACCTCATTGATTTGGGGTTTTTTTTGTTTTTTATTTTAATAGTAAAAATAGTTTTAAAGAAAGAGATTATATTCAATCTCATTAATAGCCAAATACACATAATATTTAATTTGAAAACACTAAAAATTGAAAAAAAAAACATCATACATAATTGAATGAGGTACATCAAAGAAAGAGAATATATTCAATCTCAGTTATAGCCCAAAACACATAATTTTTAATTTAAAATTTAAAAAATTATACAAATTTGAAAAAAAAATTGAAAAAAATATATCATACATGTACATAATTGAGGCTGTTTTGTCCAGAAGTGCTTTATCAAAAGGGTGTTTTGTCCTAAGGTTGTTTTATCCTAAGGGTGTTTTGTCCTGAGGGTGTTTTATCCGAGGGTGTTTTGTCCAAGGGTGTTTTGTCCGAGGGTGTTTTGTCCTACAATCCAAATATGGATGTCATTGAAAGCAATTAAATTAATTGGTTCCAATGGCATCTATATTTGTATGGTTCCTACTAGTATAAAATATTTATAAAAAATTTATGTAACTAATTTAATCAGTTCAACTAAATAAAAAATAAGACAACTTTAGTTTTACTGAGGCAGAATTTTATTTCCCTTTTAATGACAAAAATGTGTCATACAAATATGGATGTAATTGTAGCAAGTTTAATGAATTGGTTGAATATATATGTAGTATCTCGCCCTTTAAATGATTAAATAAAACACATTACAAATAAAAAGAATAATATATATTTCCAAATAAAAAGTATAAAAACATCAAATTTTGACTGGAGAAATTCTTTGAGTTGAGAAGATTTGGCCCTCAAAGTGATTGTTGGTGATTTTTTTTATTTTTAAAAAAAAATTTAAAAAATCGATTTTTTTTATTTAAATCAGATTTTTTTTTATTTAAATCGATTATTTGATTTTTATTTTCATCCTATAAATTATTCACCAGAGGCTACTTTTTCTCACATGATTCCATTAGATAAAAGAAACTCAGTGTACATGTATTGGCAGCAGTTTGTATCAATGGCTGCCCAAAGAATGGACACAAATAACAAATACTAAAACATTTACCTGTGTTAACCATTTCATTCTTTTAGGTGGTATGAGGGGAAGAATTACAGAAAATATTTGGCACAGAATAGACATTTGGCATAGACGGAAATAGAGAGGAATCATTGAAACTTGTGTTTTCTCATTGTTACAGCATTGTTGGAAGGAAGATGACTTCTTGAAAATCAGTTTTGATACTTTTGAAACTTAAATCACTGATCGGTGTTCTTGGAGTTGATTTTGTATTTTTGACGGGTTCATTGAAAGATTATGATATATATGGTTTAAAATCTTTGTTCACTTCAATATAGTTTTATTCATGTTAGCTGAAAATTATGTAAACTTATAAAAGATTCAGGAACATTTAACCTCCCTACAGCATGTTCCAGTAGTCAAGACAGAGTGGGATGTATATTCCCACTCCATAGAATAGTTTTAACTGTCAAGTGTCAATAAACAAGGACTAATAACTATATTTCAACAGTTAATATGCATTCCATCTTTTTTCAGCTCATTACCAAATTGTTTTGAAAATATTTCTGAATATTTGTAAATTTTTGATTTAAATCAATGATTTTTTTAAAAAAAAAACCATTGATTTAAATCAATGATTTAAATTAATTGATTTAAATCAGCCAACCTTGCTCGAAATGTGGTGAAGTGAGAAGATTCAGCTTTTTGGGATTTGAATCTTCTCTGCCAAATCTTCCTGACCCCAAATCTTCCCATACCCCTACGTTCATACTCCTCCCATTCAGATCTGTTATAAAATTTGCGACCAGTTTGGCCGGGAACTTAAAAGACAAAAACGGGAATTTTTATTATGTTTTCACCTTTACTGCCAGCTGCATTTGATAGTACATGTATTTGTTCACATTTGAGCAGTGCTATTGGCCAAATCTGTATTTTATCCTTTACTTATTGAGATTTGAATACAGGTGAAGTGACAACCACCACTCCAAAATCGTCAATGTTTCTGTGCGCTAATAAAAACAGAAACTTGATCGCATTCGTGCTGAGGAGGTCGATTATGATCTTTGCGTTTTTATTGGGAGTTTCTGTTTCTGCATCGATGAAAGGTCTATTCATTTTGGCACAATTCTGGGTTATTGTTTTATAAGCGCTCCGAAACATGGATGATATCGAAGCGGTGGTTGTCACTTCACCCGTGTTCAAATCTTGGTAAGCAAAGGATAAAACACAGTTTGTATACATCAAAGTATGCTCTTTAACGCTTAACCCAACGCAGATGATATCAAAATTTATTATTTTAAATAACATTTTTTTCAAAACATTTCAACAAAACCATATCATGTGACCCCTCATTGGAACAAGCTCGTTCCAAAGAGCGACAACCACCACTCAAAAATCGTCAATGTTTCTGTGCGCTAATAAAAACAGAAACTTGATCGCATTCATGCTGAGGAGGTCGATTATGATCTTTGCATTTTTATTGGGAGTTTCTGTTTCTGCATCGATGAAAGGTCTATTCATTTTGGCACAATTCTGGGTTATTGTTTTATAAGCGCTCAGAAACATGGATGATATCGAAGCGGTGGTTGTCACTTCACCCGTGTTCAAATCTTGGTAAGCAAAGGATAAAACACAGTTTGTATACATCAAAGTATGCTCTTTAACACTTAACCCAACGCAGATGATATCAAAATTTATTATTTTAAATAACATTTTTTTATATTTTTCAAAACATTTCAACAAAACCATATCATGTGACCCCTCATTGGAACAAGCTCATTCCAAAGAGGGGTCACATTATATAGTTTTGTTGGCATTTTTTAAAAATAATATTTTTTCAGCTGCTGAATTTGCATATTACGTGGGTGGATGTGGTCGATTCATTGGGTAAAGGATTAAAAAATAATCTGCGATTGCAAGGTAACTGTAACTTGAAACTTTGAGAATTTATTTGGTAGTTGAGCATTTTATCTATTTAGAGTAACTTCTTTACTAATATGGCAGTTGTGGAGACACTTTTATGTATGTGACAAATGAGCATTCGGCAATCCAGTCATATAGAGATCAATGACCATAACCCAGCCATGATCCAGTTGAAATTCCCCGTCTTGCTTTTGTAATCACAATACTGGACACACAAGTTATTGTGATGAATTGATGGTAACATGGTCTGAGGTTTGTGTTCGAAGCTTATGTTCAACCGAAATGCGAAGCTTCGAGGTTGAAATTATGCTCTGAGCCGCAAACCTCAGACCATGTTACAGTGGAACCCTGTTAATTGAAAAGCCACTTTGCCAATGAACATTATTCAATTAACAAGAGTATTCAATTAACAGGGATTGTGTCACTTTCCTGTATTCTAGAAATAAACTTAGCATTTATTCTGTTAAATCTTGTTTGACAAAGCTCCATGAGTTCTGTCAAACAAGATATAATAGATTAAATGCCTGTATTGAATGTACTGAGGCCAAATAGGTCTATAAACAAAGGAAAACCAGGGCGAGTCAGGGTAATTTCTCGACAGGTAACAAAATTTTTTATTCAATTAACAGGACTTTACTCTATAACCAATAATCAATTAACAGGTCAAATTTGTAGTGGAGGTATGGTAAATGGTTTTGTGTTGGGAAATTATATTCAGTTAACAGGGTTATTCAGTTAAGAGATATCCAATTAAGTGGGCTCCACTGTACCATCAATTCATCACAATAACGTATAACTTCCAAAAAAACCCAATCCACAGCCCAAAACCCACACAGTGCAATGAACAAGGTAACTTTTAATGATCATGAGTGTAGTAAATAAACTTAATGTGTACTCCACAACGTAACTGGACAGATAGATAATCAATAAATCAGATGAGGGTTGCGCTCACTCCAGTTCAAATCGTAAACTGATTTGTAATTTAAACAACACTTCATTCAGAACAGCATCCGCCGCACGTGTGAAAAATCTAGAAAAATGGAGTGGTTTACAATTCACTTAGTTGATGGAATAATTGCAAAATGGACTACCTCAAATATTTTACATGGTGATGTCAGATGGTAACATATGCTATTGGAAACCTAAATGGAGAAAACTGATTGAGTTCTCGTCCAATCCGAGAGTGACGATTTTAGACTTATTGGAACATTGGTATATGTTCTCTTTTAGGTGGCCAATTACTCAATCACCCATAGTATTTTGTATATATATAGAGTATACTCATAGTAGCTTGGTGTACCAAATGTTCACTACTAATGGTGAAGTGGTGTTAACTGCGAACCTTCGGTAAGTGGTCAACACCACTTCATCAAGGGTGGTGAACATTTGGTACACTAAGCTACTTTGGGTATATGTTATTTATACCATGATCGCTAAATTATTAAGAGTTTAAATGTTAAATAATACAATATTCAATATTAAATTCTAAACAATGCCTGTACACACTTGCAAATCTGTTTTGTTTTCATGAGCATTGGTGGGCATTACTTCCGCTGTCAATTTTATCGCCGAAACGAAATGGAAAAAGCGATGGACAAATGACAGAGCTTTTTTTTATTTTAATAACACACTATTTCAAGTTATGGATGCTTTATTAACATAAGACAATGCTGTTTGTTAATTTTTGGTATCTTATGAGGTAAACTCATTTAAAAACGTAATAAATAATTGCCACTTTCATTTCACTCATCGCATGGTGAGAAGCGATAAATTTAGACATGTTTGCATTCAGGTCAAGATCACCAAAAGACAACTTGGATGTAGTTCCACTTTAGGTGTAAATTTTAACTTTTGAAATCCCATTGCTGGCACCACGGTTGGTGTGTAAAGCTAAACTTTATGTCATAGGCTTTTTACATGTAGTAGAATAGGTAATCATGGTATAAATTGCATAAAAACATTTTCCTGCAATATTTTGTTTTTATCTTGCAGGTTTTCACCATGGATAGAAAATGATGGGAACAACACATACTACATTAGTATTTGTAAAAAAATACCTCATGTACAGACTTCTAAATCAACTTTGTGTCCTGATGGGACAGCAGTGTGTATGATGGAAAAAGATGGAACAACACATTCAATTGGAAACTTTTCAGATTCTCTTAACTACACAGAGACTGCAATTAACAAAGCATTCATACTGTCATTTGAAGGAGACAAATGTAATCAGCAAGGGATGACTGGGAACAAAAAAACATTCCTATTTTTAAAATGTGGCAAAACTCTTGTGAGTTTTATAGTTTTATCTAGTTATTAAATGCAAATTTTAAATATGTAACTTATTGAGTAACAAACATCTGTTGAAAGTTACTCACTTCGAATGGTAATACTGTTGTAAATGCTGTAGTAGACAAGTGCAGCCATAATGTATAAATACTGTTGCAATATGTGTAGTACTTGCAATTTTGTGGTTGGAATCTTATGAGCAACCTGAACTATGTCTTTAATAGAGCCATGCGAGTCAGATATTTTAGTTCGATTCGATTCTAGTTAAAAACTCGCGAGTCAAGTCATTTTTCGAGTCGATTCTTATAAAACCGCCAGTCCGATTTCTTCTCGACCGAGAGGGATTTAACATTCTTTCATTTCGTAAATGCGACTTTTAATCGGCTAACTATTCCATGTAGACATATTTTGGTATAAGCTACCAACTTTTCTTGCCTGTTAGAACCTCCAAGTAACAATTTTGACAAGTTTTAACATGTTTTCCAAATTAGGCACGGCATATTGGGTTGTTCATGCAGTGAAAACACCAGTAACAGATTAAGTGTACTTGACTCTAGAAAAAGGACATCCGCGAATCGGAAACAAGATGAGTCGATTTTGCATTCCGATTCGAGATTCCACTCGAAATTTGAGTAATTGCAGGGCCCTAGTCTTTAACTGGTTGAGTTCTAGAAGCCACTACCAGGACGCTACTGACAAGTGCTGAAAGCCACTGTAGTGGCTTTACACTGTTTGTACTAATTTGTTGTTGGCTCAGCAATGGAAGAAAAATATTAATATAAAATTGTTTTGTTGCAATTTACTGGAGAGAGTGCCAACTCACCAATACATTGCAACAAAACAACTATTTATGGGCATTATTTTACTAAACTAAGGCTCCTTTTGCAAGTAGTGTAATATTTAAAAAAAAAAAAAAATTGAAAAGTAATTTAGTACTCGAACAGTTAACATCAATTTTTCTGTTGAATACTGTGATCACAAAAACACACAGAGAATTTTGACTGAATTGCCACCCATTCAGGGATTCTTTAGGGTATCTACAGGGGCCGTTTATGAGACCCCTTTCTCAATGACACTTTGACATGATTTTTCCCAATTCTTAACCACAAATTCCCCAATCTCAGTTCCCACTCAAACAAAAATTTAATGCCCAACTGGTTCCCTGAGCTTGGTAGTCATAAGGCCATTTGACCACCCAGCTCTGGACACAAATTGTACATTTAAATTGCATTCCCAACAAAGTCTCTTAATTCAAAGGCAAATGACAAATTCTTCTTTAATAGTATAAGAATAATTTAATAGAGACTACAGATACTGCATGAACATGATTCCATGTGACTGGTTGCTATTAGCTCACCTGACTGAAAGTCAGGGTGAGCTATTCTGATCACTTTTAGTCCATCGTCCATCGTCCGCCATCTGTCGTCTGTATTGAAGGTGGTGTTTGAGCCTCTTTCTCCCAAACCACTGGCCACATTTTAATTAAATTTCATGTCAGTAGTGGTTATAGAGGGGCATTTTGATTTTTATCCAAAATAGGTTTTGGGTAATATTGAGCAGAGGTGTGGGGAAAAAATGGCCAAATTTTTTGAAAATCTTCTAATGGACCACCAGTTGCAGAGACTTGATGTGTGGTATACAGAGTCCTTTTGAGGTTTAGAATCAAGTTTGTTCAAGAGAAGTTTGTCGGGCATTATTTGGCTTTGTTATGGGAGGGGCAAAAATTTTGGCCAATTTGAGCCAAATTTGATATGAGATGATAATGGGTCATAAGTAGTTGATTGATGCAAAAAAAAATTTTCTCGTTGCCCCGTGGGAACCTCGGGAGCTATAAATAGGAAAAACCTTAAAACTGCCATATCTCCAAAACTACATGGCACAGAGAATTCTTATTTTGTATAAAGCTTACTTTTATCCAGTAGAATAGAATGGTTAAAAAAAATCCCTATTGGTTTGAGCACAAGGTACTTTTTTCAGGACTTTGAAAAAGTGCTGAGTCAGCACTTTTTAACACTGTAGGCAATGGGAAAAAGATTAAAACATCTTCTTCTCCAGATCCAGAAGGCAGAATCTTTTGATATTTGGTATGCAACATTGTAGGGTGGATCTGATTCAAGTTTGTTCAAATCGGCCCCCTGGGTTCATATTTGGGCTCAGTATAGGAGCCCGATTTTGAACTTAGTGCATTTCAGACAAATTTCTCAAAAAATCTTCTTCTCCAGGTCCAGCAGGCAGAATCTTTTGATATTTGGTATGCAGCATTGTGGGGTGGATCTGATTCAAGTTTGTTCAAATCGGCCCCCTGGATACATATTTGGGCTCACTATAGAAGCCCAAATTCGAACTTAATGCATTTCAGGCAAATTTCTTAAAAATCTTCTTCTCCACATCCAGCAAGCAGAATCTTTTGATATTTGGTATGCAACATTGTGGGGTGGATCTGATTCAAGTTTGTTCAAATCGGCCCCCCCTGGGTTTATATTTGGGCTCAGTATAGATGCTCGAATTCGAACTTAGTGCATCTCAGGCAAATTTCTTCAAAAAAATCTTCTTATCCAGATCCAGCAGGCAGTATCATTTGATATTTGGTATGCAACATTGTGGGGTGGATCTGATTCAAGTTTGTTCAAATCGGCCCCCCCGGATTCATATTTGGGCTCACTATAGAAGCTCGAATTCGAACTTAGTGCATTTCAGGCAAATTTCCTTGAAAATCTTCTTCTCAAGATCCAGCAGGCAGAATCTTTTGATATTGGGTATGCACCATGCTTAGGTGGGTGAGATTCAAGTTTGTTCAAGTCAAGTCCATGGGTTCATATTTGGGCTCACTGTGGTAGCCCGAATTATAACTTAGTTCAAAATGAGGAATTTTCTTTAAAAATCTTCTTCAGATCCAGCAGTTGGAATGTTTTGATATTTGATATGCAGTATCCTTAGAGGGGTGAGATTCAAGTTTGTTCAAGCCATGTCCCTAGGTCCATATTTGGACTCACTGTGGGAGCTTGAATTCTAACTTAGTTCAAAATGAGGAATTTTCTTTAAAAATCTTCTTCTTCAGATCCAGCAGACGGAATGTTTTGATATTTGGTGTGCAGCATCCTTAGGGGGGTGAGATTCAAGTTTGTTAAAGCCAAGTCCCTGGGTTCATATATGGGCTCCCTGTGGGAGCACAAATTATAACTTTGTTCAATATGAGGAATATTCTTTAAAAATCTTCTTTTTTTTTAGATCCACTGATCAGAATCTTTGGATATTTGGTATAAGCTTTTCTTAGGAGGAGCAGATGCAACTTGTTGAAATCAATTCTCTGGGTTGATATTTAGGCTACCATGTCAGGCGAGCACCCTCAGGCCCCTTGGGGCCTCTTGTCAAATTTACTTGTTGTCAAGCCAGAAAATAAGCAGACTGCAAAATGAGGTCCCCAGAGGGTGAATTTAGTGATGCTACCCTGCACAGCAGGGTAGCATCACTAAATTTACCCTCTGTGAACCTCAATCTGAATCAGGGACTCAAAACTAAACAGAAAGAGGTACCCAGAGGATAAATTGGCCCACTGTATGGGATAGCATCATCAAATTCACCCTCGAGGGACCACATTCTTTAAATGTCAGACTGCTTATTTTCAGGCCTGCTTGTAGTATACATGCAGTTGCTTGTGCATTGGTTTTAATGTTCTCTGCTCAATTTGGAAGTAAAATTGCCCAGTCTTTCTGTTTTTCCCCTCCAAAACACATTCCTAACAGGAGCCGCCATGACTCTAGAATGTTGATTGGGTTGTAAACATGGCCATAATTGTAATTGTGGCTTATAGTTACTATAGAAACCCTATGGGAAATCACATTTTTCATCTTCTTCTCCGGAACTACTGAGCTGATGTGAACCAAACCTGGCAGGGATAGTCTATGGCAGGTCCTCTACAAACGCTACTAATTTTGTTTCCATGCATCGAAAAACATGGCTGCTAGAAGTATCACAGTACTGCACTATGGTACAGCCACCATAGACTGGTAGCAGTGATGTCTATACTTGCATTTACCAGATAATAAATAGACAGAATGTGACGTGTGTTTGAATCAGTGGGTGTTTTACATAACGAGTTGGATTGGCATAGTCAAATTTCATGAGAGACATAGGCTTGAGCGAAATATGACTATGCCATTTTAGCGAGTTATGTAAAACACCCACCGATTCACACACACACCGCATTCTGTGTTTATTACACATCCCATGCATTAAATTTCATTTAAATAAACAAATTTTAATTCCAATGTTTAAACCCAAAGGTGAAGAGTCTGTTTGTTTTGTTTGAAACTTTGCTGATCAAATGGATCTATAAAAAATCAAAACAACCTTTTGGGAACCAGTCTAAATTACATTTGTTATCTTTTCTATTGGGTATGTTTGTTGAAATTCGTATCACTGTTTTTCTTTGGCTGGTGTCAATTCATGCCTAACCATTTGGTGGCGATTACTGTTTGTAAAAATATAAGTACAAATATGGGCAGATTTGCAAAACAACTGGGAGAAACATTTTTAAAAGAAGTTCGAAGCATGTCAAGATGTCCAAAGATTTACTGAAATAAAGTTGACCAATTTAGATATAGCAGGATCTGCAGACGAGATGTTGTGGTTGGAAATGATTGTTTTTTTTTTTAAATATTATCTCATTTTTGGTTAACTAATTTTTTGTGAACCAACTTTATTTTGCTTTGGACATTTTCATTTTCACACTACACAACAGCTGATCGATAATTGTAGATGAAGTTTGGAAACTTTTCGAAGTGTAACTAATGACTCGGCGGGAAAGGAACTAGTATAAACGGTTCTGGGAAAAAGGTTCTGGTTGAATACAGAAATATTTATGTCATAGCGGCGATTCCATTAAATACAAGGGTTTAAAGTTTAATGGATGTGTAATTAAAATCATCATCAGCAAAATTCTAATTGATGAAGCATGGGGTTGTTTTGAAACTTCACATAAATGATGACTGGGACCCCTCTACCAATGATCCTCATTTAATGTTGATCGGGTTACAAACATGGCTGCAATTGGGTCTTATACCTACTATAGAAACCCTTTGAGAAATCACATTTTCATCTTCTCTGGAACTACTGAGCTGACGTGAACCAAACTTGGCAGGAATGGTCTATGGGATGTCCTCTACAAACTGTCCTAATTTTGTTCCTGTGGATTGAAAAACGTGGCCGCCAGAGGCATTCTTTGATTTTGGTTGGTGGATTTTAAAGAATCTTCTCCTCTGAAACTGCAAGGCCAAATGTTTTGATACTTCACATAAATGATGACTGGGACCCCCTCAACAACGATCCTCATTTAATGTTGATTGGGTTGTAAACATGGCCATAATTGTAATTGTGGCTTATAGTTACTATAGAAACCCTATGGGAAATCACATTTTTCATCTTCTTCTCCAGAACTACTGAGCTGATGTGAACCAAACCTAGCAGGGATAGTCTATGGCAGGTCCTCTACAAACGCTACTCATTTTGTTTCCATGCATCGAAAAACATGGCTGCTAGAAGTATTTTTTGATTCTGAAAAATCTTCTCCTCTGAAACCACAGGACCAAATGTTTTGAAACTTTGCATGGTTGATGACTGGGACACCCTCTACCAATGATCCTCATTTATTATGTCGATCGGGTTGCAAACATGGCCACAATTGTGGCTTATAGTTACTATAGAAATCCTATGGGAAATTACATTTTCATCTCTCTGGAACTACTGATCTGACGTGAACTAAACTTGGCAGAAATGGTCTATAGGAAGCCCTCTACAAATGTTGGATGGAAAATATGGCCACCAGAGACATTCTCTGATTCTGATTGATGAATTTTGCAAAAATATTCCCCCCTGAAACGACAAAGTCAAATGCTTTGAAACTTCACATGATTGAGGACTGGGGCACCTTCTACCAATGATCCTCATGTAATGTTGATGTAATGTTTCAAACATGGCCACAATTGCAGCTCAAAGTTACCATGGAACGCCTATGGGAAATCACATTTTTATATGTAGTTCCAGGTGAGCGATTACATGCTCTTTAGAGCCTCTAGTTGATGACTATTCTACGATTAGTATTTGGAATGTAATATTATTGCATTTGTAGAAATATCACCCTCCTGTGGAAAGTAACCAGTCCACGGTGGCCATACTGTATGATTGCAAAAGAACTCTCATTTTTTATTAGCTTAACTTGACATAGTCAAGATAAGCTATTGCCATCACGCGTGCGGAAGTCTGTTAGTCTGTGAGTCTGTGACGTCTGTTCACATTTTCCTTTAGCACGGGCTACACCCTGCAGTTCTTGTCTGATCGTCACAAAATTTCATATTCAGGTTTGGGGTCTTGTCTAGATGAGAACGTCCCCTTTTGGTCGCGGTTGGGCAACCGGTATGGCTGCCCGAGCCCAAAACCCGAAAACCATTAGCACAGTCTACAGGTCGTATTTATGAAGGGATTTTATTGTAACTTGGTAGGATGCCTCTGTATAATGCCTAGATGAGAACGTCCCCTTTTGGGCATGATCTATCAACCGTGATGGCTGCCCAAGCCCGAAACCCAAAAACTTTTAGCACAGTCTGCAGGTCATGTTTAATGTGGAGGGATTTCATTGTAACTTGGTAGGATGACTCCTTATGATGTCTAGATGAGAATTTCCCCATTTGGGCATGATCTGCCAACCGTGACGACTGCCCGAGCCCAAAACCCGAAAACCTTTAGCACAGTCTACAGGTCATATTTATTGAGGAATTTCATGGTAACTTGGTGGGTTGTCTTCATACAATGTCTAGATGAGAAAGTCCCCTTTTGGACGTGATTGGGCAACTGTGATGGTTACAGGAGCCAGAAGCCCGAAAACCTTTAGCACAGTCTAGAGGTCATATTTATGAATGGATTTCATTGTAACTTGGCAGGATGACTCCAAATAATGTCTAGATGAGAACGTCCCATTTTGATCGCGATTATGCAGCCTTGATGGGTGCCTGAGCCCAAAAACCTTTAGCATGGGCAAAAGGTCATATTTATGGAAGGATTTCATTGTAACCTGTTAGGTTGACTCCATATAATGCCTAGATGATGACATCCTCTTTCGGTCGTGATTGGTCAGTTGTGATGGCAACAAGTGCCCGAAGCCCGAAAACCTTGAGCACAGTCTACAGGTCATATTTATGAAGGGATTTCATTGTAACTTCTTAGGATCACTCCAGATGATACTCAGATGAGATTGTCCCCTATGGTTGCGATCATTCAGCCATGATGGCTGCCCGTGCCTGAAGCCCGAAAACCTTTAGCACAGTCTACAGGTCATATTTATGAAGGGATTTCATTGTAACTTGGTAGGTTAACTTCATATAATGTCTAGATGAGAACGTCCCCTTTTGGACATGATTGGGCAACTGTGACGGCTAAAGGTGCCCGAAGCCCAAAAACCTTTAGCACAGTCTACAGGTCATATTTATGAGGGGATTTCATTGTAACTTGGTAGGATGACTCCAAATAATGTCTAGATGAGAATGTCCCCTTTTGATCGCGATCATTCAGCCTTGATGGGTGCCCAAGCCCAAAAACCATTAGCATAGGTAAAAGGTCATATTTATGGAAGGATTTCATTGTAACCTATTAGGTTGACTCCATATAATGCCTAGATGATGACATCCCCTTTTGGTCGTGATTGATCAGCTGTGATGGCTACAAGTGCCTGAAGCCCAAAAACCTTGAGCACAGTCTACAGGTCATATTTATGAAGGGATTTCATTGTAACTTCATAGGATCACTCCAGATGATGCCCAGATGAGATTGTCCCCTTTGGTTGCGATCATTCAACCATGATGGCTGCCCGAGCCCAAAGCCTGAAAACCTTAAGCACAGTCTACAGGTCATATTTATGAGGGGATTTCATTGTAACTTGGTAGGTTGACTTCATATAATGTCTAGATGAGAACGTCCCATTTTGGCCATGATCAGTCAGCCTTGATGGGTGCCCGAGCCCAAAAACCTTTAGCATAGGCAAAAGGTTATATTTATAGAAGGATTTCATTGTAACATTGTTAGGTTGACTCCATATAATGCCTAGATGATGACATCCTCTTTTGGTCATGATTGGTCAACTGTGATGGCTACAGGTGCCCGAAACCCGAAAACCTAGAGCACAGTCTACAGGTCATATTTATGAAGGGATTTCATTGTAACTTTGCAGGATCACTCCAGATGATGCCCAGATGAGATTGTCCCCATTGGCTGCGATCATTCAACCATGATGACTGCCCGAGCCCGAAGCCCGAAAACATTTAACACAGTCTACAGGTCATATTTATGAAGGGATTTCATTGTAACTTGGTAGGTTGACTTCATATAATGTCTAGATGAGAACGTCCCCTTTTGGACACGATTGGGCAAATGTGACGGCTTCAGGGGCCCAAGGCCCGAAAACCTTTAGAACAGTCTACAGGTCATAATTATGAAGGGATTTTATTGTAGCTTGGTAGGATGACTCCAAATAGTGTCCAGATGAGAACGTCCCCTTTTGGTCACGATCATTCAGCCTTGATGGCTGCCTGAACCCAAAAACCTTTAGCATGTCTGTAGGTCATATTTATGGAAGGATTTCATTGTAACTTGTTAGGTTGACTCCATATAATGCCTAGATGATGACATCCTCTTTTGGTCATGGTTGGTCAACTGTGATGGCTACAGGTGCCTGAAGCCCGAAAATATTGAGCACAGTCTACAGGTCATATTTATGAAGGGATTTCATTGTAACTTCATAGGATCACTCCAGATGATGTCGCGGTGAGAATGTTCCCTTTTGTTTGCGATCATTCAACTATGATGGCTGCCCAAGCCTAAAGCCCGAAAACCTTTATCACAGACTTCAGATGATATTTATGAAGGGATTTCATTGTAACATGGTAGGTTGACTTCATGTAATGGCTTGGTAGGATGACTCTAAATAATGTCTAGATGAGAATGTCCCCTTTTGGTCGCGATCATTCAGCCTTGATGGCTGCCTGAACCCAAAACCCCCAAACCTTTAGCATAGTCTATTGGTCATATTTATGGAAGGACTTCATTGTAACCCATAAGTTTGACTCCATATAATGCCTAGATGATGACATCCCCTTTTGGTTGTGATTGGTCATCTGGGACGGCTTCAGGGGCCCGAAGCCCAAAAACCTTGAGCACAGTCTACAGGTCATATTTATGAAGGGATTTCATTGTAACTTTGTAGGATCACTCCAGATGATGCCCAGATGTGAATGTCCCCTTTTGGTTGCGATCATTCAACCATGATGGCTGCCAGAGCCCAAAGCCCAAAAACCTTTAGCACAGTCTACAGATCATATTTATTAAGGGATTTCATTGTAACTGGGTAGGTTGACTTCATATAATGTCTAGATGAGAACGTCCCCTTTGGATGCAATTGGGAAACTGATGGCTACAGGGGCCCAAAGTCCGAAAACCTTTAGCATGAAAACCTTTAGCACAGTCTACAGGCCATATTTATGAAGGGATTTTAATGTAACTTGGTAGGATGACTCATTTTGGAATAATTTCACTGTATCTTGGTAACTTTTGTTGATACACCTTAACTGTGAGGGCCACATATATTAACTGTGAGGTCATATTAACCCACCCCTCAGATCTTTAGTACAGTGTACACCTCATATTATTTTTATCATAAACATAGCATACAGGGTACAGAAATTAACTTATTCCCAATTATCACAATTCTTGTCTTATTTCATAATCCTTTCATAAACATTGAAAATTATCCTTTTCATCAAACACTACACACAAGTTAAGCTACAGTGTCATTGACACTTTCATTCAGATGGTGATTTGGTTGCACCACAGTTACATTATTGTATTAGGTTTTCGTGAATGAAAAAAAACTGTATACAAATTAGAAATTAAGGCAATCTGTCTTTTTTCTCTCTTTTTGAATTTGTAAAAGGTGAAGTAAAACCGACATGTTTACCAGGATTACCAACATTACCATTAATGGCTGAGATGAGCAGCACAGATTATTTCAGAGGATTTCTCTGAATTCTTTAATTTGTAGAGTTCTAAATTATTTTTGGTTATCATTTCTTCACATGTCCTTGTCTTGGTACAATTTATGGGAGAGTCCCTACAGGAACAATCACATAAATTGCAGCAAGGCAAATCCATACAAACAAAAGTAACTTCCCTTTAAAGGTAATATGAAGCACATCCTCAGAAATTAAGCCTTTGCCCTGTTACCTAACAAATTGGCCGCACCTGCCCATGTAATATACAAATTGAGCAGTCAAAAAAGATTGGTTTCTAAATAATTTCAACAAAAGCATATCATGTGACCTGTCATTGGTGCGAGCTGCTCATTGAGTTCATTCAAAGAGGGGTGACATGATATTGTTTTGTTGAAATTGTTTGAAAAATTTGAAAAAATAATATTTAAAAAATTTTGATATCATGTGCATTGGGTAAAGAGTTAAGTTGCAGTAACTGGATATACTTCAGAATTAGGCCCCTGCGAACATTCGATTGTTCGAGTCGAAGTCGAGTTGATCAATAAATTGGAGTCGAAAATAAAATCACGAATATAAAAATCGAATATGAACAAAAACTTATTAATAAATGTCTCGGTATATGTACATTCGTGCAATTTATTACTGGCTAAATTGTCAAAACAGTGTGAGGAATTGAGCACGAACCACAAGCACACATTTTCAACATGGAACTTACAGTGTATTACCAATGTCATTTGGAATCACGCGTGTCGCGTGATCCCATATAACATCGGTAATCCACTCATATTTTACAGTGGATAAAGCCACGGCTACAACCACACACCTGTAATAGATGTAAGACTTCGTACAAAAGCCAAGTGACAGGGACTACATCTCACCTCTGGTACACTTCAGTAAGAAGCATCCATCGCTTCATGATAAGGCAAGATCGGATAATGCCTATCTTAAAGTCAAGAAGGGAGCGAAGCAATCACATGTACATGCAGATCTTTGTCTTCTATTCAACCAAGTGTGCTGCATTGTTAACATACATGTATGAAGTGTTGAATGTTAGTATGAATATGTGGATAAATCATCAGTACAATTCCCAAAAATCCTAATTTGGCTATTTTAAACTGGAAATATCGCATACTAAACCACACTTGGACACCTGGTTTAGGTTAACTTTGTTTGAATTCGATGTTCGGTCGACTCTCAAACATTTTTTTTGCAAGTTCGAGTCAAAAGTAGAGTTGAAAAAAAAATCCATATTCATAGAGACCTATTCTGAATAGAGCGCAATGTGGGCTTCCAGCGCTTGACTAACTGTCAGAGATGGCTCTAAAGTCCTTTCCAAAAGTGTTTTACATCACTGTACTTTGGAGCATGATTGCTCAGTTGGTAGAGATGCAGGCTGCAAGTCGAGAGGTCCTTGGTTCAAATCCCACCTACGGCAACAGCTTTGTGACCTTGGGCAAGACACTTCATCCCAATTGCCCACGTGGGGGCATGGTGGTGTTGTATACTAAGGTGTACTGCATGTTGATGGTGCACTTTTCTTCAACCAATGCTAACCCTGCTTGTGTGGAGTTAGTATATTGGGGAACCTGACAGTTACTCACCATTGCTCGGTGGTTCTCTCCAGGTGGCTTCCTCCACTTGTAAAACTGTCTAACACAAGGTGACCATGGATGTTGAAAGTGTCATTACACCCCAATAAATAAATAAATGAATGAATGTTTATTCTATTCTACCTTGTTTGACAGAGCTCACTGAGCTCTGTCAAACAAGATATAACAGAATAAATACTTCTGTTGAGAGTACACATACAGTGATTGGTCTGTAATGCTTGGGAATGGAGAGTTGTCAGTAGAATTTTATGAAAAATCCTGACATTATTTATTATTTTATTAAATTCACAGGGATTTATTCTATAACCATATACATTTGAATGGGCAAATTTAATACCAAGGAATGGTAAATGGTTACCATTTTTGAAAATCATATATGATTAAGAGGGTATTTCCATCAAGCAATATTCAGTTAAGTGAGATACATTGTTTCTGAGTTTCTTTTCTGGCACGTAAGAATCTAACGTAAACTAACGGAAAATTTCTACCTGGTTGTACAGTCCAAATTTCCCATCTGTTTTTAGCTCACCGAAGGGAGCTTAACTTATCACTTGCCATCCGTCGTCGTCCGTCGTGAACTTTACATTATCGACTTCTCCTCACAAACTACTGGATCAAATTGAACCAAATTTGGTGTGCATGTTCCCTATCATATGTCAATTCAAACTTGTACAAATAAACGTGCTGCACCCACAGGGGGCACCACAAGGGGCATAAATCAGTTAATCTGATAGCACCCATGAATTTCTTTTCAAAATTCAAAAAAATCTTCTTCTTCAGATCCACCAGGCAGAATTCTTTCCTATTTGGTATACGTCATCTCTAGGGGGGGGGGGGGGGGGGGGTCACATTCAAGTTTGTTCAAATTGAGTCCCTGGGTTCAAATTTAGGCTCCCTGTGGGAGCCCAAATTTTAATTTAGTGCAAAATGAGGATTATTCTTTCAAAATCTTCTTCAGATCCACCAGTCAGAATCATCTTTGGTATACAACATCTCCAGGGAGGTCAGATTCAAGTTTGTACAAATCGAGTTCCTGGGTTCACATTTGGGCTCCCTATAGGAGCCTGAATTTTAACTTAGTGCAATGTGAGGACTTTTCTTTCAAAATCTTCTTCTTCAGATCCACCAATAAGAATCTTTTGATATTTGGTATGCAGCATCCTTAGGGGAGTGAGATTCAAGTTTGTTCAAGCCAAGTCCCTGGGTTCATATTTAGGCTGAAAATTTGGGGTCCCATTCCGGACTTAGAAATTTTGGACCAAAATCCGGAAATTTTGTTGTTTTTTTTTTATGCATTTTGGTCAATTTTAAGACAACATTTTTTTTTTCTCTACACTGAAAATTTGGGGGCCGGGTGGGACTTAGAAAATTTTGGACCAAAATCCGGAAATTTTTGTTTTTTGTTTTTTTATGCGTTTTGGTCAATTTTAAGACAAAAAAAAAATTTTTTTTTTACACTGAAAATTTGGGGGCCGGGTGGGACTTAGAAAATTTGGGACCGAAATCCGGAAATTAGTTTTTTGTTTTTTTATGCATTTTGGTCAATTTTAAGACATTTTTTTTTCTACACTGAAAATTTGGCGTCTGGGTGGGACTTAGAAAATTTTGGACCAAAATCCGGAAATTTTTGTTTTTGTTTTTTATGCATTTTGGTCAATTTTAAGACAAAAAATTTTTTTTTTTTATATTGAAAATTTGGGGGCCGGGTGGGACTAAGAAAATTTTGGACCAAAATCCGGAAATTAGTTTTTTGTTTTTTTATGCATTTTGGTCAATTTTAAGACATTTTTTTTTTTTCTACACTGAAAATTTGGGGTCCAGGTGGGACTGAAAACCTGGAAATTAGTTTTTTGTTTTTTTATGCATTTTGGTCAATTTTAAGAAGAGAAAAAAATTTTAGGCTGAAAATATTTTGTTTGGGACTTCGAAAATTTCCAAACAAAAATAAAAAAAAATCTGTTTTTTATGCGTTTATCTCAATTTTGGGACATAAAAGTGCAGGAACTGAAAATAGAAGGAAAATCCTATGTTTTGTGTGGGCACAATCACTTCATCTAGTTGGTATATGCTGTTCTTAGGAGGGGCGTATGCAGCTTATTCAAATCAAGTCCCTGGTTTGATATTTAGACTACCTTGTCAGGTGAGTGCCCTCAGGCCCCATGGAGCCTCCTGTTGTACTCATAGTACAACATGTATATGTACTGCTGTAAGTCTTTTCTAATTTCAAGGTCTGAACAAACAGAAAATTCCTTGTTGTTCTATTTTCCTGCATGCAGCATTGTCACAGCACCAGTGTTTTGAAGTCCTGACTTTGATTTTGGAAATCTGAAACAAATTTGGCCATGTGTTCTCATAAAATGCTATTTTATAGTCAATTCTGGTACTTTCAGAAGCCATTCATGCCTACCATCAACTATGTGAATCGAAAGCATGTGTTTTTTTTTCAATTTCTCTGCACCACAACCTTCATTTGGGTGTATAATTTGTTTATGTCTGATTTTTATGGAATTTCAGACTGTATTTTAATGGTAAATTTGTATGTTATTACTAATATTAAAATGCAGCATCTTAATTCACCTTTTCGGACAGAAATGAAGCTCTGCATATGATACAAACATTCTCAAAATTGTCCAGATTTATATGGAATCTACAAACCTCATCACTGATCATACTTTGCTCACAGAAGTCGCCTTTTGATAGACGGAGAAGACATAGGAAAGCCCAAATAAGATCACATGAACAAGAATTGACAGAAATTAATGTTAGAATAGGCCAAAAACTAGAGCATGACAAAATCTGAGGGATTTAAATGTACTTTATAAAGTGGAGTGCGGGAGTCTTGCACTCTGCTTTGTAAGTACTGTTGTCGTAATGTAACTTTTGACCTCTGAACTGTTGTAGTAATATAATTTGTGACTTCTGTACTCGGGTACTCCTGCTACCAGTGGCAAGTACAAGCTACTGGGATATGTATGGTAATTAGGTAATTTTTTAAAATAAGTTATTTCATGGAAATGGTTTCTCACTGTTTCTAATTCAATTTGGATTCGATGTCAGTGCGATATCTGACTCCCTGATTCAAATCAAGACTCAATTCAAGGATAGAAATTACGATTTACACAGGGCTTTTATTTCATCAAAATTTGGGAGAATCCATTTGGCTTTTCATGAAAATGGTTGCAAGAATCCATACCTGCTACATTTGAGAGTGTCCCAGGATCCCATTTGGCTACCATTGTTGAAACCCCTGTTGTATACTGATAACTCATGTTAGCCCTTTACCCAACACAGCTTTTTAATTTTTTAAATATACTCTAATTTGATAATTTAAAAAAAAAATAAGCAATACAGTAAAACCTGTTATGAGAGACCACTGTTTTTGCAAGTCAAAAGTGGTCTCTCAAAACAGGTGGTCTCTCATGACAGGTCCATTACAGAGTAAAACAACCAAACAGTCCAGGGTCACAGTGGTCTCTTAAGACAGGTGGTCTTTCATGACAGTGGTCTTGTCAATTGAACCTTACAAATATATATATATATGTATTTATCAATTAAACCTTACAAATATGTATGCCATTGTATGTCATTGGGCTAGTTCCATTGACAGCCATATATGTACAGACTGTATTGGTTAATTTGCTGTTGCTGTGTCAGGTAAAGGGTTAAATTGACTCAACTTTTTTCACGTGACCCAAATAGAGGTGCAGCGAGAATCTACATGGATTCTCACTAGCTTTGTTGGGCGAATCTTTGCATGAATGGATTCCTGCATTCTCATTGAAATATAACCCCTGTCTGCAGGGCCCTATTTGATTTGATACTCAGTAAATGCCATTACAGATTGAATTTAAAGAACTTGGTTTATACATTTGTATATTCCTTAAAAAATAAAAAACTGATTTGAGATGCTCTATTTACTTGTGTTACATATACATTAACCTTTAAACCCTTGTATTTAACGAAATCACCGGTATGACATAAATGTTTATGTATTTAACTGGTGATGTACAAGCTGGAACTTTTTTCCTGCACCGTTTAGAGAAGTTCCTTTTCCAATAGAGTCTTTAGTTACACTTCGAAAAGTTTCCAAATTTTAATGTACATGCCAAATAGAAAAGATAACAAATGTAATTGAGACTGGTTCTCTAAAGTTTTTTTAACTCAGCTTGACAACATCAAGTATGAACTATTGGGATGGGTTGTGATCCGTTGTCCATCCATACGCAAGACCATATGTCTGTATGTCTGTCCATCCACAGTTCCTTAGCACACCCTACAGGCCCCAGCCCTCACCCAATTAGTACCAAATTTCATATGTAGCTTAGGGGCAATGTCTACATTGGAGCTATCAAATCTTTCCGAATTTCATTAAAAAACATGGCCGCCAGTGGTCATCTTAGATTTGGCATATAAATTATCAACAATTCCATTAGCACACCCTACAGGCTGCATTTTTCACCTGATCTTTTTCATATTTCGTATGTAGCTTTAGTGTGATGTCTAGATGGGAGCTATTGAATTTTTCGGAATTTTGTTGAAAAATAATGGCTGCCAGTAGCAATCTTTGATTTGCAAATAAATTGTCCAACACTTCCTTTAGCACACCTTACAATACAGGCCATGGCTCTCACCCGATCAGCCCCCAAATTTCATATGTGGCTTTGGGCCAATGTCTAGATGGGCACTATTAAATTTTTCCAAATTTTGTTGAAAAACATGGCCGCCAGTGGCCATCTTAGATTTGCCCCCAAATTGTCAACAATTCCATTAGCACACCCTACAGGCTGCATCTCTCACCCAGTCTTTTTTCTAATTTTCATATGTAGCTTTGGTGTGTTGTTTAGATGGGAGCTTTTGAATATTTAGGAATTTTGTTGAAAAACATGGCTGCCACCAGCCATCTTTGATTTGGATCTAAATTGTCAGCAATTCCATTAGCACACCCTAGTGGCCGAATCTTCCATCTGATCTTTTTTGAATTTCATATATAGTTTTGGTCTGATGTCTAGATGGGAGCTATCAAATTTTTCTGAATTTCGTTAAAAAAAATATGGCCGCCAGCGCCCATATTGGATTTGAAATATGAACACTCTGAAGGCTTCATCTCTCACCCAATCTTTTTAAAATTTCATATGTAGTTTTGGTGTGATGTATAGATGGGAGCTATCAAATGTTTCTGAATTTTGTAGAAAAACATAGCCGGCAGTGGCCATCTTGGATTTGGCGTATAAATTGTCAATAATTCCATTAGCAGACCCTACAGCCCACACCTCTCACCCAATCTTTTTCAAATTTTATATGTAACTTTGGTTTGATGTCTAGTTGGCAGTTAGCAAATTTTCTGCATTCCGTTGAAAAATGATGGCCACCAACGGCCATCTTGGATTTGACATACATGTATAAATTGTCAACAGTTCTATTCGTTCACACAACCAGCCCAATTCCTCACCTGATTCTTTCAGATTTCATAAGTAACTTTGGTGTGATGTCTTTTCTATAAAAACTTGAGTGAATGACATGGCTTTACTGGATCTTTCTATTTAGTTCAGTCCCTTCTTGTTTTGATTTTTTATCGATCCATTTGGTCAGTACCACTTCAAACAAAAATAACAGACTCTTCATCTTTGGGCTTGAACATCGGAATTAACTGATTCAAACACATCGCATTCTCTCTATATATTGCAGGGATCACCTAAACTGATAGAAGTGCGGTTTGAATGTGATTACTACTTTGAATGGTATACAACTGCAGTATGTTATGACTTACCAAAGACTGACAAAGAAGTTCGCTGTTATGTTTTTGATGACAAAGAAAAGTTTGATTTATCACCTCTGACAAAAGTAACAGGAGCTTATCTGGTTTCATCTGCCAACAACAGAAAAATCTACATAAATGTTTGTAGGGATATAAATAAAGGTAAGATATTTTTTAGTCTAGTTGTGGCTATATTAATATGACTTCACCTCAGCATGACGTGCACTTTGATGAAGTGGACAGTCATTAAGCCAGGCAGACTGATGCAAACAATTTGGGTCTAGGTAATAAACTTTTGTTCTTTAATGTAGCTCCATCAATCTTACAGGGCTGATACCCTCAGGAGAGGCAAAAAGACCTATAAATTTTCAGGTTTGTCATCAAGGTCTAGGTCACAGATTCCAAAAAAGTACTTTCCGGTTTATTTAATTATGTATAAAAAAGAGAAAAATTCTATTGATTTTTTATTTGGTAGTCACAAGGTTGAATAGGTTGAACATCATTGAAAATTGTTTTCTGGACACTGGGTTTTGTTCAACCCCCTGCACTGTGATTTCAAAATGGTAAAGTTTTCAGCAGCAAATATTTCCCATAATACAGTTTGATATTTAACCAAATATACCTTGTTTGACAGAGCTCCCGTTATTTATTTATATTTTTTAAGATATTAGCAGCCGTTAGCGTAGAGATATTTGCTTCAAAGGTCGAACTGAGTGTTAAAAAATTGTACGTCATTAATAGGATAAGTTTCATTTTCTTTAATTTTGTTGGATTTGAACAAAAATGTTTTTCAATTGACATTCAATTTATTGGCTGTCGTCACCTCTTTCAAATTGATCTAGGTCAGAATGCAACATTTTGATTGGCTAATTACAAAAATGGGTGGTCTAGTTCTTTTGATGGATCCATAACATGAAGTGGAAAGATAGTCTCAACGGAAATCTGTATGGAACACACTTTCCATACAGATTTGTATAGAGCTGTTCCGATATATCGGATGGCATATCAGACCTACTAATATCACAAATATCGGTTTGATATCTGTATCAGCAGATGGACGATGATTTTCCAATCCGATTTTTTTTTTCTGACACTAATAGCACCGAATGTCTATTTCAAACATTTTTAGTCACAATTATAATTTTTACATGTTCCCAAAGTCATGAAAAACTCCATGGCAAATGCACACTATTTAGCATTTACCTTCGAAATTGATTGAATGCGTTCGTTTTTCATTTTTCACATGGGAAGTCGGGCATGAAACGGTGCTGTTAAAGTATACACTATTACAGTAGGTGTTTCTAAACTATATTTAGGAACATAAGGGCCGGTTGTACGAATGCAAATGCGACTGCGTGCGTTTTTTCTAAGCAGCTCGCTTTGAATCATCACAATCAGTTAAGATCTTCCCATGAAGTGGTTTGCCAACATACAAAGAGCGCAACATTTTTAGACAATGTGAGACATTTGACACCCCAATATAATTTCAGTCGGGAAAATACGTGCGAAATGTTGCTTACGATGACATGACTTTAATAATGCCTTGCCTTTCACACAATAATAAGCTAATCATGACCTCACCTACTCAACCACTGACTGTAACCGAAAGAATAGCGTTTAGCTCCCCCACACCACATACAGGAGGTATATTATAATACTCTGTTGTCTTAATATAATTTCTGATGTTATTTGCCCCGTGGGATGAATAGCACAGAAAATTATATAATTACGGTATAAGATGCAGCTACTTACCGAAAAATCACTTTCACACCTCACTAACAGGAGTTATACTTTTTGTCAACTTGGTGTAATATAATTTCCAATGCTATGTACCCTGTGGGTGGGATATATTGCAGTGAATATTATATAACGCCATAAAGTACAACTACTTACGCACACGGCAGAGTGACAACTATTTATTTATTAGGGTTTATTGACACTTCAACAGCCAGGTTTATATAGTGTCATCGACAGTTTTATGAGTGGAATAAGCCGGAGTATCCTGAGAAACCACCGAGCGACAATGAGCAGCTGTCAGCTCTTAGCGTCATTACTCTGAATTCCTGCACCTCGGCACAAGCAGGGTTAGGTTGGTAGAAGACACATGCGCCATCAAAGTGGTTAGCCAACATATATAGAACGCAGCATTTTTAGAAAGTGTGAGACATGTGCGTCACCGAATTGGGCAGCCTACACACATAGAACGCAGTATTTCAGACAACATTAGACACGTGCCCCCACCCCAATCAAATTTCAGTCGAGAAAAATAGTGCAAAATATTGCTTATGATGATTCGGAATTAATAATGCCTTGGTGGCATTTCACACAATAAGCTACTTACCCCCCCACCACCACCACTCGACCACTAACCGTAACCAAAAGAATAACTTTCAGCTCCCCACACCACTAACAGGAGGAATATAATAACACATAGTAATACAATTTCCGATGTTATATGCCCAGTGGGAAATATAGCACTGGAAAGTATATATATAACATATTACGATATAATGTGAAACTACTTACCGAAAAATCACCTCCTCCTCACACTAACAGGTGCTATACTCTATTGCCCTAATATAATTCCTGATGCTACTCATCCTGTGGAAGGAGGCTTTATTGCACCAGGATGCTTCACTTGATAGCCCCTTTTGGAAAAGTTTCTAGGGAAGAATCTTCTCGACTCCTCTCAAATAGCTGTTGTCTTCGACACTCTCTTCAGATGCCTGAGTGCCCCACCCCCCCTCCCCCCCCCCCCTTCCCCATAATTCTGAGAATTCTTTTATCCACCACTGGTGAAGGCAAGTCACAATGAGTTGGGTTTTTTTGAAGCCATTTTCGGGCCCACATAAATTGTGACATAATTTTATTCCAAGCGGTTTGAAAATGACTTTCTAAACAACCCTACAGCGTTCAAAATCGCTTCAAAACCGTCGTAAACTTTACAAAACCGACTCTTCCTCCAAAACCACTATCCCAATGTTATTCAAATGTTGAGTAAATGTTTATTACCTAATGCCATTTTGGATTTGTTCAAATGAAGTTGCCCCTCTCCCTTGGTGGTGCCACACCCACAAGGGGCACCAAAATCTTTAAAAATCTTCTTTTCATGAACCAGCAGTAGCAGAGACTAGATATTTGGTGTGCAGCTTCCTTTTGAGGTGTAGACTCAGATCTGTTCAATAGAAGTTCGAGGAGCTATATTTGCCTTCATTGTGGGAGGGACAAGAATTTTCACCCGCCCAAAATTTCTATATTTTTATACTGTACCAATGACCCAGACTTAGCTTAGCTGGTGCTAACTCTTAAATTCTAGGACCAAACACAAATTTTACCCCCCAATCCCCAAAATTTGCATCTAAAACCGAAAAATACATGTCCTATATGGTCCTCCATACCTTTCCTCCACTGTGCATGCGCAGTGTCAAGGAGGTCTCGAAATTGGCGCCAGAAGTCATTCTTTGTTTGGCCCTTCATCAGTTCACATCTGACTGATATTTGTGCTTGTAAATCTCAGTTTAAATGATGCCAGACACATAAATATGAGAGAAATGGTGGATCGAAAGAGGAAATAGAAGGATGAGAGGAAAATTCAATTGCAGGAAATAATCAGGGCTGTAACGAAATTATGTTATGTTCCCTAATTTCGAGGCATGAGCCTGTTGTTATCATTCTTGCTATGAAAGTTCCACTGCTTGATCAGTGTTGCCTCTCTCCCTTTCCTTTATTCCCCCCTTGCTATTCTCCCATGCTTTTAGCATATTTTCTGTAATAATTATTACTAAAATTTCTTGGGAGTTTTGGCTTCGTAACAGAATGAATTTCTGTTCTTTTCCCCATGTTGACGTCCTCACCCTTAGGTGTTTAGGCATTGTGATCTGCATCTACCATCTGATGTTCTGCAGTTTCTTCTATGGAAATCTCTGTTTTGCATCAGATAGTGTTTAAATTGGTAACTGATTTCGGGCCATGCTTATCAGTGCCTGGAGTCATGTTTACGGTTTTTGTACAACTTCTTGTTTACATTGACAACGGTTACTGCTGATAGTGATTTCTTGTCTTTACATTAGTTTAGACATAGCAAGATACATTAATATTGTATGTAAGTGTTGCATTAATTTATTAAAATGTTTTAAAAATTTTTGTCCACTTTTAGGCTTTTTTGGGATCCATTTGGGCTCGGTGTTCCCATTGGGAACTTGGGCTCTTCTGAAAAAATTTTTGAAAAAAATTTTTTTTTTTTGAAAATTATTTTCTTTCAAACATTATAATAAATTATGTTATATTATGTATCTTTATTTCAAGGGATAGTGCGACTAATATGACTGTGTATTTTTTTATTGAAGAAAAAATATTTTTTATTTATAATGCGAGGATTTCTTCCTCTAATTCTCAGGTTCAGTGTATTCGCACTAATTCCTGCTCTGTGTGTGTTGATTGAAATGACAATGTTGGAGGCGTGTGTCACGATATTGTGTTTGCGGGGAGGGGTCCATAGCGGTCCTTTCTCCGTAGGGTCACTCTATATTATCATTTTATTTTTTAGAATTCAGAGTGATGTTTTCGTGATGTCTTCAACAAGTGTGTCTCCATCGTTGCAGTGTTAGGGCTAGCGGCTAAGTGCTCAGGGTAATACGACAATTGCCGAAGAGGTCCCTAGTAGGATCGAAGGCATTGATCGTCCGCTAGTCCTCCCTGTGTAGCGACCTTTCATCGAATGGCTCGGCAGCCGGGTTTGTCCGTTACAGTTCTGGGAAGCAGTGTGGGTGATGCGAGCACTATAAACTTGGAACGTGCACACCCAGCAATGACAGATCCGAGGATAGTACGGAGGAAGCCTGTCAGTCTAGTAGCTAGCTCGTCCAGGTCTATCCGGACCGCGAGCGAGAGAGGCCCCCTCTCTCTTACAACTACATTTGAGCCGCAATGTTGTTGTATGTTTGTTTGTTAGTCGGAACATACGTCCAATCCTCCCGTTCGGGACGTTCCGTCACATACACAGTCCGAACTGGCTGTGTTATGGGCTTCCTCATCCTCATGTCAACACACCCCACCGCACCTTGGTTTGTGACCACAGAGTTTCAGGGGACATTCGCATATTATATAAATGCAGGAATGAACGTTCCTAGAGCTCCAGCTTTGCCGACCAGGGAATATTGTCGACCAGGTTACTTCATCTGTTAGCCAAGGATATGAGGTCTTTCCTGATGGGACGTTCGCATATTATATAAATGCAGGAATGAACGTCCCTGGAGCTGCCTGTGGATATTATGTAAGTCACGGCTCCACAGGCCTCATTCAGGAATAAGAATGCGGTGATTTTCTGTGATGTCTTCAAAAAGTGTGCTTCTGTCATCACATTCAAATGTAGAGCTAGCGGATAAGTGCTCATGATATTACGTCAATTGCCTAAGAGGTCCCAAGTAGGATTGACGGCTTTGGCGTCCGCTAGCTCACCCGGTGTAGCATCCATTCATCGAATGGTTTGGTAACCGGGTTCATCCGTTGCGGTCCAGGAAGGAGATTTGGGTGATGCGAGCACTATAAAGTATACTACATGCACACCCAGTGACGATGGATACGAGGAGGGTACGGAGGAAGCCTTTAAGTCCGGTTCCTAGCTCGTCCAGGTCCACCCGGGCTGCGAGTGAGAGAGGTCCCTCTCTCGTACAACAACATTTGAGAACAGATGTTGTGGTACAAATGTTTCTCAATCGGAGCATACGTCCACCGTTCGGGACGCTCCGTTATATATACAGTCCGGAGAGACTGCTCTAATGGCTTTCTCATCCTCACGGCAGCGCACATGACCGCACCTTGACTACGTGACCACTGTTATCTAGCCAGTGATTTCACGGCGACCAGGTCACGCCATCTGGTAGTCAGGAACACGAGGCCTATAGACTCCAGACGTTCGCATAAGTAATATGCAGGAGTTAATGTCCAGGGAGCTTTCAGCGGCTAAGTAACGTAAGACCGCTGCTCCACAGGTCTCCGTAATGGACGTGCTATTACAAATAGCACAAATTATCGCAGCATCCCAGCAGATGACAGAATCTCTGTCGGATCAGGATTTCAAGTGGTCCGACAGGATGGCAATGGGATACCGAGGAGTTGGTTTTTTCCCTTTCGGAACAACATAAAGTTGCCGTAGATATCATCCGGCATTATCTTTCAGAAGTTGTTCTGTCGGACCAAAGGCTGCGATGCCAGATAAGAAACTGTTAGCGTCACTGGACACAGAATAATTTTATCGGTTTAGGGACATCGTCCCTGAGTTTCCGACACAGTCCAATAATGTCACAAGAACATTTGAACTATTGTAGGATGCTATATATAAGCTTGCTACCAAAATGAGCAAGTCAGGTTTCTTATCGGCGAATGCTCTACATCTGCCTTTCATCAATTCAAGGAATAATTTCGAAACGGCAGGACAGGGCATACCGAGAGTTCCTCTGCGTCTAGACGATCAGGCCGAAGATCTAGAATGATCTATACCGTCGTCTATGTCAATTTCAACCGCGATGTTGGAAACGACAATAATGTCTAACAGAGTTATCTTAGACGCATTATGGTACGCAGATCACCTTACTAAAGCGTTTTCATTATGCCTTGAAGGGAAAGAATTCCAGGATGTACTATCTTCCTTAAGAGTTCTTTCAAGGGCAATAGCTTATTCCACGTATAACTCCGCCCTTTCAGTGGCAAACCTGGAGTTGGTTAGACGTGATGCGGCCCTAGCTACATCCACGCGTGTGGATGGTAAGGTGAAAAACTCTCTCAGAGTCGCTTCGGTCTCCGGAGAGCTTCTCTTCGACGGCAAGCTTTCAGCAATCTATGATAAGATAACTAAGAAAGCTTCGGATTCTCTGCTATTCAAATCCGCTTCTAAAAAGTCGGATACAGCAGAAAAGAGTAAGACAGGCACTTCTGGGACAAGTATGTCCAAGAGAAGTTCCTATAGAGGTTCCTATGCGTCCTCTAGGTCTTATTCTAGAGACCGTCAAGGCAGCGACTCACGTGGGGGACATTATTCTGGCTGAGATAACCGGTCAGACGTCCCTAGGTCGACAGGGCGAGGTGCGGGTCGTGGAGGACGTAGTTTCTCCTTCCGCAGATCCAGGAGGTGATGGTATGAACCTCTATCGTGTTCCGGTAGGCGGAAGATTGTTGAGTTTTATAACAATTGGGCGTCAATTACGGATGACCCCTGGGTTCGAGGGGTAATTTCGGAAGGACTAAGAATATCCTTCAAACGAAAGCCTCCATTAACTCGAAGTCCAAATGGACTCAGCTTCCGTCAAATCCGTAGAGAAGAGACGCTCTTCTATCAAAAGTACAGTCTCTTTTGGAGAAGAACGCGGTAGAGGTCATAGAAGACCAGGAATCACCGGGTTTCTACAGCCATCTGTTTCTGGTTCCGAAACCAGACGGCTCATTCTTTCCAGTCATAGATCTGAGCTGGATAAACAAGCTGATCGTCGCTCTGAAGTTCTATATGGAGACAATTCGATCAGTCAGAGCGAGTATTCAGGTGAACGACTATGCTACAAGCATAGATCTCAAGGATGCGTACTTTCACGTCATGGTACATCCGACATTCAGAAAGTATCTACACTTTGCAGTCCTAGAAGTTGTATATCAGTTCCGAGCGATGTGCTTCGGTTTGAACCTAGTGCCCTGGGCTTTCACTCGAATAATGAACTCGGTAATGATACATTTCCGAGCTCATTCGTCTGTGGTAACATCGGCCTACCTGGACGACATTCTTCAGAGGTACGGCAACGAGTTAACTCTTCAGAACGATGTGCAGAATCTGCTTCTATTACTCCGATGTCTCGGTTTTATAATAAAAGAGGAGAAGTCGGATCTGGTGCTGTCCAAGTCATTCACCCACTTGGGAATGAGCTTCGAGATGCACAACAATCTCATTCATCTGCCATTAACCAGAGCGAAATTAATCAGTTGTTACGCTCGCTATTGTCTTCACTTAGACAAAGTTACAGCGAGAGAATTCATCAGACTGATAGGGTTGTGTGGAGCTGCCGCGGATTTTATTCCAATGGGGCAGCTATGCACTTGTCCTCTCCAAATCTTTTTGACTCAAAAAGAACAGAATTGGAGGGTGAAGATTCTTTCGCTCGTTACGTACATCCTAGTGTAAGTCAAGTGAAACAGATTCAGACTTGGGCAGATATTCAGTGGTTTATTCAGGGAAATAACTTCCACTGCAATTGCAGGATCCGAGTTTTACAGTTTTGACGGATGCCAGTTAAATAGGTTGGGACCCAACATTGAGCCCAACGGTTTTTAAGTGCCAGGGTCCTTGGGATCCGTAGTTCCTAATCTAGCACATAAACATCAGGAATTGATGTTATTTTGGCTTGCGTTACGTCATTGCATGAATGTTATCCAGAATGCCCACAGGCAATTCTGTCTGACAATTCGACGATATAAGCGTATTTTTGGAACTAGGGAGGTACTCATTCCATTCTGTTATTCACTGTAACGGAATGAATCCTTCTGTTGGTACTAGAACTTCAAGTTCTCCTATCGGTCCGTCGTATTCCGGGTCGTCTGAACGTATTAGCGGACTCCCTTTCACGAAAGGGCCGCTTGTTGCAGTCAAATGGACTTTTAACAACGAGTAATTATATCAGATTTGCTACCTATGAGAGCGGCCAATGATGGACTTTTTTGCGACGCATCTCAACAATCAGTTGCAAGTGTATGTGTCAACATGTTCGGATCCTCGAGCGTTTGCAGTTGACGCTCTATCCATCTCGTGAGACAGGATAATAGGATATGGGTATCCTCCAGTGCCGTTGATTCAGAAGATATTGCTTAAGTTAAATAATCTCAGTGCAGTTCTGTTGGTAGCACCTCTGTCTCCACAAAGACCGTGCATTAATCTATTCAGGTGTCTGTTGTGGCTTATGCTGTTGGAAGCTTCCTCCACATTTCGGTCCATTCTATAGCTAGATGGATTCTATTAGCTTTCAGTACTGCGTATGATAATATCTTCAGCACAGCAGTCTGCGATTAAGATTTTAGCTCTTGAAGTAAGAGTTCTTTCTACTTCAGAGGCTTATGCTAATAGCGTTGCTATTACAGTTCTAATGACGGCTGCATATTGGTTTTAGCCTTTCACTTGCACGAATTTATACCTCAGAAATATTGAGTCCATTTCTAGAGACCGGCATTGTTTAGGTTCGTTATCTGTTGCTCAGAATGTCGTCCACTAAACAGTTGCAACTATAGTTGTGTAGGCTTTTGGTTCCGGCAGTGACTCTGTGCTGCCGCCCTCTTCGCTCTTGGGTATTTGACCCAGGGCAAGGGGAAGGGGGGGGGGGGGGGGCCAGGTGTTCCCTTAGGTCACCTGCTTTATAGTGAAAAGCAAGGGAATACCTCCCCAAGAGTCAGTAATTCTAGTCGGTACCGGGATGATTTTTAAAGTGTAAAGATCTTTTTTACTCATCCATGTAATATTTTTAAGTGTACCTCGGTGTGTAGTATTTGTATATGTCACATATCATGCAGATGTTAATATACAATTATCGGTCACTTTTAATGAATATAAGAGTCTCATTTATCTGGACTACTTTATTTAGCGGCTTTCCTTTAAAAATAATTACCATAATGGATTATTCTGGAGGTTAATAGACATCAGTGATGTTATTATGCTCAAGTACAGAATGGTGTTGTGTCTTTCTCTTTTGATGCAGAATAGAAAGATACATGTAAAGCCTATTTCTCCTTTCTCCTGAGGGGATAATTCTGTATATATATAGTTGAGTTATTGGATTGCTTTATGTCCTAGGACCTTCAACCTTTTTACTATTCATCTAAGTCTGGGTCATTGGTACAGTATAAAAATGTTAAAAAATTTATAGTAATTTATATATTTTTTATACTTACCAATGACCCAGACGGGGATGGCCCTCCCATGAGTTGGGAACTCATACCTCCCCGCTGAGTACATAACGCTTTTCCAGGCACTGCTTGTAAGAATGACTTTTGGCGCCAATTTTGAGACCTCCTTGACACTGCGCATGCGCAGTGGAGGAAAGGTATGAAGGACCATACAGGACATGTATTTTTTGGTTTTAGATGCAAATTTTGGGGATTGGGGGGTAAAATTTGTGTTTGGCCCTAGAATTTAAGAGTTAGCACCAGCTAAGCTAAGTCTGGGTCATTGGTAAGTATAAAAAATATATAAATTACTATAAATTTTTTAACTTTCCAAACCGAGAGGCAGATTTGAACCAAATTTTATGTGCGGGCTTATTGGGTTATAAGTACTTAATTTATGCCAATTTTTTAGCTCACCTGACTGAAAGTCAGGGTGAGCTATTCTGATCACTTTTCGTCCGTCGTCCGGCGTCCGGCGTGAAGGTGGTGTTTGGGCTTTTTCTCCCAAACCACTGGCCGCATATTAATGAAATTTCATGTGAGAAGGGGTTGTGTCTGCGGACTTTGATTTTTTGTCAAATTAGGTTTCGGCTCACATTGAGCAGAGTGATGGGGCAAAAATGCTCCAATTCTTAAAAAATCTTCTTCTCAAGAACCAGCAATAGCAGAGACTTGATATTTGGTATGCAGCTTCCTTTTGAGGTGTAGACTCAAGTTTGTTCAAGAGAAGTTGGAGGGGCTATATTTGACGATGTTAAAGGAGGGGCAAAAATTTTGGCCCTGCCCCAAATTTCTATTTTCCAAACCGCGAGGCCGATTTGAACCAAATTTTACATGAGTGCTTATTGGATCATAAGTACCTAATTTATGCCGAAATTTTTTTCCCCATAGCCCCGTGGGAACCACAGGAGCTAAAAATAGAAAAAAATGAAAACGCCCATATCTCCAAAACTACACGGCACTGAGAATTCTTATTTGTTGTGAAGCTTCCTTAGGACCAACAGAATGGAATGATCAAAAAAAATTGCCATCGGTTTTATCATGGGGTACTTTTTGGGGAGTTTGAAAAAGTGCTGAGTCGGCATTTTTTAACACTGTGGGTAATGGGAAAAACATAAGACTACTTTTCTGAGAAACCACTGCTCCAAAAGCTTTAAAATTTCACATATAACATCTTTGTAAGATTGTTTCACATGTTTATTGAAATCAATTGCCTGGGTCGATATTTGGGCTCTCTAAGGGAGCCCAAATGTTTAAATTAGTGCAGTATGAGGAGTATTATTGAAAAATCTTCTTCTTCAGATCTAGCAATAAGAATGTTTTGATATTTGGTATGCAGCATCCTTAGGGGGGTGAGATTCAAGTTTTTTGAAGCCAAATCCCTGGGTTCATATTTAGGCTGAAAATTTGGGGTCCTGTTGCGAACTTCGAAATTTTGGACCAAAAAATTTTTGTTTTTTCTGCGTTTCGGTCAATTTTAAGACAAAAAAATTTTTTTTTTTTTTTTCCCCTGAAAATTTGGGGTCCGGGTGGGACTTAGAAAATTTTGGACCAAAATCCGAAAAAAAATTTTTTTGTTTTTTCTGCGTTTCGGTCAATTTTAAGACAAAAAAATTTTTATTTTTTTTTTCCCCTGAAAATTTGGGGTCCGGGTGGGACTTAGAAAATTTTGGACCAAAATCCGAAAAAATTTTTTTTTGTTTTTTACGCATTTCTGTCAATTTTAAGACAAAAAAAAAAAAAAAAAAAAAAATTTTCCCCTCAAAATTTTGGGTCCGGGTGGGACTTAGAAAATTTTGGACCAAAATCCGAAAGATTTTTTTTTGTTTTTTCTGCGTTTTGGTCAATTTTAAGACAAAAAAAATTTTTTTTTTTTTTACCCTGAAAATTTGGGGTCCGGGTGGGACTTAGAAAATTTTGGACCAAAATCCTGAAATTAGTTTTATCGTTTTTTATGCGTTTCAAGAAGAAGAAAAAAATTTAGGTTGTAAGTATTTTGTTTGGGAAAAAAATCTGTTTTGGGACGTAAAAGTGCAGGAACTGAAAATAGAAGGAAAATCCTGTGTATTGTGTGGGCACAATCGCTTCATCTAGTTGGTATATGCTTTTCTTAGGAGGGGCGTATGCAGCTTATTTAAGTCAAGTCCCTGGTTTGATATTTAGACTACCATGTCAGGTGAGCGCCCTCAGGCCCCCTGGGGCCTCTTGTTTTTTCACATCGCCCCATAGGAACCGCAGGAGCTAAAAATAGGAAAAAATTAAAATGCCCACATCTCCAAAACTACACTGAGAATTCTTATTTGGTGTGAAGCTTCCTTAGGACCAACAGAATGGAATGGTAAAAAAAGTTGCTATCGGTTTTATCATGGGGTACTTTTTTTGGACTTTTGAAAAAGTGCTGAGTCAGCATTTTTTAACACTGTGGGTAATGGGAAAAACATTTAAGACTACTTTTCTCCAAAACCACTGCTCCAAAAGCTTTCAAATTTCACAAAAAACATCTTTGGAAGATTGTTTCACAGGTTTATTGAAATCAATTCCCTGGGTCCATATTTGGGCTCTCTATGGGAGCCCAATTGTTTAAATTAGTGCAGAATGAGGAATATTCTTTAAAAATCTTCTTCTTCAGATCTACCAATAAGAATCTTTTGATATTTGGTATGCAGCATGCTTAGGGGGTGAGATTCAAGTTTGTTCAAGCCAAGTCCCTTTGTTCATATTGGGGCTCACTATGGGAAACCGAATTATAACTTCGTTCATTATGAGGAATTTTTCTTTAAAAATCTTCTTCAGATTCAGCAGTCGGAATGTTTTGATATTTGACATGCAGCATCCTTAGTGGGGTGAGATTCAAGTTTGTTCAAGCCATGTCCCAAGGTTCATATTTAGGCTCACTGTGGGCGCTCGAATTGTAACTTAGTCATCCCCTGAGTTCCAGTGTATTCTATATGCCTTCTGGCATATAGAACACATTGGGATTCAGGGAACAATTTTTAGCTATCGCTAGTGATTCAAATTGTAATTGCAGTGCACGATTTGTTGAAAATTACAGTGAATTTTCGCTTCTTAATAAAAATAGTCCCCCTGCAAAAACCCCGGAAAATGAAGCAGTGCTTGATTACTGTGGTAAACAAGCTGTTTTTCACTGGTAAAATAGGACCCAGTCACTAATACTTGGGGTGCAAGTCCTCTAAAATAGGCAGCATGGGGTATAAACGATTGACTTACCTTGACTTTATGTCCATTTTGTGGTCATGAGTAGTTATTGTGCAAAAGTATGTGAGCTGAAACACCAATAAATAAATAAATAAAAATAGTCTGTCAACGATTTCCGTTCCAAACTTGTGTGGAACAGACTTTCATTTTCCGCATGGTTTAGTGTTGCTGTAGATGGGGATATTATAGAACAGGCATGTAATAAATACATGTACAGTACTGTGATTAAAAATAAATGCTGACAAAGAAATTTACACGGTCCATGGTTTCTTTTGAGTGTCTATAGGGGCTGATTATGGGACCCTTTCCTAATTCAAACCAAACTTTCAAAGTACAGCAAAAATGTATAAAAAATCCAGTCCCTTAAGGGTTAATCATTTAACCCATTTACCAATAGAGCTTGGAAGTTTTGATTTTCAGATTCAATTTCCGGTTCTGTTTCAGGGAAAAAACTTGGTTTCGGTTCAGTTTTTCTGTGTGTTCAGAACATGTAGTAAATAACACTTCAGGATTCTTAACTTGAAGAAAATGTTCAATAGTCTGTATGACGCCAGTCATACCACTCACGACAAAAAGCTCTGTCTGTAAGTATCTCCGATGGGTTCAACATAACTTCCCATTGATTATTAGCTCACCTGAGCGAAGCTCAAGGGGAGCTTTACTAATCACTTTCTGTCCGGCGTCCGGCGTCCGGCGTCCGTCATCCGTCGTCCGTCGTCGTCCGTCCGGCGTTAACTTTACATTATCGACTTCTCCTCCTAAACCACTAGCCCAATTTTATTCAAATGTTGGCTAAATGTTTATTACCTAATGCCAATTCAGATTTGTTCAAATGAAGTTGCCCCTCCTCCTGGGTGGTGCCACGCCCCCAAGGGGCACCAAAATCTTTGTAAATCTTCTTCTCATGAACCAGCAGTAGCAGAGACTTGATATTTGGTGTGCAGCTTCCTTTTGAGGTGTAGACTCAGATTTGTTCAAGAGAAATTTGTGGGGCTATACTTGGCGTTGTTATGAGAGGGGCAAAATTTTTTGCCCCGCCCAAAATTTCTATTTTCCAAACCGAGAGGCTGATTTGAACCAAATTTTATGTGAGGGCTTATTGGGTCATGAGTACTTGATTTATGCAAAAAAAAATTTTCCCGCAGCCCCGTGGGAACCGCAGGAGCTAAAAATAGAAAAAATTTAAAACGCCCATATCTCCAAAACTGCACGGCACTGAGAATTTTTATTTGGTGTGCAGCTTCCTTAGGACCAACAGAAAGGATTGGTAAAAAAAAATTGCCATCGGTTTTATCATAGGGTACAGTTTCGGGACTTTGAAAAAGTGCTGAGTCAGCACTTTTTAACACTGTAGGCAATGGGAAAAACATTAAAAAATCTTCTTCTCCAGATCCAGCAGGCAGAATCTTTTGATATTTGGTATGCAACATTGTAGGGTGGATCTGATTCAAGTTTGTTCAAATCGGCCCCCTGGGTTCATATTTGGGCTCAGTATAGGAGCCCGATTTCGAACTTAGTGCATTTCTGGCAAATTTCTTAAAAAATCTTCTTCTCCAGATCCAGCAGGCAGAATCTTTTGATATTTGGTATGCAACATTGTGGGGTGGATCTGATTCAAGTTTGTTCAAATCGGCCCCCTGGGTTTATATTTGGGCTCAGTATAGGAGCCCAAATTTGAACTTACTGCATTTCAGGCAAATTTCTTTGAAAATCTTCTTCTCCAGATCCAGCAGGCAGAATCTTTTGATATTTGGTATGCAACATTGTAGGGTGGATCTGATTCAAGTTTGTTCAAATCGGCTCCCTAGATTCATATTTGGGCTCACTATAGGAGCTCGAATTCGAATTTAGTGCATTTCAGGCAAATTTCTTCAAAAATCTTCTTCTCCAGATCCAGCAGGCAGAATCTTTTGATATTTGGTATGCAACGTTGCGGGGTAGATCTGATTCAAGTTTGTTCAAATCGGCCCCCTGGATACATATTTGGGCTTACTATAGAAGCCCGAATTCGAACTTAGTGCATTTCAGGCAAATTTCTTAAAAAATCTTCTTCTCCAGATCCAGCAGGCAGAATCTTTTCATATTTGGTAAGCAACATTGTGGGGTGGATCTGATTCAAGATTGTTCAAATCGGCCTCCTGGGTTAATATTTGGGCTCAGTATAGGAGCCCGATTTCGAACTTAGTGCATTTCAGGAAAATTTCTTAAAAAATCTTCTTCTCCAGATCCAGAAGGCAGAATCTTATGATATTTGGTATGCAACATTGTGGGGTGGATCTGATTCAAATTTGTTCAAATCGGCTTCCTAGATTCATATTTGGGCTCACTATAGAAGCTCGAATTTGAACTTAGTGCATTTCATGCAAATTTCTTAAAAAATCTTCTTCTCCAGATCCAGCAGGAAGAATCTTTTCATATTTGGTAAGCAACATTGCGGGGTGGATCTGATTCAAGTTTGTTCAAATCGGCCCCCTGGGTTTATATTTGGGCTCAGTATAGGAGCCCAAATTTGAACTTAGTGCATTTCAAGCAAATTTATTAAAAAATCTTCTTCTCCAGATCCAGCAGGCAGAATCTTTTGATATTTGGTATGCAACATTGTGGGATGGATCTGATGCAAATTTGTTTAAATCGGCTCCCTAGATTCATATTTGAGCTTACTATAGAAGCTCGAATTCGAACTTAGTGCATTTCAGGCAAATTTCTTAAAAAATCATCTTCTCCAGATCCAGCAGGCAGAATCTTTTGATATTTGGTATGCAACATTGCGGGGTGGATCTGATTCAATTTTGTTCAAATCGTCCCCCTGGATTCATATTTGGGCTCACTATAGAAGCTCGAATTCAAACTTAGTGCATTTCGGGCAAATTTCTTCAAAAATCTTCTTCTCCAGATCCAGCAGGCAGAATCTTTTGATATTTGGTATGCAACATTGCGGGGTGGATCTGATTCAAGTTTGTTCAAATCGGCCCCCTGGATTCATATTTGGGCTTAACATAGAAGTCCGAATTCGGACTTAGTGCATTTCGGGCAAATTTATTAAAAAATCTTCTTCTCCAGATCCAGCAGGCAGAATCTTTTGATATTTGGTATGCAACATTGCGGGGTGGATCTGATTCAAGATTGTTCAAATCGGCCTCCTGGGTTAATATTTGGGCTCAGTATAGGAGCCCGATTTCGAACTTAGTGCATTTCAGGCAAATTTCTTAAAAAATCTTCTTCTCCAGATCCAGCAGGCAGAATCTTTTGATATTTGGTATGCAACATTGTAGGGTGGATCTGATTCAAGTTTGTTCAAATCGGCCCCCTGGGTTCATATTTGGGCTCAGTATAGGAGCCCGATTTCGAACTTAGTGCATTTAGGCAAATTTCTTAAAAAATCTTCTTCTCCAGATCCAGAAGGCAGAATCTTTTGATATTTGGTATGCAACATTGTGGGGTGGATCTGATTCAAGTTTGTTCAAATCGGCTTCCTAGATTCATATTTGGGCTCACTATAGAAGCCCGAATTCGAACTTAGTGCATTTCAGGCAAATTTCTTAAAAAATCTTCTTCTCCAGATCCAGCAGGAAGAATCTTTTCATATTTGGTAAGCAACATTGCGGGGTGGATCTGATTCAAGTTTGTTCAAATCGGCCCCCTGGGTTAATATTTGGGCTCAGTATAGGAGCCCGATTTCGAACTTAGTGCATTTAGGCAAATTTCTTAAAAAATCTTCTTCTCCAGATCCAGCAGGCAGAATCTTTTGATATTTGGTATGCAACATTGTGGGGTGGATCTGATTCAAGTTTGTTCAAATCGGCTTCCTAGATTCATATTTGGGCTCACTATAGAAGCTCGAATTTGAACTTAGTGCATTTCATGCAAATTTCTTAAAAAATCTTCTTCTCCAGATCCAGCAGGAAGAATCTTTTCATATTTGGTAAGCAACATTGCGGGGTGGATCTGATTCAAGTTTGTTCAAATCGGCCCCCTGGGTTTATATTTGGGCTCAGTATAGGAGCCCAAATTTGAACTTAGTGCATTTCAAGCAAATTTATTAAAAAATCTTCTTCTCCAGATCCAGCAGGCAGAATCTTTTGATATTTGGTATGCAACATTGTGGGATGGATCTGATGCAAATTTGTTTAAATCGGCTCCCTAGATTCATATTTGAGCTTACTATAGAAGCTCGAATTCGAACTTAGTGCATTTCAGGCAAATTTCTTAAAAAATCATCTTCTCCAGATCCAGCAGGCAGAATCTTTTGATATTTGGTATGCAACATTGCGGGGTGGATCTGATTCAAGTTTGTTCAAATCGTCCCCCTGGATTCATATTTGGGCTCACTATAGAAGCTCGAATTCAAACTTAGTGCATTTCGGGCAAATTTCTTCAAAAATCTTCTTCTCCAGATCCAGCAGGCAGAATCTTTTGATATTTGGTATGCAACATTGCGGGGTGGATCTGATTCAAGTTTGTTCAAATCGGCCCCCTGGATTCATATTTGGGCTTAACATAGAAGTCCGAATTCGGACTTAGTGCATTTCGGGCAAATTTCTTAAAAAATCTTCTTCTCCAGATCCAGCAGGCAGAATCTTTTGATATTTGGTATGCAACATTGCGGGGTGGATCTGATTCAAGTTTGTTCAAATCGGCCCCCTGGTTTCATATTTGGGCTTAATATAGAAGCCCGAATTCGGACTTAGTGCATTTCGGGCAAATTTCTTAAAAAATCTTCTTCTCCAGATCCAGCAGGCAGAATCTTTTGATATTTGGTATGCAACATTGTGGGGTGGATCTGATTCAAGTTTGTTCAAATTGGCTTCCTAGATTCATATTTGGGCTCACTATAGAAGCTCGAATTCGAACTTAGTGCATTTCAGGCAAATTTCTTAAAAAATCATCTTCTCCAGATCCAGCAGGCAGAATCTTTTGATATTTGGTATGCAACATTGCGGGGTGGATCTGATTCAAGTTTGTTCAAATCGGCCCCCTGGATTCATATTTGGGCTCACTATAGAAGCTCGAATTCAAACTTAGTGCATTTCGGGCAAATTTCTTCAAAAATCGTCTTCTCCAGATCCAGCAGGCAGAATCTTTTGATATTTGGTATGCAACATTGCGGGGTGGATCTGATTCAAGTTTGTTCAAATCGGCCCCCTGGATTCATATTTGGGCTTAATATAGAAGCCCGAATTCGCACTTAGTGCATTTCGGGCAAATTTATTAAAAAATCTTCTTCTCCAGATCCAGCAGGCAGAATCTTTTGATATTTGGTATGCAACATTGTGGGGTGGATCTGATTCAAGTTTGTTCAAATCGGCTTCCTAGTTTCATATTTGGGCTCACTATAGAAGCTCGAATTCGAACTTAGTGCATTTCAGGCAAATTTCTTAAAAAATCTTCTTCTCCAGATCCAGCTTCAGAATCTTTTCATATTTGGTAAGCAACATTGTGGGGTGGATCTGATTCAAGTTTGTTCAAATCGACCCCCTGGGTTTATATTTGAGCTCCGTATAGGAGCCCAAATTTTAACTTAGTGCATTTCAGGCATATTTCTTAAAAATTCTTCTTCTCCAGATCCAGCAGGCAGAATCTTTTGATATTTGGTATGCAACATTGTGGGGTGGATCTGATTGTGATTCATGAACGTATTTATTTGTAAAGTTGATAGAATCTTAGACAAAATTTGCAGAAAAGATCTACTATAGAAGGGGTGGTATCTAGGGTGAACCGTTTACCCAAATCTAGCAGTACTAATGCATTATTCACACAAATCTCCGTTCAAATTTTATGACCCCTCATTGGAACACACGCATTCAGCTCATTCCAACAAAGGTCATATGCCATGTTTTCGAGACAAAGGAATAAAAATTTTAGTTATTCATGAAATTTTTAGGCAACTGTTGTCTGTTATTCACATTGCTTCATGAAATTTCAGTACTTTTAGAAGTTACCTCAGTAATCAAGGGTTAATTCCCCTTAATTAAATGTCGCCTCTAAAAAACAACCACTTTGCATATCTTACCTTTTTACCAGCATAACTGCCAAAACTTGTCAGCATTCTTCGCAAAAATCGCTATTCAAATTTTAATTTTTGTCTCTTAAACATACATGTACTTATCGCTTGTAAATACCCCATTGGAATGAGCTTTTTGAGCTCATTCCAATGAGAGGTCGCACACCATGCTTTTTGAGTCAAAAAAGCAATTTTTTTAGTTATTCCAGAATTACCTCCCCCCCCCCCCCCCCACACACACACACACACAAACACACACACACACACAAACACACACAAACACAGACACACACATCTAAAAGTTTGTCAGCAAAAAAACAGTTACTTCAATTTTTAAATGCATTATAGGAACAACTTGCCTAATCAAATTTAAATACTTTTGCATCATTCTGTATCTAGAACAAACCATTTACCATATCTTTACGCAAAATTCTCCAGCATCATTCACAAAAAAACACCATTATTTATATATTCACATTTCTGTCTCAAAAATATACCTGATCTTCCCATACCCCTATTGGAATAAGCTGTTTGAGCTTGTTCCAATGATGATAAAAAAAACTAATATTTTGGAAAATTTGTGAAAATTTTTGTTTTCTTGCATGCAAATATATACATGTAGCACATGGAAGATATCCACAGTTGGGGAGAGATGTCCAAGGCTATCTCTTCACATTCCTTGTTTGTGCTTCATGCTAAACCAGTTTGTCTGCAGAGATAAATTTGCTTTATTAAAAATCATTGGAGATTGGCCACACACCAACGATTTTAAATAAAACTAATTTTAGGTAACAAATGTTGAACTTCAAACAAAATCTATCACTCAACCAGTTAATGTTGATGAGGCATGACATGGTGAAGGTGACCTAAAATACTTCTTAGAGTCACTTTGTCAGGTGAGCGATTAAGGCCACGTGGGGCCTCTTGTTCTTATATTCTTTCGGGTTCTGGGGGATCAGCTGCTAAGCCCATTGAGTAGGACTCAGAACATAAATTAGGGTAACAACTAATCTATTTTGTGTTCTCTTTGTCACATTTTCTCCCTTATTAACCCTTTATCCAATGAATCGCCCGCATCCACCCGTGTAATATGCAAATTCAGCAGTTGAAAAAATATTATATTTTTATACTGTACCAATGACCCAGACATAGCTGGTGCTAACTCTTAAAATATAGGGCCAAACACAAATTTTGCCCCCCAATCCCCAAAATTTGCATCTAAAACCAAAGAAAACATGTCCTGAATGGCCCTCCACACTTCACCTCTACTGCGCATGCGCAGTGTCAAGGACATTCCGAAATTGGCGCCATTAATCATTTTAAGTTTGGCCCTTCATCAGTTAACATCTGACTGATCTTTGTGCTTGTAAATCTCAGTTTAAATGATGCCAAACACATAAATATTAGTGAAATGGTGATTCTAAGGAGGATAGAGAAGGAGGAGAGGAAAAATGTGTGACAGAATATTATCAGGGCTGTAACTTAAAATTTTTTAATGAAATTATGTTAAGTTACCTATTTTCGAGGCAGCAGCCATTTTGTTGTCATTCTGATTATTTAGTTACACTGATTTTTCAGTGTTTTCCTCTCTCCCTGTACTTTAAGTTCCCCCTTGCTATTCTCCCATGCTTTTGGCATAGTTTTTGTAATTATTATTACTAAATTTTCTTGGGAGTTTTAGCTGAATAACAGAATGAATTCTGTTCTTTTCCCCATGTTTACGTCTTCATCTACGGGTGGTTAGGCGTTGTGTTCTGCATCTACCATCTGATGTTCTGCAGTTTCTTCCCTGGAAGTCTCTGTTTTGCATCAGATAGTGTATTTTTGGTAACTGATTCCGGGCCTGGGTGCCTGGAGTCTTATTTTAGTGTTTTTACATTCATTGTTTACATTTACAACAGCCCTTTGTGTGAGGGGGGGATTTCTGGAAAATAATATCTTGATGTTATTTTAATCATAACTAGATACATTATTATTGTTCGTAAGTGTTGAATAAATTGTTTAAAATATTTTTAAAATTTTTGTCCACACTTAGGCTTGGGATCCATTGGGGCTCAACGTTACTTTTCAGAAACTTGGGCTGTTCTGAAAAAATATTTTTTCAAAATATTTTGATTTCAATTATTTTTTCTATATTAATGGATCATATTATTATTATGTATTTTGATTGCCAGGGGTTAGTGCGAGTACCAGGACTTGTTTTCTTTTCACATTGAAAGGATATTGATCAATTGTAATAAGAGGAAGTCTTCCTCTGACTTTTATAATCATTCTATATGTGGTCAGTGTACTCGCATTAACACCTGTTCTGTATCGTATGATTTCGATGACAATATGGGAAGCGTATGTCACGGTATGTTAGGGGGGAATTGGACACTCCGGTCCTTTCCCCGCAGGGTCACTCTACTTTATCAATTTCTATTTCAGACGATCAAGATTAGAGTGATGTATCTGTGATGTCTTCCAACAGTGTGCCTCCGTCGTCACAATTAATGAAGGGCTAGCGGAAAAGTGCTCATGCAAATATGCCAATTGCCTGAGAGGACCCTAGTAGGTTCGACGGCCTTTGACGTCCGCTAGCTCGCCCGGTGTAGCGTCCATTCACCGAATGGTTCGGCAGCCGGGTTCGTCCGTTGCGGTCTAGAAGGAATTTTGGGGTGATGCGAGCACTATAAATCAACCAAATGCACACCCAGTGACGGCGGATCAGAGGGAGAACGGAGGAAGCCTTTTAGTTCGGTTCATAGCTCGCTCTGGTCCATCCGGACGGCGAGCGAGAGAGGCCCCTCTCTCGTACAACAACATCTGGCCCCAGATGTTGTGGTACAAAATGTTTCGCATTCGGAGCATACGTCCGTCGCTCGGCACGCTCCGACATATAGTCAGTCCGCAGTAGACTGTCAATAAGGCTTCCTCATTCTCATGGTAGCGCACACGACCGCTCTTGGCTACGTGACCTCCGATATCCAGTCAGCTTCGCCAGTCAGAGAATCATCGGCGACCAGGTCACACCATCCGGTAGCCAGGGATACGAGGCCTGCAGACTCCGGACGTTCGCATAGGAAGTGTGCGGGAGTCAACGTACACGGAGCTTCCGGCGGCAATGCATCGTAAGACCGCTACTGCACAGGCCTCGGGAACGGACGTGCTTTCCTAAATAGCACAGTCTATCGCAGCATCCCAGCATCAACTGAATGTGTCGCATATTTTTTATCTGACGATGCTGGGTCGGGACGCTCCGCGGAAGTGGGTACGGACGTCCGAAAATTTCATCCGGTCCGACGGGATACCGAAAGGGATTTGGAGGATTTCGAGCTTTCCCTTTCGGAACAACATATGCTGTTGTGTGTGTCATCTGACTTGGTCTTCTACAGCTTCTTTCGTCGGACCAGAATGCTGCGATGACAGATAAGAAACTGATAGCGTCGGTGGACTTAGTAATTTTTGGTTCGGTTCAGGGACATCGTCCCTCAGTTCCGACATAGTCCAATAATGTCACACAAACTTTCGAATTATTGAACGACGCTATATATATTATTATTATATGCTTGCTATAACCAAGCATTTCTGGTTTCTTGTTCGCAAAGTTACGGAGATGTCTTTCAAAAGTGTGCCTCTGTCGTCATAGTTAATGAAGAGCTAGCGGCAATAAGTGCTCATGGAATATGTCTATCGCCTAAGAGATCCCTTGTAGGATCGACGGAGTGACATTCTCTAGCTCACCCGGTGTAGCGTGCATTCATCGAATGGTTCGGCTGCCGGGTTCGTCCGTTGGGGTCTAGGTAGGAGATTTGGGTGATGCGAGCACTTTATTTACTTTAGTACTCACCCAGTGACGGCAGATTGAGGACAGATCGGAGGAAGCCTGTTAGTCCGGTTCCTGGCTTGTCCAGGTCCGTCCGGGCTGTGAGCGAGAGAGGTCCCTCTCTCGTCCAACAACATAGGGGACCGCATGTTGTGGTTCAGAAATTTTACATTTGGAGCATATGTCTGTCGGTCGGGACACTCCGTTATATTGACAGTCCGAAAGACTGTCCATAATGCTTCCTCATCCTCACAGCAGGGCACACGACCGCACATTGGCTACGTGACCTCGAGTATCCGATCAGTTTCGTCATTCAGTGATTCCACGGCGAATAAGTCACGCCATCCGGTAGCCAAGGGACACGAGGCCTATACACTCCGTTCGCTCGCATATTGGTAGTATGCACGGGGTAACGATCACGGAGCTTCCAGCGGCAATGCATTGTAGCACCGCTTCTCCTTAGGCCTCAGTGACGGACGTGCTATCCGAGTTAGCACAGTTGTTTCGCAGCATCCCAGCATTCGACAGTTTCTTGGTCGAATCAGGAATTATCCGACGGTGCTGGGTCGGTGCGGTCCGCGGTTGCATCAGGTACGGACGACCGAATGCTTTATAGGGTCCGACAGGATGGCGAAAGGGATTCGAAAGATTTCGAGTTTTCCCTTTCGTAGTATCGGAAGCTGCCATTTATATCTTCTGGCATTATCTTCCAGTGATTGTTATTTCGGACTACATTGCTGCGATGTTGGATAAGAGACTTATAGCGTCATTGGACTCGGAATTTTGGATCGGTTCAGGGACATTGTCCCTGACTTACCGACGCAGTCCAATAATTTCATTACAACATGTGTTTTATTTTTCGACGCTATATATGCATACAAGCCTGCTACCAAGCATGATAGTTTAGTTTCTTGTCCGCGTTGCTCATTTCTGCCGTTTTATCATTTATACGAATAGTTTATTTTGGCAGAGCAGGGCATACCGAGAATTCATATGCGTCTAGACGCTGTGGTTAAAGACTGGAAGTATTCTTTTTCGCCGTCTATGTCTTTTCCAACCTCAATGTTGGAAACGACAATGATGTCTAGTAGACTTAACTTAGACGCTTTATCATACGTAATCCACCTTACTGAGGCGTTATCATTACGTCTTCAAGAAAAGATTTATGGGATATTATTCTCAATGTAATTTCTTTTGAGGGCAGTAGTTTGTTAACGTATAACTCCGCCCTTCAGTGGCTGATTGGAGTTGGTTAGACGTGACGCAGCCCTAGCTACATCCACGCGCGTGGATAGTAAGGTTAAGAACTCTCTCAGAGTCGCTTCGTTCTCGGAGAAGCTTCTCTTCGACGGCAACTTTTCAGCAATCCATGAATTGCTCGATTTACTCGTTCTCTTGTCTATCTAGTGTTACAAGAGGTTCAGACTGGGGCAAACATTCGGTGGTTGACTCAGAGAGTGCCACTGCAGTTGCTGGACCCGAGTGTTGCAGTTATGACGGTTGCCAGTCAAACAGATTGGGATATATTATTGATCCCAACGGATTCGAAGTGCCAGGGTCTTTGGGTTCCGCAGTCTCTTAGCAACCAATTATCTTCCGCGGAATAATGTTTTTTAGGTTTGCTTTATTTCATTGCATGAACATTATTCAGAAACGCATGCCCAAATCCTGTCCGTTAATTCGACAGTAGTGGCGTATCTCCGGAACCAGGGAGCACTCATTCGTTTCCGTTATTCAATTTAATGGAAAGAATCTGTCTGTTGGTTGTAGTACACCAAGTTCTGTTTTGGTCCGTCATATTCTGGGTCGTCTGATTGTTTTACCGGACTCCCGTTCACTTAGCGGTCGCTTGTTGCTGTCAGAATGGGCTCTCAACAAACAAGTATTCAATCAGATTTGCTATCTATGGGAGCGCCCAGTGATGATTATTTACGACACAGCTTGCTAATCAATTGCAGACGTATGTGTTGGCTTGTCCGGATCTCTGAGCTAATGTTGTTAACGCTCTATTGATCTATAGGACGGAATGATAGGATACGCGTATCCTCCGGCGCTGTTGTTTCAGCAGGTATTGCTAAGATAAACAACCACAATACATTTCTGTTGATAGCATCTCTATCTTCACAGAGACCATGGGTAATTTACTCTGTTGTCTACTGTGGGACTTAACGTGAAATCTTCCTCAATGAGAGGATCTTTTTTCGCTGGGTAAATCGTGTCATCTTTATCACAACCCGCAAGGTCGCAACCTTCACGTATTCCGTTGTGTGGTCCGTATTGCATTGTAAGCATTGTACTGGACGAGCTTTGGACGCGATTTCTTACTATAGGAGATCCTCTTCTTCGCTATTCTATGCGGCTAAAGTGGAGGCTCTTCCGTCATTGGTGTAGGGATCATTATGTTCATATTGTTGATCCCTCCATACTACTCATTGCAACTTTTTAGTATACTTGTTTGACAAGATCTACTGCAGCCTGTTATTATTAATGTTATAGGTTTATGTTACCTCATACCTATGCACTCTAGGATAGTTTACAATTGAGTCTTATGTCTCTTTATCTAAGTCAGTTAGTAACTTTTTGATAAATAGACTTAGAATCTTTAGATTAAATTCCTATATGGAATTTAACTTCGGTTCTTATTTGGCTAAGTAATCATTTGAGCCTCTGGAAACAGTAGTTTTCAAATTCTGATCTTTTAGACAGTAATTCTGTTGGCTTCTCTTTTACTGAAGAGTCAGTGAGTTTCATGCACTATCGATGGATGATTTTCACTTTCGTAGTTTCGGAATCACTACTTCCTTTACTATTTAGGTTGGATTTTTGCATAAGAGTTAGGCTCCTAATATCCGGAACCTATTGTTATTAAGGTCCTTCCGTCTTCGTACGGGCATAGGCCTTTACTCTCTCCGGTTAGAGTTTATGTATTTATAAACAGATATCTGTTTATTATTACGGGCGTAAGCTTCTTCTGTCTTTGATGCCTAATAGAAGGACGTTACGCTCCATTCTATTGCTAATGGATTCATTTAACTATCGGTACTGCTTATGGTATATCATTGACTCAGCAGTTGTGCTTAAGATTTCGGCTCATGAAGTAAGAGTTCTTCTGCATCTTGGGCTTACATTAATAGTGTCGCTATTATAGATTTTTGAAGGCTGCTCATTGCGCTCAGCCATCCACATTCATGAATTTTTATCTCAGAAATATCGAGTCCATTTCTGGAGGTCTCTATTGTTAGGTCTATTATCTACTGCTCAGAATGTCATTCACTTAACAGTTGCTACTATAGCTAGGTAGGCTGTCTGTTTCGGCAGTGACTCCGTTCTGCTGCCCTCTTCGCTCTGGGCTATTTGACCCAGGGCAAGAAAAAGGGGGGGGGGGGGGATGGTGTTCCCTTGGGTCACCTGCTTTACTATGAAAACAAGGGGATACCTCCTCCGGAGTTAGTAATTCTGAGCTGTTATTGGGATGGTTGTTTAGTGTGAAGTTTATGTTTTAAAAATTCATTCAAGTCTTCGTTTTTAAAGTATAGCTTTTGAATATTGCATGTGTCAACGGACATGATTATGCAATCCTCAGACACTTTTAAGGAGTATAAGAGTCTCTATTCTCTAGACTTACTTTATTTATTGGCTTACTTTAAAAATTATTAGTATAAGGATTATATTGGATATTAATAGAGTACATGGATGTATGATGCTCAATTTTGGAAGGTGTTGTATCTTTCTAATTTATCATAAATAAGAAAGATACATGTAAGGCCTATTACTTCTTTTTCCCTAGAGGGGATGACTCTATTTTATATTATTGAGCGTATTCCATCTTGCTCTATGTCCTTGGCCCTCCAGCCTTTTTACTATTCAGCTATGTCTGGGTCATTGGTACAGTATAAAAATGTTAAAAAATTTATAGTAATTTCTATATTTTTTATACTTACCAATGACCCAGACAGGGATGGCCCTCCCAGGAGTTGGGAACTCTTGCCTCCCCGCTGAGTACATAGCGCTTACCAGGCACTGGTTATTAGAATGATTAATGGCGCCAATTTCGGAACGTCCTTGACACTGCGCATGCGCAGTAGAGGTGAAGTGTGGAGGGCCATTCAGGACATGTTTTCTTTGGTTTTAGATGCAAATTTTGGGGATTGGGGGGCAACATTTGTGTTTGGCCCTATATTTTAAGAGTTAGCACCAGCTATGTCTGGGTCATTGGTAAGTATAAAAAATATAGAAATTACTATAAATTTTTTAACTTTTCAAAACATTTCAACAAAACCATATCATGTGACCCCTTGTTGGAACGAGCTCATCGAGCTCGTTCCAACGAGGGGTCACATGATATGGTTTTGTTGAAATTTTTTGAAAAATTTTAAAAAATGATATTTAAAATAATAAATTTTGATATCGTCTACGTTGGGTAAATGGTTAACTCATCCAGAAGACATGTCTATAAAATAAATAATGTGACAATGAGAACATGACGTATTCGTCCCTTTGCTGGATAGACTAACTGATGAGAGTTCATAGGGGCCACCAGTCCAGTAACCTCCAAGTACCTCCAGTAAGATAGTTTGATCCATTTATGCTCAAATACAGGAAAACTGTTTATCTGGTTTTTACATGGTCTTGCAGCTCGGTTTTCCAGTTTTCCACAAAAAACTAAACAAAACCAGAAAACCCCCAAAATTCTCAGCTTTTCTTACCAATGCTTATGAGTTATATTGTAAATGTTGCTCAGAGTATGAAAAAACCACAATGACACAATGCATATTTATTCTGTATGTTTTCATGTAGATCTTTGTTCACATGTAGTTAAATAGATGTTTTGCCTATATCCCAATAAATTGTGTCTTCTCATTGGTCAGAATGCCTAGGACAAATAGCCGTTGCAAAACATCCAAGGTATATGAGAGCGTGCAACATCCAGGGTATAAGGGCATGTGGAACATCGGGGGTATATGGTTTAAATGAAAGTATTTTTCTTTTGCTCACCTTCATATAAAAACCAAACCCAAAAAACCTGAAAATAGTCACAGATATCATCAGATTTCTGACAATTTGATCATATTTTGCTGTTATAAATTAAATTGTCGAATAATTAAATCAAACAACTTGAGAAAAATAAAATAAGAGCAAATCTGTCAACAAAATCCCCCCCCCCCCCCCACAAGTTTCCAATAACGATCCAAGGGATGTAACTCTATCTCTTGTCTTCTGTGTTTGTGAAAACAAAACAATTACTCACGAGTTTAGTCCAACTGATTGCAGAGCATGAGAAACGCATGCACAAATTTGTTTTCACTATGTTTTTATCAGTGTTAAAAAACCGACATCCAGGTATTAAATCTTCATATACCATACATGTTGGAGGAGATAACTTATAATATCTAGGGTGGAAGCTGATCATATCTTATGAGTGTGCACAGGGAATATATATTTCCACAAGGGACTTTGCCATGAGTCAAAATACATAATTTATCTTGTCCCCAATAGAGGTGGAAGGTTTTGATTTTTCAGATTCGGTTTTGGTTCGGCTTCAGGAAAAAACCTTGGTTTTGGTTGTTTTTTTTCTGTGTTAAGAGCAGATAATAAATACCACTTCAGCCTACTTAACCCTTTACCCAACGTAACGGCCAAAACCGCCCAGCGCAATTCTCAAAAATCGTCAGTTAATTTTCATTATTTGTCTCAAAAACATAGGTTATGACCCCTCATTGGAACGAGCTCGTCGAGCTCGTTCCAATGAGGGGTCATAACCTATGTTTTTGAGACAAAATATGAAAATAGTTGTTCAAGAATTTTTTTTGCAAGTGTCGTCTGCTTTTCATGTTAGGTAAAGGGTTAACTTGGACAAAATCTGCAATAGTTTGTACAACACCGCACACCACAAAAGTCCTGTTTGTATTGGGCTCAGCCTAACTTCCTTTTGATCATTCTTAGGCATTCTAGGGGATCAGTTTCTAAACCTATTCAGTCATTCAAAAAGATAGGTAATGGTAACAAATGAATAATGTTCATCCAATCTATGTTGTAATCTAATTGTCACATTTTCTCCCTTATTAATTCATACGGTGGACGATTCAATAAGGGAGAAAGTGTGACAATCAGAAAACTATGTATTTGCCCTTCATCGGAGAGACTAAGTAATGTAGACCTTGGTGGTCGCTAGGTCAGTTCCCCTCCCCTCCCTTCCTTCCTCCCTCCAGTAAGATAGGTTATTCAGTTTATGCACGAACATAGTAAAACTGTTCTTCCAGTGTGGTTCGGTTTTCCAGTTTGCCTAAAAAACTGGAACCCAACCGGAAAACAAAAAAACTGACTAGCCCTAATCCACAAATGAGTTAATTGGTAGAATCAACACAAATAGGGCTGTCACGATTATTTGATTAATTGACTAGCCATTGACTGTTGTGGTAGTCAACGGTTTTTATTTTTAGTCGGTCGTTGTTCATTTTTAAAGTTGTACAAGTCAGGTCAAAATTGTACTGTGTAATGAGGTAAATTAACAGATTATTGTCATTTGAAATGTCTCGCCATGGTGACTTGTAATATCCCATGGCCTTTGTTTTCCGCATGATTGTGCAACAATGTAATTTTAAAAACACTGATCCTTGCCATTTGATCAATCCCTTTTCTCTGTAGTATTAACCAGCTCTTGTTAATCAGTACTAAAGAGTATCGTTCAAGCGGTGTATCTTTTAATAATTGGGAAGTCATTGCAGACTGCAGAGTAAATAGAATCCTCAGTCTTGTACACTCGAACAACCCCCTTTGCAGGGACCAGCCAGGAGGACGACTAGGGTGATTATGTTGCCCTTCTAAGCCCAAAGCTGCTTAGAAAAATAGGGCAATTACAAGTCGCTCTCTAAAAATTGGCCAAAATGAGGAAAGGCTGAACTGAGTGATCCGAGATTTACAATAAAGTGATTATTTTCAAAAATCTAATGTGTTAAGTGTCATAAATGGTCATTTTCATTTGTCATATAAGCGATCATTTATTTGAAATCACAGGAGAATCAATTGTCCATTGTCGCTTTTTTGCAGATTTTTTATTAGCTCACCAAAGGGAGCTCAACTTATCACTTGCCGTCTGTCGTCGTCGACTTCTCCTTCTTGTTCAAATAAACTTGCTGCACCCACAGGGGGCACCACAAGGGGCATTACTCGGATAGCACCCATAAATTTTTTGTAAAAATTTAAAAAATCTTCTTTTCCAGAACCATCATTTAGAATCTTTTGATATTTGGTATATGACATCTCTAAGGGAGCCAGATTCAAGTTTGTTCAAATTGAGTCCCTGGGTTAATAATTGGGCTCCCTGTAGGAGCCCAAATTTTAACTTAGTGAAATATGAGGAAATTTCTTTAAAAATCTTCTTCTTCAGATCCACCAGTCTAAATGCTTTCATATTTGGTATACAACATCTCTAGTGGGGTCAGATTCAAGTTTGTCCAAATTGGGTCCCTGAGTTAGTATTTGGACTTTCTATTGGAGCCCAAATTTTAACTCCGTGCAATTTGAGGAAATTTCTTTAAAAATCTTCTTCTTCAGATCCACCCGTCAGAATCCTTTCATGTGTGGTATACACCATCTATAGGGGGATCAGATTCAAGTTTGTTCAAATCGAGTTGCTGGGTTTATATTTGGGCTCTCTATGGAAGCCTGAATTTTAACTTTGTGCAATTTGAGGAAATTTTTTTAAAAATCTTCTTCAGATTCACCAGTCAGAATCTTTTATGTTTGGTATACAACATCTTGAGGTGGGTCAGTTTCCGGTTTCTTCAAATTGGTTACCTGGCTAAATATTTGGGCTCCCTATGGGTGTCCAAATATCAACTTAGTGCAATATAAGGAATTTTTTTTTAAAAATCTCCTTCTTTAGACCCTGTAGTCAGAATATTTTCATATTTTGTATACAACGTCTCCAGGAGGGTCAGATTCAAGTTTCTCCAAATCTGGTCCCTGGGTTGATATTTGGGCTTCCTATGGGAGCCCAAATTTTAACTTAGTACAATATGAGGAAATTTCTTTTAAAATCTTCTTTTTCAGATCCACCAATCAGAATCCTTTCATATTTGGTATACAACATCTCTAGGTGGGTCAGATTCAAATTTGTTCAAATTAGGTCCCTGGGTTAATATTTTGACTCCCTATTTGAGCCCAAAGTTTAACTTTATGCAGTGTGAGGACATTTCTTTAAAAATCTTCTTCAGATCCACCAGTCAGAATTCTTTCATATTTGGTATATAACATCCCAAGGGGGATCAGATTCAAGTTTTTTTCAATTTGAGTCCCTGGCTTATTATTTGGGCCTTCTATGGGCAGGGGTGGGGGTGGGTGGTGGGGAGCATGTTAGGTTCAGGTTTGTTCAAATCCATTCCTTTATAGTGTTTTTCCATAATATTTGCCTTTCATGACTTCATTCCTTTGTGATAAATATTTGGGCTCCCTATGGGTGCCCAAATATCAACTTAGTGCAATATAAGGATTTTTTTTTTAAAAATCTCCTTCTTTAGACCCTGTAGTCAGAATATTTTCATATTTTGTATACAACATCTCCAGGAGGGTCAGATTCAAGTTTCTCCAAATCTGGTCCCTGGGTTGATATTTGGGCTTCCTATGGGAGCCCAAATTTTAACTTAGTACAATATGAGGAAATTTCTTTTAAAATCTTCTTTTTCAGATCCACCAATCAGAATCCTTTCATATTTGGTATACAACATCTCTAGGTGGGTCAGATTCAAATTTGTTCAAATCAGGTCCCTGGGTTAATATTTTGACTCCCTATTTGAGCCCAAAGTTTAACTTTATGCAATGTGAGGACATTTCTTTAAAAACCTTCTTCTTCAGATCCACCAGTCAGAATTCTTTCATATTTGGTATATAACATCCCAAGGGGGATCAGATTCAAGTTTTTTTTCAATTTGAGTCCCTGGCTTATTATTTGGGCCTTCTATGGGCAGGGGTGGGGGTGGGTGGTGGGGAGCATGTTAGGTTCAGGTTTGTTCAAATCCATTCCTTTATAGTGTTTTTCCATAATATTTGCCTTTCATGACTTCATTCCTTTGTAGAGTTGATGAACCATGTCTAGCTGAATGTGACCCCAAATACTTCTTTGAACCACTTTGGCAGGCCTCTTGTATTTCTATTTTGTTCCATTTCAGTCGGAGCTTCAAGCGTCGAAATGAAAATAGGTGACTTACACGACTCAACAAAATAACCCAGTTTGAAAGTAGGTTACATCACTTGGGATGCCGAAAATTCTCTGCTGAAAATGTATACACAACGGACATATTTTCTAACACTGTATTTTTATTTCGTTTTGCTGTTAACTGTTGGGCCGTCTATTCCCAGAAAAACATGAATGGAATTGAAACACGTGAAAAAAAGCTTTAGTGTTGACAAGAAAAGCTTTGTACAGGGCACAAGTGTGTATATGAAGGATCTTGAAAAAGTACCTTCCAATCAACCTTCTTACATTACATCTGGTTCTGTTCACACTTCCTGACTTAAGAAATTATTAGCTTAGTGAACTTTGGTGAAAGGCAACCACAGGAGGGTGCTGGGGGAATTGGCACAAAGAAGAGGGGAGGGGTCATGAAGGAGAGAGTAGCCGTGAGGGAATTTCAATCAATAATTACTTTGTGTTTTTTTTAACCTGGCATAGATGCAGCATAGACAACTGGACCTGGATTAAACAGGCATTAATTGAGGACCACAAGCTGAAAATATGAAGGGGCAGCAGGGGGTGGTACATAAATATTCTTAATTTTCCTCACTTGCCTGTGAAGACCCCCTTCTTAACTCTGCAGTCTTCCTATTTTTTCTGGAGGGAAACATGAAGTCTCCCTAAAATCCCCCCCCCCCCCCCCCCCCCCCCCCCCCCCCTTAGGCTGGTCTCTGCCCCTTTGAAATATTTGGAACCGCAAAAGTGAGAAAATTGTCACAAGACCCATGATGGTAACTTCACTTGTAGTACTAAGTTGTAATTTGTGTTGGAATGGAGGGAGTTTTATGTTAGAAATTTCTGAAAATTTGTTACAGTAAAGAAATATTTGCACAAATGTTCTTCTGTTTAAATTCTTCAATTCAATCGGAGTCTGACAGAGACATTTTGGTGTTTGCATTTTATCTCAATGCAGAAGGGTACACATTCAAACATTGTCAGTTTTAAATTTATTTTGTAAGTATATTAGAGATTGTTGAATTCATGGAAAACGACTATTAATCAGCTAACCATTAGCTAATGCTGGCGATTAGTCGACTATGAAAATTGAGAGTCTCGACAGTCCTAACCACAAATGCACTAGATTTTACTGAAAGTTAAGGTGAGCTATTGTCATCACTTAGCATCTTTCTTCCTTTGTCTTCCATTAACTTTGCTTTTTCGTTTTCTTCTTCCGAATAACTTGACCAAACCCAACCAAAAGTTGGCATGATATTATTGGGGGATAACCTTCCAGATATGTTCAATAGAAACAGTTATGCCTAATGGACTGGGGGCAATGCCTGAAAAACCAGAAATTCTTCAAAAATCTCATAAACCACCAGTCATAATGCTTTGAAGTTTAGAGTGAAGCTTCCTGATATGTGCATTCAAGTATGTTCAAAAACATTTTCTTGCTCAATATTTGTCCTCATGTTAGTAGTTAGGCCTGAAAAAATTTGTACGCAGCCCTGTGGGAAGCCCAGGAGATAAAAATACAAACAAATTCAAATACCTATACTTCCCAAACTGCATGGAATAAAGAATTATATTTGGTATACAACATCCTTAGGACCAGTAGAATCAATTTAGCCCACAAATCTGAATTGGTTGTGTCATGGGGTGTCATGTGGGTTACTGGAAATACTCTTGAGTCAGCACTTTTTAAAAATGGATAAAACCCACTCTTTCCAGAACTACGCATCAGAATCTTTTGATTAATAATATCAGGGTATCTGTTGTTCCGTTTCGCATCGGCTACAAACCAATATCTAAAAATGATTCACACACTGTGATACAAAGTCTTTCTAAGATTTCTGCTAGTATGACTGTCCGACATTCTCTTTAATCGCTAGGATTGCTATTACGGAACCACCAATGCAAGGACAATTGATTGGGTTATCCCACTAAGGCACATTGCATTTTCTAGGTCACCGTGTCCAGTCTCTGACTCAATCATTCATTATATCAGTGTTATTGGGTTTTCATACCGTAACCGTTAGGGATGTTGTATATCCAGGGTATCTTTTGTTTTCAAAATTTTGATTCATGATTTTCTCCCCCCCCCCCCCCCCTCCCCCAGGAACATTGATTAGCAATTGGTATAAATTGATTCGTAGTTTTAGACCAAGGTTACCAGTAGATAATTTTCATTTTTTTTTAAAAATTGAAAGAAAAAAATTCAAGTGACAAATTTTGATATAGTGTGCATTGCAATTGGGTAAAGGGTTTGCATTTTCTCAATATATATCAGCTGAGCTATAATAAACTAAATTACAAGTAATCAATATTGTCATCAGTGGTATATCTGGCTTTCAAATTTGAGTTGTGCAATTACCAGGTCAAATTTGTGTATAATACAACTGAGAATTTAACCAATTCTGTCTTGTTTGACAGAGCTCAATGAGCTCTGTCAAACAAGACTGAATTGGTTAAATTTCATGTTGCATTATGGGAAAAATTTGCTGCTTCAAATTTCATTATTTCGACATCAGTCTGCAGAAGGTTAAAGAGATACCCAATTTAGTGGGATCCATTGTATAAAATGCAGTGCACATATATTGTTCAAGCTCATCATTCTTTGATAGAAGAGTTGTGCTAACAACTATGGGGGAGCGCGGTGGCTCAGTGGTAGACTGTTGGACTTCTATGCTAGAGGTACCCAGTTCGATCCCCATCCGGGACGAACCGTGTTGTGTCCTTGGGCAAGACACTTTAACCCGGTTGCCTACATGGGGGCACGTATACTAAGGCGCACAGCACGTCGATGGTGCACATGTCTTCAACCGCTGTAACCCTGCTTGAACAGAGCTTGAATAGAGTTGAATGTTGATGAGCTGACAGTTGTTCGTCGATGCTTGGTGGTTCTCGCTGGGTACTCCGGCTTCCTCCACCCGTAAAACTGTAACGGCCACTATTAGCCATTGTGCATGAGTATGTGACCTTAAACACCAATAAATAAATAAATAAATAAATAAATAAATAAATAAATAATTACTATGGAAGTGACTGAATCTCAGACTTGACCTCTAGTTCATGATAGTTCATCTTAAATTTGTGTTAACCCTTTACCTAACCTGAAAAGCAGACGACACATGCAAAAATAATTCTTGAATAACTAATTTTTTTCATTTTTTGTCTCAAAAACATAGGTTATGACCCTTCGTTGGAACGAGCCCGATGAGCTCGTTCCAACGAGGGGTCATAACCTATGTTTCTGAGACAAAAAATGAAAAAAATAATGAAAATTAATTGGCGATTTTTGAGAATAGCGGTGGCCGGTTTTGGCCGTTACGTTAGGTAAAGGGTTAAACCTCAAATCAACCCCTTGCTTTAACTGTTAGTGTTCTAAATTATTTTTTGGTTGTCAGAATTTGTTTATGTGTCTTTGCCTTACAATTTATTGAAGAATGCTAAAAGGCACTCTCCCATAAACTGTGACAAATCCATGCACTTCGAAGACAAATCCATTTCACTTCGAATATAACGTGAAGCACATCTACAGAATATGAAGTGTTTAGGTTGAGATACCTGTACCTCCTAATCAAGCCTGAAAATAAGCAATCTGTCATTTGCAGAATGAGGTTCCCAGAGGGTGAATTTGCTGATGCTATCCCATACAGTGTGCCAATTTATCCTCTGGGTACCTCTTGCAGTTTAGGCTTGAGACATTGATTCAGAATGAGGTTCAAAGAGGGTAAATTTAGTGATGGTAGCAATACTAAGTTCACCTTCTTGGGACCTCATTCTGCAGATGACAGTCTGCTTATTTCAGGCTTGCTCCTAATAAAGCCCAGATATGTACTTTGTGTACTCTACTAATAAAAGCAGATAAAACATTTTGTAATACATTTATTTGTACAGATACAACAGTCACAGAATGTACACCTGGAAGTGGTGCTTGTAGCATTATTGATGGAAAAGGATATGACCTCGGACAACCACAGACTGCCTTAGAAAGAACATCTAATGGTGATTTGAAACTTTTCTACACCACAGAAACCCAAATTGCTGGTGTGTCTCAACACACTACCATATTATTCAGTTGCCCCAATAGAGGAGGTGTAAGTATTTTACATGAATTATTGTTATAAAATGTGTTACATAATGTGATACCACTTGCAAAATATTTTTTTAATAACTAACATTTTTTTTAATTTTTGCCTCAAAAATATAGCTTATGACTCTACATCAAAACAACTTCATTGAGCTCATTCCAATGAGAGATCATAAGCTATGTTTCTGAAGAACAAATTGATAAATACTGTAGAAGTTGAATGATGATTTATGTGAATAGCTATTGCCATTATGTTGGGTAAAGGGTTACTAATGAAGTTTTAGATAGTTATGCTGTATGTGCAGTAGGTGCAGAATTAATTACAAATAAAACACCTGCCGAGTGGATATTTCACTCAGATAAAAACAACAAGTAACACGAGGAGAGTTTCAGCCAATGGACATCTCAAAAAAGTATTTATAATTGTTAATAACAGCTGAGTGGTCCATGTGATGAAAGTTTGCGAGTGCTTCTTGTGTTTTGTCCTCAGAAATTGTAAATAAATACTGAATGAAATTACTGGTAATCCTCTCTCCACACAATGTAGTCTCAATATTGTGCTCCTTTTTATACCACCCACTTGAAAAGTGGGAGGTATATAGTGTTCACTTGGTCTATCCGTATGTCTGAAGATGTGTCCATCCGTCCGTCCATCTGTTACACTTTGGGGGGGGGGGGGGTGCACATCTGCTATCCACAACTCCTTCTAAACCAGTGAACAGATTTCATTGAAACTCTCACACGTTCTTTTACATACATTGAATATGTGCACCTCCTATTTTCTTTTCAGATATTTTCATTTTTACAGTTTCCTATGTTGAAAAATGAACTTTGTCAAATTCAGTTGACATTCTGTACAGATCTGCTATCCACAACTCCTCTTTAACCATTGAACAGATTTCATTGAAACTTTCAGACATTCTTTTACATACATTGCAGATGTGCACCTCCTATTTTCTTTTCAGATATTTTCATATTTACAGTTCCCCATATTCAAAAATGGTCTTTGTCAATTCAGGTTTTAGCAGGGAGGGGTATGGATCTACTATCCTCTACTCCCTTAAACCATTGGAACTCCCAGACATTCTTTTACATACACTGAAGATGTGCACCTCTTATTTTTCTTTCATATATTTTCATATTCCGACATCCGTCCATCCGTCCATTATGCTATAGGGGTGTTATGCTTTAGGGAGGGGGGGGGGGGAGGGGGGTGTTACACATCTGCTATCTGCAACTCCTCTTAAACCAGTGAACGGATTCCATTGAAACTTTCAGACCTTCTTTTACATACATTGAAGATGTGCACCTCCTATTTTGTTTTCAGATATTTTCTTTTTTACAGTTTCCCATATTGAAAAATGAACTTTGTCAAATTCAATTGACATTCTGTACAGATCTGCTATCCGCAACTCCTCTTAAACTATTGAACAGATCTCATTGAAACTTTCAGACATTCTTTTACATATATTGAAGATGTGCACCTCCTGTTTTGTTTTCAGATATTTTCATTTTTAGGGTTTCCCATATTTAAAAATGGGCTTTGTCAAGCTTGCATGGGGGGCGGTTGCTGACATATGCTATCCATGACCTCTTTTAAACTAATGAATGGATTTCAATGAAACCTTCAAACATTGGTGTCAGTGTTTGTGCTCTCTACATTAAACACACTTTTACTGTTGTAAAAATTTCTTGGTGGGCGTGAGTAGTATCATTTAGTGAGCAGTGCTCACAGTTTTTCTAGTTATTTCTATGAACGCAATAATATTAGATTCCAAATGTTAATTATAGAAAGAATCATGAAAAATTTGATTAATGAAGCACTGAGTACAACAGGTGACTTCATGGTTAAACTGTTACTGTTTCTCCTTATCTATTTGTTGTTCACTGTATATTTTGCTCAGTAGACTACCAGGTGTTCTCTAATTTAAAACTCATGCACCAATTAGGAGATAAACATGTGTTAGACATTCGGGAATTTAACTGTGGAAAACCATTTGTTAACAAGCCCCAAAGGAGTGAGTTAACAAATGATTTTCCATATTCAAATTCCTGAATGACCAACAAAACAAGAGATGTTTATTTCCATTGTAATTCCTGTCATCGTTAGAAGTGAAAAAATTTTCCAAACCCGTTTTATTTGAAGAAAAACAATCAAGAAAATGTCATTTTTGATCTCAGTCTATTTGCCATGATTGAATTTACAGAAAACAACTCTGGGGTGTGTTCAGTCTGAAATAGGAACAGTTTAGTGGCGTTGTTCACACATTGCATGGATACAGACATGTTCTAATTGACCTGCTTATGGCAATTAGAGCATGGTAAGAGTAAATTTACCTGAGATTAGAGCACGGAGCCGACTGGCTCTCAGCCAATCAAATTATTGGTTCAGAAAGAACAACAAGATCAAATTTAATTGATGAATTACATTATGAAATGGTTAATAGCTGAAGAAATACAGTACAGCCATTGTGGACTGGTCATTCTCCACGGGTGGGCAATATTTCTACGGACACAGTAATATTAGATTCCAAATGCAAATAATAGGAAGAATCATCAAAAAATTGATAAATGAAGCACCAGGTTTGACACAGTGCTTCATTAATTAAAATTTTTCTGATGATGATTTTTATTACCTGATAAACGCACGTGTGGACATAACTGCCAATGCATGGATTATGACCAATACATGGTGATTATACTGTACATTCAGAAAAGTAGCCAAATATATCTTTATTTCCAGTCTTAGCTCTATACATTTTAACCATTTTCCTAACAAATCAGCCACATCCACCCATGTAGTTTACAAAATGAGCAGTTAAAAGACATTATTTTTCCAAAACTTTTGACTAAAACATATAATGTGACCCCTCGTTCGTTCCAATCAGGGGTTACATGATGTGGTTTTTTTTTAGCTCACCTGACTTTCAGTCAGGAGAGCTTTTGTGATCACTCACTGTCCGCCGTTGTCCGTGAACATGGTGTTTTCGTCTTCTCCTCCCAAATCGCTGAACCAATTTAATTGATATTTGAGATAATAGTTTGTTATGACATTGCAATTTGATTTTGTTCAAATCAAGTCGCCTCACCCCTCGGTAGCAGAGACTTGATATTTAGTGTGCAGCTTCCTTTTGAGGTGTAGACTCAGATTTGTTCAAGAGAAGTTTGAGGAGCTATATTTGCCTTCATTATGGGAGGGGCAAGAATTTTTGCCCCACCCAAAATTTCTATTTTCCAAACCGAGAGGCAGATTTGAACCAAATTTTATATGAGGGCTTATTGGGTCATAAGTACTTAATTTATGCAAAAATTTTTTTCTCGTTGCCCCATGAGAACCGCAGGAGCTAAAAATAGAAAAAAATTAAAACACCCATATCTCCAAAACTACACGGCACTGAAAATTCTTATTTCGTGTGAAACTTCCTTAGAACCAACAGAATGGAATGGTAAAAAAAATTGCTATCGGTTTTTTCATGGGGTAAAAAAGTGCTGAGTCAGCATTTTTTTAACACTGTGGGTAATGGGGAAAAACATTTAAGACTACTTTTCTCCCAAACCACTGCTCCAAAAGCTTTCAAATTTCACATATAACATCTTTGGAAGATTGTTTCACAGGTTTATTGAAATCAATTTCCTTGGTCCATATTTGGGCTCTCCATGGGAGTCCAAATGTTTAAATTAGTGCAGTATGAGGAATATTCTTGAAAAATCTTCTTCTTCAGATCCAGCAGTCAGAATGTTTTGATATTTGGTATGTAGCATCCTTAGGGTGGGGGGGTGAGATTCAAGTTTGTTCAAGCCATGTCCCCAGGTCCATATTTGGGCTCACTGTGGGAGCTCGAATTGTAACTTAGTTTCAAAATGATGAATTTTCTTTAAAAATCTTCTTTTTCAGCAGTCGGAATGTTTTGACATTTGGTGTGCAGCATCCTTAGGGGGGGGTGATTCAAGTTTGTTAAATCCAAGTCCCTGATTTCATATTTGGGCTCCCAGTGGGAGCCCAAATTATAACTTTGTTCAATATGAGGAATTTTTCTTTAAAAATCTTCTTTTTCAGATTCAGCAGTCAGAATGTTTTGATATTTGGCATGCAACATCCTTAGTGGGGTGATATTCAAGTTTGTTCAAGCCATGTCCTTAGGTTCATATTTGGGCTCACTGTGGGAGCTCGAATTGTAACTTAGTTCAAAATGAGGAATGTTTTTTAAAAATCTTCTTCAGATCCAGCAGTCGGAATATTTTGATATTTGGTATGCTGCATCCTTAGGGGGGTGAGTTTTAACGTTTGTTGAAGGCAAGTGTCTGGGTTTATATTTGGGCTCCTTGTGGGAGCCCAAATTATAACTTACTTCAATATGAGAAATTTTTCTTTAAAAATCTTCTTCTTCAGATTCAGCTGTTAGAATGTTTTGATATTTGGCATGCAGCATCCTTAGGGGGATGAGATTCAAGTTTGTTCAAGCCAAGTCCCTGGGTTGATATTTGGGCTCCCTGTGGGAGCCTGAATTATAACTTAGTTCAATATGAGAAATATTCTTCAAAAATCTTCTTCTTCTTCACATCCACCAGTCAGAATCTTTTGATTTTGGAAAACGGCATCCCACTGGAGGTGAGATTCAAGTTTGTTCAAGCCAAGTTCCTGGGTTCATATTTGGGCTTCCTATGGGAGCCTGAATTATAACTTAGTTCAATATGAGGAATATTCTTTAAAAATATTTTTTTTTTAGATTCACTGGTCTGAATCTTTGGATATTTGGTATAAGCTTTTCTAAGGAGGGGCAGATGAAACTTGTTGAAATCAATTCCCTGGGTTTTATATTCAGACTACTATGTCAGGTGAGCAAACCCCCCCCCCCCCCCCCCCCCCCCCCCCCCCACACACACACACACACACACATGAGGGAAGGGGGATACCCCAGCCGTGTCCGCCCTTTACATCAGGCCTACGGAATATACCTTCGGCAATCATGTCAGTGTGCCCCCTAAATAGTTCCTCTCCCCTTCTGGTCATTGGCAGATGCCAGATGGTTCCAAATAAATCATTTGTTATTCTGTAACTCTACCTACCGGTTGTTTGTTTAAAATATAGCATAACAAGTTGTTAAAATTTGAAATAATAATGGAGCCTTCTAGAGAGTTGAATGATACTCAATCTAGTAATATTAGTGAATCACCCAGTAATTCTAATACAGCGACAAGTTCAGGAACGATACCAAAACACAGGACACTTCGAGACTCGCACCTGGCAAAATATTCTTTCCCAGTATATGGGTATCTGTATTCAGAAAAAAATGATACAACTGGTGTTTTCCGATGTGTAAAATGTGAGGAAAAAATAAAGAAATGTGGTGGTGGCCAGTCCTACTTAAAAAAACATTTTAAGAGGCACCATAAAGACATTTTTGATACAGTGATTGAACCACCAGCCAAACGACACACATCCATGTTGAACTATGTAAAAAAGACATGCTCAACTGCATCATCATCTGAATCTATCCCACTTCCACAAGGAATTACAGTCAGGGAATCCAAGTTTGAGTCAGAAGAATGCTACAAGAAAGATAGTCTTCGATACCTGCATTGTAAACGGAATCTCACTGAGATGATATGTTCAGATATTCAGCCTGTATCTATATTGAATGACCCTGGATTTCTGTAGTACGCCTACACATTAAATTGAAGATACATAGTTCCTTCGAAAGACAGAGTGGACTATGAGATCACAAAACTATACGACGATAGGAATGCTACAGTGCAGAAACTATTTGAAAAAAAACATCACATACTTCTGTGCCACTTTTGGTATATGGACATCTAAGACAATGCATTCATATATCAGTTTGACTACATTTCATTTCAAATTCATGGGAATTAGAGAGTGTAGGACTTGGAACTGTATATTTTCCCAGAAAACACTCAGGGGAACATATCACTGACAAAGTCTCAAAATGTTGCATACATGGGAGCTGCCGAGAGACAAGTTAGTAGCGGCAACATGTGACAATGTCAGTTCAAACTTCATTTGTGTCAAAGACTTCTTACATGTTGAACAATTTCCATGAATTGGCCACGTTTTGAACTTAGCTGTACAAGATGGACTTAATGTGCGGGGAGTAACTGAAGCCATAGACTGGTATAAGAAACTGGTAATGCATTTTCGCAAGAGCAAGGTCCTGCTTGATAAAATGGAGGCTGTACAACGAGAAAAGAAACTTAAGACATTGAAACTCATTCAAGATGTATGTACCCGATGGATGGAACTCCACGTATTTAATGTTGTCAAAACTTTTGGAACTTAGAGACATTAAAACCACCATTGTAGATGATACCCTACCACACAAGAATGCTCCAAAACCCACTTACTTACCACTGAAGTTGAGTGGAATCTTGTCTCTGGACTCATTTCACTATAACGTGTACAACCATTTTATGATGTGATAGTTTGGATGAGTTCCTCTTCATATGTGACAGTATCGGCTGTTGGACCAGCTGTAGCAATGTCAGGGCAACACTTGAAAATGAAAGTAAATGACCCACCCAGAATGAAGAAATTGAAGGTGCAAGCAAAACTGAAGATGAACAAATACTTTGATATGAAAGATAAAGAAAATCAAGTGGACATGAGGTCATATGTGGACCCTCATTTCCGTGCTTTCGATCACAAGTTGGAGGTGAGATCGACTATTGAGGCAAAGGTGACATCAGTACTTACGGGTCTAATCGGGTGTATAAAAGCACAGGCATCAGATACTTGTGGAAGTGATTCTGTGGTGCCAGGTGTTGGGGATCCAACAGCTCCGAGCAATTCAGACTTCGCAATGGCAGAAATAAGTAGGTACAGTGCCCTTCTGTGTGCTGGGATAAATACTAACCCACTTGATTGGTGGAAGTTACATAAAGATATGCTTCCATACATGTCTGCATTGGTGAAAAAGTTGATGTGTGTAGTTGCTACTAGTGTGCCAAGTGAGTGCTTGTTCAGTGTTACAGGAGGCATTATTACTTCAATACAAAATTGTCTATTACCCGCTACAGTAGCTAAGTTATCATTTTTGTGTGACAATGTTGGAAGCGCCACCTTCCTCAACACCTACAGATACGTAGTTTGTGCAAATGCGGGAATTGCAAGTGGCTCGAAAGGAGGAGGATTTCAAAACCTATGAAATGCCTGACTGACAAGGAGTACATGTGTGTTGTGTTTACTGTTTATGTGACTCCCGTGTGACAATCAACAATCAACATGATGCAACAAGTTAACAATTGAAAGTGTTTTGGAATTATTTTTCTGTTTATAATTGCACATTGGCAAGTGACCAGCTTACAATAATTGTACATTGCAGATTCCACAAATATGAGACGATGGTTATAGTTTTATTCTGGTTGGGGCAAGAGGACAAGCGACCATGCAGTCTACAATGTACATTATTGGTTACAATAAGCTGTTTTATAAAGTCAGACATTGCGGCTTCAGAGGTTAGATGTTTAGCGGGACACCTTCTGAAGCACGTTTCATACAGTCATCTTCTCTAACTTGACAGCTTGGATCCAGGACAAAAACAACAATCCTTGATGAAACGAATCACTGTTTTACAGAAATATCCTCTTTAACCTTTGATATCTGAAATGACAATGTCTGAAATTATGAAACCGCTTATTATAAGTTATACAATTACCATGTTTTCAACATTTGGGTCTGTATCTGACACATTGGGTAATTTGGATAGTACCCAGTGTGTCAGATATAGGTCAAATGCTGAGAGCATAGTTGTTGTATAAGTGGTTTCGTAATTCCAGTGGGTAATGGTATGCATATTGCTAGTGACAATGAATGATGTCAGACAAGATATCAAATTAGGAATTACCATGTCAAGTTGTCAACTTACCCTCATAGGCTCATATACATTTCTTTTCAACCTACTCACAATTGTTTACAATTGGCTGTAACATAAGTGCAAGCCCCACTTCGGAACTAACTCAAGCTTTTAAGAAACTTTTCCAAACAAGATGGAAAAGTAATAGAGTGCAAAAGCACGAAAAAGGGTCGAGCGAGACCGGCGCTAAAAGTTACAGGTACTCTCTCTGCACACCTCTTGCGTTTACCGAGCGCATGCGCAACAACTGTGATATCAATTCCTTTTATTTCCGCCATTGTACTGGTCGGAAATTTTGTGACTCGTGCTATTTTTTTTAGCTGTTATCTTCGTGAACAACTTATTTGTTTGTGCTATCTTAATCTGATTATGTGCAAGTGGATTGTATCCTTTTCAAGCTTCTAGATTATTCACTATTTGATGATATTTTTGATAATTTTTGCTTGCTTTTTCTCACATAGTCTTGTTTTTCCCCCACGTGTGAACACAACCATTATTGTTCTGTTTTCCGTCGGTGGAAAGCTTGATTTCATATATCATATTCATATTATGCCTAAGACTATTCCTTGTACCTCTTGCTAGCGAAGTCTATAAGTTATATTTATGAAGGGATTTCATTGTAACTTGGTAGGATGACTTGTTTTGGAATAATTTTACTGTAACTTTGGTTGGCATACATTAACTGTGAGAGCCACATTAGCCCAGGCCTCAATTCTTTATTTAGTACAGTGTACACCTCAGATTATCCTTATTGAAAACATAGCATATAGGGAACATAAATAAACATATTTTTATACCACAACCAATGGCCCAGACTAGCTGGTGCTAACTCAATTTAATTCAGGGCCAAACACAAATTTTGCCCTCCAATCCCCAAAATTTCCATATAAAATCGAAAAAATAAGTCCTATCTGGTCATCCATACTTTTGTTATCTGCGCATGTGCAGTATCCAGGAAGGTACCGAAATTGGCTACAACCATCATTCTTTGTTTGGCCCTAAAGTCAGCAACAGTGATCTGACATCTGTGCTTTAAAATCTCCTTTTTTTGAGGATGCCAGACACAAATCAGTGAAAGAATTGATGGATCCAAGGTTGTAAATGGATGATGGAAGTGAACAACGGTGGTTTCAAACGTTCTGGGATGTGACTTTTCCCAATTTCAGGACATACGCCTGACGTCATCATTCTTGCTAATGATTAATCCACTGTTTGGTAAGTGTTCCTTCCCTATCCTTCCTTCATGCCCTCCTGTAAAACTCCTAAGCTTTTTGGCTATTTTTTATTGAAATTTTTTATTAAATTTCTTGGGAGTTTAACGTGTATTACAGAATGTTTATCCCCATGTTTACGTCCTCACCCTAGGGGTGTTAGGTCGTTTTGGTCTATCTATCCGATGTATCGTTTTTTCTTCCTATGAAGAACTAGCTTTGCATCTGGTAGCATTTAAATCGGTTACTGACTTTGAGCCTTTTTTATGTGCTTGATGTCTTGTTTCCGGTTTTTTCCTTTGACGTTTACATTGGCAACTTCCTCAAAAATATATGTAGTATTTAATATTATATTACTGTAGGATTACTGTAGGACACATGTATTATGATTCCGGTAGTTTAGCTCAAAAAATTTGGATTTTGTCCACACATAGGCTCTTTCAGGATGCCCTTGGGCTCATCATGTTCTCTTGGGGAACTTCGGCATTTTTTCAAAATTTTTTCGAAAAATTTTTTGTTTAATTTTTTAAATTTAATTTTGTTTGCTATTATTCATATATCTTTATCATATATTTATTGTGGTGTTTGTAGGAGTGCTATCGACTTTGTATATTGATTGTAATTATGAAAGCTTACTGCTCTAAATGCAAGGCGAGGAAGTCATCGCCAGATTTACATGCTTGTTGCTTGTCCCACATGTGTACATTGGGATGACAAACGTTGGAGATGGGTGTCGTGGTACGTAGTTGGCGGTGAGATTCCTATGCCGGAACTCTCACCACAAGATAATTCAAGTTATTCAGTTTCTTTTTCAGAGGAACAAGAACATGGTGATGGTATCGTGACACCCACCAAAAGAGCGCTACAGTTGTCAAGCTCTGATGAGCAAACAGAGCTAGCTGCAACAAAGGTGCTCATGAATATTAAGCAAAGGATAAGGCCTCTAGTTAGTGTTCTTAATCCCTTGCAAGCAGCTAACTCGACCGGTGAAGTGGTTGCTCTGTGCATGGGAGCCATGACACCAGGTAAGTCTGGTGCGGTCGAAGGAAGTGTAGATTTGGGTACAGCGAGCACCACCTCAAAATCAAAAGCTCTCCCAGCGATGACGGAAATAGGGAGGAAGTCAGCAAGTTTCTTTTTGGGAGGCTCGTCGAGGTCTGACAAGACCGCAAGCGGGAGAGGTCCCTCTCTAACCCAACAACATTTTGGGCCAAATGTTTTGAAAAACTTGCACGAGCTGGAGCATATGACCACACCCACCGCTCGGGTTGCTCCGACTTGATGGCAGCCGGTGTTGGCTGCAGTCACGGCTTCCTCCGCTATGTTACAAAAGCACACACGACCGCATGCTAGCTAACCAACTTTGGATCTCCAGCCAGCTACGCGAAGATGGAGCCAGTCTTTGCCTGTGACGTCGGACCATCCGGTAGCTAGCTATCTGAGGCTTCAATCATGGGGACATTTGGGGAAGAGATCTATCTCCAGATCTTCATCCCAGGAGCAGCAAGTGGCAAAAAACAGAAGACAGCTGCTCCTCAAGCCTTGGTAATGGACTTGCTGTCGCACATTGCGCAGCTGATCGCAACATCCCAGCAAGTGCAAGAGCAGCCTTCTGCAGACTCAGGTGGTGAGCTGTCGGATGGTGCTGGGTCGGTCCAGTCATCTGCACACGCAGATGCGACGGACTGAACGTCACAGCAGAATCAGTCAGATGGTGAAAGGGACAAGGAAGAGGATTACCCTCCCCTTTTGGAACAACATATGGTAGATTTTATTCATCAATAATATCCTGAATTTGTTCCACCTGATCAGCATGCTGCGACCACTAGAGAGAAACTGATGTCATCTTTAGATGCTGACTTCGTGCGGAGGAAAGAGGATGGTCTTTCCTTCCCAACACAGTCTGGACAGGTGTTGCAGGCCTTCGGCCATGTTGACAACACCATATTCAACCTCTCTAGTGCTAAGAGGAAAGGCGGTTTCTTATCGACATCTTCCATAAATATACCGTTCCTTGGACCACGTTCATTTTAAAACGGTTGGAGAAGATGTCCAGAGAGCTCCTCTGCATTTAGATGAGCAGGCCGGGGATTTACATATGTCACTACCTGCATAATTCAGTATACGCTCGGAAGTGATGGAATGTGCTATTTCATCGAATAGAGCGAATCTGGACGGGACGTCCTACGCAGATCACCTTACCAGAGCTATGGCGCAATGTCTTAATGGGAAAGAATTTGAAGTTGTTTGTTCATCGCTTAGAGTTCTTTCCAGGGTAGTCATGTATGCCACATACAACTCTGCCCTGACAGTGGCAAATTTGGAGCTGATGCTGCCCTTGTGTCATCATCACTAAAAGATGGCAAGGTGAAAAGCTCTCTCTGAGTCACTCCGGTCTCTGGACATACTCTGTTTGATGACAGGCTTTCGTTAGTCTATGAACAGGCTACAAAGAAAGCTGCTATTGAAGTTGGTGTCTCATCAACACGCTTCAGCAGAACAGAGTAAACGAGGCCATTCCCTTTCTAAGTTATCTAAAGGGAACTCCTCGCGAGGGTACAAGAAACCATCTTATAATTACTCTGGTGGTTGTCAGTATAGCGACTCGGGGAAAGGGGCATAGGTCTGATCAAGACTATAGGTCAGACGCTCTTAAGCCGACTGGACAAGGTTCTTCGCAGGGAGGCCACAGTTTCTCCTCCCATAAGCCTCACAAGTCGTATGGGTGATGGACAACACCTCTATTGCTTGCCGGTTAGCAGAAGGTAAGCAAACTTCACGAGAAACTGGATAGAAGTCACGGAAGATCAGTGGGTGAGAAGTGTAGCCTCGGAAGGCCTAGGACCATCATTCCGAGCAAAATCCCCACTTACAAAATGCCCGCGTTGGACAAATCTTCCGGCGGATCCTTTCAAAAGAGAGTCTCTCCTAGTGTAGGTACAAGCTCTCTTATTAAAGGAAACAATAGAGGTCGTCGAGAATCAAAATTCTCAAGGTTTTTACAGTCATCTGTTCCTCATACCGAAACCAGATGGCTCGTTCCAACCGGTTAGACTTGAGCTGGATAAACAAGTTGATCGTGGCTCCAAAGTTCTATATGGAAACCATTCAATCGGTGGTAAGAGCGAGCATTCGAGTTGACAACTATGTGGAAAGCATAGATCGAACGGACGCCAACTTTCATGTCCTGGTACATCCTGCATTCAGAAAGTACCTGCGTTTTGCCGTGCAAGGAGAGGTGTATCAGTTCAGAGCAAAGTGCTTTGATCTGAACCTGGCTCCGTGGGCTTTCACTCGAATAATGAACTTGGTAATGTCATACTTCCGAGCTCATTCGTCTGTGGTAACGTCGGCTTACTTGGACGACATTCTTCAGAGTTATGGCAACAGAATTATTCTTCAGAACAATGTTCAGAGTCTGCTGCAATTGTTCCAACGTCTCGGTTTCATAGTAAACGGGAAAAAGTAAGATCTAGCTCCGTCCAAGTCATTCATTCACTTGGGAATCAGCTTATAGACTCACAACAATCTGGTTCATCTGCCGTTACCCAGAGCAAAATTAGTCAGTTGTTATGCTCGCTTTTGTCTGAACTCTTCTGCAATAACAGCGAGGGAGTTTATGTGACTGATGGGTCGCCTATGCACACGTCCCCTCCAGATATTCTTTACTCGAAGCTGGAGTGTGAAGACGCATTCGCTCGAAAGCAGTATTGTTTTAACGGACCTAGTAAAACAAAAGGTTCAGATTTGGGCAGATCTTCAGGAGTTCTGCTTCAACTGCCGGATCCGACTTTCACGGTTATGACGGATGCGAGTCAGATGGGCCGGGGCACGACCCTTAGTCCTGCAGACTTGAAGTGCCAGGGTCTTTGGGTCTCTTGGTTCCTGGAAAAACACATAAACATGAAGGAGATGATGTCAATCTGGCTAGCATTACAACATTGGATTCGTCAAATAATGAACGTCCATGTTCAAATTCTGTCGGACAACTTGACAGTAGTCTCAAGAACCAAGGTGGCACTCACTCAATATCATTATGCGAATTAATGGAGAAGATTCTCCCATTTGTTCTCAGTCATCACGTTCATCTCTCAGTCTGTCATATACCGGGTTGTCTGAATGTACTAGCAGACTCGCTCGCTCTCGGAAAGGTCGCCTGTTGCTGTCGGAGTGGACTCTCAACAAGTGAATATTCAGTCAAATCTGCTACCAGTGGCATCGTCCCATGATAGATCTTTTTGCGACACACCTGAACAATCAATTATCGACATTCATGTCGCCATGTCCAAATCATCAAGTGTACACAGAAGACGCTCTGTCGATCTCATGGGACGGAATGTTAAGATATGCTTATCCTCTAGCTCCGTTGATTCAGCAGATTCTGTTAAAGATCAAACAGTCTCACTGCAAAATCCTGCTAGTAGCACCTCTGTCGTCACAGCAACCTTGGATCAATCTTCTCAGATGTCTTATGGGACATTCCCCGGAAGTTTCTTCCTCGAAGGGATCTTCTATTTCAGGGGAAGTCACGTGCACTGCATCACAACCCGGAAGGTCTCAACCTTCATGTATTTCCATTGTGCAGTCCTTCTTGCATGGAAAACATTTCAAAGGACGAGCAGTGGATACAATTTCTAACTGTAGGAGGGCCTCCTCTTCGTTGAATTATGCAGCAAAGTGGAGGATTTTCTTCCGTAAGTGTATGGATCAGTCGATAGACATATATTGCCACAGATTGCCAATTTCTTGGTCAACTTGTTTGACAAACAGATTAATTAGCATGTGGAATTTGGCTTGGGTTCTGTTGAAGCTTCAAGAAGCTCCTTTTGAGCTGTTAGACGATGTAGAGATCAAATTCATGACCTATAAAACAGCGTTTTTCTTAGCCTTTGCATCTTCCAGAAGAGTTAGTGAACTTCATGCATTATCTGTTGATGATTCCCATTACCATAGTGTGGGTAATACTGTTACCCTCTCTACGGTAGTGGGATTTTTGGCTAAGAATCAGATTCCGGATAAGTGGCCGGAGCCTATTGTCATTAAGTCTTCACCGCCCTCGGATAACTGTAGATCCTTGCTGTGTCCAGTTAGAGCAATGCGCATTTATAAACATCGATCAGATTTTATTAGAAAGGGAAGAAAACGATTCTTTCTTTCACTGATTCCTAACAGAAAAGATATTTCTGTTCATTCTATCGCTAGATGGATACAGTTGGCAATACGTATTGCCTACGAAAGTCTATCTTCGGATCAACGTTTTGTCAACAAGATTTCAGCTCACAGGGTTAGAGCACTGTCCACTTCTCCATTTCCGGTGACCTTAGATCTTTGGGTCCTCTTTCTGTTGCTCAGAATGTCATCCACTAATATTACATCTATAAGGTCTTTAGGTAGACTGCTCGAGCACTGATGCTGTTCCGCTGCTCTCTTCATTTTGAGGAATTTTACCACAGAACAAGGGGAAGGGGGGGTGCGGTTTTTCCCTTTTGTTATCTGGCTTTACAGTGAAAAGCAAGGGAATACCTCCTCCAGAGACAGTAGTCCAGTGTCGGTGATGGGTAGTTTTAATGTGTAGCTCGGTATTAAGCAATAACTATATCTCATTTATGTACTGTTTTTAAAGTGTCGCTCACTGTGAAGCATTTGTATATGTTACGTGTCATAAGAGCGTTAATATACAATCCTCAGACACTTTTAAAGGAGTAGAAAGAGTCTCATTCTCTGGACTATCTTTATATATTGGTTTCCTTCACCGAATTAGCATAACAGGTTATGCTGGTATTAAATAGAGAAATTATGTAATTCTCAATTACATTGTTGGTGTTATGCCATTCTCTTTTCTTGTAAAAGAGAAGGACATATGTAATTCCTATGTCTTCTCCTATTCCCCTGTAGGAGCTATCCTTTATCGAAGTAATTGAGAGATTGGATTTTCCTTTAAGTTTTAAGTTTTTACGATTCAGCTAGTCTGGGCCATTGGTTGTGGTATAAAAATATGATAAATTTTAAGTAATTTGTATATTTTTTATACTTGCCAATGGCCCAGAAGGGGATGGCCCTCCCATGAGTGGGCACTCATACCTCCCTGCTGATTATAACATTTATCTGACACTGTAGAGGAATGATGGTTGGCAGCAATTTTGGTACCTTCCTGGATACTGTGCATGCGCAGATAACAAAAGTATGGAGGACCCAGATAGGACTTATTTTTTTCGGTTTTATATGCAAATTTTGGGGATTGGGTGGCAAATTTTGTGTTTGGCCCTGAATTAAATTGAGTTAGCACCAGCTAGTCTGGGTCATTGGTAAGTATAAAAAATATACCAATTACTTAAAATTTATGACATTCTCATTTATCACAATTCTTGTCTTATTTCATAATCCTTTTATAAACATTGAACATTATCCTTTTCACCAAACACTACACACAGTCAAGTTAACCCTTTGAGACTTTAATTATCCTGACGTTCAAATGCCACTGGGAATTCAGTTTTTTCAACGTTTTTCAAAATGCTACGTCAAAGTACCGATAACAAGATATTTTTCACATTAGTGATTCCGAGTTCGATCCCCATCTGGGATGACCCGCATTGTGTCCTTGGGCAAGGCACTTTATCCCGGTTTGCTTACATGGTTTACATGGGGGCACGATGACGGCGTGTACTAAGGCGTACTACTCGTCGATGGTGCACATGTCTTCAACTGCTGTAATCCTGCTTGAGTGGAGCTTGAACAGAGTTAGAAGGTTGAGGAGCTGACAGTTGCTCATCGATGCTCGGTGGTTCCTTCCGGGTACTCCGGCTTCCTGCACCCGTAAAACTGTCACGGTCACGATTAGCCATTGTGCATAAGTATGTGACCTTAAACACCGATAAATAAATAAACCAAAAATAATATTAGTGATTAACTGGTTGAGGGCTAGATTATTTTTGGTGGTCTGAATTTTTTTATTCAAAACTTGTTTATTACAAATTATTGGAGAGTGCCAAAAAAAACCCCTATTATTTGTGTTTGATTGAATATGAAATATAAGCAAGGAAAGTGTTGGCTTTTGCTCTGGTATCCTCATTTTTTAAAGCTTTGACAGTGAACTCTTGCACTCAATCAGTTAAGAAGTCTTGATAGCAGAGTTATATTAGTATTTTCAGCTGGGATAACATTTGCCTCAATGGTTATCACTGAGCACTATTCGGGAAAAAATAGGAATTTGAGGTTAAAGCTTTAAAAAATCGAAAAATAATAAAACAAATGACCACAAAGTATCAATTTCTGGTTGATTTCGTATGTAATAACCCATACAGAAGTATCAAATGGTTAAGTTAAACAAAAGATTTCGTACGTTATAACACATACAGAAGTATCAAAGGGTTAATCTACAGTGTCATTAACACTTTCATTTTTAGCTTAACTTGACAAAGTCATGATAAGCTATTGCCATCATACATGTGGAAGTCTGTTAGTCTATGAGTCTGTGAATCTGTGAGTCTGTTCACATTTTCCTTTAGCACAAGCTACACCCAATAGTTCTTGTCTGATCATCATGAAATTTCATCTGCCGGTTTGAGGTCATGTCTAGATGAGAACGTCCCCTTTTGGTTGCGATCAGTCAGCGTGATGACTGCCTGAGGCCAAAACCCCAAAACCTGATGGCTGCCCATGCCCAAAACCTTTTAGCTCAGTCCATAGGTCGTATTTAATATGGAGCGATTTCATTGTAACTTGGTAGGATGACTCTGTATGATGTCTGGAATAGACCTTCCCCATTTGGTTGCGATCTGTCAAACGTGACAGCTACCTGAGCCCAAAACCCCAAAACCTTTAGCACAGTCTACAGGTTGTATTTATGGAGGGATTTCATTGTTACTCAGTAGGATGACTCCATATAATGTCTTGATGAGTACTTCCCCTATTGGTTGTGATCTCTCAACTGTGTCAACAGCTACAGGGTTATGAAGGGATTTCATTGTAAATTGGTAGTATGACTCCCACATAATATCTAGACGAGAACATCCCCTTTTGGTCGCGATCGTTCAAACGTGATGGCTGCCAAAGCCCAAAATCCAAAAACCTTTAGCACAGACTACAGGTCGTATTTATGAAGGGATTTCATTGTAACTTGGTAGGATAACTCAGTATAATGTCCAGATGGGGACGTTCCGTTTTGGTTGCATTGGGTCAACTGTGATGGCTACACAGGCCCGAAGCCCGAAGACCTTTAGCACAGTCTACAGGCCGTATTTATGAAGGGATTTCATTGTAACTTGATAGGATGACTCGTTTTGGAATAATTTCACTGTAACTTGGTAACTTTGGTTGACATACATTAACTGTGAGGGGCCACATACATTAACTGTGTGGGCCACTTTAACCCACCCCTCAGTTCTTTAGTACAGTCTACACCTCAAATTATTTGTATTGAAACGTAGCATACAGGGAACAGAAATTAACATATTCTCAATTATCACAATTCTTGTCGTATTTCATAATCCTTTCATAAACATTGAACATTATCCTTCATCAAACACAACACACAGTCAAGTTAAGCTACAGTGTCATTGACACTTTCATTTTAAGTATGCATTGGTTAAAAAAGAGAGCATGAGGCAGGCAAAAGGACCATGGGGATGGCCTGAGAAACAGATTTTTAGCTTAACTTGACAAAGTCAAGATAAGCTATTGCCATCACCCGTGCGGACGTCTGTTTGTGAGTCTGTTAGTCTGTGAGTCTGTTCACATTTTCCTTTAGCACAGGCTACACTCCATACCCAAAACCATTAGCACAGTCTACAGGTCGTATTTATGAAGGGATTTCATTGTAACTTGGTAGGATGGCTCTGTATAATGCCTAGATGAGAACGTCCCCTTTTGGTCATGATCTGTCAACCGTGATGGCTGCCCAGGCCCGAAACCCAAAAACTTTTAGCACAGTCTGCAGGTCATATTTAATATGGAGGGATTTCATTGTAACTTGGTAGGATGACTCCATATGATGTCTAGGTGAGAACTTCCCCATTTCGTCACGATTTGTCAACCGTGCCAATTGCCCAAGCCCAAAACCTGAAAACCTTTAGCACAGTCTACAGGTCATATTTATGGAGGGAATTCATTGTAACTTGGTAGGTTGACTTCATATAATGTCTAGATGAGAACGTCCCCTGTTGGACGTGATTGGGCCACTGTGACGTCTACAGGGGCCCCAAGCCCGAAAACCTTGAGCACAGTCTACAGGTCATATTTATGAAGGGATTTCATTGTAGCTTGGTAGGATGACTCCAAATAATGTCTAGATGAGAACGTCCCCTTTTGGTCGCGATCATTCAGCCTTGATGGCTGCCCGAGCCCAAAAACCTTTAGCATAGTCTATAGGTCGTATTTATAGAAGGATTTCATTGTAACTTGTTAGGGTGACTCCATATAATGCCTAGATAATGACCTCCCCTTTTGGTCGTGATTGGTCAGCTGTGATGGCTACAGGTGCCCAAAGCCCAAAAACCTTGAGCACAGTCTACAGGTTATATTTATGAAGAGATTTCATTGTAACTTTGTAGGATCTCTCTAGATGATGCCCAAATGAGAATGTCCCCTTTTGGTTGCGTCTTTCAATCAGGATGGCTGCCCGAGCCGAAAACCTTTAGCACAGTCAACAGGTCATATGTATGAAGGGATTTCATTGTAACTTGGTAGGTTGATTTCATATAATGTCTAGATGATGACATCCTCTTTTGGTCGTGATTGGTCAGCTGTGACGGCTTCAGGGGCCCAAAGCCCGAAAACCTTTGCACAGTCTACAGGTCATATTGATGAAGAGATTTCATTGTAGCTTGGTAGGATGACTCCATATAATGTCTAGATGAGAACGTCCCCTTTTGGTCATGATCATGCAGCCTTGAGGGCTGCCTGAGCCCAAAAACCTTTAGCATAGCCTACAGGTAGTATTTATGGAAGAATTTCATTGTAACTTGTTAAGTTGACTCCATATAATGCTTAGATGATGACATCCTCTTTTGGTCAACTGTGCCGGCTACAGGGGCCCGAAGCCCGAAAACCTTGAGCGCAGTCTACAGGTCATATTGATGAAGGGATTTCCTTGTAGCTTGGTAGGATGACTCCATATAATGTCTAGATGAGAACGTCCCCTTTTGGTCATGATCATTCAGCCTTGAGGGCTGCCCGAGCCCAAAAACCTTTAGCATAGCCTACAGGTAGTATTTATGGAAGAATTTCATTGTAACTTGTTAGGTTGACTCCATATAATGCCTAGATGATGGCATCCCCTTTTGGTCGTTATTGGTCAACTGTGCCGGCTACAGGGGCCCGTAGCCCAAAAACCCTGAGCACAGTCTACAGGTCATATTGATGAAGGGATTTCATTGCAGCTTGGTGGGATGACTCCATATAATGTCTAGATGAGAACGTCCCCTTTTGGTCATGATCATTCAGCCTTGAGGGCTGCCCGAGCCCAAAAACCTTTAGCATAGCCTACAGGTAGTATTTATGGAAGAATTTCATTGTAACTTGTTAGGTTGACTCCATTTAATGCCTAGATGATGACATCCCCTTTTGGTCGTGATTGGTCAACTGTGCCGGCTACAGGGCCCCGAAGCCCAAAAACCTTGAGTGCAGTCTACAGGTCATATTTATAAAGGGATTTCATTGTAAATTTATAGGATCACTCCAGATGATGCTCAGATGAGAATTTTCCTTTTGGTTGCGATCATTCAACAATGATGGCTGCCCAAGCCTGAAGCCCAAAAACCTTTAGCACAGTCTACAGGTCATATTTATGAAGGGATTTCATTGTAACTTGGTAGGATGACTCCAAATAATGTCTAGATGAGAACATCCCCTTTTGGTCGCGATCATTCAACCTCGATGGCTGCCCAAGCCCAACAAACTTTAGCACAGTCTATAGGTCGTATTTATGGAAGGATGTCATTGTAACTTGTTAGGTTGACTCAATATAATGCCTAGATGATGACATCCCTTTTGGTTGTGATTGGTCAACTGTGATGGCTACAGGGGCCCGAAGCCCGAAAACCTTGAGCACAGTCTACAGGTCATATTTTTGAAGGGATTTCATTGTAACTTCTTAAGATCACTCTAGATGATGCCCAGATGAGAATGTCCCCCTTTTGGTTGCGATCATTCAACCATGATGGCTGCCCAAGCCCAAAGCCTGAAAACCTATAGCACAGTCTACAGGTTGTATTTATGAAGGGATTTCATTGTAACTTGATAAGTTGACTTCATATAATATCTAGATGAGAATGTCCCTTTTTGGATGCGATTGAGCAACTGTGATGGCTACAGTGGCCTGAAGCCCGAAAACCTTGAGCACAGTCTACAGGTCATATTTTTGAAGGGATTTCATTGTAACTTCTTAAGATCACTCCAGATGATGCCCAGATGAGAATGTCCCCTTTTGGTTGCGATCATTCAGCCTTGATGGCTGCCCGAGCCCAAAACCTTTAGCATGGTCTATAGGTCGTATTTATAGAAGGATTTCATTGTAACTTGTTAGGTTGACTCCATATAATTGCTAGATGATGACATCCTCTTTTGGAGGTGATTGGTCAGCTGTGACGGCTTCAGGGGCCCAAAGCCCAAAACCCTTGAGCACAGTCTACAGGTCATATTGATGAAGGGATTTCATTGTAACTTCTTAGGATCACTCCAGATGATGCCCAGATGAGATTGTCCCCTTTGGTTGCGATCATTCAACCATGATGGCTGCCCAAGCCCGAAGCCCGAAAACCTTTAGCACAGTCTACAGGTCATATTTATGAAGGGATTTCATTGTAACTTGGTAGGTTGACTTCATGTAATGTCTAGATGAGAACGTCCCCTTTTGGACACGAATGGGCAACTGTGACGGCTTCAGGGACCCAAAGCCTGAAAACTTTTAGAACAGTCTACAGGTCATAATTATGAAAGGATTTCATTGTAGCTTGGTACGATGACTCCAAATAGTGTCCAGATGAGAACGTCCCCTTTTGGTCACGATCATTCAGCCTTGATGGCTGCCCGAGCCCAAAAACCTTTAGCATGTCTGTAGATCGTATTTATGGAAGGATTTCATTGTAACTTGTTAGGTTGACTCCAAATAATGCCTAGATGATGACATCCCCTTTTGGTCATGGTTGGTCAACTGTGATGGCTACAGGTGCCTGAAGCCCGAAAATCTTGAGCACAGTCTACAGGTCATATTTATGAAGGGATTTCATTGTAACTTCATAGGATCACTCCAGATGATGTCCAGATGACAACGTCCCATTTTGGTTGCGATCATTCAACCATGATGACTTACCGAGCCTAAAACCCCCCAAAACTTCAGTACAGACTATTGGTCGTATTTGTGAAGTGAGTTCATTGTAACTTAGTAGAATGACTCAGTATAATGTCAAGATGAGGACATCCCCTTTTAGTTCTAATCGGTCAAACATCATGGCTACACAGGCCTGAAGCCCGAAAACCTTTAGCACAGTCTACAGGCCATATTTATGAAGGGATTTCAATGTAACTTGATAGGATGACTCGTTTTGGAATAATTTCACTGTAACTTGGTAACTTTCGTTGACATACGTTAACTGTGAGGGCCACAAACATTAACTGTGAGGTCATATTAACCCACCCATCAGCTCTTTAGTACAGTGTGCACCTCATATTATTTTTATTAAAAACATAGCATACAGGGAACAGAAATTAACATATTCCCAATTATCACAATTCTTGTCTTATTTCATAATTCTTTCATAAATATTGAACATTATCCTTTTCATCAAACACAACACACAGACAAGTTAAGCTACAGTGTCATTGACACTTTCATTTATTTTTTGGTCTTATCTTTTTTATTTCAGAGCAGGCATCCAGAGCTGACTGGTGATTTTAGTGGCGATTATATAATTAAATGGGTCACAGAGCATGCCTGTGCACAGTCCTATCTAACATCAAAGACATGTAAACTTTCATCTGAACAGCATGGTATTGATATCGACCTCAATCCATTGGCAAAAGTACCAAGTATGTTTTTTTCTTATCACATAATCGCTATCAAATATCATCTGCAGCATGTCTAATAAACCTGTGATGTCAGACGTCAACATGATGTCATAACTTTGAGAGTGTCGGATACGAAAGTAGAATTGAATTAATCTTCACCCATTTTTAGCTCATCTTGACAAAGTCAAGCTGAGCTAATCTCATCGCTCTCCGTCCGCCGTCCGTTGTCTCCGTCATCTGTCGTCCGTCGTCCGTCAGCACCATGTTTTGGTCTTCTACAAAGCCACTGGGCCAATTGAAGTGAAAGTTTGTGTGAGTGATGGTCCCAAAGGGGCATTTCATTTTTGTTCAACTCAACATGCCCAGCCTCATAGGGAGGTAGTGGGGAAAATGCTCCAAAATATTTTAAAAATCTTCTTCTCAAGAACCAGTGTGTACAGTGGCTTGATATTTGCTATGGAGCTTCCATATAAGGTGTTGAATCAAGTTCGTTCAAACGAAGTTCGTGAAGTAATATTTGGCTTTGTAATAGGAGGGGTAAGACTTTTGGTCTCGCCCAAAATTTCGATTTTCTGAACCGATGGTCTGGTATGAACCAAATTTGGTTTGTGGTATTATTGGGTCATAAGTACTTGACCCATGCAAAAAAATAAAAATTCCTGCATCCCCATGGGAACCCTGGGAGCTAAAAATAGAAATATTTTCAAACTCCCGTATTTCCCAAACCACACAGAATAGAGAGCTGTTATTTGGTATGAAGCATCCTTAGGACCAGTAGAATTGAATGGTAAAAACAAATTGCCATCGGTTATGTTAGGGTGTTCTGTAATGGGCATCGAAAAAATGCTGTGTCAGCATATTTGCAAAAATTAAAAAAAAATCTTTTCTCCAGAACCAATCATCAGAATCTTTTGATATTTGGTATACAGCATTCATAGGGAGGGGGGGGGGGGGGGGGGGGGGGGGGGGCAGATAAAAGTTTGTTGAAATAAAGCTCATTGGTTCATATTTGGGTTCTCGAAGTTTTAACATAGGGTAATATGGGGAATATTCTTTAAAAATCTTCTTCTTCAGAACCACCAGTCAGAATCTTTTAATGTTTGGTATACATCATTGTTATGAGGGTGAGATTCAAGATTGTTCAAACCAAGTCCCTAGGTTAATATTTGGGCTTCCTATGGCTTTACACAGTAGGCATTATCTTGATGTTTGCTCAGCAGTAGAAGAATTTTCTTTTTAGCTCATCTTGACAAAGTCAAGCTGAGCTAATCTCATCGCTCTCCGTCCGTCGTCCATCCATCCGTCGTCCATCAACACCATGTTTTGGTTTTCTCCTCCAAAACCACTGGGCCAGTTCTAGTGAGTTTGTGTGAGGGATGGTCCCAAAGGGGCATTGCAGTTTTGTTCAACTCATCATGCCCAGCCCCATAGGGAGAGGGTGGGTGAAAATGCTCCAAAATATTTTAAAAATCTTCTTCTCATGAACCAGTAGGTACAATGACTTGATATTTGTTATGGAGCTTCCTTTTGAGGTGTAGAATCAATTTGTTCAAACGAAGTTCGTGAAGCAATATTTGGCTTTGTAATGGTAGGGGTAAGATTTCTGAACCGATGGTCCAGTTTGAACCAAATTTGATATGTGGTTTTATTGGGTCATAAGTATTTGACTCGTGCAAAAAAAGAATCCTGCATCACCATGGGAACCCCTGGAGCTAAAAATAGACATATTTTCAAACTCCCATATTTCCCAAACTGCACAGGACAGAGAGCTGTTATTTGGTACAAAGCATCCTTAGGACCTGTAGGATTGAATGGTAAAAAAAAAATTGCCATCGGTTATGTTAGGGTGTTCTGTAGAGGGCATTGAAAAAATGCTGTGTCAGCATATTTGCAAAAATTTTAAAAAAATCTTTTCTCCAGAACCAATCATCAGAATCCTTTGGTATTCAGTATACAGCATTCATAGGGGGTCAGATACAAGTTTGTTAAAATATTTGGGCTCAATACAGGAGCCCGCAATTTTAACTTAGAGTAATATGGGGAATATTCTTTAAAAATCTTCTTCTTCAGAACCACCAGACAGAATCTTGTAATGTTTGGTGTACCTCATTGTTATGAGGGTCAGATTCAAGTTTGTTCAAACCAAGTCCCTTGGTTAATATTTGGGCTTTGTACGGAACCCCAAATTTTAACTTTGTTTAGTATGGGGTATAATTTTTAAAAATCTTCTTCAGATCCACCAGTCAGAATGCTTTCATATTTGGTATGCAACATCTCTAGGTGGGTTAGATTCAAATTTGTTCAAATCAGATCCCTAGGTATATATTTGGGCTCGCTATGTTAACCCAAATTTTAACTAAGTGCAATATGAGAAAATTTCTTTAAAAATCTTATTCTTCTGATCCACCAGTCGGAACGCTTTCATATTTGGTATACAAACAACATCTCTAGGGGGTCAGATTCAAGTGTGTTCAAATCAAGTGCCTGAGTTAATATTTGGGCTCCATATGGGAACCTGAAATTTAACTTAGTGCAATATGAGGGAATTTCTTAAAAAATCCTCTTCTTCAGATCCACTAGTCAGAATGCTTTCATATTTGGTATACAACATCTCTAGGGGGGTCGGATTCAAGTTTGTTCAAATCGGATTCGCAGGTTAATATTTGGGTAGCCCAAATTTTAACTTAGTGCAATATGAAGAAATTTCATTAAAATTACTCTTCTTCAGGCCCAACAGTGAGAATGCTTTCATATTTGGTACACTACATCTCAAGGGAAGTCTGATTCAACTTTGTTCAAATCGAGAGCCTGGGTTAATATTTGGGCTCCCAATGGGAGCCGAAATTGGCCATGTAGCTGAAGAATTAGAAACTTTTGTATTCAGTACCCTCTAGAGGTGTGTAACTAAGATTAATCCACATAGATTGTACCAAGAGGCTTCATAGGGGAGCTCTACATTTCACATCATGATCAACTGAAGAAAAGGCATGATGCCCGGATTATTTTTGTCACTCCTGCGAGGCTCAAGGTTTGACAGTGTATCCTATGGAAATGGATTGCTTAATGTAAACTCATTCTTGGACTCCGTTTATATTGTGTCTGTTCAAGATGAGCACTTCAGGCCCTGTGGGGCCTCTTGTTTTAATTTAACATTGTTTGGTTACAATTTGTTGGAAAGTACCTTTGTGCACACTCCAATAAATTGTAACAAAACAATTATGAGCAAAATCTTGCTAAACTAATGCTATTATTGCTGGTAGAATGGTATCTTTAAAAAACAAACATGTTTCAAATCACCCTTTGAAAAATGATTTAGCACTCAACCAGTTAATCAACTAATTAGTATTAATCCCCGTGGGAACCCTGGGAAGTGAAGCAGTGCCTGTTCACTGCGGTAAACAGGCTATGTTTTACTGGTAAAATAGGACCCAGTCACCAGTGCTTGGGAGGTTCAAATCCTCTCTAAAATGGGCAACATGGCTTATTAACGCTCACCCCCTGGTCTTGAGTTGATACTCATGTTGTGGTCATGATTAGCCAATACGAAAAATATGTGACCTTAAACACCAATAAATATAAATAAATAAATTAGTATTAATCCATTGGGGGCTGTTTGTTGTTTTCTTATTGATTTCACTTGTCACTGCTGTAATGACTTTCTTTCACAAGCGAAAGTAACTTTTTAGTGCCAAATTTTTATCCAACGAAGATTGTTTGGTACCAAATCATATAATTTAGTGCAAATAGCTAAATTGGTGTCCAACAGTATGAACACTGCTCTTGGGAGGTATGTTCTGGCATTTTCTAACAAATGGGGGCATGGTGGTGCTGTGTACTAAGGCATACTGAACGTTGATGGTGCACTTGTCTTCAACCAGTGCTAACCCTGCTTGTGCAGAGTACTCATAAAGAATGCCACTATAAATACAAGTACTCCTCCTCTTACTGAGCCTGTAGAGTCCTCAAATAAATCAACATTTGTATGCCTGTAGTATGAGTCCAGTTTCTTACATTTAGTGCCCACATGTCATTGTGCTGAACACAAATTAAGAAATCTTTTTTTCCCATCATAAACAAATAAAGAAAAGAAAGCACTTTAAATAGGCACAACAGAGTCTATAAAATATGATTTTTCCATATTTCTATCTTGTTCCAAGTTGTTGCAGCATTACACTGTCACCAGTCATTGGTATGTAAGCCTAGGAATTTCCCCCAGTGTGAAAATCATTTAATATAGACAGGAGGCAATAGGCCAAGTCTTTTAATCCTTCTCATTTGGTTTCAAATAAAAAAAAAAGAGAAACATTCATGACACTTCTATTTTCTTTTTGAAGTGTTCAGTCCCTCCTCCAACTTCATCACTACTGTTTATTAATTGTTTGGCGAAATTATCATCACCATGTCTTGGAAGTTACTAAATAACTATCCCCTAAGAATTTGGAAAGAATCTATTATTTTTTTTTGGAGGAGGGGTTGCGGCAAGGGTAGGACAGATTCCTCATGGTTTACCATGTTTTGGGACAATACTGTGGTCCACCACAACACTCTCCCTCCGATTCTTGTAGTTCTTCCACTAATCGTCTGCCAGGTTGTACAAATCAACTATCATTTTGGTCAAATTTGTCCCCCAAAAATGTCATAAACTCCTGTTCACAACTCAGTAAAGATAACCAGTTTCATCCATAGGTTCTCAAACTTTTGGTGAAGTCCAAGTTCAACTAAGCATCAAACATCCCAGTGCAAGTTCATGGCCAGGTATAATGCCAGGATCTACCCACCCACCCCTGTTTTCCTGTGTTATTATGACAAAATGTCTTGAGTTCCTTTATAACCCCTGCCCTTATGAGCTGTACAAGAACCTGTATCACAGCTTGACATACCGAAGTTTACATGTGAAGTCAGTAGCATAACCAAGTTAAATGAAGTGTGTGTGTGGAGGAGAAAATATTTTGGGCTACCAATAGAATATTCCACTCCAACTTTATTTAACTACTTGTTGGCGTAAGAGTGTGTATTCCGCACAGGTAAAGTTCTAGAGTCTTCCATATGGAAAAAAATTAACTTTTCAAACCAGTTTGAGCACTTGAGTATCCTACCTTTTGAAGACACAAGCACTGGTGCACAGAAAGTGAAAGAATAGCAGTAGCAAAATGTCAAAAAAATATCAAGGTTAGAGTACATGAACCAATTTTAGGGATTTCAGGCATGTATGTATATATAGTTGACATTTTTAGCTTAACTTGATAAAGTCAAGATAAGCTATTGCCATCTTGCATGCAGAAGTCTGCGAGTCTGTTCACATTTTCCTTTAGCACAGGCTACACCCTGTAGTTCTTGTCCGATCATCACAAAATTTCATATGCAGGTTTGAGGACATGTCTAGATGGGAACATCCCCTTTCGGTCAGTATCGGTCAACCATGTTGGCTGCCTGAGCCCAAAACCTGAAAACCTTTAGCACAGTCTACAGGTCGTATTTATTAAGGGATATCATTGTATCTTGGTAGGATGCCTCGGTATAATGTCTAGATGAGAACATCCCCTTTTGGTCATGATGAATCAACCATGCCGGCTGCCCAAACCCAAAACCCAAAAACTGTTACCACAGTCTACAGGTCATATTTAGTATGGAGGGACTGCATTGTAACTTGGTAGGATGATTCCATATAATGTCTAGATGAGAACATGCCCTTTTGGTCGTGATCGGTCAACAGTGATGGGTACAGGGACCCAAAGCCCAAAAACCTTTAGCACAGTTTACAGGTCATATTTATGAATGGATTTCAATGTAACTTCGTAGGATCACTCCAGATAATGCCCAGATGAGAACGTCCTCTTTTGGTCGTGATTGCTCAACTGCGACAGCTACAGGGGCCTGAAGCCCGAAAACCTTTAGCACAGACTACAGGTCATATTTATGAACGGATTTCATCGTAACTTTGTCGGATGACTCAGTATAATGTCTAGATGAGGACACCCCCTTTTAGTTGCGATGGGTCAACCGTAATGGCACACAGGCCTGAAGCCCGAAAACCTTTAGCACAATCTAGAGGCCGTATTTATGAAGGGATTTCATTGTTACTTGATAGGATGACTCATTTTGGAATAATTTCACTGTAATAACTTGGTAACTTTGGTTGACATACTTTAAGTGTGAGGGCCGCATTAACTCACCCCTCAGTTCTTTAGTACAGTCTACACCTCAAATTATTTTTAGCTCAACTTGACGAAATCAAGCTGAGCTATTGCCATCACTTCTTGTCCCTCGGTGTACGTACATACACAATTTCCTTTGGCACACCTCACAGGTTGCATTTATAATCAGATTGCTTTGAAACTTGGTATGCTTGTTTGGGGTGACCCCTAGATGGGAGCTATCGATATTTTTATACTGTACCAATGACCCAGACATAGCTGGTGCTAACTCTTAAAATATAGGGCCAAACACAAATTTTGCCCCCCAATCCCCAAAATTTGCATCTAAAACTAAAGAAAACATGTCCTGAAAGGCCCTCCACACTTCGCCCCTACTGCGCATGCGCAGTGTCAAGGACGTTCCGAAATTGGCGCCATTTATCATTCTAAGTTTGGCCCTTCATCAGTTAACATCTGACTGATCTTTGTGCTTTTAAATCTCAGTTTAAATGATGCCAGACACATAAATATTAGTGAAATGGTGATTCTAAGGAGGATAGAAAAGGAGGAGAGGAAAAGAATGTGTGACAGAATATTATCAGGGCTGTAACTTAAAATTTTTTAATGAAATTATGTTAAGTTACCTATTTTCAAGGCAGCAGCCATTTTGTTGTCATTCTGATTATTTAGTTACACTGTTTTTTCAAGTGTTTTTCCTCTCTCCCTGTCCTTTAAGTTCCCCCTTGCTATTCTCCCATGCTTTTGGCATAGTTTCTGTAATTTTTATTACTAAAATTTCTTGGGAGTTTTAGCTGAATAACAGAATGAATTCTGTTCTTTCCCCATGTTTACGTCTTCACCTACGGGTGGTTAGGCGTTGTGTTCTGCATCTACCATCTGATGTTCTGCAGTTTCTTCCCTGGAAGTCTCTGTTTTGCATCAGATAGTGTATTTTTGGTAACTGATTTCGGGCCTGGGTGCCTGGAGTCTTATTTTAGTGTTTTTACACTCATTGTTTACATTTACAACAGCCCTCTGTGTGAGGGGGGGATTTCTAAATAATAATATCTTTATGTTATTTTAATCATAACTAGATACATTATTATTGTTCGTAAGTGTTGAATAAATTGTTTAAAATATTTTTAAAATTTTTGTCCACACTTAGGCTTGGGATCCATTGGGGCTCAACGTTACTTTTCAGAAACTTGGGCTGTTCTGAAAAAATATTTTTTCAAAATATTTTGATTTCAATTATTTTTTCTATATTAATGGATCATATTATTATTATGTATTTTGATTGCCAGGGGTTAGTGCGAGTACCAGGACTTGTTTTCTTTTCACATTGAAAGGATCTTGATCAATTGTTTTAAGAGGAAGTCTTCCTCTGACCTTATTATCATTCTATATGTGGTCAGTGTACTCGCATTAACTCCTGATCTGTATCGTATGATTTCGATGACAATATGGGAAGCGTATGTCACGGTATGTTGTTGGGGATTTGGACACTCCGGTCCTTTCCCCCCAGGGTCACTCTACTTTATCAATTTCTATTTCAGACGATCAAGATTAGGGTGATGTATCTGTGATGTCTTCCAACAGTGTGCCTCCGTCGTCACAATTAATGAAGGGCTAGCGGAAAAGTGCTCATGTAATACGCCAATTGCCTAAGAGGACCCTAGTAGGTTCGACGGCCTTTGACGTCCGCTAGCTCGCCCGGTGTAGCGTCCATTCACCGAATGGTTCGGCAGCCGGGTTCGTCCGTTGCGGTCTAGAAGGAAGTTTGGGGTGATGCGAGCACTATAAAATTAACTTAATGCACACCCAGTGACGGCGGATCGGAGGGAGAACGGAGGAAGCCTTTTAGTCCGGTTCATAGCTCGTTCCGGTCCATCCGGACGGCAAGCGAGAGAGGCCCCTCTCTCGTTCAACAACATCTGGCCCCAGATGTTGTGGTACAAATGTGTCGCTAGCGGAGCATACGTCCGTCGCTCGGGACGCTCCGTTGTATAGGCAGTCCGCTGAGACTGCTAAGGCTTCCTCTTCTCGTCAGCGCACACGACCGCACCTTGGCTGCGTGACCGCCGATATATTACCAGCTTCGCCGATCAAGGATTCTTCGGCGACCAGGTCACACCATCCGGCAGCCAGGGATTCGAGACCGATGGACTCCGGACGTTCGCATAGGAAGTATGCGGGAGCCATCTGATGCGGAGCTGCCCTCGGCGAAGCAGCGATAGACTGCGCCTCCGCAGGTCTCGACGCCGGACATTCTTGTGCACATAGCACAGCTTATCGCAGCATCCCAGCAGCCGACAGAAACGGTGTCGGATCGAGAATTATCCGACAGCGCTGGGTCGGTAGCCGGGGACTCGAGGCCTGCAGACTCCGGACGTTCGCATAGGAAGTGTGCGGGAGTCAACGTACACGGAGCTTCCAGCGGCAATGCATCGTAAGTCCGCTACTGCACAGGCCTCGGGAACGGACGTGCTTTCCTTAATAGCACAGTTTATCGCAGCATCCCAGCATCAACTGAATCTGTCGCATATATTTTATCCGACGATGCTGGGTCGGGACGCTCCGCGGAAGCGGGTACGGACGTCCGAAAGTTTCATCCGGTCCGATGGGATACCGAAAGGGATTCGGAGGATTTCAAGCTTTCCCTTTCGGAACAACATATGCTGCGATGCCGGATAAGAAACTGATAGCGTCGGTGGACTTAGAAATTTTTGGTTCGGTTCAGGGACATCGTCCCTCAGTTCCGACATAGTCCAATAATGTCACACAAACTTTCGAATTATTGAACGACGCTATATATATTATTATTTTATGCTTGCTATCCAAGCATTTCTGGTTTCTTGTTCGAAGAGTTATGGAGATGTCTTTCAAAAGTGTGCCTCTGTCGTCATAGTTAATGAAGAGTTAGCGGCAATAAGTGCTCATGGAATATGTCTATCGCTTACGGAGTGACATTCGCTAGCTCACCCGGTGTAGCGTACATTCATCGAATGGTTCGGCTGCCGGGTTCGACCGTTGCGGTCTAGGAAGGAGATTTGGGTGATGCGAGCACTTTAATTACTTTAGTACTCACCCAGTGACGGCAGATTGAGGACAGATCGGAGGAAGCCAACAACATAGGGGACCGCATGTTGTGGTTCAGATATTTTACATTCGGAGCATATGTCCGTTGCTCGGGACGCTCCGTTATATTGACAGTCCGAGAGACTGTCTTTAATGCTTCCTCATCCTCACAGCAGGGCACACGACCGCACATTGGCTACGTGACCTCGAGTATCCGATCAGTTTCGGCATTCAGTGATTCCACGGCGAATAGGTCGCGCCATCCGGTAGCCAAGGGACACGAGGCCTATACACTCCGTTCGCTCGCATATTGGAAGTATGCACGGGGTAACGATCTCGGAGCTTCCTGCGGCAATGCATCGTAAGACCGCTTCTCCTCAGGCCTCAGTGACGGACGTGCTATCCGAGTTAGCACAGTTGTTTCGCAGCATCCCAGCAATTGACAGTTTCTCGGTCGAATCAGGAATTATCCGACGGCGCTGGGTCGGTGCGGTCCGCGGTTGCATCAGCTACGGACGACCGAACGCTTTATAGGGTCCGACAGGATGGCGAAAGGGATTCGAAAGATTTCGAGTTTTCCCTTTAGTAGTATCGGAAGATGCCTTTCTTATCTTCTGGCATTTCTTCCAGTGATTATTTTTCGGACTTCATTGCTGCGATCTTGGATAAGAGACTTATAGCGTCATTGGACTCGGATTTTTCGATCGGTACAGGAACATTGTCCCTGACTTACCGACCCAGTTCAATATTGTCATTACAACATGTGTTTTATTTTTCGACGCTATATATTTATATATATATACAAGCCTGCTACTAAGCATGATAGTTTAGTTTCTTGTCCGCGTGGCTCATTTCTGCCATTTTATCATTTTTACAAATAGTTTATTTTGGCAGAGCAGGGCATACCGAGAGTTCATATGCGTCTAGACGGTGTGATTAAAGACTGCATATATTCTTTTTCGCCGTTTATGTCTTTTCCAATTTCAATGTTGGGAACGACATTATGTATAATAGACTTAACTTAGACGCTTTATTATACGTAATCCGCCTTACTGAGGCGTTATCATTACGTCTTCAAGAAAAGATTTACGGGATATTATTCTCAATGTAATTTCTTTTGAGGGCAGTAGTTTGTTCACGTATAACTCCGCCCTTCAGTGGCTGATTGGAGTTGGTTAGACGTGACGCAGCCCTAGCTACATCCATGCGTGGATAGTAAGGTTAAGAACTCTCTCAGAGTCGCTTCGTTCTCGGAGGAGCTTCTCTTCGACGGCAACTTTCCGGCAATCTATGAATTGCTCGATTTATACATTCTCTTGTCTATCTAGTGTTACAAGAGATTCAGACTGGGGCAAACAGTCGGTGGTTGACTCAGAGAGTACCGCCGCAGTTGCCGGACCCGAGTGTGGCTGTTATGACGGTTGCCAGTCAAACAGATTGGGATATATACTGATCCCTACGGATTCGAAGTGCCAGGGTCTTTGGATTCCGCAGTCTTTTAGCTATCAGTTTAACTTCCGCGGAATAATGTTTTTTAGGCTTGCTTTATGTCATTGCATGAACATTATTCAGAAACGCATGCCCAAATTCCTGTCCTTTAATTCGACAGTAGTGGCGTATCTCCGGAACCAGGGAGGCACTCTTTCGTTTCCGTTATTCAATTTAATGGAAAGAATCCGTCTGTTGGTTATAGTACACCAAGTTCAGTTTTGGTCCGTCATATTCTGGGTCGTCTGATTGTTTTATCGGACTCCCGTTCTCTTACGGGTCGCTTGTTGCTGTCAGAATGGACTCTCAACAAACAAGTATTCAATCAGATTTGCTATCTATGGGAGTGCCCAATGATGTTTTATTTATGACACAGCTTGCTAATCAATTGCAGACGTATGTGTTGGCTTGTCCAGATCTCTGAGCTAATACTGTTAACGCTCTATTGATCTATAGGACGGAATGATAGGATACGCGTATCCTCCGGCGCTGTTGTTTTAGCAGGTATTGCTAAGATAAACAACCACAATACATTTCTGTTGATAGCATCTCTATCTTCACAGAGATCATGAATAATTTACTCTCTTGTCTACTGTGGATCTTAACGTGAAATCTTCCTCTATGTGAGGATCTTTTTTCACTGGGTAAATCGTGTCATCTTTTTCACAACCAGCAAGGTCGCAACCTTCATGTATTCCGTTGTGTGGTCCGTATTGCATTGTAAGCACTGTACTGGACGAGCTTTGGATGCGATTTCTTACTATAGGAGATCCTCTTCTTCGCTATTCTATGCGACTAAAGTGGAGGCTCTTCCGTCGTGGTGTAGGGATCATTATGTTCATATTGTTGATCCCTCCATACTACTCATTGCTATTTTTTAGTATACTTGTTTCACAAGATCTACTGCAGCCTGTTATTATTTAGGTTATAGGTTTATGTTACCTCATACCTATGCACTCTACGATAGTTTACAATTGAGTCTTTTGTCTCTTTATCTAAGTCAGTTAGTAACTTTTTGATAAATAGACTTAGAATCTTTAGATTAAATTCCTATACGGATTTTAACTTCGGTTCTTATTTAGCTAAGTAATCATTTGAGCCTCTGGAAACAGTAGTTTTCAAATTCTGACCTTTTAGACAGTAATTCTGTTGGTTTCTCTTTTACTGTAGAGTCAGTGAGTTTCATGCACTATCGATGGATGATTTTCACTTTCATAGTTTCGGAATCAATACTTCCGTTACTATTTAGGTTGGATTGTTGCATAAGAGTTAGGCTCCTATTATCCGGAACCTATTATTTTAAGGTCCTTCCGTCTTCGTATGGGCATAGGCCTTTACTCTTTCCGGGTACAGTTTATGTATTTATAAACAGATATCTGTTTATTACAAGGGCGTAAGCTTCTTCTGTCTTTGATGTCTAGTAGAAGGACGTTACGCTCCTTTTTATTGTTAATGGATTCTATTAACTAGCGTACTGCTTATGGTATATCATTGACTTAGCAGTTGTGCTTAAGATTTCGGCTCATGAAGTAAGAGTTCTTCTACTTCTTGGGCTTACATTAATAGTGTTGCTATTATAGATTTTTGAAGGCTGCTCATTGCGCTCAGCCATCCACATTCATGAATTTTATCTCAGAAATATCGAGTCCATTTCTGGAGGCCTCTATTGTTAGGTCTATTATCTACTGCTCAGAATGTCATTCACTTAACAGTTGCTACTATAGCTAGGTAGGCTGTCTGTTTCGGCAGTGTCTCCGTTCGGCTGCCCTCTTCGCTCTGGGCTATTTGACCCAGGGCAAGAAAAAGGGGGGGGGGGAGGGTGTTCCCTTGGGTCACCTGTTTTTACTATGAAAACAAGGGGATACCTCCTCCGGAGTTAGTAATTCTGAGCTGTTATTGGGATGGTTGTTTAGTGAGAAGTTTAAGTTTATAAAATTCATTCAAGTCTTAGTTTTTAAAGTATAGCTTTTGAATATTGCATATGTCAACGGACATGATTATGCAATTCTCAGACACTTTTAGGAGTATAAGAGTCTCTATTCTCTAGACTTACTTTATTATTGGCTTACTTTAAAAATTATTAGTATAAGGATTATTGGATATTAATAGAGTACATGGATGTATGAAGCTCAATTTTTGGAAGGTGTTGTATCTTTCTAATTTATCATAAATAAGAAAGATACATGTAAGGCCTATTACTTCTTTTCCCTACAGGGGATGACTCTATTTTATTTTATTGAGCGTATTCCATTTTGCTCTATGTCCTTGGCCCTCCAGCCTTTTTACTATTCAGCTATGTCTGGGTCATTGGTACAGTATAAAAATGTTAAAAAATTTATAGTAATTTATATATTTTTTATACTTACCAATGACCCAGACGGGGATGGCCCTCCCAGGAGTTGGGAACTCTTGCCTCCCCGCTGAGTACATAGCGCTTACCAGGCACTGGTTATTAGAATGATAAATGGCGCCAATTTCGGAACGTCCTTGACACTGCGCATGCGCAGTAGGGGCGAAGTGTGGAGGGCCTTTCAGGACATGTTTTCTTTAGTTTTAGATGCAAATTTTGGGGATTGGGGGGCAAAATTTGTGTTTGGCCCTATATTTTAAGAGTTAGCACCAGCTATGTCTGGGTCATTGGTAAGTATAAAAAATATATAAATTACTATAAATTTTTTAACTTTCGTCAATTTCCGTCAAAAAATGTTGCCTCTGGCAACGTTCTTAGAACTTAGTTTAGTCAGACCGCAATATTTCTCTTTGGCACACCCTACAGGGCACTTTTATGATCGGATTGCTTTGAAACCTGGCATGCCTGTTTGGGGTGACCTCTAGATGGGAGCTATCAATTTTCTTCCATTTCCGTCAAAAAATGTTGCCACTGGCAACGACCTTTGAACTTAGTTTAGTCAGGCATCGATATATTCCTTTGGCGCACCGTACAGGGCACATATTTTTATACTGTAAGCCAATGGCCCAGACTTTGCTGTTGCTAACTCTTAAATATTCAGGGCCAAACACAAATTTTGCCCCCCAAATCCCCAAAATTAGCATCCAAAACCAAAAAACTGATGTCCTATGTGGTCCTCCATACTTTTGTCGACTGCGCATGCGCAGTGTCAAGAAAGTACCGAATTTGGCACCAAGCCTCATTCTTTGTTTGGCCCTTCTGTCAGTAACATCTAACTGACTTCTGTGCTTGTAAATCTCAGTTTTTATGATGCCAGACACAAAGTAATGGTGATTTTGGTGGATCAAAGGATGAATTAAGAGGATGAGAGGAAAAAACAGTGGTTGGATGTGTTCAGAGCTGTAACTTATAATTTTTATTGAAAATTATTTCATGTTCCCTAATTTCGGGACATGGGCCTGATGTTAGCATTCTTGCTATGAAATTGCCACTGTTTGTTAAGTGTTTCCTCCCTCTCCTTCCTTGATACCCTCCCTGTTAAGCTCCAATACGTTTTGGACCTTTTTTGTAATTTTTTTATTGAAAATTTCATGGGAGTTTAACTTGGTTACAGAATGTTTATTCTGTATATCCCCATGGTTACCACCTCACCCTTTGGGTGTTTGTTTGTTTTTGGTCTTGCATCTACCAACTGATGTATCGCAGTTTCTTCTGATGAAGATTGTGTCTTACATCGGATAGTTTAAAAAAATCTGTTACTGACTTCGGGCCGTGTTGCTCAGTGCCTGGGGTCATGTTTCCGGTTTTTATAGCATTTTGTTTACATTGCTGTTAGGTCTGTAATCAGATACATTATATACTCCGGAAGTGTAGCATTAATTTTTTAGAATCATGTAAAAAATTTTGTCGACACTTCGGCTTTTTTGGGATCCATTTGGGCTCATCGTTCCCTTTGGGAACTTAGGCTCATATCAAATTTTTTCGAAAAGGTTTTTTGGAATAATTTTTCAAAATTTTTGTATTGGATTGTGTTGTTATGTATCTTTGTCATCTTATAATGAGGGTCAGTGGGAGAACTATGGACTTGTACTTTTTTGTATAATGAAAGAATATTGCTCAAATTGTAAGTCGAGGAAATCTTCCTCCGACTCTCATGTTTTTTGTGTCTGCTGTAGTCAGTGTTCTCACACTAACCCTTGTTCTGTTTGTGCCAATTGGGATGACAAACGTTGGGGACGTGTGTCACAATACGTTGTTAGTGGTGAGAGATCAATGCCTGCTCTCTCACCACAGGGTCACTCTAGTATGTCAGTTTCTTTTTCAGAGAAACAAGAACATGGTGATGTGTTGGTGATACTGTCAGGAAGTGTGCTACCGTCGTCACAATCTAATAAAGAGCTAGCGGCAGAAGTGCTCCAGGAAATTAGACAAGGGCCTAGATCACTGATCATGGGATTTACGTCCTTGTCGCCAGCTGCCGGGGTTGGCTAGTCTATCGGCTTCCAGTTCTTCTTCAAAGCACACACGACCGCACCTTGGCTATGTGACTACGGAGATACAACCTGCATCGCCGATGAAGGATTCGAGAAAGTCACGTCATCCAGTAGCCAAGGAAACGAGGCCACATGATTTGGGACGTCTGCATAAGAGGAGTATGTCGGATATGCCATCCCAGGAGCAACCAGCGGCTAAGATACAAAGAGCCGCTGCTCCAACGTCCTCGAATACGGACTTGCTGTTGCAAATAGCACAGCTAATCGCAGCATCCCAGCAAACTATGGTAAATCTTACGTCAGTTACCAATATTGAACTGTCGGATGAAGCTGGGTCGGCACATTCCTCTGCACATTCAGATAGGGATGACTGAGGCTCAAATCTGGTCCATTGGGATGGTGAAAGGGAATTGAGTGAATTAGAATTTTCCCTTTCGGAGCAACACAAGGTAGCGATGAATTTTATTCAGCAATACCTTCCAGATGTTGTTCCTCTGGATCAGAATGCTGTGACAAACGATAAAAAACTGCTATCATCATTAGACTACCGATTTTTTCGGCCGGGTTAAGGAAGATACACCAGTTTACCCGGTTCAGTCCAATAATGTGTCTCGGACTTTTGATCTGATAAATGACGCTATATTCAATCTACCCTTGGGATCGAGGAGAAGCAGTTTTGTTATCAACACATGCTCTAGATCTGCCGTTTATCAATAATAGAAATAAATTCAAAACGGCAGGTCAGGGTATATTGAGAGTTCCTCTGCGTTTGGACGAACAGGCTGAGGACTTAGATTTGTCCTTACCCTCGTCTTTTTCTGTTCGCTCGGATACAATGGATACAGCGTTATTCTCCAGTAGAGCGAATCTAGAAGCTGTATCTTACACAGATCACCTTACTAGAGCATTAGCACAAAGTCTCAGTGAAGAAGAATTCGAGGACGTTCATACCGCATTAAGAGTTCTTTCTAGAGCTATAGCTTATTCCACGTATAACTCTGCCCTATCAGTGGCTAATTTAGAGTTAATAAGACATGATGCAGCCCTAGCATCATCATCCCTGGTGGATGTTAAGGTGAAAAACTCTCTTCGAGTCGCTCTAGTCTCTGGACCTTCTCTTTGATGGCAAGCTTTTGTTGATCTATGATCAGGTCACTAAGAAAGCATCTGAAATCCTGCTTTTGAAATCAGTTTCAAGTAAAACTGGTACGGCAGAGTAGGGTAAAGGAGGAGCTTCAGGACAAAATACGTCCAAAGGAAGCTACTATAGAGGATACAAGAAATTACCCTAGAGATTGTCAAAGTAGTAACTCAGGTAGGGGACGTGGGTCTGGCCGAGACTACAGGTCGGATGTCCCCAGCTCGATGGGTGGAGGCGCTGCACGGGAAAGATGTAGTTTCTCTTCCCGCAGGCCTCGCAGGTCCAGGAGGTGATGGTCAGAATCTCTATTGCGGTCCTGTTAGCGGATGACTGTCAAGATTTCTGATAAATTGGATTCCAATTACAGAAGACCTTTGGGTCAGAGGGGTAATCTCGGAAGGCCTAAAGCTATCATTCCAAGAGAAACCTCCGTTAACACGAAGTCCGCGCTGGACTCAGCTTCCGACCAACCTTCAAAAAAGAGATTCCCTTCTATTAGAGGTAAAATCTCTTTTGGAGAAAGATGCAATAGAGGTCGTTGGGAAAACAAGGATTCACTGGATTTTTACAGTCACCTGTTCTTGGTGCCGAAGCCAGATGGCTCGTTCTGGCCAGTAATAGATTTGAGCTGGATAAACAAACTGATCATGGCTCCAAAATTTTATATGGAGACCATTCGATTAGTAAGAGCAAGCATTTGGGTGAACGACTATGCACCAAGCATAGATCTAAAGGACGCATACTTTCATGTCATGGTAAATCCAGCATTCAGAAAGTACCTACGGTTCGCCATCCTAGGGGTCGTTTATCAGTTCCGAGTGATGTGCTTCGGACTCAATCTAGCACCCTGGACGTTCACTCGAATAATGAACTCGGTAATGGCATATTTCTGGGCTCATTCATCTGCAGTAACTTCGGCCTATTTGGACGACATTATTCAGAGATAGGCAACAAAACGGTTCTTCAGAACGATGTTCAGAGTCTGCTACTATTGCTCCGACGGCTCGGTTTCATTGTAAACGAAAAGAAGTCGGATCTAGCTCCATCCAAGTCGTTCATACACTTGGGAATGAGCTTCGAGACTCACAACAATCTGGTTCGTCTTCCGTTACCCAGAGCAAAATTAGTCAGTTGTTATGCACGCTTTTGTCTACACTCAGAAGCATTAACAGCGAGGGAATTTATACAACTGATGGGGCTGTGCAGAGCGACTGCGGATCTCATTCCGATGGGTTGCTTACGCACACGTCCACTCCAGATATTCTTTACTCAGAACTGGAGTGTGAAGACGCATTCGCTCGAGACCAGTATTGTTTTAACGGACCAAGTAAAACGAAAGGTTCCGATTTGGGCAGATATTCAGTGGTTAACTCTGGGAGTTCTGCTGCAGCTGCCAGATTCAGTTTTTACTATTATGACGGATGCGAGTCGAGCTGGTTGGGGCGCGACCCTGAGCCCAACAGACTCGAAGTGTCAGGGTCTTTGGGACACTATGTTCCTGGACAAACATATAAACATCAAAGAAATGATGTCAGTATGCCCAGCGCGCTGTCATTGGATGAAGATAATACAGAATTCACATGTTCAAATATTGTCGGACAACTCGACAGTAGTTGCGTATATTCGGAACCGAGGAGGCACACATTCGATTCCGTTATTCGCTCTAACGCAGAGAATTTTTCTGTATGTCTTGGAACATCACGTTCATCTCTCGGTCCGTCATATACCGGGTCGTCTGAACGTTCTAGCAGACTCGCTCTCTCAGAAAGGTCGCATGTTGCCTTCGGAATGGACTCTCAACAAGCGAGAATTCAGGCAGATTTCCTACCAATGGGATCGGCCAATGATAGACTTATTCGTGACTTATCATTACAATCAGTTGCAGACAAATGTGTCGCCATGCCCAGATCCGCAAGCGTATGCAGTAGATGCTCTCTCAATTTCTTTGGACGGAATAATAGGATATGCATATCCTCCAACTCCGTTGATTCAACAGATCTTGTTAAAGATCAAGCAATCGCAGTGCAAGATACTGCAGGTAGCATCTCTGTCGTCCTAGAAGCCGTGGATAAATCTACTCAGGTGTCTGTAATGGGACGTTCCCGGAAGCTTCCTCCAAGGGAGGACCTTCTTTATCAGGGGAAGTCACGCACACTGCATCACAACCCGCAAGGTCTCAATCTTCACATATTTCCGTTGTGCGGTCCTTCTTGCACGAGAAGTGCTTTACAGGACGAGCAGTGGACGCAATTTCTAACTGTAGGAGGGCCTCCTCTTTGCTAAACTATGTGGCAAAGTGGAAGGTTTTCTTTCGCTGGTGTAAGGATCATTCGATAGACGTATATGATCCATCCATTTCAGACATTGCAAACTTTCTGGTCTATTTGTTTGACGTTCTCAAACTGCAGCCAGTCATTATTAAGGGTTATAGGTCTATGCTATCAGACACTTATGCTCATCATGATAGCTTAGAAATTGGATCTTATGTTTCTTTATCTAAGTTAGTTAAAAACTTTTCGATCAATAGGCCTTGAACCCTTAGGTTATTTCCTAAGTAGAATTTAGCTTGGGTTCTGTTGAAGCTTAAAGAAGCTCCATTTGAACCATTGGAGGCTGTAGAGTTCAAATTCTTGACATATAAAACAGCTTTTCTCTTAGCCTTTGCTTCCGCAAGAAGAGTTAGTGAGCTTCATGCTTTATCTATAGATGATTCTCATTATCGTAGTGTTGGTAATACTATTACTTCAAGTACTCATTTGGGATTTTTGGCTAAGAATCAGGCTCCAAATAAATATTCTGAGCCTATTATCATTAAGGCTCTTCCATCATCAGATAGCCGTAGACCTTTGCTGTGCCCAGTAAGAGCTATGCGCATTTATAAACGCAGATCAAAGTTCAGAAATGGAAGAAAACGCTTCTTTTTATCATTAATTCCCAATAGAAGGGACATTTCTGTTCATTCTATTGCTATATGGATTCAGTTAGCAATTCCCACTGCTTTTGAAAGTTTATCTTCTAATCAGCAGACGGTGCTCAAGATTTCAGTGCATGAAGTTAGAGCACTGTCCACATCTTGGGCTTATTCTAATAGTATAGCCATTACTGATCTCATGAAGGCTGCTTACTGGACACAGCCTTCTGCCTTTACAAAGTTTTATCTTAGAAATATAGAGTCTATTTCTGGCGACCTTAGATGTTTAGGTCCATTATCTGTTGCTCAGAATGTCGTCCACTAAATGATTACAGCTATAGTTATGTAGGTTTTTTGTTCCAGAAGTGACTCTGTCCTTTTGCCCTCTTCATTCTGTGGTGATTTGACCCAGAGCAAGGGGGAGGGGGGGGGGGATGGTTTTTCTTTATATCATTGGCTTTATAGTGAAAAGCAATTGAATTCCTCCTCTGATGTCGGCAATTCTGTGTCGGTACTGGAATGGTTTTAAAGTGTAAAGCTAATATATATCTCATTTATGTAATATTTTTAAAGTGTAGCTCGGTTTGAAGCATTTGTATATGTCACGTGTCATATGAGCACTAACATACAATCCTCGGATACTTTTAAATTAGTATAAAGAGTCTCTTTCTCTGGACTATCTTTATTTATTGGCTTCCTTTATTAAATTAGTATAATGGTTATACTGGATGTTAATAGAGAATTATAGATGATATACTGCTCAATTATCTAGTTGGTATTGTGTCTTTCTTATTTCTAATAAATAAGAAAGACATGTAAATCCTTTCTCTCCTTTTCTCCTGGAGAGGATATTCCTGTATATATAATTGAGCTTATTGGATTTTCCTTGATGTCCTTGGCCCTCCAGCCTTTTTTGTATTCAGCTAAGTCTGGGCCATTGGTTTACAGTATAAAAATATGAAAAAATTTAAAGTAATTTATATATTTTTCATACTTACCAATGACCCAGACGGGGATGGCCCTCCCATGAGTTGGGAACTCATACCTCCCCGCTGATTACAGACATTTAGCAGCCACTGGTTGTAAGAATGAGGCTTGGCGCCAATTTCGCATGCGCAGTAGACAAAAGTATGGAGGACCATATAGGACATCAGTCTTTTTTGTTTTGGATGCAAATTTTGGGGATTTGGGGGGCAAAATTTGTGTTTGGCCCTGAATGTTTAAGAGTTAGCACCAGCTAAGTCTGGGCCATTGGTAAGTATAAAAAATATATAAATTACTTTAAATTTTTTCATTGTTGATCAGATCGGTTTGAAACTTGATATGCTTGTTTGGGATTACCTCTAGATGGGAGCTCTCGTTTTTTTTTGATATCCGCCAAGAAATGTTGCCGCTGGCAATGACCTTTGATGAACTTAATGCAGTTATGCAATAAAATTTCCATTTGGCACACCTGGCAGGGCTCATTTATTATTGCATCGCTTTGAAATGTGGTGTGCTTATTTGGGGTGAGCTCTAGATGGGAGCTATCGATTTTCTTCCATTTCTGTCGAAAAATGTTGCCACTGGCAACATTTTTAGAGCTTAGTTTAGTCAGACCTCAATATTTCCCTGTGGCACACCCTACAGGGCACATATTTTTATACTGTACCAATGACCCAGACATAGCTGGTGCTAACTCTTAAAATATAGGGCCAAACACAAATTTTGCCCCCCAATCCCCAAAATTTGCATCTAAAACTAAAGAAAACATGTCCTGAAAGGCCCTCCACACTTCGCCCCTACTGCGCATGCGCAGTGTCAAGGACGTTCCGAAATTGGCGCCATTAATCATTCTAAGTTTGGCCCTTCATCAGTTAACATCTGACTGATCTTTGTGCTTATAAATCTCAGTTTAAATGATGCCAGACACATAAATATTAGTGAAATGGTGATTCTAAGGAGGATAGAGAAGGAGGAGAGGAAAAGAATGTGTGACAGAATATTATCAGGGCTGTAACTTAAAATTTTTTAATGAAATTATGTTAAGTTACCTATTTTCAAGGCAGCAGCCATTTTGTTGTCATTCTGATTATTTAGTTACACTGTGTTTTTAAGTGTTTTCCTCTCTCCCTGTCCTTTAAGTTCCCCCTTGCTATTCTCCCATGCTTTTGGCATAGTTTTTGTAATTATTATTACTAAATTTTCTTGGGAGTTTTAGCTGAATAACAGAATGAATTCTGTTCTTTCCCCATGTTTACGTCTTCACCTACGGGTGGTTAGGCGTTGTGTTCTGCATCTACCATCTGATGTTCTGCAGTTTCTTCCCTGGATGTCTCTGTTTTGCATCAGATAGTGTATTTTTGGTAACTGATTTCGGGCCTGGGTGCCTGGAGTCTTATTTTAGTGTTTTTACACTCATTGTTTACATTTACAACAGCCCTCTGTGTGAGGGGGGGATTTCTAAAAAATAATATCTTGATGTTATTTTAATCATAACTAGATACATTATTATTGTTCGTAAGTGTTGAATAAATTGTTTAAAATATTTTTAAAATTTTTGTCCACACTTAGGCTTGGGATCCATTGGGGCTCAACGTTACTTTTCAGAAACTTGGGCTGTTCTGAAAAAATATTTTTTCAAAATATTTTGATTTCAATTATTTTTTCTATATTAATGGATCATATTATTATTATGTATTTTGATTGCCAGGGGTTAGTGCGAGTACCAGGACTTGTTTTCTTTTCACATTGAAAGGATATTGATCAATTGTTTTAAGAGGAAGTCTTCCTCTGACTTTATTATCATTCTATATGTGGTCAGTGTACTCGCATTAACTCCTGTTCTGTATCGTATGATTTCGATGACAATATGGGAAGCGTATGTCACGGTATGTTATTGGGGATTTGGACTCTCCGGTCCTTTCCCCGCAGGGTCACTCTACTTTATCAATTTCTATTTCAGACGATCAAGATTAGGGTGATGTATCTGTGATGTCTTCCAACAGTGTGCCTCCGTCGTCACAATTAATGAAGGGCTAGCGGAAAAGTGCTCATGTAAATACGCCAATTGCCTAAGAGGACCCTAGTAGGTTCGACGGCCTTTGACGTCCGCTAGCTCGCCCGGTGTAGCGTCCATTCACCGAATGGTTCGGCAGCCGGGTTCGTCCGTTGCGGTCTAGAAGGAATTTTGGGGTGATGCGAGCACTATAAATTAACCTAATGCACACCCAGTGACGGCGGATCGGTGGGAGAACGGAGGAAGCCTTTTAGTCCGGTTCATAGCTCGTTCCGGTCCATCCAGACGGCAAGCGAGAGAGGCCCCTCTCTCGTTCAACAACATCTGGCCCCAGATGTTGTGGTACAATGTGTCGCAAGCGGAGCATACGTCCGTCGCTCGGGACGCTCTGTTGTATAGGCAGTCCGCGGAGACTGCTAAGGCTTCCTCTTCTCGTCAGCGCACACGACCGCACCTTGGCTGCGTGACCGCCGATATATTACCAGCTTCGCCGATCAAGGATTCTTCGGCGACCAGGTCACACCATCCGGTAGCCAGGGACACGAGGCCTGCAGACTCCGGACGTTCGCATAGGAAGTGTGCGGGAGTCAACGTACACGGAGCTTCCGGCGGCAATGCATCGTAAGACCGCTACTGCACAGGCCTCGGGAACGGACGTGCTTTCCTTAATAGCACAGTTTATCGCAGCATCCCAGCATCAACTGAATCTGTCGCATATATTTTATCCGACGATGCTGGGTCGGGACGCTCCGCGGAAGCGGGTACAGACGTCCGAAAGTTTCATCCGGTCCGACGGGATACCGAAAGGGATTCGGAGGATTTCGAGCTTTCCCTTTCGGAACAACATATGCTGTTGTGTATGTCATCTGACTTGGTCTTCTACAGCTTCTTTCGTCAGACCAGAATGCTGCGATGCCGGATAAGAAACTGATAGCGTCGGTGGACTTAGTAATTTTTGGTTCGGTTCAGGGACATCGTCCCTCAGTTGCGACATAGTCCAATAATGTCACACAAACTTTCGAATTATTGAACGACGCTATATATATATTATTATTTTATGCTTGCTAACCAAGCATTTCTGGTTTCTTGTTCGAAGAGTTATGGAGATGTCTTTCAAAAGTGTGCCTCTGTCGTCATAGTTAATGAAGAGTTAGCGGCAATAAGTGCTCATGGAATATGTCTATCGCCTACGGAGTGACATTCGCTAGCTCACCCGGTGTAGCGTACATTCATCGAATGGTTCGGCTGCCGGATTCGTCCGTTGCGGTCTAGGAAGGAGATTTGGGTGATGCGAGCACTTTAATTACTTTAGTACTCACCCAGTGACGGCAGATTGAGGACAGATCGGAGGAAGCCTGTTAGTCCGGTTCCTGTCCGTCCGGTCCAGGTCCGTCCGGGCTGTGAGCGAGAGAGGTCCCTCTCTCGTCCAACAACATAGGAGACCGCATGTTGTGGTTCAGATATTTTACATTCGGAGCATATGTCCGTCGGTCGGGACGCTCCGTTATATTGACAGTCCGAGAGACCGTCCTTAATGCTTCCTCATCCTCACAGCAGGGCACACGACCGCACATTGGCTACGTGACCTCGAGTATCCGATCAGTTTCGGCATTCAGTGATTCCACGGCGAATAGGTCGCGCCATCCGGTAGCCAAGGGACACGAGGCCTATACCCTCCGTTCGCTCGCATATTGGTAGTATGCACGGGGTAACGATTACGGAGCTTCCTCGGCAATGCGTCGTAAGACTGCTTCTCCTCAGGCCTCAGTGACGGACGTGCTATCCGAGTTAGCACAGTTGTTTCGCAGCATTCCAGCAATTGACAGTTTCTCGGTCGAATCAGGAATTATCCGACGGCGCTGGGTCGGTGCGGTCCGCGGTTGCATCAGCTACAGACGACCGAACGCTTTATAGGGTCCGACAGGATGGCGAAAGGGATTCGAAAGATTTCGAGTTTTCCCTTTAGTAGTATCGGAAGATGCCTTTCATATCTTCTGGCATTATCTTCCAGTGATTGTTATTTCGGACTTCATTGCTGCGATCTTGGATAAGAGACTTATAGCGTCATTGGACTCGGATTTTTCGATCGGTTCAGGGACATTGTCCCTGACTTACCGACGCAGTCCAATATTGTCATTACAACATGTGTTTTATTTTTCGACGCTATATATATATATACAAGCCTGCTACTAAGCATGATAGTTTAGTTTCTTGTCCGCGTTGCTCATTTCTGCCATTTTATCATTTATACGAATAGTTTATTTTGGCAGAGCAGGGCATACCGAGAGTTCATATGCGTCTAGACGGTGTGATTAAAGACTGCATATATTCTTTTTCGCCGTTTATGTCTTTTCCAATTTCAATGTTGGGAACGACATTATGTATAGTAGACTTAACTTAGACGCTTTATCATACGTAATCCGCCTTACTGAGGCGTTATCATTACGTCTTCAAGAAAAGATTTACGGGATATTATTCTCAATGTAATTTCATTTGAGGGCAGTAGTTTGTTCATGTATAACTCCTCCCTTCAGTGGCTGATTGGAGTTAGTTAGACGTGACGCAGCCCTAGCTACATCCACACGTGTGGATAGTAAAGTTAAGAACTCTCTCAGAGTCGCTTCGTTCTCGGAGGAGCTTCTCTTCGACGGCAACTTTTCGGCAATCCATGAATTGCTCGATTTACACGTTCTCTTGTCTATCTAGTGTTACAAGAGATTCAGACTGGGGCAAACATTCGGTGGTTGACTCAGAGAGTGCCACCGCAGTTGCCGGACCCGAGTGTGGCTGTTATGACGGTTGCCAGTCAAACAGATTGGGATATAATACTGATCCCTACGGATTCGAAGTGCCAGGGTCTTTGGGTTCCGCAGTCTCTTAGCAATCAGTTTTCTTCCGCGGAATAATGTTTTTTAGGCTTGCTTTATGTCATTGCATGAACATTATTCAGAAACGCATGCCCAAATTCCTGTCCTTTAATTCGACAGTAGTGGCATATCTCCGGAACCAGGGAGGCACTCTTTCGTTTCCGTTATTCAATTTAATGGAAAGAATCCGTCTGTTGGTTATAGTACACCAAGTTCAGTTTTGGTCCGTCATATTCCGGGTCGTCTGATTGTTTTATTGGACTTCCGTTCTCTTACGGGTCGCTTGTTGCTGTCGGAATGGACTCTCAACAAACAAGTATTCAATCAGATTTGCTATCTATGGGAGCGCCCAATGATGATTTATTTATGACACAGCTTGCTAATCAATTGCAGACGTATGTGTTGGCTTGTCCAGATCTCTGATCTAATGTTGTTAACGCTCTATTGATCTATAGGACGAAATGATAGGATACGCGTATCCTCCGGCGCTGTTGTTTCAGCAGGTATTGCTAAGATAAACAACCACAATACATTTCTGTTGATAGCATCTCTATCTTCACAGAGATCATGAGTAATTTACTCTCTTGTCTACTGTGGGTCTTAACGTGAAATCTTCCTCTATGTGAGGATCTTTTTTCACTGGGTAAATCGTGTCATCTTTATCACAACCAGCAAGGTCGCAACCTTCATGTATTCCGTTGTGTGGTCCGTATTGCATTGTAAGCACTGTACTGGACGAGCTTTGGACGCGATTTCTTACTATAGGAGATCCTCTTCTTCGCTATTCTATGCGGCTGAAGTGGAGGCTCTTCCGTTGTAGTGTAGGGATCCTTATGTTCATATTGTTGATCCCTCCATACTACTCATTGCTATTTTTTAGTATACTTGTTTCACAAGATCTACTGCAGCCTGTTATTATTTAGGTTATAGGTTTATGTTACCTCATACCTATGCACTCTACGATAGTTTACTATTGAGTCTTTTGTCTCTTTATCTAAGTCAGTTAGTATCTTTTTGATAAGTAGACTTAGAATCTTTAGATTAAATTCCTATACGTATTTTAACTTCGGTTCTTATTTAGCTAAGTAATCATTTGAGCCTCTGGAAACAGTAGTTTTCAAATTCTGACCTTTTAGACAGGAATTCTGTTGGTTTCTCTTTTACTGTAGAGTCAGTGAGTTTCATGCACTATCGATGGATGATTTTCACTTTCGTAGTTTCGGAATCACTATTTCCGTTACTATTTAGGTTGGATTGTTGCATAAGAGTTAGGCTCCTATTATCCGGAACCTATTATTTTAAGGTCCTTCCGTCTTCGTATGGGCATAGGCCTTTACTCTTTCCGGGTACAGTTTATGTATTTATAAACAGATATCTGTTTATTACTATGGGCGTAAGCTTCTTCTGTCTTTGCTGTCTAGTAGAAGGATGTTACGCTCCATTTTATTGTTAATGGATTCTATTAACTATCGGTACTGCTTATGGTATATCATTGACTTAGCAGTTGTGCTTAAGATTTCGGCTCATGAAGTAAGAGTTCTTCTACTTCTTGGGCTTACATTAATAGTGTCGCTATTATAGATTTTTGAAGGCCGCTCATTGCGCTCAGCCATCCACATTCATGAATTTTATCTCAGAAATATCGAGTCCATTTCTGGAGGCCTCTATTGTTAGGTCTATTATCTACTGCTCAGAATGTCATTCACTTAACAGTTGCTACTATAGCTAGGTAGGCTGTCTGTTTCGGCAGTGTCTCCGTTCGGCTGCCCTCTTCGCTCTGGGCTATTTGACCCAGGGCAAGAAAAAGGGGGGGGGGGAGGGTGTTCCCTTGGGTCACCTGTTTTACTATGAAAACAAGGGGATACCTCCTCCGGAGTTAGTAATTCTGAGCTGTTATTGGGATGGTTGTTTAGTGAGAAGTTTAGGTTTTTAAAATTCATTCAAGTCTTAGTTTTTAAAGTATAGCTTTTGAATATTGCATATGTCAACGGACATGATTATGCAATCCTCAGACACTTTTAGGAGTATAAGAGTCTCTATTCTCTAGACTTACTTTATTTATTGGCTTACTTTAAAAATTATTAGTATAAGGATTATATTGGATATTAATAGAGTACATGGATGTAGGAAGCTCAATTTTGGAAGGTGTTGTATCTTTCTAATTTATCATAAATAAGAAAGATACATGTAAGGCCTATTACTTCTTTTTCCCTACAGGGGATGACTCTATTTTATTTTATTGAGCGTATTCCATTTTGCTCTATGTCCTTGGCCCTCCAGCCTTTTTACTATTCAGCTATGTCTGGGTCATTGGTACAGTATAAAAATGTTAAAAAATTTATAGTAATTTATATATTTTTTATACTTACCAATGACCCAGACGGGGATGGCCCTCCCAGGAGTTGGGAACTCTTGCCTCCCCGCTGAGTACATAGCGCTTACCAGGCACTGGTTATTAGAATGATTAATGGCGCCAATTTCGGAACGTCCTTGACACTGCACATGCGCAGTAGGGGCGAAGTGTGGAGGGCCTTTCAGGACATGTTTTCTTTAGTTTTAGATGCAAATTTTGGGGATTGGGGGGCAAAATTTGTGTTTGGCCCTATATTTTAAGAGTTAGCACCAGCTATGTCTGGGTCATTGGTAAGTATAAAAAATATATAAATTACTATAAATTTTTTAACTTTTGATCGGATTGCTTTGAAATCTGGCATGCTTGTTTGAAGTGACCTCTAGATGGGAGCTATTAATTTTCTTCCATTTCCATCAAAAAATGTTGCCACTGTCAACGACCTTTGAACTTAGTTTAGTCAGGCATCGATATATTCCTTTGGCATGCCCTACAGGGCACATTTTGATCAGATCGGTTTGACACTGTATGCTTGTTTGGTGTTACCTCTAGATGGGAGCTATCGATTTTCATCGATTTCCGTAAAAAAATGTTGCTGCTGACAATGACCTTCCATGAACTTAGTGCAGTTATGTATCAATATTTCCCTTTGGAACACCCTGTAGAGCACATTTTTGAACAGATCACTTTGAAACTCGGTATGCTTGTTTGGGGTGAGCTCTAGATGGGAGCTATCGATTTTCTTCCATTTCTGTAAAAAAATATTACCACTGGCAACGTTCTTAGAACTTAGTTAAGTCAAGTCAGACCTTAATATTTCCATTTCACACACCCTACAGGGCACATTTATGATTGAATTGTTTTGAAACATAGCATGCTTGTTTGGGGTGACCTCTAAATGGGAGCTATCGATTTTCTTCCATTTCCATCAAAATATGTTGCCGCTGGCAACAACCTGTGATCGTAGTTCAGTCAGGCATCAATATATTCCTTTGGAACACCCTACAGGGTACATTGATGATCAGAATGGTTTGAAACTTGGTATGTTTGTTTGGGGTTACCTCTAGATGGGAGCTATTGATTTTCTTCAATTTCTGTCAAAAAATTATGCCTCTGGCAATGACCTACGATGAACTTTGTGCAGTTATGCATCAATATTTCCCTTTGCCCCAGCCTGCAGTGCACATTTTTGACCAGATCACTTTGAAGCTTGGTGTGCTTGTTTAGGGTGACCTCTGGATGGGAGCTATCGATATTCTTCCATTTCTGTCAAAAATAGTTGCCATTTGCAACGACCTCTGATGAACTTAGTAAAAACTTAGTGCAGTTATGCATCAATATTTCCCTTTGACACACCCTGCAGGGCACATTTATAATTGGATTACTTGGAAACTTTGTGTGCTTGTGTGGGGTGATATCTATATGGGAGTTATCGATTTTATTCCATTTCTGTAAAAATATGTTACCACTGGCAACGACCTTTGAACTTAGTTTAGTCAGGCTTCAATATTTTCCTGTGGCACACCCTTCAGGGCACATTTATGATCGGATCACTTTGAAACTTGGTTTGTGTGTTCGGGGTGACCTCTAGATGTGAGCTATTGAATTTTTAGCTTAACTTGACAAAGTCAAGATAAGCTATTACCATCATGTTTGCGGAAGTCAGTTAGTCTGTGAGTCTGAGTCTGTGAGTCTGTTCACATTTTCCTTTAGCACAGACTGCACCCTGTAGTTCTTGTTTGATCATCATGAAATTTCATATGTAGGTTTGGGGTCATGTCTAGATGAGAACGTCCCCTTTTCGTTGTGATCAGTCAACCGGTATGACTGCCTGAGCCCAAAACCCCCAAAACCATTACACAGTCTACAGGTCGTAATTATGAAGGGATTTCATTGTAATTTGGTAGGATGCCTCTGTATAATGTCTAGATGAGAACATCCCCTTTTGGTCATGATCTGTCAACCATGATGGGAGCCCAAGCCTGAAACCCAAAAACTTTTAGAACAGTCTGCAGGTCATATTTAGTATGGAGAGATTTCATTGTAACTTGGTAGGATGAGTCCGTATGATGTCTAGATGAGAACTTCCCCATTTGGTCACGATTGTCAACCGTGACGACTGCCCGAGCCCAAAACCCGAAAATCTTTAGCACAGTCTACAGGTCATATTTATGGAGGGATTTCATTGTTACTTGGTAGGTTGACTTCATATAATGTCTAGATGAGAACGACCCCTTTGGACGCAATTGGTCAACTGTGACGACTACAGGGGCCCGAAGCCCGAAAACCTTTAGTACAGTCTACAAGTCATATTGTAACCGTATAGGATACGCAGTCTCCCAATGGGACCTGAACTTCACTGTGGGGGAATCTGACTAGCAACCGGGGCGTAAATGAGAGGTTCAGTTTTTCCCTATGGGGGGACTAGATCTGAAAGGAATCGAAGGAACTCTGTTTAAACTTAATTAATTAATATTTATTTAATTTACATCTCATTGTATAATTTATCGGGGGTTATTTTTAGTTCCCCCATGACTGGAATCACCAGCTTATTTCATTTACAATAACTCAGTATTTACAATTTACTGGAGTGACCAGCTGTAAATCAGCCAATTATGCTCTCATGTGGCTGGAGTGACCAGCTTCTTTATTTGATTGGATTGACCAGTTTTATTAGCTCACCTACTTCTATTGAAGTGGTGAGCTATTGTCATGACCTCAGGCATCAGCGTCGGCGTGTCCAATATTGTAAAATTTAGTGTTAAGGTTAATTTCTCAAAGATCAGTGGGCTCAGGCCTTTGATATTGCATATGTAGGTTGTAGGGGACAATCAGAACAGTATTTAACCCTGATACTATGACTTTTTTCCAAATTTCACCTAAACTTTTCTGCCAAAACTTGTAATAATTTGCGTTTAGGTGTTGTAAGAATTTGCGTTAAAGTCAGCTTTTGTGCAGATTGTGCTGCTTTAACTTCTCATTACTGTTGATTTTCATATTTCAATAACAACTGTAGGTATTAACCCTACTGTACGCTGAAATTTAACGGAAATTTTCTTTCTTTTCAGTCAAAATTTTCATGTTTTTCGCGGACTTAGTAAATTTTAAGTTGTAAAACTTTGTAAACTTTGTGTTTAGGTGAGTTGTGTTTCTATGTGTCTTTCCAGGCGATTAATATTCTGCACTTGGGTTACTGAACTCCATTGCAGTAATATTTAACCCTCATTACATGCATATTTGAGGAATTTGAGGCTGATTTTCTGCCAAAACTTGTTGTAAGAATTAGCGTTTAGGTGTTGTAAGAATTTGCATTAAAGTCAGCTTTTGTGCAGATTGTGGTGCCTTCACCTCTCATTACTGTTTATTTTCTCATTTCAATAACTACTTTAGGTATTAACCCTACTGTATGCAGAAATTTAACTGATTTCTTCTCTTTTTTTCAGTCTCAATGTTCACGTTTTTCTCTGACTTACTCAATTTTAAGTTCTAAAAGTTTGTGTTAAGGTGAGTTCTGTTTCTATGTGTCTTTCCAGGCAATTGATATTGTACACATGGGTTACTGAACTACATTGTGGTAACGTTGCACCCTCATTACATGCATATTTGAGGAATTTGAGGGGGATTTTTAGCTCACCTACATCTGTAAGATGTGTTTAGCTATTGTTATAACCTCAGGCGTCAGCGTCGGCGTCCGGCGTGTCCAATATTGTAAGATTTAATGTTAAGGTGAATTTCTCAAACATCAGTGGGCTCAGGCCTTTGATATTGCATATGTAGGTTGTAGGGGACTATTAGAATAGTATTTAACCCTGAAACTACGACTTTTTTCCAAATTTCAGCTAAAATTTTCTGCCAAAAGTTGTTGTAAGAATTTGCGTTTAGGTGTTGTAAGAATTTGTGTTAAAGTCAACTTTTGTGCAAATTGTGCTGGTTTAACTTCTCATTACTGTTGATTTTCATATTTTAATAACAGCTGTAGGTATTAACCCTACTGTATGCAGAAATTTAACGAAAATTTTCTTTTTTTTCAATCAAAATTTTCATGTTTTTCTCGGACTTAGTAAATTTTAAGTTGTAAAACTTTGTAAACTTTGTGTTTAGGTGAGTTGTGTTTCTGTGTGTCTTTCCAAGCGATTAATATTCTACACTTGGGTTACTGAACTCCATTGCAGTAATATTTAACTCTCATTACATGCATATTTGAGGAATTTGAGGCTGATTTTCTGCCAAAACTTGTTGTAAGAATTAGCGTTTAGGTGTTGTAAGAATTTGCGTTAAAGTCAGCTTTTGCGCAGATTGTGGTGCTTTAACTTCTCATTACTCTTGATTTTCATATTTCAGTAACAATGGTAGGTATTAACCCGACTGTATGCAGAAATTTAACGGAAATTTTCTTTTTTTTCAGTCAAAATTTCCAGGTTTTTCTCGGACTTAGTAAATTTTAAGTTCTAAAAGTTTGTGTTAAGGTGAGGTGTTGAGGTGAGTTCTCAAAGATCAGTGGGCTCAGGCCTTTGATATTGCATATGTAGGTTGTAGGGGACTATCAGAACAGTATTTAACCCTGATACTATGACCTTTTTCCAAATTTCACCTAAAATTTTCTGCCAAAAGTTGTTGTAAGAATTTGCGTTTAGGTGTTGTAAGAATTTGCGTTAAAGTCAGCTTTTGTGCAGATTGTGGTGCCTTCACCTCTCATTACTGTTTATTTTCTCATTTCAATAACAACTGTAGGTATTAACCCTACTGTATGCAGAAATTTAACTGATTTCTTTTCTTTTTTTCAGTCACAATGTTCATGTTTTTGTCTGACTTACTCAATTTTAAGTTCTAAAAGTTTGTGTTAAGGTGAGGTGTTAAGGTGAGTTCTGTTTCTATGTGTCTTTCCAGGCAATTGATATTGTATGCATGGGTTACTGAACTACATTGCGGTAACGTTGCGCCCTTATTACATGCATATTTGAGGAATTTGACGGGGATTTTTGGGACTTATATTCACTTTCTTTAAAAAAAGTTTTTTTAACTTTTTTTTTTTATTATTTAATACTTTCTCATACTTGTTACTAGTAACATTAAGGCTTATTTTAGTTGTTGATGTGATGTATTATTGTTGGGACTTATAGTCACTTTCTTGAACGAATGTTTTTCCGCAACTCCTCTTTAACCAATGAATGTATTTCAATTAAAATTTCAGTGATTTATGAAAGCCTTTCCTAATTCTTATTTATGATTTAATATCTGGCCTCACGATTCATATTCTTAATCATAAACATTTCTAAAAGATGTATCCAATGATTCTATGTTGAATTGATATATAATAAATGCAGAAATATAGACTTTCCAAAGCCATCACATAAACCACATTAATCATTTGATGCCTAGTTAATGATTTATATTAACTAAATATTAGGCATGTTACATTGGAACGACATTATCAAGCGCGAATGTGGGTGAGCGTTGGGATGTAACATCCCTCTTGTTGGGACTTATATTCACTTTCTTTACAAAAAAATTTTTTTAACTTTTTTTTTTTTTTTATTTAATACTTTCTCATACTTGTTACTAGTAACATTAAGGCTTATTTTAGTTGTTGATATGATGTATTTTTGTTGGGACTTATAGTCACTTTCTTGAACGAATGTTTTTCCGCAACTCCTCTTTAACCAATGAATGTACTTCAATTACAATTTCAGTGATTCTTCAGTGGGCTCAGGCCTTTGATATTGCATATGTAGGTTGTAGGGGACTACCAGAACAGTATTTAACCCTGATACTATGACTTTTTTCCAAATTTCACCTAAAATTTTCTGCCAAAAGTTGTTGTAAGAATTTGCGTTTTGGTGTTGTAAGAATTTGTGTTAAAGTCAGCTTTTGTGCAGATTGTGCTGCTTTAACTTCTCTTTACTGTTGATTTTCATATTTCAATAACAACTGTAGGTATTAACCCTACTGTATGCAGAAGTTTAACGGAAATTTTCTTTTTTTTCAATCAAAATTTTCATGTTTTTCACGGACTTAGTAAATTTTAAGTTGTAAAACTTTGTAAACTTTGTGTTTAGGTGAGTTGTGTTTCTGTGTGTCTTTCCAGGCAATTAATATTCTACACTTGGGTTACTGAACTCCATTGCAGTAATATTTAACCCTCATTACATGCATATTTGAGGAATTTGAGGCTGATTTTCTGCCAAAACTTGTAAGAATTAGAGTTTAGGTGTTGTAAGAATTTGCATTAAAGTCAGCTTTTGTGCAGATTGTGGTGCCTTCACCTCTCATTACTGTTTATTTTCTCATTTCAATAACTACTTTAGGTATTAACCCTACTGTATGCAGAAATTTAACTGATTTCTTCTCTTTTTTTCAGTCACAATGTTCACGTTTTTCTCTGACTTACTCAATTTTAAGTTCTAAAAGTTTGTGTTAAGGTGAGTTCTGTTTCTATGTGTCTTTCCAGGCAATTGATATTGTACACATGGGTTACTGAACTACATTGCGGTAACATTAAGGCTTATTTTAGTTGCTGATGTGATGTATGTTTGTTGGGACTTATAGTCACTTTCTTGAACAAATGTTTTTCCGCAACTCCTCTTTAACCAATGAATGTCCTTCAATTACAATTTCAGTGATTCTTCATTACATAATGCCATTTTGCACCTCCTATTTTATTTTTTTTTGATCTGATGTATTTTTATTTTGTAAAAAATAAATTTATGAAAGCCTTTCCTAATTCTTATCTATGATTTAATATCTGGCCTCACGATTCATATTCTTAATCATAAACATTTCTAAAAGAAAAAAAATGCTTTTATATCCAATGCTTCTATGTTGAATTGATATATAATAAATGCAGAAATATAGACTTTCCAAAGCCATCACATAAACCACATTAATCATTTGATGCCTAGTTAATGATTTATATTAACTAAAAATAAGGCATGTTACATTGGAGCGATATTATCAAGCGCGAATGTAGGTGAGCGTTGGGATGCAACATCCCTCTTGTTTACAATTTCTCTCTTACTGGAACAACCAATTATATTTGAATCTCAATTAAACTGTTATGTGACCAGTTTGGCAATGGGTGTAAACCTTTAAAGTGCTAACTGACATAGTGCTAGAAGCCACTATGTGGCTTCAAAGGAAGTCCAAAGTGTCCAAGATAAAATCTTCACGTTAATTTCTTTTGTGTTTCCCAGTAATTCATAAGGATTAAAGATTGGTTCTATGATCTGCCTTATAATGAATTTTCGGAGAGAGCCTGCAGGCCTGTTATAGTAGATTCTTCTAATTCAGGACGGACTGTACCATTGCAAATTTCAACACCCGCAACACTGTTTGACCTTGAGTCCAAACTGGACTAATTAGCACAATGGGCCTAAAGAATAGTTATAAATCTCTGAAGAGGTTAATTTGTATTTGATTCCAGAATTTATAGTATAAATTTAATAAATCTTCATCATTTTTTATTAGGCTAAGTAATTGTGCCAATGATTTAACTTAAAAGTCTTAATAAAATAACGGTAACATGTTGCAGCTGGCCAGAATGAGCCTTAATTCTGGCCCGGTGAAACATTGTACCGTCCACCAACTTGAGTCGCCGTATTGCACTAAGCTACAGCAACAACGGAATATTTTCCCTGGTTCCCATCTTAAAGTGCTACGAGATATACACCTTTTTAGCTCACCTGAGCGAAGCTCAAGGGGAGCTTAACTAATCACTTTCTGTCCGTCGTCCGTCGTCCGGCGTCCGTCGTCCGTCGTCCGTCGTCGTCCGTCCGGCGTTAACTTTACATTATCGACTTCTCCTCCTAAACCACTAGCCCAATTTTATTCAAATGTTGGCTAAATGTTTATTACCTAATGCCAATTCAGATTTGTTCAAATGAAGTTGCCCCTCCTCCTGGGTGGTGCCACACCCCCAAGGGGCACCAAAATCTTTGTAAATCTTCTTCTCATGAACCAGCAGTAGCAGAGACTTGATATTTGGTGTGCAGCTTCCTTTTGAGGTGTAGACTCAGATTTGTTCAAGAGAAGTTTGTGGGGCTATACTTGACGTTGTTATGAGAGGGGCAAAATTTTTTGCCCCGCCCAAAATTTCTATTTTCCAAACCGAGAGGCTGATTTGAACCAAACTTTATGTGAGGGCTTATTGGGTCATGAGTACTTGATTTATGCAAAAAAAAATTTTCCCGCAGCCCCGTGGGAACCACAGGAGCTAAAAATAGAAAAAATTTAAAACGCCCATATCTCCAAAACTGCACGGCACTGAGAATTTTTATTTGGTGTGCAGCTTCCTTAGGACCAACAGAAAGGATTGGTAAAAAAAAATTGCCATCGGTTTTATCATAGGGTACAGTTTCGGGACTTTGAAAAAGTGCTGAGTCAGCACTTTTTAACACTGTAGGCAATGGGAAAAACATTAAAAAATCTTCTTCTCCAGATCCAGCAGGCAGAATCTTTTGATATTTGGTATGCAACATTGTAGGGTGGATCTGATTCAAGTTTGTTCAAATCGGCCCCCTGGGTTCATATTTGGGCTCAGTATAGGAGCCCGATTTCGAACTTAGTGCATTTCAGGCAAATTTCTTAAAAAATCTTCTTCTCCAGATCCAGCAGGCAGAATCTTTTGATATTTGGTATGCAACATTGTGGGGTGGATCTGATTCAAGTTTGTTCAAATCGGTCCCCTGGGTTTATATTTGGGTTCAGTATAGGAGCCCAAATTTGAACTTACTGCATTTCAGGCAAATTTCTTTGAAAATCTTCTTCTCCAGATCCAGCAGGCAGAATCTTTTGATATTTGGTATGCAACATTGTAGGGTGGATCTGATTCAAGTTTGTTCAAATCGGCTCCCTAGATTCATATTTGGGCTCACTATAGGAGCTCGAATTCGAATTTAGTGCATTTCAGGCAAATTTCTTCAAAAATCTTCTTCTCCAGATCCAGCAGGCAGAATCTTTTGATATTTGGTATGCAATGTTGCGGGGTAGATCTGATTCAAGTTTGTTCAAATCGGCCCCCTGGATACATATTTGGGCTTACTATAGAAGCCCGAATTCGAACTTAGTGCATTTCAGGCAAATTTCTTAAAAAATCTTCTTCTCCAGATCCAGCAGGCAGAATCTTTTCATATTTGGTAAGCAACATTGTGGGGTGGATCTGATTCAAGATTGTTCAAATCGGCCCCCTGGGTTAATATTTGGGCTCAGTATAGGAGCCCGATTTCGAACTTAGTGCATTTCAGGCAAATTTCTTAAAAAATCTTCTTCTCCAGATCCAGCAGGCAGAATCTTTTGATATTTGGTATGCAACATTGTAGGGTGGATCTGATTCAAGTTTGTTCAAATCGGCCCCCTGGGTTCATATTTGGGCTCAGTATAGGAGCCCGATTTCGAGCTTAGTGCATTTAGGCAAATTTCTTAAAAAATCTTCTTCTCCAGATCCAGAAGGCAGAATCTTTTGATATTTGGTATGCAACATTGTGGGGTGGATCTGATTCAAGTTTGTTCAAATCGGCTTCCTAGATTCATATTTGGGCTCACTATAGAAGCTCGAATTTGAACTTAGTGCATTTCATGCAAATTTCTTAAAAAATCTTCTTCTCCAGATCCAGCAGGCAGAATCTTTTCATATTTGGTAAGCAACATTGTGGGGTGGATCTGATTCAAGTTTGTTCAAATCGGCCCCCTGGGTTTATATTTGGGCTCAGTATAGGAGCCCAAATTTGAACTTAGTGCATTTCAAGCAAATTTATTAAAAAATCTTCTTCTCCAGATCCAGCAGGCAGAATCTTTTGATATTTGGTATGCAACATTGTGGGGTGGATCTGATTCAAGTTTGTTCAAATCGGCTTCCTAGATTCATATTTGGGCTCACTATAGAAGCTCGAATTCGAACTTAGTGCATTTCAGGCAAATTTCTTAAAAAATCATCTTCTCCAGATCCAGCAGGCAGAATCTTTTGATATTTGGTATGCAACATTGCGGGGTGGATCTGATTCAAGTTTGTTCAAATCAGCCACCTGGATTCATATTTGGGCTCACTATAGAAGCTCAAATTCAAACTTAGTGCATTTCGGGCAAATTTCTTCAAAAATCTTCTTCTCCAGATCCAGCAGGCAGAATCTTTTGATATTTGGTATGCAACATTGCGGGGTGGATCTGATTCAAGTTTGTTCAAATCGGCCCCCTGGATTCATATTTGGGCTTAATATAGAAGCCCGAATTCGCACTTAGTGCATTTCAGGCAAATTTCTTCAAAAATCTTCTTCTCCAGATCCAGCAGGCAGAATCTTTTGATATTTGGTATGCAACATTGCGGGGTGGATCTGATTCAAGTTTGTTCAAATCGGCCCCCTGGATTCATATTTGGGCTTAATATAGAAGCCCGAATTCGCACTTAGTGCATTTCGGGCAAATTTATTAAAAAATCTTCTTCTCCAGATCCAGCAGGCAGAATCTTTTGATATTTGGTATGCAACATTGTGGGGTGGATCTGATTCAAGTTTGTTCAAATCGGCTTCCTAGTTTCATATTTGGGCTCACTATAGAAGCTTGAATTCGAACTTAGTGCATTTCAGGCAAATTTCTTAAAAAATCTTCTTCTCCAGATCCAGCTTCAGAATCTTTTCATATTTGGTAAGCAACATTGTGGGGTGGATCTGATTCAAGTTTGTTCAAATCGGCCCCCTGGGTTTATATTTGGGCTCCGTATAGGAGCCCAAATTTTAACTTAGTGCGTTTCAGGCATATTTCTTAAAAAATCTTCTTCTCCAGATCCAGCAGGCAGAATCTTTTGATATTTGGTATGCAACATTGTAGGGTGGATCTGATTGTGATTCATGAACGTATTTATTTGTAAAGTTGATAGAATCTTAGACAAAATTTGCAGAAAAGATCTACTATAGAAGGGGTGGTATCCAGGGTGAACCGTTTACCCAAATCTAGCAGTACTAATGCATTATTCACACAAATCTTCGTTCAAATTTTATGACCCCTCATTGGAACACACGCATTCAGCTCATTCCAACAAAGGTCATATGCCATGTTTTCGAGACAAAGGAATAAAAATTTTAGTTATTCATGAAATTTTTAGGCAACTGTTGTCTGTTATTCACATTGCTTCATGAAATTTCAGTACTTTTAGAAGTTACCTCAGTAATCAAGGGTTAATTCCCCTTAATTAAATGTCGCCTCTAAAAAACAACCACTTTGCATATCTTACCTTTTTACCAGCATAACTGCCAAAACTTGTCAGCATTCTTCGCAAAAATCGCTATTCAAATTTTAATTTTTGTCTCTTAAACATACATGTACTTATCGCTTGTAAATACCCCATTGGAATGAGCTTTTTGAGCTCATTCCAATGAGAGGTCGCACACCATGCTTTTTGAGTCAAAAAAGCAATTTTTTTAGTTATTCCAGAATTTCGTACGTAAAACACAGCTTTATGACTTCACATTAAAATGAGCTCTCTAAGCTTGTTCCAATCAACATTCACGCACTATGTCTTTCACACAAAAAATAAAATTTTCCATTTATTCAGGAATTTTGTTTGCAAGAACACTCTTACCCCCCCCCCCCCCCCCCCACAAACACACACACACAAACACACACACACACACACAAACACAGACACACACATCTAAAAGTTCGTCAGCAAAAAAACAGTTACTTCAATTTTTAAATGCATTATAGGAACAACTTGCCTAATCAAATTTAAATACTTTTGCATCATTCTGTATCTAGAACAAACCATTTACCATATCTTTACGCAAAATTCTCCAGCATCATTCACAAAAAAACACCATTATTTATATATTCACATTTCTGTCTCAAAAATATACCTGATCTTCCCATACCCCTATTGGAATAAGCTGTTTGAGCTTGTTCCAATGATGATAAAAAAAAATAAAATTTGTGAAAATTTTTGTTTTCTTGCATGCAAATATATACATGTAGCACATGGAAGATATCCACAGTTGGGGAGAGATGTCCAAGGCTATCTCTTCACATTCCTTGTTTGTGCTTCATGCTAAACCAGTTTGTCTGCAGAGATAAATTTGCTTTATTAAAAATCATTGGAGATTGGCCACACACCAATGATTTTAAATAAAACTAATTTTAGGTAACAAATGTTGAACTTCAAACAAAATCTATCACTCAACCAGTTAATGTTGATGAGGCATGACATGGTGAAGGTGACCTAAAATACTTCTTAGAGTCACTTTGTCAGGTGAGCGATTAAGGCCACGTGGGGCCTCTTGTTTGTTTTAGGGTTGTTCTCGATCAATTCTTGATATTTTGAGATTTTTATTTCTCGCTGGGAATAACCCGGCATTCAGAGTGTCAAATCGACGTCTGCGCTGGCTTTTATAGGTCAAGAATTCCACAATTTTTGTGGGGTCACGTGATAATACTCTCGACGTCAATTCATTTCAATTATTGATTGTTTTAAAGTTACTATGTAACTTTGGTGCCGGCATGTATTTTTAACATGCGCGAATGAATTATAAGAACATTTCTCGTTGCGAATTTCCCTTTTACTGCTGCAGATAAGCTGCTTTGCTATGATATTTCCAACTTTCCACATTGAAACGGTTAAAATGTAGGACGCAGGAAACACCCGCAACACGCATGACAGTGACTGAGTTTCGATTGAAAAGAGAAATGGCTGTGATCAAATTTGTGCCAATTTACCGTGAAAAAATGTCAATTTCTCAAATGGGATGATTTGTTTGGGATAATCATGGATCAATTTTAATCCACGATGATTCGAGGAAATAGCAACGAGGTATGTTCTTACATGACAGATTTGGTTTATACGTCAATTTCACTCCCAGGTGGAGACGGCAGTTCGTCCTTGAATTTGTATACACAGAGTTGCAAAACGCAACAAGATTGAAGGGCACTACGTATTCGGGAAGCAATTAAATTATTGTTTTGAGATTTTGACTGAATACCAAAGCCAACAGGTCTATTATTTCACATTACCCTCTGCCAAATGTGTTCAGTGTCCTCACGAACTCATCAAACAAAATGTTGCATGAAATAATGTAATGTTTAGGTTGCACAGGCCCAGTGCAATTCTGATTGCCAAAGGTGGGACAGAGTTAATAATGCCTAAGAGGATAACAGTACTGTACTGCTTTAAATTAAATAAGGACACTTCGAAGTGAAATTTGATACATATTTTTTTAAAAAATTTTTTTTTTAACACATAAGGGTCGCGCTGTTTTCAAATAGCAGGGTAAATGTAATGCCACACTTTCAGCTATGACGACCAAATTTTTAAAACCTAGTCAGCATGTCTGACAGCTATGCATCAGCATTTTTAATATTATTATGCTATTTTTTTTTTTATATATTTTGTTTTATGCCAGATACTTGCATGAGAAATTATTTTGTTTTTGAATGCCGAACTTTCAACCAAGGAGACAAAATTAAAAAAAAAAATCATGTCATCCCAGCTGACAGCTATGCATTGTTGTAGACAATTTGATTGTAATTTGGCCTGGATGTGCTCTACTCCAAATATTAATGACGGCAATTCTGTTCATAAGAATGATAAGGTTTAGTGTGGTGTCTCTTCTCTCGTTCTTTCTGATGATGGAAATTGGTCGATCTTGTAGTATCTGTGTTCTGTATCTCTCTCATTGGTCGTGCTGTTGGTCTGGTAGCAGTGTTACTAGTTGATCGCTGGAAAGTGTGAATAGCCCTTGTGTTTTTCTCTACCTGTTCCGAAAGTGTCAAAACTTTTCCAACTAATTCTTGAACTGACTTATTCAAGGTGTTGATGCTGTCACCGAAAGTGTCTGCTTTCTGTGGAGGTTGCTGTTTTGAAAATTCCAACATGAGAGTTATCTGCTTGGTGTTCAAACTGATAGTGTTCACGACACGCAACAGTGTTTGTTGTAACTCAGTCATTTGTGAACTTACATTGCCTGAAGTACACTCGTTAGCAGCTGTAGCCCCCAGAGAGGATGATGTGGTTAGCACGGAACTATTAGAAGAAGCTGATGAGGAAGAAGAAGACGATGACAAAGATGATGAAGAACAAGTCGAAAATGCAGAAACAACAGATTGTGCATCTTCTTGCTCTGGTAATTCCATGACAGAATCTCCAAACTTCACAACTCTCAGATCCAGTGGGTCTTCTGATGCTTCTTGAACGATTAAGTTTAGTGGCTGTTCGCTGGTAGAAGTAGATGGAATGCTGTGTATATGAGTTGCAGGTGGAAGATGTGAGGTTGTAGTGGTGCTCTGTTTTGTTGCGTCTATATGTTCTGGTGCTGGCTTTGTTATGATGGTGTTTTTTGGTGGTTGTGATTCACATGTTGCTACTGAAGTTGTTGTTATTTTATCTGTGCAGGTAGCTGCTTGTGGTAAGACTGGTGTTTGGCTCCTTGGAAGGGTTTGCATTGTTGTCTGTGGTTGTGGGTACTGGTTGGGTGTGTCTTTATTGATGTTTTCTGTTCCCAATAGTTGGGGTAATATGTTTTCTGTTGTCTCTTTGTCTGTGAGTGGTATATTTGTGATTGTAATGGCTTCTTGCAGGATGTCAATTTCTCTGTTTGCAGTGGTAGTGGTACATGTAGTTTTCTTGCTGTCCCCCTTTGGCTTTGCTCTCTGTGCCCATACTTTCTCTGACTGTGACTTGATTAGTGGTGTCATATATTGTGATGCATTGATTGGGTCTGTACTCTTCTTTAGAAATATACTGTTGTCAGCAACAACTTCACCCCTTTTCTCCTTTTCTTCTTTCTTCATCTTATGTAAGGTATAGCCTGACACATGTTTTCTTAAGTCTCTTTCATTTGCTGTCTTAAACAAACACAAGGAACAGTAAAAAGGCACCCTTTTTAATTTGGTGTGGTATTTAAAGATGTGTGCAAGCACTCTAGCCCTCTCGCCCTCATATTTACATGCATTGCATCTATAAGCTCTTCCCCGTAGGCTCACAAAAGACTTGCTGAGGTGTGACATCCTGAAAGGAAAGTAAAAAAAACTACTTAGAGTGTCGGCTTTGTAGCAGACAAATTTTTGACATCTCTTACCGACATTTAATTATAACTATAATGTTTGGTAGACTGAAACTTCTTTAGTGCTGCTTTCTTCCACTTCAAGTCTTCATCACCGTGGTAAGGCTTCAGCTTATTGTGATGAACCACCTTTTGCTTACCTTATTCATCAAGCTGTATCCTGTAAATTAATTCATTAATTTTCTATAAAACTAAAAATGGGCCTTCCTAAAGGGGTTGAAGTTTTGGACAAATACTTTTAATCTTTGCTTCGTTCATGTACCAGACAAGGTCGCTACTTTGATAGTGGTTCACTGACACTTTGACATCATACAAGTCTTTTTGTCTCTTAACAGATTTATTGAAGTGATTTCTGGCAACAATGTTGGCTTCTTGCATTCTGTTTCTCAACTTTTCTACATAGTCCCCATAACTGGTTATTTCTTGTTCATCAATAATTCTACCCCCAAACACAATTTCAGAAGGGAGTCGTACTTCACGGCCTAGCATCAGGAGGTTAGGTGTTAATTGAGTTGAATCATGGGGTGTGGCTCTGTAGGCAGCAGCTAAACACCCTAAATTTAAATCCCAGTCAGTCTGTTGACCTCTTAAGTAAGCCTTAATCATTCTCAACAATGTGCGGTTGAATCGTTCAATTTGGCCCTTTCATTTGGGGTTATAGGGACTTGTTCTGGTCTTCCGTATTTCAAGTAATCTACACAGTTCTTGGAAGATCTCCCCTTCATAATTTCGACCCTGGTCTGAATGGAGGGTGAGAGGACAACCAAACCTACTTATGACTTAATTTAATATCTTGTTAGCACAGATTTCAGCAGTTTGATTGGGCACTGGAAAAATTTTGACCCATTTAGTAAAATATTCTGTTACTAGTAGGATGTATCTATTCCCTCGGGGTGTCAAGGGTAATGGGCCTAAAAGGTCAGTTGCCAAGTGGTCAAGTGGTGATCCTGTTTTCATGGTTCCCAGTGGTGCCTTTGGATGTTTAACAAGTGGTGTGTTCACTGCACATTCATGACACCTTACAATCCAAATTTGTATGTCTTCGCTGATTCCAAAGCAGTAGTATCGTTGTAAAGTTTTCTCCCTTGTCTTCTTGTTTCCGAGATGTCCAGACAGAATGTTTTGATGCATCTGTAGCAGGACTTCCTCCCATAGAACTTTGGGTGCTAACAGTTGAAGATGGGTTCCTGTATTATCTCTGCGGTGAAAAATCTTGCACAGTACTTCATTTTTCAAAAGTAAGGAGTCCCAAATGTGCCAATAGTACTTTATTGCTGAACTCAATCCAATCACATCACTCCATTTTGGTTGTGCTTTATTTTCCATCCAAGTATACACTACCCCTATGTCGGTATCTTCCCTTTGGAGTTTTTGTAACATCTTATCGGTATACTGATTCGTCCATGGCGTAAAAATATGACCAGACTCTGGTTCTAATCGTGGTTTATTTTTGCCAGCTGATCTGGTTTCGACTTTCCTCAGTGCTGGATTTTCTTGTGGCTTACCCTCTGCCAAGCTTAAGGTGATGGATTCTGTATCTGTAAATTTATCCCAAGAGCTGATCATTTCGAGGGACCTTTTTCTGCACTTTTTACATGGGCCGCACTTGAGAGGCTCCAGATGGTCAGTTTTGTGGCACTCACATTCTTTTGGATTTTCACAATGGGACATTGCATCTGCGTTCAAGTGTTTCCTTTCAGCCCTGTGTTCTATTTGGAAATTATAGTCGGAAAGTATTTCTATCCATCGAGTTATTCTACTTTTAGGTTCCTTGAAACTGAAAAGCCATATGATTGCTTGATGATCAGTTCTGATTAAGAAGCGTCGTCCGAGTAAATACTGTCTGTAGTATTCTACAAAGTAGCGGACCGCTAACAGTTCCTTATCAGTGATGCAGTAGTTTTTCACGGCCTTATTCAGAGCTCGGCTCCCATATGCTATAACCCTTTCCATTCCATTTTGTCTCTGACTGAGTACTGCGCCGATGCTGGTATCTGAAGCATCTTCATCCAATATGTATGTATTCACCGTCATCTCTTGGGTAGGCCATTACAGATGGGCTGCTCAATTCCTCTTTCAATTTGTCAAATGAATTTTGACACTCAGTTGTCCAAATAAATTTCTTATATTTTTATACTGTACCAATGACCCAGACTTAGCTGGTGCTAACTCTTAAATTCTAGGGCCAAACACAAATTTTACCCCCAATCCCCAAAATTTGCATCTAAAACCGAAAATTACATGTCTTATATGGTCCTCCATACCTTTCCTCCACTGCGCATGCGCAGTGTCAAGGAGGTCTCGAAATTGGCGCCAAAAGTCATTCTTTGTTTGGCCCTTCATCAGTTCACATCTGACTGATATTTGTGCTTGTAAATCTCAGTTTAAATGATGCCAGACACATAAATATGAGAGAAATGGTGGATCTAAAGAGGAAATAGAAGGATGAGAGGAAAATTCAGTGGCAGGAAATAATCAGGGCTGTAACTTAAATTTGTTTACGAAATTATGTTATGTTCCCTAATATCGAAGCATGAGCCTGTTGTTATCATTCTTGCAATGAAAGTTCCACTGCTTGATCAGTGTTGCCTCTCTCCCTTTCCTTTATTCCCCCCTTGCTATTCTCCCATGCTTTTGGCATATTTTCTGTAATAATTATTATTAAAATTTCTTGGGAGTTTTGGCTTTGTAACAGAATGAATTTCTGTTCTTTTCCCCATGTTGATGTCCTCACCCTTAGGTGTTTAGGCATTGTGATCTGCATCTACCATCTGATGTTCTGCAGTTTCTTCTATGGAAATCTCTGTTTTGCATCAGATAGTGTTTAAATTGGTAACCGATTTCGGGCCTTGTTTATCAGTGCCTGGAGTCATGTTTCCGTTTTTTGTATAACTTCTTGTTTACATTGACAACGGTTACTGCTGATAGTGATTTCTTGTCTTTACATTAGTTTAGACACAGCAAGATACATTAATATTGTATGTAAGTGTTGCATTAATTTTTTGAAATGTTTTAAAAAATTTTGTCCACACTTAGGCTTTTTTGGGGATCCATTTGGGCTCGGTGTTCCCATTGGGAACTTGGGCTCTTCTGAAAAATTTTTTCAAAAAAAATTTTTTTTTTTTAAATTATTTTCTTTCAAAGATTATAATGGATTATATTATATTATGTATCTTTATTTTAAGGGATAGTGCAACTAATATGACTGTGTATTTTTTTATTGATAAAAAAATATTTTATTTATTTATAATGCAAGGATATCTTCCTCTAATTCTCAGGTTCAATGTATTCACACTAATTCCTGCTCTGTGTGTGTTGATTGAAATGACAATGTTGGAGATGTGTGTCACGATATTGTGTTTGCGGGGAGGGGTCCATAACGGTCTTCTCTCCGTAGGGTCACTCTATATTATTATTTTATTTTTCAGAATTCAGAATGATGTTTTCGTGATGTCTTCAACAAGTGTGTCTCCACCGTTGCAGTGTTAGGGCTAGCGGCTAAGTGCTCAGGGTAATACGACAATTGCCGGAGATGTCCCTAGTAGGGTCGAAGGCATTGATCGTCCACTAGTCCGCCCAGTGTAGCGACCATTCATCGAATGGCTCGGCAGCCGGGTTTGTCCGTTACGGTTCTGGGAAGCAGTGTGGGTGATGCGAGCACTATAACCTTGAAATGTGCACACCCAGCAACGACGGATCCAAGGATAGTACGGAGGAAGCCTGTCAGTCTAGTAGCTAGCTCGTCCAGGTCTATCCGGACCGCGAGCGAGAGAGGCCCCCTCTCTCTTACAACTACATTTGAGCCGCAGTGTTGTTGTATGTTTGTTTGTTAGTCGGAACATATGTCCAATCCTCCTGTTCGGGACATTCCGTCACATACACGGTCTGAACTGGCTGTGTTATGGGCTTCCTCATCCTCATGTCAACACACACCACTGCACCTTGGCTTGTGACCACAGAGTTTCAGGGAATGTTCGCATATTATATAAATGCAGGAATGAACGTTCATAGAGCTCCTGCTTTGCCAACCAGGGAATATTGTTGACCAGGTTACTTCATCTGTTAGCCAAGGATATGAGGTCTTTCCTGATGGGACGTTCGCATATTATATAAATGCAGGAATGAACGTCCCTGGAGCTGACAGTGAATATTATGTAAGTCACGGCTCCACAGGCCTCATTCAGGAATAAGAATGCGGTGATTTTCTGTGATGTCTTCAAAAGTGTGCTTCCGTCGTCACAGTCAAATGAAGAGCTAGTGGATAAGTGCTCATGATATTACATTAATTGCCTAAGAGGTCCCTAGTAGGATCGACGGCATTGGCGTCCGCTAGCTCGCCCGGTGTAGCGACCATTCATCGAATGGCTCGGGAGCCGTGTTCATCCGTTGCGGTCCAGGAAGGAGATTTGGGTGATGCGAGCACTATAATAAGACAAAGTGCACACCCAGTGACGATGGATCAGAGGAGAGAATGGAGGAAGCCTATTAGTCCGGTTCCTAGCTCGTCCAGGTCCATCCGGGCTGCGAGCGAGAGAGGTCCCTCTCTCGTACAACAACATCTGGGACCAGATGTTACGGTACAAAATGTTTCGCATTCGGAGCATATGTCCGCCGCTTGGGATGCTCCGTTATATAGACAGTCCGGAGAGACTGTCGAATGGGCTTCCTCATCCTCACGGCAGCGCACACGATCGCACCTTGGCTACGTGACCACGGATATCCAGCCAGCTTCGCCGATCAGGGATTCCACGGCGACCAGGTCACGCCATCCGGTAGCCAGGGACACGAGGCCTGTAGACTCCGGACGTTCGCATAAAAGAAGTATGCAGGAGTCAACGTACACGGAGCTTCCAGCGGCAAAGCAACGTAAGACCGCTACTCCACAGGCCTCAGTGACGGACGTGCTATCCCAAATAGCACAACTTATCGCAGCATCCCAGCAGACGACAAAATCTCTGTTGGATCAGGAATTATCCGACGACGCTGGGTCGGTACGCTCCGCTGAAGCATCAGGTACGGACGACCGAGAACTTCATAGGGTCCGACAGGATGGCGAAAGGGATTCAAAGGATTTCGAGCTTTCCCTTTCGGAACAACATAAAGCTGCCGTAGATTTTATCCGGCATTATCTTCCAGAGGTTGTTTCGTCGGACCAGAATGCTGCGATGCCGGATAAGAGACTGATAGCGTCATTGGACGCAGAATTTTTTGATCGGTTCAGGGACATCGTCCCTGAGTTTCCGACACAGTCCAATAATGTCACAAGAACATTTGAATTATTGAATGACGCTATATATAAGCTTGCTACCAAACCTAGCAAGGCTGGTTTCTTGTCCGCAAATGCTTTAAATCTGCCTTTCATCAATTCAAGGAATAAATTCGAAACGGCAGGACAGGGCATACCGAGAGTTCCTCTGCATCTAGACGACCAGGCTGAAGACTTAGAATTGTCTATAGCGTCGTCTATGTCAATTCCAACCACGACGTTGGAAATGACAATAATGTCTAACAGAGTTAACTTAGATGCTTTATCATACGCAGATCACCTTACTAAGGCGTTATCATTACGTCTTCAAGGGAAAGAATTCCAGGATATACAATCCTCATTAAGAGTTCTTTCAAGGGCAATAGCTTATTCCACGTATAACTCCGCCCTTTCAGTGGCAAACCTGGAGTTGGTTAGACGTGACGCAGCCCTAGCTACATCCACACGCGTGGATGGTAAGGTGAAAAACTCTCTCACAGTTGCTTCAGTCTCCGGAGAGCTTCTCTTCGACGGCAAGCGTTCAGCAATCTATGATAAGATAACTAAGAAAGCTTCGGATTCTCTGCTATTCAAATCCGCTTCTAAAAAGTCAGAAACAGCAGAAAAGAGTAAGACAGGGACTTCTGGGACAAGTACGCCCAAGAGAAGTTCGTGTAGAGGTTCCTATGTGTCCTCTAGGTCTTATTCTAGAGACCGTCAAGACAGCGACTCACGTGGGGTGCGTTATTCTGGCCGAGATAACCGGTCAGACGTCCCTAGGTCGACGGGGCGAGGTGCGGGTCGTGGAGGACGTAGTTTCTCCTTCCGCAAGCCTCGCAGGTCCAGGAGGTGATGGTTTGAACCTCTATCGTGTTCTGGTAGGCGGAATATTATCGAGTTTTATAAACGATTGGGAGTCAATTACGGGCGACCCCTGGGTTCGAGGGGTAATTTCGGAAGGACTAAGAATATCCTTCAAACGAAAACCTCCATTAACTCAAAGTCAAAAATGGACTCAGCTTCCGTAAAATCCGCAGAAAAGAGACACACTTTTATCTGAAGTACAGTCTCTTCTGAAGAAGAACGCGGTAGAGGTCGTAGAAGACCAGGAATCACCGGGTTTCTACAGCCATCTGTTTCTGGTTCCGAAACCAGACGGCTCATTCCGTCCAGTCATAGATTTGAGCTGGATAAACAAGCTGGTCGTCGCTCCGAAGTTCTATATGGAAACAATTCGATCATTCAGAGCGAGTATTCGGGTGAACGACTATGCTACAAGCATAGATCTCAAGGATGTGTACTTTCACGTCATGGTACATCCGACATTCAGAAAGTATCTACGCTTCGCAGTCCTAGGAGTTGTATATCAGTTCCGAGCGATGTGCTTCGGTTTGAACCTAGCACCCTGGGCTTTCACTCGAATAATGAACTCGGTAATGATATATTTCCGAGCTCATTCGTCTGCGGTAACGTCGGCCGACCTGGACGACGTTCTTCAGAGATACGGCAACGAGTTAACGCTTCAAATCGATGTGCAGAATCTGCTTCTATTACTCCGACGTCTCGGTTTTATAATAAACGAGGAGAAGTCGGTTCTGGTGCCGTCCAAGTCATTCACTCATCTGGGAATGAGCTTCGAGACGCACAACAATCTCATTCGTCTGCCGTTAACCAGAGCGAATTTAATCAGTTGTTACGCTCGTTATTGTCTTCACTCAGACAAAGTTACAGCGAGAGAATTCATCAGACTGATAGGGTTGGGTGGAGCTGCCGCGGATTTTATTCCAATGGGGCGGCTACGCACTTGTCCTCTCCAAATCTTTTTGACTCAAAAAGAACAGAGTTGGAGGGTGAAGATTCTTTCGCTCGTTACTAACATCCTCGTGTAAGTCAAGTGAAACAGATTCAGACTTGGGCAGATATTCAGTGGTTTATTCAGGGAAATAACTTCCACTGCAATTGCTGGATCCGAGTTTTACAGTTTTGACGGATGCCAGTTAAATAGGTTGGGACCCAACATTGAGCCCAACGGTTTTTAAGTGCCAGGGTCCTTGGGATCCGTAGTTCCTAATCAAGCACATAAACATCAGGAATTGATGTTATTTTGGCTTGCGTTACGTCATTGCATGAATGTTATCCAGATTGCCCACAGGCAATTCTGTCCGACAATTCGACGGTAAAAGCGTATTTTCGGAACTAGGGAGGTACTCATTCCATTCTGTTATTCACTGTAATGGAATGAATCCTTCTGTTGGTACTAGAACATCAAGTTCTCCTATCGGTCCGTCGTATTCCGGGTCATCTGAACGTATTAGTGGACTCCCTTTCACGAAAGGGCCGCTTGTTGCAGTCAAATGGACTTTTAACAACGAGTATTTATATCAGATTTGCTACCTATGAGAGCGGCCAATGATGGACTTATTTGCGACGCATCTCAACAATCAGTTGCAAGTGTATGTGTCAACATGTTCGGATCCTCGAGCGTTTGCAGTTGACGCTCTATCCATCTCGTGAGACGGGATAATAGGATATGGGTATCCTCCAGCACTGTTGATCCAGCAGATATTGCTTAAGTTAAATAATCTCAATACAATTCTGTTGGTAGCACCTCTGTCTCCACAAAGACCGTGCATTAATCTATTTAGGTGTCTGTTGTGGCTTATGCTGTGGAAGCTTCCTCCACATTTCGGTCCATTCTATAGCTAGATGGATTCTATTAGCTTTCAGTACTGCTTCTGATAATATCTTCAACACAGCAGTCTGAAGTAAGAGTTCTTTCTACTTCAGAGGCTTATGCTAATAGCGTTGCTATTACAGTTCTAATGATCGCTGCATATTGGTTTTAGCCTTTCACTTGCACGAGTTTATACCTCAGAAATATTGAGTCCATTTCTAGAGACCGGCATTGTTTAGTTTCGTTATCTGTTGCTCAGAATGTTGTCCACTAAACAGTTGCAACTATAGTTGTGTAGGCTTTTGGTTCCGGCAGTGACTCTGTGCTGCCGCCCTCTTCGCTCTGGTGTATTTGACCCAGGGCAAGGGGAAGGGGGGGGGGGGGCGGGTGTTCCCTTAGGTCACCTGCTTTATAGTGAAAAGCAAGGGAAAACCTCCCCTAGAGTCAGTAATTCTAGTCGGTACCGGGATGATTTTTAAAGTGTAAAGATAATTTTTTACTCATCCATGTAATATTTTTAAGTGTACCTCGGTGTGTAGTATTTGTATATGTCACATATCATGCAGACGTTAATATACAATTATCGGTCACTTTTAATGAATTTAAGAGTCTCATTTATCTGGACTTTAAAAATAATTACCATAATGGATTATACTGGAGGTTAATAGACATCAGTGATGTTATTATGCTCAAGTACAGAATGGTGTTGTGTCTTTCTCGTTTTGATGCAGAATAGAAAGATACATGTAAAGCCTATTTCTCCTTTCTCCTTGAGGGGATAATTCTCTATATATATAGTTGAGTTATTGGATTGCTTTATGTCCTAGGCCCTCCAACCTTTTTACTATTCAGCTAAGTCTGGGTCATTGGTACAGTATAAAAATGTTAAAAGATTTATAGTAATTTATATATTTTTTATACTTACCAATGACCCAGACGGGGATGGCCCTCCCATGAGTTGGGAACTCATACCTCCCCGCTGAGTACATAATGCTTTTCCAGGCACTGCTTGTAAGAATGACTTTTGGCGCCAATTTCGAGACCTCCTTGACACTGCGCATGCATGATGGAGGAAAGGTATGGAGGACCATATAGGACATGTAATTTTCGGTTTTAGATGCAAATTTTGGGAATTGGGGGTAAAATTTGTGTTTGGCTCTAGAATTTAAGAGATAGCACCAGCTAAGTCTGGGTCATTGGTAAGTATAAAAAATATATAAATTACTATAAATTTTTTTACTTTTTTTGGTAAGCTCCACCAGTGGTCTTGAGATAATTGCAAAGTCCTTTATAAATCTTAGGTAATATGAACCCATCCCGATATATTGACGAATTTGATGTATGGTTTTGGGCCTCGTCCATGATTTTAATTTTTGGACATTGTCTGGATTAGGTTTCACTCCATCATTAGATATTACATGTCCCAGGAAGGTCACTTCAATTTGCACCAGATTACATTTTTCAGGCTTTAGCTTCAACCCTGCTTTTCTAATTCTTTCCAAGATTTCGGTTAGCCTTTCTGTGTGTTCTTGGAAATTTCTCCCAAAACATATAATGCCATCAATATATACAAGTAATGTTTGCCATTGTAGTCCATGCAGGGCAATTTCCATCAATCGCTGAAAAGTTGAGCAACTATTGGCCATTCCAAAAGGCATCATGGTGTATTCATACAATCCGTAACGGGTGGCAAATGCTGTTTTGCATATATCTTCTTTCTTTACGGGTACTTGATGATACCCAGCTGTTAAGTCTAATATTGAAAAGAGTATAGAGCCTGAAATAGCATCTAAACAGTCTTGTATTCTTGGTAATGGGAAAGCATCTTTCACAGTGACCTCATTAACCTTTCGGTAGTCGCAGCATAGGCGTAACTTCCCATTCTTTTTCTTGACTAAAACAATCGGAGAAGTCCACGGTGAATTTGATTTCTGGATGGTTCCCTGTTTTTCTAACTGCTCAATCATCTTCCTTTCCTCCTCTGCATAAGCGATAGGTACCCGCCGTGGTGGTTGTTTGATCGGCTTTGCATTGCCTGTTTCTACCGCATGTTCAATTAAGTTAGTACATCCCAGATCAGCTTCATTTTTTGAAAATACATCCTGATATTGATTGAGTGTAGATGATAGCTTCTCTTGCTCAAGGTGTGACAAATTTGCCAAGGCACTTTCAAACATTTCTTTCAGGTGAGCTGGTACATGATGCGATGCACTCACATTATCGACCCTTTTCACATTAGCAAAATGTTCAGCATCAAATTTAGTTGATTCATCATGCGCTTTGCTGTATTGTATTCTGCGCATGTAGGCGAAGTTGGTAGATTCTTCAGGATTTTCACAATCAATTACTTCTGCAGTGCTAGTAAAAGTCTCTGCTCTTCCAATCACTGCATCTTGATTGACATGTGCATCAGTTGGAAAGAGGTTCATGATTCTAACCTTTGCTGTTGTATTATTTGTAATATCTGCTATACAAGGCGCCATTAGTAAGGAAGTGCTTTCAGTGAAGGATGGGGTGGGTTCGAGAAGTACTTCACCAAGTTCAACTTCACAAGGCGGTCTATCTATTAAAACATCTAAAATGGCCTCGCTGTTCCCTTTCACGACATAATGATCAGCTGCACGGATTTTGCAGCTTGCTTCCAGGCCAACTTGCATACAGGGGACATCATGTTCCTTAAATTTGATTATGCCTTTACTCAACAATATGTCAGCTGGACCTTCTTTCCCTTGTAATATGTCTATTCCTAGTAAGGCATCATCATCAATTTCAGCCACTATAATATCTGTGGTTATCTTGAGCATTCCCATTTTAATTTCAAATGTACCTTTTCCAAGCTCTCGAATCGTCTCTCCATTTGCACTTTTCAGACATGAGCTTTTAATTAGTGGTGGTCTTTCTCTCATGGGTATTCGGTTAAATATTTTCTCTGAAATTATAGTTTTTGATGCTCCTGTGTCAGCTGTAAAAATTAATTTCAGGCCTTTGATTTTGCCATTTACATAAACTCCATCATCTCTTGGAACTTTCCTTTTTATAATAATCATTTCACAGTCCTCTGATTTAGGTGGGTGGGAAAATTTTTCCAAAGTTTTGTTTTCATTTACAAATTGGTCATTTTCTGTTTGATTTCCTTGGACCAACCCTCGACTGGTAGGGTCAGTCGTAGCTAGTTTAAACCTTTATTTCCTGTGTTACTTGCATTGGGCTCTTGAGCCTTAATGGAATGATCCATTGTTTGGTAGTCTTTGTTCCACCTGAAGTGTGAAGGTTGTGCCCTCTGCTGAGGATTATAGTTACATGTAGCTTGAGAGGTGTTTTGCCCGCCAAAGAAATTTTCTTTTTGAGTTCTCCAGTTGGACGTTCTGCCTCTATTGAACGATGTTCCATTGTTGCTATTGTACTGGTTCTGTTGCCACACATGATTGTAAGCAGGTTTGCGTTGTGCAAAGTGTGGACAATGCCTCTTTATGTGGCCTGGAGAGTTGCATAAATAACAAATGGGTGGCTCTGCAGTAAAATTTCTGGGTTGACTTAATTTAGCGACATCACTGGACGCTTTTGTGATATTTTCAACTTTTTCTAAATTAGAAACAACTGCCAGCACCTTTTCGAATTTCTCATTACTGTTCTCATTTGATTGATTTTTAGATGCAGGTACTTTATTTGATATTTTAGCTGATTTTTCATTTCTACCAGTGACTTTAGTGTTTCTGAGAACACCTTTATTTCCTTTTCCCTTCTTTGTGACACTAATTTCATCATCAAAGTCTTCTGTTGAGCCGTCTGTGACTGAATTAATTTTTCGCGTTAATCTTTTATATTTTCTGTCATTGGAGTAGTCTCCCCTGTTCCTGTTTTAGGTTTCTATGAAGTTAATAACTTGAACATCAGCATCATCAATGCTGGTGGGTTCTTTAAAGAACTCCACTTGAAATCTTACTTCTTGATCGAGTAAGCCTCCAGAAATTTCCTGAGTAAATCTTCCTTCTTTGTTGCCATATATCTATTGGGGTATGCTTTATCATACAGCCTTTTCAAATCAACTGCAAATTCTTCAGTCCTTTCATGTGTCTGCTGATTGCGGTTCCGAAATCGTACTCCATAGGTTTTAGAAGTTTCTATTTTTCTGTACCTATTAGCTAATTCAGACACTAATTTCCTATAGTCTGACTGTACTTCATGGGTCAATTGCCCAAATACAAAATCTCCAGCTTGCCCTTGTAAACGAGGTAAAATTTCATCCAATTTGTCACTATCTGACCACCCTCGTCTATTTGCAACTTCGTCAAATCTGTTATACCAGACGTGCCAATCTTCCTTTCCGGAAAATACATGTAACTTACATGAAATTCCACATTTATAACTGGAAAGTGCTCTAGAATTCACTGTTGTTATGGGTGGACTCTGTGAGTTGTAGTCAATATCACTCACTTCGGTAGAGTCTTCGTCGCTGGACTCGTAACTGCGCACCGATCTGTAAATGGGATCTCTGGGTCTTGCAGTCCTGGTATCATCAGCCCCATTTCTTGTGATTCTCTCTTGAGTATCGTTATTCCCATTGGAGTTACATGTAATGTTTACCAACTCTTTAACTGCATCTCGAAATCCTTTAGTCATTTCATGTACCATTCCCCGCATTTCAAAAATCATGCGTTCGTTTTTACTGCAAGTATCCATAACCATTTCCTGTATATCAAAATTAAAAAGTCCTTTGTCGGTTGTTCTTGCTTCAGAACTTGCTTTCCATTTGACCATCTAGTCCCTCATCCATGCCCCGCATATTAAAATTCATGCGATCATCATTATACATACATGTGCTCATTCCCCGCATATTAAAATTATTGCGTTGCTTGTTGCTACGTGCAATCGCCCCCTGCATATCAATAGTCATGCGTTCATTTTCATTCGAGCATGTATCTAGTCCTATACCATGTTTATCACCAAGCTCTTCTCTTTCATGACTTCTTGTAGAAGTTTGATGTGCAGTTAAAATCTCTGTTTCATTTTTCTCAATTGCATTATCTGTTCTTGCTTCATTTTCCATTAATTCATTATTTTCATCTAAGGCACACTGGTCCAAGTTAGTTTCATCACCACTATCAGCCTGGGCAACTTCTACTTTATTTTTCTTACTCTTAACCATTTTATTTAAAGTTATATTTTCTAGTAAGACAGGTTCGTATCTCTGGATACAAATTAAATTAATTTTAATTCTTTATCTGTATCCTGTTGCAGCCTCGCCAAAATGTAACCGTATAGGATATGCAGTCTCCCAAGGGGACCTAATCTTCACTGTGGGGGAATCTGACTAGAAACCGGGGCATCAATGAAAGGTTCAATTTTTCCCTATGGGGGACTAGTTCTGAAATGAATCGAAGTAACTCTGTTTAAACTTAATTAATTAATATTTATTTAATTCACATCTCATTGTATAATTTATCGGGGGGTTATTTTTAGTTCCCCCATGACTGGAATCACCAGCTTATTTCATTTACAATAACTCAATATTTACAATTTACTGGAGTGACCAGCTGTAAATCAGCCAATTACGCTCTCATGTGGCTGGAGTGACCGGCTTCTTTATTTGATTGGATTGACCAGTTTTGTTTACAATTTCTCTCTTACTGGAACAACCAATTATATTTGAATCTCAATTAAACTGTTATGTGACCAGTTTGGCAGTGGGTGTAAACCTTTATATGCTAACTGACATAGTGCTAGAAGCCACTATGTGGCTTCAAAGGAAGTTCAAAGTGTCCAAGATAAAATCTTCACGTTAATTTCTTTTGTGTTTCCCAGTAATTCATAAGGATTAAAGATTGGTTCTATGATCTGCCTTATAACAAATTATCAGAGAGAGCCTGCAGGCACCCCCGGGTAACCCGCTATAAACAGATTATTTATCAGTAAAGCTCTGATCATCAATACTAATTTAGCACTCTACCAATCATATCCAATTCTAAGCTAGTTTTCTAAACCAAAATAACCAGTTGCAAAAGGGTTAATATATCTGGTTAAATAGTTATCAATTTTTATAAGTGCTAACAGTTCAGCCCAGTTGCAATCCTTCAGTAATTTACAGTTCTATAATAAATGGGACGGTTGAAGGACTCACACTGGAGTAACCAGTTTATGTGAGTTTTGGCAGGGTTAATTGAGATTCAAATGTAAGGCTTATACAATTAATCTAGTATCCTATTGATTTGAAGGGTTAATTGTCCCTTATTAAAATAGAATGATCCTGGGTAATTTTTCTGGTACGACCAGTGAGAATTTCTTTGCGTTAGCAGGGGTTAATTACAATTTTAATTTCGGACTTCACAGCAAGAGCTGTTATAGTAGATTCCTCTAATTCAGGATGGACTGTACCATTGCAAATTTCAACACACGCAACACTGTTTGACCTTGAGCACAATGGGCCTAATGAATAGTTATAAATCTCTGAAGAGGTTAATTTGTATTTGATTCTAGAATTTATAGTATGAATTTAATAAATCTCCATCATTTTTGATTAGGCTAAGTAATTGTGCCAATGATTTAACTTAAAAGTCTTAATAAAATAACGGTAACATGTTGCAGCTGGCCAGAATGCGCCTTCTTTCTGGCCCAGTGAAACATTGTACCGTCCACCGACTCGAGTCGTCGTACTGCACTAAGCTAGAGCAACAAGGGAATATTTTCCCTGGTTCCCATCTTAAAGTGCTACGAGATATACACCTTTTTTGTTTTAGGGTTGTTCTCGATCAAGTCGTGATATTTTGAGATAGTTATTTCTCGCTGGGAATAACCTGGCATTCAGAGTGTCAAATCGACGTCTGCGCTGGCTTTTATAGGTCAAGAATTCCACAATTTTTGTGGGGTCACGTGATAATACTCTCGACGTCAGTTCATTTCAGTTATTGATTGTGTTAAAGTTACTATGTAACTTTGGTGCCGGCATGTATTTTTAACATGCGCGAATGAATTATAAGAACATTTCTCGTTGCGAATTTCCCTTTTACTGCTGCAGATAAGCTGCTTTGCTATGATATTTCCAACTTTCCACATTGAAATGGTTAAAATGTAGGACACAGGGAACACCCGCAACGCGCATGACAGTGACCGAGTTTCGATTGAAAAGAGAAATGGCTGTGATCAAATTTGTGCCAATTTACCGTGAAAAAATGCCAATTTCTCAAATGGGATGATTTGTTTGGGACAATCATGGATCAATTTTAATCCACGATGATTCAAGGAAATAGCAACGAGGTATGTTCTTACATGACAGATTTGGTTTATACGTCAATTTCACTCCGAGGTGGAGACGGCAATTCATCCTTGAATTTTATACACGGAGATGCAAAATGCAACAAGATTGAAAGGCACTACGTATTCGAGAAGCAATTTAATTATTGTTTTGAGATTTTGATTGAATATGAAAGCCAACAGGTCCATTATTTCACAATATTTATGAAGGGATTTCATTGTAACTTGATAGGATGACTCCATATAATGTCTAGATGAAAATGTCCCCTTTTGGTCGCAATCCTTGAGCCGTGATTGCTGCCTGAGCCCAAAACCCGAAAACCTTTAGCATAGTCTATAGGTCGTATTTATGGAAGGATTTCATTGTAACTTGTTAGGTTGACTCCATATAATGCCTAGATGATGACATCCTCTTTTTATTCGTGATTGGTCAACTGTGACGGCTACAGAGGCCTGATTTGGGAAATATACTGAAATGTAAGATTTTATGTTTTAGTGATGCCGCCTTTTACAATCTTCCAGATGGTGGCTCCCAAGGAGGATTCATTATTTTCTTAGCTAATCAGCAGAATGTATTATCACCTATTGCTTGGAAATCAACAAAACTCAAAAGGATCCTTCTACTTGAGATGCATTTTAAATGAACTTTTGAATCAAGATATTGCTGAGGATGGTATACTTCCCATCATTTGTTTAATAGACAATAAATCATTAGTGGATTCCATTCATTCATCTTCATTGGTTCAAGACAAAAGACTAAGAATTGATATCAGTATATTACAAGAAATGATCACGAAAGGTGAAATTGACGACATCAAATGGCTTCCCAAAGATACCCAATTAGCTGACTGCTTAACCAAATGCAATGCATCCAGGTCGAAACTGCTTGATGCATTACAGCAGTCTTGCATCAAAATTTAGTCTTCAAGAATGATGCATCTGTAAATAGTGTACATTATAAATGCACAGAAAAGAAAACATTGGGAGACTGTTAATGTATAAATGTATAAAGTTCACACCAATGTGTATTGTACAGAACTGTAGAGACCATAGTATAGTCATCCAAGTATTTGTGTACATAACTGTATTATCTGTAACTAAGGTGAAGGTCATTAATGGAGTTTCTGGTCAGTGGATGTTGTGTTTAATTGAGTCCATATGATGGAAGGAAATATCAAATGTGATTGAAAACCTGCCACTAAATAGAGAGACATACAATATCAATGGAACATTAAAGGTATGCTACACATATTTACAACTACTACAGGGGCCCGAAGCCCGAAAACCTTTAGCACAGTCTACAGGTCATATTTACGAAGGGATTTCATTGTAACTTGATAGGATGACTCCATATAATGTCTAGATGAGAAAGTCCCCTTTTGGTCGTAATCCTTCAGCTGTGATGGCTGCCCGAGCCCAAAACCTGAAAATCTTTAGCATAGTCTTTTGGTCATATTTATCTGCAGAGTATATTTATGAATTTCCGTAAAAAGAGAGAAAAAAACATTGCCACAAGCAATGATCTTCAGACTTAGTGCATTTGTGCATTAACATCTTCCTTTGGCATGCCTCAAAGGGCACATTCATTATCAGGTTGTTTTGAAACTTTGTATGCTTATGCAAGGTGACAAAGATAGGAGCTATCAATTTTCTTTTCTTTTCCGTCAATAACTGTTGTTGTTAGCAAAAATCTGTGATTTTATTGCATTTGTGCATCAACATTCTTCTTTAACTTGGCCTACAGGCCACATTTATCATAGGATTGTTTTTGAACTTGGTGTGCTCATTAGGCGAGACCTTTAGATAAAAGCTATTGATTAGCATTTATTTCTGTGAAAAAAGTTGCCATTTACAATAAACTCTGAACTTACTACATTTGTGTATCAACTTTCTTCCTTTAGCCAGTCTTACAGTTTATATTTAAAAATGCATGGATTACTCTCTCGTTGTGCACACACAATGCTGTTATGTTGAAATTTCACCAAGTAACATTGGTACCAATGATCTTCAATTTTGCCATTTCACTTATAACTTACCAAGTTCTAGTTGGTCAAGTTGAGCTACAGTGTCATTGACACTTTCATTATTGATAACCTAGCATACAGGGAACAGAAATTAACATGTTCTCAATTATCACAGTTCTTGTCATATTTCATAATCCTTTCATAAACATTAAACATTATCCTTTTCATCAACAAAATACACAGCCAAGTTGAGCTACAGTGTCATTGACACTTTCATTCAGGAAAGGTGTGATGCAGTCACTCCCCCCCCCCCCCCCCCCCCCCCCCCCGCCCCCCTGTTATGCTGCTACTCGATATTTCTTTTTTCTTCCAAGAATCAGTTTTAATGTTTAATGTCAAATTTTAACCCTCAAGGGCCGATACAAGTGTCCTGAATTCCCACCAGTCCACAGCCTCTATACATTCTGTCACTTAGCAGTGATTCCTGTTAAGGCGGTCATGACTTAACTAGAAACCACTGTCTCGGTAATTTGTTTGTTGTAACCTCATCATAATAGCATGCAAGGGCACCTATTCTGAGGTTGTAAAAGTCAGAAAGAGGCCTTCAAGGGGTTAAAAAAAAAACAGAAATTAAAAATTATCTACAATGTCATGATAGAAATGGATTTTATGACAGTATGCAGTGGATGTTTTACTTTCATTTAATATGCAGGAGTTTTGGATGAATCGATATTCTGATGCTGAGAATTTACTGTTAAGTGGCCAAGAGAAAGTATGTGCAAAGGACTGAAAACAATTGAAAGTGTGTTTCAACCATTTAATCACCCAAAACATTTGAAAGAATACATTTGAAAACTTAGTTTTCAGTTAAACAAAATATTTTGAGAAATTAACAACAACTAAATAAGACATGCACAAGGAGTTAGAGTCAATTTCTCTCTCTGAGGAAGTTTTGTTCCGAAGGTGTTTTTCCCCATCACTCATTTGAATTGAATATTCTCTGACTCAGTGGATGACACCCTTTCCTGTTGTGGGGTATTTTGTTGTTGATTGACAAAAAGCTATCCATGACACATGGAGAGTTCTTTTTGTACAGAAACACTAACAGAGTAGAATCTCCACACAGATACTAAATCATGTTATAGGCCTATGAAAGAAACACTTTCAACTAAGAGGCATTCAAAAGTAATCCAAATGTCCTTTTGCTGGAGTGTGTTGTGTTCTCAGAGTCTTTTTACTGCAACTGAAAGGATAATGTATGGGTGTAAATCCCACTTCCCTGGTGCTTTAGCAGAGATCCCTACTCCTCGTTTAGGCTTACCTAACAAATATGACTGATCTCCATTCCATCTAGTTAGCCATTGCTAATCCTGCTTGCGTGGAGTCAGTATGTTGGGGAGCCTGACATTTGCTTGCCATTGCAAAAAATAAAAAAATTAGTTATTCAAGAATTTAGTTTTCAAATATCATCTGGTTTCCACGTTAGATAAAGGGTTAATTGAATACTCCTGTGAATCAAATATTTTTCACTTACAAAGTGTCTATTCAGTTAACAGATAGGGCACTGTGAAATCTCAAATTTCTGGTCAAATCAAATTCCAGGCCTTGCATTTTTGTCAGACTGAGGCTGATAGGCCAGTGATCAGTTCTATAAATTTATTCATAAGGCCTGTTAGTAGGCCTCTTGAGAATAACAGATTATCATTGAGTTAAAAAGATGAAAGGCCCCAAAATTGCTGAAGTAGGCCTCTACTTATACTTTTTTATGCCTTTTGATTGGCCATGACATTATTTCAAAATGCAAGGCCTGAAATTAAGAATCTAAATAGGCAGAGGATTTTGACACAAATCAAATTTCACGGCTTATCAAATTATAAATATTGCACCTTATTACAACCACAAATATTTTTAATCTTATCTCAGGAAGTGCTGTTGCTCAGTAGGTAGAGATGCAGGCAGCAAGCCGGGAGGTACTCTGTTCGAAGTCACACCTGCGGCAGCTGCATTGTGTCCTTGGGCAAGACACTTAATCCCAATTGCCCACATAGGGGCAGGGTGGCATTATGTACTAAAGCGTACTGCATGTCGATGGAGCACTTATCTTCAACCAATGCTAACCCTCCTTGTGTGGAGTTAAAACGTTGGGAAGTCTTGACAGTTGCTTGCCATTGCTTGATGGTTCTTTCCAGGTATGCCGGCTTCCTCCACCTGTAAAACTGTCTCATGAGATGACCCTGGTTGTCAAAAGTGTCATTAAACCCCAATAAATAAATATAAATAATCTTATCTCAAGTAGTGTATTGAGTAGAAACTCGTTTGAGAAAGACAATAAAAAATGCAGAATATCCCAGAGTGGAAACAAAGTAGTTTTGGAAGCAGAACATCCTTGAACTCTTCTTCATGAATGATCACAATGGCATTTTCATTTTTTGTAGATTCCGTTACATACACAACACAGTCAGATGATGGCCAATACAACTATTATATCAATATCTGTAAGGAGTTGGGTATAGGATGTGGTACTTCACCTGAAGCCAGGTCGCAAACTGTTGTTTGTCAAGAGAAACCAAAAGAACCATCATTTGCAAAAAGTTTAGGTCGATTAAATACCCAAGTTTTGAAGTATGTATGTTTTTATATATAAAGAAAATCCCCCTTTCAGTCATGATATTTATAATTTTGTTCTTTGCTCTCTCTTTCAAAGGCCTGAAGATTTTATATAAACTTTTCTGATATTGTAACCAGCAGTTTAGTAGTATGATCACAAAAGTGGTATTTTTGTCGATCAGATGATGATCGGAATGATGTTCTTAATACAAGTGGGGTTGAGATTTCCTATTTTCATAATCATTAGGTTTAAGCATTTCTTTCCCGAAAAGTGAGATTCAAAATAAGAAATTTGGACTAGATAGAGACCCAGTCAGGATCCAGTTCTCTGTCTGTGTTGTAAACACAGTACTGTACTTGTGCAGTAATAAGAGAGTGAAATATGATAAATTTGAAGTAATTTGTATCTTTTTATACTATAACCCAATGGCCCAGACTTGCTGGTGCTAACTCTAAAATATTGAGGGCCAAACACAAATTTTGCCGCCCCCCCCCCCCCAATCCCCCAAATTTGCATGCAAAACCAAAAATTAGAAGTGCTATCTGGTCCTCCATACATTTACTCTCTGCGCATGTGCAGACACCAGGAAGTAACCGGAAATGGTGCCAAGATCATTCTTTGTTTGGCCCTCAGTCAGATAACAACAAACTGACTTCTGTTCTTTTAAATCTCAGTTTATAATGATGCCAGACACAAATCAATGATTAATTTGGTGGATCCAAGGGCACAGCTGGATGAAGGAAGGAAGAAATGGTGGTTTGAAACGTTCAGGGCTGTAACTTTATAATATTTATAAAAATTAGTTCATGTTTCCCAATTTTGGGACATGGGCCTGACATCATCATTATTGATAATGATTTTTCCACTGTTTGTTAAGTATTCCTTCCCTACCCTTCCTTAAAGCCCCCCCAGTTAAACTCCCAAGCTTTTTGGCCTGTTCTATTGAAATTTTTTTATAAAATTTCTTGGGAGTTTAACGTGTTACACAAAATGTTTATTCTGTATATCCCCATGGTTATGTCCTCACCCTAGGGGTGTTAATGCGTTTTGGTCATGCATCATACATCCGATGTATCGTTTTTTCTTCTGATAAAGATCTTGCTTTACATCGGATAGTTCCAAAATCTGTTACTGACTTTGGGCCGTGTTGCCTGGGGTCTTATTTCCGGTTTTCATTCTGACATTGTTTACATTGACAACACTCTATTTATATATGTAGTTTCCTATTTATTATATGGTAAGGACTGTTGTAAGATACATTAAATATTCAGGTAGTGTAGCAATTAATTTTTTGGATAGAAAAATAATTTTTGTCCACACTTGGGCTCTATCGGGATACATTTCGGCTGTTTGTTCCCTTTGGGAACTTGGGCTCTTGTCAAAATATTTCGAAAATTTTTTTTGTGTAAATTATTTTTCGATTTATATTTTGAATGTTATTTGTTATGTATTTTTTTATAATATTTAATGTGGAGTTGGTGGGAGTACGATCGACTTAGTTTGCTTCATTGTGAAAGCATGTTGCTGAGTAAGCAAGACGAGGAAGCCTTTCCTCTGATTTACATGTTGGTTGCCTTGCTTGTAGTTGATGTACTCTGACTAATTCTTGCTCAACATGTGTCGCATGAGATGACAAACGTTGGAGATGTGTGTCATGGTACGTCGTTAGCGAGAGGCCACTGCTGGTCCTCTCGCAGTGAGAGGCCACTGCCGGTCCTCTTGCCAAAAAGACGCTCTAGTTTTTTAGTTTCTATTTACAGAGCAAGAAGAACATGGTGATGTTTACGTGACGCCATCAGAGAGTGTGGTTCCGTCGTCGCATTTGGATAGTCAATTAGAGCTAGCGGCTAAAGTGCTCACGAATATTAGACAGGGCAATGAACCACAGTGTGGTTTCAGCTCCCTGTCACCAGTTATTATTTTATAGTGCTCGCTCTATCCTTTCTACTCTCCTCGACTGCAACAGACACACCCTGCGTCACGGTACCCACTGTAGCGGTGTTTTGAAAGTGGATCACACCCATATCTCAGGTGTGGTATGACATATGGACCTGGGACCAACACCAAATGAGTCAACACTCGATGGAGATTCAAAATATGGGTCAAGGTCGTGGGGGTCACCCAGGGGTCATTGAGTGCATTTTTAGCTCAACTTGACAAAGTCAAGCTGAGCTATTGCCATCACTTCTCGTCCGTCGGCGTACGTACGTACGTACATTAGTACGTTAGTATGTTAGTACGTTAGTACGTACGTCCACAATTTCCTTTGGCACACCTCACAGGTCGCATTTATGATCAGATTACTTTGAAACTTCTTATGCTTGTTTGGGGTGACCTCTAGATGGGAGCTATCGATTTTCTTCAATTTCCGTCAAAAAATGTTGCCGCGGCCAACATTCTTAGAACTTAGTTTAGTCAAACCACAATATTTCCCTTTGGCACACCCTACAGGGCACATTTATGATTTGATTGCCTTGAAACCTGATACGCTTATTTAGGGTGACCTCTAGATGGGAGCTATCGATTTTCTTCAATTTCCAGCAAAAAATGTTGCCACAGCCAACGTTCGTAGAACTTAGTTTAGTCAGACCTCAATATTTCCATTTGGCACTCCCTACAGGATACATTTACAATCAGATTGCTTTGAAACCTGGTATGCTTGTTTGGGGAGACCTCTAGATGGGAGCTATCGATTTTCTTCAATTTCTGTCAAAAAATGTTGCCGCGGCCAACGTTCTTAGAACTTAGTTTAGTCAGAAGACTCAATATTTCCCTTTGGCACACCCTACAGGGTACATTTATGATCGGATTGCTTTGAAACCTGGCATGCTTGTTTGGGGTGCCCTCTAGATGGGAGCTATCAATTATCTTCAATTTCTGTCAAAAAATGTTGCCGCGGCCAACGTTCTTAGAACTTAGTTTAGTCAAACCACAATATTTCCCTTTGGCACACCCTACAGGGCACATTTATGATTTGATTGCTTTGAAACCTGGTATGCTTATTTAGGGTGACCTCTAGATGGGAGCTATCGATTTTCTTCAATTTCTGGCAAAAAATGTTGCCACGGCCAACGTTCGTAGAACTTAGTTCAGTCAGACCTCAATATTTCCCTTTGGCACACCCTACAGGGCCCATTTATGATCAGATTGCTTTGAACCTGGTATGCTTGTTTGGGAAGACCTCTAGATGGGAGCTATCGATTTTCTTCAATTTCTGTCAAAAAATGTTGCCGCGGCCAACGTTCTTAGAACTTAGTTTAGTCAGAGGACTCAATATTTCCCTTTAGCACACCCTTCAGGGTACATTTATGATCGAATTGCTTGGGGTGACATCTAGATGGGAGCTATCGATTTTCTTCAATTTCCGTAAAAAAATGTTGCCGCGGCCAACATTTTTAGAACTCAGTTTAGTCAGACCACAATATTTCCCTTTGGCACACCCTACAGGGCACATTTATGATTTGATTACTTTGAAACCTGGTATGCTTGTTTGGGGAGACCTCTAGATGGGAGCTATCGATTTTCTTCAATTTCCATCAAAAAATGTTGCCGCGGCCAACGTTCTTAGAACTTGGTTTAGTCAGAAGACTCGATATTTCCCGTTGGCACACCCTACAGGGCACATTTATGATCGGATTGCTTTGAAACCTTTCATGCTTGTTTGGAGTGACCTCTAGATGGGAGCTCTCGATTTTTTTCAATTTCCATCAAAAAATGTTGCCGCAGCCAACATTCTTAGAACTTAGTTTAGTCAGACCACAATATTTCCCTTTGGCTCACCCTACAGGGCTCATTTATGATTAGATTGCTTTGAAACCTGATATGCTTGTTTATGGTGACCTCTAGATGGGAGCTATCGATTTTCTTCCATTTCCGTCAAAAAATGTTGCCACGGCCAACGTTCTTAGAATTTAGTCTAGTCAGACCCCAATATTTCCCTTTTGTACACCCTACAGGGCACATTTATGATCAGATTGCTTTGAAACCTGGCATGCTTGTTTGGGGAGGCCTCTAGATGGGAGCTATCGATTTTCTTCGGTTTCTGTCAAAAAATGTTGCCACTGGCAAAAAAACTGACATTGGTCCCAATGATCTTCAATTTTGCAAATTCATTTATAACTTACCAAGTTCAAGTTTGTCAAGTTGAGCTACAGTGTCATTGACACTTTCATTCATAATTGCTGGAAATCACATTTTTTGACCCCCTAAAGCATTCTTGACGTACACACATACAATTTTACGTTAAAAAAGTGGGCATGGCCAAAATTTTTGAAAGTGGGTCACGCCCATATCTCATGTGTGATATGATGTATGGATCTGGGACCAACTCCAAATGAGTCGATACTCGATGGAGATTCAAAATATGGTCAAGGTCACGGAGGTCACTTAGGGGTCATTGAGTGCATTTTTAGCTCAACTTGACAAAGTCAAGCTGAGCTATTGCCATCACTTCTCGTCCGTTGGCGTACGTACGTACGTACGTACGTTAGTACGTACATCCACAATTTCCTTTGGAACACCTCACAGGTCGCATTTATGATCAGATTACTTTGAAACTTCTTATGCTTGTTTGGGGTGACCTCTAGATGGGAGCTATCGATTTTCTTCAATTTCTGGCAAAAAATGTTGCCTCGGCCAACGTTCTTAGAACTTAGTTTAGTCAAACCACAATATTTCCCTTTGGCACACCCTACAGGGCACATTTATGATTTGATTGCTTTGAAACCTGATACGCTTATTTAGGGTGACCTCTAGATGGGAGCTATCGATTTTCTTCAATTTCCGGCAAAAAATGTTGCCACGGCCAATGTTCTTAGAACTTAGTTTAGTCAGACCTCAATATTTCCCTTTGGCACACCCTACAGGGTACATTTATGATCAGATTGCTTTGAAACCTGGTATGCTTGTTTGGGGAGACCTCTAGATGGGAGCTATCGATTTTCTTCAATTTCTGTCAAAAAATGTTGCCGCGGCCAACGTTCTTAGAACTTAGTTTAGTCAAACCACAATATTTCCCTTTGGCACACCCTACAGGACACATTTATGATTTAAATGCTTTGAAACCTGGTATGCTTATTTAGGGTTACCTCTAGATGGGAGCTATCGATTTTCTTCAATTTCCGGCAAAAAATGTTGCCGCGGCCAACGTTTGTAGAACTTAGTTCAGTCAGACCTCAATATTTCCCTTTGGCACACCCTACAGGGCCCATTTATGATTAGATTGCTTTGAAACCTGGTATGCTTGTTTGGGGAAACCTCTAGATGGGAGCTATCGATTTTCTTCAATTTCTGTCAAAAAATGTTGCCGCGGCCAACGTTCTTAGAACTTAGTTTAGTTAGAAGACTCAATATTTCCCTTTGGCACACCCTACAGGGTACATTTATGATCGGATTGCTTTGAAACCTGGCATGCTTGTTTGGGGTGACATCTAGATGGGAGCTATCGATTTTCTTCAATTTCCATCAAAAAATGTTGCCGCGGCCAACGTTTTTAGAACTCAGTTTAGTCAGACCACAATATTTCCCTTTGGCACACCCTACAGGGCACATTTATGATTTGATTGCTTTGAAACCTGGTATGCTTGTTTGGGGAGACCTCTAGATGGGACCTATCATTTTTCTTCAATTTCCATCAAAAAATGTTGCCGCGGCCAACGTTCTTAGAACTTGGTTTAGTCAGAAGACTCGATATTTCCCTTTGGCACACCCTACAGGGTACATTTATGATCGGATTGCTTTGAAACCTGGCATGCTTGTTTGGGGTGACCTCTAGATGGGAGCTATCGATTTTCTTCAATTTCTGTCAAAAACTGTTGCCGCGGCCAACATTCTTAGAACTTAGTTTAGTCAGACCACAATATTTCCCTTTGGCTCACCCTACAGGGCTCATTTATGATTAGATTGCTTTGAAACCTGGTATGCTTATTTACGGTGACCTCTAGATGGGAGCTATCGATTTTCTTCGGTTTCTGTCAAAAAATGTTGCCACTGGCAAAAAAACTGACATTGGTCCCAATGATCTTCAATTTTGCCATTTCATTTATAACTTACCAAGTTCAAGTTTGTCAAGTTGAGCTACAGTGTCATTGACACTTTCATTCATAATTGCTGGTAATCACATTTTTTGACCTCCTAAAGCATTTCTGACATACACACATGCATTTTTTACATGGCGTGGCCAAAATTTTGGAAAGTGGGTCACACCCATATCTCAGGCATGGTATGACATATGGACCTGTGATTAGGGCTGCACGATATTCGGATTTCAATACCGGTAACGATATTTTAAAAAATATCGCGATATACCGGTATATCGTCAAGTTCAAAACACGTAAGATGCTCACCCAAATTGTCCCAGCATTTTTTGGACAATAATTACGTTTTAAAAGCATTGAAATAATAAGCATAGTAACTTGTCTTAATTCATTCTTGTATAAATATTTGGAAATAAACTTCATGATGGCATAACAAATATTGTTTATTTTGAGTCGATAATTTCAAATAAATATATACTATTTGATCCATCGCTTTACAAAACAAAAACGCTTAACCTGCGTGTTGTCGTATACTTGTGAATAGATCACCACTAGAGGGCGTTTGCCATGTACTGGTTAAGCAGGACGCCGCTAGAGGGCTAGGAGTTTGTACACTTTTCCACAAATGAAAGCAGTCAGTTTTGTCATGCGGTATCACAAACAGCTGAAACACACATGCTCGATAGGCACGTTTTGATGAACCGTTGAACCACCTCGTGCAGTGGGTGAATGCTGGCGAATGCTGGCGATGTATAAATACTATTTCAATATTAAATCACTCTTAAAAATTTCAAAATTGCTGGAAATCACATTTTTTTTATCCCCTAAAGCATTCCTGACGTACACAAGTGCATTTTTAACATTAAAATAGTGGGCGTGGCCAAAATTTTTAAAAGTGGGTCACGCTCATATCCCAAGCGTAGTATTGTGAATGGACCTGGGACCAACCCCAAATGAGTCGACACTCGATGGAGATTCAAAATATGGATCAAGGTCACTGAGGTCACATAGGGGTCATTAAGTGCATTTTTCATAATTGCTGGAAATCACATATTTTTATACTGTACCAATGACCCAGACATAGCTGGTGCTAACTCTTAAAAATGTAGGGCCAAACACAAATTTTGCCCCCCAATCCCCAAAATTTGCATCTAAAACCAAAGAAATCATGTCCTGAATGGCCCTCCATACTTCGCCTCCACTGCGCATGCGCAGTGTCAAGGACGTCCTGAAATTGGCGCCATTAATCATTCTTTGTTTGGCCCTTCATCAGTTAACATCTGACTGATCTTTGTGCTTGTAAATCTCAGTTTAAATGATGCCAGACACATAAATATTAGAGAAATGGTGGTTCTAATTAGGATATAGAAGGAGGAGAGGAAAAATGAGTGACAGAAAATAATCAGGGCTGTAACTTAAAATTTTTTAATGAAATTGTGTTAAGTTATCTATTTTCGAGGCAACGGCCTGTTGTGGTCATTATTGCTATAATGTTACACTGCTTGTTCAGTGTTTTCCTCTCTCCCTTTCCTTTAAGTCCCCCCTTGCTATTCTCCCATGCTTTTGGCATATTTTCTGTAATATTATTACTAAAATTTCTTGGGAGTTTTAGCTGGATAACAGAATGAATTCTGTTCTTTTCCCTATGTTTACATCTTCACCCTTGGGTGTTTAGGCGTAGTGTTCTGCATCTACCATCTGATGTTCTGTAGTTTCTTCCCTGGAAGTCTCTGTTTTGCATCAGATAGTGTATTATTGGTAACTGATTTCGGGCCAGGGTTATCAGTGCCTGGAGTCATGTTTCTGGTGTTTTTACACTTCTTGTTTACATTGACAATAGCCTCTGTGTGAGGGGGATTTCTTGAAAATAATATCTTGATGTTAGTTTAATCATAACTAGATACATTATTATTATTCGTAAGTGTTGCATTAATTTTTTAAAATATTTTTAAAATTTTTGTCCACACTTAGGCTTGGGATCCATTGGGGCTCAACGTTACTTTTCAGAAACTTGGGCATTTCTGAAAAAATATTTTTTCAAAAAATTTTATGATTTCAATTATTTTTTCTATGTTAATGGATCATGTTATTATGTATTTTGATTTGCAGGGGTTGGTGCGAGTACTAGGACTTTGTTTTCTTTTCACATTGAAAGGATATTGTTCAATTGGATTAAGAGGAAATCTTCCTCTGACCTTCATAATCATTGTATAAATGTAGTCAGTGTACTCGCACTAACCCCTATTCAGTATGTGTTATTTTCGATGACAACATGGGAAGCGTGTGTCACGGTATGTTAGCGGGGAATTGGCCATGCCGGTCCTTTCCCCGCAGGGTCACTCTAGTTTATCAATCTCTATTTCAGACGATCAAGAACAGGGTGATGTATCCATGATGTCTTCCAAAAGTGTGCCTCCGTCGTCACAATTAATGAAGAGCTAGCGGAAAAGTGCTCATGGAAATACGTCAATTGCCTAAGAGGACCCTAGTAGGTTCGACGGCCTTTGACGTCCGCTAGCTCGCCCGGTGTAGCGTCCATTCTTCGAATGGTTCGGCAGCCGGGTTCGTCCGTTGCGGTCTAGAAAGGAGTTTTGGGTGATGCGAGCACTATAAACATCCATGTGCACACCCAGTGACGGCGGATTAGAGGGGAGAATGGAGGAAGCCTTTTAGTCCGGTTCATAGCTCGTCCAGGCCCAGCCGGGCTGCGAGCGAGAGAGGCCCCTCTCTCGTACAACAACATCTGGCCCCAGATGTTGTGGTACAAATGTTTCGCATTTGGAGCATACGTCCGCCACTCGGGACGCTCCGTTATATAGACAGTCCAGAGAGACTGTCAATAAGGCTTCCTCATTCTCATGGCAGCGCACACGACCGCACCTTGGCTACATGACCTCGGATATCCAGTCAACTTCGCCAATCAGAGAATCCGCGACAACCAGGTCACGCCATCAGGTAGCCAGGGACACGAGGCCTGTAGACTCCGGACGTTCGCATAAGAAAAGTATGCAGGAGTCAACGTACACGGAGCTTCCAGCGGCAAAGCATCGTAAGACCACTACTGCACAGGCCTCAGTGACGGACGTGCTATCCCAAATAGCACAACTTATTGCAGCATCCCAGCAACGACAGAATCTCTGTCGCATCATGTAATATCCGACGACGCTGGGTCGGGACGCTCCGCTGAAGCATCAGGTACGGACGTCCGAAAACTTCATAGGGTCCGACAGGATGGCAAAAGGGATTCGGAGGATTTCGAGCTTTCCCTTTTGGAACAACATAAGCTGCTGTATATGTCATCCGGCTTTATCTTCTTGAGGTTGTTTTGTCGGACCAGAATGCTGCGATGCCGGATAACAGACTGATAGCGTCGGTGGACACAAAAATTTTTGGATCGGTTCAGGGACATGTCCCTCAGTTCCGACACAGTCCAATAATGTCACAGGAACTTTCGAATTATTGAACGACGCTATTTATATATATATATGCTTGCTATTAACAAGCAAGTCTGGTTTCTTGTTCGCAAAGTTACTGAGATGTCTTTCAAAAGTGTGCCTCTGTCGTCATAGTTAAATGATGAGCTAGCGGCAATAAGTGCTCATAGAATACGTCAATCGCCTAAGAGGTCCCTAGTAGGATCGACGGCGTTGACATTCGCTAGCTCACCCGGTGTAGCGTCCATTCATCGAATGGTTCAGCATCCGGGTTCGTCCGTTGCGGTCCAGGAAGGAGATTTGGGTGATGTGAGCACTATAATAGACAATAGTACACACCCAGTGACGACGGATTAGAGGAGAGATCGGAGGAAGCCTGTTAGTTCGGTTCCTAGCTCGTCCAGGTCCGTCCGGGCTGCGAGCGAGAGAGGTCCCTCTCTCGTACAACAACATTTGGGACCGGATGTTGTGGTACAAACGTTTCATATTCGGAGCATACGTCCGCCGCTCGGGACGCTCCGTTATATAGACAGTCCGAAAGACTGTCGATAATGGTTCCTCATCCTCACGGCAGCGCACATGACCGCAACTTGGCTACGTGACCTCGAGTATCTGGCCAGCTTCGTCATTCAGTGATTCCACGGCGAACAGGTCACACCATCCGGTAGCCAAGGGACATGAGGCCTGTACACTCCGGTCGCTCGCATAATAGAAGTATACACGGGGTAACAAACACGGAGCTTCCAGTGGCAAACCATCGTAAGACCGCTTCTCCACAGGCCTCAGTGACGGACGGGCTATCCAAATAGCACAGCTTATCGCAGCATCCCAGCAAATGACAGAATCTCTGTTGGATGAGGAATAATCCGACGACGCTGGGTCGGTTTGCTCCGCTGATGCATCAGGTACGGACGACCGAACACTTCATAGGGTCTGACAGGATGGCGAAAGGGATTCGGATGATTTCGAGCTTTCCCTTTCGGAACAACAGAAGCTGCCATACATTTCTTCCGGCATTATCTTCCAGAGGTTGTTCCATCGGACTAGAATGCTGCGATGCTGGATAAGAGACTAATAGCGTCATTGGACACAGAGTTTTTGATCGGTTCAGGGACATCGTCCCTGAGTTGCCGACACAGTCCAATAATATCACTAGAACTTTCAAATTATTGAACGACGCTATATATATATAAGCTTGCTACCAAAACACGCTAGTCTAGTTTCTTGTCCGCAAATGCTCTAATCTGCCTTTCATCAATTCTATGGAATAATTTGAAATGGCAGGACAGGATATACTGAGAGTTCCTCTGCGTCTAGACGACGAGGCTGAAGACTGCGTATTGTCTTTTTTGCCGTCTATGTCAATTCCAACCACGACGTTGGAAACGACAGTGATGTCTAATAGACTTAACTTAGACGCTTTATCATATGTAGACCACCTTACTCAGGTGTTATCATTACATCTTCAAGAGAAAGAATTCCAGGATATAATTCTTAATGAGATTTCTTTCAAGGGCAGTAGTTTTCCACGTATAACTCCGTCCTTCAGTGGCAACCTGGAGTTGGTTAAATGTGACGCAGCCCTATCTACATCCACGCGCGTGGATAGTAAGGTGAAGAACTCTCTCAGAGTCGCTTCGGTCTCGGAGAAGCTTCTCTTCGACGGCAACCTTTCAGCAATCTATGAATTGCTCGATATACACGTTCTCTTGTCAATCAAGTGTAACAAGAGATTCAGACTTGGGCAAACATTCGGTGGTTGACTCAGAGAGTTCCACTGTAGTTGCCGGATCCGAGTTTTTCGATTATGACGGATGCCAGTCAAACAGGTTGGGGCACAATATTGATCCCAACGGATTCGAAGTGCCAGGGTCTTTGGGTTCCGCAGTTTTTAGGCAAGCACTTAACTTCCAAGAAATGATATTATTTTGGCTTGAACTACGTCATTGGATGAACTTTATTCAGTAACGCATGTCCAAATCCTGTCCGATAATACGACAGTAGTTGCGTATATCCGGAACCAGGGAGGCACTCATTCGGTTCCGTTATTGAATTTAACAGAAAGAATCCTTCTGTTTGTTATAGAACACCAAGTTCTGTTTCGGTACATCATATTCTGGGTCGTCTGATTGTATTAGCAGACTCCCTTTCACGTAAGGGTCGATTGTTGCCGTCAGAATGGACTCTCAACAAACAGGTATTCAATCAGATTTGCTACCAATGGGAGCGCCCAGTGATAAATTTATTTGCGACACAACTCACCAATCAATTGCAGACGTATGTGTCATCATGTCCGGATCCCTGAGCATATGTAGTTTACGCTCTATCGATCTAGTAGGACGGAATGATAGGATATGCGTATCCTCCAGCGCTGTTGATTCAGCTAGTATTTCTAAGATAATACATTCACAATACAATTCTGTTGGTAGCATCTCTGTCTCCACAGAGACCGTGGATAAATTTACTTAGGTGTCTGCTGTGGGACTTACCGCGAAAACTTCCTCCACGAGAGGATCTTCTTTCGCTGGTGAAATCGTGTCAACTTCATCACAACCCGCAAGGTCTCAAACTTCACGTATTCCGTTGTACGGTCCTTCTTGCACGGCAAGCATTTTACAGGACGAGCAGTGGATGCGATTTCTAACTGTAGGAGGACCTCCTTTTCGCTATATTATGCGGCTAAAGTGGAGGGTCTTCCGTCGTTGGTGTAGGGATCTTTATGTTGATATTTTTGATCCCTCCATACCGGACATTGCAAACTTTCTAGTATACTTGTTTGACGAGATCAACTGCAGCCAGTTACTATTAAAGGTTATAGGTCTATGTTATCTGATACCTATGCACACCATGATAGTTTACAATTGAGTCTAATGTCTCTTTATCTAAGTTAGTTAGAAACTTTTCGATAAACAGACCTAGAATCCTTAGATTAATTCCTATACGGAATTTAGCTTGGGTTCTTATTAAACTAAGCAACCATGTGAACCTCTTGAGACAGTAGTTTCAAATTCTGGCCTTTTAAGACAGCAATTCTCTTAGTCTTCTCTTCTACTGAAGAGTCAGTGAGCTTCATGCACTATCGGTGGACAATTCTCACTTTCGTAGTATCGGAAACTCTATTACCTTTACTACTAATGTGGATTTTTGGTTAAGAATCAGGCTCCTAATAAATATCCGGAACCTATTGTTTTTAAGGTCCTTCCATCTTCGAACGGGCATAGGCCTTTACTCTGTCCGGCTAGACCTTTATGTATTTATTAACAGATCTCAGTTTATCAGTAAGGACGTAAAGCTTCTTCTGTCTCTGATGCCTAATAGAAAGGTCATTACGGTCCATTCTATTGCTAAATGCATTCAATTAACTATCGGTACTGCTTAGGATAATCTATCCTTAACTCAGCAGTCTGTGCTTAAGATTTCGGCTCATGAAGTAAGAGCTTTTCTACATCTTAGGCTTACGTAAATAGTGTTGCTATTATAGATTTAATGAAGGTTGCATATTGGTCTCAGCCATCCACGTTCACGAATTTTTATCTCAGAAATATCGAGTCCATTTCTGGAGGCCTGCATTGTTTAGGTCCATTATCGGCTGCTCAGAATGTCGATCGCTTAACAACTGCAACTATAGCTATGTAGGCTTTCTGGTCTGGCAGTGACTCCGTCCTGCTGCCCTCTTCGCTCTGGGCTATTTGACCCAGGGCAAGGGGAAGGGGGGGGGGAGGGTGTTCCCTTGGGTCATCTGTTTTATTATGAAAACAAGGGGATACCTCCTCCGGAGTCAGTAATTCTGAGCTGTTACTGGGATGGTTTTAAAGTGAAAAGTTTATGTTTTTTAAAAATTCATTCATGTCATAGTTTTAAAGTATAGCATTTGAATATGTCACGTGTCAAACGGGCGTTATTGTACTATCCTCGGACACTTTTAAAAGAGTATAAAGAGTCTCAATTCTCTGGACTAACTTTATTTATTGGCTTACTTTAAAAATAATTAGTATAAGAATTATACTGGATGTTAATAGAGAATATGGATGTTATGATGCTCAATTATTGAAGGTATTGTGTTTTTCTAATTTATCATAAATAAGAAAGATACATGTAAAGCCCAATACTCCTTTTCTCGTCGAGGGGATGACTCTATTTTATATAGTTGAGCTTATTGGATTTTCCTCTACGTCCTAGGCCCTCCAGGCTTTTTACTATTCAGCTATGTCTGGGTCATTGGTACAGTATAAAAATGTAAAAAAATTTATAGTAATTTATATATTTTTTTATACTTACCAATGACCCAGACGGGGATGGCCCTCCCAGGAGTTGGGAACTCATACCTCCCCGCTGAGGACATAGCGCTTACCAGGCACTGATTGTAAGAATGATTAATGGCGCCAATTTCGGGACGTCCTTGACACTGCCCATGCGCAGTGGAGGTGAGGTATGGAGGGCCATTCAGGACATGTTTTCTTTGGTTTTAGATGCAAATTTTGGGGATTGGGGGGCAAAATTTGTGTTTGGCCCTACATTTTTAAGAGTTAGCACCAGCTATGTCTGGGTCATTGGTAAGTATAAAAAATATATAAATTACTATAAATTTTTAACTTTTTAACCTCTAAAGTATTCCTGACGTACACACATGCATTTTGACGTAAAAAAAAGTGAGCGTGGCCAAAATTTTTGAAAGTTGGTCACGCCCATATCTCAGGCGTGGTATGACGTATGAACCTGGGACCAACACCAAATGAGTTGACACTTGATGGAGATTCAAAATATGGGTCAAGATCACGGAGGTTACCAAAGGGTCATTGAGTGCATTTTTCATAATTGCTGGAAATCACATTTTTTGAGCCCCCAAAGCATTCCTGAGGTCCATACATGCATTTTTACATTAAAAAAGTGGGCATGGCCAGAAATTTTGAAAGCGGGTCAGGCTCATATCTCAATCATGGTATGATGAATGGACCTGGAACTAATACCAAATGAGTCGACACTTGATGGAGATTCAAAATATGGGTCAGGGTCACAGAGGTCACCTAGGAGTCCGCCTGAAAGAGGTCATCAAAGTCATCAAGTACAAATTATTCAGAAAGACTAGGAAATGCATTTTATTACACCTTAATGCATTTCTAAAGTTTATGAACGTATTTTATCACTCAAATTAGTGGGTAGAGCCAAAAATGTCCATTTCTGATTCGTGTATCAAACCCTTGAATGCTGGTCACGTATATGCCTTTTCTGGTTTCTTAAAAAAATTGTTCTGATTCCAGTATGAATATCTGTAAATACTATTAACAAAAATCCATTTCTGCTTTGTTTAAAAATATTTTACTCCTGAAAATAAGCCTCCATAAATTCTCTTTCTCTATAGTTCATTCCTGATACTTTAAGCCTTTTCACACAGACTGAATTTTCTGGGTGCAGTAAATTCTGTTTCTCTAGTGATTAAACTCACTTTTGTGCTTTCACAACTCGACATTGGATCGCTGATCCTATCAGGTTTTTTTATGGTAATCATTTAGTCGGTAAAAGCAAGCATTCGAGTGATCGACTATGCGACAAGCATAGATCTAAGGATCCGTTCTTTCATGTCTTGGTATATCCGGCATTCAGAAAGTACCTACGGTTCATCGTCCAAGGGATAGTATTTCAGTTCCGAGTAATGTGCTTCGGTCTGAATCTAGCATCCTGGGCTGTCAATCGAATAATGAACTCGGTAATGTCTCACAACAATCTGGTTCATCTGCCATTATCCAGAGCCAAATTAGTCAGTTGTTATGCTCGCTTTTGTCTACTCTTAGACTCATTAACAGCGAGAAATTTTATGCGATTGATGGGGTTGTGCAGAGTGGCTATGCATCTTATTGAGATGGGTCGCTTATGCACACGTCCCCTCCAGTTATTCTTTACCCAGAACTGGAGTGTGAAGACGCATTCACTCAAGACCAGTATTGTTTTCACAGATCTAGTAAACAAAAGGTACATATTGGGGCAGATATTCAGTGGTTAACTCAAAAAGTTCTGCTGCAACTGCCAGATCCAGCTTTCATGATTATGACGGGTATGGGTCAATAGTTTGGGGCATGGCCCTGAGTCCGACATACTCGAAATGCAGGGGTCTTGGGACCCTCAGTTCCTGGGGAAACACATAAACATCAAAGAATGATGTCACGTTTGTTCAGATATTTTTGGACAACTTGATAGTGATAGCTTACATTAGGAAGCAGGGTGGCACCCATTCATTTCCATTATGATACCTAACAGAGAAGATTTTTCATGTTCATCTCTCTATCCGTCATATACCAGGTTGTCTGAACGTACTAGAAGACTTGCTCCTTGGAAAGGTCGTCTGTTTCATTTGCATTGGACGCTCAACAAGCGAGTATTTCAACAGTTTTGCTACTAGATAGTTCAGTTTGCAATGCACCGGAACAATTAGTTACCGTCATTTGTGTCGCCATGCCCAGACCATTGAGCTCATGCAGTAGACGCTCTGCAGAATTCATGGGGATGAATGATAGGATACGCATATCCTCCAATTCATTTGATTCAATAGATTACGTTTAAGATTAAACAGTCTCGTTGTGAATCCTACAAGTAGCATCTCTGTTGTCACAGAAACCTTGGATCAGTATTCTCAAGTGTCTGTTATGGGACGCTCCCCAGAAGCTTCCTCCATGAGAGGGCATACTTTCAGGGGAAGTTTTATTCTTCACGTCCTTCTCTGCCCATAGTGGCATAATGGAGTTGGTTAGACATGAGGGAACCATTGCAGTTCCTATATTTTTACCTGCGTCGCCAGCGGCAGAGCAGGTCTAGTAACCGCTCGACTCCGTCCGTCCGTCAGTCCATCCGTCCGTCCATCCATCCGTCCGTCCGTCCAAAACACTTTTTCCATCAAAGTTTTCTTGGCTTCTATGAAAGGGAATGATTTTATATTTGGTCTGCTGCTTCATAATGATGAGTTGTAACGTGTAAGCAATTTTCAGATCTTCCGTGCAGCCACTTCCTGTTTGCCGATACTTTGAAATTTTACTGTACCCACTGAACATTGAAATTTTCCGTCAAGGTTTTCTCAGCTTCTATGCAAGGGATTGATTTTATATTTGGTCTGCTGCTTCATAATGATGAGTTGTATCGTGTAAGCAATTTTCAGATCTGCCATGCAGCTACTTCCTGTTTGCCGATACTTTGAAATTTTACTGTACCCACTGAACATTGAAATTTTTCGTCAAACTTTTCTCGGTTTCTATGCAAGGGATTGATTTTATATTTCATCGGGAGCCTGATAATGATCAGTTGTATCGTGTATGCAATTTTCAGATCTGCCATGCAGCCACTTGCTGTTTGCCGATTCAATTGCATGCAGCGACGCAGGTCCAGACCTGGTATTGGTCTTGTTTGATAACTAGCACAGGAACGATTAAATAATGTGGGTGAGGAGATTTCAATATAACTTCGAATTCCCCCCTCCCCCCCCCCCCACACACACACACACACACACACACACACACACACACACACACACACACACACACACACACACACACACACACACACACACACACACACACACAGTCTTGTCTACCCAACATACCGAGGTGCCCCATTGTTTGTCCTTTGTGTGGACTAACGGTTTCTACCTCGTTTTGCCGGTACAGTTCTGGGAAAATTGTCTTTTGTCCGCGGTAAGGCGAAACACTCAAACTCTTTTGTCTACTTACCTCATCCAATCAGTAAGACAAACACACACACACACAGACACACACACACACACACACACACACACACACACACACACACACACACACACACACACACACACACACACACACACACACACACAGTCTTGTTTTCCCTACATACCGAGGTACCCCATTGTCTGTCCTTTGTGTGGACTAACGGTTTCAACCTCGTTTTGCCGGTACAGTTCTGGGAAAACAACCGAGGTAAAGGGTTTCTTTTGTCTTTTGTACCTCGGTAAGGCGAAACACGCAAACTCTTTTGTCTAGTTACCTCGTCAAGTTGGTAAGACAAACGCACACACACACACACACACACACACACACACACACACACACACACACACACAAACACACAAACACACACACACACACACACACACACACAACACACACACACACTGCCTATGTGTTTAGAGGCAATTACTGAGCAAGACGTTTTCTGTCCACAAGCCTCATAAAATTTAATACATAGATACTATGCATTTGGGTCGTGTTCTATGGCGACCTCATGGGCACATCCGCTTTTTAGTTGGATTAGTTTCCTGTGATTATTTGTTGATTTGTTATATACGAGCACTTACTTAAAAATCATCACAATTGAATTTCTATTCTTTGAGTACCTAGCAGGCTGCATAACCAGTTAACTGGTATTCAGATTATTACATGCTAAATATAATTACTCTCGCGCATTATATTATTAGGCTAATGCTTTAGTGTACTTTGTGGACCTTGAAATCATAATCTATTTCGGGGGCGGTCTGTGTTGTTTCCCATTAATCATACCTACTTTCATTTCTCGATCCGGTTTTCTGTTATGTCAGTACTCATTTCTCATATTCCCACGTGTTTACGATCATAGATATCGGTTAGTACATGGTGGAGGGTGTTGTTACTGGAATTCATTGTAGAGAAGCCGCCTGTGGATTACCTCAGAAGTGTGTTTTCTCTTCAGGGATTGTTCAGTGCGGCTCGATTGGACATGTGTATGTTATATTTTATATCACCGGTTTTCAACATATCTGTGTACGCCGTCTGCAGTGTTTGTTTATATAGCGGGCAATATTAATTACCAGGATCAACGCTATAGCCTTAACTTCTGAAGTGGCATTAAGCACCATTTATTAATCAGGAATTAATACTTGAGTGCCTGTTCGACGATTATTTATATTGTTTTTTGGTACCGCTCTTATTGATTCCAGAGCTCTCTCCTCGTTCTTTTGAAGATTCCTTCAAGAGAAAGGGGGGGGGGGGGGGATTTTTAGCTCAACTTTGACGTGAGTCAAATTTCAGCTTATGCCATGGCCAGTCGTCCATCTGTCTGTCAACAATTCAATACGGCTAGAGGTTGCATTTATGAACCAATTTTTACGAAACTTCTTGGGTACCTTTGTTATCACGGTGGGACGAGAACGAGTGTTTTGGGGTCTGGTTCGAAATTCAAGTTGGCCGCTGGCAGCCATTTTGTACAAAATTAGGTGCAATCAGATTTTTGCGCAGAACTTCCATATGAAAGCTCTGATTTGAATAATTTTTTGTATGAATGTTTAGTACCATGGGATTCATCACATATAATAAGGGTTTTTTTTCTTGTGCGTAAATTATGCAAATTAGACTAACTTTGATGTATTTAGTGTTACTTTGAGCACTGTAAATGCAAATGCCAATACGGCTCGGGCTAGAGGCTGTATTTATGAACCAATCTTTACGAAACTTCTTGGGTACCTTTGTTATCACCGTGGGATGAGAATGAGTGTTTTGGGGTCCGGTCTGAAATTCAAGATGGCGGCTGGCAGCCATTTTGTACAAAATCAGATTTTTGTGCAGAACTTCCATATGAAACTTAGGAACTAATGTGGTTAACCTGTCTGGCACCAATGACCTAACAACCCAAGAGAAATCTCTTTTAGATCGCGGTTTAACTTTTGTACCAGCACCAAAACCTGAAACTGATAACCAAACAAATTTACCATCATACAACTGTAATTTTCTTAGGCAAATGAAATTAGCAGACCGCTTTAGAAACTCCAGCGGTCGGAAACTTCCTTTCACAGAATCATCTGGTTGGTCACCTCCAGATAGTGAAGTAGATCCCGAAATTATTGAGGCTAGTAAACGAATCATCCAAAAGGTGTTCAGCATGAACATACTCTCCGATAAAGACAATTTAACAGCTGGTGAACGGAGAGCCCTCACAAAACTTCGAAAAAATAAGAAATTAGTAATTAAACCAGCCGACAAAGGTGGGTCGGTAGTTGTTCTATCTCGGGATAATTATATAAAGGAAGCCATGAGACAACTCAGCAATACTAAACATTATAAGAAAATAGATTCACTTATTTGGCCTAGTAATATCGAAAAATTCAATAAGATCTTAAAATTTCTCCTCGACGAAGGTCACATTACCAAAAAACAATTGAAATATTTAACAGCTAAGCTCAGTGCTCAAACAAGACAATTTTATATCCTACCAAAGATTCACAAGGACCGTTCTTCATGGACGGATGACTTAACTCCACCCGAGAGGCCAATTGTATCAGATTGTAATTCGGAATCTTATGCGATCTCGGAATTAATTGATTATCATCTGAAACCTATAGCAAATAGACATCCGAGCTATCTAAAAAATACACAGGATTTCTTGTCAAAAATTTTGAAATTGAAAATATCGAAAAATGCAATTCTGGCTACTTTGGATATCGACAGTATGTATACGAACATTGATATTGATAAAGGTGTTAAATCAGTTAAAAATGCATTTGAAAAATATCCGGATGCGAAACGCCCGGATGAACAAATTTTGGATCTTTTAGAGCTGAGCTTAAAAGGTAATGACTTTCAATTCAATGGAGAATATTTTCTACAAATAATGGGTTGTCCTGTGGGCAAAAGATTCAGTCCTAATTTTGCAAGCATTTATGTAGCGGAATGGGAGGAAAATGCCTTAAGCAAATGTGCAAAGCATCCTCTCGTATATCTCAGGTATTTAGATGACATTTTTATTATTTGGGAACATTCAAAAGAAGATTTTGATGAATTTTTAGAAATTTTGAACAATCACGATCCAAATATTAAATTGAAAGCTACTATCAGTGAAAATTCTGTTGATTTTCTCGATGTGACCGTGTATAAAGGCAAGCAATTTCAGGCGTCCGGTCATTTAGATTATAAAGTGTATTTTAAACCAACTGATTCACATCAATTGTTGCACACAAAATCATTTCATCCTCAACATACATTTAAAGGTATCATCAAATCACAACTCATTCGTTTCCACCGCAATTCAAGTGATAAGGTAAATTTCAATGAGGCTTGTTCTACTCTATTTGGCGCCCTCAGATCGAGAGGGTACTCGCTGCGTCTCTTGCGTAGCCTGAAATCCCAAACCCTGAAAAAGCTCGAAAGTCCAGCTGAAACTACCGATTTCGAACCACTGAAGATTGAACACAACAGACCGTTGCAGAATGGTAGTGGCGCGGTATTTAATTGCAAAAAGCCTCGTTGTAGACTGCATACTTTTATGCCTGATCAGAAAGAGGAATTTTCCTCCGAACAAACGAAAAATCATTATCAGATTTGTAACCCCCTCCATTGTGATTCACCAAACATTATTTACCTTATCACTTGTAAGCGATGTCGGAAACAGTATGTTGGTCAAAGTCAAAATCCTTTTCGAGAACGTGCTACTAGACACAAACAGGATATAAAACATAATGCTGATGCCCCAGTAGCACAACATTTTAACCTTCCTGGCCATTCTTTGGACGATTTCGAAATCCATCCTATTGAACAACCACCAATTAAAGACACATTAGAAGAAACGGATGAATTTAGAAAAAAACGTGAAGCTTTTTGGATCAATACGCTTCAAACTCTCTGGCCATTTGGTATGAACATATCAGAGGGCGAATGCGAAAGGAGGTCCATCATTCCTTTCACTTTAACGTACAACAGAATGAATATCGAAATAGCAAAAATGTTAAAAGATGAATTCAATTTTACCAATGCTAAATTAAATGAACCTTTGAATCTTCGACCTGTCATCGCCTATAAGAAAAACAAAAGCTTGCGTAACATCCTTGTAAGGACTAAATTAGAGCCCATCAATGAATAACATCAATTATTGCCAGTCAGTTTAACCAGTTCCTAAGCTCATCACTTAGTTTAAATCAAATTTGGTGTAATTTTTTGTCATGTTTGAAACCCATCTGGGTTCAGTAAATGAAAACAATTTTTCGGCGGCATATTAAAAGAAAAAAACGTTTCAGTATGAAATGTCTGTGCCAGTGCAATTTTTTAACCTCAAACACACACACAGTCTTGTTTTCCCTACATACTGAGGTACCCCATTGTCTGTCCTTTGTGTGGACTAACGGTTTCAACCTCGTTTTGCCGGTACAGTTCTGGGAAAACAACCGAGGTAAAGGGTTTCTTTTGTCTTTTGTACCTCGGTAAGGCGAAACACGCAAACTCTTTTGTCTAGTTACCTCGTCAAGTTGGTAAGACAAATGCACACACACACACACACACACACACACACACACACACACACACACACACACACACACACACAAACACACAAACACACACACACACACACACACACACACACACACACAACACACACACACACTGCCTATGTGTTTAGAGGCAATTACTGAGCAAGACGTTTTCTGTCCACAAGCCTCATAAAATTTAATACATAGATACTATGCATTTGGGTCGTGTTCTATGGCGACCTCATGGGCACATCCGCTTTTTAGTTGGATTAGTTTCCTGTGATTATTTGTTGATTTGTTATATACGAGCACTTACTTAAAAATCATCACAATTGAATTTCTATTCTTTGAGTACCTAGCAGGCTGCATAACCAGTTAACTGGTATTCAGATTATTACATGCTAAATATAATTACTCTCGCGCATTATATTATTAGGCTAATGCTTTAGTGTACTTTGTGGACCTTGAAATCATAATCTATTTCGGGGGCGGTCTGTGTTGTTTCCCATTAATCATACCTACTTTCATTTCTCGATCCGGTTTTCTGTTATGTCAGTACTCATTTCTCATATTCCCACGTGTTTACGATCATAGATATCGGTTAGTACATGGTGGAGGGTGTTGTTACTGGAATTCATTGTAGAGAAGCCGCCTGTGGATTACCTCAGAAGTGTGTTTTCTCTTCAGGGATTGTTCAGTGCGGCTCGATTGGACATGTGTATGTTATATTTTATATCACCGGTTTTCAACATATCTGTGTACGCCGTCTGCAGTGTTTGTTTATATAGCGGGCAATATTAATTACCAGGATCAACGCTATAGCCTTAACTTCTGAAGTGGCATTAAGCACCATTTATTAATCAGGAATTAATACTTGAGTGCCTGTTCGACGATTATTTATATTGTTTTTTGGTACCGCTCTTATTGATTCCAGAGCTCTCTCCTCGTTCTTTTGAAGATTCCTTCAAGAGAAAGGGGGGGGGGGGGGATTTTTAGCTCAACTTTGACGTGAGTCAAATTTCAGCTTATGCCATGGCCAGTCGTCCATCTGTCTGTCAACAATTCAATACGGCTAGAGGTTGCATTTATGAACCAATTTTTACGAAACTTCTTGGGTACCTTTGTTATCACGGTGGGACGAGAACGAGTGTTTTGGGGTCTGGTTCGAAATTCAAGTTGGCCGCTGGCAGCCATTTTGTACAAAATTAGGTGCAATCAGATTTTTGCGCAGAACTTCCATATGAAAGCTCTGATTTGAATAATTTTTTGTATGAATGTTTAGTACCATGGGATTCATCACATATAATAAGGGTTTTTTTTCTTGTGCGTAAATTATGCAAATTAGACTAACTTTGATGTATTTAGTGTTACTTTGAGCACTGTAAATGCAAATGCCAATACGGCTCGGGCTAGAGGCTGTATTTATGAACCAATCTTTACGAAACTTCTTGGGTACCTTTGTTATCACCGTGGGATGAGAATGAGTGTTTTGGGGTCCGGTCTGAAATTCAAGATGGCGGCTGGCAGCCATTTTGTACAAAATCAGATTTTTGTGCAGAACTTCCATATGAAACTTAGGAACTAATGTGGTTAACCTGTCTGGCACCAATGACCTAACAACCCAAGAGAAATCTCTTTTAGATCGCGGTTTAACTTTTGTACCAGCACCAAAACCTGAAACTGATAACCAAACAAATTTACCATCATACAACTGTAATTTTCTTAGGCAAATGAAATTAGCAGACCGCTTTAGAAACTCCAGCGGTCGGAAACTTCCTTTCACAGAATCATCTGGTTGGTCACCTCCAGATAGTGAAGTAGATCCCAAAATTATTGAGGCTAGTAAACGAATCATCCAAAAGGTGTTCAGCATGAACATACTCTCCGATAAAGACAATTTAACAGCTGGTGAACGGAGAGCCCTCACAAAACTTCGAAAAAATAAGAAATTAGTAATTAAACCAGCCGACAAAGGTGGGTCGGTAGTTGTTCTATCTCGGGATAATTATATAAAGGAAGCCATGAGACAACTCAGCAATACTAAACATTATAAGAAAATAGATTCACTTATTTGGCCTAGTAATATCGAAAAATTCAATAAGATCTTAAAATTTCTCCTCGACGAAGGTCACATTACCAAAAAACAATTGAAATATTTAACAGCTAAGCTCAGTGCTCAAACAAGACAATTTTATATCCTACCAAAGATTCACAAGGACCGTTCTTCATGGACGGATGACTTAACTCCACCCGAGAGGCCAATTGTATCAGATTGTAATTCGGAATCTTATGCGATCTCGGAATTAATTGATTATCATCTGAAACCTATAGCAAATAGACATCCGAGCTATCTAAAAAATACACAGGATTTCTTGTCAAAAATTTCGAAATTGAAAATATCGAAAAATGCAATTCTGTCTACTTTGGATATCGACAGTATGTATACGAACATTGATATTGATAAAGGTGTTAAATCAGTTAAAAATGCATTTGAAAAATATCCGGATGCGAAACGCCCGGATGAACAAATTTTGGATCTTTTAGAGCTGAGCTTAAAAGGTAATGACTTTCAATTCAATGGAGAATATTTTCTACAAATAATGGGTTGTCCTGTGGGCAAAAGATTCAGTCCTAATTTTGCAAGCATTTATGTAGCGGAATGGGAGGAAAATGCCTTAAGCAAATGTGCAAAGCATCCTCTCGTATATCTCAGGTATTTAGATGACATTTTTATTATTTGGGAACATTCAAAAGAAGATTTTGATGAATTTTTAGAAATTTTGAACAATCACGATCCAAATATTAAATTGAAAGCTACTATCAGTGAAAATTCTGTTGATTTTCTCGATGTGACCGTGTATAAAGGCAAGCAATTTCAGGCGTCCGGTCATTTAGATTATAAAGTGTATTTTAAACCAACTGATTCACATCAATTGTTGCACACAAAATCATTTCATCCTCAACATACATTTAAAGGTATCATCAAATCACAACTCATTCGTTTCCACCGCAATTCAAGTGATAAGGTAAATTTCAATGAGGCTTGTTCTACTCTATTTGGCGCCCTCAGATCGAGAGGGTACTCGCTGCGTCTCTTGCGTAGCCTGAAATCCCAAACCCTGAAAAAGCTCGAAAGTCCAGCTGAAACTACCGATTTCGAACCACTGAAGATTGAACACAACAGACCGTTGCAGAATGGTAGTGGCGCGGTATTTAATTGCAAAAAGCCTCGTTGTAGACTGCATACTTTTATGCCTGATCAGAAAGAGGAATTTTCCTCCGAACAAACGAAAAATCATTATCAGATTTGTAACCCCCTCCATTGTGATTCACCAAACATTATTTACCTTATCACTTGTAAGCGATGTCGGAAACAGTATGTTGGTCAAAGTCAAAATCCTTTTCGAGAACGTGCTACTAGACACAAACAGGATATAAAACATAATGCTGATGCCCCAGTAGCACAACATTTTAACCTTCCTGGCCATTCTTTGGACGATTTCGAAATCCATCCTATTGAACAACCACCAATTAAAGACACATTAGAAGAAACGGATGAATTTAGAAAAAAACGTGAAGCTTTTTGGATCAATACGCTTCAAACTCTCTGGCCATTTGGTATGAACATATCAGAGGGCGAATGCGAAAGGAGGTCCATCATTCCTTTCACTTTAACGTACAACAGAATGAATATCGAAATAGCAAAAATGTTAAAAGATGAATTCAATTTTACCAATGCTAAATTAAATGAACCTTTGAATCTTCGACCTGTCATCGCCTATAAGAAAAACAAAAGCTTGCGTAACATCCTTGTAAGGACTAAATTAGAGCCCATCAATGAATAACACCAATTTCTGCCAGTCAGTTTAACCAGTTCCTAAGCTCATCACTTAGTTTAAATCAATTTTGTGTACTTTTTTGTCATGTTTGAAACCAATCAGGGTTCAGTAAATGAAAACAATTTTTCGGCGGCATATTAAAAGAAAAAAACGTTTCAGTATGAAATGTCTGTGCCAGTGCGATTTTTTAACCTCAAACACACACACACACACACACACACACACACACACACACACACACACACACACACACACACACACACACACACACACACACACACACACACACACACACACACACACACACACACACACACACACAACACACACACACAACACACACACACACTGCCTATGTGTTTAGAGGCAATTACTGAGCAAGACGTTTTCTGTCCACAAGCCTCATAAAATTTAATACATAGATACTATGCATTTGGGTCGTGTTCTATGGCGACCTCATGGGCACATCCGCTTTTTAGTTGGATTAGTTTCCTGTGATTATTTGTTGATTTGTTATATACGAGCACTTACTTAAAAATCATCACAATTGAATTTCTATTCTTTGAGTACCTAGCAGGCTGCATAACCAGTTAACTGGTATTCAGATTATTACATGCTAAATATAATTACTCTCGCGCATTATATTATTAGGCTAATGCTTTAGTGTACTTTGTGGACCTTGAAATCATAATCTATTTCGGGGGCGGTCTGTGTTGTTTCCCATTAATCATACCTACTTTCATTTCTCGATCCGGTTTTCTGTTATGTCAGTACTCATTTCTCATATTCCCACGTGTTTACGATCATAGATATCGGTTAGTACATGGTGGAGGGTGTTGTTACTGGAATTCATTGTAGAGAAGCCGCCTGTGGATTACCTCAGAAGTGTGTTTTCTCTTCAGGGATTGTTCAGTGCGGCTCGATTGGACATGTGTATGTTATATTTTATATCACCGGTTTTCAACAAATCTGTGTACGCCGTCTGCAGTGTTTGTTTATATAGCAGGCAATATTAATTACCAGGATCAACGCTATAGCCTTAACTTCTGAAGTGGCATTAAGCACCATTTATTAATCAGGAATTAATACTTGAGTGCCTGTTCGACGATTATTTATATTGTTTTTTGGTACCGCTCTTATTGATTCCAGAGCTCTCTCCTCGTTCTTTTGAAGATTCCTTCAAGAGAAAGGGGGGGGGGGGGATTTTTAGCTCAACTTTGACGTGAGTCAAATTTCAGCTTATGCCATGGCCAGTCGTCCATCTGTCTGTCAACAATTCAATACGGCTAGAGGTTGCATTTATGAACCAATTTTTACGAAACTTCTTGGGTACCTTTGTTATCACGGTGGGACGAGAACGAGTGTTTTGGGGTCTGGTTTGAAATTCAAGTTGGCCGCTGGCAGCCATTTTGTACAAAATTAGGTGCAATCAGATTTTTGCGCAGAACTTCCATATGAAAGCTCTGATTTGAATAATTTTTTGTATGAATGTTTAGTACCATGGGATTCATCACAAAAAATAAGGGTTTTTTTTCTTGTGCGTAAATTATGCAAATTAGACTAACTTTGATGTATTTAGTGTTACTTTGAGCACTGTAAATGCAAATGCCAATACGGCTCGGGCTAGAGGCTGTATTTATGAACCAATCTTTACGAAACTTCTTGGGTACCTTTGTTATCACCGTGGGATGAGAATGAGTGTTTTGGGGTCCGGTCTGAAATTCAAGATGGCGGCTGGCAGCCATTTTGTACAAAATCAGATTTTTGTGCAGAACTTCCAATGAAAGCTCTGATTTGAATAATATTTTTGGATACATCACATATAATACAGGTTTTTTTCTCGTGCATAAATTATGCTAATTAGACTAACTTTGATCTATTTAGTGTTACTTTTAGCACTGTAACTGCAAATGCCAATTTGGCTTGGGCTAGAGGCCATATTTATGAACCGATCTTTACGAAACTTCTTGAATACTTTTGTTATCACCGTGGGACGAGAACAAGTGGTTTTGGGTGCGGTCCAAAATTCAAGATGGCCACCAGCAGCCATTTTGTACTTGAGTTAGTGCAATCAGTTTTTTGTACAAAACTTCTGTATGAAAGTTTTCAATAAATTTTTGTATGAATGTTTAGTAACATGGAATACATCACATATAATGCAGGCTTTTTCTCGTGCAGAAATTATGCAAATTAGATGAACTTAGATTTATTCAGTGCTACTTATACACAGCAAATGTACATGTCAATACGGCTCGGGCTAGAGTCTGTATTTATGAACCAATCTTCACGAAACTTCTTGGGTACCTTTATTATCACCTTAGGATGAGAACGAGTGTTTCTGGGTGCGGTCCAAAATTCAAGATGGCTTCCAGTGGCCATTTTGTACCGAAATTAGGTCCAACCAGTTTTTTGTACACAACTTATATACGTCTCAGGCTAGAGGCTGTATTTATGAACCGATCTTTACAATACTTTACATGTAACTTTGTTATCAGGTCATTACCTAGATGTTTGTCATTGCTGTGTCATACACTATACATTTACATGTCTTAAACATGTTGAGCTACAGTCTCATTGACACTTTCATTACCTCTTCACTGGCTTAAAAAGTCTGTAACTATGAAGGAAGCTGTTTTATCCGTAATTATATCCTGCATACAGCTGAAGTGTTATTGTATGGCGTATGTTTGTGGGGGATTTTCACTCTTTCTCAGATACGCCATCCTAATTTTTGGGGCTTAGTCCAGACTAGCCTTAAAAATTAGGAACATGTTACATCCAAAGTAGCATTGTCTTCATGCTTACAATAAGGAATTACTTAAATTGGGATCCTTATTTAGAATATGTCTCCGCTATTACTGTATAGCTCCTTATTTAGAATATGTCTCCTCTATTACTGTATAGAGAGACATGCATTTAATTCCTAATTATTCTAATTTCCTTTCATCATGGATTGCAGGATTGGAATTATTTCGGAAGTCCTAGGCCCTCAACCTTTTTACAATTCAGCTAAGTCTGGGCCATTGGTTTACAGTGTAAAAATATTATAAATTTACGATAATTTGTATATTTTTATACTTACCAATGGCCCAGACGGGGATGGCCCTCCCATGAGTGAGCACTCATACCTCCCCGCTGAATTATTATGTAATACTCTCTTTCACAAAGAATTATCTTGGTGCCAATTCCGATCACTTCCTGGCGTCTGCGCATGCGCAGAGAGTAAATGTATGGAGGACCAGATAGGACTTCTAATTTTCGGTTTTGCATGCAAATTTTGGGGGTGCAAAATTTGTGTTTGGTCCTTGATATTTTTAAGTTAGCACCAGCTAGTCTGGGCCATTGGTAAGTATTAAAAATATACAAATTACTTAAAATTTATCATATTTTTATACTAAAACCAATGGTCCAGACTTAGCTGAATCATAAAAAGGCAGAGGGCCTAGGACTTAAAGAATTAGCAGACCAAAATACAGCTCCTTAACCTGCATTAGAACTCCCAAAGTGAATTACCTAAGGAATTACCTGTATGTCTTGCTATACCACAATATAGAAGACATATCACTGAAATAAGGAGCAATATCCAAGTAATTCCCTATTACTTGGCATAAATGATTACGCTAAATGGGTGTAACAAGCCCCCAATTTTAAGGCTAGTCCGGAATAAGACACTTAAAATAAGGAGAGCATGTCCGAGAGTGAAAGACTAACACCCACATACACACGCCATATATAATGTAACAAGCTATCCATAATATCAGAATAATCTACAGATGATAACAGCTTAACTCATAGTTACACACTTATTAAAAGGCCATAAGAGGTAAGGAGAAAACACAAAACACCCTCTCCTCCCTCCCCCTTTTTTGACGGAATAATCTTCAAAAGAAAGAGGGGAGCAGTCTGAAAACAGTGAAAAAATGGTACTGAATAATATATATATTCATCTAAAAGGCATTCGGCTATTAATTATTAACAATTTATTAGTGATTAATGCCACATCAGCAGCTAAGGCTATATCATGGCGATCCCGGTTATTAAAATCACAACCTTCAAAACGTTTGCCACATCTGGAATACGTATGTAGGTTGAAAACTGGTGATATAAAAATGTACAACCTTAAAACGTGTCCAATTGAATCTCAGTGGAAAGTTATCTAATCGAACTATAAGTTTCTTAGCCAACACACAGCCAACCACGTTCAGGTGTACAATTCCAATAATGAACCATCCAATTGTAAAAGTACAATAAAATGAGTATAGGAATAAGCCTTGTGTACCACTTTATGGTTGAAAACTGGATTCCGAATATGGAACGAGATATGATTAAAAAGCCCGTCACGGACCGTCTCCAATAATTCATTGTTCCCTAGGTCCATTAAAACTGACGACTGTTCGAAGAAAGAATTTACCACTCCGAATAATAAAGTCAAAAGTAGAGAATGTATGCATAGACGGCCTGTTGGAAATTCCAGAACTGATCCAACTAGCCCCACAATTCTCAAAAGCTCTTGTAATACAGAGCCAGAATCAAGAGAATCTATTTCGTAATAAGTCTGCCTAATAATGTATACATATTATGCACGCAATAAACAGAATCCCACCTTAAAACAACGTTAATGCAATTAACCTGAGGAATAGACTCATACGTCATAAGAAAAGCAGACAGCTCAAAGCGTAACTTCTCAGAGTAGACTAATTGCCACATTTGGGGAATGTCACCCAGATAACCGACATGCCTGCCATACAGGAACACGAAGGCTAGTACTATCAACTGAATGTATTCATAATAGAATGTGGAATCCAGGAACAGTTGCTGTTCAGGAATCATATGTTCATAAATCACTTATGAACGATCAATCACAGGAAGCAAACCAACTAGAGTGAAAACTGGGCCCCTGATGTCTCTGTTAGACCACAACCCACCCGCCAATCGAGGAGCAATAAAAGAATGCATATAACTGAATGCATACGAGGCTTACAGGAAGAGCAGTATGTCCTGCCCTGTAATCGCCTCTTAACATATTGGCAGTGGGGGGGGGGGGGGGGGGGGGCAGGGGGGCAGGGGGGTTGATGAATAAATCATATCGAACCCCCTCATCCCAGCAATACTTGAATCGCAAGATAAGTAAGGCTGGTGCAGTAATATTAAGGCTTGGGACAGTGACAAATTCCTTTTTCGCTATAAGAAAAAGAAACTTCACACTACATTTGCAAGCTATACTGCTGCTGCTACTCTCAATAAAGAGTAATACAGCTAAAAAGCTTGTAGTTAGCCCAAGCAAGCAGAATGACACTAATCTGGCACGATTCTTAACGCTATAGTGTTAGTTATCTAGAATAGTATAGAAACCATATGGCTCATTCACATGTGACTGACTCCATAATGGCATTAAGGACAGAGGGGGACGTGATGAACATGGTACTTTTGCAAGGAATATACCTGCCGAAACAGAGCCGACATATCCCTTGAAATCAAGACAGTATGCCATGTCATCAAATAATACACCATACAGACATAATATCCCGTCATCAAGTGGAAATATAATCCACAACATTAGATTGATAAGAATGAAAGCAGGAGACAAAAACTATGTTCTGGTACCCGATCACAAGAAACCTAGATGAACTCCTTGTGTCTCGTACCGATTATAGCAGGAATATAATCCTGAAAAGGAGTTAACTATAGGCATTCCAAAAATAGCTCTTTAATCACACTAGGTTAATATGGCATTATCAATAGGGCTAAAAGCCTCAGACAATTAACATAAAAGTAATACCGCTAAGGAGAGAACAAACTCTTCTCATGTAATGGTACCTTGTCTGATAGGATAGTGGTCTCAGCCTGGCTGAAGCAGCTAAGGGTCTTTCTATTCGAGAAGACAATTAAATGGCTGATAACTGCGGCCCTTGAAGCTCATTAAAGGAGACTTACAATGCTAGCTGCTAATGACCGGGATAAAAACATCGCTCAAACTTCCAGCTAGGCTACAAAGATGTCAACAGTAAGACTAAAGTCTGTGACACTTAAGAAAAGAACACCGAGAACGAAAAGAGCACTCTTTTCCTTTTGCAGTTCTATTCCCAAAAGACAGCGGTCTCAGCCTAGCTAATGGTGCTTAGAAGACTTCATCTCTGTGAAGACAGATATCTCGGTGTAAATTTTACGACAGCACACTATATGGAGACTTACAATGTTAGTCGCTCAAGTTAAGGGAAAAAAAGGGCCACACTTGATTCTTATAAGGCATCAACAAAAGGACTAAAAGCTCAAGATGCCTAAGAACACAACACCGAGAAGGAAACAACATACTCTTTCCTTTCAATGGCCCAAATTCCAAAGAGACAGCAGTCTCCTTTTAGATAGCGTAGCTAATAAGTCTTCATCCCGTGAAGACAGATATCTGGGTGAAACTGCGACCTTGAAAGCTCACTAAACAGAGACTTACAACATTAGTCGCTCAAGGTAAGGAATAAGGATGACTCTAACGACCGAAATTCCAAAGAGACAGTAGTCCCAGGTAGCTAATGCAGTTATTAGTCTTCATCTCCATGAATACAAATATCTGTTTCACCTGCAGCCTTGGAAACCTCACTAAATGGAGACTTACAACATTAGCCGCAATGTATAAGAAAAAGACCGTCGTAACAATATATAAGGACACTATGACATTAGCCACTCATGATATATAGACACAGACCGCCTAGGAATACAACACCGAGAAGGGAAAGACTGATTTACTCCTTCTAACGGCTCTATTACCAACAAGACAGCTGTCTCAGCCTACCTATGAGCTATCAATCTTCTATTCGTAAGGAATAGATCATTGCCTTTCTTATACTATTACTAAGCCAAGGGAGGCATTGTTAATCAGACCAAAAGCCTTCAACACCTGAGCAGACTTTTGTTGAGATGGAACAAGATTCGAAAAGCTTATGAATACAAATTCAAAGTCTTGATGTGCCGTTCCGTGAGGACTGGAGAATCAACCTACGTAGTCCTCTCACCATCTGAATGTTCCATCTGAATATGGTCAACACCATCCGAATGTACAGATGACTGGACCAACCCAGCATTATCCGACAGCTCACTCCTGGAGACTGTTGACGGCAGACCCTGCAACTTCTGGGATGCTGTGATACGCTGCACAATCTGTGGCAGCAGATCCATGAACGAGGCATGCAGAGCAGCGATTATCCATTTCTTCACCGTATGCTGCTCACATCTGTTCCCAGATCTTCAATGCATGTCCCATATAAAAATGCCTCAATCGACTAGCTACAGGTTAATCCGACTTCGGTGGTGAAGACTGGGAACATCTCTGTGGAACAGCATGAACATGCGAAGTCATATAGCTAGTCTGTGGTCTTACGTATTTCATCAATGAGGCAGAGGAAGCTGCCATAGCTGCAACTGGCCCTGGCTGCAGTGTGGAAGGAGCATCTCGAACTAGAAGCTTGAATGGGTGTCCCAACTCACAAAAGTTTCTCGAAGTGAAAACAGTCGGCCCCGACTGCTGGCGGAATGGAAAGGGGTCTCCTGCTCATGGTCTGGCTTCAGACCTCGCCGAGCGTTCCATTTAGAAACTTGTAGGCTTCTCCCCCTTAACATGCTTTTTCATGGAAGTGGAGAAAGCTGTAACAATAGCTGACTCCAGCTGAAGTGTGGAAGGAGCATTGCTCCGACTCATAAAAGTTTCTCACAACGACAAACAGTCGACACGACTGCTAACAGGATGGAGAATGCTCTCCAACTCGCAAAACTTGTCGGCTAATCCCCTTTGCGTGCACTTCCATGTAAGAAGAAGGAGCCATAACCACAACCGACGTCGGCTACACTGTGGAAGGAACATCCAATGTGTGTTCTGGCTCATTATAGTTTCTCGCAACGGACACAGTCGACTCCGACTGCCAACGGTACGGAGAGGGTTCTCCAACTTGTGATCTCTCCCCAGATCTCGTCGAGCGTCCCATAGAGAAACTTAAAGGCTTCTTCACCTTATTGCCACCCATGCTGGGTGAGCTTTATATTATAAGGTGCTCGCTCTACCCACATTATACTACTCGACCGCAATGGACATACCCAGCATCTCGGCTCCCTTAAAAGGGCCAACCACTGCACCGGTCGAGCTGGCTGAATGCAGAGAATCTGGCTTTAATACTGTGCATTTATATCATGAGCACCTTGGCAGCTTGCTCTTTTACTCATCAGAGATAGGCTCATCAGAGTGTGACGACAGCAGCATGTAACAGACAGGTGTCAAAGTGCCATCACCATGTTCTTGTTTCTATGAAAAAGAGACTTAAAGACTAGTATTAGCCAGTGGTGAAGGCTTCACCGCCCTCCACACAGGTTGATATCCAATAGTACAAGTATTGAAGGAGTGCCACAACTATCGCCAAACATAAAGCCTATATTCCGAGGCTTCTTGACTTACACTAAATATCAATTTTTATAATGGCAACAATAATAATGAGGTCAAAAACATAAGTCCACTGCGCTCCCAAAAATAAACATCACAAGGATACATAACATAGATAAAACAAACAATTTTCGAATCAAATTTAAAAAAAAATTTTAGACAAATTTTGAATGAAGCCTAGGTGCCCCAAGGAAAACTCATGAGCCCATGGGCATCCCGATAGAGCCTAAGTGTGGTCAACCACTAACTAATAAAAGCTAAACCACTGGAATAAGATATGCTATGTATCCTAATAGAAAAATTGTGATTGTTTAAAACTAAACATTGAATTAATACAAATCCAAAACGTTATTGAACAGACAATGTCAAGAGAAAAAAACGGAAACTAACCAATAACAGGCACAACAAAGGCCCAGAGTCAGTAACTGATCAACAACCACCTGATGCAAAGCTAGATCTTCATATGAAGAAAAAATAATGCATCTGGTAGAAGATGCAAGAGTACAAAAATGTCCTGAACCAAAATAGATAGATAGGTTGTAAACATAGGGGATAAACAGAATACCTATTCTGTTTACAAGTTAAACTCCCAAGAATTTAATAAAAAATTCTTCAATGAAAAAGCCAAAAGAGCTTGGGAGTATAACAGGAAGGTTCAGGAGAGGGAAGGGAAGTAATACTAACAAAACAACAGTGGAGTCATATTATAATGACGATGTTCAGAATCATATGACGAAATTGGGTAACCTGAATAATTTACATAAAAATTATAAAGTTACAGCCCTGACCATCCGAAACCACTATTATTCACTTCTAGCATCCTGTTGCAATGTTGATTTCATGAAAACCATCATTTATTTGTGTCTGGCATCTTCAAAAATGAGAATTTAAAGCACAGATCAGTTCAGTTGTTACTGACTTTGGGCCAAACAGAAGAATAATGTTGGTACCCCAATTCCGGTCTCTTCCTGGGTACTGTGCATGCACAAGTACTAAAAGTATGGAGGGCCAGATAGGACTTTTAATTTTTGGTATTGTTTGTAAATTTTGGGGATTGTGGGGGTTCAAAATTTGTGTTTGGCCCTTAATAATATTGAGGTTGCACTAGCGAAGTTTAGGCCATTGGTTTTAGTATAAAAATACTTGTAATCAAAACTGTGATAGATTTCCTACTAGTCCTCTGTTCATATCTCTACCACCACCCAAAAAAAAATAATAAAAATAATAAAAATAAAACAATAAAAAAAATAAAAATACCTTCCAAAATCATCAACAGATTTTAACTCCTTGTCTATCATGACCTCCTACTGACTCTTACAGTATCATTCCTTAACCCTTTACCTAACATGAAATGCAGACAACACTTGCAAACAAAATTCTTGACTAACTAATTTTTTTCATTTTTTTGTCTTAAAACATAGATTATGACCCCTCACTGGAACAAGCTCAACAAGCTCGTTCCAAGGAGGGGTCATAACCTATGTTTTTGAGACAAAAAAGGAAACAATAATAGAAACAAATGTCGTTTTTTGTGAATAACGCTGGTCGGTTTTGGCTGTTATGTTGGGTAAAGGGTTAATGTGTGGAGATCTAAATTAATTTTGGTAGTTAGAATTTGTTCATATGTCTTTGCCTTGCTGCAGTTTGCAGGGGATATAGAAGTGGGGTCTGTTCGTTTGTCCATTCTTTCATTCATCTGTATGTTTATCCATCTTGCTGTCCGTCCATCTGTCCGCCCACCCGCCCGCCCATCCATACGCACGTCCGTCTGTCTGTAACAACTTTGGACCTTCATATGTCATTCAGTGGATGTTGGATTTAAATGATCTTTGGTGTGCTGATAGACTACCATGGGGTAAAGGATATTCACAAGTAACAGGTTTTGTCCATTTTTCATTCAGTTTAGGCCTTTTCCCACTTTTTTCAACTTAGAAACTGTTGGTGGGGGATACTGGTGATGTTGCACGTTGTTGCATTTCTGTCTTTCCTGAAAGGTGAGATTTTGCAGTGCAGTAGGGAGAAAACCAGAAAATAAACACAGAACTGTACTTGTGCAGTTAAAAAAGAGTGAAATACTTGTAAACCATACTGTGATAGATTTTCCACTAGTCATACTGACATATGTTAATAGTTCTCCCCCCCCCCGTAAAAAAAACGAGCTGTAACTCTTTATCTGTCATGAACTTTTACAGTATTATTCCCTTAACCCTTTACCTAACACAGTATTTTTAAAAAATAACAAAATCAGTAAGAGACAAATTTCCATAATTTTCCAATGAAATCATACAAATATGAATACCATTAGAACCAGCTCAACAAGCTGGTTCTAATGATATCTATATTTGTATGTTTTAGTGAGAAGCTTCCAAGATATTTTAAGCTGTGGCAGGCTCATTCTGGATAATTTTCTGAACATTTTTGGCCACTATGTTAGGTAAAGCGCTAATGTGTGGAGTTTTAAATTCATTTTGGTAGTTAGAATTTGTTCAGATGTCTTTGCCTTGTTGCATTGTTAACAATTTTGAACATAAAAAATTAATTTATTGAAATGAAGCCCATCCATAGAATATGTTGTCTTGTAAGAACACTACCAGCACTTTTGAATAGATCCCAAATACAGGCTTATCTTAAAAATAGTGCATAGAAAATGTGTTTGATACAAGCCATATGCAATTTAAGGTGTTTATTATTTTCAAGTAAATAAAAACTTACCATTTGTATTTCTGTTGCTAATATAAATGTGATGATACTTGACCTGCCTACGGTCACTATCACTTTGGGTTATGCTATTTTAAGTGATGAGGTGTGCTGATTTTAACACTACTCATGATTAAGTGAAATATGAGGGTGCAATCGCACACCTCAGAATCTAAGTGCGGGCCTATTTCCGACCTCAAAATGGATGCCCTTAACATGGCATCATGAGGAGGTCCTGCTGACAATAGACAAATACCTAAGCAAAGGTTTCTAGTCAAATCTTGACTGCCGTAATAAGCAGCCAGGACTTAACTAGAAATCACTGCTAATCCATTTGACAAACAGAAACTGTGGAATGGTTCAATTCAAGACACTTGTCCAGTCCTCTAAGGGTTAAAAGTGCTTGAATTTTAAAAGTGATGGTTGAGGAACTTTTTAAAAGTGTTTCAATATCAGACTTTCTTTGAAAAGAATATGGAAAATTCTTGAAAAATGTATTAAGGAAATTGCTTGGCTTAATTTTGGTGTCTAAATGTGTAATTCCACACTGTGATTTTCAAGAGGAGTGTTTTGGTCATGTACCCCCCCTCCCCCTCCCCAACAAAAAATACCCCCCCCCCCCTCCCTCCCCCAATTGAATGTTTTTATTGCCTTTCATTGTCTTCCGTCCAATATCACTACAAAACTGGTTAATTAAAAAACTGGGTTCTATTGGCTGCCACATGCTCGCTTTTTGTAACCAATGCAGACTTAAAAAATAAAAATGAAAAAGTCAGTGTTTGATATTTTACCCAAGTTATAAAAATGGATAAATTTGTCCCTTGAGTGCAACACAGCTTTGCAATGCTTTAGCATTGCAAAGCCTTCTCGCCCTCAAAGGATGAAATACACCACCACACATGCTATTCTGTAGATTATGAGGCCTAAAACATAAAACAAACCAAGAACATTTGATGGCAATGAAATAATTACAAAAATAAAATAAAGAACCGACCGCCCACATGCAAATTATAAAAAATGGCCCGAGAAACAGAAGATATACTTTGTGGGGGCTTAAAGAGATTATTTCTATAATTATGCAATATCTGTGTTTTCTGTGTGTAAAAAGACAGCGGAAGGCCTTTCAATTCATGTTCACTGTATGCAAGAAGAAAATAAAATTAAAGCTGTCTCTTACTGATTTGAAAAATATGCTTTAGAATCCATTAATTTATCTTGTGTGGCCCAAATTGCATTTTTATATGCACTGAAATTATGCCTGGACCTGACGCTGATCTTTGGGAAGCTCTTCGGAAAGTACTTTGAAGATTTGGGAGCAGGGTGGCTCAGTGGTTAGGGCATTGGACTTCAAACGAAAAGCTCAGCATTAACTGCGTTGTGTCCTTGGGCAAGGCACCTTTATCATGATTGCCTATTTTGGGGCATGGTGGCAGGCATGTCAACAGGTATCAGTACCACCGGTTCCCCTCATGCTCCAACCGGCACCGGTACTGAAGCTTTTGTCCCGCCACTTGCGGGACAAAATTATTTTATGGGGAAATTATTAACTGAAGGAGGGTAAATGGGCTAATAATTCGTCCCCTGAGTTGTTAGAACTCAGGGGACGAATTGTGTATGGTACACATACATGACATACTTTAAACTTATTTGTGAATGAACATATCAAAACACTCTAAAGGGGTATGTTCTGTCTTCCCAACCATCTCAATATGGCTGATCATTTTAACTTTCCAAACGTAGCATCAAAGACAATGAAAGCACCGTCATTAGCTACTTCAAAGAAATTATTCTGTAGCGGCATCATAGTAATCATAAAGCACAATTTTCATGCTTTATGATTACTTTGATGTTGCTACAGAATAATTGGTACGATGCTATGTTTGTCTTTGCGATCTTGGGGACTGGGTCAGTTTAAATACGTATTTCTCCCATCTGATTGTGATGTCACCCAATTGTTGACTTATCCTGATACCGGTACTGGTTTTGATGGGACAGGCTCTGTCTCATCCCAGTACCGGTTATGTTGGTACCGGCTGTACTTTGACAAGCCTGCACTGTGGGCTAAGGCCTACTGCGCATTGATGGTGGAATTGCCTTCAACCCATGCTAAATGCTAACCCTGCTTATGCAGAGTGAGTCTGTTTGGGAGTCTGGCTGTTTGGCAGTTCTCTCCAAATACTCTTTCTCTCCAAATACTCTGGCTTCCTCCACCAATAAACTGACCAACATGAGGTGACCCTGACTGACAAGAGTGTCATTAAACACCAATAAGTAAATACTTGAAAGAGTTAATTTTATCTTGTAGGTTGTATAAGTTTGTAAACGAAGGCTCCTGTTAAAATACTAATTTCTCCATTGATTGGAGACTACACATGGTGATGAATTGAAACAAAATACAAATTTATGAATGACATACAATTAGAAAGATACGTATGTTATCACTTAAGTTTTTTTTTTCATCAAAGATCCCTGTATTTTTATTAAGAACACACATATCTTTTTTCCAACATGTTTTCTAAAGGTATGTGATAGATACAAATTTTAAATTATAATTGTAAATTCATTCAGCTCTAAACAAGTTAAGCCTAATATTTTTCTTGAATAACTAATGAACATAGTCTGTTAGCTATGTAATGAACTAATGGACTCACATTACTGAAGGTCATAAGCTGTGTTTTGGAATTTAAAATTTCATTTCATTTGAGTTGATCTGCTTGCTTATCTGTTGTTCATTGCAATTCAGAAATAACAAAATGGTTAAGGCCACACCAGCTGTGAGTCTGTCTGACCTCAGTCTTGGCAGTGCCATAACTGAGTGGAAGGAGAATGGTGGGCTAAGAGACAGAAAATTGACAACCCACTGGTCACTGTTATCACTGTTATCTAAACAGAAAACCACCACTTACAAAATAGTCTGCATTTTAGAAACCATTGAGCTCAAATGAACACTCCAAGCTTTATTAATCCTAAAATGTATTACCCTGTCATTTTCACGTAATGAAATAATGTTGTGTTTTCCAACATTTTTGTTTGTTTATTTGTCAAGTTTGCGATTAGGAGTTTATTTGCGTAACTATATTATATTGCTGCATCACTCGCTGCTATCTGCTGATGCATGTCATTGGCATTCTGTTTCAAGGCTGGTTTTCCCACTCCTCGAAAATTAGCCTTGATAGGTGGTTGATGGATCCGTATATTATACAGTGATCACCGGGTATGACAAATGCAGGTTTTAAATGAAGCATACACGTAATGCATTTAGATGAACACATTAGTGCCATTAACCACAAACGTGATACCTAAAGCTGTACACTTGAACCAGCAAGACCATTCACTATTGGAGCTCCACCAACACATCATACAAGTTCTAAACTCCAACCCAGGTACCATCAAAACAACAAAAGGAAAACCTAGGTGAATATGTAATAAAATCACTCCTCAAAAAATAAATACCTGCTCACATGTGCATCTGCCCATTGTATATTTCAAGCTGAGAAAAACTGCCCAGGAGGCAGCCATTGAAAATGCCCTTAAAACATGCCAAGTTGGCTTCACACTAAGTTTACCGTCTCTGTTTTACTGGTAAAATAGGACCCAGTCACCAATGCTTGGGAGGTGCAAACCCTCTCTAAAATGGGCAACATGGCTTTTTAACGCTCACCCCTGGTCTTGAGTTGATATTGATGTTGTGGTCATGATTAGCCATTGTACAAAAATATGTGACCTCAAACACCAATAAGTAAATAAATAAATAAATAAATAAATAAATAAATTGAAGTCTAGTTTTCCCACTCTTCTAGAATTAGCCTTGATAGGCAGGTGATGGACCCGTATATTACACAGTGATCACCAGATGTGACGAAGACAGGTTTTAAATGGAGCGTACATGTAATGCATTTGAAAGACCACATTAGTGCCATTAACCACAAACGTTATACCTATAGCTATACACTTTACACTTTAAACAAGCAAGACCATTCGCTATAAGAGCTCCACCAACATCATACAAGTTAATTCTGTACTCCAACCCAGGTACCATCTAAACAACCCAATACGATTGCCATTAAGAAATACATACACAGAACATCAGAATTTGTGAATGCATTCATCAGTATGTCAGGAATGCCAGTGTGGAAGGATAGAACGAAAGGCACACCCTCTAGTTCTATCCTTCCATGATGGCATGAGTGCCAGATTGATGAATGCATTAATACATTGTTGCATTCTGTGTTTATTACATGCCTCTATGACACAGAATCCATTAATTTATAAATTTAGTCTTATTTGTAGAACTTGACATTTATGATGTCTGCTTTATACAGAAAGAAAAGCAAAAGTCAGGTGTGATTGGCAGACAAGTGACTGATCCAGATATAAACAGAAAAATATAAATGATAATTGTGTTCAAATAGGTTATTTATTCATATTTTTTAAGAAATTATCTGCTGCTATCTGACAAATATTCATGCAAAAGCTAGAATATGTAATAAAATCACTCCTCATTTATAGAATAAGTTTAATTTCATTAATGTTGGTGAATGTGAACAAAAATATTTTCCATCCTACATTTGGTTTATTGGCTGTCACTGCAGCTTCCAAATTGATACAGGTTGGAATGCGATGTTTCAATTAACCAATTAAGAAAATGGGCAGAGTGTAGTTCTTTTGATGCATCCATGACATCAGATGGAAAAATAGTCCATCAATAGAAATCCACATGGAACGTCTGTTCCGTATGAATTTCTAAATATGGAACTGGAGAAAATGCAATAGGCATGTAACAAAATGGATTTTTGCTCTCCAAACACTCATTCCTTGCAGTTTGAGGTGAAGGAATTTTGATTTTTATTCTGGATTTGCAGTGTGCAAAATTTCAAAAATGACTATAACCGACTGACCGTTCACTTGGTTTGGAGATGGCTAACTAAACGCTTGGCTACATACAAATTCTTGGGAAACTGCCTTCTTATCATTAACAAGTATTCATATATTGCATGGAATTGAAATATATATAGCCTCTCAAGGCAAAGATCTAAAAATCTATCAAGACACTAGAAAGGCTGGTTAACTGGTAGAGTGCTAGATGCCCATATTTGTGCTTTATGCAGGTTCTTAAAGTTAAAGGCTTCATATTCTGTGGATGTCCTTCATATTATCTTGGAAGTAAAATTACTTCATCTCCATCGATTTGCGTTGTTACCTATTGGCACTCTCCCATTAATAGTAACAAGACAAACATGTGTGAACAAATCTTGAGGCTAAGAAAATATTAAGCACTCTACCAGTTAAATTACTCAGACTTTACCATTCAAGATGCAACTTTTGCTAACTGGTCATCCGTTCATGTAGATTTAAATTTGCATAACCACAACGCGAACGAAACGAGTGTTCTCATCAAATTTTGCCCACTGGATTTGACAATTCATTATGCACAGTGCTGTGATCACAAGAGTGTTACTCTTCTCAGTTAGTTCACAATTAAATCACAACGCACTTATACACTGGTTGGTCGAGATTTCATAAATAAAATATTGTGAAATCAAAACCAAAGCGCTGTTCAAGCACAAAAAAACATTGATAATAGAATATCAGATATAATGTTCTACCATTTTTTTTTGAAGGGTATGATTCTGCTCCATTATAGGGAGAAAAGTGGCAAGATAATTTCAACTGGATTGCAACCTGATCAAAATTCTTTATCTGCTTTTGTGATCAGATCTGAGAGGTTTCTGTTTTTCAGTTTCTGTTCATTGTTGGGGAAAAAACCTCAGTTTCTGTTCATTTTTTCTTTGTGTTAAATAACACTTCAGCATCTTAACTTGGAAAAAATCTACAATAGTTTGTATGACACAACTCACCACAAAAAGCCCTGCCTGTAAGTTTCTTCATTGTGTTTAGCCTAGCTTCCCTTTGATCATTCTTAGGGGTTCTAGGGAATCAGTTGTTACGTCAGAAAAAATAAAGATTATGATAACGAATGCATAAAGCTCATCTAAGTAGTGTTGCACGATAATCGAAACTGAATAACGGTATCGGTATTAAAAAAAATACCATGGTATATCAAAAAACTCTTCAGATATCTGAATGCACGTACCACAATCGGGACTTGAGCCGTCACAGTCAGCCTGCCTTGATGATGCAGTTTGAATAACAATTCTCCCAATGCAGACAATATCAAATTTTATTATTTTAAATAGAAATTTATTGATTTTTTTCCAAAATTTTTAACAAAACAATATCATATGACCCAATCACAGTCATCCTGCCTTGATGATACAGTTTGTATGACAATTTACCCAATGCAGACAATATCAAATTTTATTAGTTTAAATAGAAGTTGTATCAATTTTTTTCCAAAATTGTTAAAACAATATCAGCTCAATGAGTTCATTCCAATGAGGAGTCCCATGATATGGTTTCATTGAAATGTTTTGAAAAATATTTTTTCAACTGCTAAAATTGTGTATTATGCGGGCAGATGCGGCCAATTCGTCGGGTAAAGGGATGATATTATTCATTCTGGACTACAGTTAAAACTATCAATGTCTTGAAAATTAAATTGTGGGTAAATAAATGATGATAAACCGATATCTTTGTAATTACACCGGTATTCAATCGATACTAGTTTAAATACCGGTATGCATCAGTTTATCAATATACCGTGCAGCCCTACATCTAATCTATGTTGTGTTCTCATTGTCATATTTTCTTCCTTTGTGGACTGGACGAGTCAATCAGGAAGAAAATGCAAATATGAGAACACAACAGATTCACCCCTTTGCCTGATAGACTAAGTGATGAGAGTTCATCATGGCCACTAATCCAGTTCACGCTCAGTTAGATAGTTTAATCAGTTTGTGCCCAAACACTGTAAAACCTTTTGTAACAGTTTTGCTTGGTGTTTCTGTTTGGGTTTCTAATTTGCTGTAAAAACCTGAATCAAACCAGAAAACAAAACAAAAAACCCCACTGAGCTGTATTTGTGAATGCAGTACTCTAAAGGGTTAGAAACTTCGGGCAAGAAATTTCATAGTGTTTCATAATTTAGGACACACCATTTGTGTATAAAATTGCATGATTACTGTCTCGCTCAATACAGGGAATGCAGTGGCTCATTGGTTAGAGCAAAGCCAAAAGGTTGATGATTCGATATTGACTTTTAATCCTGGTTCCCCTCGAGGTGGAACGGTTGCACTGTGTGTATTGATGGTGCTTTTTGCTGGATTATTAAACTGGAGTGTCTGGCAGTTGTAGGCCACTGTTCGGTACTTCCCTCTGGGTACTCTTGCTTCCTTTGTCTATGTGACCAAGGCTGTTGAAAGTATCATTAAACTTCAATAAACAAACACAGACATCACTAAATATATGTTGTTTTACTTCATAAGTATTTCATTACAGATAACTGAATCTATTATATTTTCTAACCCTTTTTTTAAACTAGATATGCCGATGAGGAGCTGACCATCACCTATAATGAAGGTGATTCTTGTCACACTAATTTCCACAGAACTACAGTCATTTCATTTCACTGTAACAAAACCGTAGGTAAGTTTATCATTAAAGAGATGGAACATTTAATTTGTACATTGGATAGATTTCTATAAACTTTTGTGACATTTGTTTTGGTATTAACCTTGGTTTTATAATACTATCCATTTATAATTTTGGGGGAAATTTATGTGCGATATTTTCGCCTGCTTATTTTCCACTCTGGAAATGTGTTGCCTTCACGGTAGTTGGCTTCTTGCTGAGTAGAAATACCATGTTGATAGACTCGGATGTTGTCTTTTACATATTTTTTTATATGCTCAGCTGTAAATGTTGGAGTTGTAAAACTTTATGTTTCCCATTTGGAAAGTCTGTCTGATGGCTGCACAGTCTTGAAATCTTAACCTGCTGAGAGTATTTTCAAGATATCTTTCATCAAATTTAGTCATGGCTGCCCTAAAGCAGATTTGATGAAAAAGTTATCTAAATTTTACTCAAGAAATCATCAGTGAAAAAAACAATTTAATTTACAGGGTCAAAATTTGATTAATCATACTTATTTCTGTGGCATGAGAAATCCTGCCCTGGGCAAGAATATTGTCCAACAGCATGCAAGGAATTAATGTCACAACGCCATATAAATATTATCCAGATTGTCAGCCTTGAAAATTCAATAAAACTTCATCGAAAATATTGTACTGTGGTGTTTCGCTTATTAAATTCTTTCCAAATTATTGTTCTGAAACAATTTCAAGCCATTTCTTAACAATGTTTATTACACCCCTGTAACTGCATTTCTCATAGGTTTTAGGGGTATGCGGTAATTTTAACCAGAAAGATCTAATGCGATCCAATAAAAAATACCCTTTGCATGCTCAGGTTTCTCTAACAGCTCTCGTAGTATCCCTGTGACACTCACTCATGTCCAGTAATCGTTAACCCATTTAAGCAAAAGTGTGAATCTGTATATGTATGAAACACAATAGCACTAGGGAGCATGGTGGCTCACTGGTTATGGCATTGAGTTTCAAACCGAGAGGTCCACTGTTTGATCCCTGCCAGGGGTAACTGCGTTGTGTCCTTTGATAAGGAACTTAATCCTGATTGCCCACATGAGGAGACTCTGGTCGAAAGTGTCTTTAAACTCCAATAAGTAAATAAATAAATAACAAGTGCACTAAAACTTGCTATGTCAGTTTAGAAATAGCCTATAAAGTAGAGGAGTGGTCAGACAACCAACCGTCAGTTGATTTGTGTGTTGAATGATTCACCAAAGGCTCTATCGAATAGGCCTGTAATTTCTCCAAAGCATATATAATAAAAAAGAGCATCTACTGTCTTTCATGGATATCGATGATTACAATGTAACCCTGTTACTTGAATAACCAATTTGCCTGTGAAAAATATTCAGTTGACAGGAATATTCAGTCGACTGGAATTTGGTCATTCTCCTATAATCAGGTGTTAAACCTAACACTTATTCTATTAAATCTTGTTTGACAGATCTCATAGAGCTCTGTCAAATAAGATATTAAAGCATAAATGCCTATACAGTGGATCCCACTTAATTGAATATCTCTTAACTGAATAACCCTGGCAATTGAATATAATTTCCCAACACAAAACCATTTACCATACCTCCAGTACAAATTTGAACTGTTAATTGAATATAGGCTATAGAGTAAACTCCTGTTAATAGAATAAAAAATCTTGCAACCGCTCGAGAAATTACAATGACTCTCCCCAGTTTTCCTTTGTTTATATACCTATTTGGCCTCAAAGCATCCAATACAGGTATTTAATCTATTATATCTTGTTTGACAGAGCTCATGGATCTCTGTCAAACAAGATATAATAGAATAAATGCTAAGTTTATCTCTAGAATATAGGAAAATGACACATTCCCTGTTAATTGAATACTCCTGTTAATTGAATAATTTTCATTGGCAGATTGGCTATTCAATTAAGAGGGTTTATATACACTGTACTTGAAAACTGGGCATGTAAATCTTCTGACCTGGACAACAGAGTTTCAAATAAATACATCACTTCATTCATTTGTAGAGTTAACTAGTCAGAGAAGCTGAATGGGACCTTAAATCTCTCTTTATACAACATTATCAGGTGAGTGCCTCTGAGCCCCCAGGGGCTGCTTCTTCCATTAACAGGAGTTTACTTTTTTACCTACATGCAGTTAACAGGTAACATTTGCACTGAAAGTATGGTATATGGATTGGTGTTTGGAAATTACATTCAGTTAACAAGGTTATACAATTAAGAGATATACAATTAAGTGGGTTCCACTGCATCTCCTTCTTGGACATGAGGAATTCTGTATTTCCATTCCTGGCAAAACTGTGTGTGGAAATACATTGTTCTCATCCTACTCCTCAGATAATTGTCAATATCTATGCAAAGACTCTTGATACTGTCTATTTAAAAAAAAAACTTATCTTGATTACATCTGACTGTGGTCAAACTGCAAAACACAATTTTATACTTGTAATATCATGATTTTTAGGCAATTCCTTCCAGCACTATGAGCACGGTGTCACAGTGTGCTAAAGCATATGGTACATAGATGGGGTACAACGATTGTTTCTCAGACTCAAGCTCTACTTGTAATTATATAGTGAGTTGAAAAGTGAGACAGTTACTTGTCACTGCTTAGTAGCTTTCTCCAGGTTCTCCAGCTTTCTTCATCCATAAAACACTGCTTGTTTAGTGAGTTGGGTTTTCTCAAGGTTCTCTGGCTTCCTCCACCCATAAAACTGCCTATCTCAATATGACCTTGCTGTTGAAGGTGGTCCTGAACCTCAGTAAATATATAAATAATTAAATAACACTGTCATATTATTTGGGTAAATATAAATGAATAAAGGCCTGTTGTATCACCAAGGTTATTGTTGATGTTAAGGATAAACCTAATCAGTGCATTAAAAACTATGCCACTTTCGATATGGCATCTATCTCACTGTGAAGTTGACACTTCCTGTTTATATTTTCAGGTAATGGTGCTCCAGTTTTCAACTATGATACAAACTGCACATATTTTTTTGATTGGCATACAGATCGTGCTTGTCCTGGTCATCCTAACATTGAAGAATGTAGAGCAACGTACAAAGGTCATACCTATGACCTGTCTTCTTTGGTAAGAGAGCAAGGTAAGTTTTTGTTGTCTCCCGCTTTTTGAAAAAAATGGGAGATATTAAATTTGGGTGTCCTTCTGTGTTTTTCGTTTCCGGACTCTTAACTTTCCTTACAGTGACCAGATTTCAATGAAATTTGGGTAGTAGATCACTTTCATCAATTGTGGGTCCAGGTTCGAATATGGGCATTTTCCGCACATATTTAATTAGGTTTCTGAAATTTGATTGGCTGATGGTTTCCAGACTCTAACTTTCCTTAAAATCAACCGATTTCGATGAAATTTCATATATGGATTACTTTTATCAATACCTAGGTCAAGTTTGAATGTGGGAAATTTTGTACCGATAATCTGTCCGTCTGCCTGTCTGTCTGCCCATGCATCAACGCACCTCAGACTAAAAGCCATATTTATGAACCGATCTTCACGAAACTTCTTGGGTATCTTTGTTATCATTGTGAGACCAGAATATGTGTTTTGGGGTTTGGTCCAAAATTCAAGATGGCTGCCAGTGGCCATTTTGTTCCGAAGTTGGGTGTAATCAGTTTTTTGTACAGAACTTCTAAATGAAAGTTCGAATTTGAACAAATTTTTGTAGGAATGTTTAGTAACATGCAACACATCACATATAATACGGGTTTTGTTCTCGTGCAAAAATTATGCAAATTAGGGAAATTTTGATTTATTCAGTGCTACTGCTAATACACAGAAAGTGCACACCTTCCGTGTTTTTCGTTTCCAGACTCGAACTTTCCTTACAGTCAGTCGATTTCGATGAAATTTGGGTAGTAGATCACTTTCATCAATTGTGGGTCCAAGTTCGAATATGGGCATTTTCCGCACATATTTAATTAGGTTGCTGAAATTTGATTGGCTGATGGTTTCCAGACTCTAACTTTCCCTAAAATCAACCGATTTCGATGAAATTTCATATATGGATTACTTTTATCAATACCTAGATCAAGTTCAAATGTGGGAAATTTTGTACCGAAAATCTGTCTGTCTGCCTGTCCATCTGCCCCGTGCGTCAACGCACCTCGGACTGAAAGCTGGATTTATGAACCGATCTTCACGAAACTTCTTGTGTATATTTGTTATCATTGTGAACGTCTTGAGATGCATTAATTCCCCTTGAAACTGCAGCCCAGCGGGAGACATGAATTCACTGAATTTGCTTGTTATTCCTCATTTCTACACATGATGTTTTTAGCTCACCTGACTTTCAGTCAGGAAAGTCATAGTGTTCACTCACCGTCCGTCGTCGTCCGTCGTTGTCTGTCATCCATCGTCCGTGAACATGGTGTTTGCGCCTTCTCCTCCCAAACCGCTGAACCAAATTAATTGATATTCGAGATAATAGTTTGTTATGACATCGCAATTTGATTTTGTTCAAATCAAGTTGCCCCGCCCATTGGTAGGGCCACACCCAAAAAGTGTGCTGAAATCTTAAAAAATCTTAAAAATCTTCTTCTCATGAACCAGCAGTAGCAGAGACTTGATATTTGGTGTGCAGCTTCCTTTTGAGGTGCAGACTCAGATTTGTTCAAGAGAAGTTTGTGGGGCTATATTTGGCATTGTAATGGGAGGGGCAAGAATATTTGCCCCTCCCAAAATTTCTATTTTCTAAACCGAGAGGCAAATTTGGACCAAATTTGATATGAGTGCTTATTGGGTCATAAGTACTTAATTTATGCAAAAAAAGTTTTTCTCGTCGCCCCATGGGAACCGCAGGAGCTAAAAATAGAAAAAAATTAAAACGCCCATATCTCCAAAACTACACGGCACTGAGAATTCTTATTTGTTGTGAAGCTTCCTTTGGACCAACAGAATGGAATGGTAAAAAAAAATTGCCATCGGTTTTATCATGGGGTACTTTTTGGGGACTTTGAAAAAGTGCTGGGTCAGCATTTTTTAACACTCTGGGTAATGGGAAAAACATATAAGACTACTTTTCTCCCAAACCACTGCTCCAAAAGCTTTAAAATTTCACATATAACATCTTTGGAAGATTGTTTCACATGTTTATTGAAATCAATTTCCTGGGTCGATATTTGGGCTCTCTATGGGAGCCCAAATGTTTAAATTAGTGCAGTATGAAGAGTATTTTTTAAAAATCTTCTTCTTTAGATCTAAAAATAAGAATCTTTTGATATTTGGTATGCAGCATCCTTAGGGGGGTGAGATTCATGTTTGTTCAAGCCATGTCCCTGGGTTCATATTTAGGCTGAAAATTTGGGGTCCCGTTTGGACAAAAATCCGGAAATTTTTTTTTTGTTTTTTTATGCGTTTCGGTCAACTTTAAGACAAAAAAAAAAATATTTTTTTACACTGAAAATTGGGGACTTTTTTTTACCGAAATCCTGAAATTTTTTTTGGTTTTTTATGCGTTTCAGTCAATTTCAAGACAAAAATTTTTTATTTTTTTTACACTGAAAATTTGGGGTCTGGGTGGGACTTAGAAAATTTTTGACAAAAATGTGGATTTTTAATTTTAAGACAAAAAAAATTTTTTTTTTTTACACTCAAAATATGGGGTCTGGGTGGGACTTGGAAAATTTTGGACCAAAATCCAGAAATTTTTTTTTGTTTTTTATGCGTTTCAAACGGTGAATTTTAAGACAAAAAAATATTTTTTTTTTACACTGAAAATTTGGGGTCAAGGTTGGACTTGGACCAAAATCCGGAATTTTTTTGGATTTTTTTATGCGTTTTGGTGAATTTTAAGACAAAAAAAAAATTTTGTTCACTCTCAAAATTTGGGGTCCGGGTGGGAATTTTTTTGTCTTAAAATTGACCGAAATGCATAAAAAAACAAAAAAAAATTTCAGGATTTTGGTCCAAAATCTTTATCTTACAATAAGTATGTGTTGAGCCCATAATTACCTAACTACATTGGGTATGATGGTCCTCTGATATACTCTGGAGTTCCAAATAAACATACCTGTATGTTCATTAATTTTCAGAATATTTGCCATCCTGTATGCAGTTTATTTGGGCCTGTATGTTTATTAAAAATACCATCAGTGTCAAGTGAATGCCTCATATTGGAGATATATTATGGGTACTTTAGTCTGTTTCAGACTCCTAACTCTCACAGGACTCTAACCTAGACTTTAACCCTTTACCCAACAAATCGCCGACATCCACCCGCGTAATATGCAAATTTAGCATCTGAAAAAATTTCAACAAAACTATATCATGTGACCCCTCTTTGGAATGAGCTCGTTGAGCTTGTTCCAATGAGGGGTCACATGATATGGTTTTGTTGAAATTTTTTGAGAAATGTTAAAAAATTATTTTTCAGATAATACATTTTTGATATCATCTGCATTGGGTAAAGGGTTAAAGCCCAGGACAGTCCTGTTTGGGTTTGTGGTATTTCAGAAATGACAGTAACTATATCATGAATTTTCACCCTGTAAATTTATTCAGCCCTGCACTTCTATTTGTATTCCTCTGATTTTCCACCCTGTACTTTTATTCTGTCCTGTACCTTTATTTGGAGCTCGAGTCGAGCTTGAAGGATTTTTGGTTCTCCGGTTCGGTTTTAGTTTTGCAGCAAACCAGAAAACCAAACTACAAGATCCAGCAAAAACCAACTGAACAGTTTTACAGTGTTTGTGTATAAGCTGATAAAACTATCTTACTGGGACTGAACTGGACTAGTGGCCCATGTGGACTCTTGTCACTTAATCTATCGGGCAAAGTGGCAAATATGTCGTATTGTCATTGAATATAATTTGGTTCTGTTTTTGCATCAAACCGGAAAACCAAACTGCAAGACACAGCAAAAACTGACCAAACAGGTTTGTGCATAAGCCAATCAAGCTATCTTATTGGGAGTGAACTGGACTCTAGGCCTATATGAACTCTTGTCACTTAATCTATCGGGCAAAGGGCAACTACGCTGTGTTCTCAGGGTTATATTTTCTCCCTTATTGCCTAGTCCAGTGGACAAGTCAATAACTGATAAAATGTGACACTGAGAGCATAACATAGATACAGATGAACTTTTATTCATTTGTTACCAGGCCTGAAAATAAGCTGTCTGACATTTGCAGAATGAGGTCCCCAGAGGGTGAATTTGATGATGATATCCCATACAGTTGGCCAATTTATCCTCTGGGTACCTCTTTCTGTTTAGTTTTGAGACCCTGATTCAGATTGAGATTCACAGAAGGTAAATTTAGTGATGCTACCCTGCTATGCAGGGTAGCATCACTAAATATTTTTATACTGTAACCAATGACCCAGACTTAGCTGGTGCTAACCCAAAAATATCTAGGGCCAAACACAAATTTTGCCCCCCAATCCCCAAAATTTGCATGCAAAACTGAAAATTAGAAGTCCAATCTGGCCCTCCATACATTTTACCCTCCGCGCATGCGCAGACTCCTGGAAGTCACCAAATCTGGCGCCAAACAAATCATTCTTTGTTTGGCCCTTGTCAGATAACAACAAACTGATTTTTGTGCTTTTAAATCTCAATTAATAATGATGCCAGACACAAATCAATGGTTAAATTAGTGGATTCAAGGACAGAACTAGATGAAGGAAGGAAGAAACGGTGGTTTGATATGTTCAGGGCTGTAATTTTTTAGCTCAACTTTGGCAAAGCCAAATTTGAGCTTTTGTCATGGCCCGTTGTCCGTCGTCCATCTGGCCGTCTGTCCGTCTGGCCATCTGTCCATCTGGCCGTCTGTCTGTCTGTCTGTCCGTACGTCAACAATTGGATACGGCTCAGGCTAGAGGCCGTATTTATGAACCGATCTTTACGAAACTTCTTGGGTACCTTTGTTATGACCGTGGGACGAGAACGAGTGTTTTTGGGTGCGATCTGAAATTCAAAATGGCTGCCAGCCGCCATTTTGTACCGACGATGCAGAAATCTGTTTTTTGTACAGAACTTCCATTTGAAAGCTCTGATTTGAATAATTTTTTGTATGAATGCTTAGTACCATGGGTTATATCACATATAATACGGGTTTTTTTCTCGTGCGTAAATTGTGCAAATTAGACTAATTTTGATGTTTTTTGGTGTTACTTTCAGCACTGTAAATTCAAATGCCAATACGGCTCGGGCTAGAGGCCGTATTTATGAACCAATCTTTACGAAACTTCTTGGGTACCTTTGGTATCACAGTGGGACGAGAACAAGTGTTTTGGGGTCCGGTCCGAAATTCAAGATGGCCGATGGCAGCCATTTTGTACAAAATTAGGTGCAATCAGATTTTTGCACAGAACTTCCATATGAAAGCACTGATTTGAATAATTTTTTGTGTGAATGTTTAGTACCATGGGATACATCACATATAATACAGGTTTTTTTCTCGTGCAGAAATTATGCAAATTAGATGAACTTTGATTTTTTCAGTGCGACTTACACACAGTAAGTACACATGTCAATATGGCTCAGACTAGAGTCTGGATTTATGAACTGATCTTCACGAAATGTCTTGGGTACCTTTGTTATCACCTTGGGACGAGAACGAGTGTTTCTGGGTGTGGTCTAAAATTCAAGATGGCTGCCAGTGGCCATTTTGTATCGAAATTAGGTCTAATCAGTTTTTTGTACACAACTTCTATACAGCTCAGACTAGAGGCCATATTTATGAACCAATCTTTACGAAACTTCTTGGGTACCTTTGTTATCACCGTGGGATGAGAGCGAGTGTTTTTGGGTGTGGTCCGAAATTCAAGATGGCCACCAGCAGCCATTTTGTACCAAAATTAGTGCAATCAGTCTTTTGTACAGAACTTCTGTATGAAAGTTCTGATTTGAATAAATTTTTGTATGAATGTTTAGTAATATGGAATACATCACATATTGTAAAGGGTTTTTTTTCATGCAGAAATTATGCAAATTAGATGAACTTTGATTTATTCAGTGCTACTTACACAATGTAAGCACACATGTCAATGCGGCTCAGGGTAGAGGCTGTATTTATGAACCGATCTTCACAAAACTTCTTGGGTACCTTTGTTATCACCTTGGGACGAGAATGAGTGTTTCTGGGTATGGTCCAAAATTCAAGATGGCTGCCAGTGGCCATTTTGTACCGAAATTAGGTCCAATCAGTTTTTTGTCACAACTTCTATGCAGCTCGTATTTATGAACTGATCTTCACAAAACTTCTTGGGTACCTTTGTTTTCACCTTGGGACAGGAGCGAGTGTGTTTTGGGGTGCCTTTGTTATCACTATGCTATGAGAACAAATATTTTGGGGTTCAGTCAGACCCACTCTGGGACTCAAAGATTTCTTTTCTAGTTTAGCATCTGACTGTCACCCACCTTTACAATACTTTACCTATACATTTGTTACAGGCAACGGTCAGTATTTATGTACAGACCGTTACAGTACTTTATATGTACCTTTGTTATCAGGTCACTACCTAGATGTTTGTCATTGCTGTGTCACATACTATACATGTACATGTCTTTGTCTTGACAAGTTGAGCTACAGTGTCATTGACACTTTCATTATTATTTAGTAAAATTAGTTCATGTTCCCTAATTTCAGGACATGAGCCTGACGTTATCTCTGATTGATTATGATCTCTATCCACTGTTTATTTAGAAAGGTCCATCTTTAGTAAGAAATCGCACCATCTAGTAGCCAAGGAGATGAGGCTTCATTCATCGGGTCGTCCGCAGTAATAACTATATTGGACTCCCTGTCCTAGGAGCAGCTGGCGAAGAGGCTATTCGTGACTGCTGCTCGTCAGGCCTCTGTAACGGACTTGCTGTCGCAGAAGCACTCAACGTCAATCTCAAAATCTTGAGCTGTTGCATAGTCCTTATTTGGTCCAGTCACCTACCTGTTTAGATGCTGGTGACTGTGATCTAACTGATTTGAACATATGATGGATAGGATAACTTTCCTTCCGGAACAACTCTTGGATGATATAGATATACATTATCATTTCCTTGATCTTGTTCCAGTGATTCAAAATGCTGCGAGCAATTATGAGAAACCGCTAGCGTAGTTAGATGCTGACTTCATCCGGTTAAGAGCAGGGTAATAAGATCTCTTTCCGGTTAAGTCCACACAAGTCGTACCTGTATATGGCGTCTGCAGTGCATATTTTATAGCGGATAATGTTATTTACTAAAATCATTGCTATAGCCTTGGCTTGTGAAGTGGCATTAAGCACCATTTATTATTCATGAATTAATTTTTTGAGTGCCTGATCGATATTTATTTATATCGTTTCCGGGTACTGCTTATTGATTCTAGAGCTCTCCCCTCTTTCTTTTGAAGTTATGTTAAAAAAAAGGGGGAGGGGCGAGGTCATTTTGTCCACTTCTCTGCCTTATGAGGTATGTAACTATTGAGGAAGCTGTCTTGTCCGTACTATGTTCGGCGATCAGCTGCAGCATTATTATGTGGCATAGGTTTATGGGAAATTTCCTCTCATTCTCAGTATGCCTTAATTATTTTTAGGGCCTAGACCAGACTAGTCTAAAAAATTGTTTATTTGTTACATCCTAATTAACATGATTTTATGCTTAGATTTAGGATGTACATAATTGGATACATATTAGGTTATGTCTCTTCAATTATGGTATTAAGAGACATACATGTAATTCTAATTTCTTCATCATGGATTGAAGGATTTGGTCTATGTTGATCTACTATTTCCGAAGTTCTAGGCCCTCCGCCTTTTTACGATTCAGCTAAGTCTGGGTCATTGGTTACAGTATAAAAATATGAAAAAATTTATAGTAATTTATATATTTTTTATACTTACCAATGACCCAGACGGGAATGGTCCTCCCATGAGTGGGCAGTACTGGGCACTCATACCTCCCCGCTGAATTATTATAATCTTTTTTTTATACAAAGAATGATTTATTTGGCGCCAGATTCTGTGACTTCCTGGAGTCTGCACATGCGCGGAGGGTAAAATGTATGGAGGGCCAGATAGGACTTCTAATTTTTGGTTTTGCATGCAATTTGGGGGATTGGGGGGCAAAATTTGTGTTTGGTCCTAGATATTTTTGGGTTAGCACCAGCTAAGTCTGGGTCATTGGTAAGTATAAAAATATATAAATTACTATAAATTTTTTCATTTTCCCACTGGGGACCTCATTTTGCAGATGTCAGTCTGCTTATTTTCTGGCTTGTTTGTTACCCTAATTTATGTTTTTTTCTGGCTCAATAGGCTTACCAAGTAATCTCCCAGAACCCTTAAAACTAATCAAAGAGAAGTTAGGTTGAACTTGATGGAGATACTTACAGACACGGCATTTTGTGGTGGGTGGTGATGTATGAACTATTGTAGGGCTTTTCCATCTTACGGAGCCTGTAGTGTTGTTTACTAGATATACTTAACACAGAAAAACTGAACCGAAACTGATTTTTTTCCTGAAACTGAATATAAAAAAACAAAACTGCCCGGCTGTACTCTGATCCAAAAGCAATATTATTATTATACAAGCACATGCTCAGTTATAATTTGTTTACACCACTACTCATAGAAAATTACTTGCTTTCAAAGGGTGGTTGAAGACACTGTATGTTTCTAATACGAAAGGGGATAAAACTCTTCTCAGTTATTTACTTTTATGTGTCTGTATCTGAATCATTGGAAGCTTTCAAGTCTATTCAAAATGTTGATCAACATGCTGATAAAGTTTACCCAGGGATCAGCAATGTTCAATGCGACTGTTTGCAGTTTCCACAAAATCTCTTGTGTTTTATGAGTGTGGAAAATGAATTTGAAACTAAAAGTCTATTATTCAAGTTATTGGCACTACAGTTGAGAATTTATAAGATAAATCTATCATCACCATTATGTTTATGTACAAAATGTTGTATCAGAGTCTCTCACTCTTATTTCTAATGCTATATCTCCACTTGTTGAGATATGGCCTTAGACACAAGAGCTCAGCTCTGCAACAATTTGCACATAAACATAATGATGATAATATAAGTTATCTCTGCCAACATGTATGGTATATGGAGATTTAAATGAGTCATCCAGCTATTAAATCTCCATATCCCATACGTGTTGGTGGAGGTAACATTTTTGTCCCGTATGAAACACAATACCAAGCGGAAATAAATTTGTGGACGCATTACTCATGCTCCACAATCAGTTGGACCAATTACATTAATAATTGTTTTGTTTTTACAAATGCACAAGGCAACAGATAGAGTTATATCCCTTATTTTGTTGACACATCGTCCCCTGCCTACTGGCACATAGAACACATTGGAACTCAAGGGACGATATTTGACCTTATTTTATTTTTCTCAAGTTGTTTCATTTAATTACTCGACTATTTTAATTTTATAACAGCAAAATATCATCGAATTGTCAGAAATCTGATGCTATTTGTGACTATTTTCAGGTGTTTTGGTTCGATTTTTATATTGAGGCAACTGGAAGCAAAAGGCTTTCATTTAAACCATATACCCCCTATGTTTCGCATGCCCATATACCCTGGATGTTGCATGCTCTCTTATGCTTTGGATGTTGGGTGCACCCTTTCCCATGGCTATTTGTTAAAGGGACTCAGACCAATCAAAAGAGAGAATTTATCGTGATATAGGGATAATATCTATTTATACATTGCTGGTATGGGATGCTCATTTTAACACTGTTGGCAACTTGAAAATGCTGAGTCATTATATTTCTTCTTGTTTAAAACCACTGGTCTTTAGTTTCACACTAAAGTTGAAACTGTTAAGATAAATCTATCCTCACCTTTATGTTTATGTAGAAAATGTTATATCAGAGTGTCGCTCTTGTTTGTAATGCTATATTTCCACTTGTTAAGATATGGCCTTAGACACAAGAGCTCAGCTCTACAACAATTTGTATATAAATATAATGGTGATAATATATATTTATACATTGCTGGTCACCAATTAATGTATCTGCTGAGACCACAATGTCCCAAAGAGGCTCAGTAAAATGTTTGAAGAAGCTTGTTGCAATCATTCAACCTTGTGTCACCATTCGCCAAACATCTTCTGCTTTCTGCAAAGATGTTGGTTGCAATGGATGCAGTTAGTTCAGTGGAATGCCTGTAAAAATTATTCATGAGTATATGATTATAATGCAGGGATTTGGTAACCTTGCTATATTCTAGAGATAAACAGAGTATTTATGCTTTTATATCTTGTTTGACAGAGCTCATGGAGCTCTGTCAAACAAGATATAATAGATAAAAGATTAAATGTCTGTATTGGATGTACAGAGGCCAAATTGATCATTAAACTAGGGAAATATTGTAATAATCAAAGTAATTTCTTGATATATTACATGATTTGTGTTTCCATTAATCAGAGTTTATAGCTTTTATGTGATTAACAAGTCTGATGGTTTTGTTTTTGGAAATTATATTCAATTACCAGTTATTCAGTTAAGAGATAGCTAATTTAGTGAACTGCACTGAACTGGAAGTTATCCAATAACATTAACTCCGTTGAACAGGAGGTTCACAATCATTTTGTTGGGTGATATTGAAAATTTAATCAAATCCAAAGACAGTTAATCATTGAATGATGGATGTCTAGTTTATTTAGTCTAATTTGTCTGGTGTAGTTATTCAGGTCAGTATTGCATAGATAGAGAGCTAATGGCACATACTATGCAACTCCCTTCCCAACAATGAGTAAACAACTAAACAAAATATTACTTTTGCTTCTCAAAAGTGTTCTTAACTGGTTGAGTGCTGGGACGCCATATTTGGGCTTTATTCTGAGTGCTGGTACCAAATCATGGAAGGCTTCAAATTCTATAGATGTGTATGCTTTGTGGGCACTCTACCATCAATTGTAACAAAGCAAAGACAATGTGAACAAATTTTGATGACCAAAAATAATTTAGCAGTCCCCTGATTAACTGGTAGAGTGCTGAATTATTTTTAGTCATCAAAATTTGTTCACAGGTCTTTGCCATGTTACAATTTATGGGAGAGTGCAGGCACTCTCCCATAAATTGTGATAAGAAAATATTTCCATATAGACTAATTTAGATTCAAAGGTAATATGATAGACATCCACATAGTTTGAAGCCTTTGAGTTGCAGAACATGCACTTTAGAGTAAAGCCCAAAAATGAAAATAAATTCATCAGTCCAGCACTGCAATGGGGGTATAATTGCCTTCAGCAATAGCTCTTGTTTGGAAAATCATTATCCGTTCGATGAGCTCAGTTGTATGATACAGCATTCATTCAGAGGAGGAGATCTGATTGGTGAGGACATGGAAGTGTGTTTTTATATTTAGGTGATGTAAAAGACCTGGCAAAAATGTTCTTTCCAGCAGAACATGTAACATTAACGATTCTCAGTATTTTCATTTCATTACATGAACGGAAGCAAGTGCCTACCTTATGTTCTCAGGAAGAAAAGTTGGGCCTTGTGTCATCAAGGAAATTCTAATGACATCAGATGTTAACAAAATGCCTCCAAACAAAAAGCCTTTTTAGCTTAGCTGCAGTGTTTGAATCTGCTCCTAAACCATTTGCTTGATTCTAATCAAATTCCATGTGATCGATGACTATGGTGGGGCATTTCAGTTTGGGAAAGGAATGTGGGAAAATAATCTAAATTTAAAACAAATCTTCTCATGATGGATGCACTGTCTTGATAATTGTATTCAGCTTCCTATTACAGTGCAAATTGAAGTTGTTCAGACGAGTTCATGGGTCAATATTTGTCCCGTCATAAGAATGGCCAGATTTTTGGCCCCACCCAAAATATCTGTTTTCAGAACCAATGCCTCGATTTGAACCAAATTGTTTATGCAGCATTATTGGGCCATAAGTACTTGATTTATGCATAACAAAAAATTTGTGCATATCTGAGAGCTGGAATTAGAAACTTTTCTCAAAATGCCCATATTTCCTGAACTGCATGGAACAGAGAATTACTATCTGGTATGAAACATTCTTAGGACCAGTAGAATCGAATAGGCCAATCAAGTCCTTGTGTTTATATTTGAGCTTCCAATTTGGAACAGAATTTTAATTTGGTGCAATATCAAGAACATGTCTTAAAAATTCTTGAATAACTAATTTTTTGTCTCAAAAACATAGGTTATGACACCTCAGTGGAACAAGCTCGGCAAGCTCATTCCAACGAGGGGTCATAACCTATGTTTTTGAGACAAAAAATGAAAAAATAATGAAAATTAATTGGCGATTTTTGAGAATGGTGCTGGCCGGTTTTGGCCGTTAGTTGGGTAAAGGGTTAAATATATAATATTAAAAATTTTAAAATTGAATTTCTTTAGTGTAGTGGTTCTTTACAGGAGACAACTGGCAGGCAGTGATTTCTGTGAACGGAATGAAAGGCCAAGAGGTGTATATTAATATGTGTCATAATCTGATACCAAGTGGTAGTGCTTCAAGTTGTAAGGGTGAGAGCTCAGTATGTCTTAAAGAAGGTGAGAATAGTAATATTGTTTATCTTACAACAAGAACTTATCTCCCCAATACAAGAAAAACGTTGAGACCAAATACAAATTTGTATTGAGGGAAGCAACCACACATGAAATCATTCCATTCAGACAGAGAATGTTTTTTAACTGCACTGATCGAAAACTGATTACACATGTCGAGGCCACCGTTTTTGATAACAGTAATTAAATGATAAATAAATCACCAATTCGGCAAAATAAATTGGACCAGATCATTTTTTAGCTGTGATAATATTTTTATATAGGATTACCATGCATTAAACCTGAAAAATAAAACAAAACAAAAAACACACAGCTGAAACACTGCTATAAACTTCAATGGTTATAGTACAAGTGGAGCAATGAATTGGAATTACATCATGCACAGCTCAAGAACAAAACACCATGACATCAGGATGCTCATTCATAAACATCAATTCACAGACACTGAATGATTGTCAAAATACATGCGAACAAGTCAAGAAACAGATGCCGTTAACTACTGTACTGAATCCCTTCATTGTGCCAACAAGGCAATAAAGGGAGGTATATTGTAAGATAAATTGATTATTACCACCAAGTGGGTTTCTGAGATGGTGTATTGAAGTCTCGACCTCACCTCTGGGTCATATACATATGCTCAGAGGCAACGTCTTGACTTCAGTACACCATCTCAGAACCTACATGGTGGTTGTTGTAAGACCCTTCCAATATTTATCTTTCCATGAACTGATTAATGTAATAACTTGATATTTGGTATTCAACTTTGTTTTGAGATGAAGGGTAAAATTTGTTCAAAGTATGTGGGAGGGGGCAGTATTTGCAGTCTGTCTGGCAGAGAGGCAAGATTTTAACTTTGCCTAGAGTAGCCTGAAATTCTAATTTTAAGAATCCCTGGGCTGATTTAAATGAAATTTGTAATTTGAGATAAGATGGTAATGGGTACTTGATGTCTGCCAAAAGAATTAGCTGCCATCCCTTTAGGGACCCACATAGTCTACAAATGGAGCAAAATTTCAAAAGTCATGTTTCTTTTAACTGCATAACTCAAGCAAGCCTGGAAATAATGCAGTCTGCAGAATGAGGTCCCCAGAGGGTGAATTCAGTGATGATATCCTGCTCTGCAGGGTACCATCATAAAATTTACCCTCTGAACCTCAGTCTGAATCAAGATCTCCAACCTAAACAGAAAGAGATACCCAGAGGATAAATTGACCCACTCTATGGGATAGCGTCGGCAAATTCACCCTTTGGGAACCTCATTCTTCAAATGACAGATTGCTTATTTCCAGGCTTGAACACAAGTACTCTATTATTTGATTTGAAGCAGCCTTTAGGAAGAGAAGAATCAAACTGCTAAAAAATCTTGATCACCTTCAAAAATCTTGATCACATTCATTCTGGAGCTGTTTGAGCTCTGTCAAACAAGATATTGTAGAATAAAAGCTCACTTTATCTCATTCTCTAGACTATAGGAAAGTGGTCAAATTCCTATTAACTGAAAAATTTTCACTGGCTAAGTGTCTATTCAGTCAACAGGGTTCCCTTGTATTTAATTGTTTAATACAGTATATATATATATATATATATATATATATATATATATATATATATATATATATATATATATATATATATATATTGCAGTCTCAAGGTTGCACAAGTTGGATCAATGTGCATAACATTCATCCAAGGGTTATCAAATGTTTTTAGGATAATCTTTTCTCACTCCCCAAAAATCACCATGTTCAAACCCTGTGCCACTAGTGCCTCTAAATTAACATTGGCATTCAGCAGTTCTGTCGTAATTGGCACTGTCATTAAATTTTACGGATACAGTTTAGTGCCTTCAGAAATGATTTAATGGAGAAAAAGTGTCTTCGTCAGTGTTTTACTTTCAGTACCCCATTTGCGAACTTGTGTTTTGCAAGTGACATTAACCCTTTAACGAATTGGCTGCATCCATCTGCATAATATACAGATTGTGCATTCAACGAAAATATATTTTTCAAGAAATGTCAACAAAACCTTATCATGTGACCCCTTATCAAGCCCATGCCAATGAGGGATCACATGATATGGTGTTGTTGACATTTTTTTAAATTAAAAAAACAATAATTAAAATAATAAAATTGAATCGCATATCTTTGTCTTGTTATAATTTATGGGAGAGTGCTTTTGGGTACTCTCCCATAAATTGTAACAAGGCAAATCCTTACCCCCTAAATCATATTACTTCAAAAATAATATGAATCATAGTCACTGAATATGAAACTGTTAAGTTGTGGTACCTGCACTTCAGAATAAAGCCCAAATATGGGCTTCCAGCACCCAACCAGTTAATTAGTTTTTAGGTTTTTCACTGTAAGTTAAGCAATGCTTCTTTAACTGCAGTAGGTGCACTCAATTTGTGACACAGGAGAACATGTGAATGAAATCGTATGAAAACAACAATTCCAATTGTTTACATGTAAATATTCACGCGACTGTGAACTTCACCACAGTATTTTTTATCGAATTAACAGGCTAAGCAGCCACATTCAATCAATGATAGGTGCACTCGATAGTAAAGTAACATGAATAAAACCATTCTTCAAAAACAAATTGAACCATACTGGAGGATATATTTGTGCAGTAAAGCACTATCCATTTATGTATCAAGGTGCATTTCTAAATCAAGCAGAATGCATCTTGGAAAACTGTACATGTTATTTGAGCATTCCCTTTGGATGAAAAAAATGTCTTCAATTAAACTTGAAAATGGAAATTGAATTTAAAATACACGCAAATGTATATTTAACCCTCTACCTAACACAGTACTTTTAAAAAATAAATTAAATTTCCCTTTTTTAGAAAACAAATTTCACACTTTTTTAATAAACCCATAGAAATATGGATATCGTTAGAACCAGCTAGACGAGCTGGTCCTACTGATATCCATATTTGTATGGGTTTATTGAGAAACTTCCGAGATATTTTAGGTTATGGTTGGCTTCTTCTGGTTAATTGGCTGGCCGTTTTTGGCCGCTATGTCAGGTAAATGGTTAAACAATTTCATACACATGTTCAAATCAAAAGAGAAATTTTCATCTGCTTTCTGAGTAGATAAAGGTTATGTACACATGTAATAAAGTTGACCCTATCAACCCTGTCAATCAAACTAAATTTTTCACCAATCATTTCCAGCTGCTGGTTGTTAGTTTTCTTTTTTCTTTGGTTTTTGGTTTTTTTTTTTTATTTTATGTTTATTGCTTGTTCATAGCCAGGGATTACTCTGAATTTAAGGGATTATGCTTTCACTTGCCAAACAGGTGGTGTATTTTGAAGACCCAAGTTATACACCTATCAGTTTATACTTGGCCAATGAAAGTTGAACCTGAAGGAGGAGGTGATAGAAACCTCACAATGTACACAAGGAATGGAAGGAAGAACAATTGAACACTGCAAAAGATGGACATTTTATTTTTATGTTTATTTAAAAAAAATGTTGATAAAAGAGAGTACAATGGGATTGGGGTTATCTTGGTGCAAAAGGGTTATGCAATTATATTTTTCAAAAGCTTTGTGGGGTTATCTTAGATTTTCAATTTGTGCATTCGAAAAGTCTCTGTAATGCTCTGCTGCTCCTTTGTATCCAGGCAGAGTTTGACACGACTAATATTTAGTTATTTATTTATTGGGATTCAGCGCCACTTTTGACAGCCAGGGTCACCTCGTGTCAGACCTCGCTTGTGGATGGAGGAAGCCCCGAGTACCTGGAGAGAACCACTGAGCAGTGGAAAGCAACTGTCAGGCTCCCAAACATACTAACTCCACAAAAGCAGTGTTAGCATTGGTTGAAGACAAGTGCACCATCAGTGTGCTGTATGCCTTAGTACGCAGCACCACGGTGCTCCCACATGGGCAATCAGAATTAAGTGCTTTGCCTAAGGACACAACACAGTTACCCCTGGTGGAAATCGAACCCTGAACCTTTCAGTTTGAAGTTCAATTCCGTAACCAGTGAGCTACCACACTCTCAAACACACCAACTAATAAAAACAACGTAATCTGTTATTGTTATGCATAAAGTTATAGCACATAAGAGCCCACTTAATTGGCTATCTCTTAATTGAATAACCATATTAATTGAATACAAAAATCAAGCAACAAGCCATTTATCATACCTTCAGTACAGATTTGACCTATTAATTTCAGATAGATTATAGAGTAAACTCCTGTTAATTGAATGAAAAATCTTGTGATCAATTGAAGAATTACTCTGACATTTTCTTAAAAAGTGGGATATGCTGGATTGCATCTGTCCATCTCTTATGTCTGTTTTGCTGTCTGTCCATCTGTCTGTCTGTTAGTCCGTCCATCCAAACATGTTCATAACTCAGCTGATGGCGATCCGATCTTAATGGAATCTAACATTGATGTCCAGTATGACATGCCCTTTCAGACACATATCAAGTTATACTGTCCCTGAATTCCACTTGTGAGTTATGCCCCTTTTTACATTGAGAAAATGACAGTATTATTCGTTACACGTTGTTTCAGCAGGGTATATGGGACTGTACTACCCTTCTGAGATCCATATTTCCTGAATATGAAAACCGATGGAAATATGAATCTGTGAAGGGTAAGTGTCATACACACTGCTGAGACACGGTGTGATGAATTTATTACCCTGCCCCTTCTGTGTGTTGGGTTTTGTTTTACTATATAATCCCCCAAATGGTATTCCAGTGACGAAGACCTTGATAAAAGTAATGATTAGAGAAACTAAAAGAAACACATCTTTTGTTATTATTGAACAAGCAGAATTTGGAGTTATTTCCCTTCATTTGAACCCAAACATTTGGGGGACTTCAATTCAAGGACATCGGGAAATGACGCATCATTATTGTGGGATACAAGTTGACTTTTATAAGTGTTTTATTTGATACAGTGGTGCGTTGTGTGTCTTGGAGAATCAGGGACACTATATTCAAACTTGTACAAGTGCTTTAATAAGTTTCAATGAAGAGACAATTCATATAACGAGATAGGTTGCATGTTTCTTAAAACCACAGCGGATCTGTAGTGTAGAAACACCACAACAAAATCCCTCTTCTTGACAGTAAAATCGGACATTGTTGGTATGTGCACATGTTCTATTTCAAGTTTTTAGAATATTCTCATGAAACATTATTGTTCTCATTTTGTTTGTGAATCTGATTGTTTATTATTACTGACAAAAATGTTTGAGGCGATGGGTGAAAGGGAAGTTGGTGAAGTGTACAACAGAATGTATGTACAACCCTTTCAGCTGTCATGTGATATTCTCATACACCCTGTTGAACTTCATACACCCTGTTTGAATTAATGTACCATACTGGATGCATTGGTTACTGACCCATCAGGAACCTTGTATAATTTTAAAAAAGGGTAATAATTGTCTGTACGAGTTCAAAAAAAAGATAATAATTGTCTGTACAAGTTCAAAAAAAGATAATAATTGTCTGTACGAGTTCAAAAAAAGGGTAATAATTGTCTGTACGAGTTCAAAAAAGGATAATAATTGTCTGTACGAGTTCAAAAAAAGGATAATAATTGTCTGTACAAGTTCAAAAAAAGATAATAATTGTCTGTACAAGTTCAAAAAAAAGGGTAATAATTGTCTGTATGAGTTCATATCTCAGCTGATAGTGGTTTGAACTTAATTAAATCTTACATCGATGTTCAGTATGACAAACTCTGTCGGACACAGATCAAGTTAGACTGTCTGCACATTCCACTGGGAGTATGGCAGTGTGTTCTTGAGTGTAGGGCACGACATTGGTACACTTGCCTCAACCCTTCTTGTACCAGGTCAATAGGTTGGGGGGAGGGGGGGGGGGGAGCTGACAGTTACTCATCTTTGTTAGATCGTTCTCTCTGGATACTCTTGGATACTCTAACTTTCACCACCCATAAATCTGTCTTCACATGATGTGACAATGAGTGTTGAAAGTTTCATTAAAACCCAATAAACAAACAAAAAACAAACAGTCAAGCATTTTATCTTGCAAGTTTGCAGGTTCATCACAAGAAAGGATCAACTGGGAACTTCCTGTTAATAGTGGTTGCATGAAACTAGAAGATTTCCAGGATTTTGTATGGGGTTCTTATTGAATGTGAAATTTCCGAATGATAAAAATACTTATGTTAGGGTTGTACAAAACTTGAAGCAAATTCAAAATAGTGAAATATGCATTTGTCTGAATATCCTTATGCCTAAGATATGGCATATTTTTTATACTGTACCAATGACCCAGACATAGCTGGTGCTAACTCTTAAAATATAGGGCCAAACACAAATTTTGCCCCCCAATCCCCAAAATTTGCATCTAAAACTAAAGAAAACATGTCCTGAAAGGCCCTCCACACTTCGCCCCTACTGCGCATGCACAGTGTCAAGGACGTTCCGAAATTGGCGCCATTTATCATTCTAAGTTTGGCCCTTCATCAGTTAACATCTGACTGATCTTTGTGCTTATAAATCTCAGTTTAAATGATGCCAGACACATAAATATTAGTGAAATGGTGATTCTAAGGAGGATAGAGAAGTAGGAGAGGAAAAGAATGTGTGACAGAATATTATCAGGGCTGTAACTTAAAATTTTTTAATGAAATTATGTTAAGTTACCTATTTTCAAGGCAGCAGCCATTTTGTTGTCATTCTGATTATTTAGTTACACTGTTTTTACAAGTGATTTCCTCTCTCCCTGTCCTTTAAGTTCCCCCTTGCTATTCTCCCATGTTTTTGGCATAGTTTCTGTAATTATTATTACTAAAATTTCTTGGGAGTTTTAGCTGAATAACAGAATGAATTCTGTTCTTTCCCCATGTTTACGTCTTCACCTACGGGTGGTTAGGCGTTGTGTTCTGCATCTACCATCTGATGTTCTGCAGTTTCTTCCCTGGAAGTCTCTGTTTTGCATCAGATAGTGTATTTTTGGTAACTGATTTCGGGCCTGGGTGCCTGGAGTCTTATTTTAGTGTTTTTACACTCATTGTTTACATTTACAACAGCCCTCTGTGTGAGGGGGGGATTTCTAATAAATAATATCGTTATGTTATTTTAATCATAACTAGATACATTATTATTGTTCGTAAGTGTTGAATAAATTGTTTAAAATATTTTTAAAATTTTTGTCCACACTTAGGCTTGGGATCCATTGGGGCTTAACGTTACTTTTCAGAAACTTGGGCTGTTCTGAAAAAATATTTTTTCCAAATATTTTGATTTCAATTATTTTTTCTATATTAATGGATCATATTATTATTATGTATTTTGATTGCCAGGGGTTAGTGCGAGTACCAGGACTTGTTTTCTTTTCACATTGAAAGGATATTGATCAATTGTTTTAAGAGGAAGTCTTCCTCTGACCTTATTATCATTCTATATGTGGTCAGTGTACTCGCATTAACTCCTGTTCTGTATCGTATGATTTCGATGACAATATGGGAAGCGTATGTCACGGTATGTTGTTGGGGATTTGGACACTCCGGTCCTTTCCCCGCAGGGTCACTCTACTTTATCAATTTCTATTTCAGACGATCAAGATTAGGGTGATGTATCTGTGATGTCTTCCAACAGTGTGCCTCCGTCGTCACTATTATTGAAGGGCTAGCGGAAAAGTGCTCATGTTATATGCCAATTGCCTAAGAGGACCCTAGTAGGTTCGACGGCCTTTGACGTCCGCTAGCTCGCCCGGTGTAGCGTCCATTCACCGAATGGTTCGGCAGCCGGGTTCGTCCGTTGTGGTCTAGAAGGAATTTTGGGGTGATGCGAGCACTATAAAATTAACTTAATGCACACCCAGTGACGGCGGATCGGAGGGAGAACGGAGGAAGCCTTTTAGTCCGGTTCATAGCTCGTTCCGGTCCATCCGGACGGCAAGCGAGAGAGGCCCCTCTCTCGTTCAACAACATCTGGCCCCAGATGTTGTGGTACAAAATGTGTCGCTAGCGGAGCGTACGTCCGTCGCTCGGGACGCTCCGTTGTATAGGCAGTCCGCTGAGACTGCTAAGGCTTCCTCTTCTCGTCAGCGCACACGACCGCACCTTGGCTGTGTGACCGCCGATATATTACCAGCTTCGCCGATCAAGGATTCTTCGGCGACCAGGTCACACCATCCGGCAGCCAGGGATTCGAGACCGATGGACTCCGGACGTTCGCATAGGAAAAGTATGCGGGAGCCATCTGATGCGGAGCTGCCCTCGGCGAAGCAGCGATAGACTGCTCCTCCGCAGGTCTCGACGCCGGACATTCTTGTGCACATAGCACAGCTTATCGCAGCATCCCAGCAGCCGACAGAAACGGTGTCGGATCGAGAATTATCCGACAGCGCTGGGTCGGTAGCCGGGGACTCGAGGCCTGCAGACTCCGGACGTTCGCATAGGAAGTGTGCGGGAGTCAACGTACACGGAGCTTCCGGCGGCAATGCATCGTAAGTCCGCTACTGCACAGGCCTCGGGAACGGACGTGCTTTCCTTAATAGCACAGTTTATCGCAGCATCCCAGCATCAACTGAATCTGTCGCATATATTTTATCCGACGATGCTGGGTCGGGACGCTCCGCGGAAGCGGGTACGGACGTCCGAAAGTTTCATCCGGTCCGACGGGATACCGAAAGGGATTCGGAGGATTTCAAGCTTTCCCTTTCGGAACAACATATGCTGTTGTGTATGTCATCTGACTTGGTCTTCTACAGCTTCTTTCGTCGGACCAGAATGCTGCGATGCCGGATAAGAAACTGATAGCGTCGGTGGACTTAGAAATTTTTGGTTCGGTTCAGGGACATCGTCCCTCAGTTCCGACATAGTCCAATAATGTCACACAAACTTTCGAATTATTGAACGACGCTATATATATTATTATTTTATGCTTGCTATCCAAGCATTTCTGGTTTCTTGTTCGAAGAGTTATAGAGATGTCTTTCAAAAGTGTGCCTCTGTCGTCATAGTTAATGAAGAGTTAGCGGCAATAAGTGCTCATGGAATATGTCTATCGCTTACGGAGTGACATTCGCTAGCTCACCCGGTGTAGCGTACATTCATCGAATGGTTCGGCTGCCGGGTTCGTCCGTTGCGGTCTAGGAAGGAGATTTGGGTGATGCGAGCACTTTAATTACTTTAGTACTCACCCAGTGACGGCAGATTGAGGACAGATCGGAGGAAGCCAACAACATAGGGGACCGCATGTTGTGGTTCAGATATTTTACATTCGGAGCATATGTCCGTTGCTCGGGACGCTCCGTTATATTGACAGTCCGAGAGACTGTCTTTAATGCTTCCTCATCCTCACAGCAGGGCACACGACCGCACATTGGCTACGTGACCTCGAGTATCCGATCAGTTTCGGCATTCAGTGATTCCACGGCGAATAGGTCGCGCCATCCGGTAGCCAAGGGACACGAGGCCTATACACTCCGTTCGCTCGCATATTGGAAGTATGCACGGGGTAACGATCACGGAGCTTCCAGCGGCAATGCATCGTAAGACCGCTTCTCCTCAGGCCTCAGTGACGGACGTGCTATCCGAGTTAGCACAGTTGTTTCGCAGCATCCCAGCAATTGACAGTTTCTCGGTCGAATCAGGAATTATCCGACGGCGCTGGGTCGGTGCGGTCCGCGGTTGCATCAGCTACGGACGACCGAACGCTTTATAGGGTCCGACAGGATGGCGAAAGGGATTCGAAAGATTTCGAGTTTTCCCTTTAGTAGTATCGGAAGATGCCTTTCATATCTTCTGGCATTTCTTCCAGTGATTATTTTTCGGACTTCATTGCTGCGATCTTGGATAAGAGACTTATAGCGTCATTGGACTCGGATTTTTCGATCGGTACAGGGACATTGTCCCTGACTTACCGACGCAGTCCAATATTGTCATTACAACATGTGTTTTATTTTTCGACGCTATATATTTATATATATATACAAGCCTGCTACTAAGCATGATAGTTTAGTTTCTTGTCCGCGTGGCTCATTTCTGCCATTTTATCATTTTTACAAATAGTTTATTTTGGCAGAGCAGGGCATACCAAGAGTTCATATGCGTCTAGACGGTGTGATTAAAGACTGCATATATTCTTTTTCGCCGTTTATGTCTTTTCCAATTTCAATGTTGGGAACGACATTATGTATAGTAGACTTAACTTAGACGCTTTATTTTACGTAATCCGCCTTACTGAGGTGTTATCATTACGTCTTCAAGAAAAGATTTACGGGATATTATTCTCAATGTAATTTCTTTTGAGGGCAGTAGTTTGTTCACGTATAACTCCGCCCTTCAGTGGCTGATTGGAGTTGGTTAGACGTGACGCAGCCCTAGCTACATCCACACGCATGGATAGTAAGGTTAAGAACTCTCTCAGAGTCGCTTCATTCTCGGAGGAGCTTCTCTTCGACGGCAACTTTCCGGCAATCCATGAATTGCTCGATTTATACATTCTCTTGTCTATCTAGTGTTACAAGAGATTCAGTCTGGGGCAAACATTCGGTGGTTGACTCAGAGAGTGCCGCCGCAGTTGCCGGACCCGAGTGTGGCTGTTATGACGGTTGCCAGTCAAACAGATTGGGATATATACTGATCCCTACGGATTCGAAGTGCCAGGGTCTTTGGGTTCCGCAGTCTTTTAGCTATCAGTTTAACTTCCGCGGAATAATGTTTTTTAGGCTTGCTTTATGTCATTGCATGAACATTATTCAGAAACGCATGCCCAAATTCCTGTCCTTTAATTCGACAGTAGTGGCGTATCTCCGGAACCAGGGAGGCACTCTTTCGTTTCCGTTATTCAATTTAATGGAAAGAATCCGTCTGTTGGTTATAGTACACCAAGTTCAGTTTTGGTCCGTCATATTCTGGGTCGTCTGATTGTTTTATCGGACTCCCGTTCTCTTACGGGTCGCTTGTTGCTGTCAGAATGGACTCTCAACAAACAAGTATTCAATCAGATTTGCTATCTATGGGAGCGCCCAATGATGTTTTATTTATGACACAGCTTGCTAATCAATTGCAGACGTATGTGTTGGCTTGTCCAGATCTCTGAGCTAATAGTGTTAACGCTCTATTGATCTATAGGACGGAATGATAGGATACGCGTATCCTCCGGCGCTGTTGTTTTAGCAGGTATTGCTAAGATAAACAACCACAATACATTTCTGTTGATAGCATCTCTATCTTCACAGAGATCATGAGTAATTTACTCTCTTGTCTACTGTGGATCTTTACGTGAAATCTTCCTCTATGTGAGGATCTTTTTTCACTGGGTAAATCGTGTCATCTTTATCACAACCAGCAAGGTCGCAACCTTCATGTATTCCGTTGTGTGGTCCGTATTGCATTGTAAGCACTGTACTGGACGAGCTTTGGACGCGATTTCTTACTATAGGAGATCCTCTTCTTCGCTATTCTATGCGACTAAAGTGGAGGCTCTTCCGTCGTGGTGTAGGGATCATTATGTTCATATTGTTGATCCCTCCATACTACTCATTGCTATTTTTTAGTATACTTGTTTCACAAGATCTACTGCAGCCTGTTATTATTTAGGTTATAGGTTTATGTTACCTCATACCTATGCACTCTACGATAGTTTACAATTGAGTCTTTTGTCTCTTTATCTAAGTCAGTTAGTAACTTTTTGATAAATAGACTTAGAATCTTTAGATTAAATTCCTATACGGATTTTAACTTCGGTTCTTATTTAGCTAAGTAATCATTTGAGCCTCTGGAAACAGTAGTTTTCAAATTCTGACCTTTTAGACAGTAATTCTGTTGGTTTCTCTTTTACTGTAGAGTCAGTGAGTTTCATGCACTATCGATGGATGATTTTCACTTTCATAGTTTCGGAATCAATACTTCCGTTACTATTTAGGTTGGATTGTTGCATAAGAGTTAGGCTCCTATTATCCGGAACCTATTATTTTAAGGTCCTTCCGTCTTCGTATGGGCATAGGCCTTTACTCTTTCCGGGTACAGTTTATGTATTTATAAACAGATATCTGTTTATTACAAGGGCGTAAGCTTCTTCTGTCTTTGATGTCTAGTAGAAGGACGTTACGCTCCATTTTATTGTTAATGGATTCTATTAACTAGCGTACTGCTTATGGTATATCATTGACTTAGCAGTTGTGCTTAAGATTTCGGCTCATGAAGTAAGAGTTCTTCTACTTCTTGGGCTTACTTTAATAGTGTCGCTATTATAGATTTTTGAAGGCCGCTCATTGCGCTCAGCCATCCACATTCATGAATTTTATCTTAGAAATATCGAGTCAATTTCTTGAGGCCTCTTTTGTTAGGTCTATTATCTACTGCTCAGAATGTCATTCTCTTAACAGTTGCTACTATAGCTAGCTAGGCTGTCTGTTTCGGCAGTGTCTCCGTTCGGCTGCCCTCTTCGCTCTGGGCTATTTGACCCAGGGCAAGAAAAAGGGGGGGGGGGGGGAGGGTGTTCCCTTGGGTCACCTGTTTTACTATGAAAACAAGGGGATACCTCCTCCGGAGTTAGTAATTCTGAGCTGTTATTGGGATGGTTGTTTAGTGAGAAGTTTAAGTTTATAAAATTCATTCAAGTCTTAGTTTTTAAAGTATAGCTTTTGAATATTGCATATGTCAACGGACATGATTATGCAATTCTCAGACACTTTTAGGAGTATAAGAGTCTCTATTCTCTAGACTTACTTTATTATTGGCTTACTTTAAAAATTATTAGTATAAGGATTATATTGGATATTAATAGAGTACATGGATGTATGAAGCTCAATTTTGGAAGGTGTTGTATCTTTCTAATTTATCATAAATAAGAAAGATACATGTAAGGCCTATTACTTCTTTTCCCTACAGGGGATGACTCTATTTTATTTTATTGAGTGTATTCCATTTTGCTCTATGTCCTTGGCCCTCCAGCCTTTTTACTATTCAGCTATGTCTGGGTCATTGGTACAGTATAAAAATGTTAAAAAATTTATAGTAATTTATATATTTTTTATACTTACCAATGACCCAGACGGGGATGGCCCTCCCAGGAGTTGGGAACTCTTGCCTCCCCGCTGAGTACATAGCGCTTACCAGGCACTGGTTATTAGAATGATAAATGGCGCCAATTTCGGAACGTCCTTGACACTGCGCATGCGCAGTAGGGGCGAAGTGTGGAGGGCCTTTCAGGACATGTTTTCTTTAGTTTTAGATGCAAATTTTGGGGATTGGGGGGCAAAATTTGTGTTTGGCCCTATATTTTAAGAGTTAGCACCAGCTATGTCTGGGTCATTGGTAAGTATAAAAAATATATAAATTACTATAAATTTTTTAACTTTTGTAGGTCAACTTTTTTTTCAAAAACTTGACCTATAGTTTGATGATGTCGATGCATGGGCATATAGGCAAATGGGCAGCCAGAACCTGCAGAAAGGTGGGCAGATTTGCTCAATATTTGGTATATGAGACTATTAACAATGCCTTGAATGAGTTGGAAAACTGGTACGGTTCGGACATACTGAGCTGAGTTACGTCCCTTAATTAATTCTTGGCTGTTTTCAGGTTGTTACAGCGATAACTGAACAAGTATCAATGGATTTGATTTTCTTATAATGACATGCCTTACATGTGCAAAAAAACTTGACCCCCTACCCCACCCCACATCAGTGATGCATAATCCTTGTTGGATATCTGATTTGTTTGTCCATGTCACTTTTCCAGCTGTTGATTCATTTACTTCCAGGTTCTGTTGTTCATAATCTTGGAAAATATACTGAGAATCCTACATACCAACCAGCTGACAACTCTGTTCAGATTGTGTACACTGATGGAGATCCTTGTACAGGAGGAAAGACAAAGAAATCTATCTTTAATATGATATGTAAAATAGGTATTTTTATTAGCTTTTTCTCTTGACAAAATAGCAAACATCGCTTCAATGGCTTCAACAATGCATGTAAAACCATTTAGGAATTTTGCTTACCTGACTGTTAACATCATCCTGCATCTGTTAACTTTTACATCTTAGTCTTCTTGACAACAACCTGATCAATTTCTCACAACAGAGGGTAGGAGAGAGGTCTATCTCATCTAAGTATCTCACCCACAACTAAGCCCTGCACCTCTATATAGCGACTGTAGCATCATACTTATATGGGCGTGTCAGGCCAACAGTCAGTTTGTGATGGCTGCATGTTTTTGTGGAACTGGATGCAATGTTTCTTTTTAACTGAAGGTGTTGTCACTTAGGTTTTCTCATCTGAGTTCCATACACTGACCTTACAACTGAAGACAAACTGTGCATTCCTATAACAAACATGACCTTGTCAACACCTTGCAAAAGGGAAGTTTGAACACTCAACAAGAGATCAAAAGTTACAGAGCTAAGTAAAGCCAACAGTGCACAAAAAATAACTGTGAATCTGGCAAAGGAAAAATGCACATTTCAAAATATTTTAAAATGGAAACTCAAAATATTACACAATATTGAGAATAATATTTTGGATGACAGAAAACTACCAAAGAGTGATGAATGATGATGACATAAATCAATTTGCATGATTGTGGTTCCAGGATACGATGCGTCAACAACACTTTCCAATATCTGGCCCCTTATTACAAGTGCAAAATACAAAAACATACAAATTACCTTTTTCATTTCAAAGTGAATTAATTAATCAGCTTGAATTAAGAGCAGACGATCACCTCATATATATGTGCACCAAATGTTGACTGAATCAGATGCACCGACAGTTTTATCACTCAATTGACAACACCATAGACCTTGATTAAGAGACCACCTGTGTTAAGAAACTACTTTTTTGTTGTGGTCACAATTAGCCATTGTGCAGATATTTGTGACCTTAAACACCAATAAATAAATTAATAAATTCTCCCATGATTAGTCGCTTAAACCAGGTTTGACTGTACTTTTATGCCTTAAAATTATTTCCAGTGCATTTTTGTTAACATTCAATATGCTTTAACCCTTAACTAGTTGAGTGCTAAATTATTTTTCAAAGGTTGATTTGAAACATGGGTATTTTTTCAGTGATATCAAGCCATCAGCAATGAAGCCTCAGTTTAGTAAGATCTTGTTCATAAATAAGTCTTTTGTTATAATTTATTGGAGAGTGCCAACAGGCACTCTCCAATAAATTACAACTAAACAATTTTACATAATTGTTTTTTCTTCTGCTGAACAAGCAGCAAGATAATCCATCCAGTTTAAACCCGCTAAAGTGGCTTCTGGCACTTTTCAGTATAGCCATGATGGTGGCTTCTAGCACTTAACCAGTTAAATGATTGGACAGTGTTCTATAATTTTTGCCACACATGACACATGTGTTGTTTTGCATACACTGGTTTCAAATCAAGTCTTGGCTGCCTATAATTTAAGGTGGCCAAGACTTTACTAGAAACCACTGCAAGTGATCATTGAATTAAATTGGCAAGGTGACACAAAGTCAGTGGATTGGGTCACCTTTTCTGAAGTACAAACTATCTAAAATCAGAATTAATTCTTTAATCCCTTACCTAACAAATTGGCTGCATCCAGCCCCATAAATTAGAAAATTGAGCGGTTGAAAAATGTTTTTTCTCTTTTAAATGCAAACCAAACCATATCATCTGACCCTTCATTGGAATGAGCTAACAAAGCTCGTCCCAACTATGGTTTTATTGAAATTTTGTGAAAAATTTGAAAAAAAATAATTATATAACAAATTTTGATTTCGCATGAGTTGAGTAAAGGGTTAAAAGTTAATGCCTATAAGCATCTGATATTATGAAGCTCTCCTGTAACATGTTTTGAGTGTTGGAGAGGATGAACTGTAATAAGGACAAAAAGATTTACTTAAGGCCCACAAAGTAGATCTTCTGTTTCTCCGGCCATTTTTAGCTCAACTTGACAAAGTCAAGCTGAGCTATTGCCATCACTTCTCGTCCTTCGGCATATGTACATCTGGAATTTCCTTTGGCACACCTCACAGGTTGCATTTATGATCAGATCACTTTGAAACTTGGTATGCTTGTTTGGGGTGACCTCTAGATGGGAGCTGTCAATTTTCTTCAATTTCCGTCAAAAATTGTTACCACTGGCAACGTTCTTAGAATTTAGTTTAGTCAGACCTCAATATTTTCCTTTGGATCACCCTACAGGGCACATTTATGATCGGATTGCTTGGAAACCTGGCATGCTTGTTTGGGGTGACCTCTAGATGGGAGCTATCCATATTTTTATACTGTAACCAATGACACAGACTGGTGCTAACTCTTAAATATTAAGGGCCAAACACAAATTTTGCCCCCCAAATCCCCAAAATTTGCATCCAAATAAAAAAAAAACTGATGTCCTGTATGGTTCTCCATACTTTTGCCTACTGTGCATGCGCCGTGTCAAGGAAGTACCGAAATTGGCACCAAGCCTCATTTCTTTGTTTGGCCCTTCTGCCAGTAACATCTCACTGACTTCTTTGCTGATAAATCTCAGTTGAAATGATGCCAGACACAATATCATGATGGAAATGGTGGATCCAAGGATGCAATAAGAGGATGAGGAAGAAACAGTGGTTGGATGTGTTCAGGGCTGTAACTTATAATTTTTATTGAAAATTATTTCATGTTCCCTAATTTCGGGACATGGGCCTGATGCTTTCATTCTTGCTATGAAATCTCCACTGTTTGTTAAGTGTTTCCTCTCTCCCCTTCCTTGACCCCCCCCCCCTCCCACCCCTCCCCAGTTAATCTCCCATGCTTTTGGAACATTTTTAAAAAAAAATTTCTTGAAAATATCTTGGGATTTTAACTTGGTTACAGAATGTTTATTCTGTTATCCCCATGGTTACGTCCTCACCCTTGGGGTGTTTAGGCGTTTTTGGTCATGCATCTACCATCTGATGAATTGCAGTTTCTTCTGATGAAGATTCTGTTTTACATCGGATAGTTTTAAGAATCTGTTACTGACTTCGGGCCGTGTTTTTCAGTGCCTGGAGTCTTGTTTCCGTTTTTTATAGACTTTTGTTTACGTTGACAACGGTTACTTTCTTTTAGTAATTCCTTGTCATCTGTTAGGTTAGATATGTAGTCAGATACATTTATATACTCCGTAAGTGTAACATTAATTTTTTAGTCTGTTTAAAAATTTTTGTCCACACTTAGGCTTTTTTGGGATCCATTTGGGCTCATCGTTCCCATTGGGAACTCGGGCTCATGTCAAAATTTTTCAAATTTTTTTTTTTATGAATTATTTTTCGAAATTTTGTTATGGATTGTATTATTATTATGTATCTTTGTAATATTGAGGATTAGTGCGAGTACTACAGCTTAATAATATTTTGTAATTATGAAAGAATTTTGTTGAAATTGTAAATCGAGGAAGTCTTCCTCGGATTCTCATGCTCATTGTGTTTGCTGTAGTCATTGTACTTGCACTAACTCTTATTCAGTTTGTGCCAATTGGGATGACAAACGTTGGAGACGTGTATCACGGTACATTGTTAGTGGTGAGAGACGATGCCTGTTCTTTTACCACAAGGTCACTCTAGTTTTTAGTCGAGTTGTGACGAAGTCAAACTCGACTTATAGTTTGGTGAATGGCGGGCAGGCGGGCGGGCGGGCGGGCGTAAACAATTGGTTTCCGGATGATAACTTGATAGTGGTTCAACTCACATTCATTAAACTTCATACGTAGGTTGGTCTTGGTGGGAGGAAGAACCCTATTGATTTTGGACATGCTACGTCGAAGGTCAAGGTCACAGTGACCTTGAACATAGTAAATCTTAAACAATTGGTTTCCGGATGATAACTTGATAACGGTTCAACTCACATTCATGAAACTTCATAGGTAGATTGGCCTTGGTGAGGGGAAGAACCCTATTGATTTTGGACTCGCTACGTCAAAGGTCAAGGTCACAGTGACCTTTAACATAGTATATCGCAACAATTGGTTTCCGGATGATAACTTGATATTGGTTCAGCCTAGAGTCATGAAACTTCATAGGTGTGTTGGCCTTGGTGCGCGGAAGAACCCTATTGATCTTGGACTCACCAGGTCAAAGGTCAAGGTCACAGTGTCCTTGAACATAGTATATCGCAACAATTGGTTTCCGGATGATAACTTGATAGTGGTTCAACCTAGAGTCATGAAACTTTATAGGTGTGTTGGCCTTGGTGCGAGGAAGAACCCTATTGATCTTGGACTCACCAGGTCAAAGGTCAAGGTCACAGTGACCTTGAACATAGTATATCGCCACAATTGGTTTCCGGATGATAACTTGATAGTGGTTCAACCTAGAGTCATGAAACTTCATAGGTGTGTTGGCCTTGGTGCGAGGAAGAACCCTATTGATCTTGGACTCACCAGGTCAAAGGTCAAGGTCACAGTGACCTTGAACATAGTATATCGCAACAATTGGTTTCCGGATGATAACTTGATAGTGGTTCAACCTAGAGTCATGAAACTTTACAGGCGTGATGGCCAGGGTGCGAGGAAGAACCCTATTGATGTTGGACTCACCAGGTCAAAGGTCAAGGTCACAGTGACCTTGAACATAGTATATCGCAACAATTGGTTTCCGGATGAGAACTTGATAGTGGTTCAACCTAGAGTCATGAAACTTCATAGGTGTGTTGGCCTTGGTGCGAGGAAGAACCCTATTGACCTTGGACTCGCCAGGTCAAAGGTCAAGGTCACAACTCGACATTGGATCGGTGATCCTCAGCGGGATTTTTCAGTTTCTTTTTCAGAGGAACAAGAACATGGTGATGTTTCCGTGATGTCGTCTGGAAGTGTGCTGCCGTCGTCGCAAATTAATGAAGAGCTAGCGGCAAAAGTGCTCAATGAAATTAGACAAGTGCCTAGGTCCCAAAAGGGATTTACGGCCTTGTCGCCAGCTAGCTCGACCAGCAGATCTGTCACTCCTCATATGGGTGGTGTGACGCCTGGTAAGTCTGTTGCGGTCCAGGAGAAGAAAAAGTGTGTTGCGAGCACTATAATATCGGATCACGCACACCCTGCGACGACGGAACGGAGGACAGAACAGAGGAAGTCAGTCCGTTTGGTAGTAAGCTCGTTCAGGTCATCTTGGACCGTGAGAGAGAGGTCCCTCTCTCTTACAACAGCATCTGGGGCCGGATGTTGTTGTTCAAAATGTTTGTCAGTCGGAGCATATGTCCACACCTCCTGTTTGGGATGCTCTGTCTTATAGACAGCCGGCGTCGGCTAGTCTATCGGCTTCCTCTTCAGCATATCAGCACACACGGCTGCACCTTGGCTTTGTGACCTCAGATATCCACCCTGCTTTGCCGACAAAGGATTCCATGTTGTCTAGGTCACACCATCCAGTAGCCAGGGACATGAGGCCTCATCAGCTGAGCGAATTTAGATGCATTGTCATACGTAGATCACCTTACCAGAGTGTTAGCTCAACGTCTCGACGGTAAAGAATTCGAGGATGTTCGCTCCTCCTTAAGAGTTCTTTCTAGGACTATTGCATTCACCACATATAACTCCGCCTTATCAGTGGCTAATTTGGAGTTGGTTAGACGTGATACTGCCCGGGATTCATCCACTATAGTGGATTCAAAGGTGAAAAACTCTCTTCGAGTCGCTCCGGTTTCTGGGGATTTTCTCTTTGATGGTAAGCTTTCTGTAATCTATGAACAGCTTACCAAGAAAGCTTCAGATTCTCTGCTTTTTAAGTCGGTTTCTAAAAGACCTGACTCAGAAAAGAGTAAAGCAGGAGCTGCTGGTTCGAGTATGTCAAGGGGAAGCTCCTATAAAGGATATAAAAAATCCTCTAGCTCTTACTCTAGGGACCATCAGAGTAGCGACTCAGGTAGGGGACATAGTTCTGGCTGAGACAACCGGTCAGATGCCCTTAGGTCGACAGGACGTGGCGCTGGACGGGGAGGATGTAGTTTCTCTTCCCGTAGGCCTCGTAGGTGCAGGAGGTGATGGTCAGGACCTCTATTGCAGTCCGGTGGGTGGAAGGCTGACAAAGTTTTTGACCAATTGGTTGTCAATTACAGACAACTGATGGGTGAAAGAGGTTATCGAGGATGGCCTAAAGCTATCTTTCCGAGAAAAACCTCTGCTAACACGAAGTCCATGCTGGACTCAGCTTCCGTCCAATCTTCAAAAAAGAGATTCACCTCTATCAGAGGTGCAATCTCCTTTGGAGAAGAATGCAATAGAGGTCATGGAAAACCAGGAATCCCTGGGTTTTTACAGTCACCTGTTCTTGGTACCGAAGCCAGACGGCTCGTTCTGTCCAGTTATAGAGCTGAGCTGGATAAACAAGCTGATCGTGCCTCCAAAGTTCTATATGGAGACCATTCGATCAGTGAGGGCAAGCATTCGAGTGGACGATTATGCATCAAGCATAGATCTCAAGGATGCGTACTTTCATGTCATGGTGCATCCGGCATTCAGAAAGTACCTTCGCTTCGCCTTCCTAGGAGTGGTTTATCAGTTCCGAACAATGTGCTTCGGCCTCAATCTAGTGCCCTGGGCTTTCACTCGAATAATGAACTTAATGGCTTACTTCCGAGCTCATTCGTCTGTGGTAATGTCAGCCTACTTGGACAACATTCTTCAGAGGTATGGCAACAAAACAGTTCTTCAGAACGACATTCAGTGCTCGTCTCTTAACTAAATTGTGTGAGTCACACTAGCCACCAGCGACCAAGACTAAGTATAGATGAACGATTGTTGGACAGTCCGATTCCAATGTTGCATTATATAATCCCCGGGAGACGACAGGTAGACAGCCAATCTGGCTATGCCGTCTCCCTGTGGTATACAGGTTTATTAGATTATTTCTGTTCTATAATTCTGTATGTATATTTTTTGTTCTATAATGATGCATGTATAATTTTCTGTTTTCTGTTGTATACTGCTATACTGCTAAATCATTCATTCATTCGTTCGTTCGTTCGTCGTTCGTTCGTTCGTTCGTTCGTTCGTTCGTTCGTTCGTTCGTTCGTTCGTTCGTTCGTTCGTTCATTCATTCATTCATTCATTCATTCATTCATTCATTGTCTGCTTCAATTGCTCCGACGTCTTGGTTTCATTGTAAATGAAAAGAAGTCGGATCTAGCTCCATCCAAGAAGTTAGTCCGTTGCTATGCTCATTTTTGTCTACATTAAGACATCGTAACAGTGAGAGAATTCATGTGACTGATGGGATTGTGCGGAGCGGCGGCGGATCTCATTCCGATGGGCAGCTTGCACACACGTCCACTCCAGATATTTTTCACTCAAATTTGGAGTGTGAAGATTCATTCGCTCGAAACAAATATCGTTTTATCGGACCAAGTAAAACTAAGGATTCAGACTTGGGCAGATATTCAGTGGTTGACTCAGGGAGTTCCACTGCAACTGCCGGATCCGTTTTTTACGGTTATGATGGATGCGTGTCAAACAGGTTGGGGCACGACATTGAGCCCAACAGATTTGAGGTGCCAGGGCCTTTGGGATCTGGTGTTCCTGAACAAGCACATAAACATCAAAGAGATGATGTCAATTTCGCTTGCGCTATGTCATTGGATGAACATAATTCAGAATTCACATGTTCAAATACTGTCGGACAATTCGATGGTAGTAGCGTACATTCGGAACCAAGGAGACACTCATTCGATTCTGTTATTCGACCTAACGGAAAGCATTCTTCTGTTTGTTCTAGAGCATCATGTTCTTCTGTCGGTCTATTATATTCCGGGTCGTCTGAACGTTCTAGCAGACTCGCTCTCTCAGAAAGGTTGCATGTTGCCGTCAGAATGGACTCTCAACAAACGAGTGTTCAATCAGATTTGCTACCAATGGGGTCGACCAATGAATGCAATGATAGACTTGTTTGCGACACACCTCAACAATCAGTTGCAGACGTATGTGGCACCATGCCCAGATCCTCGAGCGTTTGCAGTAGACGCTCACTCAATTTCTTGGGACGGAATGATAGGATATGCATATCCTTCAGCTCCATTGATTCAACAGATCTTGCTAATGATCAAGCAATCGCACTGCAAAATACTGTTGGTAGCATCTCTGTCATCTCAGAAACCATGGATAAATCTACTCAGGTGTCGGTTATGGGACGTTCCTTGGAAGCTTCCTCCATGGGAGGACCTTCTCTTTCAGGGGAAATCTCGCACACTGCATCACAACCCGCAAGGTCTTAACCTTCACGTATTTCTGTTGTGCGGTCCTTCTTGCACGGCAAGCAATTTACAGGACGAGCAATGGGTGCAATTTCTAACTGTAGGAGGGCCTCCTCTTCGCTAAACTATGCGGCAAAGTGGAAGGTTTTCTCTCATTGGTGTAAAGATCATTCTATTGATATTTTTGATCCTTCCATTCCAGACATTGCTAATTTTTTGGTCTACTTGTTTGACGAACTCAAACTGCAGCTCAAACTGCAGCCAGTAACCATTAAGGGTTAACGGTCTATGCTATTGGACACATATGCTCATCATGATAGCTTACAGATTGGATCTAATATTTCTTTATCTAAGTTAGTAAAAAACTTTTCAATAAATAGACATAGAACTCTTAGGTTAATTCCTAAATGGAATTTAGCTTGGGTTCTACTGAAGCTCAAAGAAGCTCCTATTGAACCTCTGAACACTGTAGACTTCAAATTCTTGTCATATAAGACAGCTTTTCTCTTAGCCTTTGCTTCCGCAAGAAGAGTTAGTGAGCTTCATGCTCTGTCTATTGGTGATTCATTATCATAGTATTGGTAATACTATTACTTTAACTACTAATGTGGGATTTTTGGCTAAGAATCAGGCTCCAAATAAGTATCCTGAGCCTATTGTCGTTAAGGCTCTTCCGTCCTCAGATGGCTGTAGGCCCTTGCTGTGTCCAGTTAGAGCTATGCGTATTTATAAACGCAGGTCAGAGTTTACTAGAAAGGGACGAAAACGCCTCTTCCTGTCTTTAATTCCCAATAGAAAGGACATTTCTGTTCATTCTATTTCTAGATGGATTCAGTTAGCTGTTTGTACTGCTTATGAGAGTTTATCTTCTAATCAGCAGTCGGTGCTTAAGATTTCAGTGCATGAAGTTAGAGCGCTGTCAACATCTTGGGCTTATTATAACAGTATTGCTATTACGGATCTTATGAAGGCTGCTTAGTGGTCACAGCCTTCTATTTTCACTAATTTTTACCTTAGAAATATAGAGTCTATTTCTGGCGACCTCAGATGTTTAGGTCCGTTATCTGTTGCTCAGAATGTTGTCCACTAAACGATTACAGCTATAGTTATGTAGGTTTTCTGTTCCAGCAGTGACTCTGTACTGCTGCTCTCTTTGTTCTGTGCTGATTTGACCCAGAGAGAGGGGAAGGGGAGGGGTGGGGGGATGGTGTTCCCTTATATCACCGGCTTTATAGTGAAAAGCAAGGGAATACCTCCTCCTGAGTCAGTAATTCCGAGTCGATGCTGGGATGGTTATAAAGTGTAAAGTGTAAAGCTAATGTCTATCTCATTTATGTAATATTTTTAAAGTGTAGTTCAGTGTGAAGCATTTGTATATGTCACATGTCAAACAAGCAGTAATATACATTCCTCGAACACTGTTAAATGAGTATAAAGAGTCTCATTCTCTGGACTATCTTTATATATTGGCTTTCCTTTAAGGAATTAGTATAATGGGTTATACTGGATAGTAATAGAGATCATGGATGTCATTAGGCTCAATTATTAAATGTAATGTGTCTTTCTTATTTTTTATAAACAAGAAAGACATATGTAAATCCTTTCTCTCCTTTTCTCCTTGAGGGGATATTCCTGTATATATAATTGAGCTTATTGGATTTTCCTTTATGCCCTAGGCCCTCCAGCCTTTTTTCTATTCAGCTAAGTCTGGCTAATTGGTTACAGTTTAAAAATATGAAAAAATTTAAAGTAATTTATATTTTTTTTATACTTCCCAATGACCCAGGCGGGGATGGCCAGCCCATGAGTTGGGAACTCATACCTCCCCGCTGATTATATAACATTTAGCAAGCACTGGTTGTAAGAATGAGGCTTGGCGCCAATTTTGGTACTTCCTTGACCCTGCGCATGTGCACGAGGCAAAAGTATGAAGGACCATACGGTTTTTTTGATTTGGATGCAAATTTTGGGGATTTGGGGGGCAAAATTTGTGTTTGGCCCTTAATATTTAAGAGTTAGCACCAGCTAAGGCCATTAAAAAAAACGTGTTCTCAGTCATTTTTAGCTGAAACATCAGACGAGGGAGGGAGGGTTTTTTTTTTTTTTCAGATTGATTTAGTAAACACTGGAGAAAATAATTTTATCATCGAAATTTGTGAATATACAATACATGTATTAATGTTGATGCTTGAAATCTTCTGTATTCTTCCTTTTTAGGAGCCTTTAGATGTGATAATATGAAAAAAATATGAGGATTACATACAGAGTGCATTTTTAATATAGAAGTGATCATGTTTTTAATAAGCCCATACATCACAAGATTTCGCTAGTTCAACTTCAAATTTGTTTTCATCTCTGACTTGCCGGTACATTTGAATCACTGAACATGATGTATTCAACTCTCCAATCACAGTCCAATTCAATAAAATCTTCCAGTCGAATGTAACTAAAACAGATACAATCATATTGCAAACAATTCATAACTTTCAAAACAATCATTTTTGTAATTGGGATGTTGACTAAAAACAATTGGAAATTGCAGTGAAAACATGTGAAAAGAAATTAGCTTAATAGTGTCACTTGTGCTACTAAAATGTGCCGGTGCTACTAAAATGCTCCAGTGCTCCTAAAATATTATCCGGGGACCAAAAATATCAAAAAAAAAAAAAAAAAAAATGATGCGACAGTCTTTTTGGTGATGCAGGCGGTGCCTGAGAACCCAAGTTATTTATTTTTTTGGCCTAAGTCGGGGTCATTGGTAAGTATAAAAAATATATAAATTACTTTAATTTTTTTTATTTTCTTCCATTTCCATCAAAAAATGTTGCCGCTGGCAACGACCTTTAAACTTAGTTTAGTCAGGGATCAATATATTCCTTTGGCACACCGTACAGGGCACATTTTTTATCACATCGATTTGAAACTTGGTATGCTTGTTTGGGGTTATCTCTAGATGGGAGCTATCGATTTTCTTCGATATCTGCCAAGAAATGTTGCCGCTGGCAATGACCTTTGATGAACTTCGTGCAGTTATGCATCAAAATTTCCTTTCGGCACACCCTGCAGGGCACATTTATTATCGGATCACTTTGAAACATGGTATGTTGTTTGGGGTGAGCTCTAGATGGGAGCTATAGATTTTCTTCCATTTCCATCAAAAAATGTTGCCACTGGCAACGTTCTTAGAACTCAGTTTAGTCAGACCTCAATATTTCTCTTTGGCACACCCTACAGAGCACATTTATGATCGCATTGTTTTGAAACCTGCCATGTTTGTTTGGGGGGGAACTCTAGAACGGGCTATCGATTTTCTTCCATTTCCGTCAAAAAAAGTTGCCGCTGGCAACGACCTTTGAACTTAATTTAGTCAGGCATCAATATATTCCTTTGGCACGCCCTACAGGGCACATTTATGATCAGATCAGTTTGAAACTTGATATGCTTGTTTGGGGTTACCTCTAGATGGGAGCTATCAATTTTCTTCAATTTCTGTCAAAAAGTGTTGCCGCTGGCAACGACCTTCAGTGAACTTCGTGCAGTTATGCATCAATATTTCCCTTTGGTGCAGCCTCCAGTGCACATTTTTGACCAGATTGCTTTGAAGCTTGGTGTGCTTGTTTGGAGTGACCTCTAGATGGGAGCTATCGATTTTCTTTAATTTCTGTCAAAATTAGTTGCCATTGGCAACAACCTCTGATGGACTTAGTAAAAACTTAGTGCAGTTATACATCAATATTTCCTTTTGACACACCCTGCATCGCACATTTATGATTGGATCGCTTAGAAACTTTGTGTGTGGCGATATCTGTATGGGAGTTATTGATGTTCTTCCATTTCTGTAAAAAAAATGTTGCCACTGGCAATGACCTTTGAACTTAGTTTAGTCAGGCTTCAATATTTGGCACACCCTTCAGGACACAATTATGATCGGATCACTTTGAAACTTGGTATGTGTGTTCAGGGTGACCTCTGGATGTGATCTATTGATTTTTTTCATTTCCATAAAAAAATATTGTCGTTATCACCAGCCTTTGAACTTACTGCATTTGTGCAGCAACTTATCCCTTTTGCACTCTCTGCAGAGTATATTTATGAATCTCCATAAAAAAGAGAGAAAAAAACATTGCCACAAGCATTGACCTTCTACTTAGTGCATTTGTGCATTAACATCTTCCTTTGGCATGCCTCAAAGGGTGCATTCATTATCAGGTTGTTTTGAAACTTTGTATGCTTATGCAGGGTGACAAAGATAGGAGCTATCAATTTTCTTTTCATTTCCATCAAAAACTGTTGCTGTTAGCAACAATCTTTGAATTTATTGCTTTTGTGCATCAGCATTCTTCTTTGACATGGCCTACAGGCCACATTTATCATAGGATTGTTTTTGAACTTGATGTGCTCATTAGGCGAGACTTTTAGATAAGAGCTATTGATTAGCATTCATTTCTGTGAAAAAAGTTGCCATTTAAAATAACCTCTGAACTTACTGAATTTGTGTATCAACATTCTTCCTTTAGCCAGTCTTACAGTTTACATTTAAAAATGCATGGATTACTCTGACGTTGTGCACACACAATGCTGTTATTTTGAAATTTCACCAAATAACATTGGTACCAATAATCTTCAATTTTGCCATTTCGCTTATAACTTACCAAGTTCAAGTTTGTCAATTTGAGCTACAGTGTCATTGACACTTTCATTTTGTAAAATGCATGTGGGTGAGTGCTTTTTATTTTATTTTTTATATTTGTAATTATTTCTTTGTCATCAAAAGTTCATCTTGTTGGTTTGTTTTAGGCTTTTAGCCTCATAATGAACAGAATGGAATGGATGGTAGTGTATGTCATCCCTCGAGTGCAAGAAGGCTTTCCAATGCTAAAACACTGCAAAGCCTTGTTGCACTCAACAGACAAATTTATCGATTTTATTAACTTGAGTAAAATATCAGACATAAACAATTTAATTTTGATTTTTTCAAGTATGCCATTGGTTTTAAAAAAGAGCATGTGGCATGCAAAAGGACCATGTAGGAGGGCCTAAGAAACATTTTTTTAGACCTTATTACTCTAAATTTGATAAATGGAGTCCTCTTAAATTGAGCCCTATTATGTTTGTGCGGTTCTTAATAAATTTCTATTGTTTTCAGGTGATTCAGCCAGCGGTCCTGTTTTAACAGATATCTCTGATGATCAGTGTACTTATATATTTGAATGGCACACATCAACTGCCTGTCCACTGAAACATATCATTGGAGACAACAACTGTAGAATTACAGATATGGAAGCAGGTATGTTTGAATATACAAGTGTGACCCATCTCTTGTCAGTTATTGAGCATGTGTATGGTACACAGAGATGGACCACTTATGAAGTTTTACTTTCTGATATTTTCTTTTTCTCTTTCTTTACCAACTTAACCCTTTAGCTTACACCACTAATAGATGATTCATGAAAAAAACATTTATGCTCCCCGAAACTTTTTCAGGGGAGCATATAGCCTCTGCCCTATCTGTCTGTCTGTTTACCTGTCCATCCATACAAAACAAATGGTTTTCGGATGATGACTCTAGTTTGCTTTGATGTATGTCCTTATACTTTTGCAGCGTTACTACTTTCCATGAAATGCAGGTCAAGTTCGATTTTCATCGTTATGGCGTTTACTGTTCCAGAGTTATGGCTTTGAAAAGTTGCAAAATGGTAATATCAATTATTTCCAGATGATAGGGCCACACAAAGTAGATCTTCTGTTTCTCAGGCCATTATTTGTGAAATTGCATGCAGGCGAGCGGTTTTTTATTTTATTTTTTATTTCAATAATTACTTTTTTGCCATCAAAAGTTCATGTTCTTGGTTCAAGTTTTAGGCCTCATAATCTACAGAATAGGGTGGTGGTGTATTTCATCCCTTGAGTGCAAGAAGACTTTGCAATGCTAAAGCATTGCAAAGCCTTCTTGCACTCAAGGGACAAATTCATCAATTTTTTTAACTTGGGTAAAATATCAGACATAAACCATCTAATTATTATTTTTTTTAAGTTTAAATTGGTTATAAAAAGAGAGCATGCGGCAGCCAAAAGGACCATGCGGGAGGGCCTCAGAAACAGATTTTTTTATTTTTTTAGGCCTAACCCTAGTTCACTTTGATGTATGACCTTATACATTTGCAGCATTACTACTTACAATGAAATGCTGGTCAAGTTTGATTGTCATTGGTATGGCACTTACTGTTCCAGAGTTCTACCCCTTAACTCCCTTCACTCTGATGTCAAAATACCAAAATTTCAGGAAGCTGTTTTTCCCATAATGCATCTAGAAATTTAACCAATTCAATCTCGTTTGACAGAGCTCAATGAGCTCTGTCTAATGAGATTGAATTGGTTAAATTTCTAGAGGAATTATGGGAATTTTTTTCTGCCTGAAATTTAGATATTTTTACATCAGTGTGGAGGGGGTTAAAAAGTTACAAAATGATGAAATCATTGATTTCTGGATGATAACTCTAGTTCACTATGAAGTACGGCCTTATAATTTTGAAACGTTACTACCTATCATGAAATGTAGATCAAGTATGATTTTCACTGCTATGGCATTTACTGTTCCAGAGTTATGCTCCTTGAAATGTGACAAAATGGTAATATGATAAAACATTTCTTATGGTCTCTTATTAAATGCCCAGGGCATGTATAATCAACCCACATCCACCCTAATTGAGTGGTGACCTGTCTTCAAAGGCCAATTTAATCTCCTTCCAAGGAGCTTTTAATACAGGTTTACAGTGTACTGTTATCCTTGTCCTTCCACACATTTTTGTATTTTTTTATATGGCTTAAACCATTTCACAGTTCTGCATTTGAAAATAATCAGCATGTTGTTTCCATCAATTTGCATTTCAACAAATTCAACAAAACCATGTCATGTGACATCTCATTGAAATGAGCATGTCACACTAAGTCCAGTGAGGTGTCACATGATATGATTTTGTTTGAATTTTGTGAAAAGTTTGGAGTTTAAAAAAAAATAATAATTAAAATAAAATTACAAATTTTGACACTCTGAATAAGAAGTAATACCCACACTTTTCAATAATGGCCAGATTTGGGCTTCAAGCTCTCAAACTGCTTGCAGGATTCCGGTGTCACATTTATGGGGGAGTCATCTGGTAATTTTTATATTTTAAAGCTTAACACAAGAATACATTAGAGCCCTGTTAATTTATTTATTATTTTTTTTATTGGTGTTTGAGGTCACATATTTCTGAACAATGGCTAATCATGACCATGACAGTTTTACAGGTGGAGGAAGCCAGAGTACCCGGAGAGAACCATCGAGCAACGATGAGCAACTGTCAGCTCCCCAACATACTAACTCCACACAAGCAGGGTTAGCATTGGTTGAAGACAAGTGCACCATCGACGTTCAGTACGCCTTAGTACACAACGCCACCGTGCCCCCACATGGGCAGTGGGGGGTGAAGTGTCTTGACCAAGGACACAACGACCCTGTTAATTGAATCCCTACTTTGAAAATATTCAATAGAATAAGTGCCTTAATTAGATGTATTGAGGCCGAAAATGTCTCTAAATGCAGGGAATTCAGAGGATGTTGGAGCAATTCTTTGACAGACTACAAGAATTTTTATTCAGTTAATAGGAGTAACTTATAAGCAGTTAAGAGGTGGAATTTGTATCGAAAAATATATTAAATGGTTTGGAGTTTGTAAATTATATATAATTAATAGGGTTATTCAATTAGACGATAGGGAGTGTGATTTCTAATGGGAACCTTCAGTAGTGAAGCATTGCTTGTTTTACTGTGATGAATAGGGTCATTTTTACTGATAAAATAGGACCTGGTAACCAATGCCAGGGATGGAAGTCCTGTAAAACGGGCAACATGGGTTCAAGCGAACGGCTGGACTTTACTTTATATCCATGTTGCGGTTACCTCTAGCCATTGTGCAGAAATATGAGACCTTAAACACCAGTAAATAAATAAATAGATAGGGAGTGCAATGGAGCAGTGGTTAGAGAATTGGATGTCAAATGAAAAGGTCCACAGCTTGATGCTGACCAACAGTAATTGTGATGATTCCATGGGGAAGGCACCTTATGCTGATTACCCACATGGGAGGCATGTGAGAGCAGTGTACTGAGGCATACTGCAATTCGATGGGGCACTTTACTTCAACCAGTGCTAATGCTGCTTGTACGTAGTTAGTACACCAGTAAAACAAGGTTACCCTAGCTGTGGAAAGTGTCATTAAAACCCCAATAAATATATAGAATATGCCCATAGTAGCTTGGTGTACTAAATGTTCACCATAAGTGGTGAACATGTGGTACACCAAGCTACATTGGGTATATTTTATTTATTCCATTATCGTCAGATTATTAAGAGTCGCCATTATTTTTCTTGATTTTACTGAGCAGCAGACATTACATATGTGCAAATCTGTTTTTGTTTACATGAGCATCGGTGGCCGGTACTTCCGCTTTCAGTTTTATCACTTAAACGAAATGGAAAAAGAAACGGGTCTTTTTTCATTTTAATAACATAGTAACATACTATTTCAAGTTATGGATGCTTTATTAACATGAGACAATGTCTGTTTGTTAATTTTTGGTGTCTTTTGGTGTAAACTCATTTAAAAACGTAACAAATAATTACCACTTTCATTTCACTCTTCGTGAGGCGACATGCGATAAATTTAGACAAGTTGCGTTCAGGTCAATGTCACCAAAGGTCAACTTGGATGTAGTTCTACTGTAGGTGTAAATTTTAACTATTGAAATCCCAAAGCTAAAATTTATATCATAGGCTTTTCATATATAGTACAATAGGTAATCATGGTATAAAAAAAAATAACTATTAGAAGATATACAAGTAAATGGGCTACACTGTTTTATATCTTTCCAATTCGATTTCCATTTTGTACTTTGAAGGAATCAGCTTGGATTTATCAAAACTCACAAAGAAGGATGGATTTTATTCTGCCACAGTTCCTGTTGACCATGCTTATAACTACTTTATCAATGTTTGCAGTGATGTTAAGATTAACTCTGGGACATGTAGTGACACACCCCATGCAGGTGTCTGTCAAATTGAGAAGAGTGGAAATCAGTAAGTTGATGTTTATTAACCCTTTACCCAGCGTAACGGCCAAAACCGGCCAGCACTATTCTAAAAAATCGCCAATTAATTTTCATTATTTTTTCATTTTTTGTCTCAAAAACTTAGGTTACGACCCCTCATTGGAACGAGCTCATCGAGCTCGTTCCACTGAAGGCATCATAGCCTATGTTTTTGAGACAAAAAATGAAAAACTAGTTATTCATTAATGTTTTTGCAAATGGTGTCTGCTTTTCATGTTAGGTAAAGGGTTAACATTTTTCACTGCAGCAGAGGTTGTGGAATAAGATAGAACACAGTAAGGATGTAGTATGGGGGATAAGAATCAAGAACTTGAGTTGGACTTTTTCAATGGTTTCACGAGTGCCACAGGCATGAATGAAATATAGGAAAAACTCCATCAAGGGTTGCTGATTCATGTCTCCTGTACTATACCTTAATTGTATTCTGTATTTATACCAAAATTAAACTTGAATTAAGTGAATAAAGCTGATATTTTTAAAGAAAAATATCACCTTCAGGGGTCTATATACTTTCTTGCTTCAAACTGTTTTGTGTCGATTCATTTCACTCACATCATAATGTCAATCAGATGTGTAATGAAAAATCCATTGCATTTTTCATGACATTCTTACAGGTAGGTGGGATTCCATGCATTCTGTATCTAGCACATTTCTTAATGTCTGGATTGTATTGGGTACTCCACCATCGAGTTCTGTCTTTATTACTTCACAGTTCTCTTTCTTATTTGTCTAACATAATGATCACAACCAGCCAATCTTATTCACAAAAAATCACCATTATAATTTTAGCATATTTTTATACGACAACCAAAGGCCCAGACTAGCTGGTGCTAACTCAAATTAATCCAGGGCCAAACACAAATTTTGCCCCCCCCCCCCCCCCCTCCAATCCCCAGAATTTGCATGCAAAACCAAAAAAATCAAGTCCTATCTGGTCCTCCATACTTTTTAGATCTGCACATGTGCAGTATCCAGGAAGGTACCGAAATTGGCACAAATCATCATTCTTTGTTTGGCCCTAAAGTCAGCAACATTTAACTGACATCTGTGCTTTTAAATCCTCTCTTTTGAGGATGCCAGACACAAATCAATGGTAAAATTGGCGGATCCAAGGACATAAATGGATGATGGAAGTGAACAAAGGTGGTTAGAAACGTTCAGGGCTGTAACTTTATAATAATTGTAAAAATTATTTCATGTTTTCCAATTTCGGGTCATGTGCCTGACATCATCATTCTTGCTAATGATTTATCCACGGTTTGTTAAGTGTTCCTTCCCTATCCCACCTTGAAGCCCTCCTGTTAAACTCCCAAGCTTTTTTGGCTTATTTTTATCGAAATTTTTTATTAAATTTCTTGGGAGTTTAACATGTGTAACAGAATGTTTATTCTGTTTATCCCCATGGTTACGTCCTTACCCAAGGGGTGTTTGGTCATTTGGGTCATGCATCTCCTGTTCGATGTATCGTTTTTTCTTCGTTTGAAGATCTTGCTTTACATAGGGTAGCTTTAAAAATCTGTTACTGACTTTGGGCCTTTTTTCTGTGTCTGATGTCTTGTTTCCAGTTTTTTCCTTGACGTTGTTTACATTGGCAATGTCCCTAAATATATGTAGTATTTAGTTATCATTACCGTAGGATTGTTGTAAGATACATTATTTAATATTCCGGTAGTGTAGCAATAAAAATTTGGATTTTGTCCACACTTAGGCTCTATCGGGATTCCCTTTGGAAACTTAGGCTTTTGTCAAAAATTTTTTTAAAAATTTTTTGAATTTAATTTTTCGATTTTGATTTTGATTTTGATTGATTGTTTATTATGTATCTTCATCATATATTTATTGTGGAGTTTGTGGGAGTACGATCGACTTAGTTTTGATTTATCATGAAAGCTTATTGCTCAAAGTGCAAGGCAAGGAAGTCTCCCTCTGATTTACATGCATGTTGCCTTGCCTGTAGTCGATGTACTCCTGCAGATTCTTGTCCTACATGTGTCCTACATGTGTTGATTGGGATGACAAATGTTGGAAGCAGGTGTCACAGTACGTTATTAGCGGTGAGAGGCCTATGCTGGTGCTCTCACCACAAGGTAATTCAAGTTTTTCAGTTTCTTTTTCAGAGGAACAAGAACATGGTGATGGTAATGTGACACCCACCAAAAGTGTGCTACCGTCGTCACGCTCTGATGAGCAAACAGAGCTAGCTGCTAAGGTGCTCATGAATATTAGGCAAAGGAGAAGGCCACTGGGCGGTGGTCTTAATCCCTTGCCAGCAGCTAGCTCGACCGGTGAAGCAGTTACTCTGTCCGTGGGAGCCGTAACACCGGGTATGTCCGTTAGGATCGAAGGAAGTGTAGTGGGTAGTGAGCGAACACCTTAAAAACAAAAGCTCACCCAGCAACGATGGAAGGGAGGAAGCCAGCAAGTTTCTTGTCGGGAGGCTCGGCGAGGTCTGAAAAGGCCGCGAGCAGGAGAGGTCCCTCTCAAACCCAGCAACATCTGGGGCCAGATGTTGTTAAGAGAAACTTGTATGGGCCGGCACATACATCCACACCTGCCTATCAGGATGCTCCGTCTAGACTGCAGCCAACCGCAGCTACAGTTACGGCTTCTTCAGCTACGATCACTAAGCACACACGACCGCATCCTAGCTACCCGACTTCGGATATCCAGCCAGCGGCACGAAGAATGAGCCACTCTTCACCCGTGAAGTTGGACCATTTGGTAGCTAGGGAACTGGGGCTTCGATCATCGGGACGTTCTGGGAGAAGAGATCCATCTCCGGAACGCCGTCTCAGGAGCAGCAAGGATCTAAGAAACAGAAAACTGCTGCTCCACAAGCCTCGGTGACGGACTTGCTGTCGCAGATTGTGCAGCTGATCGCAGCATCCCAGCAAGTGCAGGAGCAGCCTCCCTCAAACTCAGAAAGTGAGCTTTCAGATGGTGCTGGCTCGATCCAGTCATCTGTTCACGCAGATGCAATGGACCGGGATTCCCAGCTGATTCAGTCGGATGGTGAAAGGGATAAGGAAGAGGATTACCCTTCCCTTTCGGAACAACATGTGCGATGGATTTTATCCATCAATACTATCCTAAGTTTGTTCCACCGAATGAGCAAGCTGCGACAACAAGGTCGAAACCGCTGACGTGTCTAGACACAGACTTTATACGGAGGAAGGAAGAAGTTCTTTCGTTCCCTGTTCAGTCAATTCAGGTGTCGCAGGCCTTTGGCCATATAGACGATGCCATATTTAACCTCTCAAGTGTAAGGAAAATAGGCTATTTCTTGTCAACATCTTCCATAAATATACCGTTCCTTGGACCAATTTCATTTAAAACGGTTGGAGAAGATGTGCAGAGAGCTCCACTGCGTTTAGATGAGAAGTCCGGGGATTTAGACATATCCTTACCTGCTTCATTCAACATTCGCTCAGATGTAATGGAAACTGCTATTTCATCAAATAGAGCAAATTTGGATGCAATGTCCTACACAGATCACCTTACCAGAGCTATGGCGCAATGTCTCAACGGGAAGGAATTTGAGGATGTGTGTACCTCACTTAAGAGTTCTTTCCAGGGCAATCGTGTATACCACGTATAACTCCGCCCTGACAGTGGCAAATCTGGAGTTAATTAGACCTAAATTTTTCGAAAAATAATATTTTTTCAGCTGCTGAATTTGCATATTACGCGGGCAGATGTGGGCGATAGGTTGGGTAAAGGGTTAAACCCCAACAAAAAAAATGGTACAGGGGGATAGGAATCAATGGCCCAAGTTGTAGTTTTAAAAGTGTTTCACGGGTGCTGTAGGTATGAATGAAATATAGTAAATGTCTGACAGTATGAGGAAACCATGTATTTATAATTTGTTAATCCAGTCCCTTATATGTGGGCTATACCTTTATACAATGTGAACATTTTTGATTATGACCATTGAAAAAAGTCTTGTTTCCTAGGCACTTTACTTGTCATTGAAAATGTGAATCATAATTTTTTTTTTTTACCCGGAAATTGCTTTGATGATTCTATTTTGCACTTGTGGAAGTGAAAATTTAAGCAGTTGTATTTTGTTTGATAGAGCTTACTGAGCTCTGTCAAACAGATACAAATAGTTCAAGTTGCTGCTGGATTATGGGAAATTTTGCTTCTAAAAAACAATTTTTTTTTTAATTTGGAGCGTGAAGTTAAATATGTGAGACAATTTATAATATTTTCTGTATTTTATGAGTTTAATAAAAAAAGAAAAAAGGCATCCCACTCTCATCGTAACATTGAGGAAATTGCCAAAGAAACTTTTTTGTTATAGGTTTATTCAGCCGTTTTGCTTTGCATGTCACCCCGTGTCTGTGTTAGGTAAAGGGTTAATTCCTTGCATGTTGCTGGCAGATATTCCTGCCAAGGACAGGATTTCTCTTGCTACAGCAATAATTATGATTTGGACACTATTAATCAGATTTTTCCCCCTGTAAACTGAATGGATATATTTTTATACTATAACCCAATGGCCCAGACTTAGCTGGTGCAAACTCAAAGTTATCAAGGGCCAAACACAAATTTTGAACCTCCCAATCCCCAAAATTTGCTTGCAAAGCTGCAAATTAAAAGTTCTATCTGGTCCTCCATACTTTTACTTTTACTCTCTGTGCATGCGCAGTCGCCAGGACTTGACCGAAATTAGTGCAAACTTCATTCTTTGTTTGGCCCTAAAGTCAGCAATAATGAACTGTCATCTGTGCTATAAAATCTCTTTTTTTGAGGATGCCAGGCACAAATCAATACAAGAATTGGTGGATCCAAGGCTGTTATTGGATGATGAAAGTGTTCAAGGGTTTTTTTTTACGTTCAGGGCTGTAACTTTATAATAATTAGAAAATTATTTTCGTTTTCCCAATTTTGGGACATACACCGGACTTCATCATTTTTGCTGATGATTATTCCACTGTTTGTTAAGTATTCTTTCCCTATCCTTCCATGAACCCTTCCTGTTAAACTCTTAAGCTTTTTGTCTATTTTTTATTGAAATTTTTTATTAAATTTTTGCGGAGTTTAACATATATTACAGAATATTATTCTGTTTTTCCCCATGGTTATGTCCTCACCCTAGGGGTGTTGGGTCGTTTAGTCTTGCATCTTCTATCCGATGTATTGTTTCTTCTTCGTATGAAGATCTAGCTTTGCATCTGGTAGCATTTAAATTGGTTTCTGATTTTTGGCCTTTTTGTGTGCCTGATGTCTTGTTTACATTGACGTTGATTACATTGACAACGTCCTCATATATAGGTAGTTTTTTATATTCTATTACGGTAGAATTACTGTAGGATACATGGATTATTATTCCGGTAGTGTTGCTAAAAAAAAAAATTGGATTTTGTTCACTCTTAGGCTCTATCGGGATGCCTTTGGGCTCTTAATGTTCCATTTGGGAATTTAGGCATTTTTTTTTTAAAAATCGTTGCGCTCCGTTGCCGTTGAGCATATAGAGCTAGCTGCAGTGCTCATGATTGCAAGAGTTAAGGCCTTTTGTTAAGGGTTTTAGTATCTTGCAAGCCGCAAGCTTGACTGGTAAAGCGGTACTCTATCTTTGGGTGCCGTGACGCCGGGTAAGTCCATTGTGGTCGAAGGAAGTGTAGATGTGGGCAGAGCGAGCACTTTAATATATATAAGCTCACCCAACGACGATGGAAATAGGGAGGAAGTCAGCAGGTTTCTTGTTCTCGGCGAGGACTAATAGACCACGAGCGGGAGAGGCCCCTCTCTAACCTAACAGACATTTGGGGCCGAATGTTGTTATGAGAAACTTACATGATCCGGAGCATATGTCCGCCCTCCACTCGTGTCGCTCTGTTTAGTCTGAAGCTGGGGTCGGCTTCAGTCACAGCTTCCTCCGCTATGTTTTACAAGCCGAAAGTTTTCTGGTTGGAAAATTGCACGAAACGGAGCATACGTCCGCCCACCACTTGGGACGCTCCGTCTAGTGTGCAGCTGGGATCGGCTTCAGTCTTGGCTTCCTCCGTTACGTTATTAAAGCACACACGACTGCATCCTAGCTACCCGACTTCGTATATTCATCCTGCTGTGTGAAGAAGGGACCACACTTCGCCCGTGAAGTCGGATCATTCGTTAGCTAGGGAGACAAGGCCTCAATCATCAGGACGTTCGGAGCAGAGATCCATCTCCGACACACCATCCCAGGAGCAGCAAGTGGCTAGGAAACAGAAGACCGCTGCTCCTCAGGCCTCGATGACGGACTTGCTGTCGCAGATTGCGCAGTTGATCGCAGCATCCCAGCAAGTGCAGATGCAGCCTCCCTCAGACTCAGAACCTGAGCTGTCGGAAGGACGGTGCTGTGTCGGTCCAGTCATCTGTTCACGCAGATGCAATGGACCGAGATTTGCAACTGATTCTCTCGGATGGTGAAAGGGATAAGGAAGAGGTTTACCCTTCCCTTTTGGAACAGCACTGGGTTGCGATGGATTTCATCCATCAATACTACCCTGAATTTGTTCCGACGAATCAGAATGCTGCAACGATAAGTGAGAAACCGCTGGCGTCGTTGGACACAGACTTTATAGAGACAAAGGAAAAAGTTCTTTCTTTTCCGGTTCAGCCTAGGTAGGTGTCGCAGGCCTTCAGCCATGTAGACGAAGCCGCATTCACCTCTCGAGTGCGAGGAAAGGGCGGTTTCTTAACTACATCTTCCATAAACATACCGTTTCATGGACTACGTTCATTTAAAAATGGTTGGAGAAGATGTTCTGAGAGCTCCTTTGCGTTTGAATGAGCAGCCCGGGGATCTAGATGTATCCTTGCCTGCATCATTCACTATTTGCTCAAACACAACTACAACGGCAAGTTCATCAAGTAGAGCGAATTTAAAAGCAATGTCTTCCTTACCAGAGCTATAGCGCAACGTCTCAATGGGAAGGAATTTGAGGAGGTTTGTACCTCTCTTAGAGTTCTTTCCAGGGCAATTTGAATACCATGTATGACTCCGCCCTTACAGTGGCTAATCTGGAATTAATCAGATGTGATGCTGCCCTTACGTCGTCATCACTTATAGATGACAAGGTGAAAAGCTCTCTCCGAGTCGCTCCGGTCTCCAGACATACTATTTTGGATGACAAGCTTTCATCAGTCTATGATCAGGCTATTAAGAAGGCATCAAGTGATCTGCTTACTTGGATGACATTCTACAGAGAAACGGCAACAGAATTATTCTTCAAAACGATGTTCAGAGTCTGCTTCTTTTGCTCTGACATCTCGGTTTCATCGTAAACGAGAAAAAGTCGGATATAGCACTGTCCAAATCATTCACTCACTTGGGAATGAGCTTCGAGACTCACAACAATCTGGTTCATCAGGCGTTTCCCAGAGCGAATTTAGTCAGTTGTTATGCTCAATTTTGTCTACACTCAGACGCATTAACAGCGAAGGAATTCATGCGACCGATGGATCTGTGCGGAGCGGCTGCAGATCTTATTCCGATGAGCTGCCTGCGCACACGTCCCCTCCAGATATTCTTTACTCAGAACTGGAGTGTGAAGATGCATTCACTCAAAACCAGTATTGTTTTAACGGACCTAGTAAAACAAGGGTTCAGATCTGGGCAGATATTCAGTGATTAACTCAGGGAGTTCCACTGCAACTGCCAGACTGGCTTTCATGATCATGACGGATGCGAGTCAGACGGGTTGGGGCGTGACCCTATGTCCCGCAGACTTGAGGTGTCAGGGTCTTTGGGACCCTCGGTCCCTTGAGAACCGCATAAACATCAAAGAGATGATGTCGATATGGCTAGCGCTACAAATTGGATTCCCATAAAAGCGGACGTCCTTGTTCAAATTTTGTTGAACAATTCAACAGTAGTAGCTTACATCAGGAATCAAGACCACACTCATTCAATGCCATTATGCGAATTAATGGAGAGGATTCTCCTTTTTGTCATGAATCATCATGTTCATCTTTCTGTCCGTCATATACCGGGTCGTCTGAATGTTCTAGCAGACTTGCTCTCTCGGAAAGGTCACCTGTTGCCATCGGACCAGACTCTCAACAAGCGAATATTCAAGCAGATTTGCTACCAGTGGGATCGTCCCATGATAGATCTGTTTGTGACACACCGGAACAATCAGTTACCGACGTTCATGTCACCATGCCCAGATCATCGAGCGTATGCAGTAGACGCTCTGTTGATCTCATGGGACGGTATGATAGGATATGTGTATTCTCCAGCTCCATTGATTCAGCAGATTCAGTTTAGTTCAAACAGTACCATTGCAAAATCCTGATAGTAGCACTTCTGTCGTCACAGAAACCTTGAATCAATATTCTCAGGTGCCTGTTTTGGGACATTCCCCGGAAGCTTCCTCCACGAGAAGACCTTCTTTATCAGGGAAAGTATTTGTTCTTCACGTCCTTCTCTGCCCGTAGTGGCATAATGGAGTCGGTCAGACGTGAGGGAGCCTTGTGGTTCCTGTACTATTTGATGACTAACACAAGAACACAAGTAATGCGGGTGAAGGAGGTTCGATATGATTTTGAATCCCCCCCCCCCCCCCCACACTGCCAATGTGTTAAGGGGCGATTACAGGGCAAGACATTGTTTTCTTCCCGTAAGCCCTGTATGCATTTAAGTACATACATGACATTCATTTCATGACTTCTCGATTGGCGGCTGGGTCGTGTTCTATGGCAACCTCATGGGCACATCCACTTTCTAGTTGGTTGGTTTCCTGTGTTTGTTCATCTATATGTCATTTACGAGCATATGATTCATTGTGAATAAATTGCTAGCCTTTGTGTACCTGGGAGGCTGTCTAGTCAGTTAACTGGTATTCAGATGATTACATGTGGGATTTCAATGCTCACACGCATAATAATTGCATTATTAGGCAGACGCATTATTGTATGTTAAGGACCTTCGAAAACAGTGAATTATTTTGGGGGCGGTCCGTGATGAGCCTGTTAGTCATAGCTGGATCCATTTCTAGATCCAGGTTTCTATTAATGGCGGTACCCAATCGCATACATCTTGTCTTACACTCTTGTATATTCACATGTTTCTAGGAAGATAGATATCAGATATAACACATCTGAGAGTGTTATTTACTGGAATTTATTGTACACCTGAATGGGGGTTGCCTGTGTGTTACCTTGCAAGTGTGTTTACTCTCCAGAGATCGTCCATTGCGATTCTATTGAACATGTGTATGTTATATGTTATATCACTGGTTTTCGACCTATCTGTGTATGCCGACTCCGGTATACTTTACAAGCGGGTGATATTAATTACTGGGATCGCCGCTATAGCCTTAGCTTCTGAAGTGGTGTAAGCACCAATTTATTAATAATAATTAATACCTGGGTGTCTATTTGATGAATATTTATATCGTTATTTGGTACCACTTTTACTGATTTTAGAGCACTCCCCTCTTTGTTTTTGAAGAAGATTCCTTCAAAAAGGGGGTGGGGATTTTTTACCTCTCCTCCAGCTTGATAAGTATGTAACTATGAGTGAAGCTGTTTTGTCTGTAGATTATATCCTGGATACAGCTTGTTTGTTATTGCATATGGCGTATGTTTGTGGGGGATATCCTCTCATTCTCAAATACGCCATCTTAATTTCTGGGGCTTAGTCTGGACCCACCTTAAAAATTGGGAACTTGTTACATCCAGTTAGCATAGTCTTCATGCTAAGAATATGGAATTACTTGAATTTGGCTCCTTATTTATGATATGTCTTCTCTATTACTGTATAGAGAGACATACATGTAATTCCTTTTAAATTTAATTTCCTTTCACCTTGGATTACAGGCTTGGTCTACTAATTCTGAAGTCCTAGGCCCTCTGCCTTTTTACGATTCGGCTAAGTCTGAGCCATTGGGTTATAGTATAAAAATATTATAAATTTAAAGTAATTTGTATATTTTTTATACAAAGAATGATGTTGGTGCTAATTTCGGTGACTGTGCATGCGCGGAGAGTAAAAGTATGGAGGACCGGATAGGATTTTTAATTTTCGGTTTTGCAAGCAAATTTTAGGGACTGAGGGGAGGGGGGGGGGGGGGGGGGGGGGTGTTCAAGATTTGTGTTTGGCCCTTGATAACTTTGAGTTTGCAACAGTTAAGTCTGGGCCATTGGTAAGTATAAAAAATATACAAATTACCTTAAATTTATAATTTTCACCAAAGATTTCGAAAAGTAAAATTTTGATGAATTTTTTATCAAATCTGGTCATGGCTGCTGTGAAGCAGCTATGACTAGATTTGATGAGAAATATCTTGAAAATACTCAGCGGGTTAAGAGTTAAAAGTGAGACAAATGACATTCCTTAAACTGATCTGCAGGCATGAGTTTTGAAACTCAACCATGTGATCTATTCTATACTTTGTTCACTCTTTCTCCAGTTCTTAGAATTTAAAAAGCATGAATTATGTTTGATACTCTTCCATGATGACTCAGAGACCTAAATTTTCCCGTTTCCCAGATTTCTGATATTTTGGTTGTCCTGGTATTTTTTTCCACCTTTCTAATTGTGTGCAAAATTGAAGGAATCTTGCTAATTTAGTGATTTACATTCTGAAATATGACAAAACAAGAGCATTCAAATCTAAAATTTTCAACCACTCTGAGTTTTCCAGTAGGTCTAAATTTGGCTAGTTTATTATTGCTACTGACACAAGTGAATCAAGATATGTGGTAGCTCCTCTAAGACTCAGCATTACCTCAGACTTTTTGATTAAATTTAACATAAATATTATTTATTGATGTTTAAGGTCACATATTTATGCACAATGGCTAATCATGCCCATGACAGTTTTACGGGTGGAGGAAGCCGGAGTACCCAGAGAGAACCACCGAGCAACGACGAGCAGCTGCCAGCTCCCCAACATCGTAACTCCGCACTGCAGCACAGGTAGACATGCGTACCATCGACGTGCACTACGCCTTAGTACACAGCGTCATCGTGCCCCCAGTTGGGCAATGAAGATGAAGTGTCTTGCCCAAGGACACAACGCGGTTGCCGCAGGTGGGATTCGAACTGAGGACCTCTCGGCTTGCAGCCTGCACCTCTACCTACTGAGCCACCGCGTCCCTTACTTCACATTCAAAGTGGGTTATCTTATTAACCCTTTACCCAACGTAATGGCCAAAATCGGCCAGCGCTATTCACAAAAATCGCCAATTAATTTTCAATATTTTTTTCATTTTTTTTTTGTCTCAAAAACATAGTTTATGATCCCTCTTTGGAACAAGCTCATTCCAAAGAGGGGTCATAACCTATGTTTTTGAGATAAAAAAATGAAAAAAATAAGTTATTCAAAAATTTAGTTTTCTTTGCAAGTGTTGTCTGTTTTTCATGTTAGGTAAAGGGTTAAAGTTGCGATACATGTTATGCCCCATTTTTCTTGTTTTTCCCACAAATGAAGTTTTGGGAAGGTATACTGTTTTAAATTTATCAACTAGTGTCTGTGCCCATCCAGTCATCATTCTATCTGTATGTTAAACTTTAGTTTCTGTTCAATAATCTTGAACAAATACTCTAAATCAATTGGCTTTTGGGATTCTTTCATAACTAAACAAGATGAAGGTCAAATTTTTTGCTGTTGCAGATACATCAGGGAAAATGAATTTTGAACTTTTAGAGACTTTTTTGTTTCTATGAGAAGTCTTTTGAATGACTATGATTTTTGGCTTGCATTTATGACTACACAACAGCAAGATCTAGTTCAACTACTTTTAAACGTTTTTCTGATTTTTCAGCCTCAATGGATTTAGAAATTTGAGAAATTGTTTTTTTCAATCCAATAAGCATTGAATAACTATTCAGAAGAATCAGTTGATTTTTATCATTTCTTCATAATTAAACAATATCTTGACAGAGATAGATTTTGAATAATTTCCAACTTCACCATTCAAATTTTATTATTTTTTCATCTTTTCATCTCAAAAACATGACTTTTGAAACATCATTGGAACAAGCCCACTGATCTTATTGCAATGAGGGGTCATAAGCAATATTTTTGAAGTGGAAAAGTGAAAATGTTTGGTTATGCTATTAAAAAAAAACAATTATTTCTTAGGCACCTCCCTCATCATTGAAAATCTGCTTCATCACTGTTTTTTTTTTTCAAATGAAAATCTTGTCAGTGATACTTTTTAGCACTTGTAGTACTGAAAAATTAACCAACTATATCTTGGTTCACAGAGTTCAATGAGCTCTGTGAACCAAGATATAGTTGGTTAAATTTACAACTGCCTTACAGGTAAAACTAGAAGTCCTGTCACGAACTGTGCGCTTATCTAGGCCTAATTGCACATAGGAATTACGTGCAATTGCTATATCGAATGGCATCCAAAGCATGGCAGGTTCTCCTGGTTACTCATAGCAAACACGGGCAATGTTTCTGCCAATGGACCTCCGGGTAACCCGGAGGTCCATTGGCTGAAACATTGCTTGTGCACAGGTCATAGGCACAGAATTTGATAGCCTTACTATGGCCATAACACATGGATTAATGTGCAGATCGACGGGCTATTTGTACACATTTCATGACAGGACTTCTAGATTTAACTGTATGGGAAATTTTTTACTGCTGTAAATCTTGGGGTCTTTTTTTCACTGAATAGCTTAAGGAGCTCAATTAATAATTCCAATGCTCACTATTTTCGGTCTGTTTTGGGGATTAACAGAAAAAAAGAGTTCCACCCTCATTATAAAATTAAGGAAGAATTGCCTGAGAAGGAAGTTATAATAGGCCTTATTGAAGAAATTTTTGGCAAGTGTTGTCTACTATTTATGTTCTGTAAAGAGTTAATTATTCCCTTTGGTATATTTATACTATTCGTCATTGGAGCCCTTATCCAATGAATCGGCCTCCTCCACCCATGTAATTTTCAAATTTGACAGTTGAAAAAATATATATTTTTATACTGTAACCAATGACCCAGACTTAGCTGGTGCTAACCCAAAAATATTTAGGGCCAAACACAAATTTTTCCCCCCAATTCCCCAAATTTGCATGCAAAATCGAAAATTAGAAGTCCTATCTAGTCCTCCATACATTTTACCCTCCGTGCATGCACAGACGCCAGGAAGTCACCGGACCTGGCACCAATAAATCATTCTTTGTTTGGCCCTTGTCAGATAACAACAAACTGACATTTGTGCTTTTAAATCTCAATTAATAATGATGCCAGACACAAATCAATGGTTAAATTGGTGGATCCAAGGACAAAACTGGTTGAAGGAAGGAAGAAACGGTGGTTTGAAACGTTCAGGGCTGTAATTTTATAATATTTATAAAAATTAGTTCATGTTCCCTAATTTTGGGACATGAGCCTGACATTATCACTGATTGATTATGATCTATCCACTTTTATTTAGTATTCCTTCCCTACCTTCTCTTGATCCCCCCCAGTTAAGCTCCCAAGCTTTTTGGCTTGTTTTAATGAAATTTGTTTATAAAATTTCTTGGGAGTTTTATGTATTATACAGAAGATTATTCTGTACATCCCCAGGGTTACGTCCTCACCCTTAGGGTGTTTGGGCATTTTGGTCATGCATCATTCATCCAATGTATTGTTTTTTCTTCTGAGGAAGATCTTGCTGTACATCGGATAGTCTTGTTTCTGTTACTGACTTCGGGCCGTGTTGCCTGGGGTCTTGATTCCATTTTTTTGTTTACATTTACATTACTCTAGGTAGATTCCTATTTTTGTTTAGGAACGACAGTTGTAAGTAACATTAAATGTTCTGATAGTGTGGTAGTTAATTTTACACAGATTTTTATAATTTTGTCCACACGTAGGCTTTTTGGGCTCATCATTCCCTTTGGGAACTTGGGCTCTTATATAAGAAAAAAATTTTCAAAAATTTTTTATTTTTATTTTTGGAAGAGTTTCTCTTTTGGATACATTTATTTTGTCGATTATATTTTAATGTTATCTTGTATTATATATGGATTTGGTGGTGGTACAATGACATATATTAGAATTTAGATAATTATATTTATCTAATAGTTGGGCAAATAGATGAAACCTTTCCTCTATTTACATGGTCGTTGTAATGAGTTTAGTTGATGTACTACCACTAATTCTACTCCATGTGTCAGATTTGATAATCTGGATGACGGGTGTCATGGTTTGTGTTAGGCGAGTGGACACTATTGGTCCTATCACGGCGAGGGGACACTGCTGGTCCTCTCGTCAAAATGTCACTATAGTTTTTTAGTTTCTATTTACAGAGGAACAAGAACATGGTGTGATTTTGTGACGCCGTCAGGGATTGTGCTTCCGCCGTCGCATTATACTATAAGAGCTAGCTGAAAAGTGCTCAATGACATTAGACAAGGGCTAGGCTTCAAAAGCAAGTTTACGTCCCTTGTCTACAGCTAGCTCAACCGGCAGATCTATCACGACATATATATGGGTGGTGTGATGCCGGGTATGTCCGTTGCGGTCGAGAAGAGGAATAAGGGTGTAGCGAGCACTATAAAGATACAAACATGCTCACCCTGCGATGACGGAAATGAGGAAGCACAGGAAGGAGGAAGTAGACAAGTTCTGAGGTATGCTCATCCAGGTCTTTCGTGATCGTGAGCAAGAGAGAGGCCCCTCTCTCTTATAACAACATCTGGGGTCAGAGGTTGTTGGTAGAAACTTGTGTCAGTTGGAACTTACATCCACGGGACACTCCTTCCATAGACTGCCGGGGTCAGCTAGTCTTATAGCTTCCTCTATGTTCGAAAAGCACACACGACTGGAGTCCGTTGTCGCCAGCTAGCTCAACCGGTGAAGTGGTTACTCAGGTCTCTGAGAACTGTGATGCTAGGTGTATACGATCTGGGCTAGGAGATGATATAGGTGGAGCGAACACCATGATATGCAACCATGCTCACCCAGCGACAATGGAAGGAGGAAACCGGCAAGTTCTGAGGTACGCTCGTCCAGGTCACCTAGGACCATGAGCAAGAGAGAGGTCTCTCTCTCTTACAGCATCATCTGGGGACAGATGTTGTTGGTAGGAACTTGCGTCAGTCGGAGTATACGTCCATGCCTCTGTCTGGGACGTCCCGTCTCATAGGCAGCCGGGATCGGCTACTCTTATGGTTTCCTCTACATAACGGACAAAGTGATCTTTATATTGCACAGGGCTATAAACCACGATGAGTGGTTTCAGTTCCCTGACACTGTAAATGGTTAAGATTGAACATGAGGACCTGGACACCGGATGTGTCACATGTGCATTGTATTCAGAGCTAGCGGAAGAGTGCTCAATGATATTAGACAAGGGCTAGGCTTCAAAAGAGGCTTAAGTCCCTTGTCTCCAGCTAGCTCAACTGGCAGATCTATCACGTAGACTAGTGGTGTGATGCCGGGTATGTCCGTAGCGGTCGAGAGAAAATAAGGGTGTAGCGAGCACTATTTAATCGAATCATGCTCACCCTGTGATGAGGGAAGGAAGAAGCCGGCAAGTTTTGAGGTACACTCGGTTAGGTCCGCTTGGAGCAAGAGGGAGACCCCTCTCTCTCTTTTAACAACATCTGGAGCCGGGTGTTGTTGGCAGAACCTTGTGTCAGTCAGAGCTTACGTACATAGCTATTGTCCGGTACGCTTAGTTCAATTCTTAGCCAGGGACGGCTACAGTTTTGCTTCTTTAGCGTCTACCAAGCACTCCCGACCGCACATTGGCTAAGTGACTCAGGATTTCTAGTCTGCATCGTCAAAAGGTCCATCTTATGTGAAGAAAGTCGCACCATCTAGTAGAATTTACAATCCTCTTTAAGACTTCTTTCAAGGGCAGTAGCTTATTCCACGTGTAACTCCGCCCTTTCAGTGGCAAACCTGGAGTTGGTTAGACGTGACGCAGCCCTAGCTACATCCACACTCGTGGATTCTAAGGTGAAGAACTCTCTCAGAGTCGCTTCGGTCTCCGGAGAACTTCTCTTTGACGGCAAGCTTTCTGCAATTTATGATAAAATTACAAAGAAAGCTTCGGATTCTCTGTTGTTCAAATCTGCTTCTAAGAAGTCGGATACGGCAGACAAGAATAAGACAGGCACTTCTGGGTCTAATGCGCCCAAGAGAGGTTCCTATAGAGGTTCCGGTGCATCCTCTTTGTCTTATTCGAGAGACCGTCAAGGTAGCGACTCACGTTCGGGACGTCCTTCGGGCCGGGACAACCGGTCGGATGCCCCGAGGTCGACGGGATGAGGTGCGGGTCGTGGAGGACGTGGTTTCTCCTACCGCAGGCCTCGCAGGTCCAGGAGGTGATGGCTTAAACCTCTATCACGTACCAGTTGGCGGAAGGTTGTCGAGCTTTTCACAAGAATGGGCGTCGATTACGGACGACCCTTGGGTGAGAGGAGTGACTTCGGAAGGTCTAAAGATATCCTTCAAACGAAAGCCTCCATTAACTCGAAGTCCAAAATGGACTCAACTTCCGTCAAATCCGCAGAAAAGGGACGCTCTATTATCAGAGGTGCAGTCTCTTTTAATGAAGAACGCGGTAGAGGTCGTAGAAAACCAGGAGACTCCGGGATTCTACAGCCATCTGTTTCTGGTTCCGAAACCAGACGGCTCGTTCCGTCCAGTCATAGATTTGAGCTGGATAAACAAGCTGATCGTCGCTCCGAAGTTTTATATGGAGACGATTCGGTCGCTCAGAGCGAGTATTCGGGTGAACGATTATGCAACAAGCATAGATCTCAAAGATGCGTACTTTCACGTCATGGTACATCCGACATTCAGAAAGTATCTACGCTTCGCAGTCCTAGGAGTGGTGTATCAATTCCGGGCGATGTGCTTCGGATTGAATCTAGCACCCTGGGCTTTCACTCGGGTAATGAACTTGGTAATGATCTATTTCCGAGCTCATTCGTCTGCGGTAACGTCAGCCTACCTGGACGACATTCTTCAGAGGTACGGCAACGAGTTAACGCTTCAGAACGATGTTCAGAATCTACTTCTGTTGCTCCGACGTCTCGGTTTTATAGTGAACGAGGAGAAGTTGGATCTGGTGCCGTCCAAGTCATTCACACATCTGGGAATGAGCTTCGAGACGCACAACAATCTCGTTCGTCTGCCGTTAACCAGAGCGAAATTAGTCAGTTGTTACGCTCGCTATTGTCTGCACGCAGACAAAGTCACAGCGAGAGAATTTATGAGACTGATAGGTCTGTGCGGAGCCGCTGCGGATCTCATTCCGATGGGGCGGTTACGCACGCGTCCTCTCCAAATTTTCTTGACTCAGAATTGGAGTGTGAAAATTCATTCGCTCGACATAGACGTTCTCTTGTCAGATCAAGTGAAACAAGAGATTCAGACTTGGGCAAACATTCAGTGGTTAACTCAGGGAGTTCCGCTGCAGTTGCCGGATCCGAGTTTTACCATTATGACGGATGCCAGTCAAACAGGTTGGGGTGCATCATTGATCCCAATGGATTCGAGATGCCAGGGTCTTTGGGATCCACAATTCCTGGGCAAGCACATAAACATCAAGGAAATGATGTCAATTTGGCTTGCATTACGTCATTGGATGGACATTATTCACAATGCTCATGTCCAAATCCTATCCGACAATACGACAGTAGTGGCATATATACGGAATCAGGGAGGCACTCATTCAGTTCCGTTGTTCAATCTAACGGAAAGAATCCTTCTGTTTGCGCTAGAACATCACGTTCTTCTTTCGGTCCGTCACATACCGGGTCATCTGAATGTACTAGCAGACTCCCTTTTACGAAAGGATTGCTTGTTGCCGTCGGAGTGGACTCTCAACAAACAAGTATTCAATCAGATTTGCTACCAATGGGAACGGCCAATGATAGACTTATTTGCGACACATCTCAACAATCAGTTGCAGACGTATGTGTCTCCGTGTCCGGATCCAAGAGCATTTGCAGTAGACTCTCTGTCGATCCCTTGGGACGGAATGATAGGATATGCGTATCCTCCAGCGCTGTTAATTCAGCAAGTATTGCTAAAGATAAAACAATCTCAATGCAAGATTCTGTTGGTAGCATCTCTGTCTCCACAGAGATCGTGGATAAATCTACTCAGGTGTCTGTTGTGGGACCTACCGCGAAAGCTTCCTCCACGGGAGGATCTTCTTTCGCAGGGGAAATCGCGTCAACTCCATCACAACCGGCAAGGTCTCAAGCTGCACGTTTTTCCGTTGTGCGGTCCTTCTTGCATGGCAAGCACTTTACAGGATGAGCAGTGGACGCGACTTCTAACTGTAGGAGGACCTCCTCTTCGCTAAACTATGCGGCTAAGTGGAAGGTTTTTCGTTGTTGGTGTAGGGATCATTCTGTAGATATTTTCGATCCCTCTATACCAGACATTGCAAACTTTCTAGTATACTTGTTTGACAAAATCAAACTGCAGCCTGTTACTATTAAGGGTTATAGGTCTATGTTATCTGATACCTATGCACATCATGATAGTTTACAAATTGGATCTAATGTCTCTTTATCTAAGTTGGTTAGAAACTTCTCGATAAATAGACCCAGAACTCTTAGGTTAATTCCTAAATGGAATTTAGCTTGGCTTCTTCTTAAATTGAAGGAAAAGCCATTTGAACCTCTTGGGACAGTAGATTTCAAATTCTTATCTTATAAGACAGCTTTTCTCTTAGCTTTCTCTTCTGCTAGAAGAGTCAGTGAGCTTCATGCACTATCGGTGGATGATTCTAACTATCGTAGTGTTGGGAACACTATCACCTTCACTACTAATGTCGGTTTTTTAGCTAAGAATCAGGCTCCTAATAAATATCCGGAACCTATTGTCATTAAGGCTTTTCCGTCTTCAGACGGGTGTAGGCCTTTACTCTGTCCTGTTAAAGCGTTACGTATCTATAAACAAAGATCTCAGTTTATCAGAAAGGGACAGAAACATTTCTTTCTGTCTTTGATGCCTAATAGAAGGGACATTTCGGTCCATTCTATTGCTAGATGGATTCAATTAACTATCCGTACTGCTTATGAGAGTTTATCTTCTTCTCAGCAGTCTGTGCTTAAGATTTCCGCTCATGAAGTAAGAGCTCTTGCTACTTCTTGGGCTTACGCTAATAGTATTGCTATTACAGATTTAATGAAGGCTGCTTATTGGTCTCAGCCATCCACATTCACAAATTTTTATCTCAGAAATATTGAGTCCATTTCTGGAGACCTGCATTGTTTAGGTCCGTTATCTGTTGCTCAGAATGTCGTCCACTAAACAGTTGCAACTATAGTTATGCAGGCTTTCTGTTCCGGCAGTGACTCCGTCCGGCTGCCCTCTTCGCTCTGGGCTATTTGACCCAGGGCAAGGGGAAGGGGGGGGGGGGGAGGGTGTTCCCTTAGGTCACCTGCTTTATAGTGAAAAGCAAGGGAATGCCTCCTCCAAAGTCAGTATTTCTGAGTCGCTTCTGGGATGGTTTTAAAGTGTAATATTAATGTTAAAATTCATTCATGTCATATTTTTAAAGTGTAGCTCGGTGTGAAGCATTTGTATATGTCAAGTGTCAAACGGGCGTTAATATACAATCCTCGGACACTTTTAAAAGAATATAAAGAGTCTCAATTCTCTGGACTAACTTTATTTATTGGCTTACTTTAAAAATAATTAGTATAAAGGGTTATACTGGAATGTTAATAGAGAACATGAATGTTATTGTGCTCAATTATGAAGGGTATTGTATCTTTCTAATTTAACATTAAATAAGAAAGATACATGTAAAGCCTAATACTCCTTTTCTCCTTAAGGGGTTACCTCTATATTATATAGTTGAGCTTATTGGATTTTCCTCTATGTCCTAGGCCCTCCAACCTTTTTACTATTCAGCTAAGTCTGGGTCATTGGTACAGTATAAAAATGTTAAAAAATTTATAGTAATTTATATATTTTTTATACTTACCAATGACCCAGACGGGGATGGCCCTCCCAGGAGTTGGGAACTCTTGCCTCCCCGCTGAGTACATAGCGCTGACCAGGCACTGCCAGTAAGAATGATAATTGGCGCCAATTTTGGAACGTCCTTGACACTGCGCATGCGCAGTAGGGGCGAAGTATGGAGGTCCTATAGGACATGATTTCTTTTGGTTTTAGATGCAAATTTTGGGGATTGGGGGGCAAAATTTGTGTTTGGCCCTGGTTTTGTTAGAGTTAGCACCAGCTAAGTCTAGGTCATTGGTAAGTATAAAAAATATATAAATTACTATAAATTTTTTAACTTTTAATCGTTTGTGTTTGTTCACATACTTTTAAAAACATCAGGGGGAAAATGTGTTGAGAGTTCTCTGTGTTCAATGAGCAGGCTAAGATCTGAGTTGTAGCCTTACCTTCATCATTCAGCTGTTCGCTCGGACACAATTGAGAAGATAATTTCTTTTTCAGAGCGAATTTAGTCTCATGGTCTTATGTACTTCAATTTTAAGTACTGTGACGCAAAGTCTATATGGAAAGGAATTTTGTGGTCGTTTGTACTTTTTAAAAATTCTTTCCAGACCTATTATATATATCTCTGTCTTAACAAATGTTAAGTAGGAGTTATTCTGATGTGACGAAGCCTTGTGTCTTTATCATTTGACTAGGTGGAAAACTTGCTACAGGTCGCTTCAGTTTTCCAACTCTAGTTTTTGATGCTAAGCTTTCATTAATGCAGGATTAAGCTACAAGAAAGCATCAATACTCGACTCTTTAAGTTGGGGTCTGATCGACCACACCAACAGAAAGAGTAGGAGAGGTTGTCCTAGACTCAGTTCGCCTATAATGGCTCATATCGAAGGTATAGGTATCTCTCCTATATATTTCTTTAAGATTGTCTATACAGCCACTTGGATAGGGGGTTTTCATCTGTTTGAGTTACTGATCAGACTCCCCTGAGTCGGTGGCTCGAGGCTCTTATAGAGCTCGGTCCGATCGATTTTGACTGGAAGTGGATAATTAGGTTATTTATGACTACCTTTCAGTCAAAAAGAGAGCGTTTGGCAATTGTAGCGAGTATAGTTCTTTAGATCGCTTGTATTGTGAACTAGATAATGTCTCATGGGATTAATGATAGGATACACATATCCCACAATTCATTTTCATATGGCTGGTTCAGAGCGATTTAGCCAGCTGTTTGACTCGCTTTTATCTGTTATCTGATGCATTAACAGTGAAATTTTTATGCGACGGATGGAGTTGTGCGCAGCGGCTTTGTATGTTATTTCGATGGGTCGCTTACACACATGTCCACTCCAGTTATTAACTGGAGTGGTAGTCTTTTTCCCTCTAGACCTGTTGTGTTTTAGAGAATCTTTTACATAAGGTCAAGTTTGGGCATATATTAGCGGTTTTCTCAATTATTTCGGACGTGACTTCAGATATTGCATTACAATCCAGAGTCCGAGGGTCTCTCTATGCAGGGATCTTGGGTCCCTCGGTTCTTGGAGTCCACATATTCAGAAATGATGTCTCATTGTTTACGCTACATCATTGAATTTATATTATTACTGATCATGTATTTATTGACGCAGATCAGAGTTTATCAAAAGAGAAGAAACGCTTCTTTTCTCATTAATTTTCAATAGAAGGGATGTTTATGTTCATTCTATTGTTAAATAAGTCAGTTATCTATTCGTACTGCTTTGGTTGTTTTATCTTCCAATCAGCAGTCAGAGATTAAGATTTCAGTGCATGAAGTAAGCGCTGGCTACATCTTGTGCTTATTCTAACTGTATGGCTATTACATGATCTTACATGGGATCACTTCAGGATAGTTAAGTTTACGGCGCACAAGAATAATAGTTTCCATTATTTGTGTCGCTAGTATAAGGCATTTGAGCGCATACATTTGACGCTCAGCCGTTTTCATGGGAATGAATGATAGGATATGTGGATCCTTCAATTCATTTGTTTCTATTGATTTCATTGAGGTTATGGGGTCTGTTATTGAGCATTCGCCAGAAGCTTCCCCATGAGAGTGTTTTCTTCTTTAAGGGAAGTTTTGTTCTTCACGTCATTCTCTGCTCTCAGTGGAATCACGGAGTATGTCAGACGTGAAAGAGCTTTATGGTCTCTATATTATTGCTGTCTGGACCAGCAGTGATTAAGTAATGTGGGTGAGGAGGTTTCGCCATATATTCAAATCTCCCCCCCCCCACCCCCACACACACTCACACTGTTCCATATATATTTTTTAATACATACATACTTTGCGTTTGGGTTGTGTTGGATGGTGCCCTCATAGGCATATATGCAGTTCTGTTGCTTTTGTTTCCGGTGTTTATTTTCTGATTTCACTTATTTTATCATCATAATGGCTGCTATTTGAGCTCATAGATTACGGCATAGCCATTTAGTGGTTTTTAGATGATCACAGGCTGGATTTTTATACATTCGTGCAATGTGTGATTACGTTATCTCTTTGATGGACCTTGAAATTATTATATATTTCAAGGGCAGTCTGTGTTGGAGCCGGTTAATCATACCTACCTCCATTTCTAGATCCTGGTCTCTATTTTGTCGGTTCTCAAATCGCATATTTTTGCGAGTTTATAGTTGTAGATACCAAATAGTACACATTGGAGGGTGTTTTTACCGAATTTAATATTAAAGAGGCCTCCTGTGAATGATCTTGAAGCGTGTTTTCTCTGCAGAGATTATTCATCTTATCCCGCTTTTGTATGTATATGTTATATTTTATTTTTCACTGATTTCGTCGTACAGTAGAATCCTCTTAATTGAATATCCATTTTGCCAGAGAAAATTATTCAATTAACAGGAGTATTCAATTAACAGGGATTTGGTCAGTTTCCTATGTTCTGGGGGTAAACTAAGCATTTATTCTATAATATCTGGTTTGACAGAGCTCACAGAAATGGTTTTGTGTTTGAAAATTATATTCAATTAACAAAGATATACAATTAAGAGATAGCCAATCAAGTGGGCTCCACTGTACCTGTATATGGCGTCTGCAGTGCATATTTTGTAGCGGATAATGTTATTTACCAAAATCATTGCTATAGCCTTGGCTTGTGAAGTGGCGTTAAGCACCATTTATTATTCATGAATTAATTTTTGAGTGCCTGATGAATATTTATTTATATTGTTTCTGGGTTCTGCTTATTGATTCCAGAGCTCTCCCCTCTTTCTTTTGAAGATATGTTAAAAAAAAGGGGGGGGGGGGGGGTCATTTTGTCCACTTAACTGTCTTATGGGGTGTGTAACTATTAAGGAAGCTGTTTTGTCCGTATTATGTCCGGCGATCAGCTGCACTTTTATTGTGTGGCGTAGGTTTATGGGCAATTTTCTCTCATTCTCAATGTGCCATTCTAATTTTTAGGGCCTAGTCCAGACTAGTCTTAAAAATTGTTTATTTGTTACATCCTAATTAACATGATTTCATGCTTAGATTTAGGATTTACATAATTGGGATCCATATTAGGATATGTCTCTTCTATTATGTTATTAAGAGAAATACATGTAAATTCTCATTTCTTTATCATGAAGGATTTGATCTATGTTGATCTACTATTTCAGAAGTTCTAGGCCCTCCGCCTTTTAACGATTAAGCTAAGTCAGGGTCATTGGTTACAGTATAAAAATATGAAAAAATTTATAGTAATTTATATATTTTTTATACTTACCAATGACCGAGACTGGAATGGCCCTCCCATGAGTGGGCAGTACTGGGCACTCTTACCTCCCCGCTGAATTATTATAATCCTTTTTTTTTTTACAAAGAGTGATTTATTGGCGTCAGATCCAGTGACTTCCTGGCGACTGCGCATGTGTGGAGGGTAACATGTATGGAGGGCCAGATCGGACTTCTAATTTTCGGTTTGCAGAGGGTAAAATGTATGGAGGGCCAGGTAGGACTTCTAATTTTTGGTTTTGCATGCAAATTTTGGGGATTGGGGGGCAAAATTTGTGTTTGGCCCTAGATATTTTTGGGTTTGCACCAGCTAAGTCTGGGTCATTGGTAAGTATAAAAAAAAAAATAAATTACTATAAATTTTTTCATTTTTCAAAAAGTTTCAACGCAACCATATCATGTGCTCGTTCTAATGAGGTGGTCACATGATGTGGTTTCATTGAATTTTATTGACAAATTTTAAAAAAAACAATAATTAAAATAATAAATTTTGATATGCTGTGCATTGGGTAAAGGTTTAACCCTTTACCCAATGCAGACGATTTCAAAATTTATTATTGTAAATATCATTTTTTAAATTTTTTCAAAAAATTTCAACCAAACCATATCATGTAACCCCTCTTTGGAACGAGCTTGGCAAGCTCGTTCCAAAGAGGGGGTCACATAATATGGTTTTGTTGAAATTTTTCAAAAAATAATATTCTTTCAGCTGCTGAATTTGCATATTATGCAGGCAGATGCGGGCGATTCATTGGGTAAAGGTGTAATGTCAATAAAACTGAAGCATTTTATTTTATATACAGGCACAAGTTCAACACTGGTCAGACTAGTCGTAAATTGGCATACTTTGATGGAATGATTAATTTAACATACAGTGGTGGTGATATGTATCATTCAACACCGCCAGCAGCCAGGACAACAGAAATTAATTTTAGATGCAATATGTCAGCTGGTGTTGGCAATCCAGTATATGTGACAGAGACAAACAAGACGTATGTATTCAAATGGGATACAAAATATGCGTGTCTTTCTCAATCAGTGGAATGTATTGTTACAGATGAGAAAACGGGACAACAGTTTGATTTATCAAGGTAATATTTGTTGAATAATGTTTTTAATTAACATTTATTGAAAAATGGATTCTCAGCTTTTGACATGAGAGTGTTTAATATTGCTTTGAAAATGTTTTTCCAGTCTCAACTGTAGTACGAAAATGTTTTTTTTTGTGCGTGTAATTTGCTAACAGTAGGCTATAACAGATTAATAACCACTTATGTGTCATTTCTATTAGGTACATCTAGATGAAGTTCTACTTCACTGGTATATTAGGACCCAGTAACCAATACCTGAGTTGCAAGCCTGCAAATTATGTTTTCTTGCTCACCTGACTGATAGTCAGCATGAGCAATTGCCATCACTTGGCATCCATCGTTCGTCATACATCATCCGTCTTTAATCTTGCATATCAGCCTTTTTCTGAAGCACTGGACCAAACCCAATCAAACTTTGCACAAATTATCTTTACCGTTCCAAGTTTCCGAATTTTAACTTGGGGCAATTGAGGAATATCATTTTAAAATCCCCTTCCTTCTTCTGAAGCACCACTCAGAATCTTTTGATATCAGAACATGTTCATTGTGTTTTTTAAGTCAATTGTCTCTTAGTTTATTGGAAAGTGCATGTTTTTAAAAAGCCCTTCTAAAACTCGTGAGAATCTCCTTTGTATGAAACTTTATAGTCAAATAAATACAGAATAATGAAGAAAATAATAACCCTTTAGAGCATGGACATTTTCACAGTATTTCAACTACACCACAGTCTGACTTAGTGGGTTAGCAGTTATTTCAATCCAAGACTTGACAAGAAATCACTGCCATAGTTGTAATTTCACTCCTGTTTGCAGTACTTTCTTCGGGTAATATTTTACGGCATATGTCCTGAGGTCATGATGTTTGTGAAAGCTGGAAATAGGCCTTTATGGGTTAAGGCCCTGTTAAAGGCTTCCAGCACTTTCATCATAACCCAGATTGGAGTTTCTGGCACCTAACCAATTAGTAGTGAATGTTATTTCACATCAGTGTCATTGTTTAAGTCACCAAAAAAAATGCTTAAAATTCTTCTTTGTTTTATTGGTTTCAAACATTTAGCAGGTTTAAGTTAATTAATTAGTTGAATGCTAGAATCCAGAACTTTCTGAAAAAATGAGGTACCAGAGCAAAAGCTGGTATTTTCCTTGTTCATTTTTCATATTCAGTCAAATGCAAATAATATTTTGTTTATATAAATTTGTTCTATTACAAATTATTGGAGAGTGCCTGTGGGCACTCCAATAATTTGTAATAAAACAAATTTTGAATAACAGATTCAGACTACCCCAAAAATCTAGCCGTCAACCAGTAAATGTCAGTGCACTGAACATTCCTTTTCTCTGAATTATGGCAACATTTTTCATGTGCATATCATTTTTTAAAAGAAAGTTAGTTTTCACAAACTGTCTTACAGAATTATACAAATTTTAATATGGCCTTATTCTGACCTTGACCACTGTTTTGAGAACAGGTGAGCAGAGATACAATCATAAGGAAGTCCAACATCTGTAATCAAACCACCCTAGTTCTCTTGGAAGTTGAGAACTGCTTGTTTACTGTTCTAAGTTCACAAGTTCTGTTTACTGATAAAAGAAAACTTGATAATCAATGCCTGGGGTGGAAGTCCTCTTAATCCTTTACCTAACACGAAAGGCAGATGACACTTGCAAACAAAATTAATGAATAGCTATTTTTTTTTCATTTTTTGCATCAAAAACATAGGTTATGACCCCTCATTGGAATGAGCTCAACAAGCTTGTTCCAAAGAGGGGTCATAACATATGTTTTTGTGACAAAAAATGAAAATAATGAAAATTAGATGGTGATTTTTAGCTCAACTTTGGCGAAGCCAAATTTGAGCTTATGCCATGGTCAGTCGTCCGTCTGTCCATCTGGCCGTCTGTCTGTCTGTCTGTCCGTCTGTCCGTCTGATTCAATACGGCTTGGGCTAGAGGCCATATTTATAAACCGATCTTTACGAAACTTCTTGGGTACCTTTGGTATCACTGTGGGACGAGAACGAGTGTTTTTGGGTCGGGTCCGAAATTCAAGATGGCCGATGGCAGCCATTTTGTACAAAATTAGGTGCAATCAGATTTTTGCACAGAACTTCTATATGAAAGCGCTGATTTGAAAAATTTTTTGTGGGAATGTTTAGTACCATGGGATACATCACATATAATACGGGTTTTTTTCTCGTGCAGAAATTATGCAAATTAGATGAACTTTGATTTTTTCAGTGCTACTTACACACAGAAAGTACACATGTCAATACAGCTCGGGCTAGAGGCTGTATTTATCAACCGATCTTCACAAAACTTCTTGGGTACCTCTGTTATCACCTTGGGATGAGAACGAGTGTTTCTAAGTGCGGTCCAAAATTCAAGATGGCTGCCAGTGGCCATTTTGTACCGAAATTAGGTCTAATCAGTTTTTTTGTACACAACTTCTATACGGCTCAAGCTAAAGGCCGTATTTATGAACCGATCTTTACGCAACTTCTTGGGTACCTTTGTTATCACCGTGGGATGAGAACAAGTGTTTTTTGGTGTGGTCCGAAATTCAAGATGGCCACCAGCAGCCATTTTGTACCAAAATTAGTGCAATCAGTCTTTTGTACAGAACTTCTGTATGAAAGTTCTGATTTGAATAAATTTTTATATGAATGTTTAGTAAAATGGAATATATCACATACAGTACGGGTTTTTTTCTCGTGCAGAAATTATGCAAATTAGATGAATTTTGATTTATTTAGTGCTACTTATACACTGTAAGTGCACATGTCAATACGGCTCGGGCTAGAGGCTGTATTTATCAACTGATCTTCACGAAACTTCTTGGGTACCTTTGCTATCACCTTGGGATGAGAACGAGTGTTTCCGCGTGTGGTCAAAAATTCAAGATGGCTGCCAGTGGCCATTTTGTACCAAAATTAGGTCCAATCAGTTTTTTGTCACAACTTCTATACAGCTCGTATTTATGAACTGATCTTCATGAAGCTTCTTTGGTACCTTTGTTTTCACCTTGGGACAGGAATGAGTGTGTTTTGGGATGCCTTTGTTATCACTGTGCTATGAGAACAAATATTTTTGGGTTCAGTCAGACCCACTCTGGGACTCAAAGATTTCTTTTCTAGTTTAGCATCTGACTGTCACCCACCTTTGCAGTACTTTACCTATACATTTGTTACAGGCTACGGTCAGTATTTATGTACAGACCGGTACAATACTTTATATGTACCTTTGTTATCAGGTCATTACCTAGATGTTTGTCATTGCTGTGTCACATACTATACATGCAAATGTCTTGACAAGTTGAGCTACAGTGTCATTGACACTTTCATTGTGAATATCACTGGCCAGTTTTGACCATTATGTTGGGTAAAGGGTTAAGTGGAAAGCATAGACATAAATGTTTGGCTGAACTTTGTGTTGCAGTCATGATAAAGTAATGTATGCTGAAAGTGACCCTAAACGCAAATAAATAATAATATAATTTCATTTTTCCAAAAGATTTAGAATCCCCTTTTCCAATATTTACTTTCAGTTTTAAACTTTGCATTTCAGATTAACAAAAACAGGAACTGACAACTGGCTCAAATCAGATAACGATCCAGTTACTCCACGAACATATTACATAAATGTATGTCAGTCATTGAATCCTATTGATCCAATTGTAAACTCTGTGGAATGTGATGAAATGGCAGCTGTATGTGTTACAAGAAAAAATGGCAAGGTAACATATCAATTTGTTCACCCTTCACCTGATATAACAGGAATATCTGGCAAGTACCAGGGACTTTGCAAAGATGGCCAATTAGTGGGGTTCACAAGGTGTGTTTTGTTTTGGCCAAAAATTAAAGCTTGTAATATTCAAGAAATTTTTTTTAAAGTAGAGGCTCAAATTCAAATTGTTTCTTACATTGCCCCTCTAGTGGCTTTGTATCAAAGAATTCTGAAGTCCTTTACTTTTTATGCCATATGTTGTGTCTATGAGTGCTGAGTACTTACTGAAACTATTCTGTAGAGTATATACCGATGAATGTTGTTGAGTACTACTCGACAACATTTATATGTATATGCTCTACAGACAAACATCAGCCAATACTGCTGATAAATCCTCACTGTTTTCGTCTCATAGACCATGAACCTTCATTTCTATATGTAGAGTGGAGCCCACTTAATTGAATATCTCTTAACTGAATAACCCTGTTAATTGATTATAATTTCCCAACACAAAACCATATACCATACATCCAGTACAAATTTGACCTGTTAATTGAATATAGGTTATAGAGTAAACTCCTGTTAATTGAATAAAAAATCTTATAACCTATCGAGAAATTGCCCTGACTCTACCCAGTTTTCCTTTGTTATAAGACCTATTTGGCCTCAGTAACCCAGTACAGGCATTAAATAAATAATCTATTATATCTTAATTGACAGAGCACATGGAGCTCCGTCAAACAAGATTTATTAGAATAAATGCTAAGTTTATCTCTAGAATACTGGAAAGTGAGACAATCCCTGTTAATTGAATACTCCTGTTAATTGAATAATTTTCATTGGCAAAGTGGCTATTCAATTAACAGGGTTCCTAGTGTACTACAGAAAATCTCTTCAAATACTGCTAAAAAAATCCAATTGTTTCATTGTTGTAGACAAGGCACTTTCATTTGTATATGCACTACAGAAAAGTCTGCAAATACTCCTCGTAAATCCTCACTGTTTCATTGTCATTGACAATGAACATTTATTTGGATATGCACAACAGACAAATCTCTGCCAATGCTGTTTGTTAATCTGAACTGTGTCATAGAGAATGAACCTGCATTTGTATATGTATAGCAGTAACATCTCTGCAAATACTGCTCATAAATCCTGACTGTTTCAGTGTCATAGACAATGAACATTCATTTGTATATGCACAACAGACAAATCTCTGCCAATGATGCCCATAAATCCTGATTGTTTCAGGGTCATAGACAATGAACATTCATTTGTATATGCACTAAAGAAATTTCTCAATAGATATAACCCATAAATCCTGACTGTTTCAGTGTCATAGACAATGAACATTCATTTGTATATGCACAACAGACAAATCTCTGCCAATGATGCCCATAAATCCTGACTGTTTCAGGCTCATATGATGTTGACAATGAACATTCATTTGTATATGCACTAAAGAAAATTCTCTATAGATATAACCCATAAATCCTGACTGTTACAGTGTCATTAACAATGAACATTCATTTGGATATGCACAACAAATCCCTGCCAAAGCTTCTCGTAAATCTTGACTGTTTTATTGTCATAGACAATGAACCTTTATTTGTGTATGTACAATGAAAAAGTCTCTGCAAATACTGCTCGTAGATCCTGATTGTCTCAGCATCATAGACAATGAACATTCATTTGTACATGTTCTGCAGAAAAATCTCAGCCAATACTGCTCGTAAATCCTGACTGTTTTAATGTCATAGAACCTTCATTTGTTTATTACATGCCTGTCCTATGAAATCCCCATCTACAGAAATACTAAACCATGTGGAAAATGAAATTCTGTTCCACACATATGTGCGGAACGGAAATCTTTAACTATTTTTAAATAGAAGCGAAATTTCTCTGGAATTTTCTACGATTCGTGCAAGGCAATTATAATTTGAATTGCTAGCAATAGCTGAAAATTGTCCCCTGAGTTCCAATGTGTTCTATGTGCCGGTAGCCAAATAGAACACATTGGAACTCAGGCGACGGAATAGTAACAAGGGTTCCCCTCGCAAATTTGGTTGGCGTTAAAATGTGTTGTTTTTGTTGATAGTTGTCAAATGAATTGCTGAGTGCCCTTCTAATAATTGTTTTATAGACGTGAAGGCATGTAATAAACACAGAATGACACGCATGTGTAAAAGGATTAATCGATATGGCACTTGTGTCTAGGGCTGTCGCGACTATCATTTTTTGTAATCGACTAATCGTGACCAGTAATCGACGGTTAGTCGATTAATAGTCGCTTCCCATGATTTTTTAGCAAATCATTCTTCTGTTCGTAAAACTCTGAAAATGACAATGGCACCAGTGTGTTCAGACGAAGTGGGGTTGTGGGAACAACAAATCGGTCCCGACTGAAGCTACATGTAGTCCAATCTTGGACCCACAGTCCGTAATATAATTTTTGGGGTTGGTATGTCCTGTAGGGCGTACCAACCCCAAAAATAATATTACTGACTGCGGGTCCAAGTTTGAACTAGATTGAAGCCGATGCATTAAAATGAATTTACCAAAGAACGTTCCTGCATATGTTTCCTTTCTGCAATAAGTTTCTCGAAATTTTGAACATTGAGATCTATGCATTCCCTCGTCAGTTGTTAAAATTGGATCTTAGTCTGAAATTCCGAACTTTGAGAAGTGATCTGACGTTCTGACTTTCGTCATAATTTTGTCACTTCCGCGCTTTGGGTTTTCCAATGGGTGCATTCGTGTGTACAAGACTGGAGAAATTCAGAAGAATCTATTCCTCTCGAGTAACTGTGAGTGTTCTTTCTTACACAGTCAGTGACAGTCGTACAGTCTTCCGGATATGAAGGTTAACTATGTTTAGATATTTAAAGTTATTCACCTTCATTGATCATTCACCTCACAAAACAATGCAATTTAGCCCCGACGTGTAGTAGATGTGTACCACCTTGAAAATGAACGACGATCGACTAAAAATAAAAAACGTCGACTACTTCAATAGTCGACGGTTAGTCGACTAATAGAATAATCGCGACAGCCCTACTTTTGTCATCGTGGAAGGATAAAATTTGAGGCCTACGGCCTCTCATTCTGTCCTTTCATGCTGGCACTTGTGCCATATTGATTAACCCATCCACACATGTGTGTCGTTCTGTGTATATATATGTACTACAGAAATCTCTGCAAATATTGCTTGTAAATCATGATTGTTTCAGTATCATAGATATTGGTTCTGTAAAGTGGCTGTTTTTCTAATTACACTGTCTGCAGCTGCATTCCCAGTATATGTACAAAAATCTCACACAAGTATTGATACAGTAGAACCCTGTAAATTGAATAGCCACTTTGCAAATGAAAATTATTCAATTAACAGGAGTATTCAATTAACAGGGATTGTGTCACTTTCCTGTATTCTAGAGATAAACTTAGCATTTAATCTATTATATCTTGTTTGACAGAGCTCATGGAGCTCTGTCAAACAAGATATAATAGATTAAATGCCAGTATTGGATGTACAGAGGGCAAATAGGCCTATAAACAAAGGAAGACTGGGGAGAGTCAGGGTAATTTCTCGACAGATTACAAGATTTTTTATTCAATTAACAGGAGTTTACTCTATAACCTATATTCAATTAACAGGTCAAATTTGTATTGGAGGTATAGTAAATGGTTTTGTGTTGGGAAATTAAATTCAATTAACAGGGTTATTCAGTTAAGAGATTAAGTGGGCTCCACTGTATATGAAGTTCTGTAATTTTATAAGTGGCTGCTGTAATTTGCTTTCATTGTAAATTTAAATGAGCTTTTTTAATCCTTTTTTTCAGCAAACAGTTGAACATGGAAATTTAGGACAGGTTACAGCTGGACCTGTGATAGAAAATGGAAATGTTAAAATTGAATATAAAAATGGTGACAGCTGTGTCAATGTCTCCGGAGTGAGAACCACATATACCACAGTTATTCATTTTCGGTGTATGTCTGGTGCTGATGTAAGTATATTCTTTTAAGTATTCAGAGATACATCTAATCAAGCTTTGATCATCTAGCAAAACTCAGTGTGAGATATTATTACCACTGCTGTTTTCATAGTCTGCCCTTCTCTTGTCTGTTCTGAAACTTTATATTATGGCTTTGCTCAAACAATTGGAACTTTACAATGAACTTTCATGTTTATCCCTTAAAGCCACAAACTGCCACTTTTACATTGCTTTGAAAAGGTTAGCCCCAAGTGTATTCTTCCTTGAGAATTCAAACTCTAGGCTACATTTACATTTGCAATGTTTTTGAATCATTGTTGGCTGCCTGCACAGGTAGCTAACAATGATGTAGAAACACTGTTAAGTCATCTGCAGCTGTGTTAATAATAATAATTTTAAAGCCTAGAATCCACACACGGTGCTGAATGGCTGAACAATAATTGCATACAAACATATACGCACATACACATGCATTCTCTCACAGATACATTGATACATGGATCACTATTATCATTTATTGGTGCCCAATGCCACATCAGCGACTAAGGCTATATCATGGCGATAAGCGACAGAACCTAAAAGAAAAAGTGTATTGAATTAAAACAAAATAAAAAAACAAAACAAACTACAACTTTACCAAAACAAGTATGTGAGTGTAACTTGATGAGTAATGAGGCAATCCTCACTGACTCAGTCACACCCACGCACATGATAATGTCAGTTTATGACCAAAATTAAAAGACCACTGAAGGAAATGTCTTTCGAAAAAGGTAGGTTTTAGTACCAGACTTGAATGATTCAAGTGATTTACTATTTTTTATGTCGATTGGAAGAGAATTCCAAAGCCTTGGGCCAGCAACCGCAAAGGCCCTATCACCAGCACTAGTAAATTTAGATACGGGCTGAACCAGTTTGAGTTGACCTGATGACCTAAGAGACCTAGGTGGTTTGTGGATGGTAAGCAGATCGGACAGGTAGGATGGTGCAGATCCCGAGATACATTTAAACACCAAAAGGACAATTTTAAATTGAATTCTTTGCTTAACGGGTAGCCAGTGTAACTCAGAGAGTACTGGTGTTATATGACAGTACTTTTGAGTTCTGGTTATGACCCATGCAGCACAATTTTGGATGTGTTGTAGCTTTTCAAGAATAGATGTTTTAGAGCCAATCAGAAGAGAGTTGCAGTAGTTGAGGCGACTGGTAACAAAGGCATGGACAAGCTGTTGTGACGTCTGCGAATCAATGAAGGATCAAATTTTGCTAATATTTCTAAGATGAAAAAATGCACTGCGAGAGACATGTTTGATATGTTCATCAGCGGCCAAATTTTCATCTATGAAATTACCTAAGTTTTGAACACAGCTACTGGGTTTTATCACAGAACTTCCAATATTGAGGGACAGTTTGGATATTTTTGAAAGTTGATGAGGTAGACCTATATATATTACTTCTGTCTTGTCATAGTTCAATCTAAGAAAGTTTTTAGTAATCCATGCCTTGAAGTCTGAAATACAAAATTCAATCCTACTGCATGCTTCAGACTCAAAGGCTTGAGTAAAACTAATATACAGCTGTGTGTCATCTGCGTAAAAATGAAAGTCAAGGCCATGACGTAGAATAATGTCACCAAGACGTAAGACATAGACAGTGTACAGTAGGGGACCCAACACTGATCCTTGAGGGACGTCAAAACGTAGTGTGACCATGTCGGATGACTCACTGCCAATAAGGACACTCTGTGTGCGAACATTAAGGTACGACAAAAACCAGTTAAGTGCTCGGTCAGTAAGGCCTATTCTCACTGCCTGTCTTTCAATAAGTATGTTATGGTCTATGGTGTTAAAAGCGGTGCTCAAATCCAACAAAACAAGATATGTTAGGTTGTGCTTGTCCTTGGATAGGAGGATATCATTTTGGACCCTTAGAAGCTCTGATAGTCTCAATTTTTTCAGAAAAGAAAGAAGAAAATCTATTTGCAAGGTCTTTGGATGACAAATGCTCTGGGAGTACGGTTGTCTTTTGATGATACAGAAGCTTCTCAAGAATGACAGAAAGCACATTAGGGGAATTAACATTAGTTTACAATAAGTCCGAAAAGTATATCTGTTTCGCGGATTTGACCAACATTTCGCTGGTTAACAAACATCTCTCTGTGAACATGTAGTTTCGTTTGCCGCCGCTGAAGCTCTAGTTTGTGTCGTAAATCTTTTGTGCGCCTAATCACATCACTGATCCACTGTGAGCAAGGGCGTACACTAAAAGTGTGTGTTTGCTTACTTGCAAACTTGTCAATAACTTCTTGAAGTGAGCCAATGAGGATGTACTTAACCCTTAAGTCCTCAGATTAATTTTAAAGTATTTATGGCCTTTTTCTGCTTACATAGTTATTGATGACTTGGCAGTGGTTCTACATCACTGCTGGCTGCCTATACAGGCAGCCAGCAGTGATGTAGAACCACTGCCAGGGAAAATTCAGTCTACACACAAGAGTAATAAAAAAGATTACACAAGGGAGCACCTGCTTCAATGCAATATAAAAGTGGCGGTTTGGGGCTATATGGGGGCTTAAGGGTTAATGCTGTCAGCAGTTTGCATTTCGTTAATTTTTGTGACGGGAGACGAAGCAATAGCATCCGCAAACTTAGCAAGGTCAGTACTTCTGTATTTGTGATATGTGACTTTCTTCCGGACAGGGGAGGGACGAGGAAGTGCCAAATCGAAGATAATCATAAAATGGTCAGAGATTGCAGGATCAACAATTAATACATTTTTAACAAGATCAGCCTCAGATTGTCTGGAGATCAGCAGATCTAATGTGTGGCCATCTTTATGGGTAGTGCCACGAACATTTTGGCGTAAATTCATTGAATTGATAATATCACGCAGTTTAGAAGAATCACTGGAAGTTTTCTTCTCCATATTGAAATTGAAATCACCTCCAATGATGAATTTTCCTGGCAGTGCAGTAATGCTTCCTAGGAAGTCTTGGAATTCACTAATGAACTGGTTGACAGTGAATTTGTGTTCATGTATATATAAGTTAGTAATTGCCATAAAAATTAATCTGTAGCTTCAAGAGTTAATATGAGATAGAACTGTACGGTTCTGAAATTTGAACTTGTTTCTTGCATTGATTTTCAACAAAACTTCTTCGTTTTTATGCCCCGGCCTCATTGAGGAGGGAACATTATGTTATCACCATGTCTGCGCATCAGGCATCCATCATCAGTCGTCGTCCATCCGTTAACTTTTCGTATTCCGTCAATTAACTAAAGTTCTTCTGACCAGATCTTTACCAAACTTTATGTGTGGGTTAGGTATGATGAGCTGAAGAAGCCTATTTATTTTGACCATGATGTGCCAAAGGTCAAGGTCATAGTGACCTCCAATGTTAAATACACTTGAAATTAGTTTCCGCTCTATAACTAAAGTTTTGCAAGACTGATCTTGTTTTTTTTTTTGTAATTCTATCCATAATATTGCAAGAGGGGGCATATGCCATGCTTCGCGTTGCTCTTGTTTAAATTTCTTTTCTTTTCTTTAAATGATAGAAATTTATTAAATAAATGCACAATGTTCAATCATTTCGTGTTTTTATATGAATAAGTTCAGTCAAACATGTACTTTATACTGATGTTACAAGTAATTTTTTGTGTGTGTACACATTTATTAATACATATCTCCTGAAAGACGTACACAGTTATTATACCTCATTTTAAAAGCCTATAGTAAATGACCATTTGATTTGCTTTGCTATTCTGCAATATTCCCATCACAGTATTCCTGTGTGAGTTTTTCGGCAATATCTCCTGCTCAGGCCAAGATTCCTGAAAAATGATACTGGAAATGACCGAAGATGAAGCTTTCATGTTACATTGTCTCATATTGATGATTGTTGAATTTATCCTTTCAAATTTATCGTATTAACCAAATTAACCAAATTTTAACCATTGAAATTAAATTATTCAAGGTTCGTTCATTCACTATTGTCTCCTGGCTAGCTGAAACTCTTTAGTTGAACATGAAATCAAGTGTTCAGGTACTACATGTAGTACAGAGTTGTTGAACATTAGTTTTTTCAAATTCATCTGACTGGGGGTGGAGGGGGGAATAAAATTAATCGGTATAATAAAAATAATAATTACCTGTCTTGAGGGTAACATTGCAGGTTGCCTCCTCTGGGACCAATGTCTCTTTAAGCTAACACCTTGGGAGACATTGGTTCCTTGGGGAGACAATCTGCAATATTACCCTCAAGTCAGGTCATTATTTTTTATAATGTGGCTAATAACTCGTTCCTAAATTCGTAGAAACCAAATATGACCAATGCAAATGTGACAAATTTAGCTGTTTTCAGCGTCATATATATATTTATCCACCATTACCACTGGCCCAGACATGCTTGCATTCCATTCATGAGAATCCAGGCCAAACAGTTATTTTGAATACCCCACACCCCCAAAATTAAGCCAAATCGATAAAAAAATGGAGTCCTGTACAGTCCTCCATACATGGTTTCTGCACATGTGCTGAGCCAAGGAAGAGTCCTCAACTCTTGCCAATTACCATTCTTTTGTTTGGCCTGGTATAAACGGTCTAGTTTTCTCAGCTGTCTGAAATTTCTGTGTTTTCCTGTCTTCAAATGTTAGATCAAGGAGGAGGATCACGATACAAAATCATCAGGAAGGAGGCAGACTGTGATTTGTTCAGGGCTGTGCTTTAAAAAATTACATTTTAATTGTTTAAATCTTGTGTCACCCATTTTTGGGTCAATCCTGAACAATCACCATCAACGAATATTTTATGTTTTATTACTGTCTGCTTAACTGGTTGATTGTTAGAAGCCACTATCATGGCTCTATTGAAAAGTGCTGGAAGCCACTCTAGTGGATCTACACTGTATGCATTAGCTTGATGTTTGTTCAGCAGTAAAAGAAAAAAAAATTGTATCAAATTGTTTAGTTGCAATTTGTTGGAGAGTGCCCACTGGCAATAAATTATAACAAAGCAATTAATTTTTAATAACAGCTCTGCTAAACTCAGGCTACTCTTTCTGGCGGTGTGGTATCTTTGTAAAAAATACCCATGTTTCGAATCACCTTTGAAAAATAATTTAGCACTAAACCAGTTAATGAATCCTTCCCTTCTCCTACTCCCTGAATATTTTGGCTTTCTTAAGAATTTTTTTTTTTTTTTTTACAATTTATGCTTATTTGTTTGCTTAGAAATGGCAACCTAAGGTCTTGGGTACACCCTCAAAGTGGACCCTGCTCTGGTGTGTACATGCTTTTACCTGTTTGGTTATACCTACTGACTTTTCTGGTTATCTTCGCTGGAACAGATTTCATGCAGATGCGGTATGCTTCCAATTGAAATTTTTTACTTGGGCGGCATACTTGGATTCTGTGTTGTGGTAATTATAGCCTATATACTGGTCTATAATTTTGATATTTAGATATTATCAACTCTAAATGGGCTTATAATATCTATATTCAGCACTTACAGTCCCGCAGTCTGCATAACTGATAAGTTTTGTTGTTACGGTATTGCAAATTAATGGCCCGTACTTCACTATGATTTGGCCTAAATGAGGTAAAAGAGAGCTATTTCTCATATTCCCTATTTTTCTTGCTGGACGCAACCTTCTACCTTCACTTCTTTCTACCTGAGGAATCTAGAATCTGTGGCTGGGGATCTAAGATGTCAAGGTCCCCTGTCTGCTGTTCAAAATGTTATGTAATTTAAATTTCAAGCTTTTGCATTGTGACACTAGACATTTATTGTGGCCTATCTCTTTGTTTTGCAATGTATTTCTTAAAAAACCATGGGGAGGGGGGGGTGGGAGGGGGGGTTGTTCTCTCGTACAATTTTGATTTATAGTGAAAAGCCTGTGAGCCTCTCTCTTGGCTATGGTGGACCACAATTAATGCCAATGTTTGGTATGTTGTATATAGTTTTAGAAGTCATAAGCTCATTCTATACAATAACTTGTGATTCATAATATCTCATGTTACTGCTGGACATATTTATATTTTGGTCCCCGTAAGGCCACACAAAGTAGATCTTCTGTTTCTCAGGCCATTATTTGTGAAATTGCATGCGGGCGAGCGGTTTTTTATTTTATTTTTTATTTCAGTAATTACTTCTTAGCCATCAAAACTTCATGTTCTTGGTTCAAGTTTTAGGTCTCATAATCTGCAGAATAGCATGGGTGGTGGTGTATTTCATCCCTTGAGTGCAAGAAGACTTTGCAATGCTAAAGCATTGCAAAGCCTTCTTGCACTCAAGGGACAAATTCATCAAATTTTTTAACTTGGGTAAAATATCAGACATAAATCATTTAATTTTAATTTTTTTTAAGTTTAAATTGGTTATAAAAAGATAGCATGCGGCAGCCAAAAGGACCATGCGGGAGGGCCTGAGAAACAGATTTTTTATTTTTTTAGGCCTAACCTAATTTATAGCATCTGCAATATGTTATGGTCTTAGAAGAGGTACCTAGTCTTACTCCAGTAATGGATTCTTGTATCCTTAAAGGTATTAAATCCAACAAGAATATTCCTCTATCACTCTTGGATGTAAATAAATCCTGTATTAGCCTTAACAAGCAGTTTAAGGATTCCTACATTTTGGAGTAAGTAGTAGCCCACTTGTTATTGTTTTTTCCTTTCAGTCCTTGTTTTAGCTCTCCATCCTATTATCTATTCAGCATGTCTGGGCCAATGGTAATGCTGGATAAATTATTGAAATTTCAAGTAATTTCTGTATTTATGATACCTAGTGCCCTCCCTGTTATTCAGTCACACCTCCCCACATTAGAACTACAACACTCAACAGGCGTCACAAAAGAATGGTTATTTGTAGGAACTGAGGACACTTCCTTTGCTCTGTGCATGTGAAGAAGCCATGTATGGAGAACTAAAGTTTTTTTTTATTGATTTGACTTAATTTTTGGGGTGTGGGGCATTCAGAATTAAGCATTTGGCCTGAATTCTCACGAGTAGAGTGCCAGCATGTCTGGGCTCGTGTTAGGTATGAGATATATATACAGAAATTGCATGAAATTTCCATTGTTTACTTTAATTTCTTTCTTTTTTTGTGGTTTTCGGTGTGAATGCATACAAAAGAGTTAACTGCTTAAATACTAAATTATATTTCAAAGGTGATTTGAAACATGAGTATTTTTTTTCAAAGATGTCATGCCTTAGTTTAGCAAGTTTTTGTTCATGAACAATTGTTTTGTTACAATTCATTGGGGAGTGCCAGTTGGGACTCTCCAATAAATTGTAACAAAACAATTTTATATAAACATTTATTTACTCCTGCAAAAAAAACATCCTCTGTAAACAGTGTAAAGCCACGAAAGTAGCTTTGAGCTCTTTTCAATAGAGCCATGATAGTGCCTTATTGCACTCAACCAGTTAAAAATCTCAATTGTACCAATGTCTGGAGAGTGGGGTTTGTATGCTTTTGAAAAGTTCTTGAATTTGAACTGTGTCATTGAATAGTATTTGAATTCATTTCAGTCTTTGAAAAAATCTTGAATATCTGCCTCTTCCCTTGAAAAGTTCATGATTTAACAAAATGTACCAGGAAAGAATTATTTTTGAATCCCCAGCCAGAGGTCCTCCTGTGTGGTCAATTTAAGGAGAAGTGACTTCTCCCTTGAGTTAAAATAGAGAGAAGTGGGGAGAAAATAGGGAGAAGTGACCAATAAGGTTGAACTGTGTGAGGAGGAAAGACAAAGATGAAAACATTTGGATAGAAAGAAACATTTTTATATAGATCAGGCATGTTTGATCCATGTTTTCTATGTTAAAAAATCATAAAATTATATTTGTTGATTGAAAATCCCCAACTACCACTCTAGTCTTGTGACCCCCCCCCCCCCCCCCCCACACACACACACACACACTCACACACACTTACTCACACAAACACCCTACCCAAACACCCAAAGTGCACTCAGCTAATAAAGTCTGGAGATGTTGACACCCAACACTCAGGAAAAGGTGTACCAATATTAAGTTATTTCAAGGTGGTTACATTGAAGGTACTTTTTTCCAAGATTCAACATCTGCACTTTTGTGCCCTGCACAAAGCTTTTCTTTGTTGAAGCATTTTTTTTTTTCTCTTGTTTCAACTGTCAAATGTTTTCACAAAATGCATTTTTTCATTATCCTTTGTTTGCACGCTTGTGCTCTGTACAAAACTTTTCTTGTTTTAACTGTTGTTATTTTGCCGTCGCACAGCTTCTGTTTTAATTGCTAAAATGGGTGAGAAACACGAGTCTACATTTGAACTGAAGAAATAAATATTGTTTAATTCTTTTTCATATATTTTATTTACCAGAAAAAATTATTTAAGTGACGGCAGAATTTTAAACTTGTTCAACGTAAGTTGTCTATTTTCGTTTTCACACTTGCAAACTGACCGGCACGAATCGCACTTCTGAACAAAACCAGAAATAAATACAGATACACCCAAAATATATATCCTAAAATACTCTTTTATTAAATATATCCAGCTTGTACCAATATTTTACTGTTTCGTTACTTTAAACCAGAGTTTGGGTTTGCGAGATGGAAATTTTAACTTCGAAAAAAGTTGGGTACACTAGCTATAAGGGCCGGAAAATTTGATGGCGATTTGACTTTGCTTTTTACTTCTAACACGGCGAAATTTGAAATTTAAAAGCGACTTTTTTGCCCTAATCACCCTGTCGGAGGACCTCTGCCCCCAGCCAACCTATCTGCTCTTTAAGTGCAGATAATCAATAAAAAAAATTAAAATTAATGCTGCCTTATACACTGACAATCAAAGAGAGACAACTCTAGTAGTTTAAATCAGTGATGTGTTTGTGCATACATCATCACTTTTGCGCTTTGTATTATAAAATGTTTATTGTATGACAACAAAATTAGGCCCTCGAAGAAATGCATCTTCAACCTGTTATGGAAAAAAATTAATGTTTGTCCTGTGTGGGTGGAGCATAATAGGCATAGAGGGGCATGTTTGTTTTGAAAAAACGAGATAGACAAAAGCTTAATGGGTGAATGAGTACAGTTAAAGAACGGTACTGTTAAAGAATAAATACAGTGTCTTCAGCCAGTAGTCTGCTGTGTGATTTCATGATGCAAACATCACAACACAATAGGAGAATGAAGTGGAGAAGAAAAACTAAAATACATCCATTTTTCAGTGGCAGATGATTGTTACGCAACATGTTTGTCGCATGGTTGTCACAGATGCATTTTCTGTATGAAAAAAGGTCATTGCTCAATTCAGTTACCTATGTCCCGTGCATTTCTATTGGTAGACCATGCACGGACACAAATTCACAACACTCATTTTATATCCAAGTTATTAAATTGAGACAAGAAGTTATGTGATGTATTTCTGGTTACTACATCAGAATCTATATTGTATTCATACACTGAACTGGATTAACACTATTTACCAGAATAAACACAACCTTCACAAGAGAAGAATACCATGATTATATTGTTAATCATGACCTTTCTTTTACTATTGGACTCTTAATTTCATGAACAAATTATTGCTAATTGAAGGGACTGGCTTACTTTTAATTTTATGGTGAGTGACCCATTAGTCATTTGACCCTTTACCCAACATACCGGCCAAAACAGGTCAGTGCTATTCATAAAAATTAGCATTCAATTTTTATTATTTTTTCATTTTTTTTGTTTCAAAAACATAGCTTATGACTCATTACTGGAATGAACTCAATAGTTATTCAAGAATTTTTTTGCAAGTGTCGTCTGCCTTTCATGCTAGGTAAAGGATTAAATACTTTTTATTGACATTTATATTTCTTGAAAACTTGTTATGGAGTCCTTTAAGAGTTCTTGAATAGCCCTTGAATTTTATTTTCCAAAATGAGTATGAACCCTCGAGAACAACATCTATCGAATTCAGAATAAATGGTTAAAGGAACTCAAGAAAAGATCATAAAATACTTCACAAACACTAATCTTGACATATACTAACATCCAAACATTTAGTTATTTTTGGTCAGAATTAATAAAATTTCAACCTTTTTGCCAACAAAGTACCAAAACAAATAATAGGCGATAAAAGCATATTTGGTGTCTCATCAACATTTATAACATAAATGTAAATCCAAGTTTTACTATAAAAAAAACCCCAAATTGGTAGGTCTGAAAAGGATTAAATATCTCAATTTGCTGAAGGGTGAAGGGTTACAGAGTGACATCAATTGGATTCAGAATCAGTGTAAACAGTTACCCTAGAAATGCCAATAAAATGCACTACACACCCTTATTAACCAATGCTAACCCTGTTTGTGTGGAGTTAATATGTTGGGGAGCTGACAGTTGCCCACCGTTGCTCAGTGGTTCTCTCTGGGTACTCCGGCTTCCTCCACCCGTAAAACTGTCACGGTCATGATTAGCTATTGTGCATAAATATGTGACCTTAAAACACCAATAAATAAATAAATAAATAAATAAATAAATAAATAAATAAATAACACACCTTTATTGCAAGGTACCCCCCTCCCCCACCCCTCTTCTCTGGTGCCCAAACTATTGAGTACATTACTAGATTAAAACAATTTAACCCATTCAAAACTTAGTTTGGGTATCAACACCAATAATTGAGCCATTCTGTATATATTTCCAATATTTTGTCACAGTTTGCAGTTGATTTGTATCTTTTAGGAAAATGGACCCATGCTACCTGTATTGAACAGACCATGTGAGTACACAGTAATGTGGCAAACAGAAGCAGCATGTGCCATTAAAGAAACAGTTTTTGAGGAAACATGTGTTCTCAATGATACTTCATCAAACTACATTTTCAACTTTCAACATTTACAGAAGAAAGCTGATGAAGAACCATATACTTTCAGTTCCCCAGGCTCATCTAAAACATATAAGGTAACACTTTTCAGGGTTATCACTGTATCACACCTCTTGGAAGTTTTGGAAACTTTTTAAATTTGAAAAAATAAATTCCAGAGCTCTTGAAACTCCTTTTTCTTATGTCTAAACTTCCTTGAAGTTTAATAATACTTGTTAGAATTGACACTGTGGGGTATCAAGTCATATTTTGGGTACCATGAATATTGAATACTCAAAAAACAATTTTGATTCAGAATGCATATTCCTGTTGAAATTGGAGAACCAAATATTGAAGTTTTGAATATGGTTAATGAGAGCATTGCAGAAAGTCATGAGTTTTTCCTATCATCCTGATTGATGATTGTTCCAACAACATCATCAAGACATGCAATGATAATGTTATTAGACTATCTTATCAGTTGGGACTTGATCTATCACACTTGAAACAATACAGGTTTACACTCCCACCCTATCTTGCCTTAATATTCCGCATGGGTTATGAACAGAAAAATGTGCAATTGTCCACATTCGTAGTTCAGTCTCTCTGGTACAAAAATGGAGAATCTCCAGTGTTTTGCCTGTAGAATACTATTAGTCTCTCTCATAGTTAATTGTGAAAAGTGAAAAATTCATTAATCCTCCACACAGTGCTGTTGAAATATCAAAATTCCAACTTGCATTTTTATTCCAAACAAGGGGCTTACCAACTTCAGTCTCATTAGACAGATCTTATTCAGTCAAGATTGCTTTGATTAAAATCAATATTGTTTCATGGGAAAAATGTGCTTTTTGAAATTTTGGTATCTTGACATTAATGTGCAGAGGATTAAAGCAATTATGCTGATGGTGTTTGATATAAATATAGTTTATCTCTGTAGGCGGATATTTTTATACAACAACCAATGTCCCAGTCTAGCTGGTGCTAACTCAAAAATATCCTGGGCCAAACACAAATTTTGTCCCCCCAATCCCCAAAATTTTCATGCAAAACCGAAAAAATTATGTCCTAACTGGTCCTCCATACTTTTGCAAAATGCGCATGCGCAGTATCCAGGAAGACACCGAAATTGGCGCCAACCATTATTCTTTGTTTGGCCCCTCTGTCAGTAACAACAAACTGACATCTGTGCTTTTAATTCTCAGTTTTAATGATGCCAGGCACAAATCATTGTTAAATTTGGTAGATCCAAGGACACATTTGGATGATGGAAGGAAGAAATAGTGGTTGGAAATGTTCAGGGCTGTAACGTTATAATTTTTACAAAAATTATTATCCCCGCATTTTAAAAAATGTGGGGATATTGTTGTGATCTCCGTCTGTACATCCGGTTTTGTAATTCGAAATGCTGTAACTTTCTACAGTTGTTCAATAGGGTCTGTGCAATCCAAAAATACCACTTTTAAAGTTTTGCGCCACCAGGTGCTTCTGTGGAGCCAGTTGAAAAATGCGCTAATTTTTCACTTTTCTTTCTAATAATCCCAACCTGTGTAATTCAGAGTTCTATAACTGCACTAGGGTGTTGCTAAATGATCTGTAGATGTGCACGAAGGTTTCAGATTTTTCAGGTGCAATGTGGCTGAGCCACCATTGCCACTTTCGTGTTTTCTTCGACCGTTTCCGATGAAAGGCTCCTAGGGTACGTAATTCGAATGTTGCAGTGGGGTCTGTAGATGCGCACAAAAGTTTCGGATTTGTCAGCTGCCATGTGGCTGTGCCACCGTTGCCACTTTTATGTTTTCTTAGACCGTTTCCGCTGAAAGGCTCCTATGGTATGTAATTCAAAATGCTAAAACCATGCTCAAATGTTGCAGTAGGGTCTGTAGATGCACACGAAGGTTTTGGATTTTTCAGAGCTGTGCCACTGTTGCCATTTTTATGTTTTCTTAAACCGTTTCTGGCAAAAGGCTCCTAGAGTATGTAATTCGAAATGCTAAAAGCATGCTCAGATGTTGCAGTAGGGTCTGTAGATGCGCACGAAGGTTTCAGATTTTTTGGGTGCCACGTGGCTGTGCCACTGTTGCCACTTTCGTGTTTTCTTAGACTGTTTCTGGTGAAAGGCTCCTAGGGTATGTAATGCGAAACACTAAAACCATGCTCGAATGTTGCAGTGGGGTCTGTAGATGCACACGGTTTCAGATTTTTCAGCTGCCACTTGGCTGTGCCACCCTTGCCACTTTCGTGTTTTCTTAGATTGTTTCCGGCGAAAGGCTCCTTGGGTATGTAATTCGAAAACGCTAAAACCATGCTCAAATGTTATGTCGCAGTGGGGTCTGTAGATGCACGCGAAGGTTTTGGATTTTTCAGCTGCCATGTGGCTGTGCCACCGTTGCCACTTTCGTGTTTTCGTAGACCGTTTCCAGCGAAAGGCTCCTAGGGTATGTAATTCGAAATGCTAAGACCATGCTCAAATGTCGCAGTAGGGTCTGTAGATGTGCCTGAAGGTTTCAGATTTTTCAGGTGCCACGTGGCTGTGCCACTGTTGCCACTTTCGTGTTTTCTTAGACCGTTTCCGACGAAAGGCTCCTAGGGTATGTAATTCAAAATGCTAAGACCATGTTCAAATGTTGCATTAGGGTCTGTAGATGCACACGAAGGTTTCAGATTTTTCAGGTGCCACTTGGCTGTGCCACTGTTGCTACTTTCATATTTTGTTAGACCGTTTCTGGCAAAAGGCGCCTAGAGTATGTAATTTAAAATGCTAAAAGCATGCTCAGATGTTGCAGTAGGGTCTGTAGATGAGCACGCAGCTGTGTCACCTGTGCCACTCAATATGATTTTAGTGTGTCATATAATACATTTCATTTTTGTATCAAGCATCCATACAAAGTCAAGGATGCAAATGCGGGGATACACCATAATGTGCTTTGCACACAAATGACATCCCCTCTAGTTTCATGTTTCCCAATTTCGGGACATGGGCCTGAAGTCATCATTTTTGCTAATGATTTTTCCTCTGTTTGTTAAGTGTTTCTTCCCTGTCCTTCCTTGAAGCCCCCCAGTTAAACTCCCAAGCTTTTTGGCTTGTTTTATTGAATTTTTTTATAAATTTCTTGGGAGTTTGGCGTGTTACACAGAATGTTTATTCTGTATATCCCCATGGTTACGTCCTCACCCTAGGGGTGTTTAGGCATTTTGGTCAAGCATCATACATCCGATGTATAATTTTTTCTTCTGATGAAGATCTTGCTTTACATCGGATAGTTCAAAATCTGTTACTGACTTCGGGCCTTTTTATTCAGTGCCTGGAGTCTTGTTTCTGATTTTTCTTCTGATGTTGTTTACATTGACAACGCTCTATAAATATATTTATTATCATGGTAGGACTGTTGTAAGATATATTAAATTTTCCGGTAGTGTTGCAGTTAATTTTTTGGATAATAAAAAAAATTTTGTTCTCACTTTGGCTCTATCGGGATACATTTGGGCTCATCGTTCCCATTGGGGAGGTTGGGCTCCTTTCAAAATTTTTTGAAAATTTTTTTTTTGTAAATTATTTTTCGATTTATATTTTAAATGTTATTTATTATGTATCTTTTTCATATATTTATTGTGGAGTTGGTGGGAGGACTGTCGACTTTATTTGATTCATTATGAAAGCTAATTGCTCAAAATGCAAGGCGAGGAAGTCTTCCACAGATTTACATGCTTGTTGTCTTGCTTGCAGTTGATGTACTCCCACTAATTCTTGCTCAACATGTGTCGGATGGGATGACAAACGTTGGAGACGGGTGTCATGGTACGTTGCTAGCGGCGAGAGGACAATGCAGGTTCTCTCGCCACAAAGTCAATCTAGTTTCTTTTTCAGAGGAACAAGAACATGGTAATGTTTACATGACGCCTGGAGATAGTGTGCTGTCATCGTCGCATTCAGATGTCCAAGCAGAGCTAGCAGCAAAGGTGCTCATGAATATTAGACAGGGCAAAAAACCACAAGCCGGTGGTTTCAGTCCCTTGTCGCCAGCTAGCTTGACCAGTGAAGTGGTTACTCCATCCGTGGGTACCATGACACCGGGTGTTCCGTTGCGGTCGAGAAGAGTGGATTGGGTAAAGCGAGCACCTTAAAATATAAACAGGCTCACCCAGCGACGACCGAACAGATGAAGAAGCCGGCAAGTTCAGTGGGAAGCTCGACGAGGTCTGAAAGGACTGTGAGTGAGAGAGGCCCCTCTCTTTCCCAACAACATCTGGGGCCAGATGTTGTGATTAGAAACTTGTGTCAGTCGGATCATACGTCTGTGCCTCCTGTCCGGGACGCTCTATTCAGTTCACAGCCGGTGTCGGCTACAGTTACGGTTTCTACATAAGCTTCTTCAAAGCACACATGACCGCACCTTAGATGCACGACTTGTGATATCCAGCCTGCATCACCGAGAAGGGACCACTCATTGTCAAAGAAGTCGGACCATCTGGTAGCTAAGGAGACAAGGCATCATTTATCGGGACGTCCGGAGAAAAGAGCCGTCTCGGACACACCATCCCAGGAGCAGTCGGCGGCCAAGAAACCGAAGACCGCTGCTCCTCAGTCCTCCGTAACGGACTTGCTGTCACAGATTGTGCTGCTCATCGCAGCATCCCAGCAAGTGCAGGAGCAGCCTATGGCAGTCTGAGAACCTGAGCTCTCGGATGGTGCTAGGTCGGACTTGTCATCTGCACGTTCAGATGCCGCTGACTGTGAGTCTCAACTGATTCATTCGGATGGTGAAAGGGATACGGAGGAAGATTACCCTTCCCTTTCGGAACAGCACATGGTTGCGATGGATATAATCCATCAATACTACCCTGAATTTGTTCCTGCAAATCAGAATGCTGCGACTACTAGGAAGAAACCGCTGGCGTCGTTGGACACAGACTTTATCCGGACAAAGGAGGAGGTCCTGTCTTTTCCGGTTCAGTCTAGACGGGTGCTGCACGCCTTTGGCCATTTAAGACGATGTCATATTCACGCTTTCCAGTGGGAAGAAGAAAGTCAGTTTCTTGTCATCATCTTACGTAAATTTACCGTTTGTTGGATCACGTTCATTTAAAACGGTTTGGGAAGATGTACAGAGAGTTCCTCTACGTTTGGATGAGCAGGCTGAGGATCTGGAGCTATCCTTGCATTCGTCATTCACTATTTGCTCGGACACAATTGAGATGGCAATTTCTTCAAACAGAGTGAATTTAGATGCTATGTCTTATGCAGATCACCTGTCAAGAGTTGTGACGCAACATCTCAACGGAAAGGAATTTGAGGACGTTCGTACCTCTTTAAGAGTTCTTTCCAGGGCTATTATGTTTACCATGTATAACTCTGCCTTAACAGTGTCGAATTTGGAGTTAATCAGACGTGACAGAGCCCTTGTGTCGTCATCTTTAATAGATGACAAGGTGAAAAACTCTCTACGGGTTGCTCCGGTATCCGGACACACAATTTTTGACGATAAGCTTTCATTGGTTTATGACCAAGCTACAAAGAAAGCGTCTAATACACTGCTCCTTAAGTCGGCATCTAATCGACCCGCGGCAGCAGAAAAGAGTAAGGGAGGACGTCCGAAACAGAAATCGTCTAAAGGGGACTCCTCACAAGGGTATAAGAAACCCTCCTATTATTACTCTAGGGATCGTCAATACAGCGACCCAGGAAGGGGGCGTAGGTCTGATCGAGACTACCAGTCAGACGCCCCCAAGCCGGTGGGTCGAGGCTCTTCGCGAAGGGGATGTGGTTTCTCCTCCCGTGAGCCTCGCAGGTCCTACAGGTGATGGTCAGGACCTCTATTGCTTGCCAGTTGGCAGAAGGTTATCAAGATTCGCAATAAACTGGATAACAATTACGGAAGACCAGCGAGTGAAAAGTGTGATCTCGGACGACCTACGGCTATCTTTCCGAGCGAAACCACCACTAACAAGATATCCGCGGTGGACAAATCTTCCGTCAAATCCTTGCAAAAGAGAGTCTCTCCTATCATAGGTACAGGCTCTCTTGGCAAAGGAAGCAATAGAGGTCATTGGAAATCAAAATTCTCTAGGATTCTACCGTCACCTGTTTCTCGTACCGAAGCCAGACGGCTTGGTCCGACCGGTAATAGACTTGAGCTGGATAAACAAACTTATTGTAGCTCCAAAGTTCTATTTGGAGACCATTCGGTCAGTAAGGGCGAGCATTCAATCTAAAGGATGTGTACTTTCATGTCCTGGTACATTCGGCATTCAGAAAGTACCTACGGTTTGCCGTTCAAGGGATAGTATATCAGTTCCGAGCGATGTGCTTCGGTCTGAATCTAGCTCCCTGGATGTTCACTCGAATAATGAACTCAGTAATGCCTCACTTCCGAGCTCATTCGTCTGCGGTAGCATCGGCTTACTTGGACGACATTCTTCAGAGATACGGCAACAAAACTATTCTTCAGAACAACGTTCAGAGTCTGCTTCTCTTGCTCTGACGTCTCGGCTTCATCGTAAACGAGAAGTCGGATCTAGCTCCGTCCAAGTCATTCATTCACTTGGGAATGAGCTTCGAGACCTATGATAGGTTTGTTTGCGACACACCTCAACTATCAGTTGCAGACTTAAGTGTCGCCATGTCCAGATCATCGAGCGTATGCAGTAGGCACTCTGTCAATCTCATGGGACGGAATGATAGGATATGCGTATCCTCCAACTCCGTTGATTCAGCAGATCCTGTTAAAAATCAAACAGTCTCGCTGCAAGATTCTGTTAGTAGCATCTCTGTCGTCACAGAAACCGTAGATCAATCTTCTCAGGTGTCTGTTATGGACGTTACCCAGAAGCTTCCTCCGCGAGAGGACCTTCTTCATCAGGGGAAGTCACGCACACTGCATCACAACCCGGAAGGTCTCAACCTTCACATATTTTCGTTGTGCAGTACTTCTTTTACGGCAAGCAATTTACAGGACGAGCACTGAACGCAATTTCTAACTGCAGGAGGTCCTCTCCTCTTCGCTGAATTACGCAGCTAAGTGGAAGGTTTTCTTCCATTGGTGTGAGGATCACTTGATGATGTCTATGATCTGTCCATACCGGATATTGCCAACTTTCTGGTCTACCTGTTTGACATTCTCAAACTGCAGCCCGTCACTATTAAGGGCTATAGGTCTGTCTATGTTATCGGACACTTATGCTCATCATGATAACTTGGCAATTGGATCTAATGCTTCTTTATCCAAACTAGTTAGAAATTTCTCTATAAATAGACCTAGAACCCTCAGATTAATTCCTAAGTGGAATTTAGCTTGGGTTCTGTTGAAGCTTAAAGAAGCTCCGTTTGAGCCGTTAGACATTTGTAGGGTTCAAAACTTCAAATTCTTGACCTATAAAACAGCATTTCTCTTAGCCTTTGCTTCCGCTAGAAGAGTTAGTGAACTCCATGCTTTATCTGTTCACGAATCTCACTACCGTAGTGTTGGTAATACCATCACTGTAACTACACAAGTGGGATTTTTGGCTAAGAATCAGGCTCCAGATAAACGGCCTGAGCCTATTATCATAAAGTCTCTGCCCTCTACGGACAACCGTAGACCTCTGCTGTGTACAGTCAGGGCTATGCGCACATATAAACACCGATCAGAGTTTATTAGAAAAGAAAGGAAATGCTTCTTTTTATCAATGATTCCTAACAGAAACGATATTTCGGTCCATTCAGTTGCTAGATGGATTCAGTTGGCAATACGCATTGCCTATGAAAATCTATCTTCGGATCAGCATTCAGTTAATAAGATATCAGCGCATGAAGTTAGAATGCTGTTCACTTCTTGGGCTTATTCTAACAGTTTAGCCATTACTGATCTCCTGAAAGCTGCGTACTGGACACTGCCTTCTACATTTACCAAGTTTTACCATAGAAATTTAGTCGATCTCCGGTGGCCTTAGATGCTTAGGTCATCTATCTGTTGCTCAGAATGTCATCCACTAAATGATTACATCTTTAGTTATTTAGGCAACCTGTTCCAGCAGTGATGCTGTTCCGCAGCCCTCTTCGTTCTGAGGACATGTACCTCTGAACAACGGAAATGGGGGGTGGGGGGGGGGGGGGATGTTTTTTTCCCTTATGATCATCTGGCTTTGTAGTGAAAAGCAAGGGAAGACCTCCTCCGGTGTCAGTAGTCCCGAGTCAGTGATGGGATGGTTTTAATGTGCAGCTCGGTGTGAAGCAAAATTAATATGTCTCATTTATGTATTGTTTTTAAAGTGTAGCTCACTGTGAAGCATTTGTATAGGTCACGTGTCAAACGTGTGTTAATATACAATCCTCGGACACTTTTAAATGAGTATAAAGAGTCTCATTCTCTGGACTATCTTTATATATTGGCTTCCCTTCACCGAATTAGCATAATGGGTTATGCTGGCATTAAATGGAGAATTATATATTATGTAATGCTCAATTACATTGTTGGTGTTATGTCTTTCTCGTTTCTCGGAAATAAGAAAGACATATATAATTCCTTTCTCTCCTATTCTCCTGTAGGAGCTCTCCTTTAAGAAGTGATTGAGTAATTGGATTTTCCTTCATGCCCTAGGCCCTCCAGCCTTTTTACGATTCAGCTAGTCTGGGCTATTGGTTGTTGTATAAAAATATAAAAATTCAAAGTAATTTGTATATTTGTTATACTTACCAATGGCCCAGACGGGGATGGCCCTCTCATGAGTTAACAGGCAGATTCTAGAAAGAATGATAGTTGGCGCCAATTTCGATGTCTTCCTGGATACTGCACATGCGCAGTTCACAAAAGTATGGAGGACCAGTTAGGACATAATTTTTTCAGTTTTGCATGCAAATTTTGGGGAATGGGGGGCAAAATTAGTGTTTGGCCCTGGATATTTTTGAGTTAGCACCAGTTAGTCTGGGCCATTGGTAAGTATAAAAAATATACAAATTACTTTGAATTTATAATATTCTTGCTATTGCAGGATTTCTCTTGCCACTGAATTGAGAATAATTTGACAACATCAAATCCAATTTCTACCTTGTAGATTGAAGGGATTTTTTCACCAATGATTTCTTGAATTAAATTTAGAAGAATGTTTCATCATGTCTACTCATGGCTGCTGTAAGGTTTTGCATGCAAATTTTGGGGAATGGGGGGCAAAATTTGTGTTTGGCCCTGGATATTTTTGAGTTAGCACCAGCTGGTCTGGGCCATTGGTAAGTATAAAAAATATACAAATTACTTTGAATTTATAATATTCTTGCTATTGCAGGATTTCTCTTGCCACTGAATTGAGAATAATTTGGCAACTTCAAATCCAATTTCTACCTTGTAAATTGAAGGGATTTTTTCACCAATGATTTCTAGAATTAAATTTAGAAGAATGTTTCATCAAATCTACTCATGGCTGCTTACAGCAGCCATGACAAGACTTGACAAAAATATCTTTAAAATACTCATCAGGTTTAGAGGTAATGGCACATGCAAGAATCCTGAGTTTTTGTTATCAGTGCCATGGTGGTATGTTGACTAACTGCCATCCTGCGATGAGATAAAAAAACAGTTTTGTAACAAAGACAGGGGTTTCAGCTCCTAAAAATTATGAAAATTTTTTAACTTATCCATTCTTTCTCATGTCTGGAAAATCTGTGATCTTTGATTTTCTGAATATCATATTGTGAATATTATGAAGTGTTATTATTTGAGATTATGGAATATTCAATCTAGTGATGAACCGCTTATCAAAACTTGCTATCAACCGATTACCGGTTATTTCTCTGCCGATTATGCCGATTCCGATAGTTGAAGTAGGAAACTGAAGAAAATCTGTTGTTGCCTGTTATACTACAGAATTTCTTTGATAAATCATCAATTACGAAAGCTTAATACCACATAAGTTTTCAGAGTATGCATATATATCCGTCCTGTCCATCTGTCCATCCTTATAAGCGCAACTCCTCCTGAACTGTTTGAAGAATTTTCATGAAACTTTACACAATGGAAGAACTCCATATGAAGATGTGCATGAAGCAATATAATTCCGTTCTGACATTTCCAAGGGGAGATAATGTAACTTATACATTTCAGGCGGCATGGGGTGGGGGGGGGGGGGGTGGTATCACTTTGTGGCTTGTACCTCTAGTTAGTGCTGGGCAATATTAGCCAAAATAATATTTGCATTTTGTGTTGGGATGTGGGGAAAAGGTGGTTATTAACGATATATTTACACAATACTGTTCTCTTGAAGATTGTTTTATTCCAGTAAATAATGTTAATACTGTTTTGTGTAAGGAAACAATACGCTTGGCTGTATTAACCAGGAATATAATGAGCACACATACTTTGTGTCTTAATGGAATAATAATTTTGATGTTAATATGTGTTGTGAAGTCGTATGACGCATGGTTTACACGTACATCAGAATGTATTATTCAGTGTTCTTTTTTCACCATGTTACCTCCCTTTATGTGTTTCTCCAATGTTTACATGAACTCTACAATCTTCGGTAAATGGTGGCAATCTCGTACTGATTGCAGTTGCTAAATTCCGTAATATCTCTGCTCTGCAAATCCCTAAATTTTCTGCTCTGCAGAACACATGTATTTTTATACTGTACCAATGACCCAGACATAGCTGGTGCTAACTCTTAAAATATAGGGCCAAACACAAATTTTTCCCCCCAATCCCCAAAATTTGCATCTAAAACCAAAGAAAACATGTCCTGAATGGCCCTCCACACTTCACCTCTACTGCGCATGCGCAGTGTCAAGGACGTTCCGAAATTGGCGCCATTAATCATTCTTAGTTTGGCCCTTCATCAGTTAACATCTGACTGATCTTTGTGCTTGTAAATCTCAGTTTAAATGATGCCAGACACATAAATATTAGTGAAATGGTGATTCTAAGGAGGATATAGAAGGAGGAGAGGAAAAATGTGTGACAGAAAATTATCAGGGCTGTAACTTAAAATTTTTTAATGAAATTATGTTAAGTTACCTATTTTCGAGGCAGCAGCCATTTTGTTGTCATTCTTGTTATCAAGTTACACTGATTTTTCAGTGTTTTCCTCTCTCCCTTTCCTTTAAGTCCCCTCTTGCTATTTTCTGTAATTATTATTACTAAAATTTCTTGGGAGTTTTAGCTGAATAACAGAATGAATTCTGTTCTGTTCCCCATGTTTACGTCTTCACCTATGGGTGGTTAGGCGTTGTGTTCTGCATCTACCATCTGATGTTCTGCAGTTTCTTCCCTGGAAGTCTCTGTTTTGCATCAGATAGTGTATTATTGGTAACTGATTTCGGGCCTGGGTGCCTGGAGTTTTATTTTAGTGTTTTTATACCTATTGTTTACATTTACAACAGCCCTCTGTGTGAGGGGGGATTTCTTGAAAATAATATTTTGATGTTAATTTAATCATAACTAGATACATTATTATTGTTCGTAAGTGTTGCATAAATTGTTTAAAATATTTTTAAAATTTTTGTCCACACTTAGGCTTGGGATCCATTGGGGCTCAACGTTACTTTTCAGAAACTTGGGCTGTTCTGAAAAAATATTTTTTCAAAATATTTTGATTTCAATTATTTTTTCTATGTTAATGGATCATATTATTATTATGTATTTTCGTTGTCAGGGGTTGGTGTGAGTACCAGGACTTTGTTTTCTTTTCACATTGAAAGGATTTTGATCAATTGTAATTAGAGGAAGTCTTCCTCTGACTTTTATAATCATTCTATATGTAGTCAGTGTACTCGCACTAACTCCTGTTCTGTATGTGATGATTTCGATGACAACATGGGAAGCGTATGTCACGGTATGTTAGTGGGGAATTGGACATTCCAGTCCTTTCCCCGCAGGGTCACTCTACTTTATCAATTTCTATTTCAGACGATCAAGATTAGGGTGATGTATCCGTGATGTCTTCCAACAGTGTGCCTCCGTCGTCACAATTAATGAAGGGCTAGCGGAAAAGTGCTCATATAAATACGCCAATTGCCTAAGAGGACCCTAGTAGGTTCGACGGCCTTTGACGTCCGCTAGCTCGCCCGGTGTAGCGTCCATTCATCGAATGGTTCGGCAGCCGGGTTCGTCCGTTGCGGTCTAGAAGGAGTTTTGGGGTGATGCGAGCACTATAAATCAACCAAATGCACACCCAGTGACGGCGGATTAGAGGGAAAACGGAGGAAGCCTTTTAGTCCGGTTCCTAGCTCGTTCAGGTCCATCCGGACGGTGAGCGAGAGAGGCCCCTCTCTCGTACAACAGCATCTGGCCCCAGATGTTGTGGTACAAAATGTTTCGCATTTGGAGCATACGTCCGTCGCTCGGGACGCTCCGACATATAGTCAGTCCGGAGAGACTGTCAATAAGGCTTCCTCATTCTCATGGTAGCGCACACGACCGCTCTTGGCTACGTGACCTCGGATATCCAGTCAGCTTCGCCAGTCAGAGAATCATCGGCGACCAGGTCACACCATCTGGTAGCCAGGGACACGAGGCCTGCAGACTCCGGACGTTCGCATAGGAAAGTGTGGGAGTCAACGTACACGGAGCTTCCGGCGGCAATGCATCGTAAGACCGCTACTGCACAGGCCTCGGGGACAGACGTGCTATCCTAAATAGCACAGCTTATCGCAGCATCCCAGCAACAACTGAATCTGTCGCATAATGTTTTATCCGACGATACTGGGTTGGGACGCTCCGCGGAAGCGGGTACGGACGTCCGAATATTTCATCCGGTCCGACGGGATACCGAAAGGGATTCAGAGGATTTCGAGCTTTCCCTTTCGGAATAACATATGCTGTTGTGTATGTCATCTGACTTGATCTTCTACAGGTTCTTTCGTCGGACCAGAATGCTGCGATGTCGGATAAGAAACTGATAGCGTCGGTGGACTTAGAAATTTTTGGTTCCGTTCAGGGACATCGTCCCTCAGTTCCGACATAGTCCAATAATGTCACACAAACTTTCGAATTATTGAACGACGCTATATATTTATTATTATATGCTTGCTATTACCAAGCATTTCTGGTTTCTTGTTCGCAAAGTTACGGAGATGTCTTTCAGAAGTGTGCCTCTGTCGTCATAGTTAATGAAGAGCTAGCGGCAATAAGTGCTCATGGAATATGTCTATCGCCTAAGAGGTCCCTTGTAGGATCGACGGAGTGACATTCGCTAGCTCACCCGGTGTAGCGTACATTCATCGAATGGTTCGACTGCCGGGTTCGTCCGTTGCGGTCTAGGAAGGAGATTTGGGTGATGCGAGCACTATAATAACTTTAGTACTCACCCAGTGACGGCGGATTGAGGACAGATCGGAGGAAGCCTGTTAGTCCGGTTCCTGGCTCGTCCAGGTCCGTCTGGGCTGTGAGCGAGAGAGGTCCCTCTCTCGTCCAACAACATAGGGGACCGCATGTTGTGGTTCAGATATTTTACATTCGGAGCATATGTCCGCCGCTTGCGACGCTCCGTTATATTGACAGTCCGAGAGACTGTCGATAATGCTTCCTCATCCTCACAGCAGTGCACACGACAACACATTGGCTACGTGACCTCGAGTATCCGACCAGTTTCGTCATTCAGTGATTCCACGGCGAACAGGTCATGCCATCCGGTAGCCAAGGGACACGAGGCCTATACACTCCGTTCGCTCGCATAATAGTAGTATGTACGGGGTAACGATCACGGAGCTTCCAGCGGCAATGCATCGTAAGACCGCTTCTCCACAGGCCTCTGTGACGGACATGCTATCCAAGTTAGCACAGTTTTTCGCAGCATCCCAGCAATCGACAGTTCTCGGTCGGATCAGGAATTATCCGACGGCGCTGGGTCGGTGCGGTCCGCGGTTGCATTAGGTTCGGACGACCGAACGCTTTATAGGGTCTGACAGGATGGCGAAAGGGATTCGGACGATTTCGAGTTTTCATTTCGGAACATCGGAAGCTGCCATACATTTATTCCGGCATTATCTTCCAGTGGTTGTTCCTTTGGACTACATTGCTGCGATGTTGGATAAGAGACTTATAGCGTCATTGGACACAGAATTTTGGATCGGTTCAGGGACATTGTCCCTGACTTATCGACACAGTCCAATCATGTCATTAGAACATGTGTATTATTTATCGACGCTATATATATATAAGCTTGCTACCAAGCATGATAGTTTAGTTTCTTGTCCGCAATGCTCAATTCTGCCTTCATCATTTGTAGGAATAATTTATTTTGGCAGAACAGGGCATACCGAGAGTTCATATGCATCTAGACGGCGTGGTTAAAGACTGCAAATTATCTTTTTCGCCGTTTATGTCTTTTCCAACCACAATGTTGGAAACGGCAATGATGTCTAATAGACTAACTTAGACGCTTTGTCATACGTAATCCATCTTACTGAGGCATTATCATTACGTCTTCAAGAGAAAGAATTCCGGGATGTGATTCTCAATGTGATTTCTTTTGAGGGCAGTAGTTTGTTCACGTATAACTCCGCCCTTCAGTGGCTACCTGGAGTTGGTTAGACGTGACGCAGCCCTAGATACATCCACGCACGTGGATAGTAAGGTGAAGAACTCTCTCAGAGTCGCTTCGGTCTCGGAGAAGCTTCTCTTCGACGGCAACTTTTCAGCAATCCATGAATTGCTCGATTACACGTTCTCTTGTCTATCTAGTGTAGCAAGAGATTCAGACTGGGGCAAACATTCGGTGGTTGACTCAGAGAGTGCCACTGCAGTTGCCGGATCCGAGTTTTATAATTATGACGGTTGCCAGTCAAACAGGTTGGGATGCTATATTGATCCCAACGGATTTGAAGTGCCAGGGTCTTTGGGTTCCGCAGTCTCTAGGCAAGCACTTATCTTCCACGGAATAATGTTTTTTACGCTTGCTTTATGTCATTGGATGAACATTATTCAGAAACGCATGTCCAAATCCTGTCCGATAATACGGCAGTAGTGGCGTATCTCCGGAACCAGGGTGGCACTCATTCGTTTCCGTTATTCAATTTAATGGAAAGAATCCTTCTGTTTGTTATAGTACACCAAGTTCTGCTTCGGTCCGTCATATTCCAGGTCGTCTGATTGTATTACCAGACTCCCTTTCACTTATGGGTCGCTTGTTGCCGTCAGAATGGACTCTCAACAAACAAGTATTCAATCAGATTTGCTATTAATGGGAGCGCCCAATGATTATTTATTTATGACACAATTTGCTAATCAATTGCAGACGTATGTGTTTACATGTCCGGATCTCTGAGCTTATGTTGTTAACGCTCTATTGATCTAATAGGACGGAATGATAGGATATGCGTATCCTCCTGCGCTGTTGTTTCAGCAAGTATTGCTAAGTTAAACAACCACAATACATTTCTGTTGATAGCATCTCTGTCTTCACAGAGACCGTGGGTAAATTTACTCTGAGGTCTACTGTGGGACTTAACGCGAAAACTTCCTCCATGAGAGGTTTTTTTTTCGCTGGGAAAAATCGTGTCATCGTCATCACAACCCGCAAGGTCTCAACCTTCACATATTCCGTTGTGTGGTCCTTTTTGCATTGTAAGCATTGTACTGGACGAGCTTTGGACGCGATTTCTTACTGTAGGAGAACCTCTTCTTCGCTATACTATGCGGCTAAGTGGAGGCTCTTCCGTCGTTGGTGTAGGGATCACTATGTTGATATTGTTGATCCCTCCATACTAGTCATTGCAACTTTCTAGTATACTTGTTTGACAAGATCTACTGTAGCCTGTTACTATTAGGGTTATAGGTTTATGTTATCTTATACCTATGCACTCTATGATAGTTTACAATTGAGTCTTATGTCTCTTTATCTAAGTCAGTTAGTAACTTTTCGATAAATAGACTTAGAATCATTAGATTAAATTTCTATACGGAATTTAACTTCGGTTCTTATTTAGCTAAGTAATCATTTGAGCCTCTGGAAACAGTAGTTTTCAAATTCTGACCTGTTGGCTTCTCTTTACTGAAGAGTCAGTGAGTTTCATGCACTATCGGTGGATGATTCTCACTTTCGTAGTTTCGGAATCACTGCTTCCTTTACTATTTAGGTTGGATTTTTGCATAAAAGTCAGGCTCCTAATAAATGTCCGGAACCTATTGTTATTAAGGTCCTTCCGTCTTCGTACGGGCATAGGCCTTTACTCTGTCCGGTTAGAGTTTACGTATTTATAAACAGATATCTGTTTATTACTATGGGCGTAAGCTTCTTCTGTCTTTGATGCTTAATAGAAGGACGTTACGCTCCATTCTATTGCTAATGGATTCAATTAACTATCAATACTGCTTATGGTATATCATTGCCTCAGCAGTTGTGCTTGAGATTTCGGCTCATGAAGTAAGAGTTCTTCTACATCTTGGGCTTACATTAATAGTGTCGCTATTATAGATTTTTGAAGGCTGCTCATTGCGCTCAGCCATCCATATTCATGAATTTTTATCTCAGAAATATTGAGTCCATTTCTGGAGGCCTCTATTGTTAGGTCTTTTATCTACTGCTCAGAATGTCATTCACTTAACAGTTGCTACTATAGCTAGGTAGGCTGTCTGTTTCGGCAGTGACTCCGTTCTGCTGCCCTCTTCGCTCTGGGCTATTTGACCCAGGGCAAGAAAAAGGGGGGGGGGAGGGTGTTCCCTTGGGTCACTATAGTTTTACTATGAAAACAAGGGGATACCTCCTCCGGAGTTAGTAATTCTGAGCTGTTATTGGGATGGTTTTTTAGTGAGAAGTTTATGTTAAAAATTCATTCAGGTCTTAGTTTTTAAAGTATAGCTTTGGAATATAGCACGTGTCAACGGACGTTATTATACAATCCTCAGACACTTTTAAGAAGTATAAAGAGTCTTTATTCTCTAGTCTTACTTTATTTATTGGCTTACTTTAAAAATTATTAGTATAAGGATTATACTAGATATTAATAGAGTACATGGATGTATGATGCTCAATTGTGCAAGGTGTTGTATCTTTCTAATTTAATATAAATAAGAAAAATACATGTAAGGCCTAATACTTCTTTTTCCCTAGAGGGGATGACTCTATTTTTATATAATTGAGCGTATTCCAACTGGCTCTATGTCCTAGGCCCTCCAGCCTTTTTACTATTCAGCTATGTCTGGGTCATTGGTACAGTATAAAAATGTTAAAAAATTTATAGTAATTTATATATTTTTTATACTTACCAATGACCCAGACGGGGATGGCCCTCCCAAGAGTTGGGAACTCATACCTCCCCGCTGAGTACATAGCACTTACCAGGCACTGGTTATAAGAATGATTAATGGCGCCAATTTCGGAACGTCCTTGACACTGCGCATGCGCAGTAGAGGTGAAGTGTGGAGGGCCATTCAGGACATGTTTTCTTTGGTTTTAGATGCAAATTTTGGGGATTGGGGGGCAAAATTTGTGTTTGGCCCTATATTTTAAGAGTTAGCACCAGCTATGTCTGGGTCATTGGTAAGTATAAAAAATATATGAATTACTATAAATTTTTTAACTTTTAATGGGGAAACTTTATTGAAATGGCCAGATATCAAAGGGATTTTTAATAGTTAGTGTTAAATATAGAATAACCAGAAACTACCCGGTTTTTAACTGCCGGTTGTCATAATCGGCCGATGCCACATAACCAGCCGGTTCCAATTGTCGATTCCGATTATCGGTTCATCACTTATTCAATATTCTTTACACAGTCAGTCATGTAGCATTGCTGTCATTTATTAAAGACTTGTGATATACTGAACCCTTCACTAGTGTTGGACATTTTAGCAGCTTAACAATTAAGGGCCTGTTTCTCACATTGTCAAACATTGTGGTCCCAGAAAAGGCACCCTCAACATTAGGATGCCCTCCCGAATAGACTAAACTTTTCCTGGTCAAGGTTGCCAGTCAAGCCTTTTTGCTTGTATACACAGTCAACCAAGGAAATTACCTCAGGCTTTCATGGATTAATGGGTGGAAATGTGGGCACTGTGGTCCATTGGTTTGTGCATAAGCTTTTAGACTAGTGATTGAATCTACTTGAGTTACTTGAACTGTGACCGTGAGTTAAACACTGAGTTTCATCTGTCCTGTGGGTGTTTGATAATGTTGTTTACCAAGGTGTAAAGCACATGATCAAACTCATACCATTAACTCTGTACCTAATGTGCTGCCAGAACTGGCCAGTCCTATTCACAAAACAATATCATTCAAATTTCTTTTTTCTTTATTTTTTTTTGTCTAATGAATGCATAGCTTCTGACCTCAACAAGCATGTTCCAATGAGGCATCATAAGCCATGTTTTGGAAGCAAAAAGTGAAAAATAGGCTATTCAAAAATGTTTTTTTCAAAGGGTTAACACTTACCTAATTTTTATGCCCCTACATGAAATCCGAAGGGCATTAAGTGTTCCCTTTGTCCATACGTATGTCTGTACAAGTTTTGGTTTCTGAATGATATTTATTTATTTATTTGTGTTCAAGGTCACATACTTCTGCACAATGGCTAATCATGACCACGACAGTTTTACAAGTGGAGGAAGCCGGAGTACCCAGAGAGAACCACCAAGCAATGGCAAGTAACTGTCTGCTCCCCAACATACTAACTCCACGCAAGCAGGGTTAGCATTAGTTGAAGACAGGTGCACCATCGACATGCAGTAAGCCTTAGTACACAACGTCACCATGCCCCCACAAGGGCAATGCGGGTGAAGTGTCTTGCCCAAGAACACAACGCGATTGCCGCAGGTTTGATTCGAACCGAGGACCTCTCGGCTTGCAGCCTGCACCTCTACCTACTGAGCCACTGCGCCCACTTCTGAATGATAACTTGAGTACACATTCAGATATTTTTTCAAAACTTTCACATGTTGTCTAAAATGGCAGAATGCAGGTCAAGTTCATATTTGCCCATATTCGCTTGTTTTGTTCTCGAGTTATTCCCCTTGGCTAAGTGAAAAATAATACTTGTTATGGTTTCTGGATAACTTGAGTATGCATTCAAATGTTTTCTTGAATTTTTATACTGTACCAATGACCCAGACTTAGCTGGTGCTAACTCTAACAAAACCAGGGCCAAACACAAATTTTGCCCCCAATCCCCAAAATTTGCATCTAAAACCAAAAGAAATCATGTCCTATAGGACCTCCATACTTCGCCCCTACTGCGCATGCACAGTGTCAAGGACGTTCCGAAATTGGCGCCAATTATCATTCTCTGTTTGGCCCTTCATCAGTCAACATCTCACTGATCTTTGTGCTTGTAAATCTCAGTTTAAAGGATGCCAGACACGTAATTATTGGAGAAATGGTGATTCTAAGGAGGATATAGAAGGAGGAGAGGAAAAAGGAGTGACAAAAAATAATCAGGGCTGTACTTAAAATTTTTTATGAAATTATGTTAAGTTGCCTATTTTCGAGGCATGGGCCTCTTGTTGTCATTCTTGCTAAAAAGTTGCACTGCTTGTTCAGTGTTTCCTCTCCCCTGGTCTTCTAAGTCCCCCCTTGCAATTCTCCCATGCTTTTGGCATATTTTTGAGAAAGATCATTTCTAAAATTCTCTTGGGAGAGTTGCTTGGTTACAGAATGTTTTCTGTTATTTTCCCCATAGTTACGTTTTCACCCATGGGTGTATAAACGTTGTGTTCTGCATCTTCCATCTGATGTTCTGCAGATTCTCCCCTGGGAGTCTCTGTCTTGCATCAGATAGAGTGTAATTTTGATGACTGATTTCGGGCCAGTTTTTTCAGTGCCTGGAGTCATGTTTTCTGGTGTTTTACACTGTTTGTTTACATTGGCAACAGTCTCTTTTGAGGGGGGCTGCTTGCCTTTGGTGTAGTTTATGTCACTATAAGATACATTTATATTATCCGTAAGTGTTGCATTAATTATTTAATATAAATTTAAAATTTTTGACCACACTTAGCCATTGGATCCATCGGGGCTCAACGTTACTTTTCAGAAACTTGGGCTTCGCTGAAAAAATATTTTTTCAAAAATTATTTTGATTTGTAATTGTTTTTTCATTATTAATGGATCATGTTATTATGTATCTTTATGTCAGGGGTTTGTGCGAGTAACTAGGACTTGTTGTTGACTTTTCACAATGAAAGGATATTGTTCAAATTGTAATAGGAAGAAATCTTCCTCTGACTTTCATGATCATTGTATTAATTGTAGTCAGTGTTCTCGCACAAATTCCTGTTCTATATGTCAATATTGGGATGACAAACATTGGAAACGTGTGTCACGGTATGTTGTTTCTGGAGAAAGGGCTATGACGGCTCTTTCTCCGCAAGGTCACTCTACTCTATCAGTTTCTATTTCAGAGGAACAAGAACAGGGTGATGTTTCCATGTTATCTTCCGCAAGTGCGCTTCCGTCGTCACAAATGAATACAGAGCTAGCGGGAAAAGTGCTCATGGAGATTAAACAAATGTCGTCCGCTAGCTCGCCCGGTGTAGCGTCCATTCACCGAATGGTTCGGCAGCCGGGTACGTCCGATGCGGTCCAGGAGGAAATGTTGGGTGATGCGAGCACTATAAACATTCAACGTGCACACCCAGTGATGGCGGATAGCAGGCGAGATCGGAGGAAGCCTTTGAGTCCGGTTCCTAGCTCGTCCAGGTCCAACAATCTCGTTCGTCTGCCGTTAACCAGAGCGAAATTAGTCAGTTGTTACACTCGCTATTGTCTGCACGCAGACAAAGTCACAGCGAGAGAATTTATGAGACTGATAGGTCTGTGCGGAGCCGCTGCGGATCTCATTCCGATGGGGCGGTTACGCACGCGTCCTCTCCAAATTTTCTTGACTCAGAATTGGAGTGTGAAAATTCATTCGCTCGACATAGACGTTCTCTTGTCAGATCAAGTGAAACAAGAGATTCAGACTTGGGCAAACATTCAGTGGTTAACTCAGGGAGTTCCGCTGCAGTTGCCGGATCCGAGTTTTACCATTATGACGGATGCCAGTCAAACAGGTTGGGGTACATCATTGATCCCAACGGATTCGAGATGCCAGGGTCTTTGGGATCCGCAATTCCTGGGCAAGCACATAAACATCAAGGAAATGATGTCAATTTGGCTTGCGTTACGTCATTGGATGGACATTATTCACAATGCTCGTGTCCAAATCCTATCCGACAATACGACAGTAGTGGCGTATATACGGAATCAGGGAGGCACTCATTCAGTTCCGTTGTTCAATCTAACGGAAAGAATCCTTCTGTTTGCGCTAGAACATCAGGTTCTTCTTTCGGTCCGTCACATACCGGGTCGTCTGAATGTACTAGCAGACTCCCTTTCATGAAAGGGTCGCTTGTTGCCGTCAGAGTGGACTCTCAACAAACAAGTATTCAATCAGATTTGCTACCAATGGGAACGGCCAATGATAGACTTATTTGCGACACATCTCAACAATCAGTTGCAGACGTATGTGTCTCCGTGTCCGGATCCAAGAGCATTTGCAGTAGACGCTCTGTCGATCCCTTGGGACGGAATGATAGGATATGCGTATCCTCTAGCACCGTTAATTCAGCAAGTATTGCTAAAGATAAAACAATCTCAGTGCAAGATTCTGTTGGTAGCATCTCTGTCTCCACAGAGACCGTGGATAAATCTACTCAGGTGTCTGTTGTGGGACCTACCGCGAAAGCTTCCTCCACGGGAGGATCTTCTTTCGCAGGGGAAATCGCGTCAACTCCATCACAACCTGCAAGGTCTCAACCTTCACGTTTTTCCGTTGTGCGGTCCTTCTTGCATGGCAAGCACTTTACAGGACGAGCAGTGGACGAGATTTCTAACTGTAGGAGGACCTCCTCTTGGCTAAACTATGCGGCTAAGTGGAAGGTTTTTCGTCGTTGGTGTAGGGATCATTCTGTAGATATTTTCGATCCCTCTATACCAGACATTGCAAACTTTCTAGTATACTTGTTTGACGAAATCAAACTGCAGCCTGTTACTATTAAGGGTTATAGGTCTATGTTATCTGATACCTATGCACATCATGATAGTTTACAAATTGGATCTAATGTCTCTTTATCTAAGTTGGTTAGAAACTTCTCGATAAATAGACCCAGAACTCTTAGGTTAATTCCTAAATGGAATTTAGCTTGGGTTCTTCTTAAATTGAAGGAAAAGCCATTTGAACCTCTTGGGACAGTAGATTTCAAATTCTTATCTTATAAGACAGCTTTTCTCTTAGCTTTCTCTTCTGCTAGAAGAGTCAGTGAGCTTCATGCACTATCGGTGGATGATTCTCACTATCGTAGTGTTGGGAACACTATCACCTTCACTACTAATGTGGGTTTTTTAGCTAAGAATCAGGATCCTAATAAATATCCGGAACCTATTGTCATTAAGGCTCTTCTGTCTTCAGACGGGCGTAGGCCTTTACTCTGTTCTGTTAGAGCATTATGTATCTATAAACAAAGATCTCAGTTTATCAGAAAGGGATGGAAACGTTTCTTTCTGTCTTTGATGCCTAATAGAAGGGACATTTCGGTCCATTCTATTGCTAGATGGATTCAATTAGCTATCCGTACTGCTTATGAGAGTTTATCTTCTTCTCAGCAGTCTGTGCTTAAGATTTCCGCTCATGAAGTAAGAGCTCTTGCTACTTCTTGGGCTTATGCTAATAGTATTGCTATTACAGATTTAATGAAGGCTGCTTATTGGTCTCAGCCATCCACATTCACGAATTTTTATCTCAGAAATATTGAGTCCATTTCTGGAGACCTGCATTGTTTAGGTCCGTTATCTGTTGCTCAGAATGTCGTCCACTAAACAGTTGCAACTATAGTTATGCAGGCTTTCTGTTCCGGCAGTGACTCCGTCCGGCTGCCCTCTTTGCTCTGGGCTATTTGACCCAGGGCAAGGGGAAGGGGGGGGGGAGGGTGTTCCCTTAGGTCACCTGCTTTATAGTGAAAAGCAAGGGAATGCCTCCTCCAAAGTCAGTATTTCTGAGTCGCTTCCGGGATGGTTTTAAAGTGTAATATTAATGTTAAAATTCATTCATGTCATATTTTTAAAGTGTAGCTCGGTGTGAAGCATTTGTATATGTCAAGTGTCAAACAGGCGTTAATATACAATCCTCGGACACTTTTAAAAGAATATAAAGAGTCTCATTTCTCTGGACTAACTTTATTTATTGGCTTACTTTAAAAATAATTAGTATAAAGGGTTATACTGGATGTTAATAGAGAACATGAATGCTATTGTGCTCAATTATGAAGGGTATTGTATCTTTCTAATTTAACATTAAATAAGAAAGATACATGTAAAGCCTAATACTCCTTTTCTCCTTAAGGGGTTACCTCTATATTATATAGTTGAGCTTATTGGATTTTCCTCTATGTCCTAGGCCCTCCAACCTTTTTACTATTCAGCTAAGTCTGGGTCATTGGTACAGTATAAAAATGTTAAAAAATTTATAGTAATTTATATATTTTTTATACTTACCAATGACCCAGACGGGGATGGCCCTCCCAGGAGTTGGGAACTCTTGCCTCCCCGCTGAGTACATAGCGCTGACCAGGCACTGCCAGTAAGAATGATAATTGGCGCCAATTTCGGAACGTCCTTGACACTGCGCATGCGCAGTAGGGGCGAAGTATGGAGGTCCTATAGGACATGATTTCTTTTGGTTTTAGATGCAAATTTTGGGGATTGGGGGGCAAAATTTGTGTTTGGCCCTGGTTTTGTTAGAGTTAGCACCAGCTAAGTCTGGGTCATTGGTAAGTATAAAAAATATATAAATTACTATAAATTTTTTAACATTTTGTCCAGAATGACAAAATACAGTCAAGTTTGCATTTAGCTGTATTCACGTTCTCCATTCTTGAGTTATTTCCCTTGTTGTAGTTAAAAATAACATAGTATCCAGATGATAACGTAAGTATATATTCAGTATGTTTAATCCCCCACAAGTGAGGGATCAAGTGTAAAGCTCTTTTCATCTGCCCATCTGTCCGTCCATCCAAACTTTGTTTATCGCATAACTTGAACAATAGTTAACAGATTTTAATTTTTTTTGGTATATGTCTCTATAGCAAAAATGTCTACATCAAGTTCGATGACCACCAAAATCTCTTGAAAATTATGGAAGTTATTGTCCTTTGTTATAAAAAATATTCTCTAAATCTTTATGGTATAACTTGAACAATAGTTAACAGATTTCAATTCTTTTTGGTATATGTCTCTATAGCAACAATGTGTACGTCCAGTTCGATGACCAGCGATATCCATTGAAAATTTTGGGGGTTATTGCTCTTTGTTTAATAAAAAATATCATGTAATGCTTGTTTATGGCATAACTTTAACAATAAGAACCGGATTTCGATTCTTTTCGGTGTACATCTCTATAGCAACAGTGTCTATGTCAGGTTTCATGACCAGTGATATCCAATGAAAACTGTGGGAGTTATTGTCCTTTTAAAAAATATTGTGTAATGCTTGTTTATGGATTAACTTGAGCATTAGTAATCAATTATAAATTTTTTTGGTATATATCTCTTTGGGAACAATATCTACCTGAAGTTCAATTGCATTTTGAAGGATTTAGAGTGCATGCATGTGGAAAAAAATTTGACTCCTCTGCTGTGCACATATATGTTTTTTCTGGTTTCTTGGAAACATTTATCTGATTCCTGTATGCATATCTTTATTTTAACCCTCTCAAGACTGCAATGTGGGTTCCAAAAATTTTATGTAATCCAGTTTATGAAAATCTATTTCTGATTTCTTTAAAAATATTTTACCCCCAAAATAAGCTTCCATAAATTCTCTTTCTGTTTTTTTTATTTTTGATGCTTTAACCGTTTTCACACAGGCTTGAATTTACTGGCTGCAGTAAAATTCTGTTTCTCTAGTTTGAAATCTTTTTTATTCTTTAAAGCCACTGGGCCAAATTCATTCATTTATGGCACAGATCATCTTTGGAGTAAACCGTTTCTCCTTTGTTCAAATGAAGCTGCTGCCATCTTCAGGCTGGTAGAATTTACTCTTCTGATTTTTCCCTCCAAATTACTATATCCCTTAGGGTGGGGTTAAGGCTCCACAAGCCTAATATGCTTTTAAAATTCCCATTTTATAAGCCACTTGCAATAATGCTTAGATTTCTTCTTTGGAACTTACTTTAGTGATGCAGATTCACTTTTTTTCAAAGAAACTCAGTCAGTCAAAATTTGGGCTCCCAAATTTTAGGCTACACTCAATATTTCTATTTTCAGATTCAATGGGCAGATGTGAACCATATTTGTCATGTTGTATATAACTGGGTCATAAGTATTTCATTTATGACGAAATTTTTTTTTTTTTGGGGGGGGGGGGATGGGGGGGGGGGAGTGGAGAGAACCACAGCAGTTGAAAACAAAACAAAAATTCACAGAACAGAGCTTTCTAGAAAGCTTTCATAGTACCATCAGAAATAAATGGACACAAACGTTGCCTTTGTTTGTGTCATAGCAAATCAAAAAATTGCTCTTGCTGCTGATCACTTACTGATACACTCATCTCTTTTGACAACTTGAGCCAGGTGAGCATTTTAGGCTCACTTGAGCCTCTGGTTTGTTTGTGCCTCCGCTCAATTTGTTCATTTTGTGATTTGTCTTGCTAGGTGATGCTATTTCAAATTCTGGAATCATGTAGATATTCATGGAATTTAAAATTGGTTCTCAAAAATAGTCTTATAGTGAAGATGTGGCATGTTCAGGATGTGGCTCAAAACTTGATGTAGTTATGCTTTCGCCTTCAAAATTGTGTTCTGAGGCATGTTATTTGAATGGGCTATGAGCAGTTTACAGCAGTGTATATTACCGTGGAACCCTGTTAATTGAATGGCCATTTTGCCAGGGAAAATTATTTACTTGACAAGAGTATTCAGTTAACAGGGATCTGGACACCTTTCTGTATTCTGGAGATAAACTGAGCATTTACTCTATTTTATCTTGTTTGACAGAGCTCATGGAGCTTTTGTCAATAAGATATAATAGCTTAACCACATGTGTTTGATGTATAGAAACCAATTAGATCTATAAACAAGGGAAATTTGGTGATTGTCAGTATAATTTCTTGACTCATTACAAGATTGTTTATTCATTTAACAGAAGTTAAGTCTATAACCTTTATGCAGTTAACAGGTCAAATTTGTACTGGGATTATAGTAAATGGTTTGAATATGCTAAGTATTAAAAATATGCCCATCTTGGCATTATGAGAGGGGTGTATGCCACAGTTGGCATTGCTCTTGTTAAAATTCATAATCTCATTTCCCTTGCTGTAAAACAAAGACAATAGTCCCCCCCTCCCCCATGTGTGGATAGTCCTATCGGCATCATCTTTTGGTAATAGGTGTACATGGATCTCACAATGGATCACTTTTCAACTGCCCAGTTTGTAAATTATACAGGTGGATACGTTTAATTTGTTAAGCAATGGAATTCTTTAGACAATGGCAAAGCATTTCACAAGTGTATTTTTTGCTCAACCAAACACAAGGTCTGTAGTGTTTTTGTTTCCTTACTGAAATGACAGTATGGGGAATGTGGGTATACATGTGATGGGATTATGAAAGAATAGTCAATAGGGCATATGGTACATTAGAGACAACAGACAAATATCCATAGGTTCCAGTGATCATCACAGGGTTATGCCTAAAAAAGTTAAATATCTGTTTCTCGGGCTCTCCTGCATGGTCCTTTCGGCTACCGCACGCTCTCTATTTATAGCCAATGCAAACTTAAAAAAATAAAAATTAAATGGTCTATGTCTGATATTTTACCCAAGTTAATTGATAAATTTGTCCCTTGAGTGCAACAAGGCTTTGCAATGCATAAGCACTCACAGGACAAAATATATACACCACCATCCATGCCATTCTGTAGATTATGAAGCCTAAAACATAAAACAAACCCAAAACATGAACTTTTGATGGCAAAGAGATAATTACAAAAATAAAAAATAAAATTAAAAAAATGGCCGCCCACATGAAACTTAACAAAAAATGGCCTGAGAAACAAGATCTACTTTGTGGGGCCTTATTCAAAAATAGTAAAGGGTCCCAATATGAAAGAAAATGGAATAGGCTGATGATTAAACATTCAATTTGAGTTTGAAATATTTGCTAAATGCTGTTGTACTATCCTGTGGAAATCTACCTTGGTCAAAGGCAATTGAACCTCAGATTTGGTGATTTGTAAACTGTCCTGAACTTTTTGCATTTAACCCTTTACCTAACGGATCAGCCGCATCCACCCACATAGTATTCAAATTCAGCAGTTGAAAAAAATATTCATTTTCAGCAAATTACAACCAAACTATATCATGTGACATCTCATTGGAACGAGCTCCTCGAGCTCGTTCCAATGAGGGGTCACATGATATGGTTTTGTTATATATTTTGAAAATTTTTAAAAAATAATCTTTAAAATCATAAATTTGATATCGTCTGCCTGGCGAGAGGATTAACATGTAAAATTCATGAAATGAACTTAAAAAACATTCCTCAAAATTCCTGTGACCCTAATAATTGGTCCCGTGGGATGAATAGTTCAGAAATCCACTCGTTGAATCTGTGTCAAACTTGTCTGGACAGTTGAACAACCTCCAATGTTGATCTATGCTACAACTGTTCAACAAGGTTTGAATTGAATTTTTTCAGCTGAATATTTGTGGTGGAACAACTGCATGTAAAACGATTGGAAATAAAGAATCATCCGTGTGTGTTCATCAAGGAGATTCAACAGAATCTAAAAGCCTAGCTTTTGCAAAACCAGAAATGAAATTTTCATCTGAGGGAAAAATTAAATTGCTTTATCATGGGCCAAGACAGAAAAATGGTATGTTCTTGTTCAAATTTAGTCAGTCTTTTCTGTTTGTTTCTTGGATAAAATATTTGTAGTTGTGATAGTTTTTAATATATGATTCCTAAAAGACCATATTTGTACCAAATTTAGTTTTTGAAAAATCCATAGTGGCAGAATTGCGCTCTCCTGGGAGCTGCTCAGGTGTGTAAATTGCCCTCCTGAACTACTTTTCATTGTTATACTTCACAAACTCACTTTAAATACCTAGTAAATGGTGTGTGCTCTCCATGAAATGCACTTGAGCCAATAAACAGCTGTTGAACCTGTGTTCATTTTCAACTCATTTGAGCTAAGCTCACAGGGAGCTTAAGTGATCACTTTCTGTCTGTCACCATTATTAGAGAATCAATTCTTTTAATTTTTTTGCCTAATCTCTTGTTTTATTTGACAGAGCACATAGAGTTCTGTTAAAAAGATAAATGAATTAAACCATTACCCAACACAATTGCTAAAATGCCGTTGACTACTCATAAAAAATTACATTCAAGTTTTATTAACTCACCCAAGTAAAGCTCCAGGTGAGCTTTTGAAAGAATGTTCCCCATATTGCACCAAGTAAAAGTTTGGGATCCAATAGGGAGACCGAATTGTAATCAAAGGATTTGATTTGAGCAAACTTGAATCAGACTTCTATAAGGGTGCTGTACACCATATATCAACAGATTCTGACTAGCAGTTCTGGAGAGGAAGATTTTTAAAGATTATTCCTCATACTGGACTTAGTTAACATATAGGCTTCAATAGGGAGCCAAAATATTAACACAGGGACTTGATTTTTCTAAACTTGAATTTGACTATCCATAGAAAGGTGCGAACCATATATCAAAAGATTCTGAATGGGGGTTCATGAGAAGAAAATTTGTAAAGAATATTCTTGATATTGCAAAAATTAAAAATTCGGGCTCCAATAGGGAGCCCAAATATTATTCAAAGGACTTGATTTGAAAAAACTTGAAACTACCCCCCCATAAGGATGCTGTATGCCATATATCAGAAGATTCTGACTGGTGAATCTGAAAAAGAAGATATTTAAAGATTAATCCAAATATTGCAGTATTTTAAAATTCACACTTTCATAGAGAGAGTGTTTCAGGAAAAGAAAAGTATTAAAGCTTATTCCTCATATTGGACTAAGTTAAAGCTGAACACAAAAAATCAAAAGATTCTGAATGGTGGTTATGAAGAAGATTTTTAAAGATTATTCCCCTTATTCCACGAAGTCAAAATTTGGGCCCTCAAGGAACCCCAAATTTTAACTGAGGGACTTGATTTGAACAAACTTGAATCTGATCCTGGTAACAATGACGTATACCAAATATTAAAACAGCGTCCCTGCAGCTAATCAGAAAGCAGATTCCAGGCTTTTCAAGGCCATTTCTTTTCAACCTACTCACAATTGTTTACAATTGGCTGTAACATAAGTGCAAGCCCTACTTCGGAACTAACTCAAGCTTTTAGAATCTTTTCCAAACGAGTTGGAAAAGTACTAGAGTGCAAAAGCATGAAAAAGATCGAAAAAAGGGTCGAGTGAGACCAGCGCTCGAAATTACAGGTACTCTCTCGGCACACCTCTTGCGTTTACCGAGCGCATGCGCAACAACCGTGACGTCAATTCCTTTTATTTCCGCCATTTGTACATGGTCGGAAATTTTTGTGACTCGTGCTAATTTGCTGTTTATTCTTCATGAACAACTTATTCTACATTCTTAGTGTGCAAGTGGATTGTATCCTTTTGTCAAGCTACCAAATTATTGTTAAGTAATGTTAATTAGTATTATTATTGCTTGTTTCTTCACACTTCATCTTGTTTTTCCCCCACGTGTGAACACGACCTTCGTGCTGTTTTCCGTCGGCGGGAAGCTTGATTACTTTGATATAATGCCAAAGACTATTCCTTGTACCTCTTGCTTGCAAGTGAAGCATGTGGACGACTCTCATTCCACATGTGTCACTTGCAACAATTGCACTCAGGCCCAATCATGTGGTATTTGTGGGGTTTGGTCCTCTAAATTCTGGGCTTCTGTTAACAAGGTGGTTCTGTCCAGAGCTAGAACCCCTCGTTCTTGGGGTAAGGGTAGCCTGCCGTAGCAGACATTTCTGCTGGTGCACGTGGTGACTCTGTCACACAGGATTCTGATCTGTCTTCTGTGGCGAGTTCCTCTGCAACTGTTGGCGGTGTTAGTTCAGTGATACCTGACGAGGAGTCCGTGGTCTCTTTGTCTTCTGATGTCACTATTGAGGCATCTGTTTTCGTTGAGAGCTTTTCCGAGGTCAGCTTGGTGACCCTCTCTGATCTGCCTCCTACACCGTCGACTGTTGTTGAAGAGGTTGTTACTCCAGATCCTATTCTGTCTGATGGTGGCTCTTCCATCTCCTCTGGGGATGGTCTACAGGCTCGGGGGACCGAGGTTGTATCTGCTGGTGTGTCTGTGTGTTCTCAGCCTCCCCTAGCCTCGCAGCGGGGCTGTGCGGGTTTGCTGTCTGCTCCGTCTCATCAGGCTAGGTTTGCTCCTAGTCGATTGAGCCAGTCGGTCGCTCTGGCAGCGATTCCTCGTCCCTCGAGTGAATCGTGTATTGTTCCTCCTTCCCCTGCTAGTGTGCCGCCTAGCGGGATGGTGTTGGGGCGTTGGCATCCAGGGCCTGCTGTTCGGCAGCGGTCAGTGACAGCCCCTGTTAGCTGTCACTCTCGGAACCTTCCTCCGGTGATTCCTCACTGTGTTCCGAGTCTGGGTGTCGATCGATGCTTGCCGTCGGTCTCAGAGGATAGGCAGTTGGGGCCGTCTGCTGCGCAGAGGCCAATGACAGGTTCCTGTCATTCTTGGGACAATCCTCCGGTGTCTTCTCACCATGTCCTAGGTCCAGCTACCGATCGACGTGCGCCGTCGGTCTCTTTAGAGGATTTGCAGGCAGGACCTTCTGTTTCGCAAAGGTCAGTGATGGCCCCTGGGCGTCACAATCGGGACTATCCTCCGGTGTCTTCTCACCGTATCCCTATTCTGTCTGCCGATCGACGTTCAACGTCGGTCTCTTCTGAGGATTTGGGTTCTACCAGAAGGGTCCATTGGGAGGACACTCCGTCGGGCAATGCTGCTGCGACGGATTCTCAGGGTGACCTGCATCAGGCCGTTTTGGCGCTCACCCGGTTGCTTTCTGGCAACCCTCAAGTTGGCCTCCCTGTGCCTCCTGAGGCACAACCTCCTTTGGTCGGTCGCCGAGATGTCTCGCATGGCCCCTTGGATACTGCACAGTATTCACAGGAGGTTTCTGCTCGTCAGCCCGAGTTGGGCTACGTCTCCTCTGCTACGGAGGATGACGAGGATCTTGAAGGTGATGGGCCCCCCTCGTCAGTCTTGGGGCAGGCTTTGGTTTTCATCTTTGGCTTATTGCCGGACGTTCAACCTTCCGACCAGCCGTCTGTGACCGTCTGGCCGCGGTCCACTGTGGAGCGCCGTAACCCTGTTGAGCCTTCTAGCTCCGGGGCTTTGCGTCCTCTGCAATCGGCTCAGGTTGTTGAGTCCTTCCAGGGCTTAGATGCCAAAATGCATTCTAAGGCCCTCAAGGGTTCCTTCTTTTCTAGAGCTGATGCCTTTCTGCCTCCATCGCGGTTTCGTGTTTACGATTCCGTCTCTCCACTAGTCTTCCAAGGGATGACTACTGTGGATGAGGATTCTTCTTCCCTCGGGTTGACTAAGCCTAAGTCGGCAGTTCTCCCGATGTCGGTAGTTGAGTCTATGGTGGGCCTGTCCCGAGAGATGCTGGGTATGTTATCTCTCGCGGACCATGTCGTTTCTGCTCTGGCTGAATATTTTCCACCAGGGGAGTTTGATGACGCTCAGGCACCTTTTCGCGTTTTGTCACAGGCTCTTATGAACTTGACACACGCTCACGCCTGTAACACGGCTAATTTGGAGCTGGCACGCCGGGATGCGGTGTTGGATTCTTTACCATCCCTTCCTTCTGAGCAACGTGCTGTTCTGAGGTCTGCCTCTTTGGTGGGACCTCAGTTGTTCCATGGCTCCGTGGAAGCTGTTCGTGGCGAAGTTCTTCGTCATTCGAAGGACCAGCTTTTGCTGCGACAGCTTGACCAACCTGCTGCTGCGGGTGGGGGTCGTTCCAGGCCTGCCAAGCGTGCTGCTGTGTCTGCCTCGTCGGCGACATCGGCTACGCCTTCGGCTCCGTCTGCTCCTTCTGCACATAAGAAGCGCCGACGTGGCCAGGCTCGCTGGCAGCCTCAGGCTGGAAAGTCTCAGGACTCTGTCACTTCCCGAGGTGGTTTCTCCTCTCGGGGGCCTCGTCGAGGCGGCAAGTGAAGGTTCTCACCTCGATTCGCCTCCAGTCAGGGGAAGGCTGATGCTGTTTTACGACCGTTGGACAGAGATAACGTCAGACTCTTGGGTCCTCGACGTCATTCAATCCGGTCTGCGACTGTCCTTCCATCGGCACCCCAGTTTCTCTCGGGTGCCCCTTCCGACTGAGGTCCCTTCCGATTCTCTGCGTCGGGACCTTCTGGTGCAGGAGATCAACAATCTCCTCTCCAAAGGGGCGATCGAGGTGGTCAGGAACACCCTTTCACCGGGGTTTTACTCGAGACTTTTCTTGGTGCCGAAGAAAAACGGCCAATATCGTCCTGTCATCGATCTGAGTACCCTGAACGAGTACATAATAGCTCCTCGTTTCAGTATGGAGACTTTCCGGTCGGTTCGACGTTCAGTTCATCAGGGCGATTTTGCGGCCAGTATCGACATGAAGGATGCCTACTTCCATGTACCCATTCATCTGGCGTCACGGAAATACCTTCGGTTCTCGTTTCGGGATCGAGTTTTTCAATTCAGAGCTCTCCCGTTCGGTTTGAACCTGGCTCCTTGGGCCTTCACCCGACTGATGTCACATGTGCTTGCTTTCCACCGCACTCAGTAGGCAGTGACTTCGTCAGCCTACCTAGACGACATCCTCCAACAGCACCACGATGCTGCTGTTCTGGAGTTCGATGTCCGGCAGTTTCTTTGCCTGCTAGCGTCGCTGGGATTCAGAGTCAATCGCGAGAAGTCAGATCTTCTTCTCAGCGATTCCGTCATTTGGGGATGGATTTCGACACTTTTCACAATGTAGTGTCGGTCCCCCAGGCTCGGGCGACGATTCTTTCCGCCTTGACTCGGAACCTGCTTCAATCTTCCTTGGTCTCGGCCAGGACTTTCCTTCGGATGCTGGGCCTTTGCGGTTCGGTGACAGATCTCATTCCGCTCGGTCGCTTGTTTGTCCGACCTCTCCAACACTTCCTGTTGGATCATTGGCGTCCAAATGTAGATCCGCTGCACCTGGAACTCACTATTCCTCGGTCTCTGCTTTGTCACCTCCGCCCTTGGGCCGATATTCTCTGGCTGACACAGGGTGTTCCGTTGGATCTTCCTTTGGCCGATCGCATCCTTACTGCGGATGCCAGCGATCGGGGCTGGGGTGCGACGTTGGATCCTCTCGGTCTGTCTACTCACGGAGAGTGGGACAGCGAGCAGGTGGGCCTTCATATCAACCAGAAGGAGCTCCTTGCTCTTCTGTTAAGTTTTCGGCTTTGGATCCCTCATCTGTCAGACCATATTGTCCTACTTCTTTCGGACAATTCAACAGTAGTGGCCTACATACGGAATCAAGGAGGCACACATTCGATTCCCATGTATCGGCTGTCTCGGGATCTTCTTCTGTTGGCGCAGGATGTGAATGCTCGGGTGTCCATACGACACATTCCCGGGCGTCTCAACGTCCTAGCAGACTCCCTGTCCCGACGCGACAGTGTCCTTCCAACCGAATGGATGCTACATCGGTCGGTGTTTCAGGCGATTTGCGAGCAGCGGGACCGTCCTCAGGTCGACCTTTTCGCTACTCGCTGGAATCATCAGGTAGAGACCTTTGTCTCCCCTTGTTCAGATCCTCTGGCATTTGCAGTAGACGCTCTGTCTCTGGACTGGACAGGTTGGATCGGCTATGCCTTTCCTCCTGCACCGATTCTTCCTCAAGTATTAGCGAAGATTCGTGCTTGCAGTTGCAGGATCATTCTGATCACTCCCCTGTCTCCACAGAGGGTGTGGATCAATCTGCTGCGGCCTCTATTGGCCGATCGACCGATTCGTCTACCTCTACGTCGCGATCTTCTTTCACAGGGTCATCCCAGGAAGTATCACAACAGCCTGGCAAGCCTGTCCCTTCACGCCTGTCTTTTATCAGGTCCAGTCTTCGACGTAGAGGTTTTTCGAGACGATCAGTGGAGTGCATTTCTGCATCGCGGCGACATTCCACTGGCATGACCGCCAAGTGGAAGGTTTTCTGCCGCTGGTGTGCAGATCACAATGTGAATTACCGTGATCCATCAATCGCTCAATTTGTGGATTTTCTGGTTTTTCTTTTTGACTCCAAGGGCCTCCAGCCTATTACGATTAAGGGCTATCGGTCTATGCTGTCTGATATTTCTCTTATGTGGGAAAGCGGTGCATCGGTCGTAATCTTTTTCTCTCCAAACTCATTCGGCATTTTTCCTTGAAGAGGCCTCGAGTTTTGCGTCTTACACCCAAGTGGAACTTGGCATGGGTGTTGCACTGTTTGGAGGGGGCGCCATTCAAGCCTTTATTTGAGACCGACATGCGTTTTCTCACCTATAAGACGGCTTTTCTTCTAGTGTTTGCTTCTGCTCGTCGAGTCAGTGAGCTTTATGCGCTATCTGTTGATTCTGCCTTCTTCCAAAATGAGGCTAACAGTGTAACCTTCACTACTGATTGCTCTTTTCTGGCTAAGAATCAACTTCCTGATTCGGTACCTCCTCCCATCTGCATTCGGGCTCTCCCTGCTGTAGATGGCCGGAGGCCTCTTCTTTGTCCTGTTCGTGCGATCAAGACTTATATTACTCGCACTCAGTTCATTAGGAGGGGGTCGGAAGAGATTCTTTCTGTCTCTCATTCCTAAGAGGCAGTCTATCTCTTCCCATTCTATTTCCAGGTGGATCTGTCTTGCAATCAAGCTGGCATATTCTCGCTTGTCTGCGTCGGATCTTGTTTCGAACCGGCTTAATGCTCATGAGGTTCGTGCCATTTCTACATCCTGGGCGTTCTCCAATTCTGTTTCGCTCCGGGATGTTATGAATGCGGCTTACTGGAGGAATGCTTCTACCTTCTCCTCCTTTTATCTCCGCCACCTTCAGCAGTAATCTGAGGACCTTTATTCTTTAGGCCCTCTCGTTGCTGCTCAGGCTGTTGTGCACCCTTGTTAAAATTGTTTTTATCGAGGTTGTGCTTCGCTCAGCCTTGTTCTTTTCAGGTGCCTTCTCTCTATCTTCATTACAGGTTTCGTTATTGTTCTCTGCCATCCTTGCTTTCGTTCTGCTACTCTTGTTGGTATTGGTTATGTGATTCACCTCCTCCTATTGTTTATTCAGCCAATTGTAAACAATTGTGAGTAGGTTGAAAAGAAATTAAAATTTTTTAGTAAATTTTGTTTCTTAACATACCTACCACAATTGTTTACCGGAGGCCCACCCTCCTTGGGGATATCTTTGATATCGATGCCTCCCCGCTAAATCACAAACTTCTCGTTGGCGGAAATACGGTATTGACGACACGGTTGTTGCGCATGCGCTTGGTAAACGCAAGAGGTGTGCAGAGAGAGTACCTGTAATTTCGAGCCCTGGTCTCGCTCGACCCTTTTTTCGATCTTTTTCGTGCTTTTGCACTCTAGTACTTTTCCAACTCGTTTGGAAAAGATTCTAAAAGCTTGAGTTAGTTCCAAAGTAGGGCTTGCACTTATGTTACAGCCAATTGTAAACAATTGTGGTAGGTATGTTAAGAAACAAAATTTACTAAAAAATTTTAATTTTCATGCCATATTCAAGGTTTTTCAAGGCTTCATAAAAGTTAAATTCAAAGTTTTTCAAGGTTATTGACATGATTCCTGGACTTTTTTGCCTCCACATTTTATGAAGCCCATCACAAAAAAGGTTTTCATATTTAGAAAGATTGTTTTCAAGGATTTTCCTGGTCACTTCTGGAGTTTTGAGGAAATTCAATGACTTTCCAGGCCTTGAAAATTGATTTTCAAATTCAAGGCTTTTCAAGGCCTACGGGAACCCTGTAAAGATTCTGAATGGTGGTTCTGAAGAAGAAGATTTTTAAAGATTATATCCTATATTGCCCGAAGTTAACATTCAGGCTCCTGTATTGATACCAAACACAAACCAAGGGGCTTAATTTTAACAAACTTTTATCTGATCCCTCCATGGATGCTATATACCAAATATCAAAAGATTGTGATCAGTAGTTCTGGGAAAGAATTTTTTTTAAACAGAACAGAACCCCCTGACACAATTGATAACAATTTTTTCTACAACTCCATTATACTGGTCATAAGGATGCTTCACGCCAAATAGCAGTTCTCTGTTCCAGGCAGTTAGGGAAATATGGGCATTGAAAATATTTATATTTTTAGCTCCTGGGGTTCCCTCGAGGAAACAGGAATTTTTTTTTTTGCATGAATCAAGTACTGATGACTCAATAATACCACATACCAATACCAAATTTGATTCAAATCAGCTGAGCAGTTCAGAAAATAGATATTTTGGGCAAGGTAAAAAATCTTGCCCCTCCCATTACAAAGGCAAATATTGTTCCACAAACTTTGTTTGAACAAACTTGATTCTCCATCTCAAAAGGAAGCTCTACACCAAATATTACATTGTCCCCTCTGGATCATGAGAAGATTTTAAAAATATTTTGGAGCATTTTCCCCCATCCCCTCCCTATGGGGCTGGGCAAGTTGATTTGAACAATAACAAAATGCAATCTCAGAACAAGCAAGCACCTCAAATTTAACTGAAATCAGTTCAATGGTTTTGGAGGAGCAGGTATAAACACTATGTTAACTGACGACGGTCGATGGACGGTGAGTGATCAATATAGCTCATCCTGACTTTTAGTCAGGGGAGCTAACAAGAGGCCCCAAGGGGCCGTAATCGCTCACCTGAAAAAATTGTTTAAAGAAGGATGTAAGGTCACATTCAGCATCTACATTTTAATATAATTAATCTAATTCAGCTAGGGGAAAGGGGATGGGGGAAGAATTGTCTGTTGGGTGTTTTTTGGTAACATAACTCAAACCCCTTCAAAACTCATTATAAAGCAAAAAGAACAAGACAGTCTAACGACATTTATACCCCCCGCCAACTTTTATGTTATAATAGGAATAATCTCATTATCGACCAGGACATGTATTCATACCCAATAATGTCAATCACCAAATATCATTTAATTTTTTCACAACTGAAGATAGCTTTTCAAAACCTGCAAGTTTGGTAAATTCAAAGTTGACAAGGGCTATAACTCTGGAAAAATTGTTAAATTTGAAACTTCCTTTCCATATGCACATGCACACATCAAACTCCTACTGCACACTACATTTCATAAAAATACAATAAAAAATGCAGGAGTTAAGCAGACAAGCATTTGTGATGGAAATTTTGCTACTTCCAAGGGCTGTAACCACGCAAAATTTTTTGCATCAAAAATTCTTGACCACATGCACATCTACACTTGATACTGATACTTCAGACCAAGTTTCATAAAACTCCAATAAAAAATGTAGGAGGAGTTAAGCAGACAAGCCTTTGTGAAGGAAATTTTGCTATTTCCAAGGGCCATAACCACGCAAACTCATCGCATCAAAAATTCCTGACCACAAGCACATCGAAACTTGATACTGATACTTCAGACCAGGTTTCGTAAAAATCCAATAAAAAATGTAAAAGTTATGTGGACAAGCCTTTGTGATGAAAATTTTTCTATTTCCAAGGGCTGTAACCATGCAAAAATCGTAGCACCACAAATTCCTGACCACATGCACATCTACACTTGATACTGATACTTCAGACCAAGTTTCATAAAAATCCAATAAAAAATGTAGGAGGAGTTAAGCCAACAAGACTTTGTGATGGAAATTTTGCTATTTCCAAGGGCCGTAGCCATGCAAAATTCGTCGCATCAAAAATTCTTGACCACATGCACATGTACACTTGATAATGATACTTCAGAACAAGTTTCATAAAAATCCACTGAAAACTGTAGGAGTTTAGCAGACAAAATTTATGACAAGACAGACAGATGGATTGACGGACTGACACACTGGCAGACTGATGGACGAACACCATTTGAATATCCCCCTTCCAACTTCATCGGCGGAGGATAAATGAAAAAGTTTCGAATTTAACAATATTTCCAGAGTTATATCCCTTGTCAACTTTGAATTTACCAAACTTGCAGGTTTTGAAAAGATTATCTTCAGTTGTGAAGAAATTGATATTTGGTGATTGACATTATTGGGTATGAATACATGTCCAGGTCGATAATGAGATTATTCCTATTATAACATAAAAGTTGGCGGGGGATATGAATGTCGTTAGACTGTCTTGTTCTTTTTGCTTCATAATGAGTTTTGAAGGAGTTTGTGTGATGTTACCAAAAAACACCCAACAGACAATTCTTCCCCCATCCCCTTTCTCCTAGCTGAATTAGATTAACTATATTAAAATGTAGATGTTGAATGTGACCTTACATCCTTCTTTAAACAATTTTTTCAGGTGAGCGATTAAGGCCCCTTGGGACCTCTTGTTAGCTCACCTGACTAAAAGTCAGGATGAGCTATATTGATCACTCACCGTCCATCGACCATCGTCAGTGAACATAGTGTTTATACCTGCTCCTCCAAAACCATTGAACTGATTTCAGTTAAATTTGAGGTGCTTGCTTGTTCTGAGATTGCATTTTGTCTTTGTTCAAATCAACTTGCCCAGCCCCATAGTGAGGGGATGGGGGAAAATGCTCCAAAATATTTTTAAAATCTTCTCATGATCCAGAGGGGACAATGTAATATTTGTTACAGAGCTTCCTTTTGAGATGTAGAATCAAGTTTGTTGAAACAAAGTTTGTGGAACAATATTTGCCTTTGTAATGGGAGGGGCAAGATTTTTGACCTTGCCCAAAATATCTATTTTCTGAACTGCTCAGCTGATTTGAATCAAATTTGGTATTGGTATGTGGTATTATTGAGTCATCAATACTTGATTCATGCAAAAAAAAAAAAAATTCCTGTTTCCTCGAGGGAACCCCAGGAGCTAAAAATATAAATATTTTCAAATGCCCATATTTCCCTAACTGCATGGAACAGAGAACTGCTATTTGGCGTGAAGCATCCTTATGACCAGTATAAGTTGTAGAAAAAATTGTTATCAATTGTGTCAGGAGGTTCTGTTCTGTTTAAAAAAAATTCTTTCCCAGAACCACTGATCACAATCTTTTGATATTTGGTATAGAGCATCCATGGAGGCGTCAGATAAAGTTTGTTAAAATTAAGCCCCTCGGTTCATGTTTGGTATCAATACAGGAGCCTGAATGTTAACTTCGGGCAATATAGGATATAATCTTTAAAAATCTTCTTCTTCAGAACCACCATTCAGAATCTTTACAGGGTTCCCATGGGCCTTGAAAAGCCTTGAATTTGAAAATCAATTTTCAAGGCCTGGAAAGGCATTGAATTTCCTCAAAACTCCAAAAGTGGCCATTAAAATCCTTGAAAACAATCTTTCTAAATATAAAAACCTTTTTTCGTGATGGGCTTCATAAAATGTGGAGGCAAAAACGTCCAGGAATCATGTCAATAACCTTGAAAAACTTTGAATTTAACTTTTATGAAGCCTTGAAAAACCTAGAATATGGCATGAAAATGGCCTTGAAAAGCCTGGAATCTGCTTTCTGATTAGCTGCAGAGACCATGTTTTATTATTTGGTATACATCATTGTTACCAAGATCAGATTCAAGTTTGTTCAAATCAAGTCCCTCAGTTAACATTTGGGTTTCCTTTAGGGCCCAAATTTTGACTTCATGGAATAAGGGGAATAATCTTTAAAAATCTTCTTCACATCCACCATTCAGAATCTTTTGATTTTTTGTGCTCAGCTTTAACTTAGTCCAATATGAGGAATAAGCTTTAATACTTTTCTTTTCCAGATACACTCTCTCTGTGAAAGTGTGAATTTTAAAATAGTGCAATATTTGGATTAATCTTCAAATATCTTCTTTTTTCAGATTCACCAGTCAGAATCTTCTGATATATGGTATACAACATTCTTATGGGGGGGTAGTTTCAAGTTTTTTCAAATCAAGTCCTTTGAATAATATTTGGGCTCCCTATTGGAGCCCAAATTTTTAATTTTTGCAATATCAGGAATATTCTTTACAAATTTTCTTCTCATGAACCCCCATTCAGAATCTTTTGGTATATGGTTCGCACCTTTCTATGGATAGTCAGATTCAAGTTTAGAAAAATCAAGTCCCTGTGTTAATATTTTGGCTCCCTATTGAAGCCTATATGTTAATTAAGTCCAGTATGAGGAATAATCTTTAAAAATCTTCCTCTCCAGAACTGCTAGTCAGAATCTGTTGATATATGGTGTACGACACTCTTATAGAAGTCTGATTCAAGTTTGCTCAAATCAAATCCTTTGATTACAATTCGGTCTCCCTATTGGATCCCAAACTTTTACTTGGTGCAATATGGGGAACATTCTTTCAAAATCTTCTTTTCAGGAACCCCCAGTTAGAATCTTTTGATATATGGTGTACACCACACTTAGGGGAGTCAGTTTCAAGTTTGTTAAAATCAAGTCCCTGGGTTCATATTTGGGCTCTCTATTGGAGCCCAAAATTTGTAATATTCTCAAAATCTTCTTCTCCTGAACCACCAGCCAGGAGTCCTAATTTTAACTGCAAAAGGGGAATATTTTTTTTTAAATCTTCCTTAGAACCCTGATACTTGCTATACAACACCCTAGCCGGGCTCAGTTTCAAGTTTGTTCAAATTAAGTCCCTGATTTCATATTTGGGTTCCCTATGGGGAGGGGGAGGGGGTGGCAAAATTTTAACATTATGTAATATTATGAATAATCTTCAAAAAACTATGCTTCTTGAGATCCACCATTCAAAATCTATTGCTACTTGGTATACAGCATCCTGGAGATGGAGGGGAAGAGTTCAGATTCAATTTTGTCCAAGTTAAGTCCCTAGTTTGATATTTGGACTCCCTAGTTTTGCCTTACTGGAAATCTGGGCATTATTTCTGTGATAGCATCCTAGTACTAGATAAAAATCATCTGGCACTGGCAAAAGAGTTATAAATAATTAAATTACTTCATTCCTCTGGTGTTGAATAATCATGGATGCTAATTAAATCCTTCTTTAAACTACTTTGGTCAGGCGAGTGTCTCAGGCCCATGGTGCCGCTTGTTTACAAATCCTGTTACTCCAGCATGGGCAGATAGAGCAATAAGTTCTGCCTGGATTTCAGGTGGAATTTCTTTCTCAATCGCCCCATATAGGGTAGAGAATTTTGTAAAAATTTAAACAAGTCACCTTGTGAGAATAGATACTGCTGCATGAAAAACTGAAATAATATTATTATAGATAAGTTTTGGAAGGCACTGTGGGTTATTGATGGCCCAACAGGATTGATTAACAGCTTGAATCACCCGTGACCTAGCAAATTTAACAAAAGGAGATTTAATGTCACTTAAGTTTTACTTTTCATAAAGAGAGATGTCAAAGTGTCTGAGGCATGCAAAAACACTTAAAGGGGATTAAAATTGTAGTGGGCACACAAAAACTAGCCTGCATCAGATAGATGTCCATCACTGTTGTTCTCCAGTCTGAAATGTAGATATCACAATGTCAGCTATGAGCTATTGCAATGGGTTGTGACCTGTCATCTGCCCCAATGTCCGTACATCCGTCTGAGTGTTCATACGTCCGTATCTCTGTCTGTATGTCCACAATTCTTTTAGCACATCATACAGGTTGAATCTCTCACATGATCAGTTTCATATTTAATGTAATGTCCAGATGGGAGCTATCAAATTTTTATGAATTTCAATGAAAAACATGGCCGCTGGTGACCATCTTGGATTTGGCATATAAATTGTCAACAATTCCATTAACGCACCCTACAGGCCACATCTCTCACCCGATCTTTTTCAAATTTCGGCTGTTGCTTTGGTGTGATGTTCAGATGGGAGTTATCAAATTTTGCTGAATTTAATTGAAAAGCATGGTTTCCAGTGGCCATCATGGATTTGGCATGTAAATTGTCAACAATTTTATTAGCACACCCTACAGACTGCATGTCTCACCCAATCTTTTTCAAATTTTAAGTGTAGCTTTGGTGTGATGTCTAGATAGGAGCTATCAAATGTTTTTGAGCTTCGTTGAAACACATGGCCAGTAGTGGCCATCTTGGATTTGACATGTAAAGTGTCAACAATTCCATTAGCACACCCTACAGGCTGCATCCATCACTCGATCTTTTTCAGATTTCATGTGTAGCTTTAGTAGGATGTCTTTTCTCTAGAAACTTAAGTGAATGACCTGGCATTACTGGAACTTTCTATTTAGTTCAGTCCCTTTTTGGTCAAATTGAGCTGCATGTCACTGACGCTTTCATTTTGAAGACACAGATATTGAAAATGAAACAGGTTATGGCTAAAAGAAACCACACAAAATTTGGCCCTATCAATATACTTTCAAGTTTTATGCTGATCTCATGCGATAATCATTTCTATCACAGTAGATCAACTTTTGTCATTTGTTGGACCACCATAGCAACATGTAAGTGGATGGAAAGCAAACCTATGGTTGGTCCTGTTGCATTGATCTTACTGTTAGGTACATTCTGGTTGAGGAAAAATTGGCAAGGGGAATGAGTCATTGATGGGGACCCTCAGCCCCCCCCCCCCCCCCCTCTCTCCTTCCCCAAGTGGAAGTCCTTTGTATGGTCTGTAACACTTTACTTGACAAATAGACATGGCAATTGCACAATATTTTCTTGAATAACGAAAAAAAATAATTCTTTGTCTCAAAAACATAGCTTCTGACACCTCATTGGAATGAACTCATTCCACAGAGGTGTCATAAGCAATGTGTATTTTTATACTGTAACCAATGACCCAGACTTAGCTGGTGCTAACCCAAAAATATCTAGGGCCAAACACAAATTTTGCCCCCAGTCCCCAGAATTTGCATGCAAAACCGAAAATTAGAAGTCCTATCTAGCCCTCCATACATTTTACCCTCCGCGCATGTGCAGGCGTCAGGAAGTCTCCGAATCTGGCGCCAATAAATCATTCTTTGTTTGACCCTTGTTAGATAACAACAAACTGATATTTGTGCTTTTAAATCTCAGTTAATAATGATGCCAGACACAAATCAGTGGTTAAATTGGTGGATCCAAGGACAGAACTGGATGAAGGAAGGAAGAAATGGTGGTTTGAAACGTTCAGGGTTCAAAATTAGTTCATGTTCCCTAATTTCGGGACATGAGCCTGACGTTATCACTTATTGATTATGAGCTATCCACTGTGTATTTAGTATTCCTTCCCTGCCTATCTTGATCCCCCCAGTTAAGCTCCCAAGCTTTTTGGCTTGTTTTAATAAAAAAAAATTTATAAAATTTATTGGGAAGCTTATTCTGTACATCCCCAGGGTTACATCCTCATCCTTAGGGTGTTCGGGCATTTTGGTCATGCATCTTACATCCAGTGTATCGTTTTTTCATCTGAGGAAGATCTTGCTTTTCATCGGATAGTCTTGTTTCTGTTACTGACTTCGGGCCGTGTTGCCTGGGGTCTTGATTCCGTTTTTTTTGTTTACATTACATTACTCTAGGTAGTTTCCTATTTTTGTTTAGGAACAACAGTTGTAGGTAACATTAAATGTTCTGATAGTGTGGTAGTTAATGTTACACAGATTTTATAATTTTGTCCACACTTAGGCTTTTTGGGGCTCTTTGTTCCCTTTGGGATAATTTCTTATAGCGAATTTAGTCCCATGATCTTATGTACTTTAATTTTAAGTACTGTGATGCATCGTCTATATGGAAAGCAATTTTGTGGGCGTTTGTACCTTTTAAAATTCTTTTCAGACCTAGTATTTATATCTCGGTCTTAACTAATGTTAAGTGGGAATTATTCTGATGCAGCGAAGCCTTGTGTCTTCATTTTGCATTTGACTAGGTGGAAAACTTGCCATAGGTTGCTTTTAGACTTCAAACTCTAGTCTTTGTGATAAGAATCAATTCTCGACTCTTTAAGTTGGGGTCTAATGTACCAACACCAGCAGAAAGAGTACGAGAGATTGTCCTACACTCAGGTCGTCTATTAGGACTAATAGCAAAGGTATAGGTATACCTAAGTCTTTGATGGTAAGCTTTCATTATTGTAGGATTAAACTACAAGAAAGCATCTATACTCGACTCTTTAAGATGGGTTTCTAATCGACCACAGCCAACAGAAGAGTAGGAGACTTTGTCCTAGACTCAATTCGCTTATAAGGGCTATACAGCCACTTTCATAGGGGTTTCTTGTCAGACTGAGTTACTGATCAGACTCCCCTGAGACGGTGGTTCGAGGCTCTTATAGAACTCGGTCTGGCCGATTTTGACTGGAAGTGGATAATTAGGTTATTTATGATTATCTTTCAGTTGAAAAGTGAACGTTCGGCAAATTGTAGCGAGTTTAGTTCTTTAGATCACTTGTTTTGTGAACTAGCTAATGTCTCATCGGATTTATGATAGGATTCATGTATCCCACTATTCATTTGGCTGGTTCATCTGTTTCACAGAGCGAATTAACCAGCTCTTTGGCTTGCTTTTATCTGTTATCTGATGCATTAACAGCGATAGTTTTATGGGCCGGATGGAGTTGTGTGGAGTGGCTTGGAATGTTATTTCGATGGGTCATTTACACACATGTCTGCTCCAGTTATTAACTGGAGTGGTAGACGTTTTTCCCTCTTGACCTGTTTTATTTTAGAGAATCTTTTGAATAAGGTCAAGTTTGGGCATATATTATGGTTTTCTCAATTATTTCGGACATGAGTTCCTATATTGCGTTACAATCCTGAATCCGAGGGTCTCTCTATGCAGGGATCTTGGGACCCTCGGTTATTGGAAATCGCATATTCAATGATGTCTCATTGTTTACGATTATATCATCAAAATTTTTTTCCATTCATGTATTTATAAATGCACATCAGAGTTTATCAGAAGAGAAGTAACACTTCTTTTGTCATTATTTTTCAATAGAAGGGACGTTTATGTTCATTCTATTGTTAAATAAGTCAGCTATTCGTACTGCTTAGGTTATTTATCTTCCAATTAGCAGTCAATGCTTAAGATTTCAGCGCATAAGTAAGCGCTGGCTATATCTTGCCCTTATTCTAACTGTTTGGCTATTACATGATCTTATGTGGGATCTCTTCAGGATAGTTAAGTTTTCGGCGCATGGGAATAATAGTTTCCATTATTTGTGTCGCTAGTATAAGGCTTTTGAGCGCATACATTGACGCTCAGCCGTTTTTATGGGAATGAATGATAGGATATGTGTATCCTTCAATTCGTTTGTTTCTATTGATTTCATTGAGGTTATGGGGTCTGCTATTGAGCATTCGCCAGAAGCTTCCCCATTAGAGGGTTTTCTTCTTTAAGGGAAGTTTTATTCTTCATGTCATTCTCTACTCTCAGTGGCATTACGGAGTATTTCAGATGTGAAAGAGCTTTATGGTCACTATATTATTGCTGTCCGCACCAGCAATGATTAAGTAATATGGGTGAGGAGGTTTCGACATATATTCTAATTCCCCCCCCCCCCCCCCCCCCCCCCACACACACACACACACACTCACACTGTCGCGTGTATATTTTTTAACACATACATACTTTGCATCTGGGTCGTGTTGGATGGCACCATCATAGGCATATATGCAGTTCTGTTGCATTTGTTTCCGGCATTTATTTTCTGATTTTTGAGTAGGTTTATCATACCTACCTCCATTTCTAGATCCTGGTCTCTATTTTGTTGGTTCTCAAATCGCATATTCTCATGTGTTTATAGTTGTAGATACCAAATAGTACACGTTGGAGAGTGTTTTTTACCGGATTTAATATTACAGAGGCCTCCTGTGAATGATCTTGACACATGTTTTCTCTGCAGAGATTGTTCATCTTATCCCGCTTTTATATGTATATGTTATATTTGATTTCTCACTGATTTCGTCGTACCTATATATGGCATCTGTGGTGCATATTTTGTAGCGGATAATGTTTACTAAAATCATCACTATAGCCTTGGCTTGTGAAGTGCCTGATCGATATTTATTTATATCGTTTCCGGGTTCTGCTTATTGCTTCCAGAGCTCTCCCCTCTTTCTTTTGAAGTTATGTTCAAAAAAAGGTGGGGGGGGGGGGGTCATTTTGTCCACTTCTCTGCCTTATGGGGAATGTAACTATTGAGGAAGCTGTCTTGTCCGTACTATGTTCGGCTATCAGCTGCAGTATTATTGTGTGGCGTAGGTTTATGGGAAATTTTCTCTCATTCTCAGCATGCCATAATAATTTTTAGGGCCTAGTCCATACTAGTCTCAGAAATGGTGTATTTGTTACATCCTAATTAACATTATTTTATGCTTAGATGTAGGATTTACATAATTGGAATCCATATTAGGATATGTCTCTTCTATTATGGTATTAAGAGACATACATGTAAATTCTAATTTCTTCATCATGGATTGAAGGATTTGATCTATGTTGATCAAACTATTTCGGAAGTTCTAGGCCCTCCGCCTTTTTACGATTCAGCTAAGTCTGGGTCATTGGTTACAGTATAAAAATATGAAAAAATTTATAGTAATTTATATATTTTTTATACTTACCAATGACCCAGACGGGAATGGCCCTCCCATGAGTGGGCAGTACTGGGCACTCATACCTCCCCGCTGAATTATTATAATCTTTTTTTCTACAAAGAATGATTTATTGGCGCCAGACTTTCTGACGTCTGCGCATGCGAGGAGGATAAAATGTATGGAGGGCTAGATAGGACTTCTAATTTTCGGCTCTGCATGCAAATTTGGGGGATTGGGGGGCAAAATTTGTGTTTGGCTCTAGATATTTTGGGGTTAGCACCAGCTAAGTCTGGGTCATTGGTAAGTATAAAAAATATATAAATTACTATAAATTTTTTCATTTTGTGTTTTTGAGACAAAAAATTATAAAAAAAAAAATATTTGAAATGCGATTTTTATAAACAACCCTGACCAAAGTTAAAAGATATTGGTTGTGGGCACAAATGTGTTGGATGTAAATTTAATCCTTAGGAGCCTAATTCTGACTTTAATCACATTTTTCTACAGCAAAACACGTGCCCCAACATGCAGTTTTGGGGCAATCTTGCAAGTTACATTCAAAGTTTCATGATAGTTGTTTCTAAGCAAGTCTTGACTGCCTACATGCTGCAAAGTCAAAGGATGTGGATGGTCGAAGTAAAGCAAAAATGTGTAAAAAATCTCCAGGACTTTAAGGGTTAAAGGAAACAAATGCACATAGAATTTGGAAAGAAATGCAATGACAGACTTTCACATGCATGAATATGCTGTTATTTAATAACAATGCAAATATTTCTGTAAAATCTCAGGTTCTTGACCAAGTTGGAAAGTAAAAAAATGATATTTGATAACATTTTATCATCATTTCTGCATAATAATACAGTGGAGCCCACTTAATTGGATATCTCTTAATTGAATAACCCTGTTAATTGAATATAATTTACCAACACAAAACCCTTTATCATACCACCAGTACAAATTTGACCTGTTAATTGAATATAGGTTATAGAGTAACTCCTGTTAATTAAATAAGAAATCTTGTAGCCTGTCAAGAAATTACCCTCAGACTCTCCCCAGTTTTCCTTTGTTTTGAGATCTATTTGGCCTCAGTACATCCAATGCAGGCATTTAATCTATTATATCTCGTTTGACAGAGCTCATGGATCTCTGTCAAACAAGATATAATAGAATAAATGCTAAGTTTATCGATAGAATGCAGGAAAATGACACAATCCCTGTTAATTGAATACTCATGTTAATTGAATAATTTTCATTGGCTAAGTGGCTATTCATTTAACAGGGTTCCACTGTATTTACTTTTATATGGAGAGATTTGCAAGATTACAACAAGCTGATGTAGTATAGTCTATCTTTTTTCAGGTGACCAGGCAACAATAGCAATTCTTTTTGCTTGCGATCGCACAAAAGAACCCGGCAAATTCACATCAGTCAGAGACCTTGGAACCAACAATCTCATATTTGAATTTGTAACTGCAGCAGCCTGTCGTCCACAGAAAATTGAATGTTCTGCTGTAGATAAAGAAGGGGAGGAATACAGCCTGAAACCACTTGCAGATAAAAATAGAGCATGGGAAGTTGTGGATCCAAAACGACGTGATCTTAAATATTTCATAAGTGTATGCAATCCTTTACCTCCGTCTACTGAGGCATCATGTATAGGTGTGTTACGTTACTATTATCACCCTTTAAGTCTTGAACCCTTTACCCAACGAATCGGCTACATCCGCCACGTAATATGCAAATTCAGCAGCTGAAAAAATATTATTTTTTCCAAAATTTCAACAAAACCATATCATGTGACTCTTTGCAACGAGCTTGATGAGCTTGTTCCAGTGAGGGGTCACATGATATGGTTTGGTTGAAATTTTTGGAAAATTTGAAAATTTTTTAAAATTGATATTTAAAATAATACATTTTGGTATCGTCTTTGTTGGGTGATGGGCTTATTCACTTTCATATCAAATCACAATATTTTGAAGAAAGAAGGAAAATGAGAGAAAATAGGGTTAGATGCTGTCTACCCCTGTTTTTATGTTCCCACCTTGAAATGTCTGTCATAATAATTCCAAAAGAGTTTTTGTCACCATGCATGGAGATAATTGGTTGATTTCTGGTATGCTGCATTGCCATGGGCACCTACAAATCGAGTTTGAGTTTGGTACTAGTCAGATGATGTTTTAGTTTAAACAATATTTTATTTCAAATTTCAAATAATTGCATACATAATTATAACGGGCGTGGATTCGACAATAAGCTTAAAGCTTTTACAAGGTCGTTTCCACTCAATAAAACAGAACTTATAAACTCTCGAAATGGCTTTTACAGTATGTTGCAATCCAGATATTAAGTTTTAGTACATTGTGCAGTTGGTAATCATGGTTATGATGTACAGATCATTTTATGCAATGTACTGGTTAAATTAGATATTGTATTAAACAATACAGTAAAGAAAAGAGAAGACTTTCTCCAAACCCAACACGAGCAGGGACAACACTCAACATAGGACTGCCTTAAGTAATAGCCTCAAAATGCTGTGTTTGCTCCCTGTTTACACCGAGCTATATGAGTGGCAGATAGCAATGTTTAATAGTTCAAGGTGGAAGTTGGCTGATCAGATTGAAATAGGCTGGTAGCCGTCACCACCCTCGTATTGGGCCCGAAGTCAAGGTAGAAGTTCATAGGATGGTACTACAGAAGAGTGGATGTGAGTTGATAGAAGATTTGGGAATGGCTATTCAGTGAGAGAAGAAGTATGGGAAAACCTTCCGGATCGTAATTAGATTATTTGCAACTAGAGACGAGAAGGGTTCTTTAGCAATGGCAATATAAATGTTCTAGTTCATCAGTGATTGCAGTTTCAGCAGATGATGTTTTGCAGAGTTATTGATTGTGAACATAGTTTATGACATTCTGTCATTAAAAAATAACAGTATTTTTATACTGTATACCAATGGCCCAGACTAGCTGGTGCTAACTCAAAAATATCTAGGGCCAAACACAAATTTTGCCCCCAATCCCCCAAATTTGCATGCAAAACCAAAAATTAGAAGTCCTATCTGGTCCTCCATACATTTACTCTCCACGCATGCACAGATGCCAGGAATTCACCGAAACTGGCCAATGGTTATTAGCTCAACTTTGGCGAAGCCAAATTTGAGCTTATGCCATGGCCAGTTGTCCGTCGTCCGTCTGGCCATCTGTCTGTCTGTCTGTCTGTCCATTTGTCTGTCAATAATTCAATACGGCTCGGGCTAGAGGCTGTATTTATGAACCGATCTTTACGAAACTTCTTGGGTACCTTTGTTATGACGGTGGGACGAGAACGAGTGTTTTGGGGTCTGATCCGAAATTCAAGTTGGCCGCCAGCCGCCATTTTGTACCGACGATGCAGAATCTGTTTTTTTGTACAGAACTTCCATATGAAAGCGCTGATTTGAATAATTTTTTGTATGAATGTTTAGTACCATGGGATACATCACATATAATACAGGTTTTTTTCTCGTATGTAAATTATGCAAATTAGACTAACTTTGATGTATTTAGTGTTACTTTCAGCACTGTAAGTGCAAATGCCAATACGGCTCGGGCTAGAGGCCGTATTTATATACCGATCTTTACGAAACTTCTTGGATCCCTTTGGTATCACCGTGGGACGAGAACGAGTGTTTTTGGGTGCGGTCCAAAATTCAAGATGGCCGATGGCAGCCATTTTGTACAAAATTAGGTGCAATCAGATTTTTGCACAAAACTTCCATATGAAAGTGCTGACTTGAATATTTTTTTGTGTGAATGTTTAGTACCATGGGATACATCACATATAATACGGGTTTTTTTCTCGTGCAGAAATTATGCAAATTAGATGAACTTTGATTTTTTCAGTGCTACTTACACACAGTAAGTGCACATGTCAATACGGCTCAGGCTAGAGGCTGTATTTATCAACCGATCTTCATGAAACTTCTTGGGTACCTCTGTTATCACCTTGGGATGAGAACGAGTGTTTCTGAGTGCGGTCCAAAATTCAAGATGACTGCCACTGGCCATTTCTTACCGAAATTAGGTCTAATCAGTTTTTTGTACACAACTTCTATACGGCTCAGGCTAGAGGCCGTATTTATGAACTGATCTTTATGAAACGTCTTGGGTACCTTTGTTATCACCGTGGGATGAGAACGAGTGTTTTTGGGTGTGGTCCAAAATTCAAGATGGCCACCAGCAACCATTGTGTACCAAAATTAGTGCAGTCAGTCTTTTGTACAGAACTTCTGTATGAAAGTTCTGATTTGAATAAATTTTTGTATGAATGTTTAGTAAAATGGAATACATCACATGTAGTACAGGGTTTTTTTTCGTGCAGAAATTATGCAAATTAGATGAATTTTGATTTATTTAGTGCTACTTATACACTGTAAGTGCACATGTCAATACGGCTCGGGCTAGAGGCTGTATTTATCAACCGATCTTCACGAAACTTCTTGGGTACCTTTGTTATCACCTTGGGACGAGAACAAGTGTTTCTGAGTGCGGTCCAAAATTCAAGATGGCTGCCAGTGGCCATTTTGTACCAAAATTAGGTCCAATCAGTTTTTTGTCACAACTTCTATACAGCTCGTATTTATGAACTGATCTTCACGAAACTTCTTGGGTTCCTTTGTTTTCATCTTGGGACAGGAATTAGTGTGTTTTGGGGTGCCTTTGTAATCACTGTGCTATGAGAACAAATATTTTGGGGTTCAGTCAGACCCACTCTGGGACTCAAAGATTTCTTTTCTAGTTTAGCATCTGACTGTCACCCACCTTTACAATACTTTACCTATACATTTGTTACAGGCTACAGCCAGTATTTATGTACAGACCGTTACAATACTTTATATGTACATTTGTTATCAGGTCATTACCTAGATGTTTGTCCTTGCTGTGTCACATACTATACATGTACATGTCTTGACAAGTTGAGCTACAGTGTCATTGACACTTTCATTTTGGTGGATCCAAGGACACAGCTGGATGAAGGAAGGAAGAAACTGGTTTGAAACGTTCAGGGTTGTATTTTTATAATATTTATAAAAATTAGTTCATGTTCCCCAATTTCGGGACATGGGCCTGACGTCATCATTGATTGATAATGATTTGTCCACTGTTTGTTTAGTATTCCTTCCCTACCTCCCGTTTGGGCGTCTTGGTCATGCATCATACATCCGATGTATCGTTTCTTCTTCTGATGAAGATCTTGCTTTACATAGGATAGTTTTTTTCTGTTACTGACTTTGGGCCATGTTGCCTGGGGTCTTGTTTCCGGTTTTTGTTTGAAGTTGTTTACATTGACAATACTCTAGGTAGTTTCCTATTATTTATAGAAACGACGGTTGTTAGTAACATAAAATATTCCGGTAGTGTGGCAGTTAATTTTATGACATATTATTATAATTTTGTCCACACTTGGGCTCTTTTGGGCTCATCGTTCCCTTTGGGAACTTGGTCTCTTATATAAGAAAAATTTTTTCCAAAAAATCTTTTATTTTTTGAAGGAATTTTTCGTTTGGATGTATTTATTTCATTGATTATTTTAATGTTATCTTATATTTATGTAGATTTGGTGGTAGTACAATTGACCTATATTTGATCTTAGGTAATAGTATTTCTCTTATAGCAGGGCAAATAAGGGCAAATAAGAGGAAGCCTTTCCTCTATTTACATGGTCGTTGTCTTGCTTATAGTCGATGTACTACCACTAATTCTTGCACCATGTATCAGATTTTGACAATGTTGGTGTCTGGTGTCATGGTTTGTTGTTGGACGAGTGGACACTAGCAGTCCTCTCACGGCGAGGGGACACTGCTGGTCCTCTCTCCAAAATGTCACTATAGTTTTTAGCTCACCTGACTTTCAGTCAGGAGAGCTATAGTGATCACTCACCGTCCGTCCGTCGTTGTCCGTCATCCGTGAACATGGTGTTTGCATCTTCTCCTCCCAAACTGCTGAACCAATTTAATTGATATTTGAGATAATAGTTTGTTATGACATGGCAATTTGATTTTGTTCAAATCAGGTTGCCTCTCCCCTTGGTAGGGCCGCACCCAAAAGGTGTGCCGAAATCTTAAAAAACCTTCTTCTCATGAACCAGCAGTAGCAGAGACTTGATATTTGGTGTGCAGCTTCCTTTAGAGGTGTAGACTCAGATTTGTTCAAGAGAAGTTTGATGGGCTATATTTGGCGTCCTTATGGGAGTGGCAAAATTTTTGGCCCCGCCCAAAATTTCTATTTTCCGAACCGAGAGGCTGATTTGAACCAAATTTTATGTGAGGGCTTATTGGGTCATAAATACCTGATTTATGCCGAATTTTTTTTTCCTGTAGCCCCATGGGAACCGCAGGAGCTAAAAATAGAAAAAAATTAAAACGCCCATATCTCCAAAACTGCACGGCACCAAGAATTTTTATTTGGTGTGAAGCTTCCTTAGGACCAACAGAAAGAATTGGTAAAAAAAAATTGCCATCGGTTTTATCATAGGGTACAGTTTCAGGACTTTGAAAATGTGCTGAGTCAGCACTTTTTAACACTGTAGACAATGGGAAAAACATTAAAAAAATCTTCTTCTCCAGATCCAGCAGGCAGAATCTTTTGATATTTGGTATGCAACATTGTAGGGTGGATCTGATTCAAGTTTGTTCAAATTGGCCCCCTGGGTTCATATTTGGGCTTCGTATAGAAGCCCGATTTCGAACTTAGTGCATTTCAGACAAATTTCTTAAAAAATCTTCTTCTCCAGATCCAGCAGGTAGAATCTTTTGATATTTGGTATGCAACATTGTGGGGTGGATCTGATTCAAGTTTGTTCAAATTGGCCCCCTGGGTTTATATTTGGGCTCAGTATAGGAGCCCAAATTTGAACTTAGTGCATTTCAGGCAAATTTCTTTGAAAATCTTTGTCTCCAGATCCAGCAGGCAGAATCTTTTAATATTTGGTATGCAATATTGTGGGGTGGATCTGATTCAAGTTTGTTCAAATCGGCCCCTTGGGTTTATATTTGGGCTCAGTATAGGAGCCCAAATTTGAACTTAGTGCATTTCAGGCAAATTTCTTTGAAAATCTTCTTCTCAAGATCCAGCAGGCAGAATCTTTTAATATTTGGTATGCAACATTGTGGGGTGGATCTGATTCAAGTTTGTTCAAATCGGCTCCCTAGATTCATATTTGGGCTCACTATAGAAGCTTGAATTCAAACTTAGTGCATTTCAGGCAAATTTCTTAAAAAATCTTCTTCTCCAGATACAGCAGGCAGAATCTTTTGATATTTGGTATGCAACATTGTGGGGTAGATCTGATTCAAGTTTGTTCAAATCGGCCACCTGGATTCATACTTAGGGTCACTATAGAAGCCCGAATTCGAACTTAGTGCATTTCAGGCAAATTTCTTAAAAAATCTTCTTCTCCAGATCCAGCAGGCGGAATCTTTTGATATTTAGTATGCAACATTGTGGGGTGGATCTGATTCAAGTTTGTTCAAATCGGCCCCCTGGGTTTATATTTGGGCTCAGTATAGGAGCCCAAATTTGAACTTAGTGCATTTCAGGCAAATTTCTTTGAAAATCTTCTTCTCAAGATCCAGCAGGCAGAATCTTTTGATATTGGGTATGCACCAGGGGGGTGAGATTCAATTTTGTTCAAGCCAAGTCCCTGGGTTCATATTTGGGCTCACTGTGGGAGCCTGAATTATAACTTAGTTCAAAATGAGGAATTTTCATTAAAAATCTTCTTTAGATCCAGCAGTCGGGATGTTTTGATATTTGGTATGCAGCGTCCTTAGGGGGGTGAGATTCAAATTTGTTCAAGCCATGTCCCTAGGTCCATATTTGGGCTCACTGTGGGAGCTTGATGTAACTTAGTTCGAAATGAGGAATTTTCTTAAAAAATCTTCTTCTTCAGATCCAGCAGTCGGAATGTTTTGATATGTGGTGTGTAGCATCCTTGGGTGGGGGGGGGGGGGGGGGGGGGGGGGATTCAGGTGTGTTAAAGCCAAGACCATGGATCCATATTTGGGCCAAATTATAACTTAGTCAATACAAGGAATTTTTCATTAAAAATCTTCTTCTTCAGATTCAGCAGTTGGAATGTTTTGATATTTGGCATGGAGCAACCTTAGGGGGATGAGATTCAAGTTTGTTCAAGCCAAGTCCCTTGGTTCATATTTGGGCTCACTATGGGAGCCCGAATGACAACTTAGTTCAAAATGAGGAATTTTCTTTAAAAATCTTCTTCTTCAGATCGAGCAGATGAATGCTTTTGATATTTTTTATGCAGCATCCTTAGGGGGGTAAGATTCAAGTTTGTTCAAGCCATGTCCCTAGGTCCATATTTAGGCTGCTTGTGAGAGCTTGAATTGTAACTTGGTTCAGAATGAGGAATTTTCTTTAAAAATCTTCTTCTTCAGATCCAGCAGTCAGAATGTTTTGATATTTGGTGTGCAGCATCCTTAGGGGTGTGAGATTCAGGTTTGTTAAAGCCAAGTCCCTGGGTTCATATATGGGCTCCCTGTGGGAGCCCGAATTTTAACTTAGTTCAATATGAGGAATATTCTTTAAGAATCTTTTTTTAGATCCACTGGTCAGAATCTTTGGATATTTGGTATAAGCTTTTCTTAGGAGGAGCAGATGCAACTTGTTGAAATCAATTCTCTGGGTTGATATTTAGGCTACCATGTCAGGTGAGCGCCCTCCGGCCCCCTGGGGCCTCTTGTTTAGTTTCTATTTACAGAGGAACAAGAACATGGTGTGGTTTCGTGATGCCATCAGAGAGTGTGCTTCCGTCATCACATTATACTATTAGAGCTAGTGGAAAAGTGCTCCATGATATAAGACAAGGGCCTAGACCTTAGAATATAGGGTTTACGTCCTTGTCTCCAGCTAGCTCAACCAGCAGATCTATCACGTAGAATATGGGCGGTGTGATGCTGGGTGTGTCCATAGCGGTTGAGAAGAGGAACAAGGGTGTAGCGAGCACTATAAAAATCCGAACATACTTACCCTGCGACAACGGAAAGGAGGAAGCAGACAAGTTCTGAGGTATGCTCATCCAGGTCTACCATGATCACGAGCAAGAGAGAGGCCCCTCTCTCTTATAACAACATCTGGGGTCAGTTGCAGCTTACGTCCATGCCTTCCTGTCCGGGATGCTCCTTCTAATAGGCTACCTGGGTTGGCTAGTCTTATAGCTTCCTCTACTTTCGAAAAGCACACACGACTGCACAAGTCCTTTGTCGCCAGCTAGCTCGACCGGTGAAGTGGTTACTCAGGCCTCTGAGAACTGTGACGCCGGTGGTGTCCGCTCCTGGCTAGGAGATGAAATAGGGTGGAGCGAGCACTATAATATACAACCATGTTCATCCAACGACAACGGAAGTCGGCAAGTTCCGAGGTAAGCTTGTCCAGGTCTGCCAGGACTGAGAGCAAGAGAGAGGTCTCTCTCTTACAGCATCATCCGGGGACAGATGTTGGTAGGAACTTGCGTCAGTCGAAGTTTACGTCCATGCCTCCTGTCCAGGATGTCTAATAGGCAGCCGGGGTCGGCTAGCCTTACGGCTTCCTCTACATAACGGCTAAAGTGCTCTTTCATATTGCACAGGGCTATATACCACGATGAGTGGTTTCAGTTCCCTGTTGCCGGTGAAGTGGTTAATATGGAATATGAGGACCGTGGCACCAGATGTGTCGCATGTACATTGTATTCAGAGCTAGCGGCAAAAGTGCTCAATGATATAAGACAAGTTCCTAGACCTTAGAATATAGGGTTTACGACCTTGTCTCCAGCTAGCTCAACCGGCGGATCGTTATTCAGAATATGGGTAGTGTGACGCCGGCTGTAGCGAGCACTATAAATCCAATCATGCTCACCCTGCGACTATGGCAAGGAAGAAGCCAGCAAGTTCTGAGGTATGCTCAGCTGGGTCTCACAGAACCGCAAGCAAGAGGGAGACCCCTCTCTCTCTTTTAACAACATCTGGGGCCGGGTGTTGGTAGGAACTTGCGTCAGTCGGAGCTTACGTACATACCTATTGTCCAAAACGCTCAGTTTAATTCTCAACCGGGGACGGCTACAGTTTGGCTTCTTCAGCATCTACTGAGCACTTACGAACACACCTTGGCTAACTGACTTAGGATATCTAGTCTGCATCGTCAAGAGGTCCACTTTTTGTTAAGAAAGTCGCACCATCTAGTAGCCAAGGAGATGAGGCTTCATTCATCGGGACGTCTGCAGTTAAGAGCCATCTCGGACACACTGTCCCAGGAGCAGCCGGCGGATAAGCAATACATGACTGCTGCTCCTCAGGCTTCTGTAACGGACTTGCTGTCGCAGATTGCGCAGCTCAGCTCATCGCAGTATTCCTGCTAATGCAGAAGCATTCAACTTCAATCTCAAAACTTGAGCTGTTGAATAGTGCTTGATCGGTCCAGTCATCTGCCTGTTCAGATGCCGGTGACCGTGATTCTAAAACCGATTTAGATGAATGATGAAAGGGATATGGAGGAGGATAACCTTCCCTTTCAGAACAACTCATGGATGATATGGATACTATCCATGATCGTTTCCATGAACTTGTTCCAGTGAATCACAATGCTGCAAGTAATTGTGAGAAACCGCTAGCATTTTTAGACGCTGACTTCATCCGGACAAAGAGCAGGATAATAAGATCTCTTTTCCAGTTAAGTCTACACGGGTGTCACAGGTCTTCGATTATGTAGACGACGCCATGTTTAACTTACTGTGGGAAGAAGTAATACGGTTTCTTATCATCATCTTCTGTATTTTTAACCGTTTTTTGATCACATACATTTAAAAAACAACCAGGGAAGATGTGTTGAGAGTTTCTCTGTGTTGAATGAGCAGGCTAAGATCTCAGTTGTAGCCTTACCTTCATCATTTCGCTGTCCGCTTGGGCACAATTGAGAAGATAATTTCTTATTCAGAGCGAATTTAGACTCACGGTCTTATGTACTTCACTCTTAAGTACTGTGACGCAACGTCTATATGGAAAGGAATTTTGTGGATGTTTGTACCTTTCTTTCCAGGCCTATTTAACATATATATCTCTGTCTTAACAGATGTTAAGTGGGAGCTATTCTGATGTGACGAAGCCTTGCGTCGGCATCTTTAACATTTGACTAGGTGGAAACCTTGCTACAGGTCGCTTTAGTTTTCCAGACACTAAGTCTTTGAGGGTAAACTTTCAATAATGTAGGATTAAGCTACAAGAAAGCATCAATACTCTGCTCTTTAAGTTGGGGGTCTAATCGATCAACACCAGCAGAAAGAGTAGGAGAGGTTGTCCTAGACTCAGACCGTCTATAAGGACTCATAGCAAAGGTATAGGTATCCCTCCTATATATTACTTTAGGGATTGTCTATACAGCCACTTGGATAGGGGGTTTAGATCTGTTTGAGTTTACTGATCAAACACCCCTGAGCCGGTTACTCTAGGCTCTTAAATAGCTCGGTCCGTCTGATTTTGACTGGAACTGGATAATTAGGTTATTTATGATAATCTTTCAGTCAAAAAGCGAGCGTTCGTATGATCGACAATGCGGCGAGTCCAGTTCTTTAGATCACTTGAATAATGAACTAGGTAATGTCTCATGGGATGAATGATAGGATACATGTATGCTACAATTCATTTTCAACAAGCTGGTTCGTCTGTTGCTTCACAGAGCGAATTAGCCAGTTGTTTGGCTCGCTTTTATCTTTTATCAGATGCATTAACAGTGGAGGATTTTATGCGTCTGATGGAGTTGTATGGAGCGGCTTTGAATGTTACTTCAATGGGTCACTTACGCACACATCTCTTATTATTCTTAACTGGAGTGGTAGACGTTTTTTGCTCCAGACCTGTTTTGTTTTAGCAAATCTTTTAACATGAGGTCAAGTTTGGGCATGTATTTAACGGTTTTCTCAATTATGACGGACGTGAGTTCATATATTGGGTTACAATCCTGAGTCCAGTGGTCTCTCTATGCAGGGTTCTTGGGACCCTCAGTTCTTCGAGACCACATATTCAGAAATGATGTCTTATTGTTTACGCTACATCATTGAATTTATATTATTATCGATCATGTATTTATAGATGCAGATCAGAGTTTATCAGAAGAGAAGAAAGGCTTCTTTTTGTCATTATTAATTTCAAATAGAATGGACATTTCAGTTCACTCTGTTGCTAGATGGATTCAATTAGCTATTCGTACTGCTTAGGAAAATTTATCTTCCAATCAGCAGTCAGTGCTTAAGATTTCAGCACAAGAAGTAAAAGCGCTGGCAGCATCTGGGGCTTATTCTAACTGTATGGCTTTTACATGATCTTATGTAGGATCGCTTCAGGATAGTTAAGTTTGCGGTGCACAGGAATAATAGTTTCCATCATTTGTGTCGCCAGTATTAGGCATTTGAGCGCATACAATTGACGCTCAGCTGTATTCATGGGAATGAATGATAGGATATGTGTTATTTACCAATATCGTCACTATAGCCTTGGCTTGTGAAGTGGCATTAAGCACCTATTATTATTCATCAATTAATTCCTGAGTGCCTGATCGATATTTATTTATATTGTTTCCTGGTACCGCTTATTGATTCCAGAGCTCTCCCCTCTTTCTTTTGAAGATATGTTCAAAAGAGGGGGGGGGGGTCATTTTCTTCACTTCTCTGGCTTATTGGGTATGTAACTAAGAAGGAAGCTGTTTTGTCCGCACTATATTCGGCGTTCAGCTGTAGTATTATTGTATGGCATAGGTTTATGGGCAATTTTCTCTCATTCTCAAATATGCTATTCTAATTTTAGGACTTAGTCCAGACTAGCCTTAAAAGTTTGTGAACTCGTTACATCCTAATTAGCATGATTTCATTCTCAGATTTAGGATTTACATAATTGGGATCCATATTATGATATGTGTCCTCTATTATGGTATAAAGAGACATACATGTAAATTCTAATTATTCTAATTTTCTTCATCATGGATTGAATGATTTAATCTATGATGATCTGCTATTTTGGAAGTTCTAGGCCCTCCACCTTTTTACGATTCAGCTAAGTCTGGGCCATTGGTTTTCAGTATAAAAATATGAAAAAAATTTAAAGTAATCTATGTATTTTTTATTTTTATACTTACCAATGGCCCAGATGGGAATGGCCCTCCCATGAGTGGGCAGTACTGGGCAATCATACCTCCCCGCTGAATTATTATTATATTATAATCTTTTTTACAAAGAATGATGTTGGCGCCAGTTTCAGTGACTTCCTGGCATCTGTGCATGTGCGAAGCGTAAATGTATGGAGGGCCAGATAGGACTTCTAATTTTTGGTTTTGCATGCAAATTTGGGGGATTGGGGGGCAAAATTTGTGTTTGGCCCTAGATATTTTTTAGTTAGCACCAGCTAAGTCTGGGCCATTGGTAAGTATAAAAAATATATAAATTACTTAAAATTTTAACCTCTCCTCTGGCTTGATAGGTATGTAACTATGAGGGAAGCTGTTTTTGTCCGTAATTATATCCTGCATGCAGCTGGAGTTTTATTGAACTTCCATATGAAAGCGCTGATTTGAATAATTTTTTGTATGAATGTTTTGTACCATGGGATACATCACATATAATACAGGTTTTTTTCTCGTACGTAAATTATGCAAATTAGACTAACTTTGATGTATTTAGTATTACTTTCAGCACTGTCAGTGCAAATGCCAATATGGATCGGGCTAGAGGCCGCATTTATGAACTGATCTTTACGAAACTTTTTGGGTACCTTTGGTATCACCGTGGGACGAGAACGAGTGTTTTTGGGTGCGGTCCGAAATTCAAGATGGCCGCTGGCAGCCATTTTGTTCAAAATTAGGGGCAATCAGATTTTTGCGCAGAACTTCCACATGAAAGCTCTGATTTGAATAATTTTTTGTGTGAATGTTTAGTACCATGGGATACATCACATATAAAATAGTGTTTTTTTCTCGTGCAGAAATTATGCAAATTAGATGAATTTTGATTTTTTCAGTGCTACTTACAGCAAGTACACATGTCAATGCGGCTCGGACTAGAGGCTGTATTTATCAACCGATCTTCACGAAACTTCTTGGGTACCTCTGCTATCACATTGGGATGAGAACGAGTGTTTCTGAGTGCGGTCCGAAATTCAAGATGGCTGCCAGTGGCCATTTTGTACCGAAATTAGGTCTAATCAGTTTTTTGTACACAACTTCTATACGGCTCAGGCTAGAGGCCGTATTTATGAACCGATCTTTACGAAATGTCTTGGGTACCTTTGTTATCACCGTGGGATGAGAACGGGTGTTTTTGGGTGTGGTCCAAAATTCAGCATGGCCACCAGCAGCCATTTTGTACCAAAATTAGTGCAATCAGTCTTTTGTACAGAACTTCTGTATGAAAGTTCTGATTTGAATAAATGTTTTTGTATGAATGTTTAGTAAAATGGAATACATCACATACAGTACAGGTTTTTTTCTCGTGCAGAAATTATGCAAATTAGATGAATTTTGATTTATTTAGTGCTTCTTATACACTGTAAGTGCACATGTCAATACTACTCGGGCTAGAGGCTGTATTTATCAACCGATCTTCACGAAACTTCTTGGGTACCTTTGTTATCACCTTGGGACGAGAACGAGTTTTTCTGAGTGCGGTCCAAAATTCAAGATGGCTGCCAGTGGCCATTTTGTACCGAAATTAGGTCCAATCAGTTTTTTGTCACAACTTCTATACAGCTCGTATTTATGAACTGATCTTCACGAAACTTCTTTGGTACCTTTGTTTTCACCTTGGGACAGGAATGAGTGTGTTTTGGGGTGCCTTTGTTATCACTATGCTATTAGAACAAATATTTTGGGGTTCAGTCAGACCCAATCTGGGACTCAAAGATTTCTTTTCTAGTTTAGCACCTGACTGTCACCCACCTTTACAATACTTTACCTATACATTTGTTACAGGCTATGGTCAGTATTTATGTACAGGCCGTTACAATACTTTATATGTACCTTTGTTATCAGATCATTACCTAGATGTTTGTCATTGCTGTGTCACATACTATACATGTACATGTCTTGACAAGTTGAGCTACAGTGTCATTGACACTTTCATTATACTTACCAATGGCCCAGAGGGAGATGGCCCTCCCATGAATGGGCACTCATACCTCCCCGCGGAAATTTTATGTAGTACTCTCTTCTACAAAGAATGATGTTGGCGCAAATTCCTGTCACTTCCTGACGTCTGCGCATGCACGAAGAGTAAATGTATGGAGGGCCAGATAGGACTTTTCATTTTTGGTTTTGCAAGCAAATTTGGGGGATTGTGGGGGGTTCAAAATTTGTGTTTGGCCCTTAATAACTTTGAGTTAAGCACCAGCTAGTCTGGGCCATTGGTAAGTATAAAAATATACAAATTACTTTAAATTTATAATTTTTTAGCTATTCATAATTTTCTTTTCACAAATATCGTCATCTTGTCATGTTAGGCAGTGGTTAACCCGTTCCCCAATGCAGACTATCAAAATTCATTATTTTAAATATTATTTTTTCAAATTTTTCAAAATATTTCAACAAAACCATATCATGTGACCCCTCATTGGAAAGTGCTCATCGAGCTCATTCCAATGAGGGGTCAAATAATATAGTTTTGTTGTAATTTTCAGAAAAATAGTATTTTTTCAACTGCTGAATTTGCATTTTACACGGGCAAAATGTGACCAATTCATTAGGTAAAGGGTTAAGTACTCTGGTTTCTCATGGCCAGAGGTTCCTCAATCAATGAACAGATCATCTAATGGCAGTGTATCATGTCAGTAGAATTTCTGTACAGTATGTTATTCATGCTTTGTTCAGGTTCTCTTGGCTTTTAACCTTTGATCAAACATAACTACCGGTAGCAGACGACACTTGCAAAACAATTCTTGATAATGGTAACTAAAAGTTTCTTTTTTAGTCCTCAAAAGATAGCATATAACCTTCCAATGAAATGATTCTGATCCAATGAGTGGTCATAAGCTATGTCTTGAAGGCAAAAATTGAAAAAATAATTATATTTGAATGGCAAATGTTGTGAATAGTGTGAATAGCACTGCCAGATATGACTTATTATGCTAGGTAAAGGATAAACCCTAAAAAAAAAAAAAAGAGTCCAAAAATAATCTACCCCTTAACCAGTTATGGGTTAAAAATACTTTTCATGGCCATTGAGAGCTTAAAATCCTTGAAAAGCAATCGGCTGATCAAAACATTCAATATTTTGTTTATCATACCTTCAAAGAGTATTGTGAGGTGAAAAATGCAAGCTTAACAGGACAAAATGCGGTGGCATTGCGGTAACCGGTTCTTGTCAGATCACCGAAGTTAAGCAACATCGAGCCCGGTTAGTCCTTTGATGGGTGACTGCCTGAGCGATCAATTCGGACTCCCGAATTGTGTCCTTGGGGCAAGGCACTTAACCAGTCCACATGGGGCACAATGATTCCGTGTACTAAGGTGTACTGCACGTCGTTGGTGCGCATGTCTTCAACCAATCTAACCCTGCCTGTACTACAGTGCAGAGTTACGATGTTGGGGAGCAGGCAGCTGCTCGTCATTGCTCGGTGGTTCTCTCTGGGTACTCTGGCTTCCTCTACCTGTAAAACTGTCACCGACATGATATGACCTTGGCTGTTAAAGTGTTGTTAAATCATAATAAATAAATAAATAAATAAATAAATAAATAAATAAATAAATAACAGGACAAAATGGTTTCAAACCCTTTTTGTTCATCATTATTAATATTAACCCTTTACGTAAAATAATAAGCAACATCCACTCCTATTCCTGAAAGTCTGCATTCAAATTTTATTATATTTTCAATTTTTGCCTCCATAACATAATTTATGCCCACTCATTAAAACCAGCTCCTTGAGGTCATTCCATTGAGGGATGATGGTCATTAGGTTTGTTTTTTCGGCAAAAACTGAAATCTTTTTAGATATACAAGAAATTAGTTTACAAGTATGATAAACTCGAACCCACTTAATTATCTATCTCTTAACTAAGCCATATTAATTGCATATAATTTCCACATACAGAAGCATTTACCATACCTTCTGTACACATTTGACCTGTAAATGGAATATGTGTATAAATGTTCAGTTTGTTTGTGGAATACAGGAAAGTGACCAAATCCCTATTAATTCCTTGCTTACTGCTGAAGGATATTCCTTGTTAGGACAGTAAATCACTTGCCATTAAAATAAGTAAAATTTTAGCACATCTACCCAAATTTTCACCTACAAATTGTACCGACTTTTTGACCAGCAACTTCCTGAGTCAAACTTTTATGAATTTTTCTTCAAATCAAGTCATGGCTGCTTCAGAGCAAATATTTAAAAAATGCTCAGCAGGTTAAGAGTTAATTGAGTACTCCTGTTAATTGCATAATTTTCACTGGCAGTGTGACTATTCAATTAACAGTATACCACTGTATTAAGGAATGGGTTAAGTCAGTGGGTCACTGCTGCTGACTTTTCTTTATACTAAACTGTGATCCCAGATTTAGTCAGTAGTCAAAAGATCAACTTACCCACCAGAACCAGATATTCCAATGCGAGGTGTCCCTGGCTGCCGAAAGTGTTGTTAAACCTCAATAAATAAATAAATATAAATAGAACTAGATACATGAAAATTTACCCAAATCAGACCATTGAACTTTTGACCATCAACCTTTACTGTTCTGCAGATACAGTTACGCAAAAAAAAACAACAACAAGGTATTAATTGAAATTGTAATGCATCAATTAAATTTGACCTTGTTCTTTCTGAACCTGTAATTTGATTGGCTGACAGCTCTGTGCTCTAATCAGATTGTCTCTGTGCTCTAATCTCTGGTAAATTCACTCTAACCATGCTCTAATTGCCAGAAGCGGGTCAATTAGAACATGTCTGTATCCATGCTGCACATGAGCAATGGTGCTAAACTGCTCCTATCACAGATCGAACACACCCTGAAGTTGTTTTCTATGGCAATGGTTGTTAGCGTCCATACTTTGAATTTCACCTTGTAAATTCAATTATTGGAAATAGACTGAGATCGAAAATGACATTTTTTTTTATTGTTTTTCTTCAAATAGAATGGGTTTGGAGAATTTTTTCAGTTCTGACAACGACAGGGATTACAATGGAGATAAACATCTCTTGTTGAGTTAGACATTTCGGGAATTTGATTATGGAAAACTATTTGTTAACGAGCCCCTTCGGGGCTCGTTAACAAATGGTTTTCCATAGTCAAATTCTCAAATGTCTAACTCAACAAGAGATGTTTATCTCCTAAATAGAATATGTTCTCATTTTTATACCCCCCGCAAACAAATGTGTCCTAGAAAAATTTCCTTCAATAGAAATGAGGGGGAGGAAAACAAAACAAAACATGATTTTTTAACATATTTTATTTGACAAATTCATGAGGTGTATACAACATTAATTTGGCATTTTTAACAAATAGCTTTATTTTAACTTTGATAATCTTTCTAAAGAGGTCCCAATCAATTTTTGAGAGGTTCCTCTGTTCACAGGAGGATACCTTTTGGGACCTTTACTTGTTGGTAAATCTTGTTTTTTCTTTTGTAGGAGAAGCCATTGGTGGTTGTCAAACATCGAGTAACAGAGCAAAGTCATATAACATGGGTTTTATACAGTCAATGCCAGTGGCAGTAAAAAATGCTGTTACCTTACATTATAGGAATGGAGATTTGTGTCACAAGGGAAAATCACACCAGTCTCACAGAAGTATGACAATCAACTTCATATGTTCACCGCAAGAGGTAAAGTTTTGGTTTAAATCTCAGGGAATGAGATGAGAGGGTAACATTGAACCAGTTTTATATACACACACTCTCACACAGATTTATGTTTGTTACCACCATTGGTTCCAAGCACAGATGGACTGAGAACACCAGAGCATGGTGGTGCTGTGTACTGAGGCATATACACAATGACAGTATGCTTGCCTTCAACCACAGCCAAAACTGCTCAGGCTGGGTAAGTAATCTGGCACTTACTCACCATTGCTCGGTGATTCTCTTCAGGTACTCCAGCTTCTCCACCCATAACACTGTATGACATGATAAGCCTCAGACTGTAAAAGGTGTCATAAAACTAGAGATTTGCAATATACTAGAAAACCGAACCAATCTCATGGGGATACCTAAAAACCAAACTGAATCTATCGCTGAATACTGATACCGTCTGCCTTTTCAAATTTTCCTACATTCGCTATTTTTAAGTCCCTGTTGAGGCTTGATAACAGTTAAAAGGTTCATTTCATGAAAGTGACTGTTCTTCCTTTCAGTTCTGTGGGTTTTCAATGCACCATCAGCAACACTGCCTGGCAATGAAGAGTCCAACACCTAAACCACTAGACCATTACACACCATCAAGAATGATGCCAGCCAAATGAAACCATGAAACATGCTGGTTACAGTACAACAAAAGTGCTGTGGTCATCCTTAGGCAAAGACTGGCATGGATCTGTGTGTGTATATTGAAGGACACGGCCATGTTTTTTAAGAATTTGGAATGTTGATTTCTGATCCCCAGCCAGGAATCAAACCATCGGCAACAGCACCTGGCAAGGAGACCCTACCCTGAAGCACTAGACCATTGCACACCATCAAAAACAATGGCTGAAATCTAGCTTATTAGATGATGTTCTCAGGTTTACTTTGTTCGCTTTCCTCATGGTAGTTTCACAAAAGTGTGAAATGCACTGGCTAAAATATGGCAAAAGTGTTGTAGTTGGCATCAGATGAAGACTGGCACAGGCCTGTGTTTGTATATTGAAGGACACAATTATGTTTTTAAAGAATATTTGGAATATTGTTTTCTGTTCCCCAGCCGGAAATTGAACCGCAGGCAATCAAAAGTCCAACACCTGAACCACTAGACCATTGCATACTGTCAGAAATGTTTGTAGGAATCTAGCTTATTAGATGATGTGCTCCTGATTACACACAATAGTGTGAAACATGCTGGCTACAGTATGATGAAAGTACTGTGCTTGGCTTCAGATGAGGACTTGCAGGGGCCTCTGTGTATTGAAGGACCCAGTCATATTTTCATAAATTTGGAATGTTGATTTCTGATCCCCAGCCAGGAATTGAACCATCTGCAGCAACATTGTCTGGCTATCAGTCCAACACCTTCACCACTAGACCATTGCACACCAGCAAAAATGATGGCAGGAATCTAGCTTATTGGATAACGTTCTCATGATTACAATGTGTGTGCATGCGTGCGTGCGTGCGTGCGTGCGTGCGTGCGTGCGTGCGTGCGTGCGTGCGTGCGTGCGTGCGTGCGTGCGTGCGTGTATGTGTGTGAGGTGCATTTGTGAGTGTGTACATGTGCAAATTCCAACATGTGATTTGAGTTGTTCTCCCAAATAGGAACTACCTGTGGCTTCCCTTTCTGCAGCATTTGCAATGCATTATTAGCTCATCTTGACAAAGTCAAGCTGAGCTAATCTCATCGCTCTCCGTACGTCGTCCGTCAGCACCATGTTTTGCTCTTCTCCTCCAAAGCCACTGGGCCAATTCAAGTGAAAGTTTGTGTGAGTGATGGTCCCAAAGGGGCATTTCATTTTTGTTCAACTCAGCATGCCCAGACCCATAGGGAGGGAGTGGGGGAAAATGCTCCAAAATATTTTAAAAATCTTCTTCTCAAGAACCAGTTTGTACAATGACTTGATATTTGCTATGGAGCTTCCATATGAGGTGTAGAATCAAGTTTGTTCAAACGAAGTTCGTGAAGTAATATTTGGCTTTGTAATTAGAGGGGTAAGATTTTTGGCCCCTCCCAAAATTTCTATTTTCTGAACCGATGGTCCGGTATGAACCAAATTTGTTTTGTGGTAGTATTGGGTCATAAGTACTTGACCCATGCAAAAAAAAAATTCCCGCATCCCCATGGGAACCCTGGGAGCTAAAAATAGAAATATTTTCAAACGCCCATATTTCCCAAACCCCACGGAACAGAGAGCTTTTATTTGGTATGAAGTATCCTTATGACCAGTAGAATTGAATGGTAAAAAAAAATTGCCATCGGTTATGTTAGGGTGTTCTGTAATGGGCATCGAAAAAATGCTGAGTCAGCATATTTGCAAAAATTTAAAATTTATCTTTTCTCCAGAACCAATCATCAGAATCTTTTGATATTTGGTATACAGCATTCATAGGGGGGTCAGATAAAAGTTTGTTGAAATAAAGCTCATTGGTTCATATTTGGGCTCTCTACAGGAGCCCGAAGTTTTAACATAGGGTAATATGGGGAATATTCTTTAAAAATCTTCTTCTTCAGAACCACCAGTCAGAATCTTTTAATATTTGGTATACATCATTGTTATGAGGGTCAGATTCTAGATTGTTCAAACCAAGTCCCTAGGTTAATATTTGGGCTTCCTACGGAAGCCTAAATTTTATCTTTGTTCAATATGGAGGGTAATTTAAAAAAATCTTCTTCTTCAGATCCATTAGTCAGAATGCTTTGATATTTTGTATGCAACATCTCTATGGGGGTCAGATTGAAGTTTGTTCAAATCGGATCCCTAGGTATATATTTGGGCTCACTATGGTAACCCAAATGTTTACTCAGTGCAATATGAGGAAATTTCTTTAAAAATCTTCTTCTTCAGATCCACCAGTCGGAATGCTTTTATATTTAGTATACAACATCTCTAGGGGGGGTCAGATTCCAGGTTGTTCAATTCGAGTGCCTAGGTTAATATTTGGGCTCCATATGGGAACATGAAATTTAACTTAGTACAATATGAGAGAATTTCTTCAAAAATCTTCTTCTTCAGATTCACTTGTCAGAATGCTTTCACGTTTGGTATACAACATCTCTAGGGGGGTCAGATTCAAGTTTGTTCAAATCAGATCCATAGGTTAATATTTGGGCTTGCTATGGTAGCCCAAATTTGAACTTAGTGCAATTCGAAGAAATTTCTTTACAATTTCTCTTCTTCAGATCCAACAGTCAGAATGCTTTCATATTCGGTACACAACATCTCTAGGGAAGTCAGATTTAACTGTGTTCAAATCAAGAGCCTGGGTTAATATTTGGGCTCTCTATGGGAGCCGGAATTGGCCATTTTGCTGAAGAATTAAAAATTTTGTATTCAGTACCCTCTAGAGGTACTAAGATTAATCCGCATAGGTTGTATCAAGGAGCTTCATAGGGGCGCTCTACATTTTACTTATGATCAACTGAAGAAAAGGCATGATGCCCAGATTATTTTTGTCACTCCTGAGGGACTCAAGGATTGACAGTGTAGCCTATGGAGATGGCTTGCTTAATGTAGACTCATTCTTGGACTCTGTTTAAATTGTGTTCTGTACAAGATGAGTGCTTCAGGCCCCGTGGGGCCTCTTGTCTATATATTGATGGCATGTCTCAGAAAAGTCCAGTTCCTTAACTGGTAGAGTGCTAAATTATTTTTGGTCATCAAAATTGCAATAATATTTTTTCAGCTGCAGAATTTGCATATTACGCGGGCAGATGTGGCCGATTCTTTGGTTAAAGGGTTAAATAAAAGTTGTGCATTTTGTCTTCAAAAGCACTCAAAAGAGAGAAGTATAAAATATTTTAATACTTTTATACTGTACCAATGACCCAGACATAGCTGGTGCTAACTCTTAAAATATAGGGCCAAACACAAATTTTGCCCCCCAATCCCCAAAATTTGCATCTAAAACCAAAGAAAACATGTCCTGAATGGCCCTCCACACTTCACCTCTACTGCGCATGCGCAGTGTCAAGGACGTTCCGAAATTGGCGCCATTAATCATTCTAAGTTTGGCCCTTCATCAGTTAACATCTGACTGATCTTTGTGCTTGTAAATCTCAGTTTAAATGATGCCAGACACATAAATATTAGTGAAATGGTGATTCTAAGGAGGATAGAGAAGGAGGAGAGGAAAAATGTGTGACAGAATATTATCAGGGCTGTAACTTAAAATTTTTTAATGAAATTATGTTAAGTTACCTATTTTCGAGGCAGCAGCCATTTTGTTGTCATTCTTGTTATTTAATTACACTGATTTTTTAGTGTTTTTTTCTCTCCCTTTCCTTTAAGTCCCCTCTTGCTATTCTCCCATGCTTTTGGCATAGTTTCTGTAATTATTATTACTAAAATTTCTTGGGAGTTTTAGCTGAATAACAGAATGAATTCTGTTCTTTTCCCCATGTTTACGTCTTCACCTACGGGTTGTTAGGCGTTGTGTTCTGCATCTACCATCTGATGTTCTGCAGTTTCTTCCCTGGAAGTCTCTGTTTTGCATCAGATAGTGTGTTTTTGGTAACTGATTTCGGGCCTGGGTGCCTGGAGTCTTATTTTAGTGTTTTTACACTCATTGTTTACATTTACAACTGCCCTCTGTGTGAGGGGGGGATTTCTTGAAAATAATATCTTGATGTTATTTTAATCATAACTACCGTATATGTCCGTGTATAAGTCGCATCTTTTTGCTTGGAAAAACGGGACCAAAATTGGGGTGCGACTTATACAAAGGTAATTATTTTTCAGCAAGTTTTCAAAAGCGATATGAGGACTGAACGGACACCAGATCGGCCCATGTCGACGGTTTGTATCACGGCGATTGACCTGCTTTGAAAATTTGTTTATTTTATTTCACCTCTTTATTTCTTATTTCTGTGTTGTGCATTAACTTGATCACAAAATAAAATTTAAAAAAAAATAAATATAAAAAAAAATAAAATAAAAATAGGAGATTATACCCAATGTGTTCTTGTTGATTTTTTTTTTCTCGGTGACCCAGTGAGTGGAGGGGTGGTGAACAATCGAAAATTCGAAACCACATGCAATTAATTTCCTTCAAAATAATTACGGTACCTGTTCATGTCTTCAACATCTCCAGTAATAATTCAAAATAAAATATTCCATGGTTGTATATCTCAACATATTTTGGATATTGGTATGAGTTATTTACGTAATTCGCAAGGCAATCAAATTGTTTACACAGCACACCACGTGCGTTTTTAAGGGGAATTCCCTTTGAAGAAGATTAACAAGAATCATGCAGTTACTTCCCTTTCATGACCTATTTGTTCGCACGTGCAATACGTTTAAATGGCAAGGGAATAAAGCCTTTTTCTTTGTAGTTTTACATTTGGATTTACCATTTGAATTCAACTTACCTCGTTCTTACCTGAACACATGCACCGGAGCATTCCTTCTTTTACCGGCGTGAGTAATAACAAACACAGTTGACATATATCTTTTAATAAATACGATACACGAGTAATAACAAACACAGTTGACATATATCTTTTAATAAATACGACACATTGAATGTATCAATGAAGTATACAAACAAATATAATTTATAAATATACTGTAATCAGTCATCAAACCTCCCTGTTCAGTCCACAAGACTTCCAGTCCTTTAGCCAAATTTACGGAATTGTTTTAACATTTTTCAACCCAAATCGGGGGTGCGACTTATACAAGGGTTATAGGCGCAGGGGGGATATTTTGTATGAAAAGTAGGGTGCGACTTATACATGGGGGCGACTTATACACGGACATATACGGTAGATACATTATTATTGTTCGTAAGTGTTGAATAAATTGTTTAAAATATTTTTAAAATTTTTGTCCACACTTAGGCTTGGGATCCATTGGGGCTCAGCGTTACTTTTCAGAAACTTGGGCTGTTCTGAAAAAATATTTTTTCAAAATATTTTGATTTCAATTATTTTTTCTATATTAATGGATCATATTATTATTATGTATTTTGATTGCCAGGGGTTGGTGCGAGTACCAGGACTTTGTTTTCTTTTCACATTGAAAGGATTTTGATCAATTGTAATAAGAGGAAGTCTTCCTCTGACTTTTATAATCATTCTATATGTGGTCAGTGTACTCGCATTAACTCCTGTTCTGTATCGTATGATTTCGATGACAACATGGGAAGCGTATGTCACGGTATGTTAGTGGGGAATCGGACATTCCGGTCCTTTCCCCGCAGGGTCACTCTACTTTATCAATTTCTATTTCAGACGATCAAGATTAGGGTGATGTATCTGTGATGTCTTCCAACAGTGTGCCTCCGTCGTCACAATTAATGAAGGGCTAGCGGAAAAGTGCTCATGTAAATACGCCAATTGCCTAAGAGGACCCTAGTAGGTTCGACGGCCTTTGACGTCCGCTAGCTCGCCCGGTGTAGCGTCCATTCATCGAATGGTTCGGCAGCCGGGTTCGTCCGTTGTGGTCTAGAAGGAGTTTTGGGGTGATGCGAGCACTATAAATCAACCAAATGCACACCCAGTGACGGCGGATTAGAGGGAGAACGGAGGAAGCCTTTTAGTCCGGTTCATAGCTCGTTCTGGTCCATCCAGACGGCGAGCGAGAGAGGCCCCTCTCTCGTACAACAACATCTGGCCCCAGATGTTGTGGTACAAAATGTTTCGCATTCGGAGCATACGTCCGTCGCTCGGGACGCTCCGACATATAGTCAGTCCTGAGAGACTGTCAACAAGGCTTCCTCATTCTCATGGTAGCGCACACGACCGCTCTTGGTTACATTACCTCGGATATCCAGTCAGCTTCGCCAGTCAGAGAATCATCGGCGACCAGGTCACACCATCCGGTAGCCAGGGACACGAGGCCTGCAGACTCCGGACGTTCGCATAGGAAAGTGTGCGGGAGTCAACGTACACGGAGCTTCCGGCGGCAATGCATCGTAAGACCGCTACTGCACAAGCCTCGGGGAAGGACATGCTTTCCTAAATAGCACAGCTTATCGCAGCATCCCAGCAACAACTGAATCTGTCGCATATGTTTTATCCGACGATGCTGGGTCGGGACGCTCCGCGGAAGCAGGTACGGACGTCCGAAAATTTCATCCGGTCCGACGGGATACCGAAAGGGATTCGGAGGATTTCGGACTTTCCCTTTCGGAACAGCATATGCTGTTGTGTATATCATCTGACTTGATCTTCTACAGGTTCTTTCGTCGGACCAGAATGCTGTGATGCCGGATAAGAAACTGATAGCGTCGGTGGACTTAGAAATTTTTGGTTCGGTTCAGGGACTTCGTCCCTCAGATCCGACATAGTCCAATAATGTCACACAAACTTTCGAATTATTGAACGACGCTATATATTTATTATTATATGCTTGCTATTACCAAGCATTTCTGGTTTCTTGTTCGCAAAGTTACGGAGATGTCTTTCAAAAGTGTGCCTCTGTCGTCATAGTTAATGAAGAGCTAGCGGCAATAAGTGCTCATGGAATATGTCTATCGCCTAAGAGGTCCCTTGTAGGATCGACGGAGTGACATTCGCTAGCTCACCCGGTGTAGCGTACATTCATCGAATGGTTCGGCTGCCGGGTTCGTCCGTTGCGGTCTAGGAAGGAGATTTGGGTGATGCGAGCACTATAATTACTTTAGTACTCACCCAGTGACGGCGGATTGAGGACAGATCAGAGGAAGCCTGTTAGTCCGGTTCCTGGCTTGTCCAGGTCCGTCCGGGCTGTGAGCGAGAGAGGTCCCTCTCTCGTCCAACAACATAGGGGACCGCATGTTGTGGTTCAGATATTTTACATTCGGAGCATATGTCCGTCGGTCGGGACGCTCCGTTATATTGACAGTCCGAGAGACTGTCGATAATGCTTCCTCATCCTCACAGCAGGGCACTCGACCGCACATTGGCTACGTGACCTCGAGTATCCGATCAGTTTCGTCATTCAGTGATTCCACGGCGAACAGGTCACGCCATCCGGTAGCCAAGGGACACGAGGCCTATACACTCCGTTCGCTCGCATATTAGTAGTATGCACGGGGTAACGATCACGGAGCTTCCAGCGGCAATGCATTGTAGGACCGCTTCTCCACAGGCCTCAGTGACGGACGTGCTATCCGAGTTAGCACAGTTTTTTCGCAGCATCCCAGCAATCGACAGTTTCTTAGTCGAATCAGGAATTATCTGACGGCGCTGGGTCGGTGCGGTCCGCGGTTGCATCAGGTACGGACGACCGAACGCTTTATAGGGTCCGACAGGATGGCGAAAGGGATTCGAAAGATTTCGAGTTTTCCCTTTCGTAGCATCGGAAGCTGCCATTCATATCTTCCGGCATTATCTTCCAGTGATTGTTATTTCGGACTACATTGCTGCGATGTTGGATAAGAGACTTATAGCGTCATTGGACACGGAATTTTGGATCGGTTCAGGGACATTGTCCCTGTCTTACCGACACAGTCCAATAATGTCATTAGAACATGTGTATTATTTATCGACGCTGTATATACATATAAGCCTGCTACCAAGCATGATTGTTTAGTTTCTTGTCCGCAATGCTCATTTCTGCCTTTTTATCATTTATACGAATAATTTATTTTGGCAGAACAGGGCATACCGAGAGTTCATATGCGTCTAGACGGCGTGGTTAAAGACTGGAAATATTCTTTTTCGCCGTCTATGTCTTTTCCAACCACAGTGTTGGAAACGACAATGATGTCTAATAGACTTAACTTAGACGCTTTATCATACATAATCCACCTTACTGAGGCGTTACCATTACGTCTTCAAGAGAAAGAATTACGGGATATTATCCTCAATGTGATTTCTTTTGAGGGCAGTAGTTTGTTCACGTATAACTCCGCCCTTCAGTGGCTGATTGGAGTTGGTTAGACGTGACGCAGCCCTAGCTACATCCACGCGTGTGGATAGTAAGGTGAAGAACTCTCTCAGAGTCGCTTCGTTCTCGGAGAAGCTTCTCTTCGACGGCAACTTTTCAGCAATCCATGAATTGCTCGATTTACACGTTCTCTTGTCTATCTAGTGTTGCAAGAGATTCAGACTGGGGCAAACATTCGGTGGTTGACTCAGAGAGTGCCACTGCAGTTGCCGGATCCGAGTTTTATAATTATGACGGTTGCCAGTCAAACAGGTTGGGATATAATATTGATCCCAACGGATTCGAAGTGCCAGGGTCTTTGGGTTCCGCAGTCTCTAAGCAAGCACTTATCTTCCGCGGAATAATGTTTTTTTAGGCTTGCTTTATGTCATTGGATGAACATTATTCAGAAACGCATGTCCAAATCCTGTCCGTTAATTCGACAGTAGTGGCGTATCTCCGGAACCAGGGAGGCACTCATTCGTTTCCGTTATTCAATTTAATGGAAAGAATCCTTCTGTTTGTTATAGTACACCAAGTTCGGTTTCGGTCCGTCATATTCCGGGTCGTCTGATTGTTTTACCGGACTCCCGTTCACTTATGGGTCGCTTGTTGCCGTCAGAATGGACTCTCAACAAACAAGTATTCAATCAGATTTGCTATCAATGGGAGCGCCCAATGATAATTTATTTACGACACAACTTGCTTGTCAATTGCAGACGTATGTGTTTGCTTGTCCGGATCTCTGAGCTAATGTTGTTAACGCTCTATTGATCTAATAGGACGGAATGATAGGATATGCATATCCTCCTGTGCTGTTGTTTCAGCAAGTATTGCTAAGATAAACAACCATAATACATTTCTGTTGATAGCATCTCTGTCTTCACAGAGACCGTGGGTAAATTTACTCTGATGTCTACTGTGGGACTTAACGCGAAATCTTCCTCAATGAGAGGATCTTTTTTCGCTGGGTAAAATCGTGTCATCTTTATCACAACCCGCAAGGTCACAACCTTCACGTATTCCGTTGTCTGGTCCTTATTGCATTGTAAGCATTGTACTGGACGAGCTTTGGACGCGATTTCTTACTATAGGAGAACCTCTTCTTCGCTATTCTATGCGGCTAAAGTGGAGGCTCTTCCGTCGTTGGTGTAGGGATCACTATGTTGATATTGTTGATCCCTCCATACTAGTCATTGCAACTTTTTAGTATACTTGTTTGACAAGATCTACTGCAGCCTGTTATTATTAAGGTTATAGGTTTATGTTACCTCATACCTATGCACTCTATGATAGTTTACAATTGAGTCTTATGTCTCTTTATCTAAGTCACTTAGTAACTTTTTGATAAATAGACTTAGAATCATTAGATTAAATTCCTATATGGAATTTAACTTCGGTTCTTATTTAGCTAAGTAATCATTTGAGCCTCTGGAAACAGTAGTTTTCAAATTCTGACCTTTTAGACAGTAATTCTGTTGGCTTCTCTTTTACTGAAGAGTCAGTGAGTTTCATGCACTATCGGTGGATGATTTTCACTTTCGTAGTTTCGGAATCACTACTTCCTTTACTATTTAGGTTGGATTTTTGCATAAGAGTTAGGCTCCTAATTAATATCCGGAACCTATTGTTATTAAGGTCCTTCCGTCTTCGTACGGGCATAGGCCTTTACTCTGTCCGGTTAGAGTTTATGTATTTATAAACAGATATCTGTTTATTACTACGGGCGTAAGCTTCTTCTGTCTTTGATGCCTAATAGAAGGACGTTACGCTCCATTCTATTGCTAATGGATTCAATTAACTATCGATACTGCTTATGGTATATCTTTGACTCAGCAGTTGTGTTTGAGATTTCGTCTCATGAAGTAAGAGTTCTTCTACCTCTTGGGCTTACATTAATAGTGTCACTATTATAGATTTTTGAAGGCTGCTCATTGCGCTCAGCCATCCACATTCATGAATTTTTATCTCAGAAATATTGAGTCCATTTCTGGAGGCCTCTATTGTTAGGTCTATTATTTACTGCTCAGAATGTCATTCACTTAACAGTTGCTACTATAGCTAGGTAGGCTGTCTGTTTCGGCAGTGACTCCGTTCTGCTGCCCTCTTCGCTCTGGGCTATTTGACCCAGGGCAAGAGAAGGGGGGGGGGGAGGGTGTTCCCTTGGGTCACCTGTTTTACTATGAAAACAAGGGGATACCTCCTCCGGAGTTAGTAATTCTGAGCTGTTATTGGGATGGTTGTTTAGTGAGAAGTTTATGTTTTAAAAATTCATTCAAGTCTTAGTTTTTAAAGTATAGCTTTTGAATATAGCACGTGTCAACGGACATGATTATACAATCCTCAGACACTTTTAAGGAGTATAAAGAGTCTCTATTCTCTAGACTTACTTTATTTATTGGCTTACTTTAAAAATTATTAGTATAAGGATTATACTAGATATTAATAGAGTACATGGATGTATGATGCTCAATTTTGGAAGGTGTTGTATCTTTCTAATTTATCATAAATAAGAAAGATACATGTAAGGCCTAATTCTTCTTTTTCCCTAGAGGGGATGACTCTATTTTATATAATTGAGCGTATTCCATCTTGCTCTATGTCCTTGGCCCTCCAGCCTTTTTACTATTCAGCTATGTCTGGGTCATTGGTACAGTATAAAAATGTTAAAAAATTTATAGTAATTTATATATTTTTTATACTTACCAATGACCCAGACGGGGATGGCCCTCCCAGGAGTTGGGAACTCTTACCTCCCCGCTGAGTACATAGCGCCTACCAGGCACTGGTTATTAGAATGATTAATGGCGCCAATTTCGGAACGTCCTTGACACTGCGCATGCACAGTAGAGGTGAAGTGTGGAGGGCCATTCAGGACATGTTTTCTTTGGTTTTAGATGCAAATTTTGGGGATTGGGGGGCAAAATTTGTGTTTGGCCCTATATTTTAAGAGTTAGCACCAGCTATGTCTAGGTCATTGGTAAGTATAAAAAAATATATAAATTACTATAAATTTTTTAACATTTTTCAGAGTATGTGTATTATATATATTTTCAGCATCACCCAATTTTTGATGGAGAAACTGCTACTTGTGAATATCTGTTTTCCTGGTCAACACCAAGTGCATGTCCTGTAAAGGTAATAGTACTTTATTTCATATCACGCACTGCTTCATTAATATTTATACCATGCTCGCCTATGTTACTACCTGTGAAAAGCTTGTATGTTAAATTTTAGCTTTTAACCCGACTGTCGGTGTAAAGCGTCTACTTGGGTTAAAAAATTTTACACCCACAGTAGGAAGTTTATCCATGACGTAACATGACAGAATTTGCCAACTTCGATACATTCACACTTCACGATTTTTCATTCAAACATGACGTTTTGTGGTGCTATCTACTATGCGCAATGACTTATTAAGTTTAAAATATTTATAATTAAATACTTAAAATAAAACTTAAGAATTGTTAATAATAATTTGACTGAAAAAGCAAGGTAAATTCACTCAACTTTTGTGATGTGTCTAGCTGTCAGTCGAGCATTCACATGCAGCCTGTAGTGATGCCCACCGGTGCAAATGTAAACAAAACAAACCGTGCATGTGTTTGCGATAGAAAGTGTCATTTTTTCTCCATTTTAAGTGACAAAGTCGATTATTTATTAAGAGCATGGTATAAATAAAACAAATAGGCAAGCCGAGTGGTTAAAACACTTATCCCACTCGTGGTTTAAATCTGATTACCAGCCCTAGTACCTATTTATTCTATACTTCCCTTGTTACTTAGAATTTCTAATTTCACTTGTAAACTATTTAGCTGTAGGATAAATTAAGAAGGTAGATAAACTGATGCTTTTAGAAAAGTAAATCAGATACAGGTTTGTTAAAATTAAGCCCCTTGCTTAATATTTGGCTCAGTAAAGTAGCCCAAATTTTAACTTGGTGAAGTATGAGAAGAATACCCTAAAGAATCTTTTTCTCCACAACCACGAGTCAGAATCTTTTGATATTTGGTGTACAATATTGCTACAGGAGTCAAATTCATGTTTGTTCAGATCAAATCCCCCAGTTTATATTTGGGCTTCCTATGGGCAGTATGAGGAATACTATTTAAAAATCTTCTTCTTCAGATCCACCAGCCAGAATCTTTTGATATGTGGTATACAGCATTGTTGCAGTTTATTATTTAGGCTCCTAATTGCAGCCCAAATTTTAACTTAGTCCAATATGAGGAATAATATTTAAAACAATTCTTCTCCAGAAGCACATGCCAGAATCTTTTGAAATTTGGGATACAACATCATAATAGAGGTCAGATTCAGATTTGTTCAAATCAAGAACCAAGGTTAATATATTGGCTCCGAGTGGGAACCCAACTTTTAACTTAGTTAAAATGGGGAATAATCTTTAAAAAAATCGTCTTCTTCAGATCCACCTATCCGAATCTTATGATGTTTGGTATGCAGCATCCTTATTGGGGTCAGATTCAAGTTTGTTCAAATCAAATCCCTCGATGAATATTTGGGCTCCCTAATGGAGCCCAAATTTTAAGATGGTGCAGTATGAGAAATAATCTTTAAAACTCTTCTTCTCCAGAACCACTAGTCAAAACCTTTTAATGTATGGTGGACAGAATCCTTTCTGGTGTCGGATTCAGGTTTGTTCAAATCAAGTCACATTAATATTTGGACTCCCTACTGGAGCCTGAATTTTAACTTGGTGCATTATAAGGAATATTCTTTAAAAATCTTATTCTCACAAACCAATCAGAATCTTTTGATTTTTGACACACACACCAACTTAGAGAAGTCCGATTCAAGTTTTTAGAAAGCAAGTCTCTGGGTTAATATTTGAGTTCCCTATTGGAACTTGAATTTTAACTTTGTCCAATATTGCGAATAATCTTTAAAAATCTTTTGATATATAGTATACAGTATTCTTACAGGGGTCATTTTCAAGTTTGTTCAAATCAAGTCCCTTGGTTAATATATGGGTTTTATTTGGCAGCCTAATTTGGTATACAACATCATTATGGAGGTCAGATTCAAGTTTGTTCAAACCAAGTTCCTGGTTTGATATTTGGGTTAAATCGGTACCCTGAATTTTAACTTAGTGTGATATGACAGATATTCTTTAAAAATCTTCTCCACGAGTCAGAAACGTTTGGTATAGGGTATAAGCTTCTGTAGGGGAGTCAAATTCAAGTTGTTCAAATCAAGTCCCCCAGTTAATATTTGGGCCACTTATGGGAGCCAAAATTTTAACTTAGGGCAAAATAAGTAATAATCTTTAAAAATATTCTTCTTCAGATCCACCCGTCACAATCTTTTGGTATATGGTGTGTACACAGCATCTTTAGGTAGGTCAGATTAAAGTTTGTTTGAATCAAGTCCCTGGGTTGATATTTGGGCTCCCGATGGGAGCATGAATTTTAACTTAGTGCAATATGGGGAATAGTTTTTAAAAATCTTCCTCTTCAGATCCACCATCCGGAATCTTTTGATGTTTTTTCTACAGCATCATTAGAGAAGTCAGATTCACGTTTGTTCAAACCAAATACCTGGGATGATATTTGGGCTCCCTATGGGAGTTGGAATTTTAACTTAGTGTAATATGACAACGATTCTCTAAAAATCATCTCCAGAACCACAAGTCACAAACATTTGGTGTACAGAATCCTTAGGGAAGTCAGATTCAACTATGTTCAAAGCATGTTCCTGGGTTAATACTTGGGCCACTTATGGGAGTGCAGATTTTAAGTTTGTGCAGTATAAGGAAGAATCTTTAAAAATCTACTTCTTCAGGTCCACCAGTCAATATCAGATTCAAGTTTGTTCAAATCAAGTCCCTGGGTTGATATTTGGGCTTCTTATTGGAGCCTGTATTTTAACTTAGTGCAATATGGAAAATATTCTTTAAAAATCTTCTTCTTCAGATCCATCAGTCAGAATCTTTTGATATGTGGTGTACAACATTTTTACAGAGGTCAGATTCAAGTTTGTTCAAATCAAGCACATCGGTTAATATTTGGGCTCCCTATGAGAGCCTGTATTTTAATTTAGTGCAGTATAAGGAATAATCCTTAACAATATTCTTCTTCAGTTCCACCAGTCAGAATCTTTTGATATTTGTTATTCTGCATCCTTAGAGAGGTCGGGTTTGAATTGTTCAAGTCTTGGGCTAATATTTGGACTCCCTATGGGAGCGTGAAATTTAATGTAGAGCTACAATATGGGGAATAGTCAGGGGGCATATTGTTTTTCCCCTGTCTGTCCATCCGTCTGTCCGTCTGTCCATCTGCATCTAGGGTACATTGTTTGTCCAGCTAACTACTCTCACACTTTTGAAGCTAGGACTTTCTTATTTCACAGGATGTTTGTTCATATTCTAGAGGTTTGCATATTGTCAGGATTTTAATTTGCTTCAATATTTCACAAAATTACAGGTTGTTGAACTTAGTCAATTTTTTGTAGAATTTCACCTGTATGGTACATGCTTTGTCTGGCTAACTCCTCTCACAGTTTTTAGCTCACCTACATCTGTAAGATGTGGTGAGCTATTGTGATAACCTCGGGCGTCAGCGTCGACGTCGGCGTCCGGCGTGTCCAATATTGTAAGAGTTAATGTTAAGGTGAATTTCTCAAGCATCAGTGGGCTCAGGCCTTTGATATTGCATATGTAGGTTCTAGGGGACTATTAGAACAGTATTTAACCCTGAAACTACGGCTTTTTTCCAAATTTCAGCTAAAATTTTCTGCCAAAAGTTGTTGTAAGAATTTGCGTTTAGGTGTTGTAAGAATTTGTGTTAAAGTCAGCTTTTGTGCAGATTGTGCTGGTTTAACTTCTCATTACTGTTGATTTTCATATTTCAAGAACAACTGTAGGTATTAACCCTACTGTATGCATAAATTTAACGAAAATTTTCTTTTTTTTCACTCAAAATTTTCATGTTTTTCTCGGACTTAGTAAATTTTAAGTTGTAAAACTTTGTGTTTAAGTGAGTTGTGTTTCTATGTGTCTTTCCAGGTGATTAATATTCTACACTTGGGTTACTGAACTCCATTGCAGTAATATTTAACCCTCATTACATGCATATTTGAGGAATTTGAGGCTGATTTTCTGCCAAAACTTGTTGTAAGAATTAGCGATTAGGTGTTGTAAGAATTTGTGTTAAAGTCAGCTTTTGTGCAAATTGTGGTGCTTTAACTTCTCATTACTGTTGATTTTCATATTTCAATAACAACTGTAGGTATTAACCCTACTGTATGCAGAAATTTAACGGAATTTTTTTTTTTTTTCAGTCAAAATTTTCATGTTTTTCTCGGACTTAGTAAATTTTAAGTTCTAAAAGTTTGTGTTAAGGTGAGGTGTTAAGCTGAGTTCTCAAAGATCAGTGGGCTCAGGCCTTTGATATTGCATATGTAGGTTGTATGGGACTATCAGAACAGTATTTAACCCTGATACTACAACTTTTTTCCAAATTTCACCTAAAATTTTCTGCCAAAAGTTGTTGTAAGAATTTGCATTTAGGTGTTGTAAGAATTTGCGTTAAAGTCAGCTTTTGTGCAGCTTGTGCTACTTTAATTTCTCATTACTGTTGATTTTCATATTTCATTAACAACTGTAGGTATTAACCCTACTGTATGCAGAAATTTAATGGAAATTTTCTTTTTTTCAGTCAAAATTTTCATGTTTTTCTCAGACTTAGTAAATTTTAAGTTGTAAAACTTTGTAAACTTTGTGTTTAGGTGAGTTGTGTTTCTATGTTTGTTTCCAGGCGATTAATATTCTACGCTTGGGTTACTGAACTCCATTGCAGTAATATTTAACCCTCATTACATGCATATTTGAGGAATTTGAGGCTGATTTTCTGCCAAAACTTGTTGTAAGAATTAGCGTTTAGGTGTTGTAAGAATTTGTGTTAAAGTCAGCTTTTGTGCAGATTGTGGTGCCTTCATCTCTCATTACTGTTTATTTTCTCATTTCAATAACAACTGTAGGTATTAACCCTACTGTATGCAGAAATTTAACTGATTTTTTCATTTTTTCAGTCACAATGTTCATGTTTTTGTCTGACTTACTCAATTTTAAGTTCTAAAAGTTTGTGTTAAGGTGAGGGGGATTTTTGGGACTTATATTCACTTTCTTTAAAAAAAATTTTTTTAACTTTTTTTTTTTAATACTTTCTCATACTTGTTACTAGTAACATTAAGGCTTATTTTAGTTGTTGATGTGATGTATTTTTGTTGGGACTTACAGTCACTTTCTTGAATGAATGTTTTTCCGCAACTCCTCTTTAACCAATGAATGTACTTACAATTTCAGTGATTTATGAAAGCCTTGAATGAATGTTTTTCCGCAACTCCTCTTTAACCAATGAATGTACTTACAATTTCAGTGATTTATGAAAGCCTTTCCTAATTCTTATTTATGATTTAATATCTGGCCTCACGATTCATATTCTTAATCATAAACATTTCTAAAAGAAAAAAATGCTTTTATATCCAATGATTTTATGTTGAATTGATATATAATAAGTGCAGAAATATAGACCTTCCAAAGCCATCACATAAACCACATTAATCATTTGATGCCTAGTTAATGATTTATATTAACTAAATATTAGGCATGTTACATTGGAACGACATTATCAAGCGCGAATGTAGGTAAGCGTTGGGATGTAACATCCCTCTTGTTAAGCTAGGACCTTTTTATTTCACAGCATGTTTGTACATATACCAGAGGTGTGCATATTGTCAGGATTTTGATTTGTTTCAGTATTTCACAAAACAGCAGGTTGTTCAGAACACTTAGTCAATTTTTTGGTAGAATTTCACCTGTATGGTATGTGGTTTGTCCGGTTAATTCCTCTTACAGTTTTCAAACAGAATGTGTAGGGTAGAACACGTAGGGGCATCATATTGTCTTACAGACCCAGAATATTTACATGTACAAATAATAAATCATTGCAGTGCCTTGTAACAAACCTCTCGTGTCCCTGTACTTTGCTGGTGCATGCTTTTTTTCTGTTATGATATAACAAATAATGCACCAGTTTTCTGATTGCCACTATGGCGGGGGCTGCTATGGCGGTTGCAAACTCTAGTTTCTTTTCAACCTACTCTCAATTGTTTACAATTGGCTGTAACGTAAGTGCAAGCCCTACTTCGGAACTAACTCAAACTGGAAAAGTAATAGAGTGCAAAAGCACGAAAAAGATCGAAAAAGGGTCGAGCGAGACCAGCACTCGAAATTACAGGTACTCTCTCTGCACACCTCTTGTGTTTACCAAGCGCATGCGCAACAACCGTGACGTCAATTCCATTTATTTCTGCCATTGTACTGGTCGGAAATTTTGTGACTCTTGCTATTTCTTAGCTGTTATCTTCGTGAACAACTTACTTGTATGTGCTGTCTTCATCTGATTGTGTGCAAGTGGATTGTATACTTTTCAAGCTTTCAAAATTATTACTATTTGATGATATTTTTGATAATTTTTGCTTGCTTTTTCACACATAGTCTTGTTTTTTCCCCACATGTGAAAACAACCATTGTTCTGTTTTCCGTCGGCGGGAAGCTTGATTTCAAATTTCATTTACATATTATGCCTAAGACTATTCATTGTTCCTCTTGCAGGTGAAACATGTGGACGACTCTCATTCCACCTGTGTCACTTGCAACAATTGTACTCTGGCCCAATCATGTGGTATTTGTGGGGTTTGGTCCTCAAAATTCTGGGCTTCTGTTAACAAGGTGGTTCTGTCTAGAGCTAGAAACCCTCGTTCTCAGGGTAAGGGTAGCCGTGCCTTATCAGATATTTCTGTGAGTGCACGTAGTGACTCTGTCACACAGGATGCTGATCTGTCTTTTTCTGTGGCGAGTTCCTCTGCAACTGTTGATGGTGCTAGTGCGGTGATACCTGACATGGAGACCATGGTCTGTTTGTCTTCTGATGTCACTCTTGAGGCATCTGTTTTCGTAGAGAGCTTCTCCGAGGTCAGCTCAGTGACCCTCTCCGATTTGCCTCCTACGCTGTCGACAGTTGATGAGGAAATTGTTACTACAGATCCTATTCTGTATAATGGTGACTCTTCCATCTCCTCTGGGGATGGTATACAGTCTCGGGGGACTGAGACTGTATCTGCTGGTGTATCTGTGAGCTCTTAGCCTCCCCTGGCTTCGCAGTGAAGCTGTGTGGGTTTGCTGTCTGCTCCATCTCATCTGGCTAGGTTTGCTCCTAGTCGGTTGAGCCGTTCGGTCGCTTCGGCAGCGATTCCTCGCCCCTTGAGTGAATCGTTTATTGTTCCTCCTTCCCCTGCTGGTGTGCCGACAAGCAGGATGGGGTTGGGACATTGACATCCAGGGCCTGCTGTTCGACAAAGGTCAGTGACAGCCCCGGTTAGCTGTCACTCTTGGAACCTTCCTCTGGTGATTCCTTGCTGTGTTCCGAGTCTGGATGTCGATCGATGCTTGCCGTCGGTCTCAGAGGATGGGCAGTTGGGGCCTTCTGCCACGCAGAGGCCGATGGCAGGATCCTGTCATTCTTGGGACAATCCTCCAGTGTCTTCTCACCGTGTCCCAGGTCCAGCTACCGATCGATGTATGCCGTCGGTCTCTTTAGAGGTTTTGCAGGCAGGACCTTCTGTTCCGCAGAGGTCAGTGATTGCCCCGGGCGTCACAATCGGGGCTATCCTCCGGTGTCTTCTCACCGTCCCCCTATTCTGTTTGCCGATCGACGTTCGTCGTCGGTCCCTTCTGAGGATTTGGGTTCTTCTACCAGAAGAGTCCATTGGGAGGACACTCCGTCGGGCGATGCTGCGACGGATTCTCAGGGTAACCTGCGTCAGGCCGTTTTGGTGCTCACCCGGTTGCTTTCTAGCAACCCTCCAGTTGGCCTCCCTGTGCCTCCTGTCTCGCCTGGCCCCTTGGATACTGCACAGTATTCACAGGAGGTTTCTGCTGGTCAGCCCGAGTTGGGCTACGTCTCCTCTGCAACAGAGGATGATGATTTTCTTGAAGGTGATGCCCCCCCCCCCCATCAGTCTTGGGGCAGGCTTTGGATTTTGTCTTTGGCTTATTGCCCGACATTCAACCTTCAGACCAGCCATCTGTGACCATCCGGCCGTGGTCCTCTGTGGATCGCCGTAACCCTGTTGAGCCTTCTAGCTCTGGGGCTTTGCGTCCTCTGCAATCGGCTCAGTTTGTTGAGTCCTTCCAGGGCTTGGACGCCAAAATGCGTTCTAAGGCCTTCAAGGGTTCTTTCTTTTCTAGAGCTGAGGCTCTGGTTCCATCGCGTTTCTTGTTTACGATTCCGTCTGTCCACCAGTCTTCCAAGGGATGACTACTGTGGATGAGGATTTTTCTTCCCTCAGGTTAACTAAGCCTAAGTCGGCAGTTCTCCCGATGTCGGTAGTTGAATCTATGGTGGGCCTGACCTGAGAGATGCTGGGTATGTTATCCCTCGCGGACCATGTCATCGCTGCCCTGGCTGAATATTTTCCACCAGGAGAGTTTGATGATGCTCAGGCGCCTTTTCGCGTTTTGTCACAGGCTCTCATGAATTTGACACACGTTCACGCCTGTAACACGGCTAATTTGGAGCTGGCACACCGGGATGCGGTGTTGGATTCTTCTCCATCTTTTCCTTCTGAGCAGCGTGCTGTTCTGAAGTCTGCCTCTTTGGTTGGATCTCAGTTGTCCCATGGTTCTGTGGAAGCTGTCCGTGGCGAGGTTCTTCGTCATTCGAAGGACCAACTTTTGCTGCGACAGCTGGACCAACCTGCTGCTGCGGGTCGTGGTCGTTCTAGGCCTGCCAAGCATCCTGCTGTGTCTGCCTCATCGGCGACGTTGGCTACGCCTTCGGCTCTGTCTGCTCCTTCAGCTCAGAAGAAGCGCCAGGCTCGCTGGCAGCCTCAGGCAGGAAAGTCTCAGGACTCTGTTGCTTCCCGAGGTGGTGGTTTCTCCCCTCGGGGGCCTCGTCGAGGCCGCAAGTGAAGGTCCTCACCTTGATTCGCCTCCAGTCGGGGAAAGGCTGTTGCTGTTTTACGACCATTGGACAGAGATAACATTGGACACTTGGGTCCTCGACGTCATACAATCCAGTCTGCGACTGTCCTTCCATCGGCACCCCAGTTTATCTCGGGTGCCCCTCCCGACTCGGATCCCTTCCGATTCTCTACGTCGGGACCTTCTGGTGCAGGAGATTGAAAAATCTCCTCTCCAAAGGGGCGATCGAGGTGGTCAGGAACACCCTTTCACCGGGGTTTTACTCGAGACTTTTCTTGGTGCCGAAGAAAAACAGCCAATTTCGTCCTGTCATCGATCTGAGTATCCTGAACGATTACATAATAGCTCCTCATTTCAGTATGGAGACTTTCCGGTCGGTTCGACGTTTAGTTCATCAGGGCGACTTTGCTGCCAGTATCGACCTGAAGGATGCCTACTTCCGTGTACCCATTCATCTGGCGTCACGGAAATACCTTTGGTTCTTGTTTTGGGATTGAGTCTATCAATTCAGAGCTCTCCTGTTCGGTTTGAACCTGGCTCCTTGGGCCTTCACCCGACTGATGTCACATGTGCTTGCTTTCCTCTGTACTCAGTCAGCTGTGACTTCGTCAGCCTACTTGGACGACATCCTCCAACGGCACCACGATGCTGCTGTTCAGGAGTCAGATGTCTGGCAGTTTCTTTGCCTCCTAGCGTCGCTGGGTTTCAGAGTCAATCGCGAGAAGTCGGATCTCCTTCCTTCTCAGCAATTTCGTCATTTGGGGATGGTTTTCGACACTCTTCACAATGTGGTGTCGGTCCCCAATGCTCGGGCGACGATTCTTTACGCCTTGACTCGGAACTTGCGTCACTCTTCCTCGGTCTTGGCCAGGACTTTCCTTCGGATGCTGAGCCTTTGCGGTTCGGTGACAGATCTCATTCTGCTCGGTCGCTTGTTTGTCCGACCACTCCAACACTTCCTGTTGGATCATTGGCATCCGAATGTAAATCCGCTGGACCTGGAACTTCCTATTCCTCGGTCCCTGCTTTGTCACCTCCACCCTTGAGCCGATGTTCCCTGGCTGACACACAGGGTGTTCCATTGGATCTTCCTTTGGCTGATCGCATCCTTACTGCGGATGCCAGCGATCAGGGCTGGGGTGCGACGTTGGATCCTCTCGGTCCTTCCACTCACGGCGAGTGGGACAGCACGCAGGTGGGCCTTCATGTCAACCAGAAGGAGCTCCTTGCTCTTCAGTTGAGTTTTCGGCTTTGGATCCCTCACCTGTCGGACCATATTGTCCTACTTCTTTCGGACAATTCAACAGTAGTGGCCTACATACAGAATCAAGGAGGCACACATTCAGTTCCCATGTATCGGCTATCTCGGGATCTTCTTCTGTTGGCGCGGGATGTAAACGCTTGGGTGTCCATTCGACACATTCCCAGGCATCTCAACGTCCTTGCAGATTCCCTGTCCCGACGCGACAGTGTCCTTCCAACAAAATGGATGCTACATCGGTCGGTGTTTCAGGCGATTTGTGAGCGGTGGGGACGTCCTCAGGTCGACCTTTTTGCCACTCGCTGGAAGGACCATGTGGGAGGGAAACAGATTTTTAATTTTTTTTGGCCCAATTGAATCTAAAAAATTCCTTTAACATTCATTTTTAGCTCAACTTGACAAAGTCAAGCTGAGCTATTGCCATCACTTCTCGCCCGTCGGCTTACGTACGTATGTCCTAGTATACATACGTACGTATTTACATCCACAATTTCCTTTGGCACACCTCACAGGTCGCATTTATGATCAGATGGCTTTGATGAGAGCTATCAATTTTCTTCAATTTCCGTCAAAAATGCTGCCGCTGGCAACATTCTTAGAACTTAGTTTAGTTAGACCTCAATATTTTCCTTTGGCACACCCTACAGGGCACATTTATGATCGGATTGCTTTGAAACTTGGCATGCTTGTTTGGGGTGACCTCTAGATGGGAGCTATCGATTTTCTTCCATTTCCATCAAAAAATGTTGCCACTGGCAACGACCTTTGAACTTAGTTCAGTCAGGCATCAATATTTTCCTTTGGCATGCCCTACAGGGCACATTTATGATCAGATCGGTTTGAAACTTTGTATGCTTGTTACCTCCAGCTGGGAGCTATCAATTTTCTTCAATTTCTGTCTAAAAATGTTGCTGCTTGCAATGACCTTCTATGAACTTCGTGCAGTTGTGCATCAATATTTCCATTTGGCGCACCATTCAGTGCACATTTTTGACCGGATAATTTTAAAACCTGGTGTGCTTATTTGGGGTGATCTCTAGATGGGAGCTATTGATTTTGTTCCATTTCCGTCAAAAATTGTTGCCATTGGCAATGACCTCTGATGAACTTAGTAAAAACTTAGTGCAGTTATGCATCAATATTTCCCTTTGACACACCCTGCAGGGCACATTTATGATTGGATCACTTGGAAACTTGGTGTGCTTGTGTGGAGTGATATCTAGATGGGAGTTATCGATTTTCTTCCATTTCTGTTAAAAAATGTTGCCGCAGGCAACAACCATTGAACTTAGTTTAGTCAGACTTCAATATTTCCCTTTGGCACACCCTTCAGGGCACATTTATGATCAGATCACTTTGAAACTTGGTATGTGTGTCCAGGGTGACCTCTAGATGTGAGCTATTGATTTTTTTATCTCACCGAAAGGAGCTTAACTTATCACTTGCTGTCTGTCGTCATCATCGTCCGTCGTGATCTTTACATTATCAACTTCTCCTCACAAACTACTTGACAAAATTGAATCAGATTTTGTGTGCATGTTCCTTATCATATGTCAATTCAAGTTTGTACAAATAAACTTGCCGTGCCCACAAGTGGCACCAGAAGGGGCTTAACACTGATAGCACCCATAAATTTAAAAAAAAATTGAAAAAAATCTTCTTCAGATCCACCAGTCAGAATCTTTTCATATTTGTTATACAACATTTCTAGGGGGGGTCAGATTTAAGTTTGTTCAAATCGAGTCCCTGGGTTAAGATTTAGGCTTTCTATTGGAGGCCAAAGTTTAACTTTGTGCAGTGCGTGGAATATTCTTTAAAAATCTTCTTCTTCAGATTCGCCATTCAGAATCTTCTCATATTTGGTATACAACATCTGTAGGGGGGGGGGGGGGGGGGGGCACATTCAAATTTGTTCAAATCCAGTCCCTGAGTTAATAATTGGGCTCCCTGTAGAACCCCAAATTTTAATTTACTGAAATATGAGAAAATTTCTTTAAAAATCTTCTTCTTCAGATCCCCCATTCAGAATGCTTTCATAGTTGGTATACAACATCTCTAGGGGGGACATATTCAAGTTTGTTCAAATTGGGTCCCTGAGTTAGTATTTGGGCTCTCTATTGGAGCCCATAGTTTAACTTGGTGCAATTTGAGGAAATTTTAAAATCTTCTTCTTCAGATCCACCACTCAGAATCCTTTCATGTTTGGTATACAACATCTATCGGGGGGTCAGATTCACGTTTGTTCAAATCGAGTCACTGGGTTTATACTTGGGCCAATTTTAACTTTGTGCAATGCATGGAATATTTTTTAAAAATCTTCTTCTTCAGATTCACCAGTCAGAATCCTCTCATATTTGGTATACATCATCTCTGGGGGGCCAGATTCAAATTTGTTCAAATCAAGTTTCTCTGTTAATATTTGGGTTCCCTGTGGGAGCCTGAATTTTAACTAAGTGCAATATGAGAAAATTTCTTAAAAAATCTTCTTCTCCAGATCCACCAGTCAGAATCCTTTAACATTTGGTATACATCATCTCTAGGAGGTGTCAGATTCAAGTTCGTTCAAATTGGGTACCTGGGTTGAAATTTTGAGTCTGGTTCGGACTTAAAAATTTTTAACCAAAATTTGAGAAAAATTTGTTTTGGATTTGTTATGCGTTTTGTTCAATTTTCAGACGAAAAAAACCCCAAATTTTTAGCCTGAAAATATTGGGTCTGGTTCCGACTCTGAAATTTTAGACCAAAATTGGGAATTTAAAAAAAAAATTTTATGCATTTTTTGTTCAATTTTGCGATGAAAAAAAAAAAAATTTTAGCCTGAAAATTTGGGGTCCGGTTCAGACTTGGAAAGTTTGGACGAAAATTTAGAGAAAAACATTTGTTTTTTTTGTGTTTTGTTCAATTTTGAGATGAAAAAAAAATATTGGGGTCAGGTTTGTACTCCGAAATTTTGGACCAAAATTCGGACATTTTAGGGTGATTTTTATGCATTTTATTCAATTTTGAGATGGAAAAAAAAAATTTATAGCCTGAAAATTTGGGGTCCTGTTCCGACTTGTTTTTAAAATCTTCTTCTTCAGACCATGTAGTCAGAATGCTTTCATATTTGGTATACAACATCTCTTGGAATTTTAGATTCAAGTTTGTTCAATCCTAGTCCATAGGTTGATATTTGGGCCGAAATTTTAACTTAGTACAGTATAAGAAAATTTCTTTAAAAATCTTCTTCAGATCCACCAGTCGGAATCCTTTCATATTTGGTATACAACATTTCTTGGAGGGTAAGACTCAAGTTTGTTCAAACCTGGTTCCGGGGTTATTAATTTGGGCTACCTATGGGAGGCTGAATTTTAACTAAGTGCAGTATGAGGGAATTTCTTTTAAAATCTTCTTCAGATCCACCAATCAGAATCCTTTCATATTTGGTATACAACATCTCTAGCTGGGTCAGATGCAAGTTGGTTCAAATCGGGACCCTGGGTTAATATTTTGGCTCGCTATTTGAGCCCAAAGTTTAACTTAGTGCAATGTGAGGTGATTTCTTTAAAAACCTTCTTCATATCCACCAGTCAGAATTCTTTCCTTTTTGGTATATGTCATCTCAAGGGGGATCAGATTCAAGTTTGTTCAGTTTGAGTCCTTGGCTTAATATTTGGCCTCTATGGGCAGGGGTGGGATGGGAGGGGGGGGGGGGGTACATGTTACGTTCAGGTTTGTTCAAATCCATTCCTTAGTGTTTTTCCATAAAATTTGCCTCTTATGACTTCATTCCTTTGTAGTGTTGATGAGCCATGTCTAACTGAATGTGACCCCAAATACTTCTTTGAACCACTTTGGCCAGTGAGCGATTAAGGCCCCCTTGGGGTCTCTTGTTTCCATTTCCATAAAAACTTTCTGTCATTATCACCAGCCTTTGAACTTATCCCTTTTGAACTCTCTGCAGGGTATATTTATGAATTTCCATAAAAAAAGAGAGAAAAAAACATTGCCACAAGCAATGACCTTCAAACTTACTGCATTTGTGCATTAACATCTTCCTTTGGCTTGCCTCGGAGGGAGCATTCATTATCAGGTTGTCTTGAAATTTTGTATGCTTATGCAGGGTGACAAAGATAGGAGCTATCGATTTTCTTTTAATTTCCATCAAAAACTGTTGCTAATAACAACAATCCTTGAATTTATTGCATTTGTGCATCAACATTCTTCTTTGACATGGTCTACAGGCCACATTTATCAGGGGATTGTTTTTGAACTTGGTTTGCTCATTAGGCTGAGACCTTTAGATAAGAGCTATTGATTAGCATTCATTTCTGTGAAAAATGTTGCCATTTACAATAACCTCTGAACTTACTGCATTTGTGTTTCAACATTCTTCCTTTAGCCAGTCTTACAGTTTACATTTAAAAATGCATGGATTACTCAGAAGTTGTGCACACACAATGCTGTTATGTTGATATTTCACCATATAACATTGGTACCAATGATCTTCAATTTTGCCATTTCACTTATAACTTACCAAGTTCAAGTTTGTCAAGTTGAGCTACAGTGTCATTGACACTTTCATTCTTGAATCAAATTGTTTCTCATTCGTTCCTTGATTTGACAGAATCTTTAATGACTTTACCAATACAGTAGAGTTAATTGAATAGTCATTTTGCCAGTGAGAATTATTCAATTATCAGGAGTATTCAATTAACAGGGATTTGATCACTTTTCTGTATTTTAGTCATAAAGTTTGTATTCTATTATATATTGTTTGACAGGGCTCAAGGAGCTCAAGGAGCTCTGTCAAACAAGATATAATAGATTAATTGCCTGCATTGGATATAGTGAGGCCAAAGTTGGCTATATACAAGGGTAATTCAAGGATTATCAGGGTAATTTTTTCGACATATTGCAAGATTTTGTATTCAATTAACAGGAGTTTACTCTATAGCCCATATGCAATTAACAGGGCAAATTTGTACTGCAGGTATGGTAAACGGTTTTGTGTTTGGAAATTATATTCAATTAACAGGGATATTCAGAAAGATATCCAGTTAAGTGGGCTCCACTGTACCATCAGAGATGTTTGTTTATTAAACAATTATGAATTGAGGCTGGTTACAGAAGTAGTTTTATGATTTTGCCACATAGTTATAATAATTTGTGTTAATATCTTGATGTATGCAAGGTGAAGTAAATACTTATTGGTTGGAACATATCTACCTGGAGCTCAAAGAATATCTTAGTGACTAAAGGGACATCACATTGTATCATTCATTGGTCATCTGTGTGCAAACTCTACAAAGTGAGATTAAACACACAGCCCTTAACAGTGTCAAATTCATAACAGAATTAGACCGATGACCAAAGAGCTTGATAAAAGTGATGAATTTAAAAAGTCACGCTTACCTGGTAAAATTCAAAGGTTTGAATCTCTTTCAATGAATACACGAAATACATGATAATTAAACGAAACACTGATTTTATAGTCAGCTGCTGTATTTTTAAAAATTTCATCATCATTAATTTCATCAACACATTCTATGGTTATAAAATCTTTGCTTATAAAACCTTTTATTTCCCTTTGATAACAATTTCTTTCATCTTCAAAATCATATGTGGTCTACTTGGTTCTATCAAAGCTATCTCTTGGTTGAGCTGCCGCCATTTTCTTTGTATAGGCAGTTTGACCCAGACAACTTTTCAGGTTAACGGTTAAAGGCCTGGTTCCTACTTTTACGACCTCAGATCAGAAGACCTTAACATGCCATCATGACCACTTCCTGATAACAATAGACAAATTAACATAGGCAGTGGTTTCTAGCCAAGACTTGACTAGAAATCACTATTAAGCCACTGGATGTGTACAGGCTGTGGTCAGGTGTGAATTCAGGACAATTGTCCAGGTCTTTAAGGGTTAAATGTTCTTCAGTCTTTGATGGAAAGATATTCTTGCAATCTTCTGCATATCTGGATGTATTTATTTTGAATTATGTAAATTGTAAAGCTGTGTGAGTGGTCTATACACCTAACATAATGAAGAACAGTCAAAATTTTTATCTGTTTTCCACTCTTTTATTGGAATGCAACATTTTTCTTCAATCTGCTGACATTTCTAAGGATTTTTTGACATCAACCATTGTAAAAACTCAAATAGAGGACGACACTTGTAGAAAATAATTCTTGAATAACTAAAATTATTTATTTTTTACCTACAAAAACTGGGTTAATACCTCCTCATTGGAATGTGCTCATTGGGCTTGTTCCAATGGGGGTGTCGTGTCGTAAGCCATGTTTTTTAGACCAAAACTGAAAATAACAGTTGAATGGCTGTTTCCTGAATTTCTCTGTTTTTCCCACTATGTTAGATAAACAGGTTACCTAAATTAATTGAAAGATGACCGTACTTATATGTTTTCTACTTAACCCTTTGTCTAACATGACTAGGCGACAACACTCACAGTATTTCTCATGAGTGGAACAAGTTGCCATCTGCAATTCTAAAGTATTGTAGATGGTTCCTTGTTCCACTCAAGGGATAATTTGTTGGTAAATATCTCAATTATTTCATTGTTTGCTTCCAAAATATGGCATATTTTTGGTGAGTCAGTAGAATTTCCAGGCGAACTCTGCTGTGGCTCCCCAGTTGCCAGTTCATGCTGTCAAACATATAGTCTGATCGAAGCAGTGCCAGGAACATGACAGACATCCATGACTGTTGCAGTCCAACCTCAAGAAATCTCCCGGGATGTGACTCTGGGAAATTTTCCAAATTTTTATTTTATGAAAGAAATTATGTAGATAACAGTTTGAGCTTCTCCTTTGGGTGAGGGAGGGTGGGGGGGTGGGGGTGGGGGAGTTGGAGGGGCATCAAATTTTGTCTGTAATTAAATGGGGGGGGGGGCCTTCATTTTAATTGGCACCTTGTGATAGTAGGTCCTAGTTCCCCCCCCCCCCCCCCCCCCACCTTCAAATTCCAGGGCCCTGTGGTAAACAGGCTCTGTTTCCCTGGTAAAATAGGACCCGGTCAACAATGCCTGGGTTGGAAGTCCTCTAAAATGGGCAACATGGGTATAAATGATTGGCTAGAATTTACTTTGTCTCCACGCTGTGATCACGTTTAGCCATTGTGCTGAAATATGTGACCTTAAACACCAATAAATAAATAAATAATTCTACGGCCCTGGTGTTACTACTCTAACTCCCAGTGAGAGGGCATAACCTGTGTTTTGAAAGAAAATTTGAAAATATAGCAAAATTTCATTGGTTTTGATGTAAATGTTGTATTGGAGAACTGTGAAGAAGAGTGGGAGCTGAGGCTCAAACTGCCTATCTCTAACAATCTAAGCGACCAATACACCAGATGTCTAAGAGATCCAGACCAACCTGAGTGGTTGGTCAATGGCCTTTATGCCTAGACCACTACACAAAATCAGTGGAATCAGTTCAACAAGTGGACCCTCCTCTTCCCTCTCATTCTTCCCTTCCCGGGTTAAAAATATAATGTAGATAGATGGAAGTTTCTTATTTTTATTCGAATGCAAGGTTTTCCACCTATCCTGGAAACTGAGAAATAGAAATTTAGAATTTCAAGTTCTTGGAAATCTACCCATTTTAGCATTACATGAAATCAGGACATTATTTCTGTGGTAGCATCTGAATACTAGAAAAATCCTATGATGTAGACAACAGAGTTCTAAATAAGTTATATGACTTCAATCCTCTTTCATATTTACAAGCCACTGATGCTGAATTAAAGCCTTCTTTAAACAACTATATATTTGTCAGGTGTACACCGGAGGCCCCCTGGGGCCCATGTTGAATTTGATGTCATACCATCTTAGGTATCAACTGAAATAGGGTCAAGGTCGTAATTTATAAAAATATCCTCCTTTTACCTCGAATGTGGAAGTATTCCATTTTACCTTCAAAGTAGAAAGCAGGGCTGGAAATATTGCTCTTAGTATTTTCTTAACCCTTTACCTAATGAATTGGCCACATGTGCCCACATAATATACAAATTCAGTAGTTGAAAAAAATTATTTTTAAAAAAATTTCAACAAAACCATATCATGTGACTCCCTCATTGGAACAAGCTCATCAAGCTCATTAAAGTGAGGGATCGTGTGATATGGTTTTCTTGAAATGTTTTGAAAAAATGAAAAAAAAAAATTTCAAGTAATAAATTTTGATATCGTTTGCATTGGGTAATGGGTCAACTCAGTTTGTTTCCTACTTGTAGACCTGGGTGAATGAAACATGTTGAAAAAAATTATTTTGATTTTGAATGTCAAAGTCATAAAACTCAAAAGGAAAAAAATATTTGATCTATTGACTGGTTTAGTTCTGGAAACTCATGTTCAGAAGGGCAGGTACCACAATTAAAAGGATCAGATTCTGTGGAGGTGCTTTATATTCACCTCATTGTGGAATTATTTTATCTGCATGGCTTTGACTTGTTGCAATTTATTGAAGAATGCCTACAGGCACTTTCCAATAAATTGTTACAGAGCAAGCCCATCTGAACAAATTCTGATGATCCAAATAAATTTATCGCTACACCAGTTGATCCAATTTTCACTGATACACAAAGGTAGTATGTTACACCCACATTTTCAGAAATGCTGGGATATCCTGATGATCTCCATCTGTATGTCTTGAAATGCAAAAATCAAGATATAATTTTGTCACTTACTTCACCTCCTAATTATGGTATATACGTGAGAAAATCCAAGTGATTTGACTTTTGATCACCCGGTGGCCCATGTGGCACCACTTGAAAATATTGCTAAAATAATGGTTTGCTGCAAAAAACCTCAAGGGTATATAATTCAGATTTTTTATTTGGCTACCTGTGGCTCCTGTGGTGCCACTTTTGTCATTAGAGAATCACTTTCCAGCAAAAGGCTCCTCGGGTACCAGTGGTACCACTTTTGTCGTTACAGTGTCGCTTTCTGGCAAAAATCTTCTGGGATATAAAATTTGAAATGTTTCAACTATTCTCAGGTGTTCAGGTAGTGACTCCTGGTGGTTCTAGAGGTCCCCTTTGTTGTAAGAGCATTGGTTTCTGGCTCCTTGGATATATAAACAGGTAGGGTTTGTAGATATGCAGAAGCATTTCAGATTTTTATTTATCCCTTGTGAATCTGGTGGTGCCACTTTTGTCGATAAAGCCGGTTCTGGCAAAAGGCTTATAGGGTATATAATTCAAAACATTAAGTATGCTCAGGTGTTCTGGTAGGGTTTGTAGATGTGCATAAAGGTTTCAGATTTTTTATACGATGGTTCCCGAATCCGATGGTTCCAGTGTAGCCACTTCTGTCATTAAAGAGTTGGTTTCTGATGAAAGGCTCCTAGGGCATATAATTTGAAACATTTAAGGTATGCTCAGCTGTTCAGGTAGGATTTGTAGATTTGGATAAGAGTTTCAGATTTTTGATTTGCCCCATGTGGTTCCAGTGGTGACACTTTTGTTGTTCAAGAGTTGGTTTCTGGTAAAAGGCGCCCAGGGTGTATAGTTTGAAATGTTTAAAAGTATTCTTAGGTATACAGGTAGGGTTTGTAAATGTGTATAAAGGTTTCTGATTTTTTATTTGTCAACACCACCCCCCCCCTCCCCCACACACCCCCAGTGGTTCTGGTGGTGCCATTTGTCATTAGAGTGTTTGTTTGCAGCTAAAGGCTCCAAGGACGTATATTCCAAACATTCAAAGTATTCTCTGGTGTTCAGGTAAGGTTTTGTATTTGTGCATAAAGGTTTCAGAATGCCCCCCCCTCCCACACACCCCTGGCAGTGCCTCATTTGTCATTAGAGGGTTGGTTCATGGCAAAAGGTTCTGAGAATATATGATTCAAAACATTGAAAGTATACTTAGATGTCCAGGTAGGCTCTGTATATGTACATAGAGGTTTCAGATTTTTATTTGACCCCCATGTGGTTCTGGTGGCCTGACTTCTTGTCATTATATACTTTGTCTCAGGTGAAAAGCTTCTAGGGTATCTAGTCCAAAATGTTTAAAGTATGTTCAGGTAGGATCCATAGATGTGCATAAATGTTTTGAATTTGTTATCCCACTGCATGTGGTATCAGTGGCACCACTTTTGTCACTAGAGACTTCAGTTTTTGGCAAAAGGCTCCAAGGGTATGTAACTCAAAACATTTAAAGTATTCTCAGGTGTTCAAGTAGGGTCTGCAGGTGTGCATTAGTGTTGTGTGTTTTTATTTTTCTTGTTTCGTTTCAGTTTCGGTTCGTTTTTTTTTTTTAAAACTCTGTTTATAGGTTGGTTTTCGTTTTTTTTATAGTAAGACATCTGCAGTTTCAAACAGAAACTACGTAGTGTCAGTATAATGCCCATACTGTCACATTTTCAGTGATGATTTAATTGGCAGTGACTAGCATTGGCCATTGGTACAAAGTGTATAAATGGCAGGCATTATCAAAACAAAAAAAAATAAAAGAAAAAATGTATCAGTGTTCGTAGAATATCACCACTCACCAATTTGAGGCACTTGCACCCCCCCCCCCCCCCCTTACCTCTGGTCTTTAAGTTCAGGCGTAAGAGAGTCTATGATGAATTGATATTAACACATGGGTGCAAAAAGAGCTAATTCACAATTTCCCAGGGCTCTGTTCAGTGTTCACTCCTAGGTGGGGCCCTGGGCAGCCTAGTGAGCAAAGTGACCCTACCAGGCATAGCAAATAATAACAAGCATTGCCAAGTGGGTCACCTAGACACCCATCCTAAGATATTTGACAATGAACTGGTGTATGGACTCTTTTCAGTACTCCTCCCCCCCCACCCCCCCACACTCGCAGTGGTGGCTAGTGCTACCAGTGCCCACCACCTGCCTTAGTAAGATAATCAGCAATCATTTCATGTCAGTCTGGAATGGGAAAGTCATATTGTTTGTAGATGGGTGGGCCTCAAAACGAACCACTTTACCAAATACCTATTATCTACCCCCCTCCCCCCCCCCCCCCTCGCACACGCAATGGTTTTAGCTCAACGGAATTGATTTTACAAATTCACTGGTGTACTGTTTTATATTGTAACTTTTTGTGTTTGCCTCTTGCCATTCCACTTGCTATTTCTACCGCTGATGTGTTCCTTTGGTCGGCCCCTTAAAATTAGTTGTGTAGGCATGCAACCATGGCACGTTGACAGAGCGATATTACGGAATGCAGATTTTTCCCGTGGATATGGACAATTCACTCTTGGGACGTTTCGGCCTCGGGACGTTTCAGCCTTCATATATTGAACTAAATAGAATAAGAACTTGGGGTTTCATGTTTTTAGTGGGCCGAAACGTTCAGGACAAAACGTCTCGGGTCAGAACGTCCCAAGACTGTATCGCAATAAAACCTCTTCCCAGATAAGCACATCAAGGGAGGCAACGGATTTACATCCGAAACACGTGGTGGGGCAACCCATGACAAATGTTATATTTTTATACTGTACCAATGACCCAGACTTAGCTGGTGCTAACTCTAAAAAATCCAGGGCCAAACACAAATTTTGCCCCCCAATCCCCAAAATTTGCATCTAAAACCAAAAGAAATCATGTCTTAAAGGACCTCCATACTTTGCCCTTACTGCGCATGCGCAGTGTCAAGGACGTTCCGAAATTGGCGCCAATTATCATTCTCTGTTTGGCCCTTCATCAGTCAACATCTCACTGATCTTTGTGCTTGTAAATCTCAGTTTAAAGGATGCCAGACACATAATTATTGGAGAAATGGTGATTCTAAGGAGGATATAGAAGGAGGAGAGGAAAAAGGAGTGACAAAAAATAATCAGGGCTGTACTTAATATTTTTTATGAAATTATGTTAAGTTGCCTATTTTCGAGGCATGGGCCTCTTGTTGTCATTCTTGCTATAAAGTTGCACTGCTTATTCAGTGTTTCCTCTCCCCTGGTCTTCTAAGTCCCCCCTTGCTATTCTCCCATGCTTTTGGCATATTTTTGAGAAAGATCATTTCTAAATTCTCTTGGGAGAGTTAGCTTGGTTACAGAATGTATTCTGTTATTTTCCCCATAGTTACGTTTTCACCCATGGGTGTATAAACGTTCTGTTCTGCATCTTCCATCTGATGTTCTGCAGATTCTCCCCTGGGAGTCTCTGTTTTGCATCAGATAGAGTGTAATTTTGATGACTGATTTCGGGCCAGTTTTGTCAGTGCCTGGAGTCATGTTTGGTGTTTTTACACTGTTTGTTTACATTGGCAACAGTCTCTTTTGAGGGGAGCTGTTTGCCTTTGGAGTAGTTTATCTCACTATAAGATACATTATTATTATCCGTAAGTGTTGCATTAATTATTTAATATAATTTTAAAATTTTTGACCACACTTAGCCTTGGGATCCATTGGGGCTCAACGTTACTTTTCAGAAACTTGGGCTTCTCTGAAAAAATATTTTTCAAAAATTATTTTGATTTTCAATTGTTTTTTCATTATTAATGGATCATGTTATTATGTATCTTTGTGTTAGGGGTTTGTGCGAGTAACTAGGACTTGTTGTTGACTTTTCACAATGAAAGGATATTGTTCAAATTGTAATAGGAAGAAATCTTCCTCTGACTTTCATGATCATTGTATTAATTGTAGTCAGTGTTCTCGCACTAATCCCTGTTCTATATGTCAATATTGGGATGACAAACATTGGAAACGTGTGTCACAAAACATTGGAAACGTGTGTCACGGCTATACCGGCTCTTTCTCCGCAGGGTCACTCTACTCTATCAGTTTCTATTTCAGAGGAACAAGAACAGGGTGATGTTTCCATGTTATCTTCCGCAAGTGCGCTTCCGTCGTCACAAATGAATACAGAGCTAGCGGCAAAAGTGCTCATGGAGATAAGATAAATGTCGTCCGCTAGCTCGCCCGGTGTAGCGTCCATTCACCGAATGGTTCGGCAGCCGGGTTTGTCCGATGCGGTCCAGGAGGAAATATTGGGTGATGCGAGCACTATAAACATTCAACATGCACACCCAGTGGTGGCGGATAGTAGGAGAGATCGGAGGAAGCCTTCGAGTCCAGTTCCTAGCTCGTCCAGGTCCAGCCGGGCCGCGAGCGAGAGAGGCCCCTCTCTCGTACAACAACATCTGGGACCAGATGTTGTGGTACAAAATGTGTCGCAAGCGGAGCACACGTCCGTCGCTCGGGACGCTCCGTTGTATAGGCAGTCCGTGCAGACTGCTCAGGCTTCTTCCTCTCATCAGCGCACACGACCGCACCTTGGCAACGTGACCGCCGATATTTTACCAGCTTCGCCGATCAGGGATTCTTCGGCGACCAGGTCACGCCATCCGGTAGCCAGGGACACGAGGCCGGTGGACTCCGGACGTTCGCATAGGAAGAGTATGCGGGAGTCACCAGATGCGGAGCTGCCCTCGGCGAAGCAGCGAAAGACTGCGCCTCCGCAGGCCTCAATGTCGGACGTGCTTGTTCAAATAGCACAACTTATCGCAGCATCCCAGCAACCGACAGAAACGGTGTCGGATCGGGAATTATCCGACGGCGCTGGGTCGGTACGCTCCGCCGAAGCATCGGGGGCGGACGACCGGGAGCATCATGAGGTCCGACCGGATGGTGAAAGGGATACGGATGACTTGAAGCTATCCCTTTCGGAACAACATAAAGCTGCCGTGGACTTCATCCGGCACTTTCTTCCTCAAGTTGTTCCGTCGGGCCAGACTGCTGCGGTTCCTGTCAAGAGAATTATAGCATCATTGGACTCTGATTTCTTTGAGCGGTTCAGGGACATCGCTCCCGAGTTTCCGTCTCAGTCCAATAATGTTGCAAGAACATTTGAATTATTGAACGACGCTATATTCAAACTTGCTTCCAAAACAGGAAAAGCAGGTTTCTTGTCCGCCAATACTCTCAACCTGCCTTTCATTAATGCAAGGAATAAATTCGATACGGCAGGACAGGGTATCCCGAGAGTTCCTCTGCGTATGGACGACGAGGCGGAAGACTTAGATTTATCATTACCGTCGTCTGCGTCAATTCCAACCGTGGTGTTGGAGACAACTATTTCGTCTAACAGAGCCAGTTTAGATGCTTTATCTTATGCAGACCACCTTACTAAGGCGTTATCACTGCGTCTTCAAGGGAAAGAATTCCAGGATATTCAATCCTCTTTAAGACTTCTTTCAAGGGCAGTAGCTTATTCCATGTGTAACTCCGCCCTTTCAGTGGCAAACCTGGAGTTGGTTAGACGTGACGCAGCCCTAGCTACATCCACACTCGTGGATAGTAAGGTGAAGAACTCTCTCAGAGTCGCTTCGGTCTCCGGAGAACTTCTCTTCGACGGCAAGCTTTCTGCAATTTACGATAAAATTACTAAGAAAGCTTCGGATTCTCTGCTGTTCAAATCTGCTTCTAAGAAGTCGGACACGGCAGATAGGAGTAAGACAGGCACTTCTGGGTCTAATGCGCCCAAGAGAGGTTCCTATAGAGGTTCCGGTGTGTCCTCTTGGTCTTATTCAAGAGACCGTCAAGGCAGCGACTCACGTTCGGGATGTCCTTCGGGCCGGGACAACCGGTCAGATGCCCCGAGGTCGACGGGACGAGGTGCGGGTCGTGGAGGACGTGGTTTCTCCTACCGCAGGCCTCGCAAGTCCAGGAGGTGATGGCTTCAACCTCTATCGCGTGCCGGTTGGCGGAAGGTTGTCGAGTTTTTCACAAGAGTGGGCGTCGATTACGGACGACCCTTGGGTGAGAGGGGTGGTTTCGGAAGGTCTAAAGATATCCTTCAAACGAAAGCCTCCATTAACTCGAAGTCCAAAATGGACTCAACTTCCGTCAAATCCTCAGAAAAGAGACGCTCTGTTATCAGAGGTGCAGTCTCTTTTAATGAAGAACGCGATAGAGGTCGTAGAAAACCAGGAGACACCGGGATTCTACAGCCATCTGTTTCTGGTTCCGAAACCAGACGGCTCGTTCCGTCCAGTCATAGATTTGAGCTGGATAAACAAGCTGATCGTCGCTCCGAAGTTTTATATGGAGACGATTCGATCGGTCAGAGCGAGTATTCGGGTGAACGATTATGCAACAAGCATAGATCTCAAAGATGCGTACTTTCACGTCATGGTACATCCGACATTCAGAAAGTATCTACGCTTCGCAGTCCTAGGGGTGGTGTATCAATTCCGGGCGATGTGCTTCGGATTGAATCTAGCACCCTGGGCTTTCACTCGGGTAATGAACTCGGTAATGATGTATTTCCGAGCTCATTCGTCTGCGGTAACGTCGGCCTACCTGGACGACATTCTTCAGAGGTACGGCAACGAGTTAACGCTTCAGAACGATGTGCAGAATCTGCTTCTTTTGCTCCGACGTCTCGGTTTTATAATAAACGAGGAGAAGTCGGATCTGGTGCCGTCCAAGTCATTCACACATCTGGGAATGAGCTTCGAGACGCACAACAATCTCGTTCGTCTGCCGTTAACCAGAGCGAAATTAGTCAGTTTTTACGCTCGCTATTGTCTGCACGCAGACAAAGTCACAGCGAGGGAGTTCATGAGACTGATAGGTCTGTGCGGAGCCGCTGCGGATCTCATTCCGATGGGGCGGTTACGCACGCGTCCTCTCCAAATTTTCTTGACTCAGAATTGGAGTGTGAAAATTCATTCGCTCGACATAGACGTTCTCTTGTCAGATCAAGTGAAACAAGAGATTCAGACTTGGGCAAACATTCAGTGGTTAACTCAGGGAGTTCCGCTGCAGTTGCCGGATCCGAGTTTCACCATTATGACGGATGCCAGTCAAACAGGTTGGGGTGCATCATTGATCCCAACAGATTCGAGATGCCAGGGTCTTTGGGATCCGCAATTCCTGGGCAAGCACATAAACATCAAGGAAATGATGTCAATTTGGCTTGCGTTACGTCATTGGATGGACATTATTCACAATGCTCATGTCCAAATCCTATCCGACAATACGACAGTAGTGGCGTATATACGGAATCAGGGAGGCACTCATTCAATTCCGTTATTCAATCTAACGGAAAGAATCCTTCTGTTTGCTCTAGAACATCAGGTTCTTCTTTCGGTCCGTCATATACCGGGTCGTCTGAACGTACTAGCAGACTCCCTTTCACGAAAGGGTCGCTTGTTGCCGTCGGAGTGGACTCTCAACAAACAAGTATTCAATCAGATTTGCTACCAATGGGAACGGCCAATGATAGACTTATTTGCGACACATCTCAACAATCAGTTGCAGACGTATGTGTCTCCGTGTCCGGATCCAAGAGCATTTGCAGTAGACGCTCTGTCGATCCCTTGGGACGGAATGATAGGGTATGCGTATCCTCCAGCACCGTTAATTCAGCAAGTATTGCTAAAGATAAAACAATCTCAATGCAAGATTCTGTTGGTAGCATCTCTGTCTCCACAGAGACCGTGGATAAATCTACTCAGGTGTCTGTTGTGGGACTTACCGCGAAAGCTTCCTCCACGGGAGGATCTTCTTTTGCAGGGGAAATCGTGTCAACTCCATCACAACCCGCAAGGTCTCAACCTTCACGTTTTTCCGTTGTGCGGTCCTTCTTGCATGGCAAGCACTTTACAGGACGAGCAGTGGACGCGATTTCTAACTGTAGGAGGACCTCCTCTTCGCTAAACTATGCGGGTAAGTTGAAGGTTTTTCGTCGTTGGTGTAGGGATCATTCTGTTGATATTTTTGATCCCTCCATACCAGAAATTGCAAACTTTCTAGTATACTTGTTTGACGAAGTCAAACTGCAGCCTGTTACTATTAAGGGTTATAGGTCTATGTTATCTGATACCTATGCACATCATGATAGATTACAAATTGGATCTAATGTCTCTTTATCTAAGTTAGTAAGAAACTTCTCGATAAATAGACCCAGAACTCTTAGGTTAATTCCTAAGTGGAATTTAGCTTGGGTTCTTCTTAAACTGAAGGAAAAGCCATTTGAACCTCTTGGGACAGTAGATTTCAAATTCTTGTCTTATAAGACAGCTTTTCTCTTAGCTTTCTCCTCTGCTAGAAGAGTCAGTGAGCTTCATGCACTGTCAGTGGATGATTCTCACTATCGTAGTGTCGGGAACACTATCACCTTCACTACTAATGTGGGTTTTTTAGCTAAGAATCAGGCTCCTAATAAATATCCGGAACCTATTGTTATTAAGGCTCTTCCGTCTTCAGACGGGTGTAGGCCTTACTCTGTCCTGTTAGAGCGTTACATGTCTATAAACAGAGATCTCAGTTTATCAGAAAGGGACGAAAACGTTTCTTTCTGTCTCTGATGCCTAATAGAAAGGACATTTCGGTCCATTCTATTGCTAGATGGATTCAATTAACTATCCGTACTGCTTATGAAAATTTATCTTCTTCTCAGCAGTCTGTGCTTAAGATTTCGGCTCATGAAGTAAGAGCTCTTGCTACTTCTTGGGCTTACGCTAATAGTATTGCTATTACAGATTTAATGAAGGCTGCTTATTGGTCTCAGCCATCCACATTCACGAATTTTTATCTCAGAAATATTGAGTCCATTTCTGGAGACCTGCATTGTTTAGGTCCGTTATCTGTTGCTCAGAATGTCGTCCACTAAACAGTTGCAACTATAGTTATGCAGGCTTTCTGTTCCGGCAGTGACTCCGTCCGGCTGCCCTCTTCGCTCTGGGCTATTTGACCCAGGGCAAGGGGAAGGGGGGGGGGGAGGGTGTTCCCTTAGGTCACCTGCTTTATAGTGAAAAGCAAGGGAATGCCTCCTCCGAAGTCAGTATTTCTGAGTCGTTTCCGGGATGGTTTTAAAGTGTAATATTAATGTTAAAATTCATTCATGTCATATTTTTAAAGTGTAGCTCGGTGTGAAGCATTTGTATATGGCAAGTGTCAAACGGGCGTTAATATACAATCCTCGGACACTTTTAAAGAATATAAAGAGTCTCAATTCTCTGGACTAACTTTATTTATTGGCTTACTTTAAAAATAATTAGTATAAAGGGTTATACTGGATGTTAATAGAGAACATGAATGTTATTGTGCTCAATTATGAAGGGTATTGTATCTTTCTAATTTAACATAAAATAAGAAAGATACATGTAAAGCCTAATACTCCTTTTCTCCTTGAGGGGTTGCCTCTATATTATATAGTTGAGCTTATTGGATTTTCCTCTATGTGCTAGGCCCTCCAGCCTTTTTACTATTCAGCTAAGTCTGGGTCATTGGTACAGTATAAAAATGTTAAAAAATTTATAGTAATTTATATATTTTTTATACTTACCAATGACCCAGACGGGGATGGCCCTCCCAGGAGTTGGGAACTCGTACCTCCCCGCTGAGTACATAGCGCTGACCAGGCACTGCCAGTAAGAATGATAATTGGCGCCAATTTCGGAATGTCCTTGACACTGCGCATGCGCAGTAAGGGCAAAGTATGGAGGTCCTTTAGGACATGATTTCTTTTGGTTTTAGATGCAAATTTTGGGGATTGGGGGGCAAAATTTGTGTTTGGCCCTGGATTTTTTAGAGTTAGCACCAGCTAAGTCTGGGTCATTGGTAAGTATAAAAAATATATAAATTACTATAAATTTTTTAACTTTCGAATACGACAATGAAATACCAAGACCTTTTTCTGATATGATATTATTCACTGTCTAGCAGATTGTAGATAAGTAATTTTAATTAAACTGAATCTGATTGACAAAATATTTCAGACAAACCTGTTCAAAAATGAAGCCAATTGCACAAGGTATTTCCTGTAATCAGTGAAATGTAGAAAGGTGGCTGCCTGTTTTGTCATTCTCACAGAAAATACAACCCATTTTTATGTCAACGATGTGTGATTGACAACTTGTCAAACATCATTCTGGAGTTGGAGTTCTGGACATGCTGCAGTGACCCCTTTACACCCAGAATGTGGCATTGACGACACTGTCATTACCTGACAAAGCTTGACATTTCAGACATTGTTAGTGCAAACTGAACAATGAACACATCTCTTCCCAACGTTTTAGGAAAAAAAACGAAACCATACTCTTTTATCAGTTACACGGTTTCGGTTTTAAAGCAAAACCGAAACCGACTTATAAAACCGGTAAACCGTACAACACTAATGTGCATAAAAGATTTGAATTTGTGATCCCACCCTGTGTGGCACCACTTTTGTCATTATAGACTTTGTTTTTGGCAAAAGGCTCCTATAACTCGAAATATTTGAAGTATTCTCAGGTGTTCAGGTATGGTCTGAGGGACATGAAGGTTTCCTAATTTTGAATTGACTCCCATGTTGCATAAATGGCACCAATTTTATTGTAAGACTTGGTTTCCATTGAAAGGCTCATTGGTATATAGTGGATCCAAAAATATGGGGATACACCATTGTGAACTTGGCACACAAATAACTTGATTTAGTTTATAATTATCTTGCTCACCTACTCACCTAAGAGGACTCACAGTCAAGATGTGGTAGCTGGATCCTCTCCAGAAGCACTTAACCACAGTAAACAAACAGTGCTCTACCTCATGTGGTTGCCACAGGATAAATATAGAATAAATAGATACTAGGGCCGGTAATCACATTTAAACTATGAGTCGGATAAGGGTTTTAACCACATGACAGTTTCTGTCGCAAACACATGGGTTTGTTTTGTTTACATCTGTGCCGGCGGGCAGTATTGCCGGCTGCACATCAATGCTTGATTGACAGCTAGACTCACCGTCAAAGTTGATTGAATTTTCCTTGCTTTTTCAGTCAAATTATTATTAACAATTCTTAAATTTTATTTTAAATATTTAATTGTAGGTATTTTAAACTTAATAAGTCATTGCACGTAGTAGATAGTACTGCATAACATTGTATGTTTGAATGAAACACCGCGAAGTGTGAATGTATTGAAGTTTGCAAATTGCATCATGTCAAAGGTCAAGTTGGATGAACTTCCGACTATAGGTGTAAATTTTTTTTACAGGCTTTTCACAGGTCGTATCGTTGGTGAGCATGGTATAAACTAAAGTTAATGGCACTTGATAAAGATGTTGTTTGGAACACAGTGGGGGATGAAACTGACTTTTCAAATACTGCTTCACAAGTTAGTCCAGAGAATGGAAGTGAACACTTTATGATTGCAAAGACAGTATGTAAAATGTTGACACACAATACTGTGATCTCAAGAGTGGTCTCTTTCCCTGCCAGATTGTCATCCAGTTTTATCCCATAAATGGCCGTTTATTTGAACAATAAAGGCCTTGGATAATTTTTTGCTTTATTCACCTAGTAGGGTGATAAATTTTCCTCATAGGTTTAACACTGAGAGAATTTATTCCCCTAGTAGTTGACCTCTGGCCTCTGCCACATTTGTCTTGCATAATTAATAGTTCGATTGTTGATTTCTTTAAATCTTTTTGAAAGTATTACACAATGCCGGTAGAAAACACCACCCACTGCTCATATAATAAAGTATTTTGCAAGTTTAGCTAAAGTTTGTAGGGGAATTATTTTCAGACAGAAATGTATTACTGCACCTTGTTTATTTTTGCCAGTTTTGCTGGTCGATCGAATTAGACCAATGTGCTCCTCACTTCTCGCTGTTTTTTTGTAGCGAATTATAGCACGATTTTGCCGTGACTACCCTGTAGAAGATTTATGGGATAAACAAAATAAACGTATAGTGTTTTCAAGTAAAAAATTTATTCTCCTCGTAGAATTAAGAATGAAACCGACTCGCCAGAGGCTCGGCGGTTTCATTCTTAATCCTACTCGTAGAATAAATTTTTTACTTGAAAACACTATACATTTTTTCTATATATAACACATGTACTACACCAGCAGATTGAAATTTATAAATATTATACAGCAGAATCCTGTTAATTGAATAGCCACTTTGCCAGTGAAAAATATTCATTTAACAGAAGTATCCAGTTAACAGGAATTTGGTCATTTTCCTGCATCGTGTGGGACAGTTTTACATTGAGCTCTGTCAAACAAGATATAATAGAATAAATGTCTATTTTGGATGTAATGATGCCAAACCATTTACCATACCTTCAGTACAAATTTGACCTGTTAATTGCTAATAGGTTATAGAATGAACTCCTGTTAATTGAATAAAAATTCTTGTAAGCTGTCAAAGAATTACTCCAATATCCACTGAATTTCCCACATAAACATTTTTTTCAGATAATACATCAAATATAGGCATTTATCCATTATATCATGTTTGAGAGAGCTCAGTGATCTCTATCAGATATAATGGAACAAATGCGCAGTTTATAACTAGAATACATGAATGTGACCAAATCCCAATTAATTGAATAGTTCTGTTAACTGAATAATTTTCATTAACAAGGTGGCTATTCAATTAAGGCCTAAAAATGTTAAAAACCTGTTTCTCAGGCCCTCCCACATGGTCCTTTTGGGGGCTGCATGCTCTCTTTTTATAACCAATGCAAACTTAAAAAAATAATATTAAATGGTTTATGTCTGGCATTTTACCCAAGTTAATAAAATTGTTAAATTTGTCCCTTAAGTGCAACAAGGCTTTGCAATGCTTTAGCATTGCAGGGCTTTTTTGCACTCAAGGGACAAAATACACCACCAACCCTGCTATTCTGTAGATTATGAGGCCTAAAACATAAAACAAACGAAGAACATGAACTTTTGATGGCAAAGAAATAATTACAAAAATAAAAAAAAAAATAAAGAAACGCTCACCCACATGCAATTTTACAAAAAATGGCTTGAGAAAGAGCAGATTTACTTTGTGAGACCTAACAGGGTTAATCTCTACTGTATTTTGATAGTGCAGAATCAAATCCTTTAATACTCAATTTTTATTTTGTAGCAAATTATTGGCAGTAATTGTAAAGTAACAGACCCACTCTACAATTATGAATTTGATTTATCATCACTACACAAGTCAACAGGAAGTTATTCAGTACCTGCTGGAGAATACATATACTTTATTAATGCTTGTGGAGGTATCAATGTTGCACAGGAAAAATGCACTGTCAACAGTGGAAACTGCCAGACAAAGAAAACCTCTTCTTTTTCACCAGTCAATGCTGGTGAGTATTCATTCCTTTATCAGACATCCTCTTTAACTTCTCATGAGCTGGTGACATTTATTCCTACTGTGGACAGGGAAATGCTTTCCACTAAAATGAGTGTACTTTGACCCTATTATACAGTGTTTTTTTTCTGTAAATTAAATCAACTTTTCGATAACAGTGAAGCTGAAGTAAAATTTTCATGAAACTTTAATCAAATCTAGTCATGGCTGCTTCACAGCAGCCATGATTAAATTTGAGGAAATTTAAAAAAAAAAATCCTCAGCAGGTTGAGAGGTAACTCTACTGACAAAACTTTTTTTGTTCAGTAAGAAGCTATTTTCATTTTTTGACTCAAAAACATGCGTGTCTCCTAGGCAATTAGTCTGTACAAGCAGATCCTTTTGAGAAACTGATTCCACTGCCGTAATGTTTTCAAAGGAGCAGTTCGAATTTGGATGAACTTGGTGTGAGTAATGCAAGGAGTGCTGTTAGAGTTCCCTCCCCAACCTTCAGAGAATGATGGATGTCAGCGTTCTGGGGTGGGGGATTGTCCTTGAATCTAGAGAACATTTACCTTCAGGACAATTGAAATTCATCACTGAAGGAACTTCTCATGCATCAGGAGATGTTAGTAATTCATTTCAACTTGAAACATTGTTAGCTCTACTCGGCAGAGGTAGGGTGGTCATGTACAGATACTTTGAGACAACTCAACAGTAAACTCTTTCCTTATGGAGCAAAAATCCTTGGACTTCTGACTTTAGAGACTTTACTAGTTACCCAGTTTGTTGATGATATAATATACTGTCAGTTACTTTCTATATTGGGTGAGAAAGATCAAGATATTAAGTCACCAATGAACTATTGGGTGAGAAAGATCAAGATATTAAGTCACCAATGAACTATCCTATCAGCTACTTTTTCTTTTTTGTGATGAATAATAAATATTATTTATTATATTTGATTTTCTTACCCAGAATTGCCCATTATCAAACTTGCCTGATATGAACCAAACTAGAGTTATCTCCCTTGATGCATTGCTAGAGACAAGCATATTTTTATATGACAACCAATGGCCCAGACTAGCTGGTGCTAACTCAAATTAATCCAGGGCCAAACACAAATTTTGCCCCCAATCCCCAAAATTTGCATGTAAAACTGAAAAAAAAGTAAGTCCTAGATGGTCCTCCATACTTTTGAGATCTGCACATGCGCAGTATCCAAGAAGGTACCGAAATTGGCGCAAACCATCATTATTCTTTGTTTGTCCCTAAAGTCAGCAACAATGAACTGACATCTGTGCTTTTAAATCTCCTTTTTTTTGAGGATGCCAGACACAAATCAATGGTAAAATTGGTGGATCCAAGGATGGATACGGATGATGGAAGTGAACAATGGTGGTTAGAAACATTCAGTGCTGTAACTTTATAATAATTATAGAAATTACTTCATGTTTCCCAATTTCGGGACATACGCCTGACATCATTATTCTTGCTAATGATTTATCCACTGTTTGTTAAGTGTTCCTTCCCTATCCCTCCTTGAAGCCCTCTTGTTAAACTCCTAAGCTTTTGGTTGTTTTTTATCAAAATTTTTTATTAAATTTCTTGGTAGTTTAACGTGTATTACAGAATGTTTATTCTGTTTATCCCCATGGTTATGTCCTACCCTAGGAGTGTTAGGTCGTTTTGGTCTTACATCTTCTATCCGATGTATCGTTTTTTCTTTGTTTGAAGATCTTGCTTTACATCTGGTAGCTTTAAAATCTGTTACTGACTTTGGGTCTTTTTTTCTGTGCCTGATCTCTTGTTTCTGGTTTTTATACGCCCGTTTTGAAAAAAACGGGTCATATTATGGTATACCGCTGTCCGTCTATCCATCTGTCTGTCCGTCCGGTCACACATCGTACGATAACTCAAGAACGCTTTGAGAGATTTTCGTGATTTTTGGGAAGGTGGTGTATATCGATGGAGGGAAGCTCCCTTTTGTTTAGTGTCGCCGTTCGATTAGTCATTTCAGAGTTATGGGACTTTATTACTTAGAAAATTGTTGATTTTTTACACGTCGTACGATAACTCGAGAACGCTTTGAGAGATATTTTCGTGAGTTTGGGGTAGGTGGTGTATATCGATGGAGGAGAGTTCCCTTTCATTTAGTGTCACCGTTCGATTAGTCATTCCAGAGTTCAGAGTTATGGGACTTTATTACTTAGAAAATTGTTGATTTTTTACACGTCGTATGATAACTCGAGAACGCTTCGCGGGATTTTCACGATTTTTTGGTAGGTGGTTTCTGTTGATAGACGGAAGCTCCCTTTCGGTTGGTGTCGCCATTCGATTAGTCATTCCAGAGTTATGGGACTTTATTACTTAGAAAATCGTTGATTTTTTCTTGAAGTTATGATCTCTATAGACATAAGATATATACATGAAATTCAAATAATTTTATTTCCAAATTATTGAACACAGTATGTTGTTGGTAATGATTATTGTACAAGAATATAAAAAAAAACCTGACAAGTACACACATATACTGATATTGTGTGCTTCCCTCTTGTAATTAATAACGGGCGTATCATGCGCTCATGGCGCAGCTGTTTATTTCCTTTGGCATTGTTTACATTGGAAACGACTTTAAATATATATAGTATTTTGATAATATATTACTGTAGGATTGTTGTAAGATCCATTGATTATGATTCCGGTAGTGTAGCGCAAAAAAATTGGATTTTGTCCACACTTTGGCTCTATCGGGATGCCCTTGGGCTCTTCATGTTCCCTTTGGGAACTTAGGCTTTTTCAAAACTTTTTCGACAAATTTTTTAATTTAATTTTTCGATTTTAATTTTGATTGCAATTATTTATGTATCTTTATCATATATTTATTGTGGAGTTTGTAGGAGTACTATCAACTTATTTTGATTGAATCATGAAAGCTTACTGCTCTAAATGGAAGAAAAGGAAGTCTTCCTCAGATTTACATGCTTGTTGCCTTGCCTGTAGTCGATGTACTCTTGCAGATTCTTCTCTTACATGTGTGAATTGGGAAGACACACGTTGGAAACGGGTGACAGGGTACGTTGTCAGCGGTGAGATGCCTGTGCCAGTGCTATCACCGTAAGATAATTCAAGTTTTTATACAGCCGCTCATATGAGCGGGCCGTATTATGGTATGGCAAAGTCCGTCTGTCCATCTGTCTGTCTGTCTGTCCATTCGTCTGTTAGCTTTTGTTTGTCCACGCGATAACTTGAAAACAATACATCCAACAGATACTATTTTTTTATGGTTGATTAGTCATGACTAGAGGATGGTTCCTTTCGATAACCAGCATTCTGGCATATCCAATATGGCCACCATGGCAGTCTTCTTGGATTTTCAGGGACTTTTGATTGTCCATGCGATAACTTGAAAACTATAGATGCCTGCCACTCGGGACGCTCCATCTCGACTGCAGTCGGCTTCGGCTATAGTCATGGCTTCCTCCGCTACGATTCATAAGCACACACGACCGCATCCTAGCTACTCAACTTTGGATATCCAGCCAGCTGCACAAAGAAGGAGCCTCTCTTTGCCAGTGAAGTCGGACCATCTGGTAGCTAAGGAACTGAGGCTTCGGTCATTGGGACGTTTGGAGAAGAGATCCATCTCCAGAATGCCAGGAGCAGCAAGCGGCTAAAAAACGGAAAATCGCTGCTCCTCAAGCATAGGTGATGGACTTGCTGTTGCAGATTGTGCAGCTGATCACGGTCCAGTCATCTGTTCAGATACGATGGATCGAGATTCGCAGCTGATTCAGTCGGATGGTGAAAGGGATAAGGAAGAGGATTACCCTTCCCTTTCGGAACAACATATGGTAGTGATGGAATTTATCCATCAATACTATCCTGAATTTGTTCCACCAAATCAGCAAGCTGTGACAACAAGGGAGAAACCGCTGGCATCTTTAGACACAGACTTTATATGGAGGAAGGTAGAAGTTCTTTCTTTTCCGGTACAGTCTAGACAGGTGTCGCAGGCCTTCGGCCAAGTCGACAATGCCATATTTAACCTCTCTAGTGTGAGGAAGAAAGGCGGTTTCTTATCAACATCTTCCATAAATATACCGTTCCGTTCCTTGGACGACGTTCATTTAAAACAGTTGGAGAAAAGGTTCAGAGAGCTCAACTCCTCTGTGTTTAGATGAGCAGGCTGGGGATTTAGATAGTTCCCTACCTGCTTCATTCAATATTCACTTGGATGTGATGGAATCTGCTATTTCATCGAATAGAGTGAATTTGGATGCGATGTCCTACGCAGACCACCTTACCAGAGCTATGGCACAACATCTCAATCAATGGGAAGGAATTTGAGGACATGTGTAGCTCACTTAAAGTTCTTTCCAGGGCAGTCATGTATGCCACATATAACTCCGCCCTGACAGTGGCAAATCTGGAGTTAATCAGACGTGATGCTGCCCTTGTGTCATCATCACTTATAGATGACAAGGTGAAAAGCTCTCCGGTTTGCTCCAGTCTCCGGACATACTCTGTTTGACGACAAGCTTTCATTAGTCCATGAACAGGCTACTAAGAAAGCTTCCAGTGCTCTGCTTTTGAAGTCGGCATCTCAACAACAGGCTTCAGCAGACTGGGGTAAGCGAGGATGTTCTAAATCAAAATCTTCAAAAGGGAACTCCTCATGAAACCCTCATATAATTACTCTGGAGGTCGTCACTACAGCGACTCGGGAAAGGGGTGTAAGTCTGATCAGGATTATCGGTCAGACGCCCCTAAGCCAATGAGACGAGGATCTTCACAGCGAGGACGTTGTTTCTCCTGTAAGCCTCACAAGTCCTACAGGTGATAGTCAAGACCTCTGTTGCTTTCCAGTTGGAGGAAGGTTATCAAACTTTGTGAGAAACTGGATAGCAGTCACGGAAGATCAGTGGGTGAGAAGTGTTGTCTCGGAAGGCCTATGGCTATCATTCCGAGCAAAACCCCCACTAGCAAGATGTCCATGTTGGACAAATTTTTCGGCAGATCCTTTCAAAAGAGAGTCTCTCCTAGCGAAGGTACAGGCTCTCTTATTAAAGGAAGCAATAGAGGTTGTCAAGAATCAAAATTCTCAAGGCTTTTACAGTCACCTGTTCCTCGTATCGAAGCCAGACAGCTCGTTCCGACCTGTAATAGACTTGAGCTGGATAAACAAGCTAATCGTGGCTCCAAAGTTCTATATGGAAACCAATCGGTCAGTAAGAGCAAGCATTCGAGTGAACAACTATGCGGCAAACATAGATCTAAATGACGCTTACTTTCTTGTCATGGTACATCCGGCATTCAGAAAGTACCTGTGGTTCACCGTGCAAGGAAAGGTTTATCAGTTCACGGCAATGTGCTTTGGTCTGAACCTGGCTCCTTGGGCTTTCACTCGAATAATGAACTCGGTAATTTCATACTTCCGAGCTCATTCATCTGTGGTAACTTTGGCTTACTTGGACGACATTCTTCAGAGATACGGCAACAGAATTATTCTTCAGAACGATGTTCAGATTCTGCTACAATTGCTCTGACGTCACGGTTTCATCGTAAACGAGAAAAAGTCGGATCTAGCTCCATCCATTTCCTTCACTCACTTGGGAATGAGCTTCAAGACTCACAACAGTCTGGTTCGTCTGCTGTTACCCAGAGCGAAATTAGTCAGTTGTGATGCTCGCTTTTGTCTAAACTCAGGTGCAATAACAGCGAGGGAGTTCATGTGACTGATGGGGCTGTGTGGAGCGGCTGCAGATCTTATTCCGATGGACCGTCTGCGCACACGTCCCTCCAGGTATTCTTTACCCAGAATTGGAGTGTGAAGACGCATTCGCTCAAAACCAGTATTGTTTTAACAGACCTAGTATAACAAAAGATTCAGATTTGGGCAGATCTTCAGTGGTTAACTCAAGGAGTTCCACTTCAACTGCCGGATCCGGCTTTCATGATTATGACGGATGAGAGTCAGATGGGCTGGGGCGTGACCCTAAGTCCCGCAGACTTGAAGTGCCAGGGTCTTTGGTACTCTTGGTTCCTAGAGAAGCACATAAACATCAAAGAGATGATGTCAATATGGCTAGCACTACAACAGTGGATTCGCCATATAACAAACGTCCACATTCATATTCTGTTGGGCAATTCGACAGTAGTTGTTTACCTCAGGAACCAAGGTGGCACTCACTCGATTCCATTATGTGAATTAACAGAGAGGATTCTCCTATTCATTCTGAATCATCACATTCATCTCTCAGTCCATCATGTACCCGGTCGTCTGAACATATTAGCAGACTCGCTCTCTCGGAAAGGTTGTGTTGCCATCGGAGAGCACTCTCAACAAGCGAATATTCAGGCAGATTTGCTACCAGTGGGATCGTCCCATGATAGATCTTTTTGTGACACACTTGAACAATCAGTTACTGATGTTCATGTCACCATGTCCAGATCATCGAGCGTATGCAGTAGATGCTCTGTCGATTTCATGGGATGGGATGATAGGATATGCATATCCTCCAGCTTCGATAATTCAGCTGATTCTGTTAAAGATCAAACAGTCTCATTGCAAAATCCTGCTAGTAGCACCTCTGTCGTCACAGAAACCTTGGTTCAATCTTCTCAGGTGTCTGTTATGGGACGTTCCCTGGAAGCTTCCTCCACGAAAGGATCTTCTTTATCAGGGGAAGTCACGCACACTATCACAACCTGGAAGGTCTCAACCTTCATGTAATTCCATTGTGCGTTCCTTCTTGCACGGAAAACATTTTACAGGATGAGCAGTGGCACAATTTCTAATTGTTGGAGGGCCTCCTCTTCGTTGAATTATGCAGCGAAGTGGAGGGTTTTCTTCCATTGGTGTAGGGATCAGTCGATAGAGATATACGATCCGTCCATACCACATATTGACAATTTCCTGTTCTACTTGTTTGACGATCTCAAACTGCAGCCCATCACTTTTAAAGGCTATAGTTCTATGTTAACAGATACTCACACTCATCATGATAACTTGGCTATTGGATCAGATACTTCTTTATCCAGGCTAGTTAGAAATTTCTCTGTGAATAGACCTAGAACCCTCAGATTAATTCCTAAGTGGAATTTGGCTTGGGTTCTGTTGAAGCTTCAAGAAGCTCCTTTTGAGCTGTTAGACATCGTAGAGCTCAAATTCTTGACCTATAAAACTGTGTTTCTCTTAGCCTTTGCATCTGCTAGAAGAGTCTGTGAACTTTATGCATTATCTGTTGATGAATCTCATTACTGTAGCGTGGGTAATAACATTACCCTCACTATGGAAGTGGGATTTTTTGGCTAAGAATTAGATTCCAGATAATGGCCGGAGCCTATTGTCATTAAGGCTTTAGCATCCTCGGATAACCGTAGACCTTTGCTCTGTCCAGTCAGAGCAATGTGCATTTATAAACGTCGATCAGATTTTATTAGAAAGGGAAGAAAATGATTCTTTCTTTCTTTGATTCCCAGCCGAAAAGATATTTGTGTTCATTCTGTCGCTAGATGGATTCAGTTGGCAATGTGCATTGCCTACGAAAATCTATCTTCGAATCAACGTTCTGTCAATAAGATTTCAGCATACGAGGTTAGAGCACTGTCCACTTCTTGGGCTTATTCTAACAGTATAGCCACTACTGATCTCATGAAGACTGCTTACTGGACACAGCCCTCTTCATTTACCAAGTTTTACCTGAGAAATTTAGAGTCCATCTCTGGTGATTTTAGATCTTTGGGTCCTCTTTCTGTTGCTCAGAATGTTGTCTATTAATGTTACATCTATAAGGTCTTTAGGCAGTCTGCTCCAACACTGACACTATTGTGCTGCCCTCTTCGTTCTGTGGAATTTTACCTCAGCACAAAGGGAAGGGTGGGGGATGGTTTTTCCCTTATGATTATCTGGCTTTATAGTGAAAAACAAGGGAATACCTCCTCTAGTGACAGTAGTCCTGCATTGGTGCTGGGGTGGCTTTAATGTGTAGCTCGGTATGAAGCAATAACTTTGTCTCATTTATGTACTGTTTTTAAAGGGTAGCTCACTGTGAAGCATTTGTATATGTTATGTGTCAAATGAGCGTTAATATACAATGCTCAGACACTTTTAAATGAGTATAAAGAGTCTCATTCTCTGGACTGTCTTCAGTATTGGTTTTCCTTCACCGAATTAGCATAACGGCTTATACTGGCATTAAATGGAGAATTATATATTATGTAATATTCAATTACATTGTTGGTGTTATGCCTATATAATTCCTATCTTCTCCTATTCTCCTGTAGGAGCTATCCTTTACTGAAGTAATTGAGAGATTGGATTTTCCTTCAAGTCCTAGGCCCTCCAGCCTTTTTACGATTCAGCTAGTCTGGGTCATTTGTTGTATAAAAATATGGTAAATGTTTAGTAATTTGTATATTTTTTATACTTACCAATGGCCCAGATGGGTATGACCCTCCCATGAGTGGGCACTCATACCTCCCGCTGTTTATAACATTGAACAGGCATCTGTAGAAAGAATGATGGTTGGCACCACTTTCGGTACCTTCCTGGATACTACAAATTTTGGGGATTGGGGGGCAAAATTTGTGTTTGGCCCTGGATTAATTTGAGTTAGCACCAGCTAGTCTGGGCCATTGGTAAGTATAAAAAATATACAAATTACTTAAAATTTATCATTTTTCGCAGCAAATCGTTTGGTGTTACTCACCTGACTGCAATCAATCACTCAAATTGGAGTTACCAGTAAGGATTAGGAGGATGAAGAGAAAAATGAAGAATGTTGTACCACACCCAAATTTCAAAGCAAACTAAAAATTCAGAGTCGTAAGCAGAGATTTGGCAAAGTGAGCTAAGAGTTAGTCCAGCTATATGAATGTCTGAACTTCCTCAGTGGGGAAACTGAGACATTCAGATAGCTGAAATAGAAAAGGAGGAATCTTTGGCTTTCTGGAAAGAATGAGAATCAATAACACTGTAAGAAAACTCACAGATTTGGGACCATATGTAATTATTTGTTTTGGTTTAATAAATAAAGTGGTTATTACTTCGTTTAGTTTCATATATAATCCTTACTGGTTTCAATATGAAGGGGTGATAATCTACCACCATTTTGAAAAAAGAATAAATAAAATAAAAATCACACAGACTATTAGATTTGAACGGACTATTTATTACATGCCTGTTCTATGTAATCCCCATCTACAGCAACACTAAATCATGCAGAAAATGAAAATCTGTTCCGCACATAACGGAAATCGTTGATGGACTATTTTTAAATAGAAGCGAAATTTCTCTGGAATTTTCTACAAATTATGCAACGCAATTATAATTTGAATCTCTAGCGATAGCTGAAAATCGTCCCCTGAGTTCCAATGTGTTTTATGTGCCAGTAGGCACATAGAACACATTGGAACTCAGGGGACGAAATAGTAACACGGGTTTCCCTCACAAATTTGGTTGACAGTAAAATGTGTTCTTTTTGTAGATAGTTGTCAAATGACTGTTGAGTGTCCTTCTAATAATTGTTTTTATAGACGAATGGCCTCTCGTTCTATCCTTTCGTGCTGGCACTCGTGCCATATCGATTAACCCATTCATACACAAGTGTCATTCTGTATATGTATGGTATATATACAGCTTGCATTTGACATCTTAATGCAAGTCAAATTGTCAGAAAATTTATTGAAGGTAAGATATTTACATTTACTTATCCATTTAGCCACCACTCTTTTAAGATATTTTTTATTTTCAGGTGTGGCAAATGACAAGCTTATGTATAATGGAGGAGAAATTAGTTTGAAGTATGTTGATGGACAATCGAACTGCCATGGGAAATATAACAGGACTACCATAATAATGTTTCATTGTGACCATTCTGCCTCTGGATTAGATGGTCCTCGGCATTTGAAAGAAGATGAAGTGTGTACATACATTTTCACGTGGAATACAAGAGCAGCTTGTCCACCACACAAGATTGTTGATTGTACTGTGTTTGATAAGGACGGACAGGAGTATGATATAACAAGCCTTGCCTTATCAAGTGATAATTATAAATATATAGATCCACTTGATCCTAAAAAAAAATACATCCTAAATGTATGTAGAACTCTTATACATCAGAAAGGTATGTTTAGCTGTATCTCATCAAGCCTAAAATGCACATTCCCCCAACGGGGCTCATAATAGATTTTATCAAACAATCATATTCATTTTGGCATGAAAACCACGAGAAATGGTACTCATCACATTATGTGTTCTGATTCTGTATCATATAGACGACTTATTCTGATTCCGTATCAAATAGACGACTCGTTTCCGGAAATGCAACGGGCTATCATAATGGGCGCATGAATACATTCTATGTGCATTTCAGTGATCGACTCAGCTGATCGTTTACAAAACAAAACAAGATTCCTTACAGTTAGCGACAGAACTATTAATAGCCAATGACTTCACCCCCCCCCCCCCCCACCCCACACACACACAATAAATAGAAAATGCACAATTAAATATTACGCACTTGTAAATTTAAGCGTATCATCATAGGAAGTGACATTGAGAGTGAATAATATTACAACGCATGCAACTTTCAAAATTTGCAATGACAGTGTTACTCATTGATTGTTAAGGTGCACAACAATATTGTTCCATAAAATATTCGTTTTTTTAGAACTTTTTCTCCCCCAACATTATGTCCCAAAACTGTATTAATAATTTAAGATATAATCTGTTTATGTGACAGAATTGTCAGATAAATGAATTAACATGATAATGTGCATGTCCTATGATTTGCATCAGATTCTCGGTGGTGTCCAGAATGGGATGACTACTCGCCGGCAAAGCTGGCTTGTTAAGATCCCATTCTGGACACCACCTCGAATATGATACAAATCACAGAACATGCACATTATCATGATAATCTGTATTTATTATGTCAACTCTTGGGATCAACCAATCAGCATGAATAAATGATGGCGGCCTATGAAGCCGTATCAGGTCAGTGATGAAGTCATTGGTAACCCCATATGAAATCAATATTAGGTGTGTGCCCACCATATTGTTTTTAGAAATAAAAATACAACCGCCTCGTCTCAAAAATGGCAATCTTACAGCAAACTTTCTGAATTGTCCGTTGAATGTGATTAAAGTTTCATTAAACTTCAACAAAAAGAAATAATCTGTTTATAATATGTGTTCCATATTGAGAAACTTATTCCAATTGATAACCCCATCCAATAGGTTAATCGTACTGATTGATTATCACTTTAGCACGAAATGATTGCTAGATAGAGTTACTCCCCTTACATTGCAAACTTACATCTGCTTGTTTACAATTTCACAAATAAAGTACCAAACCGGTTAATTAAAGGGTCATACTGGATTTTGTCTGCTGACATAATAAATATGTTTCAGGATGTTTTTTAGCTGAGCCTAATATTGATCTCACTAAGCCTCACATGACACCATATCTGACCACTAAACATCCCTAACTTATAGTATTAGGTGGTACGCTTTTTTCTTTTTTTTGTCTGATCAAGTTATTTCACTGACAGTCCCCATAAGACTAACTTGGAATAACTATGAAGTGCTTATGTCAGTTTGACATATCAGAAAACAAATCTATTTTTCTCTGGTAATTGTGAAATCTGATATTGTCTGAAAACAATTGAGTAAAAATTTCTTTGTGGTTAATGGAAGTGGACTAATTTCGGAAATCAGTGTACTAGCACTTGAGGAGTGGTAACTGTGAATGGACATACTATGCCAACAGGGTAGCTTGAATAGTACAGTAAGTGAAGAATGGATTGTAAATAAATCACCTGTGTAGTGGAATAACCACCCAGAGTATCAGTTTCAAATTCTGCACATATGGACAAAAAAAACTCTAGCAGTGTGCTAGCCAGTGGACCTCTGGGTTAACAATGAAGTCCATTGGCTGGAACTTTGCTTGTGATTGTTATGCTTTGCAACAAATTTGCAGTTTTTGCTTGGGTTGGGTGGAATTTCCACTCTGTGGGTGATTTTAGTGATAATACACTTGCCACGTACTCCAGTAGTTTTCTTCAATGAGAACTGGAACAATGATAAAATATTGTGTACAGTTTTTATGTTGGGATGTAACTGGAAACAACTTTGCTACTATATGTTATCAGAAAAAATAATTTTCAAAATGTTCATTAACCTTCTTTTACTGATTTTTATTGAAACAGAATTCATAAATGTGCGCTGGCACTATTTGGTAAACATTACTATGATATTGTTGATTTCTAACTTAACCCTGCACATATGGTTTCTGAGAATTAGATATGGATTTCCAGCAATTATGGCTGGAATATTATGAAATGCAGTCTGTATGTCCCCATCCATCCATCCATCCATCCATCCATCCATCCATCCATCCATCCATCCATCTGTCCGTCCATCCATTCATTCGTTCGTCTCAGGTATTGTAAGTGGGAAAGACTCCTGACGTATTTTGTCCCTTTACCAGAGATATTTTGGGGTGGAAATATTTTGGTGAGGGCATTTTGGGTGGAGGTATGGTATCTTGATCCAGATATAAATGCAGGGTGGATTAGTGCTAATCTGTGTAAATTCTTTACCTGACAGGAATAGCTGACAGCACAGACAAAAACATTTTGAACAATTAAAAATTTTAATTTATTGCCTCAAAAAATATAGATTATGATCTCTCAGTGGAGTAAACTAAATGTTTGAGGCAATAATTGAAAACATAAAAAATGCAAATAGCAATATTTGTAAACATCACTTGCTGGTTATGGTGTTACATTAGGTAATGGGTTGGAAGATTATTGAAAAGGCACAGTCATGCCTAAGATGCCTTTAGAAGATATTGATTATGTGCTATTTGGTCAAATATCTTAACATGGCAAAATCAGCTGGGTCTGACATTTTACATCAAGTATGGAAGTAGTGGAGAAATGAGTATCTCTTCTTAAAAAATCTGGGACTGACAAACTCAGACATGATCGCTGAGAGTTGGAGATGTTGCTGATATCCTTGATAAATCCCCTTGACTAAATTGGAAAATTGATTTCATCGGGGTAGATCCCCCCAAACTCTCCTCCTTCTCCCAGTCAGGCCCCTGAAAATTTCTGTCTGACCAGCTCACTTCTGTTTAGTGGCCGCCCATCCTCAAAAACCTTAGGCCAACCCACCCTCAAAATAGTCTGACCCATCCTCACATTGGGCCAGTTGGCCTGATTTCAACTTGTAACTCGCACCAATCTTTGGTTGAAAGCGGCTTCTTCCATGGTTTACTGTCCCCAAAATGGAACTAAAGTTAATTACGTTGCTGGCCTTCTCCATATGACACAGTGGTGGCAAATACCTCTGGCCATTTATCCCTAACACCAAACTGAACACAATTATGATTGAAACCTCAGCTACAAGACTATTAAACCCTTAAGGGTGTGGACAAGTGCCTTGAATTCCCACCATTCCACAGTCGCCATACATCTAATGGTTTAGCAGTGATTTCTAGTTAAGTCTTGGCTGCCTGACTAGAAACCCACTACTTGGGTAATTTGTCTATTGTCCCTATGAGGATCTCCTCATGAAGGCATGTTAAAGGCATCTGTTCTGAGGTCAGAGAAGTCGGAAATAGGCCTTTAAGAGTTAAAGGAGGTTTTTTGGGGGGATGAGGAGGTGGCCATTCTGGAATCTGCCAGTCCACCACTGGGTATGATTTTGAAACTTACAAACGACAACTTAGGACTAATTGGTTCTGTTTTTAAAACTGTTCAAGGACACACAAACAGACCAGCAACTAAACTCTGTCCACTTGACAATCCCACAATCACCAGCATCCCACAGCCTGATTATACTATACTTTGACACCAAACAACTTGAGACCTCAGAGAATTACTGCAGACAGAGAAAATAAACAAAATAGAATACATTATTTTGAGTGCAAATTTAGACCCTGAATCAAAATAAACTCTTTCATGGCTCCTAAGGCTTTCATTAGCCCAGGATGTGTAATTGTGAATCAGTTTAGTATGACCATGATTGAACAAAATCTTTATAAATTCTATGGAATATTTCAAATTTAGATTTTATGAAACAGACTAACAGCACGTGATATCGTTGTACCCCGTGCTATTTTTAATGTTTGGATTTTTCAGTATGTGCAATATGCATGTGTTTAATCTCAGTAAATATTTCCCGATCTTTTGTACTGCTGGAGCAGGGGCAGTTTAATATAAATTGGATTACTTTGACACGGGTTAGAACTTGTTTTTTATACCCCCGCTTCGAAGAAGTGGGGGCTATATAGGAATCGCCCTGTACGTCCGTACGTTCGTCCGTACGTCCGTCCGTACGTCTTTCCGGACATGAAATTCTTGTGTGCGCAACTCCTCCTACATTTATCAATCAATTTGGACAAAACTTTTCAGACATCATCACTACTAAGTGAACATGCGCATATTCCAAGATTTTTGATCTGCGACAATTTTAACCAGGTTTTCTCCCTTTGACTTAGATTTATTGTGTCTTTCCATCCGAACAAATTCTTGTGTGCGCAACTCCTCCTACATTAATGAACCGATTTTGATGAAACCTTTCAAACATCATCTCTACAAAGTGAACATGTGCATATTCAAAACTTTTTAATCTGCGACAATTTTAACCAGGTTATCTCTCTTGAACTTTGATTTAATATGGGTTTCTACATGAAATTCTTGTGTGCGCAACTCCTCCTACATTTATCAATCAATTTGGACAAAACTTTTCAGACATCATCACTACTAAGTGAACATGCGCATATTCCAAGATTTTTGATCTGTGACAATTTTAACCAGGTTATCTCCCTTTGACTTAGATTTATTATATCTTTCCGTTCGAACAAATTCTTGTGTGTGCAACTCCTCCTACATTAATGAACCGATTTTGATGAAACCTTTCAAACATCATCTCTACTAAGTGAACATGTGCATATTCCAAACTTTTTGATCTGCGACAATTTTAACCAGGTTATCTCTCTTGAACTTTGATTTAATATGGGTTTCGGCAGGAAATTCTTGTGTGCGCAACTCCTCCTACATTTATCAATCAATTTGGCGAAAGTTTACAGACATCATCACTACTAAGTGAACATGTGCATATTCCAAACTTTTTAATCTGCGGCAATTTTAACCAGGTTATCTCTCTTGAACTTTGATTTAATATGGGTTTCTACATGAAATTCTTGTGTGCGCAACTCCTCCTACATTTATCAATCAATTTGGACAAAACTTTTCAGACATCATCACTACTAAGTGAACATGCGCATATTCCAAGATTTTTGATCTGCGACAATTTTAACCAGGATATCTCCCTTTGACTTAGATTTATTATGTCTTTCCGTTCGAACAAATTCTTGTGTGCGCAACTCCTCCTACATTAATGAACCGATTTTGATGAAACCTTTCAAACATCATCTCTACTAAGTGAACATGTGCATATTCCAAACTTTTTGATCTGCGACAATTTTAACCAGGTTATCTCTCTTGAACTTTGATTTAATATGGGTTTCTGCATGAAATTCTTGTGTGCGCAACTCCTCCTACATTTATCAATCAATTTGGACAAAAGTTTACAGACATCATCACTACTAAGTAAACATGCGCATATTCCAAAATTTTTGAGCTGTCGCAATTTTAACTAGGTTATCTCCCTTTAACTTAGATTTATTATGGGTTTCTACATGAAATTCTTGTGCGTGCAACTCCTCCTACATTTATCAATCAATTTTGACGAAACCTTTCAAACATTATCACAACTAAGTGAACATACGCATATTCCCAAATTTTTGATCTGCGACAATTTTAACCAGGTTATCTCCCTTTAACTTGGATTTATTATGGGTTTTCAAATGGGATTCTTGTGTGTGCAACTCCTCCTACATTAATGAACCGATTTTGAATACATGTTGCACATTGTAAATGTGTTTTTCCAAATGTAAACCATATATGTGTGGGCTCTTTAAGTATTCAGTGCTGTTCTGTGGAAGGCCACATGCAAATACAAATTTCAACAACAAAAAATGATCTTTATGTATACATTTCCTTATGGCCTTCACCTACATGATCAGAAGTGCATTCCTCTAAAAACCCAAAGCGGGGGTATTAATCACCTTCAGTGATAGTTCTAGTTTTACCTTTCTTCATATCTTGACTTGGGGGAAACTTGCTTTCAATTTCATGAGCAAATTTGATTTGTCATTACGTCACAGATCAAATCTGTCGGTGTAATATGTCAATGGCGTAAACAATACTCACCAGTTATAAATAAGACACAATTTAATTTATTATGGACTTTATTTTCACATTTCACAGTACAATTTTAAAAAATGCATACAACAAATTACAGGATGGGTTGGCAGTGGGGTGTCCGAAAACATCGATGCTTAAAAAAAATTATATTTTTATACTGTACCAATGATCCAGACTTAGCTGGTGCTAACTCCAACAAAACCAGGGCCAAACACAAATTTTGCCCCCCAATCCCCAAAATTTGCATCCAAAACAAAAAGAAATCATGTCCTAAAGGACCTCCATAGTACGCCTCCACTGCGCATGCGCAGTGACGCAGTCGTCCCGAAATTGGCGCCAATTATCATTCTCTGTTTGGCCCTTCATCAGTCAACATCTCACTGATCTTTGTGCTTGTAAATCTCAGTTTAAAGGATGCCAGACACGTAATTTTTGGAGAAAATGTGATTCTAAGGAGGATAGAAGGAGGAGAGGAAAAAGAAGTGGCAAAAAATAATCAGGGCTGTACTTAAAATTTTTTGATGAAATTATGTTAAGTTGCCTATTTTCGAGGCATGGGCCTCTTGTTGTCATTCTTGCTAATTGTTGCACTGCTTATTCAGTGTTTCCTCTCCCCTAGCCTTCTAAAGTCCCCCCTGGCAATTCTCCCATGCTTTTGGCATATTTTTGAGAAATTTCATTTCTAAAATTTCCTGGGAGAGTTGCTTGGTTACAGAATGTTTTCTGTTATTTTCCCCATAGTTACGTTTTCACCCATGGGTGTATAACGTTTGTGTTCTGCATCTTCCATCTGATGTTCTACAGATTCTCCCCTGGGAGTCTCTGTTTTGCATCAGATAGAGTGTAATTGATGACTGATTCCGGGCCAGTTTTTTCAGTGCCTGGAGTCATGTTTTCTGGTGTGTTTAAACTGTTTGTTTTCATTGGCAACAGCCTTTTTTGAGGGGGGCTGTTTGCCTTTGGGGTAGTTTATCTCATTATAAGATACATTTATATTATCCAAAAGTCTCTCATTAATTATTTTATATAAATTTAAAATTTTTGACCACACTTTGCCATCGGATCCATCGGGGCTCAACGTTACTTTTCAGCAACTTGGGCTTCTCTGAAAAAATATTTTTTCAAAATTATTTTGTTTTGCAATTGTTTTTTCATTTATTAATGGATCATGTTATTATGTATCTTTGTGTCAGGGGTTTTTGCGAGTAACTAGGACTTATTGTTGTTCTTTCACAATGAAGGGACATTGTTCAAATTGTAATAGGAAGAAATCTTCCTCTGACTTTCATGATCATTGTATTAATTGTAGTCAGTGTTCTCGCATTAAGCCCTGTCCTATATGTGAACATTGGGATGAGAAATATTGGAAACGTGTGTCACGATATGTTGTTTCTGGAGAAAGAGCGATGCCGGCTCTTTCTCCACAAGGTCACTCTACTCTCTCAGTTTCTATTTCAGAGGAACCAGAACAGGGTGATGTTTCCATGTTATCTTCTTCAAGTGTGCGTCCGTCGTCACAAATGAATTCAGAGCTAGCGGCAAAAGTGCTCATGGAGATTAGACAAATGTCGTCCGCTAGCTCGCCCGGTGTAGCGTCCATTCACCGAATGGTTCGGCAGCCGGGTTCGTCCGATGCGGTCCAAGAGGAAATTTTGGGTGATGCGAGCACTATAAACATAATAGATGCACACCCAGTGACGGCGGATAGTAAGCGAGAACGGAGGAAGCCTTTTAGTCCGATTCCTAGCTCGTCCAGGTCCAGCCGGGCCGCGAGCGAGAGAGGTCCCTCTCTCGTACAACAACATCTGGGACCAGATGTTGTGGTACAAAATGTGTCTTTAGCGGAGCATACGTCCGTCGCTCGGGACGCTCCGTTGTATAAGCAGTCTGCAGAGACTGTTAAGGCTTCCTCTTTTCGTCAGCGCACACGACCGCACCTTGGCTGCGTGACCGCCGATATTTTACCAGCTTCGCCGATGAAGGATTCTTCGGCGACCAGGTCACACCATCCGGCAGCCAGGGATTCGAGACCGATGGACTCCGGACGTTCGCATAGGAAAAGTATGCGGGAGCCATCTGATGCGGAGCTGCCCTCGGCGAAGCAGCGAAAGACTGTGCCTTCGCAGGTCTCGACGTCGGACATTCTTGTGCAGATAGCACAGCTTATCGCAGCATCCCAGCAGCCGACAGAAACGGTGTCAGATCGAGAATTATCCGACGGCGCTGGGTCGGTACTCTCCGCCGAAGCATCGGGGGCGGACGACCGGGAACATCGGGAGGTCCGACCGGATGGTGAAAGGGATACGGATGAATTGGAGCTATCCCTTTCGGAACAACATAAAGCTGCCGTGGACTTCATCCGGCACTTTCTCCCTCAAGTTGTTCCGTCGGGCCAGACTGCTGCGCTTCCGGACAAGAGAATTATAGCGTCATTGGACTCTGAATTTTTTGAGCGGTTCAGGGACATCGCTCCCGAGTTTCCGTCGCAGTCCAATAATGTTGCAAGAACATTTGAATTATTGAACGACGCTATATTTAAACTTGCTTCCAGGACGGGGAAAGCAGGTTTCTTGTCCGCTAATACTCTTAACCTGCCTTTCATTAATGCAAGGAATAAATTCGATACGGCAGGACAGGGTATACCGAGAGTTCCTCTGCGTATGGACGACGAGGCGGAAGACTTAGAGCTATCATTACCGTCGTCAGCTTCTATTCCAACCACGGTGTTGGAAACAGCTATTGCGTCTAACAGAGCCAATTTAGATGCCTTATCTTACGCAGATCACCTTACTAAGGCGTTATCACTGCGCCTTCAAGGGGAAGAGTTTCAGGATATACAATCCTCTTTAAGACTTCTTTCAAGGGCAGTAGCTTATTCCACGTGTAACTCCGCCCTTTCAGTGGCAAATCTGGAGTTGGTTAGACGTGACGCAGCTCTAGCTACATCCACACTAGTGGATTCTAAGGTGAAGAACTCTCTTAGAGTCGCTTCGGTCTCAGGAGAACTTCTCTTTGACGGCAAGCTTTCCGCTATTTATGATAAAATTAAAAAGAAAGCTAATGATTCTCTGTTGTTCAGATCGGCTCCTAAAAAGTCGGATACAGCAGACACGAATAAGACAGGCACTTCTGGGTCTAATGCGCCCAAGAGAGGTTCCTATAGAGGTTCCGGTGCGTCCTCTTGGTCTTATTCGAGAGACCGTCAGGATAGTGACTCTCGTTCGGGACGTCCTTCAGGCTGGGACAATCGGTCGGACGCCCCGAGGTCGACGAGGCGAGGTGCGGGTCGTGGAAGACGTGGTTTCTCCTACCGCAGGCCTCGCAGGTCCAGGAGGTGATGGCTTAAACCTCTATCGCGTTCCGGTTGGCGGAAGGTTGTCGAGTTTTTCACAAGAGTGGGCGTCGATTACGGACGACCCTTGGGTGAGAGGAGTGACTTCGGAAGGTCTAAAGATATCCTTCAAACGAAAGTCTCCATTAACTCGAAGTCCAAAGTGGACTCATCTTCTGTCAAATCCACAGAAAAGAGACGCTCTGTTATCAGAGGTGCAGTCTCTTTTAATGAAGAACGCGGTAGAGGTCGTAGAAAACCAGGAATCTCTGGGATTCTACAGCCATCTGTTTCTGGTTCCGAAACCAGATGGCTCGTTCCGTCCAGTCATAGATTTGAGCTGGATAAACAAGCTGATCGTCGCTCCGAAGTTTTATATGGAGACGATTCGATCGGTCAGAGCGAGTATTCGGGTGAACGATTATGCAACGAGCATAGATCTCAAAGATGCGTACTTTCACGTCATGGTACATCCGACATTCCGAAAGTATCTACGCTTCGCAGTCCTAGGAGTGGTGTATCAGTTCCGGGCCATGTGCTTCGGATTGAATCTAGCACCCTGGGCTTTCACTCGGGTAATGAACTCGGTAATGATCTACTTCCGAGCTCATTCGTCTGCGGTAACGTCGGCCTACCTGGACGACATTCTTCAGAGGTACGGCAACGAGTTAACGCTTCAGAACGATGTTCAGAATCTTCTTCTATTGCTCCGACGTCTCGGTTTTATAGTAAACGAGGAGAAGTCGGATCTGGTGCCGTCCAAGTCATTCACTCATCTGGGAATGAGCTTCGAGACGCACAACAATCTCGTTCGTCTGCCGTTAACCAGAGCGAAATTAGTCAGTTGTTACGCTCGCTATTGTCTGCACGCAGACAAAGTCACGGCGAGAGAATTTATGAGACTGATAGGTCTGTGCGGAGCCGCCGCGGATCTCATTCCGATGGGGCGGCTACGCACACGTCCTCTTCAAATTTTCCTGACTCAGAATTGGAGTGTGAAAATTCATTCGCTCGATGTAGACGTTCTCTTGTCAGATCAAGTGAAACAAGAGATTCAGACTTGGGCAAACATTCAGTGGTTAACTCAAGGAGTTCCGCTGCAGTTGCCGGATCCGAGTTTTACCGTTATGACGGATGCCAGTCAAACAGGTTGGGGTGCATCATTAATCCCAACGGATTCGAGATGCCAGGGTCTTTGGGATCCGCAATTCCTGTGCAAGCACATAAACATCAAGGAAATGATGTCAATTTGGCTTGCGTTACGTCACTGGATGGACATTATTCACGATGCTCATGTCCAAATCCTATCCGACAATACGACAGTAGTGGCGTATATACGGAATCAGGGAGGCACTCATTCAGTTCCGTTGTTCAATCTAACGGAAAGAATCCTTCTGTTTGCGTTAGAACATCACGTTCTTCTTTCGGTCCGTCACATACCGGGTCGTCTGAATGTGCTAGCAGACTCCCTTTCACGAAAGGGTCGCTTGTTGCCGTCGGAGTGGACTCTCAACAAACAAGTATTCAGTCAGATTTGCTACCAATGGGAATGGCCAATGATAGACTTATTTGCGACACATCTCAACAATCAGTTGCAGACGTATGTGTCTCCGTGTCCGGATCCAAGAGCATTTGCAGTAGACGCTCTGTCGATCCCTTGGGACGGAATGATAGGATATGCGTATCCTCCAGCGCCGTTAATTCAACAAGTATTGCTAAAGATAAAACAATCTCAATATAAGATTCTGTTAGTAACATCTCTGTCGCCACAGAGACCGTGGATAAATCTACTCAGGTGTCTGTTGTGGGACCTACCGCGGAAGCTTCCTCCACGAGAGGATCTTCTTTCGCAGGGGAAATCGCGCCAACTCCATCACAACCCGCAAGGTCTCAACCTTCACGTTTTTCCGTTGTGCGGTCCTTCTTGCATGGCAAGCACTTTACAGGACGAGCAGTGGACGCGATTTCTAACTGTAGGAGGACCTCCTCTTCGCTAAACTATGCGGCTAAGTGGAAGGTTTTTCGTCGTTGGTGTAGGGATCATTCGGTAGATATATTTGATCCCTCTATACCAGACATTGCAAACTTTCTAGTATACTTGTTTGACGAAATCAAACTGCAGCCTGTTACTATAAAGGGTTATAGATCTATGTTATCTGATACCTATGCACATCATGATAGTTTACAAATTGGATCTAATGTCTCTTTATCGAAGTTGGTTAGAAACTTTTCGATAAATAGACCCAGAACTCTTAGATTAATTCCTAAGTGGAATTTAGCTTGGGTTCTCCTTAAATTGAAGGAAAAGCCATTTGAACCTCTTGGGACAGTAGATTTCAAATTCTTATCTTATAAGACAGCTTTTCTCTTAGCTTTCTCTTCTGCCAGAAGAGTCAGTGAGCTTCATGCACTATCGGTGGATGATTCTCATTATCGTAGTGTTGGGAACACTATCACCTTCACTACTAATGTGGGTTTTTTAGCTAAGAATCAGGCTCCTAATAAATATCCGGAACCTATTGTTATTAAGGCTCTTCCGTCTTCAGACGGGCGTAGGCCTTTACTCTGTCCTGTTAGAGCACTACGTATCTATAAACAGAGATCTCAGTTTATCAGAAAGGGACGAAAACGTTTCTTTCTGTCTTTGATGCCTAATAGAAAGGACATTTCAGTCCATTCTATTGCTAGATGGATTCAGTTAACTATCCGTACTGCTTATGAAGATTTATCTTCTTCTCAGCAGTCTGTGCTTAAGATTTCTGCTCATGAAGTAAAAGCTCTTTCTACTTCCTGGGCTTATGCTAATAGTGTTGCTATTACAGATTTAATGAAGGCTGCTTATTGGTCTCAGCCATCCACATTTACGAATTTTTATCTCAGAAATATTGAGTCCATTTCTGGAGACCTGCATTGTTTAGGTCCGTTATCTGTTGCTCAGAATGTCGTCCTCTAAACAGTTGCAACTATAGTTATGCAGGCTTTCTGTTCCGGCAGTGACTCCGTCCGGCTGCCCTCTTCGCTCTGGGCTATTTGACCCAGGGCAAGGGGAAGGGGGGGGGGGGGGGGGGGGGCGGGTGTTCCCTTAGGTCACCTGCTTTATAGTGAAAAGCAAGGGAATGCCTCCTCCAAGTCAGTATTTCTGAGTCGCTTCCGGGATGGTTTTAAAGTGTAATATTAATGTTTAAATTCATTCATGTCTTATTTTTAAAGTGTAGCTCGGTGTGAAGCATTTGTATATGTCAAGTGTCAAACGGGCTTTAATATACAATACTCGGACACTTTTAAATGATTATAAAGAGTCACAATTCTCTGGACTACTTTATTTATTGGCTTGCTTTAAAAATAATTAGTATAAGGGTTATACTGGATGTTAATAGAGAACATGAATGTTATTGTGCTCAATTATTAAGGGTAGTGTATCTTTCTAATTTAATATTAAATAAGAAAGATACATGTAAAGCCTAATACTCCTTTTCTCCTTAAGGGGTTACCTCTTTACTATATAGTTGAGCTTATTGGATTTTCCTCTATGTCCTAGGCCCTCCAGCCTGTTTACTATTCAGCTAAGTCTGGGTCATTGGTACAGTATAAAAATGTTAAAAAATTTATAGTAATTTATATATTTTTTATACTTACCAATGACCCAGACGGGGATGGCCCTCCCTGGAGTTGGGAACTCTTGCCTCCCCGCTGAGTACATAGCGCTGACCAGGCACTGCCAGTAAGAATGATAATTGGCGCCAATTTCGGGACGACTGCGTCACTGCGCATGTGCAGTGGAGGCGTACTATGGAGGTCCTTTAGGACATGATTTCTTTTTGTTTTGGATGCAAATTTTGGGGATTGGGGGGCAAAATTTGTGTTTGGCCCTGGTTTTGTTGGAGTTAGCACCAGCTAAGTCTGGGTCATTGGTAAGTATAAAAAATATATAAATTACTATAAATTTCTTAACTTTTTTAAAAAAATAAGGTGTCCGAAAACATCGAGTGTCCGAAAACTTAGATGAAATACGGTATGTCTTTCTATACATACCTGGGGAGGATGTTAGGGACTTTGAGTTCAACATTTAATTATTTGTTGGGACCTATATATATTAATTTTTTTTCAAGTGAGAGAGGAAGGGTTTTATTTTCAATTTTTATTTTTATCTTAACTTGACAAAGTAAAGATAAAATATTGCCATTATGCGTGCGGAAGTCTGTAAGTCTATTCACATTTTCTTTAGCACAGGCTACACCCTGTAGTTCTTGTCCAATCATCACTAAATTTCCTGTGCAGGTTCGAGGTCCTGACTAGATGAGAACGTCCCATTTTGGTCATGATTGGACAACCGTAATGGCTGCACAGGTTCAAAACCCCAAAACCATTAGTACAGTCTAGAGGTCATATTTATGAAGGGATTTCATTGTAACCTCAATTCTTTAGTACAGTTTACACCTCACATTATTCTTGTTGAAAACATAGCATGTAGGGTATAGAACTTAACATATTCTCAATTATCACAATTCTTGTCTTATTTCATAATCCTTTCATAAACATTGAACATTATCCTTTTCATCAAACTCTTCACACAGTCAAGTTAAGCTGCAGTGTCATTGACACTTTCATTTTTAGCTCAACTTTGGTGAAGCCAAATTTGAGGTATTGCCATGGCCCGTCATCCGTCTGTCCATCCATCCATCTGTCCGTCACGCCATACACACGGCTTGGGCTAGAGGCCGTATTTATGAACCAATCTTTACGAAACTTCTTGGGTACCTTTGTTATCACCGTGAGACGAGAACGAGTGTTTTTGGGTCTGGTCTGAAATTTAAGATGGCCGCTGGCAGCCATTTTGTACCAAAATTAGGTGCAATCAGCTTTTTGCGCAGAGCTTCCATATGAAAGCTCCGATTTGAATAATTTTTTTGTATGAATGTTTAGTACCATGGGATACATCACATATAATACAGGTTTTTTCTCGCGCATAAATTATGAAAATTAGACTAACTTTGATCTATTTAATGTTACTTTCAGCACTGTAAGTGCAAATGCCAATACGGCTCGGGCTAGAAGCCGTATTTATGAACCGATCTTTACGAAACTTCTTGGGTACCTTTGTTATCACCGTAGGATGAGAACGAGTGTTTTTGGGTGCGGTCTAAAATTCAAGATGGCCACTGATGGCCATTGTGTACAAAATTAGGTGCAATCAGATTTTTGTGCAGAACTTCCATATGAAAGCACTGATTTGAATAATTTTCTGTGTGAATGTTTAGTACCATGAGATACATCACATATAATATGTGTTTTTTTCTCGTGTATAAATTATGCCAATTAGACTAACTTTGATCTATTTAATGTTACTTTCAGCACTGTAACTGCAAATGCTAATACGGCTCGGGCTAGAGGCTATATTTATGAACCGATCTTTACGAAACTTCTTGGGCACCTTTGTTATCACCTTGGGACGAGAACGAGTGTTTTTGGGTGCAGTACAAAATTCAAGATGGCTGCCGGTGGCCATTTTGTACCAAAATTGGTGCAATCAGTTTTTTGTACAGAACTTTTGTATGAAAGTTCTGATTTGAATAAATTTCTGTATGAATGTTTAGTAACATGGAATACATCACATAAAATACAGGTTTTTTTCTCATGCAAAAATTATGCAAGTTAGATGAACTTTGATTAATTCAGTGCTACTCATACACAGTAAGTGCATATGTCAATACGGCTCAGGCTAGAGTCTATTTATGAACCGATCTTCACGAAACTTCTTGGGTACCTTTGTTATCACCTTGGGATGAGAAAGAGTATTTCTGGGTGTGGTCCAAAATTCAAGATGGCTGCCAGTGGCCATTTTGTACCGAAATTAGATCCAATCAGTTTTTTGTACACAACGTCTATACGGCTCAGGCTGGAGGCCGTATTTATGAACCAATCTTTACAAAATTTCTTGGGTATGTTGTTTTCACCGTGGGACAAGAACAAGTGTTTTTGGGTGCGGTCCAAAATTCAAGATGGCCACCAGCAACCTTTTTGTACCAAAATTAGTGCAATCAGTTTTTTGTACAGAACTTCCGTATAAAAGTTCTGATTTGAATAAATTTTTGTAGGAATATTTAGTAACATGGAATACATCACATATAATACAGATTTTTTTCTCGTGCAGAAATTATGCAAATTAGATGAACATTGATTTGTTCAGTGCTACTTATACACAGTAAGTGCACATGTCAGTACGGCTAGAGTCTGTATTTATGAACTGATCTTCACGAAACTTCTTGGGGTACCTTTGTTACCACCTTCTGACAGGAATGAGTGTTTTGGGGTGCCTTTGTTATCACTGTGCTATGAGAACAAATATTTTTAGGGTTCAGTCAAACCCACTCTGGGACTCAAAGATTTCTTTTCTAGTTTAGCATCTAACTGTCGCCCACCTTTACAATACTTTACCTACACATTTGTTACAGGCTACGGTCAGCATTTATGTACAGACCGTTACAATACTTTACTTACATGTACCTTTGTTATCAGGTCATTACCTAGATGTTTGTCATTGCTGTGTCACATACTATACATGTACATGTCTTAAACAAGTTGAGCTACAGTGTCATTACACTTTCATTTTCTTGCATGAAGTGAGCATGGATTAAGATGCTTTCTGCTGTTTTTTACACACAGAAAATATGATAAATTTAAAGTAATCTGTATATTTATATCCCACGCAACGAAGTTGCAGGGGTATAATGTTTTTGACTGGTCCGTCTGTCAGTACGTCAGTCCATCAGTCAGTCCTACTTGTTTTCCGGACTTTTTTTCTACACGCTTCCAGATATTGAGCTGATTTTTGGTATGTGAGTCTAACATGGTGGCCTACAGATCAAGTTTGCATTTTTTCCCACTCCACTGATTTTTACCGAAATTACGGCACTTGGACTCTGAAAAATTCATCAAAATTACAGTTTTCCGGACTTTTTTTCTACACGCTTCCAGATATTGAGCTGATTTTTGGTATGTGAGTCTAACATGGTGGCCTACAGATCAAGTTTGCATTTTTTTCCGCTCCACTGATTTTTACCGAAATTACGGCCCTTGGACTCTGAAAAAATCATCAAAATTACAGTTTTCCGGACTTTTTTTCTACACGCTTCCAGATATTGAGCTGATTTTTGGTATGTGAGTCTAACATGGTGGCCTACAGATCAAGTTTGCATTTTTTCCTGCTCCACTGATTTTTACCGAAATTACGGCCCTTGGACTCTGAAAAATTCGTCAAAATTACAGTATTTTTATACTGTACCAATGACCCAGACTTAGCTGGTGCTAACTCCACAAAAACCAGGGCCAAACACAAATTTTGCCCCCCAATCCCCAAAATTTGCATCCAAAACAAAAAGAAATCATGTCCTAAAGGACCTCCATAGTACGACTCTACTGCGCATGCGCAGTGACGCAGTCGTCCCGAAATTGGCGCCAAATATCATTCTTTCTCTGTTTGGCCCTTCATCAGTCAACATCTCACTGATCTTTGTGCTTGTAAATCTCAGTTTAAAGGATGCCAGACACGTAATTCTTGGAGAAAATGTGATTCTAAGGAGGATAGAAGGAGGAGAGGAAAAAAGAAGTGGCAAAAAATAATCAGGGCTGTACTTAAAATTTTTTGTTGAAATTATGTTAAGTTGCCTATTTTCGAGGCAAACGCCTCTTGTTGTCATTCTTGCTAATTGTTGCACTGCTTATTCAGTGTTTCCTCTCCCCTAACCTTCTAAAGTCCCCCCTTGCAATTCTCCCATGCTTTTGGCATATTTTTGAGAAGTTTCATTTCTAAAAATTCCCTGGGAGAGTTGCTTGGTTACAGAATGTTTTCTGTTATTTTCCCCATAGTTACGTTTTCACCCATGGGTGTATAACGTTTGTGTTCTGCATCTTCCATCTGATGTTCTGCAGATTCTCCCCTGGGAGTCTCTGTTTTGCATCAGATAGAGTGTAATTGATGACTGATTCCGGGCCAGTTTTTTCAGTGCCTGGAGTCATGTTTTCTTCTGTGTTTACACTGTTTGTTTTCATTGGCAACAGCCTTTTTTGAGGGGGGCTGTTTGCCTTTGAGGTAGTTTATCTCATTATAAGATACATTTATATTATCCGAAAGTGTCTCATTAATTATTTTATATAATTTTAAAATTTTTGACCACACTTTGCCATCGGATCCATCGGGGCTCAACGTTACTTTTCAGCAACTTGGGCTTCTCTGAAAAAATATTTTTTCAAAATTATTTTGTTTTGCAATTGTTTTTTCATTTATTAATGGATCATGTTATTATGTATCTTTGTGTCAGGGGTTTTTGCGAGTAACTAGGACTTATTGTTGTTCTTTCACAATGAAAGGAACTTGTTCAAATTGTAATAGGAAGAAATCTTCCTCTGACTTTCATGATTATTGCATTAATTGTAGTCAGTGTTCTCGCATTAATCCCTGTCCTGTATGTGAACATTGGGATGAGAAACATTGGAAACGTGTGTCACGATATGTTGTTTCTGGAGAAAGAGCGATGCCGGCTCTTTCTCCACAAGGTCACTCTACTCTCTCAGTTTCTATTTCAGAGGAACCAGAACAGGGTGATGTTTCCATGTTATCTTCTTCAAGTGTGCGTCCGTCGTCACAATTAAATACAGAGCTAGCGGCAAAAGTGCTCATGGAGATTAGACAAATGTCGTCCGCTAGCTCGCCCGGTGTAGCGTCCATTCACCGAATGGTTCGGCAGCCGGGTTCGTCCGATGCGGTCCAAGAGGAAATTTTGGGTGATGCGAGCACTATAAAAATAATAGATGCACACCCAGTGACGGCGGATAGTGAACGAGAACGGAGGAAGCCTTTTAGTCCGGTTCCTAGCTCGTCCAGGTCCAGCCGGGCCGCGAGCGAGAGAGGCCCCTCTCTCGTACAACAACATCTGGGACCAGATGTTGTGGTACAAAATGTGTCTTTAGCGGAGCATACGTCCGTCGCTCGGGACGCTCCGTTGTATAAGCAGTCCGCAGAGACTGTTAAGGCTTCCTCTTCTCGCCGGCGCACACGACCGCACCTTGGCTGCGTGACCTCCGATATCTTGCCAGCTTCGCCGATGAAGGATTATTCGGCGACCAGGTCACACCATCCGGCAGCCAGGGATTCGAGACCGATGGACTCCGAACGTTCGCATAGGAAAAGTATGCGGGAGCCATCTGATGCGGAGCTGCCCTCGGCAAAGCAGCGAAAGACCGCTCCTCCGCAGGTCTCGACGTCGGACATTCTAGTGCAGATAGCACAGCTTATCGCAGCATCCCAGCAGCCGACAGAGATGGTGTCGGATCGAGAATTATCCGACGGCGCTGGGTCGGTACGCTCCGCCGAAGCATCGGGGGCGGACGACTGGGAACATCGGGAGGTCCGACCGGATGGTGAAAGGGATACGGATGAATTGGAGCTATCCCTTTCGGAACAACACAAAGCTGCCGTAGACTTCATCCGGCACTTTCTTCCTCAAGTTGTTCCGTCGGGCCAGACTGCTGCGCTTCCGGACAGGAGAATTATAGCGTCATTGGACTCTGATTTTTTCGAGCGGTTCAGGGACATCGCTCCCGAGTTTCCGTCGCAGTCCAATAATGTTGCAAGAACATTTGAATTATTGAACGACGCTATTTTTAAACTTGCTTCCAGGACAGGGAAAGCAGGCTTCTTGTCCGCAAATACTCTCAACCTGCCTTTCATTAATGCAAGGAATAAATTCGACACGGCAGGTCAGGGTATACCGAGAGTTCCTCTGCGTATGGACGACGAGGCGGAAGACTTAGAGCTATCATTACCGTCGTCAGCTTCTATTCCAACCGCAGTGTTGGAAACAGCTATTGCGTCTAACAGAGCCAATTTAGATGCCTTATCTTACGCAGATCACCTTACGAAGGCGTTATCACTGCGTCTTCAAGGGGAAGAGTTTCAGGATATACAATCCTCCTTAAGACTTCTTTCAAGGGCAGTAGCTTATTCCACGTGTAACTCCGCCCTTTCAGTGGCAAATTTGGAGTTGGTTAGACGTGACGCAGCCCTGTCTACATCCACACTAGTGGATTCTAAGGTGAAGAACTCTCTTAGAGTCGCTTCGGTCTCAGGAGATCTTCTCTTTGACGGCAAGCTTTCTGCTATTTATTATAATATTAAAAAGAAAGCTAGTGATTCTCTGTTGTTTAGATCCGCTCCTAAAAGGTCGGATTCAGCAGACACGAATAAGGCGGGCACTTCTGGGTCTTATCCGCCCAAGAGAGGTTCCTATAGAGGTTCCGGTGCGTCCTCTAGCTCTTATTCGAGAGACCGTCAGGATAGCGACTCTCGTTCGGGACGTCCTTCAGGCCGGGACAATCGGTCGGACGCCCCGAGGTCGACGAGGCGAGGTGCGGGTCGTGGAAGACGTGGTTTCTCCTACCGCAGGCCTCGCAGATCCAGGAGGTGATGGCTCAAACCTCTATCGCGTTCCGGTTGGCGGAAGGTTGTCGAGTTTTTCTCAAGAGTGGGCGTCGATTACAGACGACCCGTGGGTGAGAGGAGTGACTTCGGAAGGTCTAAAGATATCCTTCAAACGAAAGCCTCCATTAACTCGAAGTCCAAAGTGGACTCATCTTCCGTCAAACCCTCAGAAAAGAGACGCTCTGCTATCAGAGGTGCAGTCTCTTTTAATGAAGAACGCGGTAGAGGTCGTAGAAAACCAGGAATCGCTGGGATTCTACAGCCATCTGTTTCTGGTTCCGAAACCAGACGGCTCGTTCCGTCCAGTCATAGATTTGAGCTGGATAAACAAGCTGATCATCGCTCCGAAGTTTTATATGGAGACGATTCGATCGGTCAGAGCGAGTATTCGGGTGAACGATTATGCAACGAGCATAGATCTCAAAGATGCGTACTTTCACGTCATGGTACATCCGACATTCCGAAAGTATCTACGCTTCGCAGTCCTAGGAGTGGTGTATCAGTTCCGGGCCATGTGCTTCGGATTGAATCTAGCACCCTGGGCTTTCACTCGGGTAATGAACTCGGTAATGATCTACTTCCGAGCTCATTCGTCTGCGGTAACGTCGGCCTACCTGGACGACATTCTTCAGAGGTACGGCAACGAGTTAACGCTTCAGAACGATGTTCAGAATCTTCTTCTATTGCTCCGACGTCTCGGTTTCATAGTAAACGAGGAGAAGTCGGATCTGGTGCCGTCCAAGTCATTCACTCATCTGGGAATGAGCTTCGAGACGCACAACAATCTCGTTCGTCTGCCGTTAACCAGAGCGAAATTAGTCAGTTGTTACGCTCGCTATTGTCTAAATACAGACAAAGTCACAGCGAGAGAATTTATGAGACTGATAGGTCTGTGCGGAGCTGCTGCAGATCTCATTCCGATGGGACGGCTACGCACACGGCCTCTTCAAATTTTCCTGACTCAGAATTGGAGTGTGAAAATTCATTCGCTCGATGTAGACGTTCTCTTGTCAGATCAAGTGAAACAAGAGATTCAGACTTGGGCAAACATTCAGTGGTTAACTCAAGGAGTTCCGCTGCAGTTGCCGGATCCGAGTTTTACCATTATGACGGATGCCAGTCAAACAGGTTGGGGTGCATCATTAATCCCAACGGATTTGAGATGCCAGGGTCTTTGGGATCCGCAATTCCTGTGCAAGCACATAAACATCAAGGAAATGATGTCAATTTGGCTTGCATTACGTCACTGGATGGACATTATTCACGATGCTCATGTCCAAATCCTATCCGACAATACGACAGTAGTGGCGTATATACGGAATCAGGGAGGCACTCATTCAGTTCCGTTGTTCAATCTAACGGAAAGAATCCTTCTGTTTGCGTTGGAACATCACGTTCTTCTTTCGGTCCGTCACATACCGGGTCGTCTGAATGTGCTAGCAGACTCCCTTTCTCGAAAGGGTCGCTTGTTGCCGTCGGAGTGGACTCTCAACAAACAAGTATTCAATCAGATTTGCTACCAATGGGAACGGCCAATGATAGACTTATTTGCGACACATCTCAACAATCAGTTGCAGTCGTATGTGTCCCCGTGTCCGGATCCAAGAGCATTTGCTGTAGACGCTCTATCGATCCCTTGGGACGGAATGATAGGATATGCGTATCCTCCAGCGCCGTTAATTCAACAAGTATTGCTAAAGATAAAACAATCTCAATGCAAGATTCTGTTGGTAGCATCTCTGTCGCCACAGAGACCGTGGATAAATCTACTCAGGTGTCTGTTGTGGGACCTACCGCGGAAGCTCCCTCCACGAGAGGATCTTCTTTGGCAGGGGAAATCGCGCCAACTGCATCACAACCCGCAAGGTCTCAACCTTCACGTTTTTCCGTTGTGCGGTCCTTCTTGCATGGCAAGCACTTTACAGGACGAGCAGTGGACGCGATTTCTAACTGTAGGAGGACCTGCTCTTCGCTAAACTATGCGGCTAAGTGGAAGGTTTTCCGTCGTTGGTGTAGGGATCATTCTGTTGATATATTTGATCCCTCTATACCAGACATTGCTAACTTTCTAGTATACTTGTTTGACGAAATCAAACTGCAACCGGTTACTATAAAGGGTTATAGATCTATGTTATCTGATACCTATGCACATCATGATAGTTTACAAATTGGATCTAATGTCTCTTTATCGAAATTGGTTAGAAACTTTTCGATAAATAGACCCAGAACTCTTAGATTAATTCCTAAGTGGAATTTAGCTTGGGTTCTCCTTAAATTGAAGGAAAAGCCATTTGAACCTCTTGGGACAGTAGATTTCAAATTCTTATCTTATAAGACAGCTTTTCTCTTAGCTTTCTCTTCTGCCAGAAGAGTCAGTGAGCTTCATGCACTATCGGTGGATGATTCTCATTATCGTAGTGTTGGGAACACTATCACCTTCACTACTAATGTCGGTTTTTTAGCTAAGAATCAGGCTCCTAATAAATATCCGGAACCTATTGTTATTAAGGCTCTTCCGTCTTCAGACGGGCGTAGGCCTTTACTCTGTCCTGTTAGAGCACTACGTATCTATAAACAGAGATCTCAGTTCATCAGAAAGGGACGGAAACGTTTCTTTCTGTCTTTGATGCCTAATAGAAAGGACATTTCAGTCCATTCTATTGCTAGATGGATTCAGTTAACTATCCGTACTGCGTATGAAGATTTATCTTCTTCTCAGCAGTCTGTGCTTAAGATTTCTGCTCATGAAGTAAGAGCTCTTTCTACTTCCTGGGCTTATGCTAATAGTGTTGCTATTACAGATTTAATGAAGGCTGCTTATTGGTCTCAGCCATCCACATTTACTAATTTTTATCTCAGAAATATTGAGTCCATTTCTGGAGACCTGCATTGTTTAGGTCCGTTATCTGTTGCTCAGAATGTCGTCCACTAAACAGTTGCAACTATAGTTATGCAGGCTTTCTGTTCCGGCAGTGACTCCGTCCGGCTGCCCTCTTCGCTCTGGGCTATTTGACCCAGGGCAAGGGGAAGGGGGGGGGGGGGGGGGCGGGTGTTCCCTTAGGTCACCTGCTTTATAGTGAAAAGCAAGGGAATGCCTCCTCCAAGACAGTATTTCTGAGTCGCTTCCGGGATGGTTTTAAAGTGTAATATTAATGTTTAATTTCATTCATGTCTTATTTTTAAAGTGTAGCTCGGTGTGAAGCATTTGTATATGTCAAGTGTCAAACGGGCTTTAATATACAATACTCGGACACTTTTAAATGATTATAAAGAGTCTCAATTCTCTGGACTACTTTATTTATTGGCTTGTTTTAAAAATAATTAGTATAAAGGTTATACTGGATGTTAATAGAGAACATGAATGTTATTGTGCTCAATTATTAAGGGTAGTGTATCTTTCTAATTTAAATATTAAATAAGAAGGATACATGTAAAGCCTAATACTCCTTTTCTCCTTAAGGGGTTACCTCTTTATTTTATAATTGAGCTTATTGGATTTTCCTCTATGTCCTAGGCCCTCCAGCCTGTTTACTATTCAGCTAAGTCTGGGTCATTGGTACAGTATAAAAATGTTAAAAAATTTATAGTAATTTATATATTTTTTATACTTACCAATGACCCAGACGGGGATGGCCCTCCCTGAGTTGGGAACTCTTGCCTCCCCGCTGAGTACATAGCGCTGACCAGGCACTGCCAGTAAGAATGATATTTGGCGCCAATTTCGGGACGACTGCGTCACTGCGCATGCGCAGTAGAGTCGTACTATGGAGGTCCTTTAGGACATGATTTCTTTTTGTTTTGGATGCAAATTTTGGGGATTGGGGGGCAAAATTTGTGTTTGGCCCTGGTTTTTGTGGAGTTAGCACCAGCTAAGTCTGGGTCATTGGTAAGTATAAAAAATATATAAATTACTATAAATTTTTTAACTTTCCAGACTTTTTTTCTACACGCTTCCAGATATTTAGCTGATTTTTGGTATGTGAGTCTAACATGGTGGCCTACAGATCAAGTTTGCATTTTTTTCCGCTCCACTGATTTTTACCGAAATTACGGCCCTTGGACTCTGAAAAATTCGTCAAAATTACAGTTTTCCAGACTTTTTTTCTACACGCTTCCAGATATTGAGCTGATTTTTGGTATGTGAGAATAACATGGTGGCCTACAGATCAAGTTTGCATTTTTTTCTGCTCCACTGATTTTTACCGAAATTACGGCCCTTGGACTCTGAAAAATTCATCAAAATTACAGTTTTCCGGACTTTTTTTCTACATGCTTCCAGATATTGAGCTGATTTTTGGTATGTTAGTCTAACATGGTGGCCTACAGATCAAGTTTGCATTTTGTTCCGCTCCACTGATTTTTACCAAAATTACGGCCCTTGAACTTTGAAAAGTTCATCAAAATTACAGTTTTCCGGACTTTTTTTGTACATACTTTCAGATATTGAGCTGTTTTGGGGTATGTTAGTCTAACATGGTGACCTACAGATCAAGTTTGCATTTTGTTCCGCTCCACTGATTTTTACCGAAATTACGGCCCTTGAACTTTGAAAAGTTCATCAAAAGACTTTTTTCCTACACGCTTCCAGATATTGAGCTGATTTTTGGCATGTTAGTCTAACATGGTGGCCTACAGAACCAGTTTGCCTTTTGTTCCGCTCCACTGATTTTTACCAAAATTACGACCCTTGGACTCTGAAAAATGCATTAAAATTACAGTATTTTTATACTGTACCAATGACCCAGACTTAGCTGGTGCTAACTCCACAAAAACCAGGGCCAAACACAAATTTTGCCCCCCAATCCCCAAAATTTGCATCCAAAACAAAAAGAAATCATGTCCTAAAGGACCTCCATAGCACGACTCTACTGCGCATGCGCAGTGACGCAGTCGTCCCGAAATTGGCGCCAAATATCATTCTCTGTTTGGCCCTTCATCAGTCAACATCTCACTGATCTTTGTGCTTGTAAATCTCAGTTTAAAGGATGCCAGACACGTAATTCTTGGAGAAAATGTGATTCTAAGGAGGATAGAAGGAGGAGAGGAAAAAAGAAGTGGCAAAAAATAATCAGGGCTGTACTTAAAATTTTTTGTTAAAATTATGTTAAGTTGCCTATTTTCGAGGCAAACGCCTCTTGTTGTCATTCTTGCTAATTGTTGCACTGCTTATTCAGTGTTTCCTCTCCCCTAACCTTCTAAAGTCCCCCCTTGCAATTCTCCCATGCTTTTGGCATATTTTTGAGAAGTTTCATTTCTAAAATTTCCCTGGGAGAGTTGCTTGGTTACAGAATGTTTTCTGTTATTTTCCCCATAGTTACGTTTTCACCCATGGGTGTATTACGTTTGTGTTCTGCATCTTCCATCTGATGTTCTGCAGATTCTCCCCTGGGAGTCTCTGTTTTGCATCAGATAGAGTGTAATTGAGGACTGATTCCGGGCCAGTTTTTTCAGTGCCTGGAGTCATGTTTTCTTCTGTGTTTACACTGTTTGTTTTCATTGGCAACAGCCTTTTTTGAGGGGGGCTGTTTGCCTTTGAGGTAGTTTATCTCATTATAAGATACATTTATATTATCCGAAAGTGTCTCATTAATTATTTTATATAATTTTAAAATTTTTGACCACACTTTGCCATCGGATCCATCGGGGCTCAACGTTACTTTTCAGCAACTTGGGCTTCTCTGAAAAAATATTTTTTCAAAATTATTTTGTTTTGCAATTGTTTTTTCATTTATTAATGGATCATGTTATTATGTATCTTTGTGTCAGGGGTTTTTGCGAGTAACTAGGACTTATTGTTGTTCCTTCACAATGAAAGGAACTTGTTCAAATTGTAATAGGAAGAAATCTTCCTCTGACTTTCATGATTATTGCATAAATTGTAGTCAGTGTTCTCGCATTAATCCCTGTCCTGTATGTGAACATTGGGATGAGAAACATTGGAAACGTGTGTCACGATATGTTGTTTCTGGAGAAAGAGCGATGCCGGCTCTTTCTCCACAAGGTCACTCTACTCTCTCAGTTTCTATTTCAGAGGAACCAGAACAGGGTGATGTTTCCATGTTATCTTCTTCAAGTGTGCGTCCGTCGTCACAATTAAATACAGAGCTAGCGGCAAAAGTGCTCATGGAGATTAGACAAATGTCGTCCGCTAGCTCGCCCGGTGTAGCGTCCATTCACCGAATGGTTCGGCAGCCGGGTTCGTCCGATGCGGTCCAAGAGGAAATTTTGGGTGATGCGAGCACTATAAAAATAATAGATGCACACCCAGTGACGGCGGATAGTGAACGAGAACGGAGGAAGCCTTTTAGTCCGGTTCCTAGCTCGTCCAGGTCCAGCCGGGCCGCGAGCGAGAGAGGCCCCTCTCTCGTACAACAACATCTGGGACCAGATGTTGTGGTACAAAATGTGTCTTTAGCGGAGCATACGTCCGTCGCTCGGGACGCTCCGTTGTATAAGCAGTCCGCAGAGACTGTTAAGGCTTCCTCTTCTCGCCGGCGCACACGACCGCACCTTGGCTGCGTGACCTCCGATATCTTGCCAGCTTCGCCGAGGAAGGATTATTCGGCGACCAGGTCACACCATCCGGCAGCCAGGGACTCGAGACCGATGGACTCCGGACGTTCGCATAGGAAAAGTATGCGGGAGCCATCCGATGCGGAGCTGCCCTCGGCAAAGCAGCGAAAGACCGCTCCTCCGCAGGTCTCGACGTCGGACATTCTAGTGCAGATAGCACAGCTTATCGCAGCATCCCAGCAGCCGACAGAGACGGTGTCGGATCGAGAATTATCCGACGGCGCTGGGTCGGTACGCTCCGCCGAAGCATCGGGGGCGGACGACCGGGAACATCGGGAGGTCCGACCGGATGGTGAAAGGGATACGGATGAATTGGAGCTATCCCTTTCGGAACAACACAAAGCTGCCGTAGACTTCATCCGGCACTTTCTTCCTCAAGTTGTTCCGTCGGGCCAGACTGCTGCGCTTCCGGACAGGAGAATTATAGCGTCATTGGACTCTGATTTTTTCGAGCGGTTCAGGGACATCGCTCCCGAGTTTCCGTCGCAGTCCAATAATGTTGCAAGAACATTTGAATTATTGAACGACGCTATTTTTAAACTTGCTTCCAGGACAGGGAAAGCAGGCTTCTTGTCCGCAAATACTCTCAACCTGCCTTTCATTAATGCAAGGAATAAATTCGACACGGCAGGTCAGGGTATACCGAGAGTTCCTCTGCGTATGGACGACGAGGCGGAAGACTTAGAGCTATCATTACCGTCGTCAGCTTCTATTCCAACCGCAGTGTTGGAAACAGCTATTGCGTCTAACAGAGCCAATTTAGATGCCTTATCTTACGCAGATCACCTTACGAAGGCGTTATCACTGCGTCTTCAAGGGGAAGAGTTTCAGGATATACAATCCTCCTTAAGACTTCTTTCAAGGGCAGTAGCTTATTCCACGTGTAACTCCGCCCTTTCAGTGGCTAATCTGGAGTTGGTTAGACGTGACGCAGCCCTGTCTACATCCACACTAGTGGATTCTAAGGTGAAGAACTCTCTTAGAGTCGCTTCGGTCTCAGGAGATCTTCTCTTTGACGGCAAGCTTTCCGCTATTTATGATAATATTAAAAAGAAAGCTAGTGATTCTCTGTTGTTTAGATCCGCTCCTAAAAGGTCGGATTCAGCAGACACGAATAAGGCGGGCACTTCTGGGTCTTATCCGCCCAAGAGAGGTTCCTATAGAGGTTCCGGTGCGTCCTCTAGCTCTTATTCGAGAGACCGTCAGGATAGCGACTCTCGTTCGGGACGTCCTTCAGGCCGGGACAATCGGTCGGACGCCCCGAGGTCGATGAGGCGAGGTGTGGGTCGTGGAAGACGTGGTTTCTCCTACCGCAGGCCTCGCAGATCCAGGAGGTGATGGCTCAAACCTCTATCGCGTTCCGGTTGGCGGAAGGTTGTCGAGTTTTTCTCAAGAGTGGGCGTCGATTACGGACGACCCTTGGGTGAGAGGAGTGACTTCGGAAGGTCTAAAGATATCCTTCAAACGAAAGCCTCCATTAACTCGAAGTCCAAAGTGGACTCATCTTCCGTCAAACCCTCAGAAAAGAGACGCTCTGCTATCAGAGGTGCAGTCTCTTTTAATGAAGAACGCGGTAGAGGTCGTAGAAAACCAGGAATCGCTGGGATTCTACAGCCATCTGTTTCTGGTTCCGAAACCAGACGGCTCGTTCCGTCCAGTCATAGATTTGAGCTGGATAAACAAGCTGATCATCGCTCCGAAGTTTTATATGGAGACGATTCGATCGGTCAGAGCGAGTATTCGGGTGAACGATTATGCAACGAGCATAGATCTCAAAGATGCGTACTTTCACGTCATGGTACATCCGACATTCCGAAAGTATCTACGCTTCGCAGTCCTAGGAGTGGTGTATCAGTTCCGGGCCATGTGCTTCGGATTGAATCTAGCACCCTGGGCTTTCACTCGAGTAATGAACTCGGTAATGATTTACTTCCGAGCTCATTCGTCTGCGGTAACGTCGGCCTACCTGGACGACATTCTTCAGAGGTACGGCAACGAGTTAACGCTTCAGAACGATGTTCAGAATCTTCTTCTATTGCTCCGACGTCTCGGTTTCATAGTAAACGAGGAGAAGTCGGATCTGGTGCCGTCCAAGTCATTCACTCATCTGGGAATGAGCTTCGAGACGCACAACAATCTCGTTCGTCTGCCGTTAACCAGAGCGAAATTAGTCAGTTGTTACGCTCGCTATTGTCTAAATACAGACAAAGTCACAGCGAGAGAATTTATGAGACTGATAGGTCTGTGCGGAGCCGCTGCGGATCTCATTCCGATGGGACGGCTACGCACACGGCCTCTTCAAATTTTCTTGACTCAGAATTGGAGTGTGAAAATTCATTCGCTCGATGTAGACGTTCTCTTGTCAGATCAAGTGAAACAAGAGATTCAGACTTGGGCAAACATTCAGTGGTTAACTCAAGGAGTTCCGCTGCAGTTGCCGGATCCGAGTTTTACCATTATGACGGATGCCAGTCAAACAGGTTGGGGTGCATCATTAATCCCAACGGATTCGAGATGCCAGGGTCTTTGGGATCCGCAATTCCTGTGCAAGCACATAAACATCAAGGAAATGATGTCAATTTGGCTTGCGTTACGTCACTGGATGGACATTATTCACGATGCTCATGTCCAAATCCTATCCGACAATACGACAGTAGTGGCGTATATACGGAATCAGGGAGGCACTCATTCAGTTCCGTTGTTCAATCTAACGGAAAGAATCCTTCTGTTTGCGTTGGAACATCACGTTCTTCTTTCGGTCCGTCACATACCGGGTCGTCTGAATGTGCTAGCAGACTCCCTTTCTCGAAAGGGTCGCTTGTTGCCGTCGGAGTGGACTCTCAACAAACAAGTATTCAATCAGATTTGCTACCAATGGGAACGGCCAATGATAGACTTATTTGCGACACATCTCAACAATCAGTTGCAGACGTATGTGTCCCCGTGTCCGGATCCAAGAGCATTTGCTGTAGACGCTCTATCGATCCCTTGGGACGGAATGATAGGATATGCGTATCCTCCAGCGCCGTTAATTCAACAAGTATTGCTAAAGATAAAACAATCTCAATGCAAGATTCTGTTGGTAGCATCTCTGTCGCCACAGAGACCGTGGATAAATCTACTCAGGTGTCTGTTGTGGGACCTACCGCGGAAGCTCCCTCCACGAGAGGATCTTCTTTGGCAGGGGAAATCGCGCCAACTGCATCACAACCCGCAAGGTCTCAACCTTCACGTTTTTCCGTTGTGCGGTCCTTCTTGCATGGCAAGCACTTTACAGGACGAGCAGTGGACGCGATTTCTAACTGTAGGAGGACCTCCTCTTCGCTAAACTATGCGGCTAAGTGGAAGGTTTTCCGTCGTTGGTGTAGGGATCATTCTGTTGATATATTTGATCCCTCTATACCAGACATTGCTAACTTTCTAGTATACTTGTTTGACGAAATCAAACTGCAACCGGTTACTATAAAGGGTTATAGATCTATGTTATCTGATACCTATGCACATCATGATAGTTTACAAATTGGATCTAATGTCTCTTTATCGAAATTGGTTAGAAACTTTTCGATAAATAGACCCAGAACTCTTAGATTAATTCCTAAGTGGAATTTAGCTTGGGTTCTCCTTAAATTGAAGGAAAAGCCATTTGAACCTCTTGGGACAGTAGATTTCAAATTCTTATCTTATAAGACAGCTTTTCTCTTAGCTTTCTCTTCTGCCAGAAGAGTCAGTGAGCTTCATGCACTATCGGTGGATGATTCTCATTATCGTAGTGTTGGGAACACTATCACCTTCACTACTAACGTCGGTTTTTTAGCTAAGAATCAGGCTCCTAATAAATATCCGGAACCTATTGTTATTAAGGCTCTTCCGTCTTCAGACGGGCACTACGTATCTATAAACAGAGATCTCAGTTCATCAGAAAGGGACGGAAACGTTTCTTTCTGTCTTTGATGCCTAATAGAAAGGACATTTCAGTCCATTCTATTGCTAGATGGATTCAGTTAACTATCCGTACTGCGTATGAAGATTTATCTTCTTCTCAGCAGTCTGTGCTTAAGATTTCTGCTCATGAAGTAAGAGCTCTTTCTACTTCCTGGGCTTATGCTAATAGTGTTGCTATTACAGATTTAATGAAGGCTGCTTATTGGTCTCAGCCATCCACATTTACTAATTTTTATCTCAGAAATATTGAGTCCATTTCTGGAGACCTGCATTGTTTAGGTCCGTTATCTGTTGCTCAGAATGTCGTCCACTAAACAGTTGCAACTATAGTTATGCAGGCTTTCTGTTCCGGCAGTGACTCCGTCCGGCTGCCCTCTTCGCTCTGGGCTATTTGACCCAGGGCAAGGGGAAGGGGGGGGGGGGGCGGGTGTTCCCTTAGGTCACCTGCTTTATAGTGAAAAGCAAGGGAATGCCTCCTCCAAGACAGTATTTCTGAGTCGCTTCCGGGATGGTTTTAAAGTGTAATATTAATGTTTAATTTCATTCATGTCTTATTTTTAAAGTGTAGCTCGGTGTGAAGCATTTGTATATGTCAAGTGTCAAACGGGCTTTAATATACAATACTCGGACACTTTTAAATGATTATAAAGAGTCTCAATTCTCTGGACTACTTTATTTATTGGCTTGTTTTAATAATAATTAGTATAAAGGTTATACTGGATATTAATAGAGAACATGAATGTTATTGTGCTCAATTATTAAGGGTAGTGTATCTTTCTAATTTAAATATTAAATAAGAAAGATACATGTAAAGCCTAATACTCCTTTTCTCCTTAAGGGGTTATCTCTTTATTTTATAATTGAGCTTATTGGATTTTCCTCTATGTCCTAGGCCCTCCAGCCTGTTTACTATTCAGCTAAGTCTGGGTCATTGGTACAGTATAAAAATGTTAAAAAATTTATAGTAATTTATATATTTTTTATACTTACCAATGACCCAGACGGGGATGGCCCTCCCTGAGTTGGGAACTCTTGCCTCCCCGCTGAGTACATAGCGCTGACCAGGCACTGCCAGTAAGAATGATATTTGGCGCCAATTTCGGGACGACTGCGTCACTGCGCATGCGCAGTAGAGTCGTACTATGGAGGTCCTTTAGGACATGATTTCTTTTTGTTTTGGATGCAAATTTTGGGGATTGGGGGGCAAAATTTGTGTTTGGCCCTGGTTTTTGTGGAGTTAGCACCAGCTAAGTCTGGGTCATTGGTAAGTATAAAAAATATATAAATTACTATAAATTTTTTAACTTTCCGGACTTTTTTTCTACACGCTTCTAGATATTGAGCTGATGTTTGGTGTGTAGTCTGACATGGTGGCATCAGATCAAGTTTGCATTTTGTTCCACTCCACTGATTTTTACCAAAATTACGGCCCTTGAACTTTGAAAAGTTCATCAAAATTACAGTTTTCCTGACTTTTTTTGTACATACTTTCAGATATTGAGCTGTTTTGGGGTATGTTAGTCTAACATGGTGGCCTACAGATCAAGTTTGCATTTTGTTCCGCTCCACTGATTTTTACCGAAATTACGGCCCTTGAACTTTGAAAAGTTCATCAAAAGACTTTTTTCCTACACGCTTCCAGATATTGAGCTGATTTTTGGTATGTTAGTCTAACATGGTGGCCTACAGAACCAGTTTGCATTTTGTTCCGCTCCACTGATTTTTACCAAAATTACGACCCTTGGACTCTGAAAAATGCATTAAAATTACAGTTTTCCGGACTTTTTTTCTACACGCTTCTAGATATTGAGCTGATGTTTGGTATGTAGTCTGACATGGTGGCCTACAGATCAAGTTTGCATTTTGTTCCACTCCACTGATTTTTACCAAAATTACGGCCCTTGAACTTTGAAAAGTTCATCAAAATTACAGTTTTCCGGACTTTTTTCCTACACGCTTCCAGATATTGAGCTGATTTTTGATATGTTAGTCTAACATGGTGGCCTACAGAACAAGTTGGGGTTTTGTTCTGCTCCACTGATTTTTACCAAAATTACGGCCCCATAGACTTTGAAAAGTTCATCAAAATTACAGTTTTCCAGGCTTTTTCTCTGCTTGAATTCTTTCAGTACCGTTGAAACTACAGAACACTGTTTTCTGCAGTATTCCTAGAATCTGTGTTTATTTTTAAAAAATGATTAGAGCTTGAAATATCGGGGCGCGTGGGGTATGTGAGCGTGCTCACTGAGGTTCTTTAATTTTTATACTTACCAATGGCCCAGACTAGCTGGTGCAAACTCAAAGTTATCAAGGGCCAAACACAAATTTTGAACCCCCCAGATCCCCCAAATTTGCTTGCAATACAGAAATTTAAAAGTCCGATCTGGACCTCCATACTTTTACCAACATCTTTCTTTGTAGAAGAGCATACTACATAATAACTCAGTGGGGAGGTATGAGTGCCGACTCATGGGATGGCCATACCCATCTGGGCCATTGGTAAGCATAAAAAATATACAAATTACTTTAAATTTATCATATTTTTATACGCCCGTTTTGAAAAAACGGGTTGTATTATGGTATACCGCTGTCTGTCTGTCCGTCTGTCTGTCCGGTCACATGTCGTACGATAACTCAAGAACGCTTTAAGAGATTTTCGTGATTTTTGGGTAGGTGGTGTATATCGATGGAGGGAAGCTCCCTTTCGTTTAGTGTTGCCATTCGATTAGTCATTCCAGAGTTATGGGACTTTATTACTTAGAAAATTGTTGATTTTTTACACGTCGTACGATAACTCGAGAATGCTTTGAGAGATTCTTGTGATTTTTGAGTAGGTGGTGTATATCGATGGAGGGAAGCTCCCTTTCGTTTAGTGTCGCCATTCGATTAGTCATTCCAGAGTTATGGGACTTTATTACTTAGAAAATTGTTGATTTTTTACACGTCGTACGATAACTCGAGAACGCTTTGAGAGATTCTTGTGATTTTTGAGTAGGTGGTGTATATCAATGGAGGGAAGCTCCCTTTCGTTTAGTGTCGCCGTTCGATTAGTCATTCCAGAGTTATGGGACTTTATTACTTAGAAAATTGTTGATTTTTTACACGTCGTACGATAACTCGAGAACGCTTTGAGAGATTTTCGCGATTTTTGGGTAGGTGGTGTATATCCACTTACTTAGAAAATTGTTGATTTTTTACATGTCATATGATAACTCGAGAATGCTTCGAGAGATTTTCACAATTTTTGGGTAGGTGGTTTATGTTGATGGAAGGAAGTTCCCTTTTGGTTGGTGTCACCGTTCGATTAGTCATTCCAGAGTTATGGGACTTTATTTTTCACATGTCGAACAATAACTTGAAAATGCTTAGAGCAATTTTCATGATTTTTTGGTTGCAAGTATATGTTGATAGAAGGAATCTCCCTTTCGATTTGTGTCACTGTCCAATTTGTCATTCCAGAGTTATGGGACTTTATTCATCAAAATATAGGCAATTTTCCACATGTTGGAGTTTGAGCAATTTTCATGATTTTTTGGTGGCAAGTATATGTAACCTGACAAGTACACATGTATACTCATATTGTGTGGTTCCCTCTTGTAATTAATAACGGGCGTGTCATGCGCTCATGGCGCAGCTGTTTATTATACTATAAACCAATGGCCCAGACTAGCTGAATCGTAAAAAGGCAGAGGGTCTAGGACTTCAGAATTAGCAGACCAACATAGTTCCCAAGCCTGCAATCCAAGGTGAATGGAAATTAAATTAAAAGGAATTACATGTATGTCTCTCTATACAATGATAGAGAAGACATATCATAAATAAGGAGCCCAATTCAAGTAATTCCGTATTCTTAGCATGAACGACTGTGCTAATTGGATGTAACAAGTTCCCAATTATAAGGCTATCTTTTTCAAAAACAAACAGGGCAGGGCTCTGGAATCAGTAAAAGCGGTACCAAATAACAATATATATTCGCCAAACAGGCACCCAGATATTAATTATTATTAATAAATTGGTGCTTAATGCCACTTAAGAAGCTAAGGCTATCGTGGCGATCCTGGTAATTAATAGCGCACGCTTGTAACGTAATGGACGATCTCTGGAGAGTAAACACACTTCCGAGGCAACCCACAGGTTGTACAAAAAATTCCAATAAATAACACTTCCAGACACGTGTGAATATACGAGAATGCATAGAAATGTTGTATTCGATTTATGTACTGAAACTGTAGAAACCTGGATTTAGGAATGGAATGAGCTATGATTAACAGACTCGTCATGGACTGCCCCCGAAATAATTCATTATTTCCAAGGTCCATAACATACAGTAATGCATCTACCTAATAGTACACTTATTATGCATGCGAGCATTGAAATCTCACATGTAATCATCTGAATACCAGTTAACTGACTTGACAGCCATACAGGTACATGAAGGCTAGCAAGTTATTGATGATGAATCATATGCTCGTATATGACATATAAATGAACAATCACAGGAAACAAATCAACTAAAAAGTGGATGTGCCCATGAGGTCGCCATAGAACATGACCCAGCCACCAATCATGAGAAGTCATGAAAGGCATGCATATGCTTAAATGCATACAAGGCTTACGGGAAGAAAACTACGTCTTGCCCGGTAATCGCCTCTTAACACATTGGCAGTGGGGAGGGGGGGGGGGGGGGGTTTCAGATTCATTAGTCATTGTGTTAGTCATCAAATACTATAGGAGCTGCAAGGCTCCCTCATGTCTGACCGACTCCATAATACCACTAAGGGCAGAGAAGGACGTGATGAACAAATACACCGTATTTACATAATAACTCACACCAAACCATACCGGTTTGAAGAGAATAACCTCCTCTAACAAATGGTATCATGTCTGATAGGACAACGAACTCAGCCTAACTGAAGCAGCTAAAGGTCTTCCTGTACGTGAAGACCATTAAAAGCTGATAACTGAGGCCCTAGAAGCTCACTACAGAGACTTACAATGCAAGTCATAGCTTATTAGTCTTCATGTCCGTGAAGACAGATATATCGGTGTTGGCTGAAGGCTCACTTAAAGGAGACTTACAATTATCATCGAGCAAGGTAAGGAATGAACAGCTGCTATATAAACAGCCCTGAATTCCCAAACAGACCGCAGTCCCAAGAGACAATAAATTCGGTTATGCCACTGCATAATACTGAAAAAATCTCGTTCATGATTCTAGCTAGGCTACTATGGTGTAAACAATAAGACTCAAGTCTATGACACCTAGGAAAAACAAACTGAAAAGCACAGTATCTTTTTCAATTTTATTCCCAAAAGGCAGCGGTCAGAGCCTAACGCAAAAGACCACTGCTGTAACCATCCAGAAGGCTACTATGGTATCCACTATGACATAAACTGTCTTGACGCCAAGGAATATCTTGGCCTATCTATGCACTATCCATCCAGATTCATGACGAGAAACAGGTGATAATAAAAAAACTGGAGAATAATTTCGACGACGTCTAATGCTTTTCTTCAAAAAGAGAGCTTGTACCTCCAGAAGGAAATGCTGTCTTGGAAGATTTGTCCAACAAATATTCTTGTAAGTGGAGCCCCAGGCCTGCCAAGACTACATTCTCATCCACTGATCTTCCGCAATTTATCCACTTAATTGCAGGGCTGATAACCTATTGCCAAGTGGGAAGCAACCAAAATCTATTCTCGACGACCTCAATTGTTGCCTTCAATAAGAGAGCCTTATCTCCACTAGGAGCGACTCTCTTTGAAAGGAAATTCCGTGATTAACATCTAGTTTATCGTGAAGTTGATACATTTCTGTCAACTGGCAAGCAATAGAGGTCATGTCCATCACCTGTACGACGCTTACTGGAGGAGAAACTAAGTCCTCCCCACGAAGAAGCATGTCTCGTTGATCTCAATTGTTCCCTTCACTAAGAGAGCCTTTACCTCCACTAGAAGCGACTCTCTTTGAAAGAAACTTTCGTGATTAACATCCAGTTTCTCATGAAGATGTTAACCTTCCATTAACTGGTAGAGTGCTGAATTATTTTTGGTCATCAAAATTTGTTCACATATCTTTGCCTTGCTACAATTTATGGGAGAGTGCCAAAAGGCACTCTCCCATAAAGTGTAACAAGGCAAATCCTAACAGATTAAATAATTTCACTTCAAAAGTGATATGTAGAACATCCACAGAATATGAAGCCTTTAAGATGTGGTACCAACACTTTAGAATAAAGCCCAAATATGGGCTTCCAGCACTCTACCAGTTAATCGTCGACCTAGGGGCTTGGATCAGACCTATGCCCCTTTTCTGAGTCGCTATAATGATGACTTCCGAAGTAAATATAAGAGGGTTATTGTACCCTCGCGAGACATTCTCTTGATGATTTCTTAGAAGCAGAACGGCCTCGCTTACCCCGGTCTGCTGAAGTGTGTTGAGACACCGACTTCAATAGCAGAGCACAAAAGGCTTTCTTGTAGCCTGCACATATAGCAATGTAAATGTAAGCTTGTCTTCAAATAGTATATTTCTAGTAACTGGAGCTACTCAGAGAGAGCTTTTCACTTTGTCATCTATAAGTGATGACGACACAAGGGCAGCATCACGTCTTACCAAATTCCACTGTCCGTGCAGAGTTGTATTTGGCATACATGACTGCCCTGAAAAGAACTCTTAGCGAGACACTGCGTTCTCATATTCCTTTCCATTGAGACGTTGTGCCATAGCTCTGGTAAGGTGATCTGCTTAGGACATTGTGTCCAGATTAGCTCTTTTGAATGAATTAGCACATTTCATTATTTCCGAGCAAATATTAAATGATGCAGGTTGCAGGTAGGGACATAACTTCATCCCCGGCCTTCTCATCTAAACGCAGACTACCTTCAGATGGAACAATATTCTAAGTGCTTAAGACTGAAATTTCATAGTCTTAAAGTGCCCTTCTGTGAGGGATGGAGACTTACACTCTGTAGCCCTCTCACCATCCAAATGTTCCATCAGCAAATATGGTCAACTCCATCCGAGTGAACGGATGACTGGACCAACGCAGTACCATCTGACAGCTCACCATTGTAGTCTGTTAAACGGTAGTACCAGCGACTACTGGAATGCTGCGATACGCAGAGCAATCTGCAACAGCCAGTCCGTGACCAAGGCTAGCAGAGCAATGATAATCCACTTGTTACCATAAGCTGCTCACGGGACTGAGATCTGGCCCCAGATCCTCGACATATGTCCTGTATAAAAAAGCCTCAAACGACTAGCTATTGACCCGAACCTGCAAAGTCAGATAGCCAGTCTGCGGTCAACGTGCTTCATTAATGAAGCAAGGGAAGATGCCATAGTTGCCACCGAATCCGGCTGCAGTGTGGAAGGAGCATCCTGAACTGCAAGCCTGAATGGGTGTCCCAACTCACTAAAGTTTCTCGAACCAAAAACAGTCGACCCCAACTGCTGACGGAAAGGACAAGAATCTCCAGCTCGCGGTCTGCTCCAGACTTCGCCGAGCATTCCATTAGAAACTTGTAGGCATCTATCCCTTATCGTTCATATCCATGGAAGAAGAGGAAGCCGTTACCACAGCCGTCCCTGGCTGAAGTGCAAAAGAATCATCCCAACTCGTCACATAGGACGGATGCTCCTCCTCATTGAAGTTTCTTACATCACAAAACAGTTGTCCCCAAAACGCTCTGCACTCGCGATCTGTCCCCAGATCTCGCAGAGTATCCCGCTTAGAAACTTCTAGGCTAATCCTCTTTCGTGCTCTTCCATTTAAGTAGAAGAAGCCATAACTGCCGCTGGCCCCGGCTGCAGTGTGGAAGGAACATTTCGATGCGTGATCCTACTCAATATGGTTTCTCACAATGGACACAGTCAACCCCGACTGTTAACGGGACGGAGAGGGTTCTCCAAACGGAGATCTGACCCCAGATCTAGCCGAGTGTCCCGTAGAGAAACTTCTGGTTTCTTCTACATGCACAATTGACCGGACCGACCCAGCACCGTCTGACAGCTCACCACTGGAGTCTGCAGGAGGCTGCTCTTGCATTTGCTGGGATGCTGCTAATAACTGTGCACACTGCGACAGCAAGTCCGTTCCCGAGGCTTGAGGAGCAGCGGTCCTCTGTTTTTCGCTGCTTGCTGCTCCTGGGACGAAGATCCGGAGATAGAACTTTTCTCCGAATGTCCCGTTGATCAATGCCTCGAATTGCTAGCTACCGGATGGCCCAAGGTGACGGGTGAAGAATGGCTCCATCTTCGCACAGCTGACTGGATATCTGAAGTCAGGTAGCTTTGTGTGCTTTAATAACATAGCAGAGGAAATCGTGACTGAAGCCGACCCCGGCTGCAGACTAGATAGAGCATCCCAAGCAGTGGGTGGACGTATGCTCTGGCTCGTGCAGGTTTCTCATAACAACATTTGGCCCCAAATGTTGTTGGGTTAGAGAGGGGCCTGTCCTGCTCGCGGTTTCATTGGACCTCGCCGAGCCTCCCAACAAGAAAACTTGATTTCGGCTTGTGAAACGTAGCGGAGGAAGCTGTGACTGAAGCCAACCCTGGCTGCAGACTAGACAGAGCATCCCGATCGGTAGGTGGACTTGTGCTCCAGCTCGTGCAAGTTTCTCGAAACAACATTTGGCTCCAAGTGTTGTTAGGTTAGAGAGGGGCCTCTCCCGTTCGCAGTCTATTAGACCTCGCCAAGCCTCTCAACAAGAAACTTGCTGACTTCCTCCCTATATCCTCCCTATTTCCACTGTCGCTGGGTGAGCTTTTTATTTTTAAGTGCTTGCTCTACCCACATCTACACTTCCTTCGACCTCAACAGACTTACCTGGTGTCACAGAGTAACCGCTTCACCAGTCGAGCTAGCTGCTTGCAAGAGATTAAGAATACTAACTAGAGGCCTTACCCCTTGCTTATCATGAGCACTGCAGCTAGCTCTATTTGTTCAACAGAGCACGATGACGGTAGCACACTTTGAATGGGTGTCACAATATCATCACCATGTTCATGTTCCTCTGAAATAGAAACTGAAAAAATGAATTAAAACGCGGTGCGAGGTCCGGTCTATGAACCTCACCACCAACAACGTACCGTGACACCTGTCTCCAACATTAATCATCCCAGTGTACACAAGTAGGACAAGAATCTGCAGGAGTACAGCCACTGAAGTCGATATCACTCCTACAAACTCCACAACAAAATATATAATTAAGATACATGAATAATAGCAATCAAAATTAAATTCAAAATATTTTTAGAAAAAATTTTGAAAAAAATGTCTAAGTTCCCAAAGGGAGCATTATGAGCCCAAGGGCATCCCGATAGAGCCTATGTGTGGACAAAATCCAAATTTATTGAGCTACACTACTGGAATAATAACCAATGTATCCTACAGTAAATCTACCATAATATAAAATAAAATACTACATATAAATGAAGACGTTGTCAATGTAAACACGGCCAATAAAAAAAAATGGAAACAAGACATCAGGCACACAAAAAGGCCCAAAGTCAGTAACCAATTTAAATGCTACCAGATGCAAAGCTAAATCTTCATACGAAGAAAAAACGAAACATCGGATTGAAGTTGCAAGACTAAATGACCTAACATCTCAACGGTGAGGATGTAACCATGGGGATAAACAGAATAAATATTCTGTAATACATGTTAAACTCCCAAGAAATTCAATAAAAAATTTCAATAAAAAATAGCCAAAAAGCTTAAGAGTTTAACAGGAAGTGTTCATGGAAGGATAGGGAAGGAATACTTAACAAACAGTGGAATAATCAATATCAAAAATGATAACATCAGGCGTATGTCCTGAAAATGAGAAACAAGAAATAATTTTATAATTATAATAAAGTTACAGCCCTGAATGTATAAAACCACCATTGTACACTTCTATCATCCAATAACAGCCTTGGATCCACCAATTCTTGCATTAAATTGTGTCTTGCATCCTCAAAAAAGGAGATTTTAAAGCACAGGTGTCAGAACATTGTTACTGACTTTAGCGCCAAACAAAGAATAATGTTGGCGCCAATTCCGGTCACCTCCTGATGACTGCGCATTTGCGGAGGGTAAAAGTATGGAGGACAAGATAAAACTTTTAATATTCGGTTTTGCAAGCAAATTTTGAGATTGGGGGGGGGTTCAAAATTTGTGTTTGGCCCTTGATAACTTTGAGTTTGCACCAGCTGGTCTGGACCATTGACAAATAAACGTGTCGAATTTTAAAAATAAAACTCTTTTTCATGTTTAGTTGTGCTGTTCAGATTTTTGTTTCAGAGTACCTTCCTTGTAAATATGAAAGCCCAGTCTCTGAATCATTTGATTTTTTAGTAATATTGGAAGGTAAACACTGCAAGGAAGTGAAAACATCCAGGTAGAGAATTCATTTTCAGTGAGGGATTGTCTTGAGAATTAAAACGTTTTTTTTTGCCTTGGTCTCTCATTAAGTAACTCATTAGTTCATTGTGCATTCATGTTTGTCACATTTGTTTAGAATCACTCTTTTAGTGCAAGGTAATTTGAAGATATTGATCCACATAAATGCCATTTCATGATTATTAAAGTCTTAACAAATGTGGCACCCATCCATGTAATTTACAACAGAAAAGAAAATTCTTCTTTTTAAAACAAATTGTATCATGTGACCCCTCATTGGAACAAGCTAATCAAGCTTGTTCCTATGAGGTGTCACCTGGTATGGTTTTGTTAAAAAAAAATTATTTTGAAAACAAAAATTAAAAATAAGCTTCAATATGGTGGGAGTAAATGGTTAAAGTGTGTTTGCTTATGTTTTTTGGATGGGGAGGGTGTGTGTAAAACATGATAGTTTCTATGTTTTTCATTCCAGGCTATGCTTATGGTTTTGGCCTATATCTTGAGTGCAGAAGTAATTTGGGGGACGGAGGGGGGGGGGGGGGGGGGTGTTCGATTTTACTACAGATTTGTTATATGTTTTATCCAGTTGATTTAATAGTGATACTTTCATTTCAGGTGAAACTTGTCCATTTAATTCAGCATCATGTCTTATAGATAGTACTGGAGATAAAACAAGGTAACAGTATGGTAGTCACTATTTTAACCCTTGAAAATCTAATTCCAACTTTGATCACTTTTTACTGTAACAGAACAGGTGCCCCAACATGAGGTCTCTGAGTAAACTCTAAGTTATATTATAACTTCAGTTGTAACCCTTAAGAGCCCAATTCCAACTTTGATCACTTTTTACAGTGTGCAGAATTTCAAAAATGACTCTAGCCGACTGACCATTCATGTGATTTGGACATGGCTAACCGAATGATCGGCTACATAAAAATTCTTGGGAAACTGCCTTTTTATCATTAACAAGTATTCATATATTGCATGGAATTGAAATATATACAGCCTTTCAAGGGAAAAGTCTAAAAATTTATGAAGACACAAGAAAGGCTGGTTAACTGATAGAGTGCTAGAAGCCCATATTTGGGTTTTATTCTGAACTGCAGGTACCTAAAGTTAAAGGCTTCATATTCTGTGGATGTCCTATATATTATCTTGGAAGCAAAATTACTTCATCTCCATTGATTTGCATTGTTACAATTCATGGGAGAGTACCTACAGGCACTCTCCCATTAATTGTGACAAGACAAAAATGGTATGAACAAATTTTGAGGCTGAGAAAAAAATTTAGCACTCTACCAGTTAAGTTACTCAGACTTTACCTTTCAAGATGCAACTTTTGTCTAACCGGTCATCCATTTGCATGGATTTAAATTTGTGTAACTACCATGCAAATGAAACGAGCATTCTCGTCAAATTTTGCTCACTGTTTTACTGTAACAGAACTGGTGTCCCAACAGGCGGTCTCTGGGTAAACTCAATAAGTTACATATACTTTTGCCCTCTTTTACTTCTCATACCCCCTGGGTTTTTTGCTGGGTTAGTACGGTACTGCCCATATCTACCCAGTGGTAATAACAAATTTGTATTATTAGTCATGTAAGGTAAAGAGTTAAGAATCTCTTCCATTCAGGTACTCCTCCCCAATTACTGTCTCTCATGATATGATAATTGAATTAAACTGCACTTTATCACTTCCCACCATTGAAGTGCGGTGTGGGATAACACTGACGAAGTTCAAATTAGAGTAACAACTGAATCAGTGGAAATAATATGTGTTACATAATCAGAGTATATTGATCAGGTTTTGAATAAATGGTAGAATGCCAAAAAACAAGAACAAAAAATGTCATACTGAGAGCCAGAAATGCTGACGTCTTGATTGGTTCCTCTACAAATTTAGAGAATAAGATTCATCTGCCCTTCTGTCTTCTTTCACCAATCACAGTGTTACAACTGTATGTACAGTGTAACCCTTTTAATTGAATAGTCATTTTACCAATGAAAATTATTCGATTAACAGGAGTATTCAGTTAATAGGGTTATGTCATTTTCCAGTATTTATTAGCTTAACTTGACATAGTCAAGATAAGCTTTTGCCATCACGCATGCGGAAGTCTGTTAGTCTGTTAGTCTGTGAGTCTGTGACGTCTGTTCACATTTTTCTTTAGCTCGGGCTACACCCCGCAGTTCTTGTCTGATCGTCACAAAATTTCATATGCAGGTTTGGGGTCATGTCTAGATGAGAACGTCCCCTTTTGGTCGCGATCGGGCAACCGGTATGGCTGCCCAAGCCCAAAACCCGAAAACCATTAGCACAGTCTACAGGTCGTATTTATGAAGGGATTTTATTGTAACTTGGTAGGATGCCTCTGTATAATGCCTAGATGAGAACGTCCCCTTTTGGGCATGATCTATCAACTGTGATGGCTGCCCAAGCCCAAAACCCAAAAACTTTTAGCACAGTCTGCAGGTCATGTTTAATGTGGAGGGATTTCATTGTAACTTGGTAGGATGACTCCTTATGATGTCTAGATGAGAATTTCCCCATTTGGGCATGATCTGCCAACCGTGATGACTGCCCGAGCCCAAAACCCGAAAACCTTTACCACAGTCTACAGGTCATATTTATTGAGGAATTTCATTGTAACTTGGTGGGTTGACTTCATACAATGTCTAGATGAGAAAGTCACCTTTTGGGCATGATTGGGCAACTGTGACGGCTACAGGGGCCCAAAGCCCGAAAACCTTTAGCATAGTCTAGAGGTCATATTTATGAAGGGATTTCATTGCAACTTGGTAGGATGACTCCAAATAATGTCTAGATGAGAACGTCCCATTTTGATCGTGATCATGCAGCCTTGATGGGTGCCTGAGCCCAAAAACCTTTAGCATGGGCAAAAGGTCATATTTATGGAAGGATTTCATTGTAACCTGTTAGGTTGACTCCATGTAATGCCTATATGATGACATCCCCTTTTGGTCGTGATTGGTCAGTTGTGATGGCTACTAGTGCCCGAAGCCCGAAAACCTTGAGCACAGTCTACAGGTCATATTTATGAAGGGATTTCATTGTAACTTCTTAGGATCACTCCAGATGATGTCCTGATGAGATTGTCCCCTATGGTTGCGATCATTCAGCCATGATGGCTGCCCAAGCCCGAAGCCCGAAAACCTTTAGCACAGTCTACAGGTCATATTTATGAAGGGATTTCATTGTAGCTTGGTAGGTTAACTTCATATAATGTCTAGATGAAAACGTCCCCTTTTGGACATGATTGGGCTACTGTGACGGCTAAAGGTGCCCGAAGCCTGAAGCCCGAAAACCTTTAGCACAGTGTACAGGTCATATTTATGAGGAGATTTATTGTAACTTGGTAGGATGACTCCAAATAATGTCTAGATGAGAACGTCCCATTTTGGCCATGATCATTCAGCCTTGATGGATGCCAGAGCCCAAAAACATTTAGCAAAGGCAAAAGTTTATATTTATAGAAGGATTTCATTGTAACCTGTAAGGTTGACTCCATATAATGCCTAGGTGATGACATCCCCTTTTGGTCGTGATGGCTATAGGTGCCCGAAGCCCGAAAACCTTGAGCACAGTCTACAGGTCATATTTATGAAGGGATTTCATTGTAACTTCGCAGGATCACTCCAGATGATGCCCAGATGAGATTGTCCCCTTTGGTTGCGATCATTCAACCCTGATGGCTGCCCGAGCCCAAAGCCCGAAAACCTTAAGCACAGTCTACAGGTCATATTTATGAAGGGATTTCATTGTAACTTGGTAGGTTAACTTCATATAATGTGTAGATGAGAACGTCCCCTTTTGGACATGATTGGGCTACTATGACGGCTAAAGGTGCCCGAAGCCCGAAAACCTTTAGCACAGTCTACAGGTTATATTTATGAGGGGATTTCATTGTAACTTGGTAGGATGACTCCTAATAATGTCAAGATGAGAACGTCCCATTTTGATCGCGATCATTCAGCCTTGATGAGTGCCCAAGCCCAAAAACCTTAAGTATAGGTAAAAGGTCATATTTATGGAAGGATTTCAGTGTAACCTATTAGGTTGACTTCATATAATGCCTAGATGATGACATCCCCTTTTGGTCGTGATTGGTCAGCTGTGATGGCTGCCCAAAGCCCAAAAACCTTGAGCACAGTCTACAGGTCATATTTATGAAGGGATATCATTGTAACTTTGTAGGATCACTCCAGATGATGCCCAGATGAGATTGTCCCCTTTGGTTGTGATCATTCAACCATGATGGCTGCCCGAGCCCAAAGCCTAAAAACCTTAAGCACAGTCTACAGGTCATAATTATGAAGGAATTTCATTGTAACTTGGTAGGTTGACTTCATATAATGTCTAGATGAGAACGTCCCCTTTTGGACATGATTGGGCAACTTTGATGGCTAAAGGTGCCCGAAGCCCGAAAACCTTTTGCACTGTCTACAGGTCATATTTATGAAGGGATTTCATTGTAACTTGGTAGGATGACTCCAAATAATGTCTAGATGAGAACGTCCCATTTTGGCCATGATCATTCAGCCTTGATGGGTGTCCGAGCCCAAAAACCTTTAGCATAGGCAAAAGGTTATATTTATAGAAGGATTTCATTGTAACCTGTTAGGTTGACTTCATATAATGCCTAGATGATGACATCCCCTTTTGGTCGTGATTGGTCAAATGTGATGGCTACAGGTGCCCAAAGCCCGAAAACCTTGAGTACAGTCTACAGGTCATATTTATGAAGGGATTTCATTGTAACTTCGCAGGATCACTCCAGATGATGCCCAGATGAGATTGTCCCCTTTAGTTGCGATCATTCAACCATGATGGCTGCCCGAGCCCGAAGCCCGAAAACCTTTAGCACAGTCTACACAGGTCATATTTATGTAGGGATTTCATTGTAACTTGGTAGGTGACTTCATATAATGTCTAGATGAGAACGTCCCCTTTTGGACACGATTGAGTAACTGTGACGGCTTCAGGGGCCCAAAGCCCGAAAACCTTTAGAACAGTCTACAGGTCATAATTATGAAGGGATTTCATTGTAGCTTGGTAGGATAAGTCCAAATAGTGTCCAGATGAGAATGTCCCCTTTTGGTTGCGATCATTCAACCATGATGGCTGCCAGAGCCCAAAGACCAAAAACCTTTAGCACAGTCTACAGGTCATATTTATTAAGGGATTTCATTGTAACTTGGTAGATTGACTTCATATAATGTCTAGATAAGAATGTCCCCTTTGGACGCAATTGGGAAACTGACGGCTACAGGGGCCCGAAGCCCGAAAACCTTTAGCACAGTCTACAGGCCATATTTATGAGGGGATTTTAATGTAACTTGATAGGATGACTCGTTTTGGAATAATTTCACTGTAACTTGGTAACTTTTGTTGATATACGTTAACTGTGAGGGCCACATACATCAACTGTGAGGTCATATTAACCCACCCCTCAGCTCTTTAGTACAGTGTACACCTCATATTATATTTTTATACTGTACCAATGACCCAGACATAGCTGGTGCTAACTCTTAAAAATCTAGGGCCAAACACAAATTTTGCCCCCCCCCCCCAATCCCCCAAATTTGCATCAAAAACCAAAGAAATCAGGTCCTGAATGGCCCTCCATACTTCGCCTCTACTGCACATGCGCAGTGACGAGGAGGTCCCGAAATTGACGCCATTTATCATTCTTTGTTTGGCCCTTCATCAGTTCACATCTGACTGATCTTTGTGCTTGTAAATCTCAGTTTAAATGATGCCAGACACATAAATATTACAGAAATGGTGGATCTAAAGAGGAAATAGAAGGAGGAGAGGAAAAATGAGTGACAGAAAATAATCAGGGCTGTAAATTTTTGTATGAAATTATGTTAAGTTACCTATTTTCGAGGCATGGGCCTGTTGTTGTCATTCTTGTTATAAAGTTACACTGCTTGTTCAGTGTTTCCTCTCTCCCTTTCCTTTAAGTCCCCCCTTGCTTTTCTCCCATGTTTTTGGCATTTTTCTGTAATATTATTACTAAAATTTCTTGGGAGTTGTAGCTGGATAACAGAATGAATTCTGTTCTTTTCCCCATGTTTACGTCCTCACCCTTGGGTGTTTAGGCATAGTGTTCTGTATCTACCATCTGATGTTCTGCAGTTTCTTCCCTGGAAGTCTCTGTTTTGCATCAGATGGTGTGTTATTGGTAACTGATTTCGGGCCATAGTTATCAGTGCCTGGAGTCATGTTTCTGGTGTTTTTACACTTCTTGTTTACATTGACAACAATCTCTGTGGAGATTTCTTGTCTTTGTGTTAGTTTAATCATAACAGGATACATTATTATTATTCGTAAGTGTTGCATTAATTTTTTAAAAATATTTTTAAAATTTTTGTCCACACTTAGGCTTGGGATCCATTGGGGCTCAACGTTACTTTTCAGAAACTTGGGCTTTTCTGAAAAAATATTTTTTCAAGAAATTTTTTTTTGATTTCAATTATTTTTTCTATGTTAATGGATCATGTTATTATGTATCTTTGTTTTCAGGGGTTGGTGCGAGTACTAGGACTTTCTGTATTCTTTTCACAATGAAAGAATATTGTTCAATTGTAATAAGAGGAAATCTTCCTCTGACTTTCATAATCATTGTATTAATTGTAGTCAGTGTACTCGCACTAACTCCTGTTCAGTATGTGTCAATTGAGATTGAGATGACAAACATGTAAAGCGTGTGTCACGGTATGTTAGCGGTGAAATGGCCATGCCGGTCCTTTCTCCGCAGGGTCACTCTAGTTTATCAATCTCTATTTCAGACGAACAAGAACAGGGTGATGTATCCGTGATGTCTTCCAAAAGTGTGCCTCCGTCGTCACAATTAAATGAAGAGCTAGCGGCAAAGTGCTCATGGAAATGAGAGGTCCCTAGTAGGATCGACGGCGTTGACGTCCGCTAGCTCGCCCGGTGTAGCATCCATTCATCGAATGGTTTGGCAGCCGGGTTCGTCCGTTGCAGTCCAGAAAGGAGATTTGGGTGATGCGAGCACTATAATAAGACAAAAGTGCACACCCAGTGACGACGGATCAGAGGAGAGATCGGAGGAAGCCTATTAGTCCGGTTCCTAGCTCGTCCAGGTCCATCCGGGCTGCGAGCGAGAGAGGACCCTCTCTCGTACAACAACATCTGGGACCAGATGTTGTGGTACAACGTTTCACATTCGGAGCATACGTCCGCCTCTAGGGACGCTCCGTTATATAGACAGTCCGAGAGACTGTCGATAAGGCTTCCTCATCCTCACGGCAGCGCACACGACTGCACCTTGGCTACGTGACCACAGATATCCAGCCACCTTCGCCAATCAGGGATTCCACGGCGAACAGGTCACGCCATCCGGTAGCCAAGGGACACGAGGTCTGTAGACTCCGGACGCTCGCATAATAGAAGTATGCACGGGTCAATGTACACGGAGCTTCCAGCGGCAAAGCAACGTAAGACCACTTCTCCACAGGCCTCAGTGATGGACGTGCTATCCAAAATAGCACAACTTATCGCAGCATTCCAGCAAATGACAGAATCTCTGTCGGATCAGGAATAATCCAACGATGCTGGGTCGGTACGCTCCGCTGAAGCATCAGGTACGGATGACCGAGCACTTTATAGGGTCCGACAGGATGGCGAAAGGGATTCGGAGGATTTCGAGCTTTCCCTTTCAGAACAACAGAAGCTGCCATAGATTTCTTCATACATTATCTTCCAGAGGTTGTTCCGTCGGACTAGAATGCTGCGATGCTGGATAAGAGACTAATAGCGTCATTGGACACAGAATTTTTTTTTTTGATCGGTTCAGGGACATCGTCCCTGAGTTGCCGACACAGTCCAATAATGTCACAAGAACATTTGAATTATTGAACGACGCTATATATAAGCTTGCTACCAAAACAGGCAAGTCTGGTTTCTTGTCCACAAATGCTCTAAATCTGCCTTTCATCAATTCATGGAATAAATTTGAAATGGCAGGACAGAGCATTCCGAGAGTTCCTCTGCGTCTAGGCGACGAGGCTGAAGACTTGGTATTGTCTATATCGCCGTCTATGTCAATTCCAACCACGACGTTGGAAACGACAATAATGTCTAACAGACTTAACTTAGACGCTTTATCATATGCAGACCACCTTACTAAGGCGTTATCATTACGTCTTCAAGGGAAAGAATTCCAGGATATGATCCTCAATGAGATTTCTTTCAAGGGCAGTAGTATAACTCCGCCCTTCAGTGGCAAACCTGGAGTTGGTTAGACGTGACGCAGCCCTAGCTACATCCACGCGCGTGGATAGTAAGGTGAAGAACTCTCTCAGAGTCGCTTCAGTCTCGGAGAAGCTTCTCTTCGACGGCAACCTTTCAGCAATCTATGAATTGCTCGATATAGACGTTCTCTTGTCAATCAAGTGTAACAAGAGATTCAGACTTGGGCAAACATTCACTGGTTGACTCAGGGAGTTCCACTGCAGTTGCCGGATCCGAGTTTTACGATTATGATGGATGCCAGTCAAACAGGTTGGGGTACAACATTGATCCCAACGGATTCGAAGTGCCACGGTCTTTGGGTTCCGCAGTTTCTAGGCAAGCACATATAGACCAGGAGCCTGAGGGGGTCTGCCTAGCTAGGAAGCTAACCAATTGCTACGTGTATAGCGATACTCTATATAGACTCCTATTCAAGGTTATGGGCGTCTGCCGGGTACACATTGGTGGGTGTGGCCAGAAGGGGCACATCAATGCACTCCAAAAATTCAGCTAGATCAGCCCGAAAGCTAACCACTTGAAATCACACGAAAATTGGTAGACACCATCCCCACAACCTTATGGCATGTTTGCCAGACATTTTCAGTGGTGGGGTGTGTCAGCCAGACGTAAGTAACTGCCCCCTAAAAGTGTGCTAGATCAGCCCATTTACTAACCGGGTGAACCTTATTGCAAAATGTTAGCATACCCCCAGGTATGAAGAATGACCACTGCCAGACATTTTCTGTGGTGTACCTTAGCCAGAAGATCTTAAACTACCCCAACCTAAAAGTGTGCTAGATCAGCTCATTTACTAACCGGATGAAACTTATTGCAAAACGTTCAGTATACTCTGTTGTATCATAAATGACTATTGCCAGACATTTTTTGGCGTGGAGTACCCCAACCAGACGGTTTTATACTGCCCCACCCTAAAAATGTGCTAGATCAGCTCATTTGCTAAGCGAAAGAAACCTATTGCAAAACGTTCAGCATTTCCATTGTATCAAAAGTGACTATTGCTAGACATTTTTTGTGGTGGAGTACCTCAGCCAGGCGGTGTTATACTGCCCCGACCTAAATTGTGCTACATGAGCTCATTTACTAACCACCTGAAACCTACTGCAAAACGCTTAGCATTCCCCAATGTATCAAAAACGCCTATTGCCAGACATTTGCTGTGGTGGTGTACGGCAGCCAGAAGGTCTTATATTACCTCACCCTAAAAGTGTGCTGGATCAGTTTATTTACTAACCGAATGGAACCTGCTGGAAAACAATTAGCTAACTCCGATGATCAAAAATGACTGTTGCCAGAAGGTTTTATGACTCACCCATAAAGTTTGCTAGATTGGCCCATTCACTAACCAAATAAATCCTATTGCGAAACGTTCAGCTTACCCTCATGTGTAAAAAATGATAGCTGCCACAAATTTCTAGTGGTGAAGTGCTTAGTCCGGAAGATCTTATATTACCCATCCGAAAGATAATCCATTGTAAACAAATGGGACATAATCCAAAGCATTTAGAATACCTCAATGAACAAATGGCTACAACCATGTTTCTTGTGGTTTCAAAGTAGTAAGGCTAACAGAAAATGCCTGGCAGTAGCCCTTAGATACACCCGTGTATCAAATGGCTACTGTCAGACATTTTCAGGGATGGTTTACCTAACATTTTAAGGCGATGCTTGATCAGTTTATCAAAGCAAGCGTTTAGCGAAAAGTTCCGAATACCAAAAAGTGTCATTTCGATCACATTCATTTATTTAGTGGGTCTTCCTCAAAAGTGATAAGATTAGTCAGAATGCATGCTTGGATGTGCCCATTAAATTGATAGATAATTAAACGAAGGCATAGTGCACAATCCGAAAATATTTTACCATAACAAACTTTGAGACAATATCAGTCCAGAATGCAAAACAGAAAAAAAAAAAAATCTGGTGAGTATTATTTCTCTTGATCCTGAGACAAATATGGTGTCCTGTTGGGGCCGAGTTTCCAGCGTCGTGTTTCTCTAATATTTTAGGCGAAAACGCGACAAAGCAATAATACGTCAGTACTGTCTGCACTTTGTCGTAATATAGCTTTGTGGCGTTTTGAAGGCAATTTGGGGTAAAACGCGACAAAGCTATAATACGGCAGTACTGTCGTGCACTTTGTCATAATATAGCTTTGTGGCGTTTTTGAGGCAATTTGGGGTAAAACACGACAAAGCTATAATACGGCAGTACTGTCGTGCACTTTGTCGTAATATAGCTTTGCCGCGTTTTTCTCAGTGCATTCTTATATAAAATACTTCCTAAAACGCGAAAACACGACATACCGACAGTACTATCGTAGTTTCGCTTTGTCGTTTTTTTGCGTTTTAGGGAGTATTTTATAAGAGAATGTACTTAGAAAAATGCAAGAAAGCTATATTACGACAAATTGGGCAATGGTACTGTCGTATTACAGCTTTGTCTCGTTTTCGCCTAAAATATTAGAGAAACGCAACGCTGCAAACTTGGCCCCAATAGGACACCAAAGACAAAAGTTATTTCAAATGTTAATATCTGTTGAGCACATCTAGTACTCTTCTGTGTCGGAATCGAAATCCTCAGACCATGCTTCCCCATCAGAGTCACTCAGTTCTTCATGAGACTGATTAATCAAGTCGTCAGTTCCCAATGCCAGATCACTGGCTGCCATTGGGGTGTCACTTTTAAAAAAACTGTTTGGAATCGCAGGACCTTGGAACCAGACTTGCTGCAGGACACCATCATTCACGAACCATCCATATTCTGTTGCAGACAAACCGTCATCCGGATATGTTGACGACGCTCGGGTCCACAAAATAGCAACATACCGGGCCCGCATGGTCTTCATTTTGAGGCTTCGATGTGAAGGTGGTAAAAGAGCATAGTTGATCTTCTTGACATTTGATAGCGGATTCCACCGAAAGACAATTGAAAACATGAGGATGTGGCAAATGAAACACAGTACAGATGACACAACTACAATAAAACATTTGAAACAATAGGGCGGGAATTAAAACTCGAAACACCTTTAGTCTTAAATAATATAAACTACCAAAGATTGCATAAATCCCTGACTGAGGGGTCATTCAGAATTTTCAAGTAGTACAGAGACTCCTGAACGCAAAACTTGCGAACATAATATGAGGTGGGGGAGAGCTTTCCCGAATAACAAGGGCATTCCAAAAGTTTAAACACATAAATGAAAACAAAGGAGTAACCTCCTATTACCTGATCAATTTTGCCAGTCATTTGCATCAGTTTATTGTACTGTGCTCCATCAACATCTTTGGACTTGCTCTGTGCATACATGCGGCAGACAAAGTCGGGGGCAACATCAAGGCCAGGACTCTGTGTTTTGTCTCCCATACTAATGAAGAGGTCAACGAAATGCCCAGTTCTGTATTTCTCCACAATGTCAAAAGCTTTGACTTTGCTTTTCCAGACAAAAAAGCTCGAGAGCACAATTGTAACAAAATGCTTCCCCAACATGCGGAAAGTATGATGGTCACGTAGCAATCATATACTGGAAAACACACTATAATAAAAAATACCAGGCAGATATTTACTACAAACATTGCCACCTATATATTTGCGAATAAAAAAACATTATAATTCGTTGCTTGAGGCCTAGACTGTTCAATGTCCCAGTGGAGCATAAACATTCTAGCACACAGGCGACGAATTGTGAATTCAATTCAGGAATGCAAATGCTACCAAGCATTAATTCTATCCAGTTGATCGCCACCAGCTAAGGACAATTGCATTTTGGTTGGTTGAGTTAGAACAATGTTGTTCAATGATAAGTTAGTAATAGTTACTAACTGAACAACCTTCCCACGTGGGATGAGTGACATTGACCCACGAGGAAATACAGCATGGATATTTCATCTTTCTTACCATCCCAGGGAAGACAAAAGCAATAGGGGTTTAGAACTCTAATACTTACAGCTCTATGCCTTCGTCTTCTCCAAGTTGGTATGAGATATGAACTATCGGATAGAACAAAGGACTAAGGGACCGAGTGACGTCACTTGAATACCTGCACTCACTTACCATACTTGGTCCCATGCAGTTTTTTTTTTGTTTAGATTCGGGCCCAAGACAGTTACCAACCTCGCTGTTGATATTCATGAATTTGAGCAACCTGACCCGTGCTATGACACCTCATCGCTTCGCAGCCCGACGTCAAACGCTGAACATGGGTAGGTTGTTCAAATTAATGAACACCTCCAACACAGTTACTGACTATTACTTATTCGTACTTGTAAAAGGCTGAAAAAATATTGATTTAGCGATTAGGACAGGCATCTAGCTATGGTACCCTTCTGCGCAAAATTTCTGGCAGCAGTCATTCATTACATCCGGAAGTATCCTGATACTTTGCAATATCTTTCAGTTTGAATAGGCAAAAAATTGCACTTGCACGATCTTGGGGTATATAAGACCTTCTCGCTAGAACACCTCACCACAGGAAATGTCTGGCAGTAGTCACTATGATACATCGTGGTATGCTGAATGTTTTGCAATAGGTTCATTTGGTTAGTGAATGAGCTGATCTGGCACACTTTTAGTGTGGGGTGGTATAAGACTCTCTGGCTTGTGTTCCCCACCACAGGAAATGTCTGGCAAAAGTCATTTTTGATTCATCGGGGCATGCTGAACATTTTGCAATAAGTTTTATTCGGTTAGTAAATGAGCTGATCTAGCACAATTTAGGGTGGGGCAGTGTAAAACCACCTGGCTGAGGTACTCCACCACACAAAATGTCTGGCAATAGTCATTTATGATACAATGGAGTATGCTGAACGTTTTGCAATAGGTTTCATTCGGTTAGCAAATGAGCTGATCTAGCAGAAGTTTGGGGTGGGGCAGTATAAAACCGCCTGGTTGAGATACTCCACCACAAAAAATGTCTGGCAATAGTCATTTTTGATACAACGGAGTATACTGAACGTTTTGCAATAGGTTTCATCCGGTTAGTAAATGAGCTGATCTAGCACACTTTTAGGGTGGGGCAGTATAAAATCGCCTGGCTGAGATTCTCCACCACAAAAAATGTCTGGCAATAGTCATTTATGATACAACGGAGTATACTGACTGTTTTGCAATAAGTTTCATCAGGTTAATAAATGAGCTGATCTAGCACACTTTTAGGAGGCTGTTACTAGATCAGCTCATTCACCCCTCCACTGAAAATGTCTGGCAAACATGTCATAAGGTTGTGGGGATGGTGACTATCAATTTTCTTGTGATTCCAAGTGGTTAGCTTTCGGCTGATCAAGCTGGATTTTTTGAGTGCAGTGAGGCGCCCTGCTGGCCCCACCCACAAGTGTGTACCCGGCAGACGCCCATAACTTTGAATGGGCGTCTATATAGAGTATCGCCATACACATAGCAATTGGTTAGCTTCTCAGCTAGGCTGACCCCCTCGGGCTCCTGCTCTAATAAACATCCAAGAAATGATGTCAATTTGGCTTGCACTACATCATTGGATGAACATTATTCAGAAAGCGCATGTCCAAATCCTGTCCGACAATACAACAGTAGTTGCGTATATCCGGAACCAGGGAGGCACTCATTCCGTTTCGTTATTCAATTTAACGGAAAGAATCCTTCTGTTTGTTCTAGAACACCAAGTTCTGCTTTCGGTCCGTCATATTCCGGGTCGTCTGAATGTATTAGCAGGCTCCCTTTCACGGAAGGGTCGCTTGCTGCCGTCAGAATGGACTCTCAACAAACAGGTATTCAATCAGATTTGCTACGAATGGGAATGGCCAATGATAGACTTATTTGCGACACAACTCAACAATCAGTTGCAGACGTATGTGTCATCATGTCCGGATCCCCGAGCATATGCAGTAGACGCTCTATCGATCTCGTGGGACGGAATGATAGGATATGTGTATCCTCCAGCGCCGTTGATTCAGCAAATATTGCTAAAGATAAAACAATCACAATGCAAAATTCTGTTGGTAGCATCTCTGTCTCCACAGAGACCGTGGATAAATCTACTCAGGTGTCTGCTGTGGGACTTACGATCTTCTTTCGCAGGGGAAATCGTGTCAACTTCATCACAACCCGCAAGGTCTCAACCTTCACGTATTCCGTTGTGTGGTCCTTCTTGCACGGCAAGCATTGTACAGGACGAGCAGTGGACGTGATTTCTAACTGTAGGAGGACCTCCTCTTCGCTATACTATGCGGCTAAAGTGGAAGGTCTTTCGTCGTTGGTGTAGGGATCATTATGTTGATATTTTTGATCCCTCCATACCAGACATTGCAAACTTTCTAGTATACTTGTTTGACGAGATCAACTGCAGCCTGTTACTATTAAAGGTTATAGGTCTATGTTATCTAATACCTATGCACACCATGATAGTTTACAATTGGATCTAATGTCTCTTTATCTAAATTAGTTAGAAACTTTTCGATAAATAGACCTACAACCCTTAGATTAATTCCTAAATGAAATTTAGCTTGGGTTCTTCTTAAACTAAAAGAAAACCATTTGAGCCTCTTGAGGCAGTAGATTTCAAATTCTGGTCTTATAAGACAGCATTTCTCTTAGCTTTCTCTTCTGCTTGAAGAGTCAGTGAGCTTCATGCACTATCGGTGGACGATTCTCACTATCGTAGTGTCGGGAACACTATTACCTTTACTACTAATGTTGGATTTTTGGCTAAGAATTAGGCTCCTAATAAATATCTGGAACCTATTCTTATTAAGGCCCTTCCGTCTTCAGACGGGCATAGGCCTTTACTCTGTCCGGTTAGAGCTTTATGTATTTATAAATAAGATCTCAGTTTATCAGAAAGGGACGTAAACGCTTCTTCTGTCTCTGATGCCTAATCGAAAGGACATTACGGTCCATTCTATTGCTAGATGGATTCAACTAACTATCTGTACTGCTTATGATAATCTATCTTCAACTCAGCAGTCTGTGCTTAAGATTTCGGCTCATGAAGTAAGAGCTCTTTCTACATCTTCGGCTTATGCAATAGTGTTGCTATTACAGATTCAATGTAGGCTGCATATTGGTCTCAGCCATCCACATTCACAAATTTTTATCTCAGAAATATTGAGTCCATTTCTGGAGACCTGCGTTGTTTAGGTCCATTATCTGTTGCTCAGAATGTCGTTCACTAAACAGTTGCAACTATAGTTATGTAGGCTTTCTGTTCAGGCAGTGACTCCGTCCTGTTGCCCTCTTCGCTCTGGGCTATTTGACCCAGGGCAAGGGGAAGGGGGAGGAGGGTGTTCCCTTGGGTCACCTGTTTTATAGTGAAAACAAGGGGATACCTCCTCCGGAGTCAGTAATTCTGAGTTGTTCCGGGATGGTTTTAAAGTGAAAAGTTAATGTTTTAAAAATTCATTCATGTCATATTTTTAAAGTGTAGCATTTGTATTTGTCACGTGTCAAACTGGCGTTAATATACAATCCTCGGACACTTTTAAAAGAGTATAAAGAGTCTCAATTCTCTGGACTAACTTTATTTATTGGCTTACTTTAAAAATAATTAGTATAAGGATTATACTGGATGTTAATAGAGAACATGAATGTTATGATGCTCAATTATGGAGGGTGTTGTGTCTTTCTAATTTATCATAAATAAGAAAGATACATGTAAAGCCTAATACTCCTTTTCTCCTCGAGGGGATGACTCTAATTTATATAGTTGAGCTTATTGGATTTTCCTCTATGTCCTAGGCCCTCCAGCCTTTTTACTATTCAGCTATGTCTGGGTCATTGGTACAGTATATAAATGTTAAAAAATTTATAGTAATTTATATATTTTTTATACTTACCAATGACCCAGACGGGGATGGCCCTCCCAGGAGTTGGGAACTCATACCTCCCCGCTGAGTACATAGTGCTGACCAGGCACTGATTGTAAGAATGATAAATGGCGCCAATTTCGGGACCTCCTTGACACTGCGCATGCACAGTAGAGGTGAAGTATGGAGGGCCATTCAGGACATGATTTCTTTGGTTTTAGATGCAAATTTTGGGGATTGGGGGGCAAAATTTGTGAGTTAGCACCAGCTATGTCTGGGTCATTGGTAAGTATAAAAAATATATAAATTACTATAAATTTTTTAACTTTTATCATAAACATAGCACACAGGGAACAGAAATGAACATATTCCCAATTATCACAATTCTTGACTTATTTCATAATCCTTTCATAAACATTGAAAATTATCCTTTTCATCAAACACAACACACAAGTTAAGCTACAGTGTCATTGACACTTTCATTTATTTATTGGTGTTTAAGGTCACATATTTCTGCACAATGGCTAATCATAACCTCGACAGTTTTACCGGTGGAGGAAGCCGGAGTACCCGGAGAAAACCACTGAGCAATGGTGAGCAACTGTCAGCTCCCGAACATACTAACTCCACACAAACAAGGTTAGCATTGGTTGAAGACAAGTGCACCATCGACATGCAGTACACCTTAGTACACAATGCCACCATCCCCCATGTGGCCAATGGGGGTGAAATGTCTTGTCCAAGGACACAACGCAGTTGCCACAGGTGGGATTCGAACCAAGGACCTCTCTTCTTGCAGCCTGCACCTCTACCTACTGAGCCACTGTGCCCCTTGTCATTTTTCTGTATTCTAGAGATAAACTTAGCATTTATTCTATTATATCCTGTTTGACAGAGCTCCATGAACTCTGTCAAACAAGATATAATAGATTAAATGCCTGTTTTGGATGTACTGAAGGCAAATAGGTATATAAAAAAAGGAAAACTGGGGAGAGTCATTGTAATTTCTCAAGAGGTTGCAAGATTTTTTATTCAATTAACAGGAGTTTATATAATTACTCGATAACCTATACTCAATAAACAGGTCAAATTTGTACTGGAAGTATCATAAATGGTTTTGTGTTGGGAAATTATATTCAGTTAACAGGGTTATTCTAATTAAGTGGGCTCCACTGTACTAATTTCTCCTTTTTTCAAAACAATGTAGGTGTTGTAATTTTTACTCATTTCTAAAATTTGTTTGAGCCTGTGATATTTATCTCCTGCCACGTAGTGGGAGGAGTTATAGAAATGAATTACACTTATCCATCCTTCACCATTTCTTTTCAAAATATTTTAAAGAAACCCATCTAAAGTATATTTTTACACTGTAAACCAATGGCCCAGACTAGCTTGTGCTTAACCCTAAGTTATTAAGGGCCAAACACAAATTTTGAATCCCCCCCAATCCCCAAAATTTGCTTGCAAAATCGAAAATTAAAAGTCCTATCTGGCCCTCCATACATTTACTCTCCACGCATGCGCAGACATCAGGAAGTGACCGGAATTGGCACCAACATCATTCTTTGTTTGGCCCTAAAGTCATCAACAATGAAATGACATCTGTGCTTTAAAATCTCCTTTTTTGAGGATGCCATACACAAATCGATGCAAGAATTGGTGGATACAAGGATGTTATTGGATGAAGGAAGTGTTCAACGGTGGTTTTAGACGTTCAGGGCTGTAATTTTATAATATTTTAAAAATTATTTTGTGTTTCCCAATTTCGGGACATATGCCTGACATCATTTGGGAACTTGGCCGTTTTTTCAAAATTTTTTGTTTACAAAAAATATTTTGAATTTAATTATGATTGCTATTATTCATGTATCTCAGTTTGGAGGACTGATATCCACTTTAGTTTATACACTTCTGCGGACTCTTGTAATTCTCATGTTGGACTGGGATGACTGATGTTGGAGTCGGGTGTCACAGTACGTTGTTGGCAGTGAGGTTCTGAGGATCAGGGCTCTCGCCACATTTTAATTTATTCTGTCAGTTTCTATTTCAGAGGAACATGAACATGGTGATGATATTTTGACACCCATCCAAGTGTAATACCGCCATCATGCTCCATGGTGCATATAGAGCTAGCTGCAGTGCTCATTATTGCAAGAGTTAGGGCCTTTTGTTAAAGGTTTTAATCTCTTGCAAGCAGCTAGCTCAACTGGTGAAGCGGTACTCCATCCGTGGGTACCGTGATGCCGTGTAAGACCATTGCGGTCTAAGAAGTGAATTGGGTAGAGTGAGCACTATAATATAAATAGCTCACCCAGCGATGACAGAAATAGGGAGGAAATAGGGAGGAAGTCAGCAAGTTCTTGTACTCGGCGAGGTCTGATAGACTGCGAGCGGAAGAGGCCCCCCTCTCTAATCTAGCAACATCTGGGGTCAGATGTTGTTTTGAGAAACTTGCACATGAGCATTTGTCCGCCCTCCACACGGGACACTGTTTAGTCTGCAGCCAGGGTCGGCTTCAGTCAAGACTTCCGTTTCACAAGGCCAAAATGAAGTTTTCTGGTTGGAAACTTGCACAAGACGGAGCATATGTCCACCCACTGCTCATAACGCTCTGTCTAGTCTGGAGCCGGAGTCGGTTTCAGCTTCCTCTGTAATGTTATTTAAGCACACAACACTGCATCCCAGCTGCCCGGCTTTGGATACATCCTAGCTGCCCGGCTTTGGATATCCAGCCTGTTGTGTGAAGAAGGAACCACTCTTCGCCCGTGAAGTCGGACCATCCAGTAGCTAGGGAGACAAGGCCTTGATCATTGGGATGTTCGGAGAAAGGATCTGTTTCCAACACACCGTCCCAGGAGCAGCATGCAGCTAAGGAATGGAAAACCGCTGCTCCTCAGGCCTTGATGAGGGAATTGCTGTCGCAGATTGCGTGTAGCGAAATGTCTCCTACTGACTTCTATTGACTTGTGTTGCTCACTTTTGAGCTAAGGCATGGAAAACCAGGCTTGAAATTAGTAACTCACTTTTGAGCTAAGGAAATTAGTAAAGTTGAACACTGAATAGTGAAACAACAAGCGGCTAGATGGAAGGACAGACTTGGATACCTACTTTTACTTAATAGAGAAAATAGAGAAAATAATTTAGTGAATTATTGAATTTGAATTGAAGAGAAATCAGAGAGAACATTTTAATGTATAAAATTAAGCAATAAATTGTGCATAGTTTAGAAGTGCACTACAGTGACACTGGTATTTATAAATTATATCTATAAACATCAGTGTTAATTCCTCCATTGTTTTGTTTTATTGTAACTGAGTGTTAGTTCAAGCGGTCAGAACACTGAGTATGGTGTTTTGGAGGTAAATTAATTGGAATTTTTCTATTGGTTGAAATACTCTCTGAAATTGTATATAAGCAGGAGTTTTGGACCAGATCAGGCAGTGTGCAGCGGACGCGGCACCTCATTCGCAGCCAAGCAGCGATAACTAACGCAACTAAGTAGCGTACTTATTCCAGTCCAATACTCTTAGACTATTAGACTATATAGAAGGTAAGACTTATTTCTTAATGGAAACTTAGGTATGGGTCCTTCTCGCCGCGTCCATGGGTAACAAGGGGCTGTGCCAGTTAGACAAGTAAAGGTCAGTGTTAATCTTATCTTACATATAAACTTAAGATTTATCTCTTATTCTCGGTATTGTTATTGACGAGAAAGTCTTTGTAATTAAGAAAGTCTTGTAATTGAGAAATTCTTTGTAATTAATTTTCATTTGCATATCTTAAAGTATATAAAAGAAATTTAAACATATCTTATTGTCTTATTTTTCTGTTCCTGTAGAGAAGAACCTGGTAAGAAAAGTCGCGGCTCTAAGACTCTTGTCTTGGGGTACACAACAGTCCTCCTTCGGGTAACTAGACCATAGCTTACAAAAACGTTGTGGCCCAGGTATTAACCCCTATGCTACATCAGTTTTATTGGTGCTCGTGATTCTCTCTTGCAGGATAGAAAATCTTAAGACATTTTGACCATTTCTTAAGATACTCTTAGAAAGTTTGCCTACTTCTTATTACTGTCTTAAGATTGGGTTAAAAAAATTATGGATCAAAAGTCAAGAGAAGAATACCAGGCCATAATTGAACGCCTAAACCATGAGCTTAAAGAAGCAAATGAACACTTCTTAGGGGAGTTTTCGGCTCAAAAGGGCTACTATGAAGGCAAGTTCCAAGAGCTGAAAACTGAAGCCTCTACGGCTCAGAATGAGTTCGGTGCAAAACAGGCCCAATATATAATAGAGCTGGAAGAGCTCAAAAGGACAGCCCCCCAAATGCAAGGCAGTCAAGAGCTCCAGGCTCTGCAACTGTTGGGCCAGTCACAGGAAAAGGCTAATCAAATTGCCAAACAGAACGTGGCAGCATCCAGTACCCAGGCACTGAATGCTTCCGTAGTCATGTTTGACGGAGTCAGACGGAATTTTAAAACATGGATAAAGAGCATAGAAAAATATGCTAAAATAACTAATCAATCTGGCAAAAAGGTCAAATTAATGGCCGCTCAAACATCAATTCCTGTGGTATCTGACTACATTTTGAGGCGTCTGGAGGAAAAACCTGATGAAAGTTGGGAAGAATTTAAGGGAGAGCTAAGGAAAAGATATGCGGAGATAACAGATACAGCAATGGCTGCTGCCCATTTAAGGCAGATTAAACAAGGCCGGGGAGAGACGATAGCCCTTTTTGCCGATCGTCTCCTAGATCTGGCCCGTGATGCATATCAAAGTAGGTTGAATAATCCTGATGTCCAACAGCAGTTGGTGGATTATTTCTGTGATGGCATCCATAAAAAGGCGATAAAAATGAAATTGTTAAGAAAACATCCTCCTACCCTGGATGAAGACTGTACTTGGGCTATGTTCGAAGACACCTTGGCTCATCGTTACAAAGTTAGGTTCGGGAGTGGACCTTTGTCAGAACAGTCATTACCTGATGGTGGTGTCGGTTTTGATAACGATAATGGTGAAGAACCAATGGAGATAGACACTCATAAGCGTAAAGGTCACACAAATCGAATAAACTTGGCACAGCCCGCTGCTACACCGGGTAGAAATTCAAATAGGTCTAGCGGAATAAAAACGTCTAAGACTTGTCACCGATGTGGTAAGGTAGGCCACATTCAGAAATACTGTAGAGTGAATTTAAACTCCAAAGCCTCCAGATGAATGGGGTCTCATTTGGAGAGAGAAATAAAAAGGTGACCCCTGAAAAACAAATAAAAAAATGTTGTTTTAATTGTGGTAGCCCCCACCATAGAATACGTGACTGCAGGGTTAAGTCATGGGTTATTCCCTTGACCAATAGACAAGTTAAAAAGAACACTTGTAAGTTTAGTAGAAATAATAAAAATAATACACCTAGTAGACAAGTTAAAAAGAATACTTGTAAAAATGGTGATTGTGGGTCAAGGTCAAAGAATAAAGAAGGATTCGTAAGGAAGGATGTCCGTAGTCAATTGTCTCAAAAGGATCCTGGAAGAAAGATCCAGACTGAAACCACCCAAAGTAAAGGAATAAGAAATAAACAAAATAAAGGAGTAAAAACTAAAGTTGTGGGTAGTTTCTCAAATAATATTTCATGTCTCAATAGTGTACTGCTCAATGTTGAAAAACAAAAAGTGAGGGCTCTCATTGATACTGGAGCCCAGGTCTCTTGCATAAGCACAAAGTTCTGGAAAAACCTTAAACGTAGACCAAGGTTAATGGGTGAAAAGAAATCCCTTGGAGAAATCATGGGTGTAACTGGAGATATTGCTAAGCCCTGTGGTTTTGTAAAATTGGAAATTGAAATTTCTGGTATTAAATTGATGCAACAATTCTACGTGCTTGATCAGATGCACCGTAGTATGATTTTGGGAGTTGATTGGATTAATAAAAATAGTGTTAGACTTTATTATGATCTGCAAAAGTTAAGATTGCAGGATAGATTAATACCTATGGTAAGAGACATTCATGTGTCATCCTTAACTAGGTTGATTAATGAGGTTCACCTGAAACCACAAAGTGTTTGTGTCTGCAATACTAAAACAGCAAATTCAAAAGGTGTATTTAAAACAAAATATTTGCAGCATCAAGGTATACAGGAAGGTTTTATCGCTGAGCAACCTGGCCTTCTTGTTAGCAATGCAGTGGTAAATAATGGTGTTGACATGATACCTGTCATGATAGTCAACAATACTGATAAACACCACACACTAAAAAGAGGTTGTGTGATTGGAAAAGTTGAACCATTGATGGATAACAGAGTCACTTCTGTGGAAGAAGTGTTTAAAAGTTCAAAAACAGATAAAGATAGAATTGATTTAAACACTGAAAATATTGATGTTCCTGATGATAAATTAGATGTAGTTAAAAAGATATTGACTAAACATAAAGACTTATTTGCTAAAACCGATAAAGATTTAACATCAACAAATACAACTAAGATGAATATAGATACTGGAAATAGTAAGCCAATTAAAATGAGAGGCTATAGGGTTCCATTGTTGAAACGTAAAATAATGGACGATGCAATTGATGATATGCTCAAGGCAGGCATTATTCGAAAATCTCAGTCATCTTGGAGCTTTCCGTGCCTTCTTGTCGATAAGAAAGACGGTTCGAAACGCTTCTGTGTCGATTTTCGTAAATTAAACCAGGTAACCAAGCTAGTATCTTTTCCGTTACCTTTGATAGATGATGTGTTTACGTTGCTGAATGGGGCAAGATACTTTACAACCTTAGATCTTAAGAGTGGTTACTGGCAAGTGCCCATTGATGAAGCAGACAAACCTAAGACAGCTTTTACCTGTCATAAGGAATTGTTTGAGTTCAATGTAATGCCGTTTGGTTTGGTAAATGCGCCTTCTCATTTTCAAAACCTCATGAATATAGTCTTAGAAGGCATGAGCGACTACTCCCTGGCATATTTAGACGATATTTTGATTTTTAGTAAAAGTGAAGCAGAACATAAACAACATCTTGAAAATATTTTTAATCGTCTAAGAGAGCATCGTTTGAAGTTGAAGCTGAAGAAGTGCTCTTTCTTTCAAAATGAAACCAACTATCTTGGTTTCACTATTTCAAAAGATGGAATAAAGCCAGATTCTCAAAAGGTGGAAACAATCAGACAAATTGAGCCACCAACCTTTGTCAAAGAAGTCCGAAGCTTTGTAGGCATGATCTCGTACTATCGACGCTTCATACCAAATTTCAGTGAAATAGCTGAACCGATTGTAAATCTAACAAGAAAATACTCAAGGTTTATTTGGTCAGATGAGTGCCAAAGGAGTTTTGAGTATCTCAAGGAAAGCCTTGCGGTGGTCGCTCATCTATCATATCCAAACCCAAACGAGGAGTACATATTATACACAGATGCCAGTAACTCATGTATAGGTGCCGTTTTGGTACAACCATGTAGAGGGGAAGGTCAATTAGAAGGCATCCCTGATGAAAAACCCATTATGTTCTTATCCCATAAATTGAGTGACACACAGACAAGATGGTCTGTAATTGAAAAAGAAGCATATGCCATTAATTACTCTCTGGAAAAGTTGAATCATTATTTGCAGGGAGCAAATTTCAAAATTAAAACTGACCATAAACCATTGCAATATATTTTTGATGCTCCTATGCAAAACAAAAAGGTCCAAAGATGGGCTTTAAATATGTCAGGTTATAATTGTAAAATTGAATACCTTCCTGGCACTAGTAATACCTGCGCTGACTTACTGTCAAGATTGCCTCACTCCGAGCACTGCATGACCCACCAAGATAGTGAGTCGGAAGTAGATATTACAGATAAGACCTACCAAGTTGGAGTCTTAAATAGTAATAAATTTAGTCCCAGAGAGTTTGTGGATGTTCGAAAATTCAAGGAAAAGAACTCTGAGATACAGGCGATTGGGTTACCTGGGTTTAATGTGATAGAGGAACAAAAGAAAGATACCAAAATACAAGATATTATAAAGAAATATAAGGGAAAAGATACGCCAGTGAGCATTAGTAGTAAATATTTAATGATAAATGAGATATTGTATTATATAAGTGACTCAAATGGTGAACCTCGTGTCAGATTGTATATCCCCGAACACTTAAAAACAGAAGTATTAAAACAATATCATGATAAATTAGGTCACATGGGGATTGATAAAGTATACAATAGCATAAGTCAAAAGTACTTTTGGAGTAATTTGTATAAGGATATATATGCATACATTGATAAATGTTTAGATTGTAAATCCAGAAATTTAAAGAAATTACACCTGCCAGTTCAAGAGATGGATATGCCTCCCTATCCTTTTGCTAAGGTTGCTCTTGATGTAAGTGGTCCCTATCCAACTAGTCTGTCAGGAAATAAATACATTATTACTTTTATCGACATGTACAGTGGCTGGCCTGAAGCATTTCCAACTAGTGATAAATCAGCCCAAACTGTAGCAAACCTGTTGCTTGATCAAATTATTACCCGTTTTGGATGTCCCTTAGCCTTATTAACTGATAATGGCAGTGAAAATGTTAATGCAGTAATGAAGGATTTGTTGAAAGAACTGAACATTCAGCACATCACAACATCATACTACCATCCTCAAGCAAATGGTAAAGTAGAACGTTTTCATAGAACACTCCACGACATTCTATCTAAATTATCGGGCAAAGATTTAGACACATGGGATTTATTTATAAATCAGGCCCTGGCTGCCATAAGGTTTCATGGTAATGAATCCACAGGATTCTCGCCATATTATCTTGTGCATGCCAGAGAAGCAGTTCTTCCCTTGGACAACATCCTAAGACCAAGGAGAAAGTATCTTGGGGAAGAACCACATAAGATTGCACTTCAAGAGATGCATAAGGCCTTTCGGGCCCAACAAGCAAAACAGGCAAAAAGAGCAGCTAAACAGCAGCGTCTAAATGATAAAAAGTGCAAACAGACAGACTATAAGGTAGAAGACACAGTCTTTTATAAGGATGGAACAAAGAAGGGTAAATTAGAAAGAAAATGGGAATACCCTTACAAAATATTTGAAAAGACGGGTCACGTTAGTTACAAAATTCGTGACCAATTAACAGGCAGGTTAATTAAAGCTCATGCTGAAAATTTGAGGTTGGCACCCCAAGATTGGGAGGTGCCAGAGATTGATAGACAATTGAGAAATACTGTGCTTGCAGTGCCTAATGAGACACATGACGGCAGTAGTGAAAGTTCAAGTTGGGACTCGGAGGATGACGAGCCACTTGCAACTTTCATCAAAAGTAAACGCCATGTCCGCTTGAACTCCTCCTCGGAAGTCGATATACCCTTGGCTGAACTAAGAGGTCGTCTTCGGGAGGCGGAGTGGTTAGATAAAACAGTTGAATCTGATGAGGAGATGCATGTGGATTCTGTAGTCCAGCATCCGCAATCCACTGCTAAACAGGACATAATGAGGCTACTTGCTACTATCAGAACCACTCTTAATGCCAATGACACAGAATAAGTAATCACATAGCAGGAATTGTTAAAAAGCAACTTTTTAAGTAGCTATATGACATTCGTCCAGCTCACAATGATTACTTTAATTTCAGGAATATGGCAGAGATTACACTAACCGTATCCGATTCAGAGATGGAGATGTTCGACTTGGGTCCAGCAGAGGAACCGGTGGATCAACCACAGCCAAGTGCAGTGGAGAGGCCACAGCCCTCGACATCTGGGCTCAGTACAGGAGAAGGTAATTTGGAGTCGGATGCGGTGGATTTAAGGTGGATACAAGGTGGCATGGCCTGTCCTGTTACCACATGTCCGTCCTCAAAGAAGTTTTCAGGCCATAGCCACCTTAAAGAGCATTGGAATAAGTTCCATGAACAGCATATCGATTTGTATTGCTGTATACACTGTAAACGCCGATTTACTAGGCGTACAGTGGCGTACAGACATCAGCGGGAGCGTCATGGTCATACTGCTGAGTCACAACGCTCACAATTGACCACTCAAAGGGTGGTTAATACCAAATTTATCCACCCTGGTGGGGCTATGTTACCCACCAAAGAGGTTGCTGGAGGTCGCTTGAGGGCTCGAGAGGAAGCTCAAGCCAAAAGGAGAGCCATTAATCCCATACCAGAGAGGCCGGGTATCACCAATCCATGTGATGAAGTTATGACAGTCATGGTGGATAACGATGATGTCAGAGTAGTAACTCACACTGAAGCTACGTGGTTGCCGGGAAGTGCCGGACCGGCTAGAGAATACAGAGTACAAAATCAGGATTTTTCACACTTTAAATGTTTCGATTAATTAATGGTCTCTCCTTGTTTTTTTTGTTAGTGTGGGTTGTAGGGCAAAATTTTTAATTTTCTCTTGGGTTGTGGTTTTAGTAACCCGAACGATTAGTACGTTTTCCAAAATTGCTTGAACCCCAAGATAATTTACTCCTGTTTGAAATTTGGGTCGAGTGATGTGGAGTGATGCTTTTCTGTAGGATACCTACGATTTTATTAGTGTTGTTTGTCTCCATGGATTCCGGATTTTACTTAACACGACTAACACTGGAATCCCTGGATGCATATGTCTATTTGTTTGGTAGGCTCTGGCCAGGCTCTGCCATGCAAAACATTCAAAATTATTTGAATATATCACTCACACCCGATTCATTTTTCTTTTTCAGGAACCATGATTTTCACCATGCTAGTTATCTTGTTCCTGGTGAGCGGTGCACCCGCTGGGAAAGTTACCATAAATGATAATGTGATCTTTACAAAAGTCAAAGATATTTATATGGTCAAATCCGACTGGACCATTAGTTTTGTGATTGACTTGCAACCCTTTGATACATACCTCCAATATATTTTTGATCAAATTCAGTTTTTAAAATCTGATCTTGGTGTGATGCAAGACTTGCTTCTTGATGGTGCAGCCGCACCCACCCAACATAATAGTATACAATGGAATGTGATGACCATTTTGGACAAATTATCCACAGAAATCGACTTTGTTCTGAATACTACTCATAGTATATTTGCGGATTATGTTGATTATAAACACTTAAATGGTATCCGAGCACGTCGGTCTGTGCTACCCTTTATTGGAGAAGGTCTTAGCTTTCTTTTTGGTACAGTCTCTGAGTCTGATTTGGAAACTATCCGTAGTAATGTTGGAAGGCTTTTTCGCAACCAAGCTAAATTACAGCATGTGCTTAAAGAGAGTTTTACTATTATTAATATTACACAGACTCATGTACAAGAAAATAGACATTCAATCCTTTCCCTAATTGAGACAGTGTCTCAATTGGCGAAACGACTTGATACAGTATTGAATAATCATGAAAAACGTATCACCTATCTTGAATTGTATGTATCTCTCTATAGTGAGATTGATTTATTATTAACTCAGGTGCGTTTAATGCTACATGATGCTCAACGTTATTTATTGCAACTTCATTCTCAAATCAATACTCTATCTGATTTACGTTTAACACCCGATATAGTTGGACCCAAACGGTTAACTTCGATTTTGCTTGAGTTAGGTGATCATCTTGATCACTTTACGAGGTTACCATTGGATCCTCAGGAAGATATTTGGCAGTATTATCATTTGTTAAATACTACAGCTATTCTAAGTACACATGCTCTTGTTATTTTGGTTAAGGTACCATTAGTAAATGTTCAATTGCAGTTCGAGATATATACCGTTTTGTCATTACCGGTTCCGCTTATGAATGCTACTACCCATTCTCCTCATCTCATGGTTACATATAAATTGGAGTCCGATGTGCTGATCATAACAAAAGATCGTACTAAATTTGTACCGAGTGTTGGACACACACAGTGTGTTGATGATCCTCGTTTGTTTTGCCCTCTTGTAGGTGCCATTCGAACTATACACCCAAATGATAACTGCCTAATTGCGTTATTTGTTCGCGATCGAGCTCACCTACCTGATGTATGTCAACGAGAAGTCTTGACTCAGCTAACGTTGCCTCATGCGACGTATATTGGGCACGGCATCTGGTATGTTAGTACTACAAAGCCTCTTCGTTTTACTGTGACATGTCCTAATCGTAGGAATTCTTTTACCAAACGTGTTCGTCCGCCCATTGGGTTTCTCTCTTTACGACCCCTGTGTATCGCATCCAGTGGCAGTTTGCAACTTAATAGTTATTATCACGGTGTCGACTCAAATTATCATCATATCTTAAATTCCAATCTTTTAATACCTTTTCCGAATATATCTCGCGCACTTTGGCAACCCGTTCTTCATAAAATACATATCCTTCATGATCAAACACTGCCTTCGAATCTACGGGAAGTTGCGCGCCTTCCTATGGATTCCCTTGTGGCCGAACTTGATCGGATGGATGGTCCACCTATGTCTTTTACTATTCCTAAATGGCTTTATGCTTTTGGTGCTCTCATTTTAATTGTTTTTCTCCTATATGTTATCCGTTGTTTTCGAAAGCAAAAACATATTGTTTTTCGCAATTTTGTGCTACGGAAACTTCAGTCACGTAAACATGAGCAACTTACCGATCATTCCCCTCCTGCCAGTCCTGTTGATTTCTCCGTACCGTCGTTTACCTCTACTTCCCGACCTTCTCTTTATCCGCGTGTTTCTTTTAATCCGCTTACGCAGTCGATTGATATTGAACAGCCTACTGGGGCCGCTCATTCTCGTGGACCGATTGTTTCCGACATTCTTGCATCCCCTCCTGACTCCCATGCTGATGTTCCTCGTGGCGCGGTCACCAATGATTGACATTGACCACGTTCTCTTGTGGACACTTATTTCTCCTTCCTTGTATATTTGTGTATATTCTTTTGTTTTTGAAATTTTCCTTCGTTAAATTTCTTGTGTTGTGGGGCGTGGGAATCGATTCGATTTTTTTTTACGGCACAGCTTCCGACTTGCGATTTTGATTTTGCCTTCCATGCGATTTTAAATCTGTTTAAAGTCAGTGGACATTTTGCTTGCATCCTCCTTTTCTCATGAGATTTTCCTTGTGGAAAATCTTTTGGGTGAGGGACGAGTGTAGCGAAATGTCTCCTACTGACTTCTATTGACTTGTGTTGCTCACTTTTGAGCTAAGGCATGGAAAACCAGGCTTGAAATTAGTAACTCACTTTTGAGCTAAGGAAATTAGTAAAGTTGAACACTGAATAGTGAAACAACAAGTGGCTAGATGGAAGGACAGACTTGGATACCTACTTTTACTTAATAGAGAAAATAGAGAAAATAATTTAGTGAATTATTGAATTTGAATTGAAGAGAAATCAGAGAGAACATTTTAATGTATAAAATTAAGCAATAAATTGTGCATAGTTTAGAAGTGCACTACAGTGACACTGGTATTTATAAATTATATCTATAAACATCAGTGTTAATTCCTCCATTGTTTTGTTTTATTGTAACTGAGTGTTAGTTCAAGCGGTCAGAACACTGAGTATGGTGTTTTGGAGGTAAATTAATTGGAATTTTTCTATTGGTTGAAATACTCTCTGAAATTGTATATAAGCAGGAGTTTTGGACCAGATCAGGCAGTGTGCAGCGGACGCGGCACCTCATTCGCAGCCAAGCAGCGATAACTAACGCAACTAAGTAGCGTACTTATTCCAGTCCAATACTCTTAGACTATTAGACTATATAGAAGGTAAGACTTATTTCTTAATGGAAACTTAGGTATGGGTCCTTCTCGCCGCGTCCATGGGTAACAAGGGGCTGTGCCAGTTAGACAAGTAAAGGTCAGTGTTAATCTTATCTTACATATAAACTTAAGATTTATCTCTTATTCTCGGTATTGTTATTGACGAGAAAGTCTTTGTAATTAAGAAAGTCTTGTAATTGAGAAATTCTTTGTAATTAATTTTCATTTGCATATCTTAAAGTATATAAAAGAAATTTAAACATATCTTATTGTCTTATTTTTCTGTTCCTGTAGAGAAGAACCTGGTAAGAAAAGTCGCGGCTCTAAGACTCTTGTCTTGGGGTACACAACAGTCCTCCTTCGGGTAACTAGACCATAGCTTACAAAAACGTTGTGGCCCAGGTATTAACCCCTATGCTACATGCGCAGCTGATCACAGCATCCCAGCAAGTGCAGATGCAACCTCCCTCAGACTCAGATCAGAGTCTCAGCTGACAGATGGTGCTGGGTCGGTCCAGTAGTCTGTTCACACAGATGCACTGGTCCGAGATTCGCAACTGATTCTCTTGGATGGTGTAAGGGATAAGGAAGAGGATCACCCTTCCCTTTCGGAACAGTATATGGTTGCGATGGCTTTCATCCATCAATACTACCCTGATTTTGTTCCGCTGAATTAGAATGCTGCGATGACAAGAGAGAAACCGTTGGCGTCGTTAGGTGCAGACTTTATCCGGACAAAAGAGGAAGTTCTTTCTTTTCCGGTTCAGTTTATGCAGGTGTTGCATGCCTTCGGCCATATAGACAACGCCGTATTTATCCTCTTGAGTGCGAGGAAGAAGGCAGTTTCTTATCTTCATCTTCCATATACACACCATTTTTTGGACCACTTTCATTTAAAAACAGTTGGGGAAGATGTTCAAGAGAGTTCTTCTGCATTTGGATGAGCAGGCTGGGGATCTAGAGGTATCCTTACCTGTATCATTCACTATTCGCTCAGACACAATTGAGACGGCAATTTCTTAAATAAAGCGAATTTGGACTTTATGTCCTACGCAGATCACCTTACAAGAGCTATGGCGAAACATCTCAAGGGAAGGAATTTGAGGGTGTTCGTACCTCTCTTAGAGTTCTTTCCAGGGCAATTATGTATACCACATATAACTCCGTCCTAACAGTGGCTAATCTGGAGTTAATCAGACGTGATGCTGCCCTTGCGTCGTCATCACTGATAAGATGACAAGGTGAAAAGCTCTCTCCGAGTCATCCGGTTTCCGGACATTTTATTTTCGACGACTAGCTTTCATTAGCCTATGAACAGGCTACTAAGAAAGCATCTAGTGCTCTGCTTTTGAAGTCGGCGTATCAACGACCTGCTTCAGTAGACAAGAGTAAAGGAGGGCGTTCCAAACAAAAATCGTCAAAAGGAAACTCATCACGAGGGTACAAGAAACCCTCTTATAATTACACTGGAGGTCGTCAGCATAGCGACTCGGAAAAGGGGTGTAGGTCTGATCGGGACTATAGGTCAGACGCCCTTAGGCCGACGAGACAAGGTTTTTCATGGGGAGGACGTGGTTCCTCCTCTCGTAAGCCTCAAAGGTCATACAGGTGATGGTTTAGACCTCTATTGCTGGCCAGTTGGTGGAAGGTTATCATGCTCCACAAAAAACTGGATAACAATCACGGAAGATCAGTGGGTGAGAATTGTAGTCTCGGACAGCTTACGGCTATCATTCCGAGTAAAAACCCCACTAACAAGTTGTCCGTGTTGGACAAATCTTCCATCAAATTCTTGCATAAGAGAGTTTCTCCTACCGGAGGTATAAGCTCTCCTATTAAAGGAAGTAATACAGGTTGTCGAGAATCAGGATTCTCAAGATTTTTACAGTCACCTGTTCCTCGTACCGAAGCCAGACAGCTCGTTCCGACCGGTAAAAGACTTGAGCTGGATAACAAGCTTATCATGGCGCCAAAAGTTTATTTATGGAAATCATTCAGTCGGTAAAAGCGAGCGTTCGAGTGATCGACTATGCGGCAAGCATAGATCTAAGGATGCATACTTTCATGTCCTGGTACATCCGGCATTCTAAAAGTACCTGCGATTCGCTGTACAAGGGAAGGTATATCAGTTCAGAACAATATGCTTTGGTCTGAATCTGGTCCCCTGAGCGTTTCACTCGAATAATGAACTCGGTAATGTCATACTTCCGAGCTCATTCATCTGCGGTAACGTTGGCTTACTTGGACAACCTTCTACAGGGATACGGCAACAGAATTATTCTTCAGAACGATGTTCAGAGTCTGCTTCTGTTACTCTGACGTTTCGGTTTCATCGTAAACGAGAAAAAGTCGGATCTAGCTCTGTACAAGTCGTCTATTCAGTTGGGATTGAGCTTTGAGACTCACAACAATCTGGTTCGTCTTCCGTTACCCGGAGCGAAATTAGTCAGTTGTTATGCTCGCTTTTGTCTACACTCAGACGCATTAATAGTGAGGGAATTCATGCGACTTTTGGAGCTGTGCTGAGTGGCTGTGGATCTCATTCCGATGGGCTGCCTGTGCGCACGTCCCCTCTAGATATTCTTTACTCAGAACTGGAGTGTGAAGATGCTTTCGCTTGAACCCCTATTGTTTTAACGTACCTAGTAAAACAAGAGTTCAAATTGGGCAGATATTCAGTGGTTAACTCATGGAGTTACGCTGCAACTGCCAGATCCGGCTTTCACGATTATGACGGATGTGAGTCAGATGGGTTGGGGCGCGACCCTAAGTCCCGCAGTCTTGAAGTGTCAGAGTCTTTGGGACCCTCGATTCCAGGAGAAACACATAAACATCAAAGAGATGATGTCAGTATAGTTAGTGCTACAACATTGGATTCACATAACGGACGTCCATGTTCAAATTTGGTCGGACAACTCGACAGTAGTAGCGTACATCGGGAACCAGAGCGGCACCCATTCATTTCTGTTATGCCAACTAACTAATGATGCGTGTTCAATATTTTTTTTTCAAAATCCAAGATGGCGGCATGGCGGCCATTTTTGTTGTGTTTTTAAGCTTTTTTCTCTATTTTATGTTACTACCCCTCACTCCAACATGGTTCAAGCTACACTTTTCATATCTGGCACATGGATAGAGGGTTGTGATGGGATGATGCACGTTCAGTATTTTTTTTTCAAAATTCAAGATGGCGCCATGGCAGCCATTTTAGTTGTTTTTTAAGCTTTTTTCTCTATGTTATGTTACCACCCCTCCCTCCAACATGGTTCAAGCCACACCTTTCATATACGGTACATGGATAAAGGGTTGTGAGGGGATTATGTACGCTCAATATTTTGTTTTCAAAATCTAAGATCTGTCTGTCTGTCTGTCCATCTGTCTGTCTGTCTGTCTGTTTTTATGTTACCACCTCTCCCTCCAACATGCTTTAAACTATACCTTTCATATTTGGTACGTGGATAAATGGTTCTGAGGGGGATGATGCACCCTCAATATTTTTTTTTCAAAACCAAGATGGTGGAATGGCGGCCATTTTTTCTGTGTTTTTAAGCTTTTTTTTTCTCTATTTTTATGTTACCACCCCTCCCTCCAACATGGTTCAAGCTACACTTCTCTCAATTCTCAATTTTTAGATTCCATTCACATTTGTAATCCTGTCTGATAACCTGTATTTTACCCAAACCACCGCCAGGTCTGAACTCCTGTTGACATGAAACCCCAATTGTTCCCAAGCCGAACCGTCCCCAGGCCGAACCGACCCCAATTATTTTACCAAAACTGCCCCCAGGTCTGATACTCCTGCTGACTGTGGTCATGTCTTATATGTGACAAAAACACCTTTTGTGTTTAGAACAGACGGACACAATATGTTTAGAGGCGATTTTCGGGCAAGATGTAGTTTTCTTCCCGCAAGCCTCGTATGAGTTTAAATACATACATGCATTTCATGACTTCTCGATTGGCGGCTGGGTCATGTTCTATGGCGACCTCATGGGTACGTCTACTTTTTAGTTGGTTGGTTTCCTGTGATTGTTCGTCTATATGTCATATACGAGCGTATAATTCATCATAAATAAATTGCTAGTCTTTGGGTACCTCGGAGGCTGCATAGCTAGTTAACTGGTATTCAGATGATTACATGCAGGTTTTCAATGCTCACGCGCACAATAATGGTTTAGTAGGCAGACGCATTATTGTATGTTATGGACCTTAGAAATTCTGAATTATTTCATGGATGGTCTGTGTCGAGCCTGTTAATCATACCTACTTCCATTTTCTAGATCCAGCTTTTTATTAATGTCGGTACTCAATCGAATACATCTTGTTTACACTCTCGTATATTCACAACGTTTATAGTGTCATAGATATCGGGTAGTACACATCGGGGAGTGTTGTTACTGGAATTTATTGTACGCCTGAATGGGGTCGTCTGTGGGTTGCCTCGGAAGTGTGTCACTTTCCTCAGAACGTTCATTGTGGTTCTATTGGACATGTGTATGTTATATATTATATCTCCAGTTCTTGACCTATTTGCATATGCCGACTCTGGTGTACGTTATATAGCGGGCGATATAAATTACCGGGATCGTCACTATAGCCATATCTTCTGAAGTGGCATTAAGCACCATATATTAATAATAATTAATACCTGAGTGCCTGTTTGACGAATATTTATATTGTTTTTTGGTACCGCTTTTACTGATTCCAGAGCGCTCCCCTCTTTTGAAGATTCCTTCAAAAGAAAAGGGGGTGGGGAGGGGTGATTTTTTACCTCTCATCCGGCTTGATAGGTATGTAACTATGAGGGAAGCTGTTTTGTTCGTAATTATATCCTGCATTCAGCTGGAGTTTTATTGTTTTTGGCGTATGTTTGTGAGGGATATTCTCTCATTCTCAAATACGCCATCCTAATTTTTGGGGCTTAGTCCGTGCTAACCTTAAAAATTGGGAACTTGTTGCATCAGTCTTCATGCTAAGTATACGGAATTACTTGATCTGGGCTTCTTTTGTATGATATGTCTTCTCTATTACTGTATAGAGAGACATACATGTAATTCCTAATAATTTTAATTTCCTTTTACCTTGGATTACAGGATTGGAACTATGTTGATCTACTAATTCTGAAATCCATGGCCCTCCACCTTTTTATGATTCAGCTAGTCTGGGCCATTGGTTTACAATGTTAAAATATTATAAATTCAAAGTAATTTGTATATTTTTATACTTACCAATGGCCCAGATGGAGATGGCCCTCCCATGAGTGGGCACTCATACCTCCCCGCTGAATTTTTATGTAGTACTCTCTTCTACAAAGAATGATGTTGGCACAAATTCCGGTCACTTCTTGATGTCTGCACATGCTTGGAGAGTAAATGTATGGAGGGCCAGATAGGACCTTTAATTTTCAGTTTTGCAAGCAAATTTTGAGGATTGGGGGGGGGTTCAAAATTTGTGTTTGGCTCCTAATAACTTTGAGTTAAGCACCAGCTAGTCTGGGCCATTGGTAAGTATAAAAATATACAAATTACTTTGAATTTATAATTTTTCTAAAATTTAATATATGGCTTCTTGGCGATGGTGTCATGGATGTGATTCCGAACCAGCTGCATCCAAGTATTCCTGCTCACACTGACTTGTTTTTTGGATGTTGGGGCCATATTTACTTCTGGATGATTTGTCCTTGAACTCATTAATTGTGATGTGACTGTGCAGTTCTGGTTGATTCACGGCACACCTCAAAAGTGTGCCATCTGGGCTATCTGTGCTGTGTCGGGAGAGAATCAGCCAGGCACAAGAAGAAAGTAAGCCATTATTACATTTTCCACTGATGTGATTCTATCTTTTGAATCTGTCTCTGGAACTTTGGTGGATTTATGCAGCAATGAAACATGAGAATGGGATCTGATCACACTAAAATGTTCTAGAAGTTATATAAACCACTTTCTTCATCAGAATTGGACCATTCTGAGTGGGAAGTGAGTGTTTAGTTGATACGTAAATTTGAACTTATCAATGTCACAACTGATCACCAATTTTTGATGTAATATTAGGGGGGTGGGATTCAAGTTTGTTCAAGCCAAGTCCATGGGTTCATATTTGGGCTCACTGTGGTAGCCCAAATTATAACTTAGTTCAAAATGAGGAATTTTCTTTAAAAATCTTCTTCTTCAGATCCAGCAGTCGGAATGCTTTGATATATGGTATGCAGCATCCTTATGGGGGTGAGATTCAAGTTTGTTCAAATCATGTCCCTAGGTCCATATTTGGGCTCAGTGTGTGAGCCCGAATGATAACTTAGTTCAAAATGAGGAATTTTCTTTAAAAATCTTCTTCTTCAGATCCAGCAGTCGGAATGTTTTGATATTTGGTATGCAGCATCCTTAGGGGGGTGAGATTCAAGTTTGTTCAAGCCAGGGCTCACTGTGGGAGCTTGAATTGTAACTTAGTTCGAAATGAGGAATTTTCTTAAAAAATCTTCTTCTTCAGATCCAGCAGTTGGAATGTTTTGATATGTGGTGTGTAGCATCCTTAGGGGGGTGAGATTCAAGTTTGTTAAAGCCAAGTCCCTGGGTCCATATTTGGGCTCCCTGTGGGAGCACGAATTATAACTTAGTCAATATGAGGAATTTTTCTTTAAAAATCATCTTCTTCAGATTCAGCAGTCGGAATGTTTTGATATTTGGCATGCAGCATCCTTAAGGGGTGAGATTCAAGTTTGTTCAAGCCAAGTCCCTGGGTTCATATTTGGGCTCACTGTGGGAGCCCGAATGATAACTTAGTTCAAAATGAGGAATTTTCTTTAAAAATCTTCTTCAGATCCAGCAGATGAATGCTTTTGATATTTGGTATGCAGCATCCTTAGGGGGGTAAGATTCAAGTTTGATCAAGCCAAGTCCCCAGGTCCCTAAAATTTGTCTCTCATGACTTCATTCCTTTGTAGTGTTGATGAACCATGTCTAACTGAATGTGACCCCTAATACTTCTTTGAACCACTTTGTTTGAATCACTTTGCCCAGTGAGCGATTAAGGCCCCTTGGGGCCTCTTGTTTTATTTTGGGCCCTTATCTCTATTATACCTATCTCTGTATACATGTTACAATAAGGTTCTGCCCATGAGGTCTGATCCTTCTTCCACTTGGACAGTTTCAAATTCCTTTACGCTGCCAGATATGAAGACTGCTCACCAGCCACAGCCTTCTACACACATCTTATATACTAAAAGAATAGACTTTTTTTGTGAGCCACTTTTTGCTTTTCTGACAGCATATATGTCAGAAATTGCTTCACTGAACCTTAGTATTCGTTTTAAAGCAACGTTATCGACAAGTTTTGGGCTTCGTGGATTTGAATTTTTTGAGAAATTAACAAAAAAACATGGAAATTCCTACATAAAGTATTTTTAGATCAGTGCTGATATCATATGGACATCCCCTGTCAGGCTTTTCAGCGACCAGCTGAGAATCCAGACAAATTTTATCTGCATCGCCAGCGGCAAAGCAGGTCTAGTAACCGCTCGACTCCGACCGTCCGTCAGTCCATCCGAAACACTTCTTCCATCAAAGTTTTCTTGGCTTCTATGAAAGGGAATGATTTTATATTTGGTCTGCTGCTTCATAATGATGAGTTGTATCGTGTAAGCAATTTTCAGATCTGCCGTGCAGCCACTTCCTGTTTGCCGATACTTTGAAATTTTACTGTACCCACTGAACATTGAAATTTTCCGTCAACCTTTTCTCAGCTTCTATGCAAGGGATTGATTTTATATTTGGTCTGCTGCTTCATAATGATGATGAGTTGTATCGTGTAAGCAATTTTCAGATCTGCCGTGCAGCCACTTCCTGTTTGCCGATACTTTGAAATTTTACTGTACCCACTGAACATTGAAATTTTCCGTCAACGTTTTCTCGGCTTCTATGCAAGGTATTGATTTTATATTTGGTCTGCTGCTTCATAATGATGAGTTGTATCGTGTAAGCAATTTTCAGATCTGCCGTGCAGCCACTTCCTGTTTGCCGATACTTTGAAATTTTACTGTACCCACTGAACATTGAAATTTTCCGTCGATGTTTTCTTGGCTTCTATGCAAGCGATTGATTGTATATTTGGTCTGCTGCTTCATAATGATGAGTTGTATCATGTAAGCAATTTTCAGATCAGCCGTGCAGCCACTTCCTGTTTGTCGATACTTTGAAATTTTACTGTACCCACTGAACATTGAAATTTTCCGTCAACGTTTTCTCGGCTTCTATGCAAGGGATTGATTTTATATTTGGTCTGCTGCTTCATAATGATGAGTTGTATCATGTAAGCAATTTTTAGATCTACCTTGCAGCCACTTCCTGTTTGCTGATACTTTGAAATTTTATTGTACCCACTGAACATTGAAATTTTTCATGAAACTTTTTCCGCCTTCTATGCAAGGGATTGATTTTATATTTCATCTGGAGCTTCATAATGATCAGTTGTATCATGTATGCAATTTTCAGATCTGCCATGCAGCCACTTCCTGTTGCCGATTCAATTGCATGCAGCGACACAGGTCCAGACCCGGTATTGGTCTTGGCTTGTTGCTTCAAGCATGTATTCAACAAACAGATATTCCATATCAATCGAGAAAGCCAAACAAATGGAAAAGAGGAAATCCCACACTTTTCAAGTTATTATGAATTTTCACTTCATTCTGATGACTAAAGTTTCAAGGCTGCATTGTAGTTACCAGTTCGCATTTCAGAATTGAAATGCTAAACTACACTCTACACTAAACACATTTTAGGTCACTGGTACCTGGAGTTCACTGCGACTGTAGACAGACCAAATGCAATGGCGACTCATTGTAGTTCAAATCGCAGTTAGTCCACAATACTGTCAAAAAATACATGCGACCTTTTGGTTTTATTCACATTCAGTATCTGACAGTCTCTATTTTGGAGTGAGGACGACAATTAACATAACTTCATTCAAATCATAGTTAGTCTACAACATAAATCAATGCTAGAATCATGTGTTATGTGTCAGGTCGTCCTAAACACGGAAATCCCTCCTTAATATTTATTTATTTATTGGGGTTTAACAACTCTTTCAACTTCAAGGGTCACCCCATGTCAGACAGTTTCACAGGTAGAGGAAGCCAGAGTACCCACAGAGAACCACCAAGCAATGGCAAGCAACTGTCCAACTCCCCAACATACCAACTACGTGCAAGCAGGGTTAGCATTGGTTGAAGACAAGTGCACTATCGACATGCAATATGCCTTAATAAACAGCACCACCATGCCCCCCCCCCCCCCCCCCAATAGACTGAAACATTGCAACCCCTCAAAGCCCAAGATCCCAATGAAATATGTTTAAATGGTTTAGGGTCGTTTCAGCGCAGAGATGTTTCGGCCCACGTCTGGATGGAAATAACACAATCAAAACCGTCAATGAAGTTTACGTAAAATGCCCGGTCCCCTCTCCTTTATGAATGTTTCTAAAAGAATCTTAGTCGATTTTGTACCATTGCCTAATTTCTCACAAAACAGCTGGAAGGGATGATTATTAGTGGGAATGGATGGTACTTCCTGTGCTCTGCACATACACCAAGTATAGAGTACCATACAGAACTCTTCTTTTTTTTCTTTTCTTACTTTTGCTTAATTTATGGGGTGTTGAAGCATTCAGTTTAAGCATTTGACCTGATTTCTTACAAATAGAGTAGCTAGCATGTCAGGGCCTGTGTTATGTATGCTAAATATAGAAATTAGTAGAATTTTCCATTTTTTCAGCACCACATAAATTGGGCCAAAGTATCATCATTATACCATTACCATTGCTAATTTGGAGAATTTTAAAGGTCTATTTTTTATATTTTTTGGGGGGTGGGGGGAAGGGTAGGGGGGATGTTTCAGTATTCAATTGAAGTGATTCCACTCCACTGGGGTGTCTTTGTCCAGGAAGTTGATCTGTGTTAATTTCATCTTTTTTCAGCTACCACAACCTGGGAGAAGTTGGTGACAAGCCATTAGCATTGAGAGATAACAAAGATTTGCTTCTATATTATGAGAATGGTGAACCATGTAATGACGGCAAAAATAAGACACAGACAGTCATTATTTTCAGATGTAAACAAAATGAATATGTAAGTCCTAGTTTTGAACACATAATCAAATGTTCAACAAATTTGTTTGTGCATTTGTTTTGTTTCTCGTCACTCAACAGAATAGAGATATATCATACAAAAACATTTTGAAGCACCCCAATCATTTCGTGACTTGGTGGGATGTAAGCTCTGAGCCACAAACCTCCGACCATGTTATTGTTAATTCATCACAATAACGTATATGTTGCAATAAGACCCTACCCAAAGCCCAAAACCCAATTCGTGAAATGAACAAGGCACCTTCAGTGAACAAGACAATTTAATGATAACAAATTTTGTAAATAAACCTCTCGTGTACCGCACGATGTCACAGGACATAAAGGTCCAAGTTATTCCATCTCAGTTCAAGTCATGAACAAGTTCTCGATTTGAGCTGAGATGGAGTAACCCCAACCTTTTTATAAGTGGGTTGTGGGTAATACATTCATAGAATGATCGCTGGTTCTCGAAATTTTATAAATACAGTTTTATAAGCAGTATGCACATTGAATCTCCTCCCATTTTTATCATCTTTTCAAATATTTAACTTAGTGATGTCAGACTATAACATTTGCCATTGGAGCCATAAACATATCAGGTTTGCAAACACACTATACACCTCTGCCTCACATTATGAATGAGAGTATAAACTTTATACTGACTAATTTGATCTAAGAATGTTACACCAAAATTTCTACGAACCTATCTTGTGCACATACTAGCTTGATATTGTCAGCAAACATAGGCTCGCTCATGAGCAGATAATATTTAATTATCATTAACAGGTGTGCGTTAAAGTATATAAAGGTCGCATAATAAACGGATCTAACACTGAAATGTGTAGAGATCTCATTCAAAATGTTGAAAGTTAGTTTGTGATTTTCAAAATACAACACCTGGCCTAGTTATGGGCCACTGTGGTTGCTGAGGGTGCACACAGACAGCTTTCAAAATTAACATTTACTTGTGAAATGATTGGAATTCATGGCTTACATTTCATAAAACGTACTGTCAGATATACTTTTGAATGAGTTGGGAAAACTGGGATGGTTCAAATCTTTTTTTGTGTAGTATAGATGGAGTCCTTTTGAGGACATTAATCCTTTGAACCATGATGGTGTCTTCCAACTCAGTTTAGTGACAGCAATTGGAAGAGTTCCTGTTCATGACATGGGGGGTAGACCATTCTATATTTTCAACGTGCAGCCTTTCAGTCAGTGTATTATTTTAAAGTTTTTGTTGCTGTTTGAAATTTTATCACTGATGTTGTCTCCTATACAAAAGTTTGCAATTTGAACATCACCTGGAATAGGAGTAAGTGTTTGGGCAGAAACCACTAGAATGTCACTGAAAAACACCACTCAAACTGACCCACAAAAAATGGTATCAAGTACAGTCGAATTGGGTTGAATATTGCGCAGTAAAATGTCACAAAACATATAATAAAAAGAAAATCTACACTGTTTTAGTGAATATTGGGAATTATCTCATTCGTGTGGACCTGAAAGTATTATATTTTTATACAACAACCAATGGCCCAGACTAGCTGGTGCTAACTCAACAATTAATCCAGGGCCAAACACAAATTTTGCCCCCCAATCCTTAAAATTTGCATGCAAAACTGAAAAAATAATGGCCTATCTGGTTCTCCATACTTTTCAGATCTGCACATGCGCAGTATCCAGGAAAACACCGAAATTGGTGCCAATCATCATTCTTTGTTTGGTCCTGAAGTCAGCAACATTGAACTGACATCTGTGCTTTTAAATCTCATTTTTGAGGATGCCAGACACAAATCAATGGTAAAATTGGTGGATCCAAGGACATAAATTGAAGTGAACCACGGTAGTTTGGAACATTCAGGGCTGTAACTTTATAATTTTTATCAAAATTATTTCATGTTTCCCAATTTCAGGACATGGGCCTGACGTCATCATTCTTGTTAATGATTTATCCACTGTTTGTTAAGTGTTCCTTCCCTATCCTTCCTTGAAGCCCTCCTGTTAAACTCCCAAGCTTTTTGGCTTATTTTTAATGAAATTTTTTATTAAATTTCTTGGGAGTTTAACATGTATTACAGAATGTTTATTCTGTATATCCCCATGGTTACGTCCTCACCTTAGGAATGTTTGAGCGTTGGGTCATGCATCTTCTGTCCGATGTATCGTTTTTTCTCCTTCTGAAGATCTTGCTTTAAATCGGGTAGTTTTAAAATCTGTTACTGACTTCGGGCCTTTTTTATTCAGTGCCTGGGGTCTTGTTTCCGTTTTTTTCATTTCATGTTGTTTACATTGGCAACGTCCTTTAAATATATGTAATTTCATCTTATTACTGTAGGATTGTTGTAAGATACATGTTCCGGTAGTGTAGCAATTATTTTTGGAATTTTGTCCACACTTAGGCTCTATCGGGTTATCCTTGGGCTCGTCATGTTCCCTTTGGGAACTTGGGCTTTTGTCAAAATTTTTTTGAAAATTTTTTGAAATTAACTTTTCGAATTGTATTTTGAATGTTGATTATTATGTATCTTTATCATATATTTATTGTGGAGTTGGTAGGAGTTCTATCGACTTTGTTTGATTAATCTTGAAAGCTTATTGCTCAAAATGCAAGGCGAGGAAGTCCTCCTCAGATTTACATGCTTGTTGCCTTGCTTGTAGTTGATGTACTCCCGCTAATTCTTGTCCTACATGTGTTGATTGGGATGACAAACGTTGGACACGGGTGTCATTGTATGTTGTTAGTGGTGAGAGGCCAATGCCAATGCCGGTCCTCTCGCCGCAAAGTCATTCAAGTTTCTCAGTTTCTTTTTCAGAGGAACAAGAACATGGTGATGGTTATGTGACACCCACCAAAAGTGTGCTACCGTCGTAGCGCTCTGATGAGCAAACAGAGCTAGCTGCCAAGGTGCTCATGAATATTAGGCAGGGGATAAAGCCACTAGCTGGTGGTTTTAATCCCTTGTCAGCAGCTAGCTCAGAACTTGCTGGCTTCTTCCTTCCATCAACGCAGGGTGAGCATGATTGGATTAAGTAGTGCTTGCTACACCCTTATTCTTTCTCAACTGCTACGGACATACCCGGCGTCACACTACCCATATTCTGAGTAATGATCTGCCGGTTGAGCTAGCTGGAGACAAGGTCGTAAAGCCGATATTCTAAGGTCTAGAACTTGTCTTATATCATTGAGCACTTATGCCGCTAGCTCTGAATACAATGCACATGCGACAACTGGTGTCATGGTCCTCATATTCATTCTTAATCGCTTCACCGACGCCAGGGAACTGAAACCACTCATCGCGGTTTATTGCCCTATGCAATATAAAGAGCACTTTATCCGTTATGTAGAGGAAGCTGTAAGATTAGCCGACCCCATCATCCTATTAGACGGGACATCCTGAACAGGAGGCATGGACGTATACTCCGACTGACGCAAGTTCCTACCAACAACATCTGTCCCCAGATGATGCTGTAAGAGAGAGAGGCCTCTCTCTTGCTCGCCATCCTGGCTAACCTGGACGAGCGTACCTCAGAACTTGTCGGCTTCCTCCTTCCGTTGTCGCTGGATGAACATGGTTGTATATTATAGTGCTCACTCCCCCCAAAATCATCTCCTGGCCCGGAGCGGACACACCTGGCATCTCAGTTCTCAGAGGCCTGAGTAACCTCATCACTGGTCGAGCTAGCTGGCGACAATGGACTTTGTGCGGTCGTGTGTGCTTTTCAAACATAGAGGAAGCTATAAGACTAGACGACCCCGGCAGCCAAAAAGAAGGAGCGTCCCGGACAGGAAGGCATGGACGTAAGCTCCAACTGACACAACAGACCCCAGATGTTGTTATAAGAGAGAGGGGCCTCTCTCTTGCTCACGATCATGGTAGACCAGGACGAGCATACCTCAGAACTTGTCTGCTTCCTCCTTCCCGTGCTTCCCCCTTTCCGTCAACGCAGGGTGAGCATGTTCGTATTTTTATAGTGCTTGCTACACCCTTATTCTTCTTCTTGACCACTACGGACATACCCGGCATCACCCCACTGATATTCTATGTGATAGATCTGCCAGTTGAGCTGGCTGGAGACAAGGGACATAAACCTTAGTTCAAAACCCTAGCCCTTGTCTTATATCGTTGAGCACTCTTCCATTAGCTCTAATAGTATAATGCGATGACAGAAGCACACTCCCTGGCGGCGTCACGAAACCACACCATGTTCTTGTTCCTCTGTAAATAGAAACTGAAAAACTATAGTGACATTTTGGCGAGAGGACCAGCAGTGTCCCCTCACCGCAATAGGACTGATAGTGTCCACTCACTTAACTTAAGCCATGACACCCGTCATCAACATTGTCAAAACCTGACACATTGAGCAAGAATTAGCGGTAGTACATGAACTATACGCAAGACAACGACCATGTAAATAGAGGAAAGGCTTCCTCTATTTGCCCTACTATTAGATAAATATTATATCTAAAATCTAACATAGGTCAATTGTACCACCACCAAATCTACATAAATATAAGGTAACATTAAAATACAATCGATGAAATAAATACATCCAAAAGAAAAAATGCCTTCAAAAAAATTTAAAAAATTTTGAAAAAATTTTTCTTATATAAGAGCCCAAGTTCCCAAAGGGAACGGTGAGCCCCAAAAAAGCCTAAATGTGGACAAAATTATAATAATATTTCATAAAATTAACTACCACACTATCAGGATATTTAATGTTACTTACTGCTGTCGTTCCTTAAAAATAATAGGAAACTACCTAGAGCAATGTCAATCTACACAACTTCAAAAAAATGGAACAAGACCCCAGGCAACACGTCCCGAAGTCAGTAACAGAAACAAGACTATCCGATGTAAAGCAAAATCTTTATCAGAAGAAAAAATGATACATCAGATATATGATGCATGACCAAAACGCCTAAACACCCAAAGGATGAGGACGTAACCCTGGGGATGTACAGAATATCTTCTGTATAATACGTTAAACTCCCAAGAAATTTTACAAAAAAAAATTTCAATAAAACAAGCCCAAAAGCTTGGAAGCTTAACTGGGGGGATCAAGGGAAGGAAGGGAAGGAATACTAAACAAACAGTGGACAGATCATTATCAGTGAATGATGACGTCAAGCCCATGTCCCGAAATTGGGGAACATGAACTCATTTTTATAAATATTATAAAATTACAGCCCTGAACATTTCAAACCACTGTTTCTTCCTTCCTTCATCCAGTTGTGTCCTTGGATCCACCAATTTAACCGTTGATTTGTGTCTGGCATCATTATTAATTGAGATTTAAAAAGTACATATGTCAGTTTGTTGTTATCTGACAAGGGCCATACAAAGAAGGATGTTTGCGCCAGTTTCGGTGACTTCCTGGCGTCTGCGCATGCGCGGAGGGTAAATGTATGGAGGGCCAGATAGGACTTCTAATTTCTGGTTTTGCATGCAAATTTGGGGGATTGGGGGGGGGGCAAAATTTGTGTTTGGCCGTAGATATTTTTGAGTGAGCACCAGCTAGTCTGAGCCATTGGTATACAGTATAAAAATACCAATGGCCCAGACTTAGCTGGTGCAACCTCAGTATTATTAAGGGCCAAACATAAATTTTGAACCCCCCAATCCCCAAAATTTGCATACAATACTGAAAATTAAAACTCCTATCTGGCTCTCCATACTTTTAGTACTTGTGCATGAGCAGTACACAGGAAGAGACCGGAATTGGGGCAAACATCATTCTTTTGTTTGGCCCAAAGTCATTAACAACTGAACTGACATCTGTGCTTTAAATTCTCATTTTTAGCTTAACTTGACATAGTCAAGATAAGCTATTGCCATTACGCGTGCGGAAGTCTGTTAGTCTGTGAGTCTGTTCACATTTTCCTTTAGCAAGGGCTACACCCCGCAGTTCTTGTCTGATCGTTACAAAATTTCATATGCAGGTTTGGGGTCATGTCTAGATGAGAACGTCCCCTTTTGGTCGCGATCGGACAACCGGTATGGCTGCCCGAGCCCAAAACTCGAAAACCATTAGCACAGTCTACAGGTCGTATTTATGAAGGGATTTCATTGTAACTTGGTAGGTTGCCTCTGTATAATACCTAGATGAGAACGTCCCCTTTTTGGCATGATCTATCAACCGTGATGGTTGTCCAAGCCCGAAACCCAAAAACTTTTAGCACAGTCTGCAGGTCATGTTTAATATGGAGGGATTTCATTGCATTGTAACTTGGTAGGATGACTCCTTATGATCTCTTGATGAGAATTTCCCCATTTGGGCGTGATCTGTCGACCGTGACGACCTCCCAAGCCCAAAACCCAAAAACCTTTAGCACAGTCTACAGGTCATATTTATTGAGGAATTTCATTGTAACTTGGTGGGTTGACTTCATACAATGTCTAGATGAGAAAGTCACCTTTTGGTCCTGATTGGGCAACTGTGATGGCTACAGGGGCCCTAAGCCCGAAAATCTTGAGCACAGTCCACAGGTCATATTTATGAAGGGATTTCATTGTAACTTCATAGGATCACTCCAGATGATGCCCAGATGAGAATGTCCCCTTTTGGTTGCGATCATTCAACCATTATGGCTGCCCGAGCCTGAAGCCTGAATACCTTTAGCACAGTCTACAGGTCATATTTATGAAGGGATTTCATTGTAACTTGGTAGGTTTGACTTTATATAATGTCTAGATGAGAACGTCCCCTTAGGACGCAATTGGGAATCTGACGGTTCCAGGGGTCCGAAGCCCGAAAACCTTTAGCACAGTCTACAGGCCATATTTATGAACGGATTTCAATGTAACTTGATAGAATGACTCGTTTTGGAATAATTTCACTGTAACTTGGTAACTTTCATTGATATACGTTAACTGTGAGGGCCTCATACATTAACTGTGAGATCATATTAACCCACCCCTCAGCTCTTTAGTGCAATGTACACCTCATATTATTTTTTATCAAAAACATAGCATACAGAGAACAGAAATGAACATATTCCCAATTATCACAAATCTTGTCTTATTTCATAATCCTTTCACAAACATTGAACATTATCCTTTTCATCAAACACAACACACAAGTTAAGCTACAGTGTCATTGACACTTTCATTGAAGATGCCAGACACAAATCAATGATGGTTTTCATGAAATCAACAGTGTAACAGGATGCTGAAAGTGAATAACGGTGGTTTCGGATGTTCAGGGCTGTAACTTTATAAATTTTTATACTGTACCAATGACCCAGACATAGCTGGTGCTAACTCTTAAAATATAGGGCCAAACACAAATTTTGCCCCCCAATCCCCAAAATTTGCATCTAAAATCAAAGAAAACATGTCCTGAAAGGCCCTCCACACTTCGCCCCCACTGCGCATGCGCAGTGTCAAGGACGTTCCAAAATTGGCGCCATTAATCATTTCTAAGTTTGGCCCTTCATCAGTTAACATCTGACTGATCTTTGTGCTTATAAATCTCAGTTTAAATGATGCCAGACACATAAATATTAGTGAAATGGTGATTCTAAGGAGGATAGAGAAGGAGGAGAGGAAAAAAATGTGTGACAGAATATTATCAGGGCTGTAACTTAAAATTTTTTAATGAAATTATGTTAAGTTACCTATTTTCGAGGCAGCAGCCATTTTGTTGTCATTCTGATTATTTAGTTACACTGTTTTTTAAGTGTTTTCCTCTCTCCCTGTCCTTTAAGTCCCCCCTTGCTATTCTCCCATGCTTTTGGCATAGTTTTTGTAATTATTATTACTAAATTTTCTTGGGAGTTTTAGCTGAATAACAGAATGAATTCTGTTCTTTCCCCATGTTTACGTCTTCACCTACGGGTGGTTAGGCGTTGTGTTCTGCATCTACCATCTGATGTTCTGCAGTTTCTTCCCTGGAAGTCTCTGTTTTGCATCAGATAGTGTATTTTTGGTAACTGATTTCGGGCCTGGGTGCCTGGAGTCTTATTTTAGTGTTTTTACACTCATTGTTTACATTTTCAACAGCCCTCTGTGTGAGGGGGGGATTTCTAAAAAATAATATCTTGATGTTATTTTAATCATAACTAGATACATTATTATTGTTCGTAAGTGTTGAATAAATTGTTTAAAATATTTTTAAAATTTTTGTCCACACTTAGGCTTGGGATCCATTGGGGCTCAACGTTACTTTTCAGAAACTTGGGCTGTTCTGAAAAAATATTTTTTCAAAATATTTTGATTTCAATTATTTTTTCTATATTAATGGATCATATTATTATTATGTATTTTGATTGCCAGGGGTTAGTGCGAGTACCAGGACTTGTTTTCTTTTCACATTGAAAGGATATTGATCAATTGTTTTAAGAGGAAGTCTTCCTCTGACTTTATTATCATTCTATATGTGGTCAGTGTACTCGCATTAACTCCTGTTCTGTATCGTATGATTTCGATGACAATATGGGAAGCGTATGTCACGGTATGTTATTGGGGATTTGGACACTCCGGTCCTTTTCCCGCAGGGTCACTCTACTTTATCAATTTCTATTTCAGACGATCAAGATTAGGGTGATGTATCCGTGATGTCTTCCAACAGTGTGCCTCCGTCGTCACAATTAATGAAGGGCTAGCGGAAAAGTGCTCATGTAAATACGCCAATTGCCTAAGAGGACCCTAGTAGGTTCGACGGCCTTTGACGTCCGCTAGCTCGCCCGGTGTAGCGTCCATTCACCGAATGGTTCGGCAGCCGGGTTCGTCCGTTGCGGTCTAGAAGGAATTTTGGGGTGATGCGAGCACTATAAATTAACTTAATGCACACCCAGTGACGGCGCATCGGAGGGAGAACGGAGGAAGCCTTTTAGTCCGATTCATAGCTCGTTCCGGTCCATCCGGACGGCAAGCGAGAGAGGCCCCTCTCTCGTTCAACAACATCTGGCCCCAGATGTTGTGGTACAAAATGTGTCGCAAGCGGAGCATACGTCCGTTGCTCGGGACGCTCCGTTGTATAGGCAGTCCGCGGAGACTGCTAAGGCTTCCTCTTCTCGTCAGCGCACACGACCGCACCTTGGCTGTGTGACCGCCGATATATTACCAGCTTCGCCGATCAAGGATTCTTCGGCGACCAGGTCACACCATCCAGTAGCCAGGGACACGAGGCCTGCAGACTCCGGACGTTCGCATAGGAAGTGTGCGGGAGTCAACGTACACGGAGCTTCCGGTGGCAATGCATCGTAAGACTGCTACTGAACAGGCCTCGGGAACGGACGTGCTTTCCTTAATAGCACAGTTTATCGCAGCATCCCAGCATCAACTGAATCTGTCGCATATATTTTATCCGACGATGCTGGGTCGGGACGCTCCGCGGAAGCGGGTACGGACGTCCGAAAGTTTCATCCGGTCCGACGGGATACCGAAAGGGATTCGGAGGATTTCGAGCTTTCCCTTTCGGAACAACATATGCTGTTGTGTATGTCATCTGACTTGGTCTTCTACAGCTTCTTTCGTCGGACCAGAATGCTGCGATGCCGGATAAGAAACTGATAGCGTCGGTGGACTTAGAAATTTTTGGTTCGGTTCAGGGACATCGTCCCTCAGTTCCGACATAGTCCAATAATGTCACACAAACTTTCGAATTATTGAACGACGCTATATATATTATTATTTTATGCTTGCTAACCAAGCATTTCTGGTTTCTTGTTCGAAGAGTTATGGAGATGTCTTTCAAAAGTGTGCCTCTGTCGTCATAGTTAATGAAGAGCTAGCGGCAATAAGTGCTCATGGAATATGTCTATTGCCTACGGAGTGACATTCGCTAGCTCACCCAGTGTAGCATACATTCATTGAATGGTTCGGCTGCCGGGTTCGTCCGTTGCGGTCTAGGAAGGAGATTTGGGTGATGCGAGCACTTTAATTACTTTAGTACTCACCCAGTGACGGCAGATTGAGGACAGATCGGAGGAAGCCTGTTAGTCCGGTTCCTGGCTTGTCCAGGTCCGTCCGGGCTGTGAGCGAGAGAGGTCCCTCTCTCGTCCAACAACATAGGGGACCGCATGTTGTGGTTCAGATATTTTACATTCGGAGCATATGTCCGTCGGTCGGGACGCTCCGTTATATTGACAGTCCGAGAGACTGTCCTTGATGCTTCCTCATCCTCACAGCAGGGCACACGACCGCACATTGGCTACGTGACCTCGAGTATCCGATCAGTTTCGGCATTCAGTGATTCCACGGCGAATAGGTCGCGCCATCCGGTAGCCAAGGGACACGAGGCCTATACACTCCGTTCGCTCGCATATTGGTAGTATGCACGGGGTAACGATCACGGAGCTTCCAGCGGCAATGCATCGTAAGACCGCTTCTCCTCAGGCCTCAGTGACGGACGTGCTATCCGAGTTAGCACAGTTGTTTCGCAGCATCCCAGCAATTGACTGTTTCTCGGTCGAATCAGGAATTATCCGACGGCGCTGGGTCGGTGCGGTCCACGGTTGCATCAGGTACGGACGACCGAACGCTTTATAGGGTCCGACAGGATGGCGAAAGGGATTCGAAAGATTTCAAGTTTTCCCTTTAGTAGTATCGGAAGATGCCTTTCATGTCTTCTGGCATTATCTTCCAGTGATTGTTATTTCGGACTTCATTGCTGCGATCTTGGATAAGAGACTTATAGCGTCATTGGACTCGGATTTTTCGATCGGTTCAGGGACATTGTCCCTGACTTACCGACGCAGTCCAATATTGTCATTATAACATGTGTTTTATTTTTCGACGCTATATATATATATATACAAGCCTGCTACCAAGCATGATAGTTTAGTTTCTTGTCCGCGTTGCTCATTTCTGCCATTTTATCATTTATACGAATAGTTTATTTTGGCAGAGCAGGGCATACCGAGAGTTCATATGCGTCTAGACGGTGTGATTAAAGACTGCATATATTCTTTTTCGCCGTTTATGTCTTTTCCAATTTCAATGTTGGGAACGACATGATGTATAGTAGACTTAACTTAGACGCTTTATCATACGTAATCCGCCTTACTGAGGCGTTATCATTACGTCTTCAAGAAAAGATTTACGGGATATTATTCTCAATGTAATTTCTTTTGAGGGCAGTGGTTTGTTCACGTATAACTCCGCCCTTCAGTGGCTGATTGGAGTTGGTTAGACGTGACGCAGCCCTAGCTACATCCACACGCGTGGATAGTAAGGTTAAGAACTCTCTCAGAGTCGCTTCGTTCTCAGAGGAGCTTCTCTTCGACGGCAACTTTTCGGCAATCCATGAATTGCTCGATTTACACGTTCTCTTGTCTATCTAGTGTTACAAGAGATTCAGACTGGGGCAAACATTCGGTGGTTGACTCAGAGAGTGCCACCGCAGTTGCCGGACCCGAGTGTGGCTGTTATGACGGTTGCCAGTCAAACAGATTGGGATATAATACTGATCCCTACGGATTCGAAGTGCCAGGGTCTTTGGGTTCCGTAGTCTCTTAGCAATCAGTTTTCTTCCGCGGAATAATGTTTTTTAGGCTTGCTTTATGTCATTGCATGAACATTATTCAGAAAAGCATGCCCAAATTCCTGTCCTTTAATTCGACAGTAGTGGCGTATCTCCGGAACCAGAGAGGCACTCTTTCGTTTCCATTATTCAATTTAATGGAAAGAATCTGTCTGTTGGTTATAGTACACCAAGTTCAGTTTTGGTCCGTCATATTCCAGGTCGTCTGATTGTTTTATCGGACTCCCGTTCTCTTACGGGTCGCTTGTTGCTGTCAGAATGGACTCTCAACAAACAAGTATTCAATCAGATTTGCTATCTATGGGAGCGCCCAATGATGACACAGCTTGCTAATCAATTGCAGACGTATGTGTTGGCTTGTCCAGATCTCTGAGCTAATGTTGTTAACGCTCTATTGATCTATAGGACGGAATGATAGGATACGCGTATCCTCCGGCGCTGTTGTTTCAGCAGGTATTGCTAAGATAAACAACCACAATACATTTCTGTTGATAGCATTTCTATCTTCACAGAGATCATGGGTAATTTACTCTCTTGTCTACTGTGGGTCTTAACGTGAAATCTTCCTCTATGTGAGGATCTTTTTTTCACTGGGTAAATCGTGTCATCTTTATCACAACCCGCAAGGTCGCAACCTTCATGTATTCCGTTGTGTGGTCCGTATTGCATTGTAAGCTCTGTACTGGACGAGCTTTGGACGCGATTTCTTACTATAGGAGATCCTCTTCTTCGCTATTCTATGCGGCTAAAGTAGAGGCTCTTCCGTCGTGGTGTAGGGATCATTATGTTCATATTGTGGATCCCTCCATACTACTCATTGCTATTTTTTAGTATACTTGTTTCACAAGATCTACTGCAGCCTGTTATTATTTAGGTTATAGGTTTATGTTACCTCATACCTATGCACTCTACGATAGTTTACAATTGAGTCTTTTGTCTCTTTATCTAAGTCAGTTAGTAACTTTTTGATAAATAGACTTAGAATCTTTAGATTAAATTCCTATATGGATTTTAACTTCGGTTCTTATTTAGCTAAGTAATCATTTGAGCCTCTGGAAACAGTAGTTTTCAAATTCTGACCTTTTAGACAGTAATTCTGTTGGTTTCTCTTTTACTGTAGAGTCAGTGAGTTTCATGCACTATCGATGGATGATTTTCACTTTCGTAGTTTCGGAATCACTACTTCCGTTACTATTTAGGTTGGATTGTTGCATAAGAGTTAGGCTCCTATTATCCGGAACCTATTATTTTAAGGTCCTTCCGTCTTCGTATGGGCATAGGCCTTTACTCTTTCCGGGTACAGTTTATGTATTTATAAACAGATATCTGTTTATTACTATGGGCGTAAACTTCTTCTGTCTTTGATGTCTAGTAGAAGGATGTTACGCTCCATTTTATTGTTAATAGATTCTATTAACTATCGGTACTGCTTATGGTATATCATTGACTTAGCAGTTGTGCTTAAGATTTCGGCTCATGAAGTAAGAGTTCTTCTACTTCTTGGGCTTACATTAATAGTGTCGCTATTATAGATTTTTGAAGGCTGCTCATTGCGCTCAGCCATCCACATTCATGAATTTTATCTCAGAAATATCGAGTCCATTTCTGGAGGCCTCTATTGTTAGGTCTATTATCTACTGCTCAGAATGTCATTCACTTAACAGTTGCTACTATAGCTAGGTAGGCTGTCTGTTTCGGCAGTGTCTCCGTTCGGCTGCCCTCTTCGCTCTGGGCTATTTGACCCAGGGCAAGAAAAAGGGGGGGGGGGGAGGGTGTTCCCTTGGGTCACCTGTTTTACTATGAAAACAAGGGGATACCTCCTCCGGAGTTAGTAATTCTGAGCTGTTATTGGGATGGTTGTTTAGAGAGAAGTTTAGGTTTTTAAAATTCATTCAAGTCTTAGTTTTTAAAGTATAGCTTTTGAATATTGCATATGTCAACGGACATGATTATGCAATCCTCAGACACTTTTAGGAGTATAAGAGTCTCTATTCTCTAGACTTACTTTATTTATTGGCTTACTTTAAAAATTATTAGTATAAGGATTATATTGGATATTAATAGAGTACATGGATGTATGAAGCTCAATTTTGGAAGGTGTTGTATCTTTCTAATTTATCATAAATAAGAAAGATACATGAAAGGCCTATTACTTCTTTTTCTTTACAGGGGATGACTCTATTTTATTTTATTGAGCGTATTCCATTTTGCTCTATGTCCTTGGCCCTCCAGCCTTTTTACTATTCAGCTATGTCTGGGTCATTGGTACAGTATAAAAATGTTAAAAAATTTATAGTAATCTATATATTTTTTATACTTACCAATGACCCAGACGGGGATGGCCCTCCCAGGAGTTGGGAACTCTTGCCTCCCCGCTGAGTACATAGCGCTTACCAGGCACTGGTTATTAGAATGATTAATGGCGCCAATTTCGGAACGTCCTTGACACTGCGCATGCGCAGTGGGGGCGAAGTGTGGAGGGCCTTTCAGGACATGTTTTCTTTGATTTTAGATGCAAATTTTGGGGATTGGGGGGCAAAATTTGTGTTTGGCCCTATATTTTAAGAGTTAGTACCAGCTATGTCTGGGTCATTGGTAAGTATAAAAAATATATAAATTACTATAAATTTTTTAACTTTTGATGTAAATTATTCATGTTACCCAATTTCGTGATATGATTTTGAACATCGTCATTATATTATGACTGTTGTTTTGTTACTATTACTTCCCTTCCCTCTCCTGAACCCTCCTGTTATACTCCCAAGCTTTTTTGGCTTTTTTATTGAATAATTTTTATTAAATTCATGGGAGTTTAACTTGAAACAGAATAGGTATTCTGTTTATCCCCTATGTTTACGTCCTGTCTATTTCGGTTCAGGACGTTTTTGTTCTCTTGCATCTTCTACTAGATGCATTATTTTTTCTTCATATGAAGATCTAGCTTTGCAACAGGTGGTTGTTGATCGGTTACTGACTCTGGACCTTTATTGTGCCTGTTGTTGGTTAGTTTCTGGTTTTTCCTCTTGACGTCTGTTCAATAACGTTTTGGATTCGTATTAATTCAATGTTTAGTTTTAAACAATCATGATTTTTCTATTAGGATACCTAGTATATCTTATTCTGGTAGTTTAGCTTTTATTAGTTAGTGGTTGTCCACACTTAGGCGCTATCGGGGCGCCCTTGAGCTCATGAGGTTCCCTTGGGGCACTTGGGCTTGATTCGAAATTTTTCTAAAAAATTTTTTAAAATTTTATTCGAAAAGGTTTTGTTTTGTCTATCTTATGCATCCTTGTGATAGTTATTTTTGGGAGTGCAGCGGACTTATGTTTTTGTCCTCATTATTATTGTTGCCATTATAATAATTGATATTTAGTGTAAGTCAAAGAAGCCTCGAAATATAGGCTTGTTGTTTGCCAATAGCCTCGGCACTCCTTCAGTATTTGTACTATGGGAAGCGAACGTTGGAAACGGGTGTTGACTTGTGCGGTGAAGCCTACTCTGCTGACTAATACTAGTCTTTCAGTCTCTTTTCAGAGGAACAAGACCATAGTGATGGTACTTTGACACCTGTCCATTAAGTGCTGCTGCTGCCACACTCTGATAAGCCTTGCTCTGATGAGTAAAATAGAGCTAGCTGCCAAGGTTCTCATGATATAAATGCACAGGATTAAAGCCAGAGTAGCTTAATTCTCAGCATGCGGCTAGCTCGACCGGTGGAGTGGTTGGCGCTTTTAAGGGAGCCGAGATGCTGGGTAGGTCTCTTGCAGTCGAGTAGTATAATGTGGGTAGAGCGAGCACCTTATAATATAAAGCTCACCCAGCAGCACTGGCAAGAACGAGAAGAAGCCTTCAAGTTTCTCTATGGGGCGCTTGGCGAGATCTGGGGTCAGATCGCGAGTTGGAGAACCCTCTCCATCCCATTGGCATTCGGAGCCGACTGTGTTCATTGCGGGAAACTATAATGAGTCGGAACATGCAACGGATGTTCCTTTCACAATGCAGCCAGTGTCGGTTGCGGTTATGGCTTCTTCTTCTTACATGGAATCACACGCAAAGGGTATTAGCTGACAAGTTTCTCAGTGGAATACTCAGCGAGATCTGGAGCCAGATCGCAAGTTGGAGAGCGTTCTCCATCCCGTTAGCAATCGGTGTCGACTGTTTGTCTGTTGTGAGAAACTTTTATGAGTCGGAGCATTGCGCTCCTTCTACACTTCGACCAGAGTCGGCTGTTGTTACAGTTTCCTCTACTTCCATGAAAAAGCACATTAACGGGTAGAAGCCTACAAGTTTCTAAATGAAATTGAAATGCTTGGTAAGGTCGAGCTAGACCGCAAGTGGAAGACCTCTCTCCATTCCGTCAGCAGTCAGGCCAACTGTTTTTGCTTCAAGAAACTTTTGTGAGTTTGGACGCCATTCATGCTTGCAGTTCGGGACGTTCCTTCCACACTGCCGCCGTGGCCGGTTGCAGCTATTGCTTCTTCGTCTGCTTCATTGATGAAGCACGTTAGACCACAGACTAGCTATCTGACTTTTCATGTTCATGCTGTTCCATGGAGATGTTCCCAGTCTTCACCACTGAAGTCGGATTAACCTGTAGCTAGTCATTCGAGGCATTTTTATACCGGACATGCATTCAAGATCTGGGGACATATATGAGCAGCATATGGTGAAGAAATGAATAATCGCTGCTCTGCAAGCCTCGTTCATGGACCCGTTGCCGCAGATTGCACAGCATATTGCAGCATCCCAGTAGTCGCAGGTTCAGCCGTCAACAGTCTCCAGTAGTGAGCTGTCGGACGGTGCTGGGTTGGTCCAGTCATCTGTACATTCAGATGGTGTTGACCATATTTCAGATGGAACATTCAGATGGTGAGAGGGCTATGGAGGTTGATTCTCCAGCCCTCATGGAACGGCACATTAAGACTTTGAATTTGTATTCATAAGCTCTTGGAATCTTGTCCGATCTGAACAAAAGTCTGCATTTGCTAGGCAACAAACAGCTTAAGGTACCGGGCGAAGGATAGACGAAGATCTTCCTTCCCGGATCTTTCGGTTCAGGTGTTGAAGGCTTTTGGTCCGATTAACAACGCCTCCCTTAGCTTAGCAATAGTATGACAAAGGCAAGGCTCTGTTCCTTACGAATAGAAGATTGATAGCTCATAGATAGGCTGAGGCAGCTGTCTTGTTGGAAATAAAGCCATTAGAAGGAGTTAGTATGTCTTTCCCTTCTCGGTGTTGTATTCCTAGGCGTCAGAGACATTTAGTGCTATTTTGGCCACCATAGTAGCCTTATGTACAGTTAGAGTGGTCTTTTCTTATACATTAGTGGCTAATGTTGTAAGTCTCCATTTAGTGATCTGTCTAAGGCCACACGGTTACACACAGATATCTGTTTTTCACCGATATATGACTTTTAGGCTCTGTTAGCTTCGCTGAGACTGCTGGCTGTTTGGAATAGGCCATTAGAAGGAAAGAATTACGTTTTCCTTCTCGGTGTAATATTCCCAGGTGTCACAGGCAATTAGTCCTATTGTTGTCACCTTTGTTTGGCTCATGTGAATTAAGAGCGGTCTGTGTCTATATATCATGAGCGGCTAATGTCATAGTGGCCTTATATATTGTTACAGCAGACTTTTTCTTATACATTGTGGCTAATTATAATGTTGTAAGTCTCCATTTAGTGAGCTTTCCAAGGCTGCAGGTGAAACAGATATTAGTATTCATGGAGATGAAGATTAATAACTGCGTTAACTATCTGAGACTACAGTCTCGTTGGAATTTCGGTTGTTAGAGCCGTCCTTATTCTTTACCTTAAGCGACTAATTGTAAGTCTCCGTTTCATGTCACAGGGTTCCTGCACCTCCTTGAATTCCTTGAAAGTCCTTGAATTTCAAAACCCCCTCCCAAGGACCTGGAAACTCCTTGAATTTTGAAGCACCTCCTGGACACTCCTGGAATTTTGGAAAAATCGAGTCGGTTGCTCACTGGATTAATTCAACTCCTAACAATTTTCCTTCTTCCCAACACATGGTCGCTTTATACTCCTTGAAAACCCTTGAATTTCACCCAGCTGACTCCTGGAAACTCCTTGAAAAATTGATCTGAACCTCCTGGAAACTCCTGGAATTCACTTCTCAATTTGGTGTAGGAACTCTGAGTGAGCTTTCAAGGTCGCAGTTTCACCCAGATATCTGTCTTCACGGGCTGAAGACTTATTTGCTACGCTATCTAATAGGAGACTGCTGCCTCTTTGGAATTAGGGCTGTTGAAAGGAAAGAGTATGTTGTTTCCTTCTCGGTGTTGTATTCTTAGGCATCTGGGGCTTTTAGTCCTTTTGTTGACGCCTTACAAGAATCAAGTGCGGCCCTTTTTTTCTCTTAACTTGAACAACTAACATTGTAAGTACCCATATAGTGAGCTGTCTAAAGTCGCAAAATTTACACTGAGATATCTGCCTTCATGGAGATGAAGTCTTCTAAGCACCATTAGCCAGGCCAAGACTGCTGTGTTTTGGGAAGAGAACTGCTAAAGGAACAGAGTGCTCTTTTCCTTCTCGGTGTTGTTTTCTTAAGTGTCATAGACTTTAGTCTCATTGTTGACATCTTAGTAGCCTAGCTAGAAGTTTGAGCGTTGTTTTTATCCCTGTCATTAGCGGCTAGCATTGTAAGTCTCCTTTAATGAGCTTCTAGGGCCGCAGTTATCAGCCATTTAATTGTCTTCTCGAATAGAAAGACCTTTAGCTGCTTCAGCCAGGCTGAGACCACTGTCCTATCAGACAAGGTACCGTTGCATGAGAAGAGTTTGTTCTCTCCTTAGCGGTATTGTTTTTATATTAGTTATCTGAGGCTTTTAACCCTATTGATAATACCATATTAACCTAGTGTGATTAATGAGCGTTCTTTCGAATGTCTATAGTTAACTCCTTTTCAGGATTATATTCCTGCTATAATTGGTACGAGATGCAAGGAGTTCATCTTGGTTTCTTGTTTCAGCGGGTATATTCCTTGCAACAGTGCCATGTTCATCACGCCCCCCTATGTCCTTACTGGCATTATGGAGTCGGTCAGCTGTGAAGGAGCCATATGGTTTCTATACTATTCTAGATAACTAACACTGAAGCGTTACGAGTCTTACAGGGTTAGTGTCATTCTGCTTGCTTGGGCTAACTACAAGCTTTTTAGCTGTATTACTCTTTACTGAGAATAGCAGCAGCAGTTTTGCTTGGGAATGTAGCATGAAGTTTCTTTTTCTTATAGTGAAAAAGGAATTTATCACTGTCCCAAGCCTTAATATTACTGCGCCGGCCTTACTTATCTAGCGATTCAAGTATTGCAGGTCAGGGGGGTTCGATATGATTTATTTGTCGGACCCCCCCCCCCCCTCCTGCCCCCCCCCCCCCACCAATATGTTAAGAGGCGATTACAGGGCAGGACATAGCGCTCTTCCTGTAAGCCTTGTATGCATTCAATTATATGCATGCCTTTCATTGCTCTTCGTTTGGCAGGTGGGTTGTCAAACAGCAACATCAGGGGCCCAGTCACTCTAGTTGGTTTGCTTCCTGTCATTGATCGTTCATAAGTGATATATGAGCATATGATTCCTGAACAGTACTGTTCTTGAATTCCAAATTCGATCATGAATACATTCTGTTGATAGTACTAGTATTCATGTTCCTGTATGGCAGGCATGTCCGTTATCTGGGCGGCATTCTCCAAATGTGGCAATTAGTCTACTCTGAGTAGTTACGCTCAGAGCTGTCTGCTTTTCTTACGGCGTATGAGTCTATTCCTCAGGTTAATCGCATTAACGTCGTTTTAAGGTGGGATTCTATTTATTGCGTGCATAATATATATACATTATTAGGCAGACTTTATTACGGAAAAGATTCTCTTTATTCTGGCTCTGCATTACTATAGAGCTTATGAAATTTTAGGGCTAGTTGGATCAGTTATGGAGTTTCCAACGGGCCGTCTATGCATACGTTCTCTAATTTTGACTTCATTATTTAGAGTGGTAAATTCTTTTCTCCGAACAGTCATTGGTTTTAACGAACCTAGGGAAAATGAATTATTGGGGATGGTCTGTGACAGGCTTTTTATTCGGAATCCAGTTTTCAACCGTAAAGTGGTACACAAGGCTTATTTATTCCTACACTCATATAATTGTATGGTTACAATTGGGTGGTTCATTATTGGAATTGTACACCTGAACGTGGTCGCCTGTGTGTTGGCTAAGAGACGTATAGTTCTATTAGATAACTTTCCATTGGGATTCAATTGGACACTTCACTTCAGTAGGCACAACTAGGAAGCATGATGTTGGCGCCAATTCTGGTCTCTTCCTGGGTACTGCGCATGCGCAAGTACTAAAAGTATGGAGTTCCAGATAAGACTTTTAATTTTCAGTATTGTATGCAAATTTTGGGGATTGGGGGGTTCAAAATTTGTGTTTGGCCCTTAATAATATTGAGGTTGCACGAGCTAAGTCTGGGCCATTGATAAGTATTAAAAATTTACAAATTACTTTAAATTTATCATTTTCTGTGATGAGGGAAGTATCTGAGAAACAAGAATTTGTTTTTAATAGCCTTATCTTTCAAGTCCAGTATATAAACAAAAACAGTAGACCCAGAAATGATCTGTTTTTAATTCTGAGAAGTTCAAGATACACAGCCAAACTTTTTGATGTATTGAAAGTGGCATTGATCATGGCACTTTGTTCAAAGAAGATTTAATAGAGTAAAATCTAATGCTAAAAGTAATGAGGCCAAAGAAATTTTTAAAGCCTGGAATTTTTGTTTCGGTTACCAAGAGTTACCAGGGTGTTTTTCTCTTAACCAATATGTATAAGACCTAAAAAAATTAAAAATCTGTTTCTCAAGTCCTCCTGCATGGTCGTTTTGGCTGCCACATGCTCTCTTTTTATTACCAATGTAAACTTTAAAAAAATAATAATTAAATGGTTTATGTCTGATATTTTACCCAAATTAATAAAATTGATAAATTTGTCCCTTGAGCGCAAGAAGGCTTTGCAATGCTTTAGCAATGGAGGTGAAGTGTCTTGCCCAGGGACACAATGCAGTTGCCGCATGTGGGATTCGAACCAAGGACCTCTTGGTTTGCAGCCTGTAGCTCCACCTACAGAGCCACCATGCCCCCATAAGTTGTGTATACTTTTTAACCAATGATCTGTTGTATCAAATGTTCGCGAACTTTTCATCACATTTAGTTATGGCTGCTTGATAGCAGCCATAACTAGATCTGATGAAAATTATTTTATAACTACTCAGTGTGGTAAGAGTTAAATCTCTTTGTGCAGTATCAGTAGGATTTTTTTTAAGTGAGGTCTTCAACTCCTTGGTGTGTCCTATTTGGGAGAAACAACAATTTCAGTGTTAACAGCTAAAAATAAAAATAGGATCAGCAGGTGGTTTCAAGACCATACTTTACATTTGTCAAGTATTAATTTTTGTGTTTGCAAGATATTTCAGAATATAACCTGGCAAAATATATGAATCTTATTACACCGCAGTAGTTAAGTAGTTTGGATGATTTTTTTTGCAGGATACACGACCTGTTGGACATTTTCTTGTAGATCAGTGCAGTCACAGATTTGTTTGGGAAACTCAAGCTGCTTGTGCTCTGAATGGTCAAAAAACCAATGTAGGGAAGTGTATTGCAAAAAACCCAGCAACAGGTAGTGTAAAAATTAAAATTAGGCCTAAAAAGTTGAAAATCTGTTTCTCAGGCCCTTTGACTTGGTCCTTTTGGTTGCTGCATGCTCTAATTTTATAACAAATGCAAACTTTAAAAAATAATTAAATGGTTTATGTCTGATATTTTAACCAAGTTAATAAAATTGATAAATTTGTCCATTGAGTGCAACAAGGCTTTGCAATGCTTTAGCATTGCAAATCCTTCTAGCACTCAAGGGATGAAATAGACCACTACCCATGCTATTCTGTAGATTATGAAGCCTAAAACATAAAACAAACCAAGACATGAACTTTTTATGGTACTGAGAAAATTACAAAAATAAAATAAAAACGCCACCCGCTCACATGCAATTTTACAAAAATGGCCTGAGAAACAGAAGATCTACTTTGTGGGGCCTTATTTATATTGTTTAATTCTTAGTTTCACCCATTTCAACCCTGATGCTCAACACGGTAACATCTTATGTACTGCTATCAACAGGGAAATGGGTAAGTCTGTTTTATATTTGTAGAGAGGTTCCGTAATTATTTCATTTATACACAGAGTGTTCCAATTTGTGAGTGTATTTGTCAATGCATCATGAGTGCAGGAGCGGGAAGGATGGCATGAATGTCATATTGACAGATGCATCGACACATCATAGTGTTCTTTGTTTATTACATACCTCTATGACATAGAATCCATTAATTTAAAAATTCACACACTGAAAATTTCAAACTTTAAAACTTTGTTATTTATTGAATGTCTGCTTGAAATAAAAACAAAAACCAAACTCAGGTGTGATTTGCAAACACGTGTGACAGATCTATATGTAAACAGAAAAATATAAATGAAAAATGTGTCCAAATAGGTTGGTTATTTATTTGTATTTTAAGAAATTAGCTGTTGTTATCCAAGAGATATTTACTTCAGAGTCAGAACTTGAGTGTGATAAAATCGTTCCCCACTTATAGAATATGGTTAATTTTGGTGGATTTGAACAAAAACATTTTCCAATAGACATTCAATTTATCATCTGTTGCCACAGCTTCCAAATTGATCTAGGTCAGAATGCGATGTTTCAATTGGCCGATTACAAAAATGGTCAGAGTTTAGTTCTTTTGTTGGATCCATGACATGTTGTGGAAAAATAGACTGTCAATGGAAATACATATGGAACACATGTTCCGTATGGATTTGTAGATATGGAACTGGAGGAAAAGTAAGAGGCATATAACAACAATTACTCTCAATCTAATCTGGTAGGGAGCCTGGTGGGTCAGTGGTTATGGCATTGGACTTTAGACTGAAATGTCCATGGTTCTACCCCCATCAGGGGTAACTGCATTGTTTCCTTTGGCAAGACACTTAATCCTGATTGCCCATGTGGGGACACAGTGTCCCTGTGTAGTTAGGCACACTGCTCATCAATGGTGTACTTGTCTTCAACCAATGCTAACCCTGCTTGTGTGGAGTTAGTATGTTGGGGAGCTTGAGTCTGAGAGTTGCTCTCCACTGCTTGGTGGTTATTTCTGGGGACTCCAGCTTCCTCCACCTCTAAAACCCTCTGACACAAGGTAACCCCAGCTGTCAAAAATGTCATTAAAGCCCAAATAAAAAGGTTAATTTTTACTTTTACATAAAAATGTATGTACAATGGTTTGAATGGATTAAGATGGTGACTACACAGTTTTTATGAAGAAAAACATTTTACCAGGGGCAAAATTTGGGGGAGAGGAGGGGCTAACCCCCATAATTTCTCCCAATCATGGGTTTTGTTGAGCAGAGGTTGGGCAAGAAATAACGAAATACCAAGTTGGGCAGATGTCCTTGCTTGCCCAGCGAAAATACACACATACTTTGGAGTACTCAGTAAGGCAAAATCTCTTGCTTGCCCGACAGAAATATTCATAGATTAGAAAGTGCAATAAATGCATGACTTATTATATCAGTAGAATTCCATATCCAAAGAGAGTGTAACTAATAACAAATGATTTTTTTTACCATGTGAGTATTTTATCAATGGAAAGTATATTTGTAGAGTATAAGCCTTGGATAAAAAAATAGGTTTCTTTCAAATGGTTGGGCTGAGCAGGCCTGAAAATAAGCAATCTGTCTTTTGCAGAATGAGGTCCACAGAGGGTGAAATTTCTGATTCAATCCTATACAGTGGGCTAGAATCCCCCAATTTATTCTTAGGGTACCTCTTTCTGCTCAGGCCTGAGACCTTGATTCAGATTGAGGTTCACAGAGGGAAAATTTGGTGATGCTACCGTGCTGTGCAGGGTAGCATCACCAAATTCACCCTCTGGGGACCTCATTCTGCAGATGACAGTCTGCTTATATTCAGACTTGGGCTGAGCCACTGGACACCAATGTCCTACCTGTTGGCACTGTCCCATAAATTCTAACAGGGCAAATCTTCACAGAAGAAATGAGTTCCATTCAAAGGAAATATGAAACACATCCATGGAATATGAAGCTTTTAAATTGTGGTATGTGAACTTCAGAGTAGAGTTCCAAAATGGGCTTCCATCACTCTACCAGTTAACCCTTTACTTAACATGAAAAGCAGATGACACTTGCAAAGTCTTTTTAAGAGAATTCTTGAATAACTAATTTTTTTCATTTTTTTGTCTCAAAAACATAGGTTATGACCCCTCATTGGAATGAGCTTGATGAGCTCATTCCAATGAGGGGTCATAACCTATGTTTTTGAAAAACATAGGTTATGACCCCTCATTGGAACGAGCTAGATGAGCTTATTCCAACAAGGGGTCATAACCTATGTTTTTGAGACAAAAAAGGAAAAAATAATGAAAATTAAGTGACGATTTTTAGCTCAACTTGACAAAGTCAAGCTGAGCTATTGCCATCACTTCTCGTCCGTCGGCGTACATACGTACGTACGTATGTACGTACGTACGTACGTTAGTACGTTAGTACGTTAGTACGTACGTCCACAATTTCCTTTGGCACACCTCACAGGTCACATTTATGATCAGATTACTTTGAAACTTGGTATGCTTGTTTGGGGTGACCTCTAGATGGGAGCTATCGATTTTCGTCAATTTCCGTCAAAAAATGTTGCCGCGGCCAACGTTTTTAGAACTTAGTTTAGTCAAACCACAATATTTCCCTTTGGCACACCCTACAGGGCACATTTATGATTTGATTGCTTTGAAACCTGGTGTGCTTATTTAGGGTGACCTCTAGATGGGTGCTATCGATTTTCTTCAATTTCCGGCAAAAAATGTTGCCACGGCCAACGTTCGTAGAACTTAGTTTAGTCAGACCTCAGTATTTCCCTTTGGCACACCCTACAGGGCACATTTATGATCAGATTGCTTTGAAACCTTGTATGCTTGTTTGGGTAGACCTCTAGATGGGAGCTATCGATTTTCTTCAATTTCTGTCAAAAAATGTTGCCGCGGCCAACGTTCTTAGAACTTAGTTTAGTCAGAAGACTCAATATTTCCCTTTGGCACACCCTACAGGGTACATTTATGATCGGATTGCTTTGAAACCTGGCATGCTTGTTTGGGGTGACCTCTAGATGGGAACTATCGATTTTCTTCAATTTCCGTCAAAAAATGTTGCCGCGGCCAACGTTCTTAGAACTTAGTTTAGTCAAACCACAATATTTCCCTTTGGCACACCCTACAGGGCACATTTATTATTTGATTGCTTTGAAATGTGGTATGCTTATTTAGGGTGACCTCTAGATGGGAGCTATCGATTTCCTTCAATTTCCGGCAATAAATGTTGCCACGGCCAACGTTCGTAGAACTTAGTTTAGTCAGACCTCAATATTTCCCTTTGGCACACCCTACAGGGCCCATTTATGATCAGATTGCTTTGAAACCTGGTATGCTTGTTTGGGGATACCTCTAGATGGGAGCTATCGATTTTCTTCAATTTCCGTCAAAAAATGTTGCCGCGGCCAACATTCTTAGAACTTAGTTTAGTCAGAAGACTCAATATTTCCCATTGGCACACCCTACAGGGAACATTTATGATCGGATTGCTTTGAAACCTGGCATGCTTGTTTGGGGTGACCTCCAGATGGGAGCTATCGATTTTCTTCAATTTCTGTCAAAAAATGTTGCCGCGGCCAACGTTTTTAGAACTCAGTTTAGTCAGACCACAATATTTCCCTTTGGCACACCCTACAGGGCACATTTATGATTTGATTGCTTTGAAACCTGGTATGCTTGTTTGGGGAGACCTCTAGATGGGAGCTATCGATTTTCTTCAATTTCCGTCAAAAAATGTTGCCACGGCCAACGTTCTTAGAATTTAGTCGAGTCAGACCACAATATTTCCCTTTTGTACACCCTACAGGGCACATTTATGATCGGATTGCTTTGAAACCTGGCATGCTTGTTTGGGAAGGCCTCTAGATGGGAGCTATCGATTTTCTTCGGTTTCTGTCAAAAAATGTTGCCACTGGCAAAAAAAATGACACTGGTACCAATGATCTTCAATTTTGCCATTTCATTTATAACTTACCAAGTTCAAGTTTGTCAAGTTGAGCTACAGTGTCATTGACACTTTCATTTAGAATAGCGATGACTGGTTTTGACCATTACGTTAGGTAAAGGGTTAATAAACAGCAGGGATCAGGAAAAACTTTTATGTGGTGGCAAGAGATTTCCCCTTCTGGGCTGGAATAATTGCCAGCAAAATTCCAGTAGTTAATACATAACAGGTCTCTGGAAAAACATTTCAAACCACTGCTTTTGCTGACAATTGCAGACAAAAAGTACTTTGAGAGTCACTGGGAGAGTGGGTGTTTAAATGTATCCCTTATAGGTAAGATTTCTCATTTAATATTATTTATTATTGTTTTTTTTTCCAAAGTATAAGCTTGTAACACATCATTTGAAAAAGTCTGATGAACATGTACCAGTGAACAGTGTCCAGGTGTATTTTGAAGAAGAAAATTAAATAAAAACTGTCTTGAATGTAGTTTAGCTCAACTATTTTTCAAGATTCTGAAGCAGGACTGTGGCCAGGCTAATTGAAGTGTGACGGATGAGAAACAATATATTTTTCCCAATAGCAGCAGAAAAAATCTTTACAACCACTTTATCTCTCCTGCTGCATGGTTAAGAGTGTGTATCTCCCATAGGTGAAAATTCAGGGTAATCTCTAGGAAAAAACTTTTCATGCTAATTAGAGCATCATGAGTACTTTTTTAAGGCACAAGTACTCAGAAAGTATATAAAGTTATAACTTTAGAACAATGACCCATGAAATATTAGAGTGAGAGTACATGAATCCGAGTTAGGGATTTCAGGCAAGGATTTATGTAAGGATTTGAAACCAATATTCTTTAAAATGGTCGGGATTATTTCAGACTTTTCTGATGAGTCTCTTATCAGCTCACCTGACTGAAAGTCATGGTGAACAATACGGATTACTCTGCATCCACTGTTGTCGTCCAGTATCCTTCGTAAAGGTAGTGTTTGAGTCTTCAACACTCAAACTGCTAGATCGATTCCACTAAAATTTGATGTGAATGATGACTGGGGTGGGGCAGTTCACTTTTGTTAAAATGGATATGCTGTCCATCATGGGTATGGGTGGGAAAAATTGCCACAAATTAAAAAAAAATCTCAAGATTTGATGGTGGAATAACTTGATATATGGTATTCAGCTTCCTTTTGAGTTTGTTCAAGGGGAGTTTGAAGGGCAATATTTTCAATTGTTCAGGGAGAGGCAAGATTTTTGACCCCATTCCAAATTTATATATTTTTATTCTATAACCATGGCCCAGACTTAGCTGGTGGCAACCTCACTAATATCAAGGGCCAAACACAAATTGTGAACCCCCCCAATCCCCCAAATTTGCATACAAAACCGAAATTTGAAAGTCCTATCTGGCCCTCCATACTTTTAGTACTGCACATGCACAGTACCCAGGAAGAGACCAAGCATCATTCTTTTGTTTGGCCCAAGTCAGTAAACATTTGAACTGACATCTGTGCAATAAATTCTCATTTTTAGCTTAACTTTACAAAGTCAAGATGAGCTATTGCCATCACGCGTGCGGAAGTCTCTTAGTCTGTGAGTCTGTTCACATTTTCCTTTAGCACAGGCTACACCCCGTAGTTCTTGTCCGATCATCACGAAATTTCATATGCAGGTTTGGGGTCATGTCCAGATGAGAACATCCCCTTCTGGTCACGGCCGATCAGCCGTGATGGCTGCCCGTGCCCAAAACTTTTAGCACAGTCTATAGTCGTATTTAAGAAGAGATTTCATTGTAACTTGGTAGGATGCCTCTGTATAATATCTAGATGAGAACATCCCCTTTTGGTCATTATCTGTCAACTGTTAAGGATGCCCAAGCCTGAAACCCAAAAACTTTTTGCACAGTCTGCAGGTCATAATTAGTATGGATTTTATTGTAACTTGGTAGGATGACTCCGTATATGATGTCTAGATGAGAACTTCACCATTTGTTCATGATCTGTGAACCGTGACGACTGCCCAAGCTCAAAACCCGAAAACCTTTAGCACAGTCTACAGGCCATATTTATGGAGGGATTTCATTGTGACTTGGCAGGTTGACTTCATATAATGTTGATATGAGAATGTCCCCTTTTGGTCAAGATTGGTCAACTGTGACTGCTGCAGGGGCCTGAAGCCCGAAAACCTTTAGCACAGTCTACAGGTCATATTTATGAAGGGATTTCATTGTAACTTGGTGGATGACTCCAGATAATGTCTAGATGAGAACGTCCCCTTTGGTTGCAATCATTCAGCCATGATGGCTGCCCAAAACCCGAAAACATTTAGCACGGTCTATAGGTCGTATTTATGGAGGGATTTCATTGTAACTTGGTAGGTTGACTCCATATAATGTCTAGATGATAATGTCTCCTTTTGGTTGTGATTGATCAGCTGTGATGGCTACAGGGCCCGAAGCTCAAAAACATTTAGCACAGTCTACAGGTCATATTTATGAAGGGATTTCATTGTAACTTGGTAGGATGACTCCTGATAATTCCCCGATGAGAACGTCCCCTTTTGGTCGCGATCATTAAACCATGACGGCTGCCCGAGCCCAAAACCCCAAAAATTTTAGCACAGATTTCAGGTCGTATTTATGGAGAGATTTCATTGTAACTTGGTAGGATGACTTAGTATAATATCTGGATGAGGACATCCCTTTTTTTTGGGTTGCTATCGGTCAACCATTATGGCTTCTCAGGCCCGACGCCCAAAAATCACCTTTAGTACAGTCTGCAGGCCGTATTTATGAAAGGATTTCATTGTAACTTGATAGGATGACTTGTTTTGGAATAATTTCACTGCAACTTGGTAACTTTTGTTGACATACATTAACTGTGAGGGCCACATACATTAACTGTGAGGGCCACATTAACCCACTCCTCAATTCTTTAGTACAGTCTACACCTCATATTATATTTATTTAAAACATAGCATACAGGGAACAGAAATTAACATATTCACAATTATCACAATTCTTGTCTTATTTCATAATCCTTTCATAAACATTGAACATTATCCTTTTCATAATTTTAAGTTAAGCTACAGTGTCATTGACACTTTCATTAAAGATGCCTGACACAAATCAGTGATGGTTTTCGGGATCAACTGTTTCCATCTTGAGAAACTTCATTGAGTCAGAGCCCCTATCCTCGCTTGCAGTTTGGGACACTCCTTCCACTCTTCAGCCGGGTCCGTTGCTGTTAGGGCTTCCTTTTCTCCATGGTATAGCATGCTGAGGGGTAGAAACATGCAAGTTTCTCAACAGAATGCACAGTGAGATCTGGAGTCAGATCGCTAGTTGGGGAACCCTCTCTGTTCCATCAGCAGTTGGGGTCGACAGTTTTTGCTTCAAGAAACTTTAGTGAGTTGGGGCATCCGTTTAAGCTTGCGGTCCAGGACGCTCCTTCCACACTGCAGCCAGAACCGGTTGCAGCTGTGGCATCTTCTTCTGCTTTATCGACACTCTCTTTAGACAGCAGACTAGCTGTCCAACTTCAAATGTTCAGCTGTTCCACAGCATTCTTACTATGAATTTGCCACTGTTTATTAAGTGTTTCCTCCCTCTCCTTCCTTGACCCCCCCCCCCCCCCCCCCCCCCCTGTTAAACTCCCATGCTTTTTGGACCTTTATTGAAATTTTTTGTTGTTGAAAATTTCTTGGAAGTTTAACTTGTTTACAGAATGTTTATTCTGTGTTACGTCCTCACCCTAGGGGTGTTTCGGCATTTTGGTCATGCATCTGCCATCTGATGTATTGCAGTTTCTTTTGATGAAGATCTTGCCTTACATTGGATGGTTTGAAATCTGTTACTGACTTCGGGCCGTGTTGTTCACTGCCTGGAGTCTTGTTTCCGGTTTTTATTACATGTTGTTTACATTGACAACGGTTACTTTCTGTAGGTCATTTTATTATGCTAGGTCTATAGTTAGATACATTATATACTCTGGAAGTGTAGCATTAATATTTAGGAATAAGGAAAAAATTTTGTCCGCACTTAGGCTTTTTTGGGATCCAATTGGGCTCATCATTCCCTTTGGGAACTTGGGCTCATTTTTTTTTTTAATTTTTCCATTGGATTGTATTATTATGTATCTTTGTCAGATTGTTATAGGAATTAGTGCGAGTACTATTGACTTGTAGTTTTTGGCAAAATGAAAGATTATTGCTCAAATTGTAAGTCGAGGAAATCTTCCTTTGACTCTCATATTCATTGTGTTTGTTGTAGTTATTGTACTCACACTAATTCTTGTTCTGTTTGTGCCAATTGGGATGACAAACATTGGAGACGTGTGTCACGGTATGTTGTTAGTGGTGAGAGGCCGATGCCAGTTCTCTCACCACAAAGTCACTCTAGTTTTTCAGTTTCTTTTTCAGAGGAACAAGAACATGATGGTGTATCAGTGATGCCGTCAGAAAGTGTGCTGCCATTGTCGCAATCAAATATAGAGCTAGCGGCAAAAGTGCTCAATAATATAAGACAAGGAACTAGACCTCAGAATTTGGGGTTTACTCCCTTGTCGCCAGCTAGCTCAACCGATGGATCTATTACTCAGGATTTGAGTAGTGTGATGCCAGGTATGTCCGTAGCGGTCGAGGAGAGGGAAAAGGGTGTTGCGAGCACTACAAAATCAAAACATGCTCATCCTGCGGAAACAGAAAGGAGGAAGCCAGCTAGTTCTGTGGTGGGCTCGGCCAGGTCTGCCCGGACCTCAAACGAGAGAGGCCCCTCTCTCTTTCAACAACATCTGGGGCCAGATGTTGTTGTACAGAACTTGCGTCAGTTGGAGCATACGTCCACGCCTCCTGTCCGGGATGTTCCGTCAAATAGGCTGCCGGGTCAGATAGTTTAACGGCTTCCGTATTGTCTTCTAAGCGCACACAACCGCACCTTGGCTATGTGTCTATGGAGATCCAGCCTGCATCGCTGATGAGGGATTCGATGTCGTCAAAAAAGTCACGCCATCCGGTAGCCAAGGACACGAGGCCACATGAATTGGGACGTCCACATAAGAGGATTATGTCGGACACGCCGCCCCAGGAACAACCAGCGGCTAAACATCAAAGAACCGCTGCTCCACAGGCCTCTGTTATGGACTTGCTGTCGCAAATAGCACAGCTCATTGCAGCATCCCAGCAGGTTCCGGAACATACAACAGCTTATGATGTTGAACTGTCGGATGAAGCTGGGTCAGTTCATTTGTCTGCTCGTTCAGATATGGATGACCGAGAATTTATTCTGATCCAATCGGATGGTGAAAGGGAACTGAATGATTTGGATTATTCCCTTCTGGAACAACACAAGGTAGCAATGGATTTTATTCATCAATACCTTCCAGAGTTTGTTTCGTCTGATCAGATTGCTGCGACTACTGATAAAAGACTACTAACATCGTTAGATACTGTCTTTTTCAGCTGGGTTAAGGAAGTTATTCCTGTTTATCCGGTACAGTCCAGTAATGTGTCTCAGACTTTTGATCTATTAAATGACGCTATATTTAATCTTTCCTCAGGGAAGAGGAAAGGCAGTTTTTTATCATCAAATGCCCTACAACTGCTGTTTATTAGTAGTAGAAATAATTTGAAACGACAGGTCAGGGTATTCCGAGATTTCCTCTGCATTTGGACGAGCAGGCTGAGGACTTAGATATGTCCTTACCTGCGTCCTTTTCAATTTGTTCGAATACAATGGAGACAACGATTTCTTCCAATAGAGCGAATCTGGATGCTTTGTCTTACACAGATTACCTTACGAGAGCGATGGCGCAGTGTCTCAGTGGAAAAGAATTCAAGGACATTCGTACCTCATTAAGAGTTCTATCAAGGGCTATTGCTTATACCACATATAACTCTGCCTTATCAGTAGCTAATTGGGGGCGCGGTGGCTCAGTTGGTAGAGGTGCAGGCTGCAAGCCGAGAGGTCCTTGGTTCGAATCCCACCTGTGGCAACCGCGTTGTGTCCTTGGGCAAGACACTTCACCCCGATTGCCTACATGGGGGCACGATGACGCTGTGTACCGGGGCGTACTGCACGTCGATGGTGCGCATGTCTTCAACCAATCTAACCCTGCCTGTGCTGCGATGCAGAGTTCAGAGTTACGATGTTGGAGAGCTGACAGCTACTCGTCGTTGCTCTGTGGTTCTCTCCGGGTACTCTGGTTTCCTCCACCCGTAAAACTATTACGGTCACGATTAGCCATTGTGCATAAGTATGTGACCTTAAACACCAATAAATAAATAAATAATCAGTAGCTAATTTAGAGTTAGTTAGATGTAATGCAGCCCTAGCGTCATCATCCCTAGTGGATGATAAGGTGAAAAACTCTCTTTGAGTCGCTCCAGTATCTGGTGACAATCTATTCGACAGCAAACTTTCTTTGATCTATGATCAAATTACTAAGAAAGCATCTAATGCTCTGCTTTTGAAGTCAGTTTCCAGTAAAACTTATACAGCAGAAAAGAGTAAATTAGGAGCTTCAGGACCAAGATCGTCCAGAGGAAACCCCTCTAGAGGGTATAAGAAAACCTCAAATAATTACCCTAGGGATCATCAATATAGCGACTCAGGTAGGGGACGTGGGTCTGGCCGAGACAACCGGTCAGACGTCTCCAGGTCGGCGGGCCAAGGCGCTGCACTAGGAGGACGTAGTTTCTCTTCCCATGGGCCTTGCAGGTCCAGAAGGTGATGGTCAGGACCTCTATTGCACTCCTGTTGGCGGAAGATTAACAAGATTTCTGGAAAATTGGATCACAATTAATTACAGAAGACCAGTGGGTTAGAGGGGTTATCTCGGATGGCCTGAGGCTATCATTCCGAGAAAAGCCTCCGCTAACACGAAGTCCACGCTGGACTCAGCTTCCGACCAACCCTCTAAAAAGAGATTCACTTCTATCGGAGGTAAAATATCTTTTAGAGAAAAATGCAATAGAGGTCATAGAAAACCAGGAATCACAAGGTTTCTATAGTCACCTGTTTTTGGTACCGAAGCCAGACGGCTCATTCCATCCATATTACAAGTAAATAAGTAAGACATATATAAATCTTTTCTCTCCTTTTCTTCTTGAGGAGATATTCTTTTATAAGTAACTAGCAGGTGTTACCTGGCATTGCACGGGTGAAGATGGTTATATCAATATACCCTCAGATATGATCGGCTCAGCCGTTTTCGAAATAGTAGGTCAAGGTCACCAATTTCAAGGTCAAGGTCACCCCACACAAGCACTCCGATAAAGCCAAAATGATTGATGGGTCAATATACCTGCACATATGAAATTTTAGCCCAATCGGCCCAGTCGTTTTTGAAATAAAAGGTCAAGGTCACCCCACACAGGCACCCCAATAAAGTCAAAATGATCGATGGGTCAATATACCTGCACATATGAAATTTCTGCCCAATCGGCTCAGCTGTTTTTGAATTAAAAAGTCAAGGTCACCAATTTCAAGGTCAAGGTTACCCCAAATGGGCACCTCGATAAAGTCAAAATGATCGATGGGTCAATATACCCGCTCTTATGAAATTTTAGCCCGATCGGCCCAGCCATTTTCGAAATAAAAGGTCAAGGTCACCAATTTCAAGGTCACCATGCACGGGCACCCCGATAAGGTCAAAATGATCGATGGGTCAATATACCCACACATATGAAATTTTAGCTCGATCGCCCCAGCCATTTTTGAAATAAAAGGTCAAGGTCATCAATTTCAAGGTCAAGGTTACCCTGCGCAGGCACGGCATCCATCCCATGTTACTCGCAGGGACGAATTACCCCCGTGTAGAAACTTTGAGATCGATCGGTCGAGAAACAAAGATAGAGAGATACAGATACAGACATTCGCATTTATATATTAGATTGAGTTATTGGATTTTCCTTTATGCCCAAGGCCCTCTGGCCTTTTTACGATTCAGCTAATTCTGGGCCATTGATTTACAATATAAAAATATGAAAAAAGTTAAAGTAATTTATATATTTTTTGTACTTACCAATGGCCCAGACTGGGATGGTCCTCCCATGAGTTGGGAACTCATACCTCCCCGCTGATTATGTAACATTTAGCAGGCACTGTTTGTAAGAATGAGGCTTGGTGCCAATTTCGGTACTTCCTGGACACTGCACATGCGCAGTGGTCAAAAGTATGAAGGACCTCATAGGACATTTATTTTTTGGTTTTGGATGCAAATTTGGGGGATTTGGGGGGCAAAATTTGTGTTTGGTCCTGGATATTTTGGAGTTAGCACCAGCTAAGCCTGGGCCATTGATAAGTATAAAAAATATATAAATTACTTTTAATTTTTTTCATTTCCCTGTGCCCCATTTGTGAATCCAGGAGCTAAAAATAGGAAAAATCAAATGCTCTTATTTCCAGGAACTATATGAGGTACATACCTGTTATTTGGTAGGAGGCATTCCTGGGAGTATTAGGACCAAGTGGGCTAAGAAAACTGCTACTTGTTGCCTTATTGGACACCAAATGGAATATCTCATTTTAACACTGTTGTTTATAATGTGTGAAAAAAGTAAACAATTGTTTCTTAATGAATTTCTCTCTGCATTGATTTCATATCAGGAATGCAGTCCTATAAAAAGTCAAGATCGTTGAAAAAAAATTTCAGGCAATATTTGGACTTGTTCCAAGAGACACAAAACTCAGCTTTCTGACACTACCATCTTTGTTACTTCTTTCTTGTTTATTCTCTCTCACACCCTCACCAATGTCCCCATACCTCCACTCCCTCCTCCTCCTCATCCCCCACACACACTGCTCACATTTTTGTGAACACAACATTTTAGGCCCTTCAACTCTCTGGGGTTTGATAAGACAACTCCTAAAGGAGAGTAGAAGGAATTTCACTGAAATTTTGTCCAAATTTAGGACTTGAGGTATCCCTAGGGCACTACATCACACCAGGACAGAAAAAAAATAATCTTTCTCTGAACTACATATTTAAAAAGAATTGCCGTTTGGAATAGAAGATCCTTTAATGAAGAATAAGGAAGTTATCAAAAACATTTGTTGCTCGTTGGGATGCCTTGTAGGGTAAATGGCCCAAACTATTTTTTAAACTGGTTGAGTGCTTGAAGCCACTATCATGTCCCTATTGAAAAGTGCTAGAAGCCACTTTACTGACTTTTCACCAGATGCATTAGTTTGTTTGCTCAGTAGTTAAAAAAAATATTTAAAATTGTTTGGTTACAACTTTTTAGAGAGTGCCTGTTGGCACTCCACTAAATTATAATGAAATAATTATTTATGAAAAGAATCTTGCTAAACTAAGTCTATTCTTGTTGGAAGCATGGTATATTTAAAAAAAATATCCATGTTTCCAATTCCCTTTTGAAAATTTAATTTAGCACTCAACCAGTTAAATTGTTTTTTGTTAGAGCATTGGTCATAGTGGCCCAAAGATACTAGGATTAACAGTTTTTCAAGGCTATTGGTCTAGTTCTGGTCCAGTAGCCACTACCAAATCTTAATGCAGCCTATCTGATTTTTTTGTTTTTCAGGTTACGAATTCAACTTCTCAGCTCTATCTAAAACTGGAGGATATAAGGCCGGTGACACCAGAACATTTAACACTTACCAGCTGAATGTTTGTGGTGCAGTTTCAGATCCTAATTGTAAACCAAATTCAGGTGAGCAATGATCATGTGTTATCAGAGCATACAGAACTACCATCAAAACTAGAAGGGAGTGGAGTGTGTGTAGTGTTCACACTTTGTCAGTTCGTACAGGGCCTTGAAAGTATAATTGTAAAAGTTGTGAAAGTCTTGAAGGGGTCTTGAAATAGAACTTTTGATTACTTGGTTAGCTGCATGAAGGTTTCACTATTGTATTTCAGATGTTCGAAGTCAGCAAAGCTTTCTGACACTTGTTTGTCCACTGTCCTTCCATCATCCATCTGTTGTGAGTCTTGTCATCAACATTTTGTTGCTTGGGATATAATTTCTTAACCCTTTACCTAACATGAAAGGCAGATGACACTTGCAAATAAAATTCTTGAATAACTAATTTTTTTCGTTCCAGTGAGGGATCATAAGCTATGTTTTTGAGACAAAATGTGAAAAAAATAATGAAAATTGGATGGTGATTTTTGTGAATAGCACTGGCCGGGTTTGGCCGTTACGTTGGGTAAAGGGTTAATCATATATCGGATAGTTAAAAAAAAAACATATCAACATATTGAGAAGTTTTCATGAAAAAATATTCAGCGTTTAATGTAAAATGTCCCAGACAAACAAAATCTCAGACTTGTTTAGCTAAGAGAAACCAAGTTTTTTCCTGTGATATTGATCTTTGGGATACAGACTTATTGTGATACATGACATGCCATCTACTTATACTACACATACTATTGATATCTTCCAATAAGATTATAATCCTCGCCCTAGATTGGACAAGAGCTTGTATAGATTTTTATATGTTTATGGCTCATGAAGCATATGTTCCCGTTTGACAGCACCACAGGAAATATTTGAAATAAGGTTGCTCATTTCTCAATTATTGCATAAATGGATTGACTTGCAAACCACTTCATTTTTTCTGGATATTTCACACATGCAGCAGATGATAATCCAGATGAATTGTTGAAATTACAAATCAGTTTAGGATTTGAACTTAGCTGACGTGACCTCAACCTTTTTTGGATTTATTGATTATTTGTCCAGTGAAGTCATTGGCTGCACAAGAGGCTTAGTTGTTGAACTTGTTGTCGTTAAAAGTTGCCTTGTTAATTTTATAGTGTAGTGTTTTTAGCAATGGGTAGGGTCTTATTGGAACATACATATTATTGTGATAAATTGATGGTAACATGGTCTGAGGTTTGTAGATTGGAGCATATGTTCAACCTCAGATGTTCAGCCATAAACCTCAGATCATGTTACTGCCAAATCATCTCAATAACATATGTTTTTGTTGAAAAATATTCAGTGGTTAACTGGTTGAGTGCTGGAAGCCCAAATTTGGGCTTTACTTAGAAGTGCAGATACCACAAGTTAAAGGCTTCATATTTTGTAGATGTACCTTGTATTATCTTTGAAGTGAATTGATTTAGTCTGTAAGGATTCGCCTTGTTATAATTTATGGGAGAGTGGCAATGAGCACTCTTCCACAAATTGTAACAAATTGTAACAAAGCAAAGACATATGAACAAATCTTACTGACCAAACATAATTCAGCAGTCTACCAGTTAAGAAATCATATCCCAGACAAACAAAATGTCGACAGTGGATGGAGAATATCAGAAAAGCCCTGCTAACATTGTAAGGTCAAAGCTATAAATGAACATTGTTCTATTTCTTTGTAAAATTCTGACTCAAATTATAATATACACAAGTTGATTTGATGCACAGATACCATCGTATCTTTACTTTCTCATTCAGAAGATATTAACTGGTTGAGTACTAGAAGCCACCATCAGGACTTTCAAAAAATGAGGGTACCAGAGCAAAAGCCAACATTTTCCTTGCTCATGAATCATATTCAGTCCAACACAAATAATATTTTGTTTATATAAATTTGTTTTATCATAAGTTATTGAAGAGTGTCCATAGGCACTCTTCATTAATTTGTAATAAAACAAATTTTGATGAACATTTTCAGACCACCAAAAATAATGTAGCCCTCAACCAGTTGAAGGGCCCATTTAGGAAATTTGCAGCACGTAGATCACGAGGTAGCCTAACATTTGGTATATGACCTACAGATTAGCTTGCTTGGTTCTCATGTTCTGCTGTACTAGTATACAGAATGTTGAGGAGCTGACAGTTGCTCGTCAATGCTCAGTGGTTTTCTCCGGGTACTCAGGCTTTCTCCACCCATAAAACTGTCATGGTCACCATTAGCCTTTGTGCATAATTATGTGACCTTAAACACCAATAAATAAATAAATAATCACTTTAATTGTCTATACATTATTCTGTTTGTCTGTCCATCCATTCGTCCATGCTGCTTATTTCCAGACAATAACTGCTGTAACTTTGATCGCACAGTGCTCATACTTCATTCATAGAATGCTCATAATGTGGCATTGATTGGGTTTGCTTTTGGGATCGCTAGACCGAACATCAAGGTCACAGTTACTATAAATAGATTTTTAATTTCTATGCAGTAACGTTTGTTTCTCTTTGCATGTGAAACTATAACATCATACACAGATTGCCTGTAAGTTAAGGTATTTATGTTTTGGAATGAATTTGGGGTCAGTACATGAAAGATTAAGGTCACTGGTACCAGAAATAGATTTTTGATTTCCATGTAGTAACTTTAATTTCCTTATGCATTCAAAACTATATCTCCATACACAGATGGCCAATAAGGTGTCGGTGATAGGGATTGCACTAATAGCCAATAGGTCAAAGGTCAAGGTCACTTTCAAACTGAATATATTTAGTTTCCATGTAATAACTTGAGTTTCATTTTGCATGCAATACTAAACATCATACAGTAACACAGATAAGGTGTTGACGATTAGGATTGCATTTGCAGCCAGTAGGTGAAAGGTGAAGCCTACTGTTATTATAAATAGAATTTTGGTCTCCTTGCTATAACGTTAGTTCCCGTTTGTGTGTACAGAAATATAATTTCATACACAGATTGCCTATCAGATGTTGGTTGGGATTACATTTGAGGTCGATAGGTCAAAGGTGAAAGTCTCTTACTATTAATAAATTTTTGGTTTCTGTGCAATAACTTCGGTTTCTTTTTGCATACAAAATCCTAACTTCATGCACAGATTGCCTAGAAGGTATTGATGATTATGAGTTTGTGAGAAAATTGTCCGAAAATTCAAAACCATGCTTCTAAGCTGGTCTTGCAGAAATCCAGGCGAGACCATGTCACACCTTTATTGAAAAGACTCCACTGGCTCTGGGTGAAAGCTATAATAGAATACAAAATTGACTCTTCTGGTATTTAAGTTTTTCAGTGGAAATCTCCCACCCTACCTCTCAATGTGCCTAAAAGTGTGCATTCAGCACAAGCTCTTCACTCCAGTGCAGATAATAAAATTCTTGTATGCCCCAAAATGAAGATAAAATCCTTTGTTAAACAGACCTTCTCGTTTCAGGCACCCAAAATCAGGAATGACGTGTCTTTCCACATTCAGTACTGCATGTCTATGCAAGATTTTAAAAAGAAGCTGAAAACATTTCTGTTCCAAAACTCTTTTGATGATGTATGATTCAAATTTCTAATCCTTCCTTTTTGAGCCTACTTGAGGGTGGGATATAAGAATTGTTATTATTATTAAACCTCTCATATGAGCAATATTAATCCTTTACCTGACAAAACATTTTTTGCATAACAAGATATATTCAGTGCAAAGTTACAGTGTTGGGGAGCTGGCATCTGCTCGTTGTTGCTTGGTGGTTCTCTCCGGGTACTCCAACTTCCTCCACCCGTAAAGCTGTCACTGACTCAATATGACCCTGGTTGTTAAGGTGTCGTTAAACCTTAACAAAAAAAGTTAAGTCATCTGCAGCTGTGTGGTGTATGTATGATGGATATTATTAGTCCCCTACGGGAACCATAAGGGGACTATAGGATTGCACTCCATCCGTCTGTCTGTCCGTCCATATGTCCGTCTGTCTGTTTTTATGTTACCACCTCTCCCTCCAACATACTTTAAGCTACACCTTTTATATTTGATGCATGGATAAATGGTTCTGAGGGGATGATGCATGTTCAAAATCTTTGTTTCAAAATCCAAGATGGCGGAATGGCGGCCATTTTTGTTGTGTTTTTTTAAGCTTTCTTCTCTATTTTCATGTTACCACCCTTCCCTCCAACATGGTTCAAGCTACACTTTGCATATTTGGCACATGGATAGAGGGTTGGGAGGGGATGATGCACGTTCAATATTTTTTTTTCAAAATCCAAGATGGCGGTATGGCGGCCATTTTTGTTTTTTTAAGCTTTCTTCTCTGTTTTCATGTTACCACCCCTCACTCCAACATGGTTCAAGCTACACTTTTCATATTTAGCACATGGATAGAGGGTTGTGATGGGATGATGCACGTTCAATATTTTTTTTTCAAAATTCAAAATGGCGCCATGGCAGCCATTTTTGTGTTTTTTAAGCTTTTTTTTTCTCTATTTCATGTTACCACCCCTCCCTCCAACAAGGTTCAAGCTACACCTTTCATATATTGTATATGGATAAAGGGTTGTGAGGGGATTATGCACGCTCAATATTTTTTTTTCATTCTTTTTTTCAAAACCTAAGATCTGTCTGTCTGTCTGTCTGTCTGTCTGTCTGTCTGTCTGTCTGTCTGTCTGTCTGTCTGTCTGTCTGTCTGTCTGTCTGTCTGTTTTTATGTTACCACCTCTCCCTCCAGCATGCTTTAAGCTACACCTTTCCTATTTGGTACGTGGATAAATGGTTCTGAAGGGATGATGCACGGGCGGGCGGGCGGGCGGGCGGGCGGGCGGACGGGCGGGCGTAAACAATTGGTTTCCGGATGATAACTTGATAGTGGTTCAACTCACATTCATTAAACTTCATACGTAGGTTGGTCTTGGTGGGAGGAAGAACCCTATTGATTTTGGACATGTTACGTCGAAGGTCAAGGTCACAGTGACCTTGAACGTAGTAAATCTTAAACAATTGGTTTCCGGATGATAACTTGATAATGGTTCAACTCACATTCATGAAATTTCATAGGTAGATTGGCCTTGGTGAGGGGAAGAACCCTATTGATTTTGGACTCGCTACGTCAAAGGTCAAGGTCAACGTGACCTTGAACATAGTAAATCACAACAATTCCTTTCCGGATGATAACTTGATAGTAGTTCAACCTACATTCATGAAACTTCATAGGTGGGTTGGCCTTGGTGCAAGGAAGAACTCTATTGATCTTGGACTCACCAGATCAAAGGTCAAGGTCACAGTGAGCTTTAACATAGTATATCGCAACAATTGGTTTCCGGATGATAACTTGATAGTGGTTCAACCTAGAGTCATGAAACTTCATAGATGTGTTGGCCTTGGTGCGAGGAAGAACCCTCTTGATGTTGGACTCACCAGGTCAAAGGTCAAGGTCACAGTGACCTTGAACATAGTATATCGCAACAATTGGTTTCTGGATGATAACTTGATAGTGGTTCAACCTAGAGTCATGAAACTTTACAGGCGTGTTGGCCTTGGTGCGAGGAAGAACCCTATTGATGTTGGACTCACCAGGTCAAAGGTCAAGGTCAGAGTGACCTTGAACATAGTATATCGCAACAATTGGTTTCCGGATGAGAACTTGATAGTGGTTCAACCTAGAGTCATGAAACTTCATAGGTGTGTTGGCCTTGGTGCGAGGAACTGTTGTCACAACTCGACATTGGATCGGTGATCCTGAGCGGCATTTTTTTCCTCTATTTTTATGTTACCACCCCTCCCTCCAACATGGTTCAAGCTACACTTCTCTCAATTCTCAATTTTTAGATTCCATTCACATTTGAAATCCTGTCTGATAACCTGTATTTTACCCAAACCACTCCCCAGGTCTGACACTTCTGTTGACTGTTGTCATGAAACCCGAATTGTCCCCAAGCTGAACCTTCCCCAGGCCGAACCGTCCCCAATTATTTTACCAAAACTGCCCCCAGGTCTGATACTCCTGCTGACTGTGGTCATGTCTTATGTGACAAAAACACCTTATGTCACAAAAGCGCCATAGAGGACTTATACCACCTCGGTGGTCAAACACTTGTTGTAAAGTTAATCTGAGGATTAGTGCAGTGGCTCAGCGGTTACGGTATTGGACTTCAAAGCAAAAGGTCCACAGTTCAATCCCTGAATTGTGTCCTTTGGCAAGGCACTTAATCCTGATTGTCCACATGGGGGCATGTGGTGCTGTATATTAACCCCCTGCACTCTGATGTCGAAAAATCTAAATTTATGATTGCAAATTTTTCCCATAATGCAACTAGAAATTTAACCAATTCAATCTTGTTTGACAGAGCTCATTGAGCTCAGTCAAACAAGATTGAATTAGCTAAATTCCCAGTTGCATTATGGAAAAAATGTCTACTTGAAATTTAGATATTTTGACATCAGAGTTAAGAGAGTTAAGGCGTACTGCACACTGATATATTTATATTTATTTATTGGTGTTTAAGATCACATACTTATGCACAATGGCTAATCGTGACTGTGGCAGTTTTACGGGTGGAGGAAGCCGCATTACCCGGAGAGAACCACTGAGCATCGGCGGGCAACTGTCAGCTCCTCAACATTCTAACTCTGTTCAAGCTCCACTCAAGCAGGGTTACAGCGGTTGAAGACTTGTGTACCATTGACATGCAGTACGCCTTAGAACACGGCATCATCGTGCCCCCATGTAGGCAACCGGAATAAAGTGCCTTGCCCAAGGACACAATGCAGGTCGTCACGGACGGGGATCGAACTTGGAACCTCCAGCATAGAAGTCCAACAGTCTACCACTTAGCCACCATGTTCCCCTGCATGCTGATGGTACACTTGTCTTCAACCAATGGTAACCCAGCTGAGTTGGGGAGTCTGACAGTTGCTTGTTGGTGCTCTCTGGTTCTCTCTGGGTACTCCGGCTCCCTCCATCCATAAAACTGTCCAAAACAAGGTGACCCTGGCTGTCAAAAGTGTCATTAAACCTGAATAAATAATTCAGAAGATCTAAGGGTTAATATAATTCTTTTAACATTTTAGGTGTTTGTCAAAATGACCCTATGCATGGTAGTTATATTAATGGTGGAAACTACAACTCTATGTTACAGTATAAGGATGGTATCCTTCTACTGAATTATACTGATGGAGATACCTGTAATGGAGGAAATAAGATGAACACAGTGATAAATTTTCAGTGTTCTGAAAAAGCTGGTAATGGTCATCCACAGTTTGTTGAAGCATCATCCTGTACTTACATCTTTAACTGGCTAACTGCTCTGGCGTGTGAAAATCAGGTAAATTTGATAAAATTAATTGTACCTCAGGATGTTCAGTTGTACAGTAGAGCCCACTTAATTCAATACTACCTTGCCAGTGAAAAATATTCAGTCAACAGGATCATTCAGTTACCAGGAACTGGTAATTTTCCTTTAGTCAGGAGATAAACTGAACATTTATTCTATCATATCATGTTTGAAGGAGTTCATAAAACTCTTGTCAAACGAGCTATACAGTACAAGTCAAAATAAGTTGTAGGATAACTGCCATAAACTATGTATCTTTCTCTTTCTACACTGATAAGACCAGAATCTGACATCATTTTCTGGAACGCTCTCACTGAGAGCGTTCCAGAAAATGAGGTCAGATTCTGATCTTATCACTGCAGGAGCAGCAGTATACTTAGTTTATAGTTTAATTTATTTAGACTTGTACTGTAATAGATTAAATGTTAATATTGAATGAAATGAGGCCAAAGAGGTCTGGGTAATTCAGTTGTTATCAGTGCTGTCAAGCAAGATGAAAATAGATCCATTGCTACTATTGAATGAAATTAGGACAAAGAAGTTCCATAAACGTGCAAAATTCAGTTGTTATCTGTAATTCTACAATAGACCACAATAATTTTATTAAATTTACAGAGATTTTCTCTATAACCCGTATGCTGTTGACAGGGCATATTTGTACTGAAGGAATGGTAAATGACTTAGTGTTATATGCAAATAACACTCTGAAAGTGTACATAATACTCCCACTCATAGGGATTGTTGGGTATATATACTGGATTCGATGCATAGTGTGTGCGAAAAGTTTACCAGTCATGAACAGATTTTATTATAATTATTGGTTGGAGACATCTGTTCCATAAAAATGCCATATATAATATGCTAGACTGTGAATTTCGCAAATTATCTAAAAGATATTTCTTGATTTCCATCGACTCGATGGATATCAAAGAATATCCCTCAGTAGCTTCCTAAATGACATCACTCTATGCTGAATCACCTTAAGCTTGCAGAAATGATCAGCTGATCTTTGTTATTGTGTTGAAACGTACACATTTGGGGTTTAATTGGGCTGAGTATTGTGCAATAAAATGTCTCATATAGTATACAATAAAAAAGAAAATCTACTCTATTTTAGGCAGTATCTGGAATATTATCTCATGATTGTGGACCTGAAAGTTTTATTTTTCTTGAGTGCTTGCAATCAGCAGCTTTTTGTTATTGTTTTGAAACTGTTTGCAGTCAAATTGGGCTAAATATTACACAGTGAAATGCAGTATAATAAAAAGAAAATCTATGCTGTTTTAGTGAATATTGGGTCTTATCTCATTCATGTGGACCTGAAAGTATTATATTTTTATACTGTACCAATGACCCAGACATAGCTGGTGCTAACTCTTAAAAATATAGGGCCAAACACAAATTTTGCCCCCCAATCCCCAAAATTTGCATCTAAAACCAAAGAAAACATGTCCTGAATGGCCCTCCATACTTCACCTCTACTGCGCATGCGCAGTGTCAAGGATGTCCCGAAATTGGCGCCATTAATCATTCTTTGTTTGGCCCTTCATCAGTTAACATCTGACTGATCTTTGTGCTTGTAACCTCAGTTTAAATGATGCCAGACACATAAATATTAGTGAAATGGTGATTCTAAGGAGGATATAGAAGGAGGAGAGGAAAAATGAGTGACAGAAAATAATCAGGGCTGTACCTTAAAATTTTTTGATGAAATTATGTTAAGTTACCTATTTTCGAGGCAATTGCGTGTTGTGGTCATTCTTGTTGTCAAGATTACACTGCTTATTCAGTGTTTTCCTCTCTCCCTTTCCTTTAAGTCCCCTCTTGCTATTCTCCCATGCTTTTGGCATATTTTCTGTAATATTATTACTAAAATTTCTAAGGAGTTTTAGCTGGATAACAGAATGTATTCTGTTCTTTTCCCCATGTTTACGTCTTCACCTATGGGTGGTTAGGCGTAGTGTTCTGCATCTACCATCTGATGTTCTGCAGTTTCTTCCCTGGAAGTCTCTGTTTTGCATCAGATAGTGTATTATTGGTAACTGATTTCGGGCCAGGGTGCCTGGAGTCTTGATATAGTGTTTTTACACTTATTGTTTACATTTCCAACAGCCCTCTGTGTGAGGGGGGATTTCTTGAAAATAATATCTTGATGTTAATTTAATCATAACTAGACACATTATTATTGTTCGTAAGTGTTGCATAAATTGTTTAAAATATTTTTAAAATTTTTGTCCACACTTAGACTTGGGATCCATTGGGGCTCAACATTACTTTTCAGAAACTTGGGCTGTTCTGAAAAAATATTTTTTCAAAAGTTTTTGATTCAATTATTTTTTCTATGTTAATGGATCTTGTTATTGTGTATTTTGATTGTCAGGGGTTGGTGCGAGTACTAGGACTTTGTTTTCTTTTCACATTGAAAAGATATTGTTCAATTGTATTAAGAGGAAATCTTCCTCTGACTTTCATAATCATTGTATAATGTAGTCAGTGTACTCGCACTAACTCCTGTTCTGTATGTGTTGATTACGATGACAACATGGAAAGCGTGTGTCACGGTATGTTAGTGGGGAATTGGCCATTCCGGTCCTTTCCCCGCAGGGTCACTCTACTTTATCAATCTCTATTTCAGACGATCATGATCAGGGTGATGTATCTGTGATGTCTTCCAAAAAGTGTGCCTCCGTCGTCACAATTAATGAAGAGCTAGCGGAATAGTGCTCAGGTAATACGTCAATTGCCTAAGAGGACCCTAGTAGGTTCAACGGCCTTTGACGTCCGCTAGCTTGCCCGGTGTAGCGTCCATTCATCGAATGGTTCGGCAGCCGGGTTCGTCCGTTGCGGTCTAGAAAGGAGTTTTGGGTGATGCGAGCACTATAAACATCCATGTGCACACCAAGTGACGGCGGATTAGAGGGGAGAACGGAGGAAGCCTTTTAGTCCGGTTCATAGCTCATCCAGGCCCATCCGGGCTGCGAGCGAGAGAGGCCCCTCTCTCGTACATCAACATCTGGCCCCAGATGTTGGGGTACAAAATGTCTCGCATTCGGAGCATACGTCCACCGCTCGGGACGCTCCATTATATAGACAGTCCGGAGAGACTGTCAATAAGGCTTCCTCATTCTCATGGCAGTGCACACGACCGCACCATGGCTACGTGACCTCCGATATCCAGTCAACTTCGCCAATCAGAGAATCCTCGGCGACCAGGTCACGCCATCCGATAGCCAGGGACTCGAGGCCTGCAGACTCCGGACGTTCGCATAAGAAAGTATGCGGGAGTCAACGTACACGGAGCTTCCAGCGGTAAAGCATCGTAAGACTGCTTCTGCACAGGCCTCGGTGACGGACGTGCTATCCCAAATAGCACAACTTATCGCAGCATTCCAGCAACGACAGAATCTCTGTCGCATAATATAATATCCGACGACGCTGGGTTGGGACGCTCCGCGGAAGCATCAGGTGCAGATGTCCGAAAATTTCATACGGTCTGACGGGATGCCGAAAGGGATTCGGAGGTTTTCGAGCTTTCCCTTTCGGAACAACATAAGCTGCTTTATATGTCATCTGACTTCATCTTCTAGAGGTTCCTCGTCGGACCAGAATGCTGCGATACCGGATAAGAAACTGATAGCGCCGGTGGACTTAGAAATTTTTGGTTCGGTTCAGGGACATCGTCCCTCAGTTCCGACACAGTCCAATAATGTCTCAGATACATTCGATTTATTGAACGACGCAATATATATTTTTTATATGCTTGCTATGTACAAGTATATCTGGTTTCTTGTTCGCAAATTTACTGAGTTGTCTTTCAAAAGTGTGCCTCTGTCGTCATAGTTAATGAAGAGCTAGCGGCAATTAGTGCTCATGGATTACGTCAATCTCCTAAGAGGTCCCTAGTAGGATCGACGGAGTTGACATTCGCTAGCTCACCCGGTGTATCGTCCATTCATCGAATGGTTCGGCAGTCGGGTTCGTCCGTTGCGGTCTAGGATGGAGATTTGGATGATGCGAGCACTATAATAGACTTTAGTACACACCCAGTGACGACGGATTAGAGGAGAGATCGGAGGAAGCCTGTTAGTCCGGTTCCTAGCTCGTCCGGTCCGTCCGGGCGCCGAGCGAGAGAGGTCCCTCTCTCGTGCAACAACATATGGGACCGGATGTTGTGGTACAGACATTTCACCTTCGGAGCGTATGTCCGCCACTCCGGACGCTCCGTTATATAGACAGTCCGAGTGACTGTCGATAATGCTTCCTCATCCTCACAGCAGCGCACACGACCGCACATTGGCTACGTGACCTTGAATATCTGGCCAGCTTCGGCATTCAGTGATTCCATGGCGAACAGGTCACGCCATCCGGTAGCCAAGGGACACGAGGCCTGCACACTCCGGTCGCTCGCATAATAGAAGTATGCACGGGGTAACGAACACGGATCTTCCAGCGGCAATGCATCGTAAGACCGCTTCTCCACAGGCCTCAGTGACGGACGTGCTATCCAAAATAGCACAGCTCATCGTAGCATCCCAGCAAACGACAGATTCTTGGTCGGATCAGGAAAAATCCGACAGCGCTGGGTCGGTACGCTCCGCTGTTGCATCAGGTACGGACGACCGAATATTTCATAGGGTCCGACAGGATGGCGAAAGGGATTCGGATGATTTCGAGCTTTCCCTTTCGGAACAACAGAAGCTGCCATACATTTCTTCCAGCATTATCTTCCAGAGGTTGTTCCGTCGGACTACATTGCTGCGATGCTGGATAAGAGACTAATAGCGTCATTGGACACGGAGTTTTGGATCGGTTCAGGGACATTGTCCCTGAGTTGCCGACGCAGTCCAATAATGTCTTAGAACATTCGATTTATTGAACGACGCTATATATATATAAGCTTGCTATCAACATGCTAGTATAGTTTCTTGTCCGCAATGCTCTATTCTGCCTTTCGTGAATTCTAGGAAATAATTGTTTATTGGCAGAACTGGGCTTACCGAGAGTTCCTTTGCATCTAAGACGGCGAGACTCAAGACTGCAATTGTCTTTTTCGCCGTCTATGTCAATTCCAACCACGATGTTGGAAACGACAATGATGTATAATAGACTTAACTTAGACGCTTTATCATACGCACACCACCTTACTGAGACGTTATCATTACGTCTTCAAGAGAAAGAATTCCAGGATATGATCCTCAATGGGATTTCTTTCAGGGGCAGTAGTTTTCCACGTATAACTCCGCCCTTCAGTGGCAACCTGGAGTTGGTTAGACGTGACGCAGCTCTAGCTACATCCACGCGCGTGGATAGTACGGTGAAGAACTCTCTCAGAGTCGCTTCGGTCCCCGAGAAGCTTCTCTTCGACGGTAACCTTTCAGCAATCTTGAATTGCTCGATATACACGTTCTCTTGTCTATCAAGTGTAACAAGAGATTCAGACGTGGGCAAACATTCGGTGGTTGACTCAGAGAGTTCCACTGTAGTTGCCGGATCCGAGTTTTTCGATTATGACGGATGCCAGTCAAACAGGTTGGGACACATTTTGATCCCAACGGATTCGAAGTGCCGGGGTCTTTGGGTTCCGTAGTTTTTAGGCAAGCTCTTTACTTCCAAGGAAGAATATTATGTTGGCTTGCACTACGTCATTGGATGAATTTTATTCAGAAACGCATGTTCAATCCTGTCCGATAATACGACAGTAGTTGCGTATATCCGGAACCAGGGAGGCACTCATTCGGTTCCGTTATTGATTTTAACGGAAAGAATCCTTCTGTTTGTTATAGAACACCAAGTTCTGTTTCGGTTCGTCATATTCTCGGTCGTCGGATCGTATTAGCAGACTCCCTTTCATGTAAGGGTCGTTTGTTGCCGTAGGAATGGACTATCAACTAACAAGTATTCAATCAGATTTGCTATCAATGGGAGCACCCAGTGATAAATTTATTTGCGACACAACTCTCCAATCAATTGTAGACGTATGTGTCACCGTGTCTGGATCCCTGAGCATATGTAGTTAACGCTCTATCGATCTAGTAGGACGCGATGATAGGATATACGTATCCTCCAGCGCTGTTGATTCAGCAAGTATTACTAGGATTATTCATTCACAATACAGTTCTGTTGGTAGCATCTCTGTCCCACAGAGACGGTGGATAAATTTACTTAGATGTCTACTGTGGGACTTACCGCAGAAACTTCCTCCACGAGAGGATCTTTTTTCGCTGGGGAAATCGTGTCAACTCTATCACAACCCGCAAGGTCTCAACCTTCGCGTATTCCATTGTGCGGTCCTTCTTGCATAACAAGCACTGTATAGGACCAGCAGTGGACGCGATTCCTAACTGTAGAAGGACCTCCTCTTCGCTATACTATGCGGCTAAAGTGGAGGGTCTTCCGTCGTTGGTGTAGGGATCTTTATGTTGATATTTTTGATTCCTCCATACCAGACATTGCAAACTTTCTAGTATACTTGTTTAACGAAATCATCTGCAGCCAGTTACTTTTATAGGTTATAGGTCTATGTTATCTGATACCTATGCACACCATGATAGTTTACAATGGAGCCTAATGTCTCTTTATCTAAGTTAGTTTGAAACTTTTCGATAAGAGACCTAGAATCGTTAGATTAATTCCTATTCGGAATTTAGCTTGGGTCTTATTAACTAAAGCAACCATTTGAATCCTTGGGACAGCAGTTTCAAATTCTGGTCTTTTAAGGCAGCGATTCTCTTAGCCTTCTCTTCTGCTGAAGAGTCAGTGAGCTTCATGCACTATCTGTGGACGATTCTCTCTTTCGTAGTATCGGGAACTCTATTAACTTTACTACTAATGTTGTATTTTTGGTTAAGAATCAGGCTCCTAATGATATCCGGAACCTATTGTTTTTAAGGTCCTTCCGTCTTCGAGCGGGCATAGGCCTTTACTCTGTCCGGATAGACCTTTATGTATTTATTAACAGATCTCAGTTTATCAGTAGGACGTAAAGCTTCTTCTGGCTCTGATGCCTAATAGAAAGGTCATTACAGTCCATTCTATTACTTAATGCATTCAGTTAACTATCGGTACTGCTTAAGATAATCTTTCCTTATCTCAGCAGTCTGTGCTTAAGATTTTGGCTCATGAAGTAAGAGCTCTTCTACATCTTGGGCTGACATATAGTTTTGCTATTATAGATTAAGTAGGCTGCATATTGGTCTCAACCATCCACATTCATGAATTTTTATCTCAGAAATATTGTATCCATTTCTGGAGACCTGCATTGTTTAGGTCCATTATCGGCTGCTCAGAAAGTCGATCACTTAACAATTGCAGCTATAGCTATGTAGGCTTTATGTTCCGGCAGTGACTCCATCCTGCTGCCCTCTTCGCTCTGGGCTATTTGACCCAGGGCAAGAAAAATGGGGGGGGAGGGTGTTCCCTTGGGTCACCTGTTTTTATTATGAAAACAAGGGGATACCTCCTCCGGAGTTAGTAATTCTGAGCTGCTACTGGGATGGTTTCTCAAGTTAAAGTTATGTTTTTAATTCATTCATGTCATAGTTTTAAAGTGTAGCAATTGAATATGTCATGTGTCAAACGGATGTTATTATACTTTCCTCGGACACTTTTAAAAGAGTATAAAGAGTCTCAATTCTTTGGACTAACTTTATTTATTGGCTTACTTTAAATATAATTAGTATACGAATTATACTGGATATTAATAGAGAACATGGATGTTATGATGCTCAATTATAGAAGGTATTGTGTCTTTCTAATTTGTCATAAATAAGAAAGATACACGTGAAGCCTATTTCTCCTTTTCTCCTACAGGAGATGACTCTATTTTATATAGTTGAGCTTATTGGATTTTCCTCTATGTCCTGGGCCCTCCAGCCTTTTTACTATTCAGCTATGTCTGGGTCATTGGTACAGTATAAAAATCTGAAAAAATTTATAGTAATTTATATATTTTTTATACTTATCAATGACCCAGATGGGGATGGCCCTCCCAGGAGTTGGGAACTCATACCTCCCCGCTGAGGACATAGCGCTTACCAGGCACTGATGGTAAGAATGATTAATGGCGCCAATTTCGGGACGTCCTTGACACTGCACATGCGCAGTAGAGGTGAAGTATGGAGGGCCATTCAGGACATGTTTTCTTTGGTTTTAGATGCAAATTTTGGGGATTGGGGGGCAAAATTTGTGTTTGGCCCTATATTTTTAAGAGTTAGCACCAGCTATGTCTGGGTCATTGGTAAGTATAAAATATAAATTACTATAAATTTTTTCAGTTTTCACTCGCGCAAGCTCTCGTGAAAAATAAAACTTTCAGCTTCACACTCATGAGATAATTCCCAATATTCACTAAAACAGCGTAGATATCCTCTATGTAATGAAATTCAATGTGTGTATTCCCCACTGTATGATAAACACTCACAATGTAAAAACGCTGTGCCTAAAGATTTCATCTAGCAAGAGTTGTAGCCCTTTGTTGAAATATGTACAGGTTGGACTTAATTTTTGCTCTCAAAGTGGAATTATGATAACACAAATTGTTCCATCTACTAGCTATTTGAGTATCTGATGCTGAATTAAAACTTTCTATCCTGGGCTGCTTCACAGAATTTTCTTGATGTGATAAGCTGTGGATCTAATGGCATTGCAGTGAATGACATATTGTTATTGAAATTCATTTTTCCTCTTCAGAATGATTTTAAGGTACAGCTGTGCAGACAAGAAATTTTGCACACTTCTTGGAACTACTATCACTTAGAAAATATGATATTTTGTGAATGAGTACTATGTATGTAAAATACTCATAAGTGCTGAATTCTTTCTTATGCTTCGCTTTTAAGATTTGAGTTCTTAAACCATGAATCTTTTATTCTAATCTTAATATCTTTGCAAACGTGAAAAGAAGGGATATTGTAGAAGAAAAAATGTTTATTTTTATACTATACCAATGACCCAGACTTAGCTGGTGCTAACTCCTTAAATTATAGGGCCAAACACAAATTTTGCCCCCCAATCTCCAAAATTTGCATCATTCGTCTGTGCTAATGTCAGCCTACTTGGACGACATTCTTCAGGGTTACGGTAGCAAGTTAACGCTTCAGAATGATGTTCAGAGTCTGCTTCAATTGCTCCAACGTCTCGGTTTCATAGTAAACGAAAAGAAGTCAGATCTAGTGCCGTCCTAATCATTCACCCACATGGGAATGGGCTTAGAGACGCACAACAAGCTCGTTCGTCTGCCGTTAATTAGAGCGATATTAGTCAGTTGTTACGCTTGCTTTTGCCTTCACTCAGATGTAGTAACAGCGAGAGAATTCATGAGACTGACAGGTTTGTGCGGACCCGCTGCAGATCTTATTCCGATGGAGCGGCTATGCACTCATCCACTCCACAGATATTTTATCTCAGAATTGGATTGTGAAGACTCATTCGCTCAAATCGAACATCATCTTGTCGAATCTAGTGAAACAAGAGATTCAGACTTGGGCAGATATTCTGTGGTTAACTCAAGGAGTACCACTGCAACTGCCGGATCCGAGTTTAACGATAATGACGGATGCGAGTCAAACAGGTTGGGGAGCAACTGTGAGCCCAACAGATTCAGGGTGCCAGGGTCTTTGGGATCCACAGTTCCTAAACAAGCACATAAACATCAAAGAGATGATGTCAATATGGCTTGCGCTACGTCAATGGATGAAATTTCTTCAGAATTCCCATGTTCAAATTCTGTCCGACAATTCAACAGTAGTAGTGTATATTCGGAACCAGGGAGGCACTCATTCCATTCCGTTATTCAATTTAATGGAAAGGATCCTTCTGTTTGTCCTAGAGCATCAAGTATTCAATCAGATTTGCTACCAATGGGATCGTCCAATGGTAGACTTATTTGTGACACATCTCAACTATCTGTTGCAGACGTATGTGTTGCCGTGTCCAGATCCTCGAGCAGTTGCAGTAGACGCTCTCTCGAGCTCTTGGGGCGGAATGATAGGATACGCGTATCCTCCAGCGCCATTGATTCAGCAGATATTGCTCAAGATAAAGCAATCTCACTGCAAAATTGTGTTGGTAGCATCTCTGTCACCCCAGAGACCATGGATAAATCTACTACTCAGGTGTCTGTTGTGGGACATGCCGCAGAAGCTTCCTCCACGGGAGGATCTTCTTTCGCATGGGAAATCGTGCACACTGCATCACAACCCGCAAGGTCTCAACCTTCACGTTGTGCGGTCCTTGCACGGCAAGCAATTTACAGGACGGGCAGTGGACGCAATTTCCAGTTGTAAGAGGACCTCCTCTTTGCTAAATTATGCTGCTAAGTGGAAGGTTTTCTCACGGTGATGTAGGGATCATTCTGTTGATACGTATGCACATCATGATAGTTTACAGATTGGATCTAATGTCTCTTTATCTAAGTTACTGAAAAACTTTTCGATAAATAGACCTAGAACCCTTAGATTAATTCCTAAGTGGAATTTAGCTTGGGTTCTTCTTGAGCTGAAAGAAGTGCCATTTGAGCCTCTTGATACAGTGGACTTCAATTCTTATGTTATAAGACAGCTTTCTCTTAGCCTTCTCTTCTGCTGGAAGAGTTAGTGAGCTTCAGGCACTATCTGTTGAAGATTCTCACTATCGTAGTGTAGGTAATACTATTACCTTGACTACTAATGTTGGATTTTTGGCTAAAATTAGGCTCCTAATAAGTATCCGGAACGTATTGTTATTAAGGCTCTTCTGTCTTCAGACGGGCACAGGCCTTTACTCTGTCCTGTTAGAGCTATGCGTATTTACAAATGTAGATCTGAGTTTATCAGAAAGGGACATAAACGTTTCTTTCTGTCTCTGCTGCATAATAGAAGAGACATTACGGTCCATTCTATTGCAAGGTGGATTCAATTAACTATCTGTACTGCTTATGACAAATTATCTTGAACTCAGCAGTCTGTGCTTAAGATTTTGGCGCATGAAGTAAGAGCGCTGTCTACATCTTGGGCTTATGCTAATAGTGTTGCTAATACCGATTTGATGAAGGCTGCATATTGGTCTCAGCCTTCTACATTCACAAGTTTTTATCTTAGAAATATTGAGTCCATTTCTGATGACCTGCGTGTTTAGGTCCGTTATCGTTTGCTCAGAATGTCGTCCACTAAATAGTTGCAACTATAGTTATACAGGCTTTCTGTTCCGGCAGCGACTCTGTCCTGCTGCCCTCTTCGCTCTGGGGTATTTGACCCAGGGCAAGAGAAAGGGGGGGGGGGGGGAATGGTGTTCCCTTAGGTCACCTGCTTTATAGTGAAAAGCAAGGGAATACCTCCTCTGGAATCAGTAATTCCGAGTTGGTGTCGGGATGGTTTTAAAGTGTAAAGCTAATTCATGTAATATTTTTAAAGTGTAGCTCGGTGTGTAACATTTGTATATGTCACGGATCATATGAGCGCTAATATACAATCCTCGGTCACTTTTAAATGAGTATAAAGAGTCTCATTATCTGGACTATCTTTATTTATTGGCTTTCCTTTAATAAGATTAGTATAATGGATTATACTGGATGTTAATAGAGATCATTGATGTTATTGTGCTCAATTACGGAATGGTATTGTGTCTTTCTTTTTTGATACAAACAAGAAAGATACATGTAAAACCTGTTCTCCTCTTCTCCTCAAGGGGATTATTCTGTTTACATGTAATTGAGTCTATTGGATTTTCCTTTATGTCCTAGGCCCACCAGCCTTTTTTCTATTCAGCTAAGTCTGGGTCATTGGTACAGTATAAAAATGTTAAAAAATTTATAGTAATTTATATATTTTTTATACTTACGGGTACCAATGACCCAGACAGGGATGGCCCTCCCATGAGTTGGGAACTCATACCTCCCCGCTGATTACATAACGCTTACCAGGCACTGCTTGTAAGAATGACTTTTGGAGCCAATTTTGAGACCTCCTTGACACTGCGCATGCGCAGTGGATAACATGTATGGAAGACCACATAGGACATTGAAATTTCGGTTTTTGATGCAAATTTTGGGGATTGGGGGGCAAAATTTGTTTTGGCCCTATAATTTAAGGAGTTAGCACCAGCTATGTCTGGGTCATTGGTAAGTATAAAAAATATATAAATTACTATAAATTTTTTAACATTTGGTGCATTCTTAGTTTCCACTTTGGCTGTATTTTGTGGTGTTTCTTCATAAAATTATTTTCAAACAATTGTATTAAAAGATTCCTCTTGGCACTCACCAATGCATTGCGAGAAAAAGGTTGCTGAACATGGTTAAATATGTTTAGACAAGTAAAAACCATGTGCTTTGGATGCTTTTTAAAACACTACAAGTTGAGGAGGTTTTTCAGATGATGCATTTGCACCCTGTTAATTGAATAGCCACTTTACCACAGAGAAAAATATTCAAGTTTAGTCTCTTTCCTGTACTCTGGTGATGGAGTGAGCAATTATTCTGTTATATCTTCAGGCCTTTAAATTCCATCAAACTTACACTGATAACCAGTGCCCCCAAGTCGTCTGTCATCTGTCTTCTGGCATCCGCAAACTTTTCACATTTTCGTCTTCTCTGTAACCACTGAGCCGTTGTGAACCAAACTTGGTGGGTATGGTCTATGGGAGGTCCTCTACAAACGATACTCATTTTGTTCCCTTCGGATGAAAAACATGTCTTCCAGAGGCATTTTTTGATTCTGGTTGGTGGATTTTCAAAAATCTTCTCCCCTGAAACCGCCAGGCCAAATGTTTTGAAACTTCACATAAATGATGACTGGGAGCCTCTCTACCAACGATCCTCATTTAATGTTGATCAGGTTACAGACATGACCGCAATTGCGACTTACAGTTACTATAGGAACTTTAAGAGAAATCACATTTTCATCACCTTCTCTGGAACTACTGAGCCGATAGAATCAAACCTGGCTGGGACAGTCTATGGGAGGTCCTCTACAAACAATCCTCATTTTGTTCCCATGGGTATGAAAACATGGCCTCCAGAGGCATTCTTTGATTCTGATTGGTGGATTTTGAAAAATCTCCTCTGAAACCACAGTGCCAAATGTTTTGAAACTTTGCATGGTTGATGACTGGGACCCCCTCCACCAATGATCCTCATTTAATGTTGATCGGGTTGTAAACATGGCTTCAGTTGTGGCTTATAGTTACTATAGAAACCTTATGGGAAATCACATTTTCATCTTCTTCTCTGGAACTACTGAGCCGACGTGAACCAAACTTGGCAGGAATGGTCTATGAGAGATTCTCTACAAACGTTCCTCTTTTTATTCCTGTGAGTTGAAAAACATGGCCACCAGGGTCATTCTTTGATGCTGGTTGGTGGATTTTCAAAATTCACATTTTCATCTTCTTTTCTGGAACTACTGAGCCGACATGAACCAAACCTAGCAGGGTAGTCTGTGGGAGGTCTTCTACAAATGCTCCTCATTTTTGTTACCGTGCATCGAAAAACATGGCAGCCAGTAGCATTTTTTGATTCTGATTGGTGGATTTTGAAAATTCTTCACCTCTGAAACCACAGGGCAAATGTTTTGAAACTTTGCATGGTTGATGACTGAGACACCCTCATTTAATGTTGATCGAATTGCAAACATGGCTGCAATTGTGGCTTACAGTTACTATAGAAACTCTATGGGAAATCACATTTTCATCTTCTTCTCTGGAACTACTGTGCTGAGGTGAACCAAAGCTGGCAGGGATAGTCTATGGCAGGTCCTCTACAAACGCTCCTCATTTTGTTACCGTGCATCAAAAAAATGGCTGCCAGAAGCATTTTTTGATTCTGATTGGTGGATTTTGAAAAATCTTCTACTCTGAAACCACAGGGCCAAATGTTTTGAAACTTTGCATGGTTGATGACTGGGACACCCTCTACCAACGATCCTCATTTACTGTTGATTGTGTTGCAAACATGGCCACAATTGCGGCTTATATTTACCATAGAAACCCTATGGGAAATCACATTTTCATCTTCTTCTCTAGAACTACTGAGCCGACATGAACCAAACTTTGCAGGAATGGTCTACAGGAGGTCCTCTACAAGCGTTCCTCTTTTTGTTCCTGTTGGTTGGAAAAATGGCCACCAGAGACATTCTCTGATTCTGATTGATGGATTTTGCAAAAATCTTCCTCTCTGAAACTACAAAGGCAAATGTTTTGAAACTTCACATGATTGAGGACTGGCACACCTTCTACCAATGTTCCTCATGTAATGTTGATGTAACGTTGCAAACATGGCCACAATTGCAGCGCATAGTTACCATTGAAAGCCTATGGGAAATCACAGTTTTCTATATGGTTACACGGTGAGAGATTACAGGCTCTTTAGAGCCTCTAGTTCACGGTTATTAGAAATTATGGAAATGTAGGCTATTAAAAAAACAATTCTTGTTTCTCAGGCAACACCCTTGACATAGAAAATCTGCCTCATCACCTTTTCTTTCAGCTTGAAATATCTTCTATAACACTATTTTGCACTTGTAGGACAAATCTTTAACCAGCTGTACCTTGTTTGACAGAGCTCACAGAGCTCTGTCAAACAAGATATAGTTGGTTAAATTTTCAATTATATTGTGGGAAATTTTCACTGTTGAAAATGTTGATTTGCCACATAATAGTGTAAGTAGTTAAATTTCTGATTTTAGCTATTTTCAGAACTGTTTTATGAAAAAAAACCTCCCTCCCTCATAAAATTGGGGAAAATTGTCTGAGAAACAAGAAATTTTTTAATAGGCCTTACAGTACTGTGATCAGAAAAGTGTACATTGAATATTCATTGGGTGTAAAAAAAGTATGATCTAATTAATAACACTAAGGAAAGTTATGAATAAATCATCTATTGGTCATTCAATTTGCAGCTCAATTTTCTTACAATTTAGTCTTAATAGCATGCTGTTTGTTTCTTCTACGCAAAATAATGTTTCACAATCATGACTGAATCAAAATATTGTGTTTTGATAGAATCAGTTAAGAAAAGACTTTCATGATCACAGTATGTATCTGAATTGGTGTTTCATGTACTTTATTGTTATTGTCTTACAGTTTCAGCATAACGTAAGTATTTTAAAAGTCGATTCAACATTTATATCATGGAAATTCATGTAATTTTGCTTTTTCTAACATCTAATATTGTGACTCTGCTATTTCAGTGAGTGTGTGTGTTTGGGGTTTGGAGCATATAGAGTTGGCCTTGTCCATTTATACATACATTCCACCAGTGGGTAGATTGTTAACTATCTGTACCCTCACTTGCCACATCAGAACAAATTTCAGAACCCAGTTGCTATTGATGGACAGCAGATTTACTTGTTCATACCTCAAGTTTTTGCTTGTTTAATGAATAAAAGTTTAGGTAGGTTCCCACCTATTGGTGACCAAGTTACCTGATCCCCTGTTTGTACTGTATCAGATTATACAGTAGAATCGGTATTGAGAGACCTCTCCTTCTTTCAGTCAGATCTGATCTCTTTTGACAGTTTATCTTTCATGACTTGTTTGACATTTTTGCAAGTCTGTGATCAAGCCGAGAATGAGCCTTTTTTTCCGTGGTGCTTTTGTTTTGAATCAGAAAATAGAGTAACAGTGTGAATATTTTCAAGATTATTGTTTTATTGAAAAAAATAGATTACACATGAACAACAAAAGAAAGTAAATAAATAAATATAATTTTAATGTTGATCAACAATATACAACCTTACAGTGCAGTCATGGACTGGTCGTGATCCACGCATGACAGCGGTTATACCCGGTACAGTGGAGCCCACTTAACTGGATATCTCTTAATTGTATATCCCTGTTAATTGAATATAATTTTTAAACACAAAACCATTTATCATACCTTCAGTACAAATTTGATCTGTTATTTGCATATGGGTTGTACAGTAAACTCCTGTTAATTGTATATAAATTTTTGTAAGATGTCAAAAAAATTACTGTGACACGCACCAAATTCCCCTTATTTATCAACCTTTTTGGCCTCACTTCATCCAATACGGGCATTTATTCTATTATATCTTGTTTGACAGAGCTCTATGAGCTCTGACAAACAAGATATAATAGAATAAATGCTCAGTTTACCTCCAGAATACAGGAAACTGACCAAATCCTTGTTAATTGTATTCTCCTGTTAATTGAATAATTTTCACTGGCAAAATGGATATTCAGTTAAGAGGATTCTACTGTACTTCATTAATTAAATTTTTGATGTTTATTCCCATAATTAGTGTTTGAATCCAATATTGTTGTGTCTGTGGACCATTTAACTTATAATGTCCTTTCATAATTTTTCATTGAATACCTTTTGGCAGAGTACTTCTAATGTAAGCCATTCAGTAGATTGTGGCAGTACTGGGTGGAATTGATCTTTATGGTGTCTGGTTGCACATATCACAGCATAACCTTTTGATTTATTGATTGCTAGCATAATTGTGGCCTCTTTCTGATTTATTAATGATTAAATCTTGGTCAGACTTCTAAAACTCCCTCGTGTATTGCTCATTACTAGGTAGGAGGTATTACTGTGAATGTCAGGATGTGTTGGCTCCATTTGAGGCACTTGTACAGGGTGAAATAAAAGTACCAGTGGCCAATCTAGGATTCTGGGTTTGAGATATATATGACCCATTGCATCGAAACAGGCCCATGTATCCCCAGAAATATGACTGGTTCCATTCTTACATTAAAAAAGTGAAAAAATCTGTTTCTCACGTGTGTGCGATAAAAGTTTATTTTTATCACACATTCTAGAATGTCGTGAATAAACCTTAATTTTAAATGGGTGTGTAATAAAATGCCTTGTCCCCTATTCTTGGAGGTAGTGAAAAAATAAGTTGCAAAAATCAGAGAGGGGTGCACACCCAGTAGACAGGTGGCAAACCACACTACATATAGAAATACCAGTTGCAACTCCCATACATTCTGTAGGCAAAAACACTGGCTGTTCTCACATTAACCCTTTACCCAATGCAGACGATATCAAAATTTATTATTTTAAATATCATTTTTTCAAATTTTTCAAAAAATTTCAACAAAACCATATCATGTGACCCCTCGTTGGAACGAGCTTGACGAGCTCGTTCCAACGTGGGGTCACATGATATGGTTTTGTTGAAATTTTTTGAAAAATAATATTTTTTCAACTGCTGAATTTGCATATTATGCGGGCGGATGCATGCAATTCGTTGGGTAAAGGGTTAAACTGTCATGTATACTTCTGCTTCCCTCAACAGAATTTCACAGGTACCTGTAGTCATACACCATCCCTCAAAAACATAAAAGTACCAACTGTAATAGAATTAGAGTTAGTACCTTCATGCTTTCGAGGGACAATGTAAAATGCCATGGTCTGCAGAGAAAATAATTTTTTCTACAGACTTGTAGTATGATATACAATATGTGACTGCAGGTACCAGTATAGAATAGTGGTCAGGAGGTAAACTGTTGCTTTGATACATCAGTTCACTGAAAGATGATACCTTCCCTTGGTTCCAATGTCATTTTTAATAAACACACGGTACCAAATGGTGTATACTCACTTCACCAGCAGGTTGGAGTAAGAAATTGTTGCACATCAGCTTCTCTGTGGGAACACCAGAAAATAAAGCAGTGCTTGTTTACTGGGGTAAACAAACTATGTTTTACTGGTAAAATAAGACCCGGTCACCAATGTCTGGGGTAGAAGTCCTCCAAAATGGTCAACATGGAAATAAACAATTGGCTGAACTTGAATTCAAATGCTGTGGTCACGGTTAGCCATTGTGCAGAAATATGTGACCCTTAACACCAATAAGTAAATAAATTGATTATTACTTATTCTCCATAGGAACTCTTGAGGAGAAAAGCAGATTTATCATATGTAAGAGATTGTGACATTGAATATGTGACCTCAAATAGAAATAAATAAATAAATAAATACACCTCTGCTATAGTCTATATGAGTATTAGTGACAGATATTCACAGACTTTGGACCTGCGATTGTCAGCAGTATTTACCATTAATCATTGATTAATCAAACTTTCAGATATCAAACTTTCAACCCTCAACTTTTTAAAAAATGCAGGTGGTTTTATTGTGGACAAAACTTGCTTTTGGAAATTTCAGTGTTTGACATCAGTGTGCTGGGGGATAATGACACTAATCAACACAAGTAAATATCAGATTTCTTCACAAAGCTCTATCTATATAAGGGCTAGAATTTAAAATTCAGCATTGCCTAGCTAAAGGTCTAAGTGCTCAGTTAAATGACAGCTAACTGTACATATCAGCAGACAGTTCAGCTTTATCGACCTATGGCAGAGAGATGTCCCCTTTTATTTAAATTCCAGGTTGCATTAGTGTAAAAAATTGCTGCTTGAATTATTGTATTTTGACATTAGGATGCAGCAGGTTATTTTTTTTTTAACCGCATCCAAATAATCACATATTTGGTGTATTTTTCTCAATTTGATACCTACTTTCATCACATAAATCTTTCTATATCAAGATCTAACCTTTATCTAACCATTAAACCCATACTAAGAGATGGGCAATATACCAAAAAACCAAACCAATACCGATATCATGGCGAACCGAAGCAATCATTGAATACTGAAACTCTCTGAAGTTTCAAATTTTCCCACATCCACTATTTATAAAGCCCTGTTGAGGCTTGATAGCAGTTGAAGGGTTCATTTTGATAAAAGAAGTGGCTGATTTTTTTTTCAGTTTTGTTGACCCTCAGGACAATTGTCCTGAATTCTCACTAGACTACAACCTGTACATGTTCAGCTGCTTAGCAGTAATTTCTAGCCAACACATGTCTAGAAATCACTGCCCAGGTACTTTGTCTATTGTCAGCTGGACCTCTTGAAGATGATATGGCCATTAACCTGGGAGCCAATTTTTGGGCTTTATTCTGAAGTGCAAGTATCCCAACTCAAATTTGTGCAGGCTGGAAGCCGAGAGGTCCTCGGTTTGAATCCCACCTGTGGCAACCGCGTTGTGTCCTTGGGCAAGACACTTCATCTCCATTGCCCGCGTTGGGGCACGATGTCGCTGTGTACTAAGGCGTACTGCACGTCGATGGTACGCATGTCTTCACCCAATCTAACCCTGCCTGTGCTGCAGTGCGGAGTTCTCTCCAGGTACTCCGGCTTCCTCCACGCGTAAAACTGTCATGGTCATGATTAGCCATTGTGCATAATTAAGTGACCTTAAACATCAATAAATAAATAAATAAATAAATAATCCCAACTTAAAGGCTTCATATTCTGTGGATTTGCTTCATATTATCTTTGAAATAGAATTATTTAATCTGTATGAATTTGCCTTGTTACAATTTATGGGAGAGTGCCTATAGGCACTCTCCCATAACTTGTAACAAGACAAAGACATGTGACACAAATTTTAACAGCCAAAATTAATTTAGCACTCTACCAGTTAACCTTGTGTACACCACATATCGTCTTTTTTGTCATCAGTTTATTTATTTATTTATTGGAGTTTAATGATACTTTCAACTCTACACTTTTAGCTCTCCAGTTTTACAGATGGAGCAAGCCAGAATACATGTACCCATAGAAAAGTACCAAACAACAAAGAGTAACTGTTGGACTTCCCAACTTACTAATCATGCACAAGCAGGGTTAGCATCAGTTGAAAGCATGTGCACCATCAACTTGCAGTACACCTTAAGACACATTGTGCCATTATGCCCACATTTGGGATTAAGTGTCTTTTTCATGAACACAAAGCTGATGACGTGGGTCAGGATCAGATCTACAACCTTTCAATCTAAAGTCAAGTGCTCTCACCAATAAGCCACCATACTCCCTTTTCACCTCAACTTGCCGTCAAGTATGAGCTATTAGGATGAGTTGCGAGCTGTCATCCATCCCTTCATCTATCTGTCTGTCTGCATGTCTGTCCATTCATATGTACATGCCCCTGTCCATCCACAATTCTTTTAGCACACCCTACAGACCACATCTCTCACTCGATCAGTTTCAGATTTCATATGTGGCTTCAAGGTAATGTCTAGATGGGAGGTATCAAACATTTTCGAATTTCATTGAAAAACATGGCTGCCAGTGACCAACTTGGATTTGGCATATAAATTGTCAACAATTCCATTAGCACACCCTGCAGGCTGCATCTGTCCCCCAATCTTGTTAGAATTTTATATGTAGCTTTGCTGTGATGTCAAGATGGGAGCAGTCAAATTTCTCTGAATTTCATTGAAAAACATGGCCATCAGTGGTCATCTTGAATTTGGCATATAAATTGTCAACAATTCCATTAGCACACTCTACAGGCTGCATCTCCCACCCAATTTTTTTCATATTTCATATGTAGCAATTGACTTGGCATTACTGGAACTTTCTATTTATACCCCCGCTTCGAAGAAGTGGGGGCTATATAGGAATCGCCCTGTACGTCCGTCTGTCCGTCCATCCGTCCGTCCATCCGTCCGTCTGTCCGTCCGTCCGTACGTCCGTCCGTACGTCTTTCCGGACATGAAATTCTTGTGTGCGCAACTCCTCCTACATTTATGAATCAATTTGGACAAAACTTTTCAGACATCATCACTACTAAGTGAACATGCGCATATTCCAAGATTTTTGATCTGCGACAATTTTAACCAGGTTTTCTCCCTTTGACTTAGATTTATTGTGTCTTTCCATCCGAACAAATTCTTGTGTGCGCAACTCCTCCTACATTAATGAACCGATTTTGATGAAACCTTTCAAACATCATCTCTACTAAGTGAACATGTGCATATTCCAAACTTTTTAATCTGCGACAATTTTAACCAGGTTATCTCTCTTGAACTTTGATTTAATATGGGTTTCTACATGAAATTCTTGTGTGCGCAACTCCTCCTACATTTATCAATCAATTTGGACAAAACTTTTCAGACATCATCACTACTAATTGAACATGCGCATATTCCAAGATTTTTGATCTGTAACAATTTTAACCAGGTTATCTCCCTTTGACTTAGATTTATTATGTTTTTCCGTTCGAGCAAATTCTTGTGTGCGCAACTCCTCCTACATTAATGAACCGATTTTGATGAAACCTTTCAAACATCATCTCTACTAAGTGAACATGTGCATATTCCAAACTTTTTGATCTGCGACAATTTTAACCAGGTTATCTCTCTTGAACTTTGATTTAATATGGGTTTCGGCATGAAATTCTTGTGTGCACAACTCCTCCTACATTTATCAATCAATTTGGACGAAAGTTTACAGACATCATCACTACTAAGTGAACATGCGCATATTCCAAAATTTTTGAGCTGTGGCAATTTTAACTAGGTTATCTCCCTTTAACTTAGATTTATTATGGGTTTCTACATGAAATTCTTGTGCGTGCAACTCCTCCTACATTTATCAATCAATTTGGACAAAACTTTTCAGACATCATCACTACTAAGTGAACATGCGCATATTCCAAGATTTTTGATCTGCGACAATTTTAACCAGGTTTTCTCCCTTTGACTTAGATTTATTGTGTCTTTCCATCCGAACAAATTCTTGTGTGCGCAACTCCTCCTACATTAATGAACCGATTTTGATGAAACCTTTCAAACATCATCTCTACTAAGTGAACATGTGCATATTCCAAACTTTTTAATCTGCGACAATTTTAACCAGGTTATCTCTCTTGAACTTTGATTTAATATGGGTTTCTACATGAAATTCTTGTGTGCGCAACTCCTCCTACATTTATCAATCAATTTGGACAAAACTTTTCAGACATCATCACTACTAATTGAACATGCGCATATTCCAAGATTTTTGATCTGTGACAATTTTAACCAGGTTATCTCCCTTTGACTTAGATTTATTATGTTTTTCCGTTCAAACAAATTCTTGTGTGCGCAACTCCTCCTACATTAATGAACCGATTTTGATGAACCCTTTCAAACATCATCTCTACTAAGTGAACATGTGCATATTCCAAACTTTTTGATCTGCGACAATTTTAACCAGGTTATCTCTCTTGAACTTTGATTTAATATGGGTTTCGGCATGAAATTCTTGTGTGCGCAACTCCTCCTACATTTATCAATCAATTTGGACGAAAGTTTACAGACATCATCACTACTAAGTGAACATGCGCATATTCCAAAATTTTTGAGCTGTGGCAATTTTAACTAGGTTATCTCCCTTTAACTTAGATTTATTATGGGTTTCTACATGAAATTCTTGTGCGTGCAACTCCTCCTACATTTATCAATCAATTTGGACAAAACTTTTCAGACATCATCACTACTAAGTGAACATGCGCATATTCCAAGATTTTTGATCTGCGACAATTTTAACCAGGTTATCTCCCTTTGACTTAGATTTATTATGTATTTCCGTTCGAGCAAATTCTTGTGTGCGCAACTCCTCCTACATTAATGAACCGATTTTGATGAAACCTTTCAAACATCATCTCTACTAAGTGAACATGTGCATATTCCAAACTTTTTGATCTGCGACAATTTTAACCAGGTTATCTCTCTTGAACTTTGATTTAATATGGGTTTCTGCATGAAATTCTTGTGTGCGCAACTCCTCCTACATTTATCAATCAATTTGGACAAAAGTTTACAGACATCATCACTACTAAGTAAACATGCGCATATTCCAAAATTTTTGAGCTGTGGCAATTTTAACTAGGTTATCTCCCTTTAACCTAGATTTATTATGGGTTTCTACATGAAATTCTTGTGCGTGCAACTCCTCCTACATTTATCAATCAATTTTGACGAAACCTTTCAAACATTATCACAACTAAGTGAACATACGCATATTCCCAAATTTTTGATCTGCGACAATTTTAACCAGGTTATCTCCCTTTAACTTGGATTTATTATGGGTTTTCAAATGGGATTCTTGTGTGTGCAACTCCTCCTACATTAATGAACCGATTTTGCATACATGTTGCACATTGTAAATGTGTTTTTCCAAATGTAAACCATATATGTGTGGGCTCTTTAAGTATTCAGTGCTGTTCTGTGGAAGGCCACATGCAAATACAAATTTCAACAACAAAAAATGATCTTTATGTATACATTTCCTTATGGCCTTCGCCTACATGATCAGAAGTGCATTCCTCTAAAAACCCAAAGCGGGGGTATTAATCACCTTCAGTGATAGTTCTAGTTTGTTCAGTCCCTTCTTGGTCAAGTTGAGCTGCATTGACACTTTAATTTCTGTTAACAACATGCAACTAACAATCAAAATCAATATATAGGGTAGATGGTTTAATGTCAGAAGACATATACAATTAATAGCCTAGACTACTAACCAGTTCGGTGGTGTAGACAGTACTGTGATTACATAAGTGAACAGAGAAGTCAGGATCCGCCCAACATTCTCTGTCCATTTTCCTGTCCAGTCCAGTTTTATTTGTGAAATTGTGATTTATTGGTGTAAATGTGTCACTATGAGATTGTGATCTGAGCAAAGGCAATCGATGCAAGATTTCTATAGTACATTTACTTATCGTAATAAAAAAAAAAATCATCGAAGTGCACTTCAAGAAAATCGCATCATGTAAAATCGTTATCCTGAGTTAATTCCATCATTCACAGTTACAAAATGATGAAACATCGAAAATTGATAATTCCTGCACAAGATCTCATTTAATGTTAGGAAAGTGTGAATTCCTCAATGTTCTCAGCTTGGGCATTTGTCAATTCCAAGAATAATACCAAATAATAATAACAACCTGATAATTCTATCATAAACATAAATGTGTTGGCATTTCAGTTACTGGAATCAGTTTTATGCCCCCTTTCGTGGTTTCATTTTCAAAATTGTTCTCGGTAGTGAATTTCCAACTAGTGGGAGGGACTGGGAGGGGGTTTCCCCTCCCGGTCCCTCCCACTGGTTGGAAATTCACTACCCAACAACACCACCCCCCTGTCAGAAACCTCTAGCCTCCTCCCTGAGCTTTCACAATGCTCTTGCATTTTATTTCTCCAATGCTCTTGCATTGGAGATATAAAATCAAAACAATTTCCTTTTATCAAAGGGTGGAACTACATGGACTGTGACGTGACTTTAAGTAGATTATATCCTGATGCATAAACTATAAAATGTTGAAATGTGTGAGCAGAAAAAACACGGCCAATAAAGTCTATTTTAATTGGACAACACTTGTTACATGATTATCCCATTAACTAATGTAGTGTTCATATCCATGGCAGAGCTCTTTATAGAATTTGCTATAACCTAAAGTTAAAAATCAGTTTCTCAGATCCTCTCGCACTATCATTTTGGCTTCCGCATGCATTCTTTTTATAACTAATGCAAACTTAAACAAAATTAAAACATAAAAATTAAATGGTTGATGCCTGATATTTTACCCAAGTTAATAAAATTGATAAATTTGTCCCTTTTGTGCATCAAGGCTTTGCAATGCTTTAGCATAGCAAAGCCTTCCCTTCTTGCACTCAAGGGACAAAATACACCACCACCCATGCTATTCTGTAGATTATAAAGTCTAAAACATAAAACAAACCAAGAACATGATCTTTTGATGGCAAAGAAATAATTACAAAAATAAAATAAAAAAATGCCCACACACAAGCAATTTTACAAAAAATGGCCTCAGAAACCGAAGATCTACTTTGTGGGGTCTCTTCAGATTTTATAGTTTTCCAACCTTTGCCTCCAAAACAAAGCTTACAACTCTTCATTTGAATGAGCTCAATGTGCTCGTTTAAGTGAGGAGTCATAAGGTATATTTTAAGGCAAAAGATTAAACTTTCAATCATTCTTCAAAAATAATATTAATAAGACTTTTAATAATAATGATAAGGCCGAAAAAGTTAAAAATTAATTTCTCAGGCCCTTCCACATGGTCTTTTTGGTTGCCATATACTCTCTTTTTATGGTTATGTCTCGATTTTGCCGGCTGCCCGACTTTTAAAAATTCTCAATCTGCTCTCTGAAAAATTAAATATTTTCTTTGTTTGCCTGCAGCTCATAGAAAGTGTAACTTTTGTTTGTTTTAAATAAGTGAACAGTGTTCTGTAACCAATAATTACTATTTATTAAGGCTATTACTTCATTAACACGTGAAATTAGTTTGCATTATATTCTGGAGTCCAGGTAAAACAACTCAAAAAATTCACATTCTGTCCATATGCTTCATATTATCTATGTATTTTATCTGTATGGATTTGACTTGTCGCAATTTATGGGAGAGTGCACACAGGCACTCTCCAATATATTGAAACAAAGGCAAAAACAAATAAATAATAAAAAATAAAATCCTCCCTTCCATCTCAATTTAAAATAAATTCCGATGATAATCTAGGTATTGATTTTTTATGGCCTCATGTCTGTGTATTTTAATTAAATCTTTATGAAGTCTCTTCATATAATTTATTGTATTTATTAGAACTAGACTATAACACTAATCTGTTTTAAACGTCCACTACAAATGTTGGTTTAACATTCAACATGCATCACTGACTCCTAGTTAGAAAACAGTAGATGCCGGCAAATCAGGCACTCCCTTTTTATAACCAATGCAAACATAAAAAAATGAAAATTAAATGCTTTATGTCTGATATTTGACCCACGTAATTAAAATTGATAAATTTGTCTCTTGAGTTCAACAAGGCTTTGCAATGCTTTAGCATTGCAAAGCCTTGTTGCACTCAAGGGACAAAATACACATTATGTACATTATGAGGCCTAAAACATAAAACAAACCAAGAATATGAACTTTTGATGGTAAAGAAATAATTACAAAAAAAAATAAATAAAATAATGCCCGCCTACCCATCCACCCACCCACATGCAATTTTACAAAAATGTCCTGAGAAACAGATCTACTTTGTGCAGCTAATAAGAAGAATTATAAAGCTCTCTAAGGGAACATTCCAAGAATGTTCAAGTTCTACTGTCTTCATTGAAGACAGATGCTGATGAAGAAGTTTTATGCACTCATCTTTCTCCTTTTTGTCACTGGTATTGTAAATTCTTAAGAGTATAAGCATTGAAGTCATCTAATTGAGTTTTGTAGCGCCTCTCACTATAGTTCTAGCTATATAAAGTGGAGTATTGATCATGTGGTTATCATGGGCAATATACATGTACATGTAAATAAAGTGAGGGTGTGTTCAATTTAAATCCCTGTAACAAAACTAATGAATTCAATTGTCTTAATACTATAAACCTCAAATGTGGTTGTTGTTGAAACATTCCGAAAGAGGATTTTTGATCTTGAATGCACTATTTATTGACTAGGTATTATAATCTGTAAACTGAAGTTTAACCTAATGAGTTTAATGGAGCTTGTCAATAGATTCATCAATTAATTGGAAGAAATATCTCCATGTTGCGGTCACGATTAGCCATTGTACAGAAGTATGTGACCTTAACTGGTGGAGTGATAAATTATTTTTGGTCATCAAAATTTATTCACATGTTTTTGCCTTGTTACAATTTTTATAGGCACTCTCCCTAAAATTGTAACAAAGCAAATCCAAACACACTAAATTATTTCACTTTGAAGATAATATTAAGTACATACACAGAATATGAAACCTTTAAGTTGTACTTTAGAATGAAGCCCAAATATGGCCTACTAGAACTCTACCAGTTAAACTCCAATAAATAAATAAATTCCCCCTTGTGAAGCCCAGGATTTGGGACAGTGCTCATTTATGATATGGCATGCAGTGTTCACGCTGGGCAGAAACTGTTTGATGCCAAATTTTTAGCCATTTTGGATGTTTTAGTGCCAAAGTGTTTTGGTGACAAAATACTAATGTGTGAGGAGGAAATTTTTTTTTGCTGTCAAATTCGATTAGAATTTCAAATTGTTTGTCCGATTTGATTTTTAAATACCTGACTACTGAATATTGAAATCAAATATTTCGATGAAGACCACAGAAAGTTATGCCCTTTCTTTTTACATTTATCATTATATGTGATCATTATTTTTGCCAGTTATGTAAATATCAAGAATATTACGATTAACTGGTCAGTCAGAGCTGTAGAGTGGTTATTATTTTAAATGTCAGTAGCTGGTAACGAATAAAGTCATTAGGGGCAACCAAGTAGATGTTATGTCCGAATGCATGCGCATGTATCTGTTGTTCAAATGGCTCAACAATGTGGGAACTTGAAAGGGCGGGAATGTGAGAGACATGTATACTTTGCAGTGACAATGACTTTTATATTGATAGTTATCCCATATAGATCAAACACAAACTTCCAGCAATGGTTCCGATTTTCTGATTCGATTTGAATTCAGTTAAAATGTGAACCTTAAACACTTGATTCAATTTCTGTTCAATTTGAACAAAAAAGTCCAATTCACAGGGCACTAAAACAGACAATTTGTCTGAAAAAAATCTGACAGACCTTCAAATGTCTGATGAAATCCTCAGTAGCCTAAAAGGGCAGTCACCATTGCTGCTGATTCAATTAATGGTAACTTAAGTCTCTTGCCAATGGACACAACAATGTTACCTCTGGTGGGGATCAAACAGCGGACCTTTCGCTTTAAAGTCCAATGATGCAACCACTGAGTCACCCTACTCACATTAGCTGGTATTAATTAACATCTTATAAAATGAACTGCAAATTATATTACTAATAAAAATGTCTGTTTAAAAAACTACGATCTTTCCAAAATATATAGAGGATATTCAGTGTTTTTGAGTGGATACCAAAAATTATCTCCTGAGTGACCGAGACATATGTTTTATTACCATTTGTTTCGGTCACAAGTGAGATAATTTTCAGTGTCCACTCAAAAACACTAGATATTCATTTTATTATACGCTTTTTATAAGAATATGATAATTCCACTCATTTCAACCTTGATTTGATACATGAAAGTAAACAGCAGACGCATTGAATCATTGAAACGCAAAGTGATTTGATTGATACTCAGAACAGATAGCATCTTGCAATCTAATTCAGCTTACGGGTTTCTAGTCCAAACATGGCCTGAAAGTCCATAATATAAGTTTTTGGTTTGGTACATCCTTTGAAAGGACTAGCAGGTTTCATGCATCAATTCAAGGTGAATATGTGTTGAATTATTGCTGGAAATGATCAGTATCCACTCAAAAATACTAGATTTACATTTTCATTATACGTTTTTAGAACAAATAGATCAGTTTCCGTGATAATTTGACTCGTATTCACTTTGAAGTAATGCTTTGAACGTCACAATTTTGATTGATACCGTGAAAGTGAAAATTTCCATATCTTCACAGTGAGTGATACGATTTCTATCTTTCCGCAATTTCTTCGATAATCTGTCCTTTAGCGTATAATAAAGTTTTTATTCCTCTTTTGATTGACCTGACAGAACCTATTGCATTGATGAGCAATAAGCAGAGATTTAGCATAGAAAAATGAAAACTAATTCTATGTAAAAACAAATTTTTGGTCAGAAATCGCCACTATTTTGCATTTCATCAGCTTAAAATGTCCGGTAAATGGTTAAACTGATTTTGGTGATTTAACCTTTTGCACACTAATGTCAAAAACACAACACAAAAATTTCAAGCAGAAAATTTTTCCCATGATGCATCTTGGAATTTAACTGGCTGAGGGCTAGATTATTTTTGGTGGTCTGAATTTGTTATCCCAAATTTATTTTATTACAATTTATTGGAGAGTGCCCACTCACACTGTCCAATAAGTTGTAATAATTCAGATTTATATGAACAAAAATATTATTTGTGTTTCACTGAATATTAAACATGAGCATAGAAAATATTGTATTTTTATACTGTAACCAATGACCCAGACTTAGCTGGTGCTAACCCAAAATATCTAGGGCAAAACACACATTTTGCCCCCCAATCCCCAAAATTTGCATGCAAAACCGAAAATTAGAAGTCCTGTCTGGCCCTCCATACATTTTACCCTCCGCGCATGCGCAGATGCCAGGAAGTCACCGAATCTGGCGCCAATAAATCTTTCTTTGTTTGGCCCTTGTCAGATAACAACAAACTGATATTTGTGCTTTTAAATCTCAATTAATAATGATGCCAGACACAAATCAATGGTTAAATTGGTGGGTCCAAGGACAGAACTGGATGAAGGAAGGAAGAAACGGTGGTTTGAAACATTCAGGGCTGTAATTTTATAATATTTATTAAAATTAATTCATGTTCCCTAATTTCGGGACATGAGCCTGACATTATCACTGATTGATTATGATCTATCCACTGTTTATTTAATATTCCTTCCCTGCCTTCCCTTGATCCCCCCAGTTAAACTCCCAAACTTTTTGGCTTGTTTTAATAAAAGAAATTTATAAAATTTATTGGGAGTTTAACGTTTTATACAGAAGATTATTCTGTACATCCCTAGGGTTACGTCCTCATCCTCAGGGTGTTTGGGCGTTTCGGTCATGCATCATACATCCAATGTATCGTTTTTTCTTCTGAGGAAGATCTTGCTTTACATCGGATAGTCTTGTTTCTGTTACTGACTTCGGGCCGTGTTGCCTGGGGGTCTTGATTCCAGTGTTTTGTTTACATTACATTACTCTAGGTCGTTTCCTATTTTTGTTTAGGAACAACAGTTGTAAGTAACATTAAATATTCTGATAGTGTGGTAGTTAATTTTACACAGATTTTATAATTTTGTCCACACTTTAGCTTTTTTGGGGCTCATCGTTCCCTTTGGGAACTTGGGCTCTTATATTAGAAAAAAAATTTTCAAAAGTTTTTATTTTATTTTTGAAAGAGTTTTTCTTTTGGATATATTTATTTCATTGATTATATTTTAATGTTATCTTATATTATATGTAGATTTGGTGGTGGTACAATGACATATATTAGTATTTTGGTAATTATATTTATCTAATAATATGGAAAATGGAGGAAAACTTTCCTTTATTTACTTGGTTGTTTTAATGAGTTTAGTTGATGTACTACCACTAATTCTGCTCCATGTGTCAGCTTTGATATTCCGAATGATGGGCGTCATGGTTTGTGTTAGGCAAGTGGACACTATCGGTCCTATCGCGGCGAGGGGACTTGGCTGGTCCTCTCGTCAAAATGTCACTATAGTTTTTTAGCTTAACTTGACATAGTCAAGATAAGCTATTGCCATCACACGTGCGGAAGTCTGTGAGTCTGTTAGTCTGTTAGTCTGTGAGTCTGTGACGTCTGTTCACATTTTCCTTTAGCACGGGCTACACCCCGCAGTTCTTGTCTGATTGTCACAAAATTTCATATGCAGGTTTGGGGTCATGTCTAGATGAGAACGTCCCCTTTTGGTCGCGATCGGGCAACTGGTATGGCTGCTCGAGCCCAAAACCCGAAAACCATTAGCACAGTCTACAGGTCATATTTATGAAGGGATTTCATTGTAACTTGGTAGGATGCCTCTGTATAATGCCTAGATGAGAACGTCCCCTTTTGGGCATGATCTATCAACCGTGATGGTTGCCCAAGCACGAAACCCAAAAACTTTTAGCACAGTCTGCATGTTTAATGTGGAGGGATTTCATTGTAACTTGATAGGGTGACTCCTTATGATGTCTAGATGAGAATGACCCCATTTGGGCATGATCTGCCAACCATGACGACTGCCCGAGCCCAAAACCCGAAAACCTTTAGCACAGTCTACAGGTCATATTTATTGAGGAATTTCATTGTAACATGGTGGGTTGACTTCATACAATGTCTAGATGAGAAAGTCACCTTTTGGGCATGATTGGGCAACTGTGACGGCTACAGGGGCCCAAAGCCCGAAAACCTTTAGCACAGTCTAGAGGTCATATTTATGAAGGGATTTCATTGTAACTTGGTAGGATGACTCCAAATAATGTCTAGATGAGAACGTCCCATTTTGATTGCGATCATGCAGTCTTGATGGGTGCCCGAGCCCAAAAACCTGTAGCATAGGCAAAAGGTCATATTTATGGAAGGATTTCATTGTAGCCTGTTAGGTTGACTCCATGTAATGCCTAGATGATGACATCCCCTTTTGGTCGTGATTGGTCAGCTGTGATGGCTACAAGTGCCCGGAGCCCGAAAACCTTGAGTACAGTCTACAGGTCATATGTATAAAGGGATTTCATTGTAACTTCGTAGGATCACTCCAGATGATGCCCAGATGAGATTGTCCCCTTTGGTTGCGATCATTCAACCATGATGGCTGCCCGAGCCCGAATCCCAAAAACCTTAAGCACAGTCTACAGGTCATATTTATGAAGGGATTTCATTGTAACTTGGTAGGTTGACTTCATATAATGTCTAAATGAGAACATCCCCTTTTGGACATGATTGGGCAACTTTGACGGCTGAAGGTGCCCGAAAACCTTTTGCACTGTCTACAGGTCATATTTATGAAGGGATTTCATTGTAACTTGGTAGGATGACTCCAAATAATGTCTAGATGAGAACGTCCCATTTTGGCCGTGATCATTCAGCCTTGATGGGTGCCCGAGCCCAAAAACCTTTAGCATAGGCAAAAGGATATATTTATAGAAGGATTTCATTGTAACCTGTTAGGTTGACTCCATATCATGCCTAGATGATGACATCCCCTTTTAGTCGTGATTGGTCAACTGTGATGGGTACAGGTGCCCGAAGCCCGAAAACCTAGAGTACAGTCTACAGGTCATATTTATGAAGGGATTTCATTGTAACTTCGCAGGATCACTCCAGATGATGCCCAGATGAGATTGTCCCCTTTGGTTGCGATCATTCAACCATGATGGCTGCCCGAGCCCCAAAGCCCGAAAACCTTTAGCACAGTCTACAGGTCATATTTATGAAGGGATTTCATTGTAACTTGGTAGGTTGACTTCATATAATGTCTAGATGAGTACGTCACCTTTTGGATACGATTGGGCAACTGTGACGGCTTCAGGGGCCCAAAGCCCGAAAACCTTTAGAACAGTCTACAGGTCATAATTATGAAGGGATTTCATTGTAGCTTGGTAGGATGACTCCAAATAGTGTCCAGATGAGAATGTCCCCTTTTGGTTGCGATCATTCAACCATGATGGCTGCCAGAGCCCAAAGCCCAAAAACCTTTAGCACAGTCTACAGGTCATATTTATTAAGGGATTTCATTGTAACTTGGTAGATTGACTTCATATAATGTCTAGATGAGAACGTCCCCTTTGGACGCAATTGGGAAACTGGCGGCTACAAGGGCCCGAAGCCCGAAAACCTTTAGCACAGTCTACAGGCCATATTTATGAGGGGATTTTAATGTAACTTGATAGGATGACTCGTTTTGGAATAATTTCACTGTAACTTGGTAACTTTTGTTGATATACGTTAACTGTGAGGGCCACATACATTAACTGTGAGGTCATATTAACCCACCCCTCGGCTCTTTAGTACAGTGTACACCTCATATTATTTTTATCATAAACATAGCATATAGGGAACAGAAATGAACATATTCCCAATTATCACAATTCTTGTCTTATTTCATAATCCTTTCATAAACATTGAACATTATCCTTTTCATCAAACACAACACACAAGTTAAGCTACAGCATTAGTTTCTACTTACAGAGGAACAAGAACATGGTGTGGTTTTGTGGCACCGTCAGGGAGTGTGCTGCCGTCGCCTCAAATCAATGAAGAGCTAGCGGCAAAAGTGCTCAAGGAATTAGACAAGTGCCTAGATCCTTACTAGGATTGACGACCTTGTCGCCATCTAGCTCAACCAGCAGATCTCACTCGTATATGGGTGATGTGATGCTGGGTATGTCCGTAGCGGCCGCGAAGAGGAATAAGGGTGTAGTGAGCACTATAAAGATACGAACATGCTCACCCTGCGACGATGGAAAGGAGGAAGCACGGGAAGGAGGAAGTAGACAAGTTCTGAGGTATGCTCGCCCAGGTCTTCCGTGATCGTGAGCAAGAGAGAAGCCCCTCTCTCTAAAAACAACATCTGGGGTCAGAGGTTGTTGGTAGGAACTTGTGTCTGTCAGACAAGTTCTGAGGTATGCTCGTCCAGGTCTTCCGTGATCGCAAGCAAGGCCCCTCTCTCTTATAACAACATCTAGGGTCAGAGGTTGTTGGTAGGAACTTGTGTCAGTTGCAACTTACGTCCACGGGATGCTCCTTCCATAGACTTCCGTGGTCGGCCAGTCTTATAGCTTCCTCTATGTTCGAAAAGAACACACGACCGCAGACGTCCGTTGTCGCCAGCTAGCTCGACCGGTGAAGTAGTTACTCAGGCCTCTGAGAACTGTGACGCCGGGTGTATACTATCCGGGCTAGGAGATGATATAGGGTGGAGCAAACAATATGATATGCAACTATGCTCACCCAGCAACAACGGAAGGAGGAAACCGGCAAGTTCTGAGGTACGCTTGTCCAGGTCATCCAAGACCATGAGCAAGAGACAGGCCTCTCTCTCTAACAGCATCATCTGGGAACAGATGTTGTTGGTAGGAACTTGTGTCAGTCGGAGTATACGTCCATGCCTCCTGTCCGGGACGTCCCATCTAATAGGCAGCCAGGGTCGGCTAGTCTTATGGTTTCCTCTACATAACGGACAAAGTGATCTTTATATTGCACAGGGCTATAAAACCCGATGAGTGGTTTCAGTTCCCTGACGCCGGTGAAACGGTTAAGATTGAATACGAGGACCGTGACTCCGGATGTGTTGCATATGCATTGTATTTAGAGCTAGTGGAAAAGTGCTCAATGATTTTCGACAAGGGCTAGGCTTTAAAAGAGGTTTACGTCCCTTGTCTACAGCTAGCTCAACCGGCAGATCTCACTCGTATGTGGGTGATGTGATGCCGGGTATGTCCGTGGCGGTCGAGAGAGAATAAGGGTGTAGTGAGCACAGTGTTGATGGAACGAAGAAGACAGCAAGTTCTGAGGTATGCTCGTCCAGGTCTCTCCAGACCTCGAGCAAGAGGGAGACCCCTCTCTCTCTTTCAGCAACATCTGGAGCCAGGTGTTGTTGGTAGGAACTTGCGTCAGTCAGAGTTTATGTACATAGCTATTGTCCGGTACGCTTAGTTCAATTCTTAGCTGGGAACGACTACAGTTTTGCTTCTTTAGCGTCTACCAAGCACTCCCGACCGCACCTTGGCTAAGTGACTCAGGATTTTCAGTCTGCATCGTCAAAAGGTCCATCTTTTGTGAAGAAAGTCGCGCCATCTAGTAGCCAAGGAGATGAGGCGTCATTCATCAGGTCGTCCGCAGTAATAACCATATTGGACACCCTGTCCTAGAAGCAGTCGGCGAAGAGGCTATTCATGACCGCTGCTCCTCAGGCCTCTGTAATGGACTTGCTGTCGCAGTTGCTCAGCTAATCGCAGTATTCCTGCTAAGGCAGAAGCACTCAACGTCAGTCTCAAAACTTGAGCTGTTGCATGGTGCTGATTTGGTCCAGTCACCTGCCTGTTTAGATGCTGGTGACTGTGATTCTAACTGATTTGAACGTATGATGGAAAGGATAACTTTCTCTTCCGGAACAACTCTTTGATGATACAGATACCATACATTATCATTTCTTTGAACTTGTTCCAGTGAATCAAAATGCTGCAAGCAATTATGAGAAACCGCTAGCGTAGTTGGACGCTGACTTCATCCGGATAAAGAGCAGGGTAATAAGATCTCTTTCCGGTTAAGTCTACACAGGTGTCACAGGTCTTCGATTGTGTAGACGACACCATATTTAACTTCCTGCGGTGCGGGAAAAAGTAATTCGGTTTCTTATCTTCTTCCTCTGTACTTTTAAAAACAACAGGAGAAGATGTGGAGAGTCCCTCTGCGTTGATTGAGGAGGCTAAGATCCTAGTTGTAGCCTTACCTTCATCATTCAGCTGTTCGCTCGGACACAATTGAGAAGATAATTTCTTTGTCAGAGCAAATTTAGTCTCATGGTCTTATGTACTTTAATTTTAAGTACTGTGACGCATTGCCTATATGGAAAGGAATTTTGTGGTCATTCGTACTTTTTAAAAATTCTTTCCAGACCTAATATATATATCTTGGTCTCAACTAATGTTAAGTGGGAGTTATTCTGATGCAACGAAGCCTTGTATCTTCATCTTTGCATTTGACTAGGTGGAAAACTTGCTATAGGTCGCTTTAGTCTTCCAACTCTAGTCTTTTATGGTAAGAAGCATCAATTCTCTACTCTTCAAGTTGGGGTCTATTGGACCGACACCAGCAGAAAGAGTACGAGAGGTTGTCCTAGACTCAGATCGTCTATAAGGACTCATAGCGAAGGTATAGGTATATCTAAGTCTTTGATGGTAAGCTTTCATTATTGTAGGATTAAACTACAAGAAAGCATCCATACTCGACTCTTTAAGTTGGGGTCTAATCAACCACACCAACAGAAAGAGTAGGAGAGTTTGTCCTAGACTCAATTCGCCTATAAGGGCTCATAGCAAAGGTATAGGTATCTCTCCTATATATATTTCTTCAGGATTGTCTATACAGCCACTTGGATAGGGGTTTCTCATCTGTGAGTTACTGATCAGACTCCCCTGAGCTGGTGGTTCGAGGCTCTTAAAGAGCTCGGTCCGACCGATTTTGACTGGAAGTGGATAATTAGGTTATTTATGATTATCTTTCAGTCGAAAAGCGAACGTTCGGCAATTGTAGCGAGTATAGTTCTTTAGATCACTTGTTTTGTGAACTAGATAATGTCTCATGGGATTTATGATAGGATACACATATCCCACTATTCATTTGGCTGGTTCATCTGTTGTTTCACAGAGCGAATTAACCAGCAGTTTGGCTCGCTTTTATCTGTTATCTGGCGCATTAACAGTGTTAGTTTTATGCGTCGGATGGAGTTGTGTGGAGCAGCTTGGAATGTTATTTTGATGGGTCACTTACACACATGTCTACTTCAATTATTAACTGGAGTGGTAAATGTTTTTCCCTCTTGACCTGTTTTGTTTTAGAGAATCTTTTAACATAAGGTCAAGTTTGGGCATATATTACGGTTTTCTCAATTATTTCAGACGTGAGTTCATATATTGCATTACAATCCTGAGTCCGAGGGTCGCTCTATGCAGGGATCTTGGGACCCTTGGTTATTGGAAATCTCATATTCAATGATGTCTTATTGTTTACATTACATCATTGAATTTTTTTCCGTTCATATATTTATAGATGCAGATATAGACGCAGATCAGAGTTTATCAGAAGAGATGTAACGCTTCTTTTGTCATTATTTTTCAATAGAAGGGATGTTTATGTTCATTCTATTGTTAAATAAGTCAGCTATTCGTACTGCTTGGGTTATTTTATGTTATTAGCAGTCAGTGCTTAAGATTTCGGTGCATAAGTAAGCGCTGGCTATATCTTGCGCTTATTCTAACTGTATGGCTATTACATGATCTTATGTGGGATCTCTTCAGGATAGTTAAGTTTTCGGTGCATGGGAATAATAGTTTCCATTATTTGTGTCGCTAGTATAAGGCTTTTGAGCACATACATTTGACGCTCAGCCATTTTCATGGGAATGAATGATAGAATGTGTGTATCCTTCAATTCATTTGTTTCTATTGATTTCATTGAGGTTATGGGGTCTGCTATTGAGCATTCGCCAGAAGCTTCCCCATGAGAGGGTTTTCTTCTTTAAGGGAAGTTTTTTTCTTCACGTCATTCTCCGCTCTCAGTGGCATTACGGAGTATTTCAGTCGTGAAAGAGCTTCATGGTCACTATATTATTGCTGTCTGCACCAGCAATGATTAAGTAATGTGGGTGAGGAGGTTTCGACATATATTCAAATTCTCCCCCCCACCCCCACACACACTCACACTGTCGCGTATATATATTTTAATACATACATACTTTGCATCTGGGTCGTGTTGGATGGCACCCTCATGGGCATATATGCAGTTCTGTTGCATTTGTTTCCGGTATTTATTTTCTGATTTTGGAGAAGGTTAATCATACCTACCTCCATTTCTAGATCCTGGTCTCTATTTTGTCGGTTCTCAAATCGCATATTCTCGCGTGTTTATAGTTGTAGATACCAAAGAGTACATGTTGGAGAGTGTTTTTACCGGATTTAATATTACAGAGGCCTCCTGTGAATGAATTTGAAGCGTGTTTTCTCTGCAGAGATTGTTCATCTTATCCTGCTTTTGTATGTATATGTTATATTTGATTTCTCACTGATTTCGTCGTACCTGTATACGGCGTCTGCAGTGCATATTTTGTAGCGGATAATGTTATTTACCAAAATCATTGCTATAGCCTTGGCTTGTGAAGTGGCATCAAGCACCATTTTTTATTCATGAATTCATTTTTTGAGTGCCTGGTCGATATTTATTTATATCGTTTCCGGGTTCTGCTTATTGATTCCAAAGCTCTCCCGTCTTTCTTTTGAAGATATGTTCAAAAAAAGGGGGGGGGATCATTTTGTCCACTTCTCTGCCTTATGGGGTATGTAACTATTGAGGAAGCTGTCTTGTCTGTACTATGTTCGGCGATCAGCTGCAGTATTATTGTGTGGCATAGGTTTATGGGCTATTTTCTCTCATTCTCAGTATGCCATAATAATTTTTAGGGTCTGGTCCAGACTAGTTCAAAAATTGTTTATTTGTTACATCCTAATTAACATGATTTTATGCTTAGATTTAGGATTTACAAATTGGGATCCATATTAGGATATGTCTCTTCTATTATGGTGTTAAGAGACATACATGTAAATTCTAATTTCTTCATCATGGATTGAAGGATTTGATGTATGTTGATCTACTATTTCGGAAGTTCTAGGCCCTCCGCCTTTTTACGATTCAGCTAAGTCTGGGTCATTGATTACAGTATAAAAATACGAAAAAATTTATAGTAATTTATATATTTCTTATACTTACCAATGACCCAGATGGGAATGGCCCTCCCATGAGTGGGCAGTACTGGGCACTCACACCTCCCCGCTGAATTATTTCTATTTTTTCTACAAAGAATGATTTATTGGCGCCAGATTCAGTGACTTCCTGGCATCTGCGCATGTGCAGAGGGTAAAATGTATGGAGGGCCAGATAGGACTTCTAATTTTCGGTTTTGCATGCCAATTTGGGGGATTGGGGGGCAAAATTTGTGTGGCCCTAGATATTTTGGGGTTAGCACCAGCTGAGTCTTGGTCATTGGTAAGTATAAAAAATATATAAATTACTATAAATTATTTCATTTTTTGCTTTGGTACCCTCATTTTTTTTAAAGCCCAGATAGTGGCATCTAGAACTCAATCAGTTAACCCTTAAGTCCTCAGATTAATTTTAAAGTATTTATGGCCTTTTTCTGCTTTCATAGTTATTGATGGCTTGGCAGTGGTTCTACATCACTGCTGGCTGCCTATACAGGCAGCCAGCAGAGATGTAGAACCACTGCCAGGGAAAATTCAGTCTACACACAAGAGTAATAAAAAAGATTACACAAGGGAGCACCTGCTTCAATGCAATATAAAAGTGGCGGTTTGGGGCTATATGGGGGCTTAAGGGTTAACAAACTGAGAGGTCAGTTAGCTTTGTCAAACAAGATCGAATTAGATAATTCACAGCTGAATTATTGGAAAAATATGCGACTTGAACTTTTAATATTTTGATATCAGTATGCAGAGGGTTAAGATTGACGTTTTGTTTTTAATTTTAGAGCCCCCTTTGGAACCCCAGGAAGTGAAAGCATTGCTTGTTTAATGTGGTAAACAGACTCTGTTTTACTGATAGAATAGAACCCAGTCACCAATCCTTGGTGTGGAACTAAACTTGACTTTATCTCCATGTTCTGGTCATGATTAGGCATTGTGCAGAAATATGTGACCTTAAACAGCAATAAATAAATTTTAATTTTGGAAATTCCTCAAACCATTAAAGTCAGTTTCATGGTTGATTTAGCTAGCTACAAAGTACAATAAACCTGATGATCTTAATCTTTTTGTTTTCAGGTGAAGTGTTCTGTACAGAATGGTTCTAAGATTATAGACTTGTCACCTCTAATTAAATCAGAAGGACACTATTTGGCACCACCAGATCCAACATTTGGTAACAGTTTGCATGGTCAGTTTTATATTAACCCATGTCGACCACTTAATCCCATCAATGGGGTATTATGTCCACCAGAATCTGGAGCATGCTATTTGAAAGATGGAAAAGCAATTGTAAGTTATCTGGTTTATAATATTTGTAACTGTGACTTTTGGGTGTACATATGTACATGACTCTGAATAACTTTGCAAAAATCACTTGTCCAGCAGATAAGTGATTGACACTAGGTATTTGTTCAAACTGACCCCACTCCCACCCTAAATCTGAAGCATGCCAGGTTAAAGATGGATCAGCAACTGTAAGTTATGTGGTTTATAATCTTTTTAATTGTGACATTCTATGTGTATAGGACCATGAGAAACTTTGCAAACCACTTGTCCAGCAGATAGGTGATTGACAATAGATATTTGTTCAAATTGAACCCCTCCACACATACACACACAAACACAAACACACATACAAACGCATTGATAATGAAATAGCTAAATTTCAAAAAGCAGATTTTTCCCATAATGCAACTGGGAATTTACACAATTCTGTCTTCCTTGACAGAGCTCATTGAGCTCTGTCAAACACGAGTAACTTATTTAAATTACAAAGTGCATTATGGGAAAAATTGCTCCTTAACTGGTAGAGTGCTGCTATTATTTTAGTCTTCCAAATTTGTTTGAATGTCTTTGCCATGGTACGATTTATGGGAGAGTGCCAAACAAGCCTAAAAATAAGCAGACTGTCATATGAAAAATGAGGCTCCCTAGAGGGTGAATTTGGTGATGCAACCCTGCACAGCAGGGTAGCATCACTAAATTTTCCTTCTGTGAACCTCAGTCTGAATCCAGGTCTCAAACCAAAACAGAAAGATGTACCCAGAGTATAAACTGCCCACTGTATGGGATAGCATCAGCAAATTCACCCTCTAGGGACCTCATTTTGCAAATGACATATGCTTATATTCGGTCTTGGTTCCAAAAGGCACTCTCCCATAAATGGTAACAAGAAAAATCAAAATAATCTAAATAATTTAGATTCAAGGCTAATATGAAGGGCATACACATAATTTGAAACCTTTGGGTTGCAGTACCTGCACTTGAGAGTAAAGCCCTAATATGGACTTCCAGCACTCAACCAGTTGAAATTTAGGTATTTTGACACCACTGCACAGAGAATAAAGAAAACACACACTCTGAAATATTTGCATTATGGTTTTATTCTTAACTGGTAATCTAGAAACCCATATTTGAGCATTATTCTGCAGTGCATGCAAAAACCATAACTTTAAGGCTTCATATTCAGGGGATGTGCTTCACATCATCTTTGAAGCAAAATTGTTTTGTCAGTATGAATTTGCCTTGCTACAATTTATTGGAAAGTGCCTTCAGACACTCACTTTAGTCTGTATGGATTTGTCTTGTTATAATTTATGGGAGAGTGCCTTTTGGCACTCCCCCCAAAATTATAACTAGGCAAAGACTTGTGAACAAATTTTTTTGATCAAAAATAAGTTAGCGCTCTACCTGTTAATGACCAAAACTAATTGTTAGCATTGTTCCAGTTAAACACAGCGAATACAGTGGATCTCACAAAATTTGTGCACTGCAATTTATAGAGTGGATCCCACTTAATTGGGTATTTGTTAGTTTAATACCCCTGTTAATTGCGTATAACATCCCAATGCCAAACCATTTATCATTCCCTCTGCATCTTATCAAACTGTTTCGCATTCTTTTAAACTGCTGGCTGAATTGATTTGATATTTTTTATTCAGCCCCTTTAATTAGTGTAGTTGTAAGTTCAAAGAAAGTGATGTGGGTAATATTTGGCCTTTTTCTGGGATGGGGCAAAATTTATGGCCCACTAAAAATTTCACTTTTTTTTCTGCCAATATTATAATTTGAACCAAAGTTGGTATGCAGCATTATTGGCTGACATATGCTTGATTCATGTAAATAAAAACAATTCCCTGCATCCCTGTAGGAACTCTAGGAGCTGAGCCTTGGTTGATGAGACCCGGTCAGCCAGATCTAACATGTTGCCTATTGCAGCTTGTTTGATCTGGTTGATTTGGTCTTGTTTGAATACGATGTCCCAGATCAACTGACTGCTGTAATAATTAGAGGTTATTACCTGTTAGTTTCATATCAGCCAAAATATCAGTCTGAGGTAACTTCATATCAGTCTGAGACGGAAAATCAAAGGCTCATGCGAAGTTACCATGGGTTGATATCTCATCCGGAAACTAATCAAGTACAGTGGAACCCTTTTAATTGAATAGCCACTTTGCCAATGAAAATTATTCAATTAACAGGAGTATTCAAATAACAGGGATTGTGCCACTTTCCTATATTCTAGAGATAAACTAGCATTAATTCTTTTATATCTTGTTTGACAGAGCTCCATGAGCTCTGTCAAACAAGATATAATAGATTAAATGCCTCTATTGGATGTACGGAGGCCAAATGGGTCTATAAACAAAGGAAAACTCGGAAGAGTCAGGGTAATTTCTCGACAGGTTACAAGATTTTTTATTCAATTAACAGGAGGATATTCTATTAGCTATATTCAATTAACAGGTCAACTTTGTACTGAAGATTTGGTAAATGGTTTTGTGTTGGGAAAGTATATTCAATTAACAGGATTATACAGTTAAAAGATATCCAATTAAGTGGGCTCCACTGTAATAACCTCCATTTATTAAACCAAAACAAATAATTACAAAATGTTCTCAGATCTGTTTAAGTTTTCTGACAGTGTTACTGTTTCTCATTCTTTTTTATTAATTCGGAAGTTTCCTCCTCTAGTTTTGTTATCTGAATATCTCTGCAAAGCCAAGACGTTCAGATAGCTAAACTGTCTCTTCTTTAACTTAGATGAATCTCAATTGTGAAGTCATATCAGCCAAACTTGAAAATGGTCAATTCTGGGAATGAAAATCATATCAATGAATCTGTAGATATAACAGTCTGCACTTTTACAGAAAACCAAAGATATATCAACCGTCTATTGTCAGTGTTTTATAGACGATGGCACTGAAAGGATTGAACTGACCAATTTTATCCACAAGTCCCTGACAATCCTCGAAAAAGAAAATGTCTTCTTTGCAAACAAGAATGTGTCCCATGTAGATTAGGATTTTAAAACAAATGTTATTTGGACTATTTTTGCCAAGAGTTAATGCACTTTATGGCCACGGAACTTGCATCTTAAATCCAGGTTGTCCATCCATCTATGCGACTTCATTTGTCCCCCCCCCCCTCCGCCTGACCATAAGTCTGTAATGCCTTGGTGGTTTCTTATCAACCTACCTCAATTGTTTACTACAGGCTTGCACTACAGTGGAAGAACCTAACTCGGATAAAATACTCTCTATTTTAATCTTTCCCAAGAGTTGGGAAAGAAAAGTGGTGTAAAAACACCACGAAAAAATAAGCCAAAACTGGGTCGAGCGCCATCGGCACACACCCAGTATGGGACGCTCTTCCATAGTACAAATCCACGACTTCCGTAAAACAGTGCGCAATGCGTCAATTCATCATTCTTTTGATTATCCGCACACATGGTGGATGTGTGTGCCATCTTTGCTGCAATAACAGTGATATTTTAACTCGTCAATAATGGTTTTCCTGTGACTGGATTTATGGATCTGAAGATTGTATAATAACAGGACTGTGTTTTATATATTCTCGTTTATATTTTCAACCACATTCTCATTGTTTATTATTTACTATTCTGTTTTCGCGAATGTTTTGTTTTCGACATCACGTGATTCGACAATTAATTTTTCGGTTGATGAATTAATTTTTGGAGTTAGGTGTCAATCTGGGACTGTCTGGACAGGATTTCTTCACTCTGTTGAGGGCTGAATTTCTGTTTTTTCGGTCCCTGTCGATCATCTGGGTTCTGTCATGTACCCACCGTTTTTTTTTCTGCCACCTTCTCCCGTAGTTGAGGGTGTTCTTCTACTTTCTGTTTCTGTTGAGTTCACCTTTTTCTTCTACCGCTCTCACCTCTGTTATTTCCAGTTCGGTTCCTTTAGGGTAATTCCTTTTGCCCTCGCCTTGGTGCATTCTCGTGGCCGTTTCTTCCGCACCCGCGGGTGGTGTGGAATGCTGTCGTTTCGGGAGCCTCCCGACTCGACCACGTCTGGTGTGAGTTTACCCCCTCCGTGCCTCCATGGGGGATGTGCAGCTCCTCCCACCCCCACAGGAGGGGGGGGAGACACTGTCATTTCGGGGCCCCCCAACTAGACCACGTCTGGTGTGAGTTTGACCCCCTCCGTGGGGGATGTGCAGCTCCTCCCACTCCTGCGGGAGGTGGGGAATGCTATCGTTTCGGGGTCGCCCGATTCAACCACGTCTGGTGAGAATTCACCACCTCTGGTGTGAATTTTCCCCCCTCCGTGGGGGATGTGCAGCTCCTCCCGCTCCTGCGGGAGGTGGGGAACACTATCGTTTTGGGGGTGCCCGATTCGACAACGTCTGGTGAGAATTGCTCCCCCTCCGTGGGGGATGTGCAGCTCCTCCCACACTAGCGGGGGGTGGGGAACGCTGTCGTTTCGGGGCTTCCCGACTCGACCATGTCTGGTGAGAGTTATTCCCCTTCCGTGGGGAATGTGCAGTTTTTTACCGTGGTGGATACTGCGGGAGCTGTTGGATTTCTGGTGAAGAGATGCCTTGTTCCGGGACTATGCGCCCTCTCCAGTCGACATCTGAGGCTGTCACTAGGGTTGTGACTCCTCCTTTGGAGGCCAAGCTTGATGGCTCTCTCCGCTTTTCCGCCAGTTCCAACAGCTCCCGTCGTATCTGCTGCTACTGGGAGCGCGGTGGCTCAGTAGGTAGAGGTGCAGGCTGCAAGCCGAGAGGTCCTCGGTTCGAATCCCACCTGCGGCAACCGCGTTGTGTCCTTGGGCAAGACACTTCATCTCCATTGCCCGCATGGGGTCACGATGACGCCGCGTACTAAGGCGTACTGCACGTCGATGGTACGCATGTCTTCAACCAATCTAACCCTGCCTGTGCTGCAGTGCGGAGTTACGATGTTGGGGAGCTGGCAGCTGCTCGTCGTTGCTCGGTGGTTCTCTCCGGGTACTCCGGCTTCCTCCACCGGTAAAACTGTCACGGTCATGATTAGCTATCGTGCATTAATATGTGACCTTAAACATCAATAAATAAATAAATAAATCTGCTGCTACTGCTGTTCCGTCTACAACATCATTGGGCACCGTTTTTAGCCGGCCTCGGCTCATCCCTGCCAGGGTCTGCAGGGATGTCTGTAGTGTGGTTGTGGGGTTTCGGCCTCAGCCTTCCCCGACTTCCACTCGGCGAAGTTGGGTGGGGCTTCCGACTGAACCCCCTACTGTGTCCTCTCAGCCATTGAGCACAGTAGTTTTATACCTGCAGTGGTCTGCTGCGGTGTCTGGTTGTGTAGACGTGGGGGTATCGGCCTCAGCCTTCCCTGACTTCAACTCGGCGAAGTTGGAAGTGGCTGCCGGCCGGACCCTCTACTGTGGTCTCTGCGCTGTCGAGCCCCACAGTTGTCATTGGATTTGGATGTTCTTAGTGGGACACTATGAACTCCGTGGCGTTTCCGTCCACTCATTCTGGCCACACAACCAGTTTTGGGGGACCAACGTCTTTTGTGCAGCCTGGACCTTCTGCCCTGCAGAGATCCACGGTGACTAATGAGTTCCTGCTATGTTGATCCTCGGGGTGTGTCACACCCCTATACACGTCTGCCTTCAGACATTTCGGCTGCCGCCCGTCGTCCCACGTCGGGTGTTTTGGAGGATCGTGACCCTTCGCTGGTTAAGAGGGTCAGAGGTGAAGCCACTTTGCTGGTTCGTTCCCATGTCGAACCGGCCAGTACGGGCAGTGAGCTTAGGGAGGCCCTCTCCTTACTCACTCAGGTTCTGTCATAGAGCCTTCACATTGCTTCCAGCGAGGCAGCGAGTGGTTTCCAGGCACCCCCTATGGCGCCGCCTCCCAGGATTGGAAACAGGCCGCATTCTGATCCTCCTGGTGTTCCGACACCATGGGAGGCATCGGCTGGTTTGCCCACAATGGGCTATGTGTCTTCTGACTCAGGGGAAGAGTCAGACATGCTTGATGTCGAGAGCCAGCAGTCTTCGGACTTGGGGGCAGCTCTTGATTTCGTGTTTGGGTTCCTTCCAGATCTCAAACCATCTAACCAGTCGACAGTGTCAGCCAGGCCGCGATCATCGGTCGCGCGCCAACAGCCTATATAGCAACCCGCTTCTGGGCGTCTTCGACCGTGCCAGTCGGTACAGTTGGTTGAAGCATTTTCAGCTTTGGACTCTAAGCTTAGTTCCAAGGCTATGAAGGCTCCGTTCTTCACCAGGGTTGACACCTTATTCGCCTCCGGCATGTTATCATTCCTATGATTCTGCCAATCCGTCAGTCTACCAGACTTTGACGGTTTTGGATCAGAACTCCAATTCCCTCGGGCATTCCAAGTTCAAGTCTGCCGTCATTCCGATGACGACTCTGGAGTCCACATTGGGCTTATCGAGAGAGATGCTTGGTATGCTTTCTCTCTCTGATCACGTCGTCTCAGCTTTAGCTGCTTATCTGCCCCCAGATAAGTTTGACGAGGTACAGGCTCCTTTGCGTGTGCTGTCCAAGGCGCTCATGCATCTTACTCACACGCATGCTTGTAACATGGCTAATCTGGAATTAGTTCGAAGGGACTCTGTGCTGGACACAGGCCTATCCCTTCCTGAGGAGCAGTGCGCTACCGTTCGATCTGCTTCTTTGGCAGGTCCGCAACTTTTCCATGGTTCTGTGTTGACGGTCCGGGATGACGTCCTACATCATTCCAAAGATCAGCTGCTGTTTCTTCAGCTTGATCAGCCTTCTAGGGTAGGCACGAGCCGTTCCAAGCCTAACAAGTACCCTCTGCTTCCTCTGCGAAGCAAAGGGGCTGATCCTTCTGCCTCCGCTTCTACTTCTTACTCAAGGGGTAAGGGTAAGCATCGGCAGTCTTGAGGGAAGTCCCAGGATTCTTCATTCAGTAGTGGAGGTGTTTTCTCCTCTCGCGAGCCTCGTCGGGGTTCGAGATGAAGGTCCTCAACTCGTCTCGTCCCAGGTTGGAGGAAGGATAGCAGAGTTCGCAGACCGTTGGGCCACCATCACATCTGATCCTTGGGTGTTAGATGTTGTTTGGTCCGGGCTGTGAATATCCTTCCGAAGGCACCCCACTCTGTCCAGGGTGCCTCTTCCAACCACAGTTCCTTCAGACATTTTACGTCGGGAACCTTTGTCCACGGAGATAGACAATCTCCTGACAACGGGGGCGATTGAGGTCATCAAGAATATTAGGTCAGTGGGTTTCTATTCCCGCTTGTTCTTGGTGCCAAAGAAGGACGGCCGACCGGTTATCGATCTGAGTTTCCTGAACCAGTCTATCATTGCTCCCAAGTTCAGCATGGAGACTTTCAGATCGGTCCTCCGTTCAATTCACCAGGGAGATTTCGCTTCTAGCTTCGACCTGCGAGACGCTTACTTTCACGTTCAGATTCATTGGGCGTTACGGAAGTATCTCAGGTTCGTTTTTCTGGGGCGAGTTTACCAGTTCAAGGCCATGCCTTTCGGCCTCAACCTGGTTCCTTGGGCCTTCACCAGACTGATGTCGCATGTGATAGCTTTCCATCGCACACAGTCCAGGGTGACTACTTCGGCATATCTAGACGGTATCCTCCAGGGGCATTCCAATGCTGCCTTACTGGAGTCGGATGTCGCCACTCTGTTGAGCTAGCTCACGTCGCTAGGTTTCAGAGTCAACGAGGAGAAGTCAGACATGGTACCTTCTCAGTCGTTTTATCATCTGGGGATGGCTTTCCGCACACAATTCAATTTGGTGGCGGTTCCCCAGGCCAAGGCTGTGATTCTCTCAGCTTTTGCTCTGACTCTGTCCCAGTCCACATCCGCGACGGCTCGGAGTATTCTCCGGCTAATCGGTCTCTGCTGTTCGGTGACGGATCTCATTCCTCTAGGTCGGCTGCGTGTCAGACCTTTCCAACACTTTCTGCTCAGTCGTTGGAGGCCGAATGTAGATTTTCTGGATCTGGTGCTTCAGTTTCCAGAATAACTTTATCCTCACCTTCTCCTCTGGGCAGATGTCCAGTGGCTTTCGCAGGGTGTTCCGTTGGACTTACGCACGTCCGATCGCGTTATGACGGCAGATGCCAGCGATCTCAGATGGGGTGCGACTTTGGATCCTCTTGGTCTTTCCATTCACGGGATGTGGGACCAGGATCATGAAGCTCTACACATCAACCAGAAGGAGCTTCTTGCTCTTCTGAGTTTCAGGCAGTGGATCCCTCACCTGTCGAATTGCCAGGTCCTTCTGTTGTCTGACCATTCGACGTTGGTTGCTTACATTCGGAACCAGGGCGGCACACACTCTGTTCCAATGTACGAATTGGCTTGTGATCTTCTACTGCTCGTTAAGGATGTCCACGCCGGGGTGGCTGTTCGTCACATTCCTGGTCGTCTGAACATCCTAGCCGACTCCCTGTCCTGTCGGGGCAGGGTCATTTCCACCAGGTGGATGCTCCACATGGCGGGTTCCATCGATCTCTTGCGACTCGTTGGAACCATCCGGTGGACACTTTTGTGTCCCCGTGTCCAGATGCTCTGGCTTTCGCCATGGACGCTCTGGCCCTCCTTTGGGATGGTCTTGTCGGCTATGCCTTCCTACCGGTTCCGATTCCACCTCAGGTTCTCGCCCAGATATGAACCTGCAGTCGTCGAATCCTTTCGATCACACCCATCGCCTCGGTGGGTGTGGATCAATCTGCTCCGCTCTCTGTTAGCGGCGGTTCCGGCATGTCTCCCTCTACCTCGCGACTTTTTTTGCCAAAGTCGCCCGAGGAGGTTTTACGTTGACCAGACTTCATGGTGCCTTCGCACATGTCTTTTATCGGGTCCTGTCTTCTGCATAGTGGTTTTTCGAGACACGCAGTGGAGTTGCTTTTCTTCTTCAAGGAGGCACTCACTCCACTGGTTTAGCCTCTGTGGCTAAGTGGAAGGTTCTTCTGTCGATGGTGTGCGATCACTCTGTTGCTTCTGTCACTCCTACGATCACACCGCTTCCAGAGTTTCTGGTATATGTTTGTTTCTGGGGGTCTCCAGCAATGGGTACATGTCCATGCTTCGGAGACATTTTTTCATATGTGATACCGCATTGTTTCGACACTCATCCTTGCCTCTCCAAGCTTGTTCAGCTCTTTTCCTTGAAAAGGCCTAGGACTTTACAGTTTCCTCCAAGATGGTCACTTTCTTGGGCGCTGCTCTGCTTGGGGGTGGGGGCGTTCACGCCTTTATCCTGGATGAATATGCGTTCTCTCACATGCCAGATCTCTCCTCCATCCATTTCTTGATGGATTTGTCTTGCTATTCGTGCAGCTTCCGCTCGTCTAGCTACTGGTGCTTGTATTACCAATTGTTTTTTTCTTTCATGAGGTGCGTGCATTGTCTTCCTCTTTTAATAACTCTGTCCTGTTGTCGGATGACGGATGTTATTCTGGCAGCCTTCTGGAGAAATGCTACATTCTCCTTTTCTCTGCGACAGTTGCAGGAGCCAATAGAGGACCTTGGTCCTTGGGGCCCTCTTTCTTCGGCTCAGGCTGTTGTGTTTCCCAGCCTTTCAGCTTTTTTCAGGGTCAGTTCCAGCTTTGTGCTGTTACTGCCCTTTCTGTCTGTGCGTCGCACTTCACCCTACGCCTCATTTTCATTGTCTTTTCTAATGTTTGTGATGCTATGGTTTGATACGCCTAGGGATCTCTTCCTCTGTCCACGGTCCCAGTGCTATTGAGTTATGTGTGGGTTGGTTATGTGATTCCCTCCAGCCTTTTGTCTATTCAGCCTGTAGTAAACAATTGAGGTAGGTTGATAAGAAGTATAAATTTTATAGTAAATTTCCTTTCTTATTATACCTACCGAAATTGTTTACATGGAGGCCCTCCCATCTTCTTATTCGGGTAAGAATCCTTCCTCTCCGCTGATCACATAACTCCAGTGTTGTTCGGAATCAAAAGAATGACGAATTGACGCATTGCGCACTGTTTTACGGAAGTTGTGGATTTGTACTATGGAAGAGCGTCCCATACTGGGTGTGTGCCGATGGCGCTTGACCCAGTTTTGGCTTATTTTTTCGTGGTGTTTTTACACCACTTTTCTTTCCCAAATCTTGGGAAAGATTAAAATAGAGAGTATTTTATCCGAGTTAGGTTCTTCCACTGTAGTGCAAGCCTGTAGTAAACAATTTCGGTAGGTATAATAAGAAAGGAAATTTACTATAAAATTTATACTCTCCTTGAAACACAAGGGTAAAGACTAATGCTCGAGTGACAAAGGTCAAGGTCATATAAATGTGAAAACTTAATTCTTTCACAGAATGTATTTGTCCATCCGGAGCCATAATTCTATAATTCTTGGGTGGATTTCCATGAAACTTCACACAAGGGTAAAGATCAGTGAGAGGTCAGTTGCAATAAGACCAGAATTTGAGATCATTTTCTGGAAACCTTTGTCTGGGAGTTTTCCACAAAATGATGCTAGTTTCTGGTATTGTCAGTGTAGGAAGGGAAAGATACACAGTATATAGCAGTTATCCTACAACTTTATTTTGACTTGTACTGTATGCCAATTCAAGTGACATCCATATGTGTATGGTTCTGTTGAGAAATTTCCAACATATTAGTGGCTGTATTGACCTTATGGAAATAAGGTCAATACAGCTTTTTGCTGCTATGTTCAGATATAGTTTATTAAATTTGAAACCTTATGGACTATAGTGAACACCAAATTCAACACAAAACTTTTCATTCCAGTGTTATATGCCATTTGGCCATAGTTTGGGGATATCCAAGGACAGGCAGTCACCATTAGTCTTGTTTTTGTTACCTTAGATTTCATTGCCTAAGTCTTTATCTAACACCTCAAACAGACTTTTGGGAAAAAATCTTGAATAACATAAAATCATTTCATATATTTTTATACTGTACCAATGACCTAGACTTAGCTGGTGCTAACTCTAAAATATCTAGGGCCAAACACAAATTTTGCTCCCCCAAATTTGCATAAAAAACTGAAAAATAGATGTCCTATATGGTCCTCCATACTTATACTCCTCTGCGCATGCGCAGTGTCAAGGAGGTCTCGAAATTGGCACCAAATGTCATTCTTTGTTTGGCCCTCAATTCAGTTACATCTTACTGATATTTGTGCTTGTAAATCTCAGTTTAAATGATGCCAGACACATAATTATGAGAGAAATGGTGGATATAAGGATGAAATAGAAGGAGGAGAGGAAGAAACAGTAGAAGGAAATGTTCTGGGCTGTAACTTATAATTTTTTTTACAAAATTATTTCATGTTACCTATTTTCGAGGCATGACCCTGTTGTGGTCATTCTTGCTATAAATGTTCCATTGTTTGATCAGTGTTTCCTCTCTCCCTTTCCTTTATTCCCCCCCTAGCTAGTCTCCCATGCTTTTGGCTTATTTTTTGTAATGTTTATTACTAAAATTTCTGGGAGTTTTGGCTTGGAAACAGAATTATTTTTTGTTTTTTTTCCCCATGTTTACATCCTCACCCTTGGGTGTTTAGACATTTTGGTCTGCATCTACCATCTGATGTTCTACAGTTTCTTCTCTGGAAGCCTCTGTTTTGCATCAGATAGTGTTTAAATTGGTAACTGATTTCGGGCCATGTTTACCAGTGCCTGGAATCATGTTTCCAGTTTGTTTACACTTTTTGTTTAGGTTGACAACGGTTACTTCTGATAGTGATTACTTGTCTTCTGCTTAGTTCAGTTCATAGCAAGATACATTAATATTGTTCGTAAGTGTTACATTAATTTTTTGAAATGATTTAAAATTTTTGTCCACACTTAGGCTTTTTTGGGATCCATATGGGCTCATTGTTTTTTCAAAATTTTTTTTTTCTTTTTGAATTATTTATTTGTAATGTTATAATGGATTATTTTATTATGTATCTTTGTTTCAAGGTTTAGTGCGAGTACTATGACTGTTTACTTTTTTCACAATGAAAGATTATTGTTCAAATTGTAATGGGAGGAAATCTTCCTCTGATTCTCATGATCTCTGTATTAATTGTAGTCAATGTACTCGCACTAACCCTTGTTCAGTGTGTATCAGTTGGGATGACAAATGGAGACGTGTGTCACGGTATGTTGTTAGCGGGGAGAGGACCATGCTGGTCCTCTCTCCACAGGGTCACTCTAGTTTTTCACTCTCTTTTTCAGAGGAACATGAACAGGGTGATGTTTCCGTGATGTCGTCCAGAAGTGTGCTTCCGTCATCACAATCAAATGAAGAGTTAGCGGCATAGTGCTCATGCAGATACGTCAATTGCCTGGAGTTCCCTAGTTGGATCGATGGCTTTGGCATCCGCTAGCTCGACCAGTGTCGCGACCATTCACCGAATGGCTCAGCACCCGGGTTCGTCCGTTGCGGTCCAGGAAGGAGATGTGGGTGTTGCGAGCACTATAAAAATACGACGTGCACACCCAGTGATGACGGATCAGAGGATGGTATGGAGGAAGCCTGTTAGTCCGGTTCCTAGCTCGTCCAGGTTCATCCAGACCGCGAACGAGAGAGGCCCCCTCTCTCTTACATCAACATATGCGCCGCGATGTTATTGTACGTTCGTTTGTTAGTCGGAGCATACGTCCACTCCTCCTGCTCGGGATGCTCCGTCGCATAGACAGTCGGATGCGGCTGTTCTATTGGCTTCCTCATCCTAACGTCAGCACACAGGACCACATAAGGACACAAGGCCTTAAGCTTTCCAGTTGGGACGTTCGCATATTATATAAATGCAGGAATGAACGTCCCTGGAGCTTCCAGCGGCTAATCCCGCATGACCGTGGCTCCACAGGCCTCATTGAGGAGCATAGCAGGGTGATGTCTTCAAAGTGTGCTCCCGTCGTCACAGTCAGATGAAGAGCTAGCGGTAAAGTGCTCATGCAGATATGTCAATTGCCTAAGAGGTCCCAAGTAGGATCAACGGCTTTGGCGTCCGCTAGCTCGCTCGGTGTAGCGACCATTCACCGAATGGCTCGGCACCCAGGTTCGTCCGTTGCGGTCCAGAAAGGAGATTTGGGTGATGCGAGCACTATAAAATACATTGTGCACACCCAGTGACGACGGATATGAGGATGGTACGGAGGAAGCCTATTAGTCTGGTTCCTAGCTCGTCCAGGTCCGTCCAGGCTGCAAGCGAGAGAGGTCCCTCTCTCGTACAACAACATCTGGGTCCAGATGTTGTGGTACATAACGTTCCTCAGTCGGAGCATACGTCTACCGCTCAGGACACTCCGTTATATAGATAGTCTGGAGTGACTGCTCTATCGGTTTCCTCATCCTCACGGCAGCACACACGACCGAACCTTGACTATGTGACCAGAGATATTCAACTTATCTCGCCGACCAGGGATTCCACGGCAACCAGGTCACTCCATCTGGTATCCAAGGATACGAGGCCTTCATACTCCGGACGTTCGCATAAAGATGTATGCACGTGTCAGCGTCCAAGGAGCTCCCAGCAGCTAAATCCCATAAGACCGCAGCTCCACAGGCCTCCGTTACAGACGTGCTATCGCAGACAGCACAATTACAGCAGCTTTCCAGCATCCGACAGAAACTCTGTCGGATCAGGAATTATCCGAGGAAGCTGGGTTGGTATGTTCCGCTGCAGGTTCACGCACGGACAACCAAAATTTACAAGTGGTCCGACAGCATGGCTAAAGGGTATACAAAGGAGTTGTAATCTTCCCTTTTGGAACTACATAATTGCTGTAGAGTATATCCGGCATTATCATCTGACGTTGTTCCTCCGGACCAAAATGCTGCGTTGCTGAATAAGAGACTGATAGCGCCACTGGACACAGGATTCTTTAATCAATTTAGGGGCATTGTCCCTGAGTTTTCGACACAGTCCAGTAATGTCTCATGGACATTTGAACTATTGAATGACGCTATATATAACTTGCTACCAAAACGGGCAGGTCCAGTTTCTTATCGGCAAATGCTCTACATCTGCCTTTCATCAATTCATGGAATAATTCGAAACGGCAGGACAGGGCATTCCGAGAGTTACTCTGCATCTAGACGACCAGGCTGAAGACCTAGTACTGTCTATACCGTCGTCTATGTCAATTCCAACCACGATGTTGGAAACGACAATATCGTCTAACAGGACTGGCTTAGACGCATTATCGTATGCAGATCACCTTACCAGAGCGTTATCATTACGTCTCGATGGAAAAGAATCCTAGGATGTATCTTACCTCCTTAAGAGTTCTTTCGAGGGCCATAGCATTCTCCATGTGTAACTCCGCCCTTTTAGTGGCAAACTTGGAGTTGGTTAACTTGACGCGGCCCTGGCTTCATCCACGCGCGTGGATAGTAAGGTGAAAAACTCTCTCAGAGTCGCTCCATTCTCCGGAGAGCTTCTCTTCGATGGCAAGTTTTTCACAATCTATGATCAGATAACTAAGAAAGCTTCAGACTCTCTGCTATTCAAACCCACTTCCATAAGTCAGATTCATCGGAGAAGAGTAGGACAGGTACTTCTGGGACGAATACATCCAAGGGAAGTTTCTATAGAGGTTCCTTTGCATCCTCTAGGTCTTACTCTAGAGACCGTCAGGATAGCGACTCAGATAGGGGCCGTAATTCTGGCCGAGTCAACCGGTCAGATGCCTCTAGGTCGACGGGCGAGATGCAGGCCGTGGAGGACATGGTTTCTCCTTCCGCAAGCCTCGCAGGACCATGAGGTGATGGTGTAACCTCTGTCGTGTTCCAGTGGGCGGAAGACTGTCAAGTTTTCTCAACCAATTGGGAGTCGATTACGGACGTCCCTTGGGTTCGAGGGGTGATTTTGGAAGGACTAAACTGTCCTTCGAACGAAAACCTCAGCTAAACTCGAAGTCCAAGATGGACTCAGCTTCCGTCAAATACGCAGAGAAGAGGCTTGCTTCCATCAGAAGTCCAGTCTCTTCTGGATAAGTTAGCGATAGAGATTGTAGAAATCCAGGAATCCCCAGGTTCTACAACCATCTGTTTCTGGTTCTGAAACCAGACGACTCGTTCCGTCCACTCATAAATCTGAGCTGGATTAACAAGCTGATCGTGGCTCCAAGTTTCTTATATGGAGACCATCCGATCATTCAGAGCGAGTTTTCAGGTGAACGACTATGCTACATCCATAGATCTCAAGATGCGAACTTTCACGTCATGGTACATCAGGCGTTCAGAAAGTATCTTCGCTTCGCCGCCATAGGAGTCCTGTATCAGCTCCGAGCAATGTGCTTCGGTCTGAATCTAACGCCCTGGGTTTTCACTAGAATAATGAACTCAGTAATGACTCATTTCTGAGCTCATTCGTCTGCGGTAACGTCGGCCTACCTGGATGACATTCTTCATGAGTTAACGCTTCAGAACGATATGCAGAATTTGTTTCTATTGCTTCGACGTCTCGGTTTCATAAGTAAACGAGGAGAAGTTGGACCTGGTGTTGTCCAAGTCATTTACCCACCTGGGGATGAGCTTTGAGACGCATAACAATCTCATTCGTCTGCCGTTAACCAGAGCGAATTAATCAGTTGTTACGCTCGCTATTGTCTTCATTCAGATAAAGTTACAGCGAGAGATTTCATGAGAATGATAGGTTGTGCAGAGCTGCCGTGGATTTTATTCCAATGGGGCGGCTACGCACTCGTCCTCTCCAATTTTTGGACCCAGAATTGGAGGGTAAAGATTCATTCGCTCGATACGAACATCCTCTTGTCAATCAAGTGATCAAGAGATTCAGACTTGGGCATTTATTCAGTGGTTAATTCAGGGAGTTCCACTGCAATTGCCGGATCCGAGTTTTTCAGTTTTGACGGATACCAGTCAAACAGGTTGGGACACAACATTGAGCCCAACGGATTTGTAGTGCCAGGGTCTTTGGGAATCGCAGTTCCTAATCAAGCACATAAACATCAACAGTGATGTCAATTTGGCTTGCGATACATCATTGAATGAACGTTATTCAGAATGCTCACATGCAATTCTTTCCGCCAATTCGATGATATTAGTGTATTTTCGGAACCAGGGGGAACTCATTCCATTCTGTTATTCAAGTTAACGGAATGAATCCTTCTGTTTGTACTTAAACTTCTATTCTTTTATCGGTCCGTCATATTCCGGATCGTCTGAACGTATTAGCGGACTCCCTTTCATGGAGGGGCCGCTTGTTGCCATCAGAATGGACTTACATCAACGAGTATTTAATCATGATTTGCAACCAATGAGAGCGGTCAATGATGGATTTGTTTACGACGCATCTCAAGTTGCAGATGTATGTGTCGCCAGGTTTGGATCCTTGAGTGTTTGCAGTAGACGCTCTATCGATCTAGGGAGACGGAATGATAGGATATGCGTATCCTCCAGCGCCGTGATTCAGCAGACATTGCTCAAGTTAAATATTCTCAATGCAAAATTCTGTTGGTAGCATCTCTATCTCCACAAAGACCATGGATTAATCTACTCAGGAGTCTGTTGTGGGATATGCTGTGGAAGCTTCCTCCACATTTCGGTCCATTCTATGGCTAGATGGATTCAATTAACTATCCGTACTGCTTATGAAAAATTATTTTCAACTCAGCAGTCTGTGCTTTAGATTTCAGCTCATGAAGTAAGAGTTCTTTCTACATCGTGGGCTTACACTAATAGTGTTGCTATTACAGATCTAATGAGGGCTGCATATTGTTCTTAGCCCTCCACTTTCACGAATTTGTATCTGAGAAATATTGAATCCATTTCTGGAGATCTGCATTATTTAGGTCCGTTATCTGTCGCTCAGAATGTCGTCCACTAAACAGTTACAACTATACGTATGTAGGCTTTCGTTTCCGGCAGTGACTCTGTCCTGGTGCCCTCTTCACTCTGGAGTATTTGATCCAGGGCAAGGGGAAGGGGGGGGGGGGGGGGGAGGTGTTCCCTTAGGTCACCTGCTAGTGTAAAGCAAGGGAATACCTCCCTTGGAGTCAGTAATTCCGAGTCAGTACCGGGATGGTTTTAAAGTGTAAAACTAATGTTTACTCATCCATGTAATATTTTTAAAGTATTGCTCAGTGTGAAGCATTTGTATATGTCACGTGTTATTCGGCCGTTAATATACAATCCTCTGACACTTTTAAATGAGTATAAAGAGTCTCATTTCCCTGGACTTCCTTTATTTATTGGCTTTCCTTTAAAAATATTAGTATAAAGGGTTATACTGGATGTTAATAGAGATCATTGATGTTATTGTGCTCAATTACAGAATGGTGTTGTGCCTTTCTTTTTTTTTGATACAAATAAGAAAGATACATGTAAAGCCTATCTCTCCTTTTCTCCTTGAGGGGATAATTCTGTTATATGTAATTGAGTCTATTGGATTTTCCTTTATGTTCTAGGCCCTCCAACCTTTTTACTATTCAGCTAAGTCTGGGTCATTGGTACAGTATAAAAATGTTAAAAAATTTATAGTAATTTATATATTTTTTATACTTACCAATGACCCAGATGGGGATGGCCCTCCCATGAGTTGGGAACTCATACCTCCTGCTGAGTATATAATGCTTACCAGGCACTGGTTGTAAGAATGACATTTGGCGCCAATTTCGAGACCTCCTTGACACTGCGCATGTGCAGAGGAGTAAAAGTATGGAGGACCATATAGAACATCTATTTTTCGGTTTTTGATGCAAATTTTGGAGATTGGGTGGGGGCTAAATTTGAATAAATTTCTGTATGAATGTTTAGTAACATGGAATATATCACATATAATACAGGGTTTTTTCTCGTGCAGAAATAATGCAAATTAGATGAACTTTGATTTATTCAGTGCTACTTATACACTGTAAGTGCACATGTCAGTAGAGCCAGGGCTGGAGGCTGTATTTATGAACCGATCTTCACGAAACTTCTTGGGTACCTCTGTTATCACCTTGGGTCGATAACGAGTGTTTTTGGGTGCGGTCCAAATTTCAAGATGGCTGCCAGCGGCCATTTTGTACCAAAATTAGTGCAATCAGTTTTTTGTACAGAACTTCTGTATAAAAGTTCTGATTTGAATAAATTTTTGAATGAATGTTTAGTAACATGGAATACATCACATATACGGATTTTTTTCTCGAGCAGAAATTATGCAAATTAGATGAACTTTGATTTATTCAGTGCTACTTATACACAGTAAGTGCACGTGTCAATACGGCTCGAGCTAGAGGCTGTATTCATGAACCGATCTTCACAAAACTTCTTGGATACCTTTGTTATCACCTTGGGATGAGAACAAGTGTTTCTGGGTGTGGTCCAAAATTCAAAATGGCTGCCAGTGGCCATTTTGTACCGAAATTAGGTCCAATCAGTTTTTTGTACACAACTTCTATACAGCTCAGGCTAGAGGCCGTATTTATGAACTGATCTTTACGAAACTTCTTGGGTACCCTTGTTATCACCGTGGGACGAGAACGAGTGTTTTTGTGTGCGGTCCAAAATTCAAGATGGTAGCCAGCAGCCATTTTGTACCAAAATTAGTGCAATCAGTTTTTTGTACAGAACCTCTGTATGAAAGTTCTGTTTTGAATAAATTTTTGTAGGAAGGTTTAGTAACATGGAATTCATCACATATAATACGGGTTTTTTTCTCGTGCAGAAATTATGCAAATTAGATGAACTTTGATTTGTTCAGTGCTACTTGCACGCAGTAAGTGCACATGTCAATACGGCTTGGGCTAGAGTCTGTATTTATGAACCGATCTTCACGAAACTTCTTGGGGTACCTTTGTTATCACCTTGTGACAGGAACGAGTGTTTTTGGGTGCCTTTGTTATCACTGTGCTCTGAGAACAAATATTTTTGGGTTCAGTCCGACCCACTTTGGGACTCAAAGATTTCTTTTCTAGTTTAATTTTTCGATTTTGATTATTGATTATTATGTATCTTTATCATATATTTATGTTGGAGTTTGTGGGAGTTGATTGACTTTATTTTGATTAATTATGAAAGCTTATTGCTCAAAATGCAAAGCTAGGAAGTCTTCCTCAGATTTACATGCGTGTTGCCTGTAGTCGATGTACTCCTACAAATTCTTGTCCTACATGTGTTGATTGGGATGAGAAACTTTGGACGCAGGTGTCACGGTATATTGTTAGTGGTAAGAGGCCCATGCCGGTATTCTCGCCACAGGGTCATTCAAGTTTCTCAGTTTCTTTTTCAGAGGAACAAGAACATGGTGATGGTTATGTGACACCTACCTAAAGTGTACTACCGTCGTCACACTCTGATGAGCAAACAGAGCTAGCTGCTAAGGTGCTCCTAAATATTAGGCAAGGGATAAAGCCACTGGGCAGTGGTTTTAATCCTTTGCCAGCAGCTAGCTCGACTGGTAAAGTGGTTACTCCGTCAGTGGGAGCCGTGACACCGGGTATGTCCGTTGCGTTCGAAGGAAGTGTAGTGGGTAGAGTGAACACCTTAAAATCTAAACGTGCTCACCCAGCGACGACGGAACTAGGGAAGAAGCCAGCAAGTTCTTTGTCGGGAGGCTCGGCGAGGTCTGAAAGGGCTGCGAGCAGGAGAGGTCCCTCTCTATCCCAACAACATCTGGGGCCAGCTGTTGTGATGAAAAACTTGCGTGGACCGGAGCATACTTCCACACCTGCCGCTTGGGATGCTCCGTCTAGATTGCAGCCGGCCTCGGCTACAGTCACGGCTTCTTCTGCTACAAGCATAATGCACACACAGCTGCATCCTAGCTATTCAACTTCGGATATTTGCCCATGAAGTTGATCCATCCGGTAGCTAGAGAGACGAGGCCTCATTCAGCGGGACATTTGGAGAAGAGATCCATCTCCGGAATGCCGTCCCTGGAACAGCAAGTGGCCAAGAAACAGAAGATCGCTTCTCCTCAGTCCTCGATGACGGATAATTGCAGCATCCCAGCAAGTGCCGGAGCACCCTCCCTCAGACTGAGCTGTCAGACAGTGTTTGGTCGTTCCAGTCATCTGTTCACTCAGATGCAATGGACCGGGATTCGCAAATGATTCACTTGGACGGTGAAAGGGATAAAGAAGAGTATTAACCTTCCCTTTCGGAACAACAGATGGTTGCGATGGATTTCATCCATCAATACTACCCTGAATTTGTTCCTCCGAATCAGCGTGCTGCGACAACAAGAGAGAAACGGTTGGTGTCTCTAGACGCAGACTTTATACGGAGGAAGGAAGAAGTTCTTTCTTTCCCGGTTCAGTCTAGGCAGGTGTCGCAGGCCTTCGGCCATGTAGACGACACCATATTCAATCTCTCAAGTGCAAGGTAAAAAAGCAGTTTCTTATCTACATCTTCCATTAATATACCATTCCTTGGACCACGTTCGTTTAAAACGGTTGGAGAAGATGTACAGAGAGCTCCACTGCATTTCGATGAGCAGGACAGCGATTTAGATATTTCCTTACCTGCATCATTCAGTATTCACTCATATGTAATGGAAACTGCAATTCCATCAAATAGAGCGAATTTGGACGCAATGTCCTACGCAGATCACCTTACCAGGGCCTTACCCCTAAGCCGACGGGGCGAGGTTCTTCACGAGGAGGACATAGTTTCTCCTCCCATAAGCCTTGCAATTCCTACAGGTGTTGGTGAAGACCTCTATTGCTTGACACTTGGCGGAAGGTTATCAAACTTCGTGAAAAACTGGATAGCAGTCACGGAAGATCAGTGGGTGAGAAGTGTAGTCTCCGACGGCTTATATCTAACATTCCGTGCGAAACCCCCACTAACAAGATGTCAGCATTGGACAAATCTTCTGGTGGATCCTGCCAAAAGAGAGTCTCTCCTAGCAGAGGTAAGACTCTCTTAGCAAAGGAAGCAATAGAGGTCGTCGAGAATCAAGATTCTCCCGGATTTTACAGTCACCTGTTTATACCGAAGCCAGATGGCTCGTTCGGTAGTAGACTTGAGCTGGATAAACATTCTATATGGAGACCATTCGGTCGGTAAGGGCGAGTGTTTGAGTGAACGACTATGCGGCAAGCATAGATCTAAAGGATGCGTACTTTCATGTCCAGGTACATCTGGCATTCAGAAAGTGCCTGCGGGGCACCATGCACGGGAAGGTTTATCAGTTCAGAGCAATGTGCTTTGGTCTGAACCTGGCTCCCTGAGCATTCACTCGAATAATGAAGTCCGTAATGTCATTCTTCCAAGCTCATTCGTCGGCTTACTTGGACGACATTCTTCAGAGATACGGTAACAGAATTATACTTCAGAACGATGTTCACAGTCTGCTTCTATTACTCCGACGTCGCAGATTCATCAAAACGAGAAGAAGTCGGATCTAGTTCAGTCTAAGTCGTTCACTCACTTGGGAATGAGCTTCGAGACTCACAGCAATCTGGTTCGTCTGCTATTATCCAGAGCGAAATTAGACAGTTGTTATGCTCGATTTTGTCTACACTCAGACGCATTAACTGATAGAGTGCTGGAAGCCCATATTTGGGCTTTATTCTGAAGTGCACATACTGCAACTTAAAGGCTTCAAATTCAGTGGCTGTGCTTCATATTATCTTTGAAGTGATATTATTTAGTCTAATAAGATTTGCCTTGTTATAATTTATAGTAGAGTGCCCACAGGCACTCTCCTATAAATTGTAACATGGCAAAGGCATGTGAACAAATTTTGGTGGCCAAAAATAATTTAGCCCTTTACCAGTTAACAGTGAGGGAATTCATGTGACTGATAGGGCCATGCGGAGCGGCTGCAGATCTTATTCCGATGGGCCACCTGCGCACGCATCCCCTCCAGATATTCTTTACTCAGAACTGGAGTGTGAAGACGCATTCGCTGCAAGCCAGTATTGTGTTAACGGATCTAATAAAACAAAGGGTTCATATTTGGACAGATCTTCAGTGGTTAACTCAGGGAGTTCCACTGCAGCTGCAGCGGCTGGATCCAGCTTTCACGATTATGATGGATGCGAGTCAAACGGGCTGGGGCGCGACCCTAAGTCCCACAGACTTGAAGTGTCAGAGTCTTTGGGACTCTCGGTTCCTAGAGAAGCACATAAACATCAAAGCGATAATGTCAATATGGTTAGCGCTTCAACATTGGATTCACCTAATAGCGAACGTCCACGTTCAAATCCTGTTGGACAATACAACAGTAGTTGCTTACATCAAGAACCAAGGCGGCACTTATTCGATTCCATTATGCAAATTAACAGAAAGGATTCTCTTATATGTCATGAATCATGGCATTCAGCTCTCTGTCCGTCTGAACGTATTAGCAGACTCGCTCTCTCGGAAAGGTCGCCTGTTACCATCTGAATGGACTCTCACCAAGCGAATATCCAGACAGATTTGCTACCAGTGGGATCGTCCCATGATAGATCTTTTTGCGATTCATCTGAACAATCAGTTACAGACGTTTGTGGCGCCATGCCCAGATCATCGAGCGTATGCAGTAGACTCTCTATCGATCTCATGGGATGGAATGATAGGATATGCATATCCTCTAACTCTGTTGATTCAGCAGATCCTGTTAAAGATCAAACAGTCTCGCTGCAAAATTCTGCTAGTAGCACCTCTGTCATCACAGGAGCCTTGGATCAATCTTCTCAGGTCTCTGTTATGGGACGTTCCCCAGAAGCTTCCTCCACGAGAGGATCTTCTTTAGCAGGGAAAGTTCCACACACTGCATTGCAACCCGGAAGGTCTAAACCGTCACGTATTTCCATTGTGCAGTCCTTCTTGCATGGAAAACATTTTACAGGACAAGCAGTGGATGCAATTTCTAACTGCAGGAGGTTCTCCTCTTCGTTGAACTATGCAGCGAAATGGAGGGTTTTCTTCCGTTGGTGCAAGGATCAGTCAATAGATGTATACGATCCGTCCATACCAAATATTGCTGATTTCTTGTCTACTAGTTTGACGATCTCGAACTGCAGCCCTCACTATTAAGGGCTTTTGGTCTATGTTAGATACTTATGCTCATCATGATAATTTGGCTATTGGATCAAATGCTTCTTTATCCAAGCTAGTTAGAAATTTCTCTATCAATAGACCTAGAACCTTCAGATTAATTCCTAAGTGGAATTTGGCTTGGGTTCTGTTGAAGCCCAGATAAGCTCCTTTTGAGCCATTGGACGTCGTAGAGTTCAAATTCTTGACCTATAAAACGGTGTTTCTCTTATCCTTTGCATCTGCTAGAAGAGTCAGTGAACTTCTTGCTTTATCTGATGATGAATCTCACTATCGTAGTGTGGGTAATACCATTACTCTCACTACGGAAGAATTTTTGGCTAAGAATCAGATTCCAGACAAGCGGCCAGAGCCTATTATCATTAAGGCTCTACCATCCTCCGATAACCATAGACCTTTGCTGTGTCCAATCAGGGCTCTGTGTATTTATAAAGGTCGATCAGATTTTATTAGAAAAGGAAGAAAACATTTCTTTCTTTCTTTGATTCCTAACAGAAAAGATATTTCTGTTCATTCTATTGCTAGATGGATTCAGTTGGCAATACACATTGCATATGAAAATCTATCTTCGGATTAACATTCTGTTAACAAGATATCAGTGCACAAGGTTAGAGCGCTGCCCACTTCTTGGGCGTATTCCAACAGTATAGCCATTACTGATCTCATGAAGGCTGCTTACTGGACACAGCCCTCTTCATTTACCAAGTTTTACCTGAGAAATTTAGAGTCTATCTCCGGTGACCTTAGATCTTTGGGTCCTCTTTCTGTTGCTCAGAATGTCGTCCATTGATGGTTAAATCTATAGGTATTTAGGCTGCCCGTTCCAGCTTTGATGCTGTTCCGCTGCCCTCTTCATTCTGAGCATATTTATCTCAGAACAAGGGGAAGGGGGGGGGGATGGCTTTTCCCTTAAGAACATCTGGCTTCATAGTGAAAAGCAAGGGAAGACCTCCTCCAGTGTAAGTAGTCCTGAGTCAGTGCTGGGATGGTTTTAATGTGTAGCTCGGTGTGAAGCAATAACTATGTCACATGTGTCAAACAGGAGTTAATATACAATCCTCGGACACTTTTAAATGAGTATAAAGAGTCTCATTCTTTGGACTATCTTTATATATTGGTTTTCCTTCACCAAATTAGCATAATGGGTTATGCTGGCTTTAAATGGAGAATTATATATTATGTTATACTCAATTACATTGTTGGTGTTATGTCTTTCTCTTTCTCGTAAAGGAGAAAGACATATATAATTCCTATCTTCTCCTATTCTCCTGTAGGAGCTATCCTTTACTGAAGTAATTGAGAGATTGGATTTTCCTTTAAATCCTAGGCCCTCCAGCCTTTTTTACTATTCAGCTAGTCTGGGCCATTGGTTGTTTTATAAAAATATAAATTTTAAGTAATTTGTATATTTTTTATACTTACCAATGGCCAGATGGGTATGGCTCTCCCATGAGTGGGCACTCATACCTCCCCACTGTTTATAACATTTAATGGGCAATTTGCAGAAAGAATGTTGGTTGGCGCCAATTTCGGTTCCTTCCTGGATACTGTGCATGCGCAGATCTAAAAAATATAGAGGACCAGACAGGACTTGATTTTTTTCGGTTTTGCTTGCATATTTTGGGGATGGGGGGGGCAAAATTTGTGTTTGGCCCTGGATTATTTTTTAATATGCCCATCATTTTTTGATGGGCGTATTATGTTATGGCATTGTCCATCTGTCTGTCTGTCTGTCCATAACCAATTTTTGTGTCGTCTACTCCTCCAAAGTTTTACTCGCTATATTGTTCAAACTTTACAAACATATTGATCAGTACTTGCCGTTGTGCATGTGACAAGACCAGGTAACTCTGTTTTGTATTTCCAGAGTTATACCCCTTTTAGTATTTAAAACATTACAGTATTCTGTCGCCTACTCCTTCAACATTTTACATGCTATATTGTTCAAACTTTGCACACATGTTGATCACCAATTCTCATTGTGCATGTGACAAGAGCAGGTAACTCTGTTTTGTTTTTCCAGAGTTATACCCCCTTTTAGTACATGAAACATCACAATATTGTGTCGCCTACTCCTTCAACAGTTTACATGCTACATTGTTCAAACTTTGCACACATATTGATCACCAATTGCCATTGTTCATGCGACAAGTGCAGGTAACTCCATTTTGTATTTCCAGAGTTATGCCCCCTTTTAGTACTTAAAACATTACAGTATTCTGTCGCCTACTCCTTCATCATTTTACATGCTATATTGTTCAAAAGTTGCGCACATGGTGATCACCAATTGCCGTTGTGAATGTTACAACATCAGGTAACTCCATTTTGTATTTCCAGAGTTATGCCCCTTTTAGTACTTAAAACATTACAGTATTGTGTCACCTTCTCCTTCAACATTTTACATGCTGTATTGTTCAAACTTTGCACACATGTTGATCACTAAGGTCTCGTTTCCTATTAAAAGGTCATTTCCGAGGTTATTGGATATCCTCAGCCAAATGGCTATTTTGGGCTATAGTTTTAGTTTATGGTGGTGTGGATTTAGTAAATAATTCTCATTAATGGTGATATGACCAAAATAATATGTTGATGGTCTTGATTCAAACTGTGTATTGTCAAGTGCATTTCAATTGGGGGTCAAGGTCACATGGACGTGTTAAATGACTAACCCAGACCTGTTTGGGACCTGACAATTTGCAGTTTACAAATGGGACAATTTTTGTGAAAATTTGCTTTGAGAAAGCCTTCTGAAAAAATGAATAAGAAACCCATATGTTTTTTATTTGTCAGAATGATCATGTTATGCTGTAAAATCCTCAGTGGAGGAATGAGGAATTCCTATAACACAGTTTTATCACTATCGATGTACGAAAATTAGAGATTTATCCCCAAAATGAGAAAATTTTGACCATTTTGAGCCATTTTTTTAACCATCAACTGTGTCATTCGGCTGAGTGTATTTGAGTGATATTGTAAGATTTTTGGTGTGTACAGTTGTCTCCAGAAAGGGCCACATTAAGACCTTCCAGAAACTATATACATTGTGAGTATTGTGAATAGGGGAAGTAATTTAAATGAGAAATATCCTCGGCCGTGTTAATCAGAAGCTGAACATTTCTTGAAAAGCCGACATTTTCACCTGAATAACTGTAACGAGACCTAATTGCTGCTGTGCATGTGACAAGAGCAGGTAACTCTGTTTTGTATTTGCAGAGTTATGTCCCCCTTTTAGTACTTAAAACATTACAGTATTGTGTCGCCTACTCCTTCAACATTTTATATGCTATATTGTTCAAACTTTGCACACATGTTGATCACCAATTGTCATTGTGCATATGACAAGAGCAGGTAACTCTGTTTTGTATTTCCAGAGTTATGCCCCCTTTTAGCATTTGAAACCTCACCGTATTGTGTCGCCTACTTCTTCAACATTTTACATGCTATATTGTTCAAACTTTGCACACATGTTGATCACCAATTGTTGTTGTGCATCTTGACAAGAGCAGGTAACTCCATTTTGTATTTCCAGAGTTATGTCCCCTTTTAGTACTTGAAACATTACAGTATTGTGTCGCCTACTTCTTCAACATTTTACATGCTATATTGTTCAAACTTTGCACTCATGTTGACGACCAATTGCTGTTGTGCCTGTGACAAGAGCAGGTAACTCTGTTTCATTTTTCCAGAGTTATGCCCCTTTTAGTACTTGAAACATCACAGTATTGTGCCGCCTACTCCTTCAACATTTTACATGCTACATCGTTCCAACTTTGCACACATGTTGATCACCAATTGCCATTGTTCATGCAACAAGTGCAGGTAACTCTGTTTTGTATTTCCAGAGTTATGTCCCTCTTTTAGTACTTAAAACATTACAGGTCTCGTTACAGTTATTCTGTTGAAAATGCATGTTTTCACCAAGTGTCAAATGTATTCAATGGAGCAGTGTAAATGAATTCACATTTGAGTTATCTCCCTTACACCAAATGTGCACACAATTGTACATTTTCAGAAAGATCTCTTTCTAGGCTACCCAGCTGATTATATCACAATATAGAACCCTTAATACATCATTCATATACACTTGTCCGAATGATCCAGTTAATTTCTTGAAAAACGTGTAAAATTGTCAAAATTCACTCATTAAAGAGCAAAAGTCTCCCAATTTCGTGCATGCACAGCGAGAAAACAGTGTTATAGGCCTTTCTCATTATTCCTCAGTTGTTTTATGGCATTGGCAGCTCAAATTTAATCAAGAAAAAAAAGGTGGTTTTCTTATTCATTTTTTCAAGAAGGCACACCAAAAGAAGTTCATGAAAAATTGTCCCATTTCTCACCTGTGAAAAATCAGCCCACAGTATGGTCTTGGTCACACAATCAACAAGCCTATGTGAACTTGACCTCTAACCAAAATGCATATAACCGTACACCACTTTCAACCCCCCAAACAGTAGATTTAGGGGAGCATATAAACACTGATGGTCACTATTTACTAGATCCACACCATCATGAAATCAAATAAGGTCCTAAATTCTCAGTTCCAGGAGGGTATTCGATAACCCGGAAGTGTTAACTTTTGAAGGAAACGAGACCTTAAGTAAAAAAAAAATAATTTAGGACACCCATAGCAACTGTTTTTGTATATCTGCGTTTAATTTCCAACACAATGATATACAACATCAGCCCAATGGAGCCATGTGGCTTTCACTAGGCCTCAAAAGTGTTCTAAGGCAAACACTGCAAAGCAGTCATATTTTGACGTCCTCTGACAACGTGATTTTCAGAGAGAAAGCTAAATGTCTGGCACATTCTTAAATGAGTTTAAAGCCTTAATGCAAACTGTTTTATAGCTGAAAGTGCTAAATATGACTCTCATTCATTCTGCCATGATAGAATGATCTGTGCAGTAAGTTAAATTGCTCTTTGTCAATTTAGAACTCATCTTGACTGGTCACATCAAGGCAGGACTGATAAATCTGTATAGTAACTATTGTGGTGAACTGGAACAAAATCAGTTTAACAACTACTACTACTACTACTACTACTACTACTACCACCACCACCACCACAGTAAGTGGATCCCACTTAATTGGATATCTCTTAACTGAATTAACCCTGAAAGTTGAATATAATTTAACAACACAAAACCATTTACCATACCTCCAGTACAAATTTGATCTGTTAATTGAAACTCCTGTTAAGTGAATAAAAAATCTTATAATCTGTTAAGAAAATTTAGAAATTACCCTGGCTCTCCTCAGGTTTCCTTTGTTTATAGACCTATAGACCTCAGTGTATCCAATATAGGCATTTAATCTATTATATCTTGTTTGACAGAGCTTATAGAGCTCTGTCAAACAAGATATCATAGAATAAATGCTAAGTTTAGCTCTCAAATACAGGAAAGAGACACAATTCCTGTTAATTTAATAATTTTCACTGGAAAAGTGGCTATTCAATGAACAGGGTTCCACCATAGTAGATATTGTAAATGGTTTTGTGCTTGAAAGTTTTATTCAATTAATTAAAATGGTTATTAGATTAAGAAATATCCAGCTAAGTGGCCTCCTTTGTTGTTGTAGTAGTAGTAGTAGTAGTAGTAGCAGTGGTGGTGGTGGTCATATAATCATGGTTTTAATTATGATGGTGGGTGGAATCAGTAATCATTTACAGAAACAAAAAACAAATTGAAAGGATGGATGAATGAATAAGTGCTTTGCCTTGTTATTGTATGGAGCAGTGATGTCACAATAGCATATTATGACATCATTGCTTGAGCTGAAATGAATTTAATTGAGTCTCAGAATTTACAGAGGGTAGAATAATCAACACAGGATTGTAAAAATGACTTTGAAAAGAAAGAAAAATAGATATTTTGGAAAGGTTAGTTGTAAAGTGACAATTCAACCTGGATCACAACTATGGAAACTCAGAGAAGCATATAAACATACTCAGTGTGATGAAGTGAATGCTTGTGCAGATGCAGACAAAGCAAATAATGTATCAGTCAAAAAACTAGAGACAGCTTGTATACGTCGTCCGACGAAAGAGCTATATGACTCTGCTGTAACAGACAGAAATTCCCTTGTGGTGCCAACTATACTCCGTCCAATAAAAAAATATTCTGAAAAAAAAAAGGAAAAGACAACCTTAGCAGATGAAATCAGCCATGCAAATGGAATAGTAAACATAGAGAAATTACCTCAACTTTACAATCAATTTTTCATACAACACAGAAAACATGATAGGAGACAGTGCACAGGTGATGTGTCCCTCGGCAATATTAAAGTTAGTGGACTTTGTATAACCCTATCTCTTAAGTGTAATAGCTGTGGATATATATCATCAGGGACTGAACTTTTCAACAAGCAGAAGAGAACACCAGGTAGCAAAAGGCCCACAGGTCAGCTGAATTTAATGCTGTCAAAGGCTTTACTTTATTCGAAAATTGGTATCAATGATGCAGTGCTCCTGCTCAACCATCTTGATATACATACTCCAAGTGTTAGTTGGGTGCAGAAACTTTTCACCTATTCATGTGATGTGATAAAGGAACTCAATAAAACATCAATGCTCGCTAATCAGAAATTTGTTAAAGATGTCAAAATTTTGAAATTATCTAACCATTTGAAGTGTTCACCATCGATTTTGGATCATAGTGCCCTTCCTGTATCTGTTCAGACTGATTTGGCATACAACAACAGATGCACTGCTGGGTATGAAGCTTCCCAGCAAGCAGATGCACCATTACATGAAAATGACACAAGTTGAGGTCTGTTGATTAATCTTGAATTTGCAAACAAACTTTGTAGTAAATCAAAGAACTCTAACTGCAGCCATAACAACTGCAGCCAGACATTAAATCCCATGTTGAGCATGGCATCGTGTGAGAAACGATTAACAGAGAGAAATATACAATCTGTTGACTCTAAAGGAATCCTGAAAGTTTCAAGTGTTACAACAGATGCCTGTGGTCAAATGAACAAAATTAAAACAAGAGCTAAGCACGAGACTTGTGTTATACACAGATTCAGGAACATTTTAAAACAACTCCACAAATGTAAGTTGTATATTGGGACAGACAGGAGGGGAGGAGATGCCATAAAGGGAAAGTTATGTAGCTGTATCCGGTATAGGATCTACTTAGAATTTAAAAATGCCTCTAAACAAGCCAGAGATAGCAATCACTTTGTGTCCAGGGCAAAGTTGATTCGAGACAATATTTTAAAATGTATGGTGGGTGAACACAGTTCTTGTAAACATTTCAACTCTGGGTGTTTTAAGAAACACAAATCTCACATGGAATTGAACAATTTTATGAAGAAAGTGCTGCTAAACCCTAATAATAGGACACTGATTCAAATTGTTTTAAACAAATCACTTGGCAACAAGTATCTGACACAGATGGTGAATTTTAGGAATACAAACAAAGCAGAGTCTTTTCATCACCGGTTTCAGACATTGTGTCCAAAAACATCTAACTATGTGCGCAATGCTGAAGCTTTGGCACATTCAGCTGGTCATATAGAAACTCATGGTGCTGGAACTTCAGCCCTTCTGTTGGCAGAGAAGCTCCGTTTAAAATACGGCATTCATGGACCAATGAAAAAAGGTACAGAGAAAAAAAATCACAGAGAAATGTATGATAGGACTAGGCAATCATCATCAGCCTATAAATCAAGAAGGTATTATGCAAGACTAGTAAGATATAACAAAAATATTTTGAGGGCTTCAGTTTTTAAACATAGAGCTATAGCTGGTGAACATAATTATGCCGAAAATGTTCAGGACATATCATATTGAGTGGTGCATGCCCATGTGGGATTTACCACTTGTAGCTACTTAAGACTGCATGCATGGTTGTAGTAATAGCCTGAAATGCTTTTGTTATTATAAATGACTGGAAACACTTTTTTTATAGAAAACATAGTAGCATTTCAGGCAAGAGCAACTGTCACTTGCCCCCCCCCCCCCTCCCCCATAATATTGGTGTGTGTGTGGGGGGGGGGGGGGCAGGGGACAAAAGGGAGTGTTCATGGAGAGAAATCATGGGGGGGGGGGGGGGAAATCAGTTATTATTTTTCATGCCCCTGTATGGACTCAATTAAATTCATTTCTTAACTAACTGAATTTGTTAATATATGTATGTCAATGAGAATTATTGTAATATTAAATATTATCATGCATGTCTGCTGTTTCAAGAAGCAACAGATACCAATTTTTTGAAATGATTCATTATGTAATAAAACCTTGTAATTAATCAGGAACAGAACTTCAACTGATTTACATACCTCCCAACCCTTCAAAATACACAAGGAGGATATTGGGGATGACCTTTACAGTGCCTCTGTTTAGAACATTCTTTTCGTGACTCATTGACTTCCTTGGGCTCATAGGAGATGTGTTGAAAGTTGAAACACCTTTTCCTGTGACACAAGTGGCTTACATGAGTTTGGGGATCCAAATAATCCAAGCCAGATTTGAGAAAAAAAAAATTCGATGTAATCGAAACTGACATTTTGAACCTTTTAACTTGGTATTTAAAATGCCATATCCAGTAACACTGCATGGCCCCTTCCATAAAACACATTCCCCAATATACTCTTTGTATGGCCCATAGTCGATGAGGGTGTCAAGAAGTTCTTTCTCATCATCAGTGAGTGGTGACTGGTAAATTAATTGTGCCATTTATGTGAACAGTAGCTACAAGTGGAATAAAAATGGATGATCTAATGATTGCTTCAATTAAAATAAAGCATTACCCGTGGGGATTCCGGGTATTTGAAACTCTTTACCCAGCACACTGTCCAAAAAAACCCACTATAAACAAATTTCAAACACATTGCACACCCCCCCCCCCCCCCCCCCCAGGCCACCCCCCCCCCCCCCCCACACACACACACACACACCCACCAGCCAAAATGAATATTAAACTAAACTAAACTAAGTAAAAAGATAAGGAAATCTGACAATTAATTCAGTGAAGAGAATAATTTACCCTCTTTCAGAAAAAACAAACAAACAAACAAACAAACAATCCACCAACCAACCCTCCCAAATCTCTTGTTTGTAGGACCAGGCATACTACGCTGTCCTATGTGAAATATTATTCAAACTAATTATGCCCTTGTCAGAAAGGACAACTGGCTCTTCATTTTTCCCTGGACTAAATAAAATCAGTTACAGCAAAAAAAATGTGTTGGGTAAAGAGTTTAAAGAATAGGTCCCCTGTCTACTCCTTGCATGTTGTAAGAGGCTAACTAAATGGAGTGTGTACCAGTTGAAATGAGTTGTAGGATAATAACCATCAAGAAAATCCATTCCAAACAAGCCTCAATTGGTAGAACTATATTCTGTTACAATTTACTGGAAAGCCCTTTAGGAGAGCTTTTCATAAAATTTTATCAGAACATTGTTAGATCAAATGAGAAAAATCTTTTCTTCCAAGAAAACACAGTTCTACTCAGCATTCATTGATAATACAATAGTAGTCCTTTGAAAGTTTGTTTAGGGGACTTTCCAAGAAATATATTGGAACATAATATCATCAATAAAAGTTAAGTATGATTAATTTAGTCTTGTGGTTATCCTACAACTCATTTCACTGATATTATAGTTTGCTGTTCAGATTATCAGTCCAGAAGTACAACTAGTCTTTTTACTTAAGGTCTCGTTACAGTTATTCTGTTGAAAATGCATGTTTTCACCAAGTGTCAAATGTATTCAATGGAGCAGTGTAAATGAATTCACATTTGAGTTATCTCCCTTACACCAAATGTGCACACAATTGTACATTTTCAGAAAGATCTCTTTCTAGGCTACCCAGCTGATTATATCACAATATAGAACCCTTAATACATCATTCATATACACTTGTCCGAATGATCCAGTTAATTTCTTGAAAAACGTGTAAAATTGTCAAAATTCACTCATTAAAGAGCAAAAGTCTCCCAATTTCGTGCATGCACAGCGAGAAAACAGTGTTATAGGCCTTTCTCATTATTCCTCAGTTGTTTTATGGCATTGGCAGCTCAAATTTAATCAAGAAAAAAAAGGTGGTTTTCTTATTCATTTTTTCAAGAAGGCACACCAAAAGAAGTTCATGAAAAATTGTCCCATTTCTCACCTGTGAAAAATCAGCCCACAGTATGGTCTTGGTCACACAATCAACAAGCCTATGTGAACTTGACCTCTAACCAAAATGCATATAACCGTACACCACTTTCAGCCCCCCAAACAGTAGATTTAGGGGAGCATATAAACACTGATGGTCACTATTTACTAGATCCACACCATCATGAAATCAAATAAGGTCCTAAATTCTCAGTTCCAGGAGGGTATTCGATAACCCGGAAGTGCTAACTTTTGAAGGAAACGAGACCTACAGTATCCTGTCGCCTACTCCTTCAACATTTTACATGCTATATTGTCCAAACTTTGGACAGATGTTGATCACTAATTGTTGTTGTGCATCTTGACAAGAGCAGGTAACTCTATTTTGTATTTCCAGAGTTATGCCCCCTTTTAGTACTTGAAACATCGCAGTATTGCGTCGCCTACTTCTTCAACATTTTACATGTTGTATTGTTCAAACTTTGCACACATGTTGATCACCAATTGCCATTGTTCATGCGACAAGTGCAGGTAACTCCATTTTGTATTTCCAGAGTTATGCCCCCTTTTAGTACTTAAAACATTATAGTATTGCGTCGCCTACTCCTTCAACATTTTACATGCTGTATTGTTCAAACTTTGCACACATGTTGATCACCAATTGCTGTTGTGCATGTGACAAGATCAGGTAACTCTGTTTTGTATTTCCAGAGTTATGCCCCCTTTTACTACTTGAAATATCACAGTATTGCGTCGCCTACTCCTTCAACATTTTACATGCTGTATTGTTCAAACTTTGCACACATGTTGATCACCAATTGCCATTGTTCACGTGACAAGTGCAGGTAACTCCATTTTGTGTTTCCAGAGTTATGCCCCCTTTTAGTACTTAAAACATTACAGTATTGTGTCGCCTACTCCTTCAACATTTTACATGCTACATCGTTCAAACTTTGCACACATGTTGATCACCAATTGTTGTTGTGCATCTTGGCAAGAGCAGGTAACTCCATTTTGTATTTCCAGAGTTATGCCCCCTTTTAGTACTTGAAACATTACAGTATTGTGTCGCCTACTTCTTCAACATTTTGCTTCCTATATTGTTCAAACTTTGCACACATGTTGATCACCAATTGCTGTTGTGCCTGTGACAAGAGCAGGTAACTCTGTTTCGTTTTTCCAGAGTTATGCCCCTTTTAGTACTTGTAACATCACAGTATTGTGTTGCCTACTCCTTCAACATTTTACATGTTACATCATTCAAACTTTGCACACATGTTGATCACCAATTGCTATTGTTCGTGGAACAAGTGCAGGTAACTCTGTTTTGTATTTCCAGAGTTATGTCCCCCTTTTAGTACTTAAAACATTACAGTATCGTGTCGCCTACTCCTTCAACATTTTACATGCTATATTGTTCAAACTTTGAACAGATGTTGATCACCAATTGTTGTTGTGCATCTTGACAAGAGCAGGTAACTCTATTTTTTATTTCCAGAGTTATGCCCCCTTTTAGTACTTGAAACATCACAGTATTGCGTTGCCTACTCTTTCAACATTTTACATGCTGTATTGTTCAAACTTTGCACACATGTTGATCAACAATTGCCATTGTTCATGCGACAAGTGCAGGTAACTCCATTTTGTATTTCCAGAGTTATGTCCCCTTTTAGTACTTAAAACATTACAGTATTGCGTCGCCTACTCCTTCATAATTTTACAGGCTGTACTGTTCAAACTTTGCACACATGTTGATCACCAATGGCTGTTGTGCATGTGACATGAGCAGGTAACTCTGTTTTATATTTCCAGAGTTATGCCCCCTTTTAGTACTTGAAACATTACACTATTGTGTCGTCTACTCCTTCAACGTTTTACTTGCTTTATTGTTCAAACTTTGCAACCATGTTGATCATCAATTGTTGTTGTGCATGTGACAGGAGTAGATAACTCCATTTTATTTTTAAATGAGAATCCTCGCCGTTTATAGCTGTTATGATCCTCAAAATGTCCTTTTCCTTGGCGCCACCTATTGTAAATCGTTATCAATGAAGTTAACCTGTCAATGAATGGACGCTACCATTGTAAACGGCGAGGAGAGTCTTCTATACCTAAAAATTGTTTGCATTTCCATTCTGCATACTAAAATTTCACAAAAGCAACATGAAATGTGTGCACACAGGCATACAATTTGAAACCTTTTACCCCAGACAGGGTAGGGGAATGGGCAATGATTGGAGGGGTGGGGGGGACAGACATAGTCAAGTCAACAAAAATTTCAAACTTTACCCCAGAGAAACTTGTGCATGTTCCAATTTTGACAGGCGTATGTTGCCCCGCTAGGCAGTGCTCCTGTTTGAGTTAGTACCAGCTAGTCTGGGCCACTGGTAAGTATAAAAATATACAAAGTACTTAAAATTTTTCAGTTTTTGACCTCCAAAACATAGTTTATGAAGCTTATACAGTTATCTTCTGGAATTAAAATTTGAATAAATAATATGACTTGATTTGGGGTTTTGAAAATAATGCTGATTGGATATATGGCTGTTCAGTAAATATTGTGGGGTCGACCAATCAATATTTTCAACATGCAGCCCTGAGGCTGCACGTTGAAAATACTGATTGGTCTACCCCAAATAATGAATATGGACTCTTCTAATTGCTGCAATTGAACTGGCATGGAAGATACCACTAGAGTTCAAAGGGTTAACCTCCAAATATTATTTTCAGGGAAATTGAGGCTGAATTTCAGGGAAATGGCAGGGATTTCAGGAAAATGTTTGTGTGACAGAAAATGCAGTATGCAACAAGTCGACTACCACTAACTCACCCTCAATGAGAGGATTTATCGCCATAGGAGATACTACAAAACTATTAATGTGATTCACATTGGTTGTATTACCAAATAAAATTATGGTCAAAACAAATAAATATCAATTTCATTTCGAAGTTTTTCCACTACTCATCTCGGCTGGTTCTGTATCCTGTCTAATGGTGTATTCAAACTGTATTCTATTCACAAGTATTGGAATCACAACAGTAATCAAAATGAATTTCTTTGTAGATCCTATCCAGTTTAATATCATTTTGCAAGAAATAATAATAAATAAAATAAAAACACTTCCAAAAGAGGCCTTTAACTTTGAATTACACCAGAGTTGCCATCAGTTCAGCTTCCCAAACACTGACTCATTTGATTCAAAGATTTACATGAAAGAAAGAGGTGATTCCAAGACAGATATTTTTATCACTGGAAATAGATCAAAGGAAGTTCCCCAGGATCTCCCAGAATTCAAAGTTAAAAGTGGCAGTACCCATCAACTGAATTTTGTGATTTACATTCTCTCTTCAGTGTTCAGACACAGAGTTGCAGTTTGTAAAGCAAAACTTGGGCACCCGTATTCAAATACAGGAAAAATATATGTGGTGCACTCTTAAAGGGGAATTCTTTGTTGAATAAAACTTTTTTACAAATCAAACTCTGAAGTTGTAGGTGAGGTTGGTGTCAGGTGTTTGAAACTGGGTGACCACAAATTGGCTCAATGAAAACAGCCGATCGAGACGAATTGTGTATACTTTAAAAAAACATCTTTTTTTTTACTTTTATTAAGATTTTTATGATCATTTTAATGTTTTTCGAACAAGGTAATGCCAAGACTATAAATCTTTTGAAGCTGATTGCAAATTGACCCTCGAATCATTTCCAAACAGCCAAATGTTTTCATTGATAATATTCCGGGATATTATTTGGCCCAAGGAGATCTTTTACAGGATGCCGGGAACAATGTTGAATTCCCGGGAGTTTTCCAGGCATTCCTGGAGGGTTAACATGATTGATATGGTTGTTATGTCAGGTAGAAGGTTATCATTACAATACTGCACTTTTCTAGCATAGCCAAGAAACACTGCTGTTTCAAATCCCCTAAATGCTGAAGAGTCAAGAAGGTATGCTGATTGTATTGCAAACAGAATGAAATCTCATTGAGAAATGTCATTCTCTCAAATATTGTAGGAGCTAGAAGGTATGTTGACACATGTACAGTACAGCCGCTGTGGACTGGTCACTTTCAACGGGTGGGCAATATTTTCATGGATGCAGTAATATTAGATTCCAAACTCTAATTATAGGAATAATTATCAAAAATTTAATTGACGAAGCATTATTTAAAATTTTGCTGCTGATGATTTTTATTACCTGGTAAATGCATGCATAGACATCACTACCCATGTGTGGATTATGACAAGTCCTCGGCGACCCTACTGTGGTCTTGCAAAAAGAATAGCAAGGATGCTAATTCCTGCCAAGAGAGTATCTTTCAGGAGCAACTGCCCAGCAAAACTACTTTGAAGCGTGAACAACACTCCACCACTGTCAGAGAGTGTGGCATTTAGTGCAGCTCGGTATAGTTTTGTTTTGTTAGGCAGTATGAGGGCTAAAGGATACTCTCACAGCAGCATTTAATTGGATAATGTTTTGAAATGCAAATGATGGAGCTTATCTCCTGTGGCCTCTTTATTTATAGGGTCTTGGAAAAGTAATAAGTCCTCCAAGAATGGATCCTCAGTCAAATCGGCAGGTGATTCTGGAATATAAAAATGGTTCTCTGTGTGAGAAGAACAAAACAAGAGAGACGGTTGCAAGGATACTATTCTCATGTAAAGAAGGCAGTTCATTGGTAAGATTTTATTAGTTGTCACTGGATCAGATTGCAGGAAAATTTGAGTTTATCTGTTATGAAATTACTGATACTATTGTTTTTAATTTTTGACTAAACAAATTAATAAAGATGTGATTTCTTATTAGCATGAATATTTTCAAAACAAGCTGTTAATGTAAAATAGAATGTTTTAATTTTTGAATTCACTTTAAAAATATTTCCACACTCCAGTATAAGATTTCCATTGCAGTATAACCTGTCTTGAGAGACCACTCACTTTGCCAGGCAAAAGTGGTCACATGAAACAGGTGATCTGTTTGTTAAGTTTATTACACACCCATTTAAAAGTAAGGTTTGTTCACGACATTCTAGGATGTGTGATAAAAATAAACTTTTATTGCACACATGTGGGATACAGATTTTTGCACTTTTTTAATGTAAGAATGGAACCAGTCATATTTCTGGGGATACAGTACATGGGCCCGTTTCGATGCAATGGGTCATTTATTTTGATGTAAAGTGGATGTTCGTGGTCTATAGTATCTGAGTTTATATTGTTTCTGATGAAACTCATGTCCTATACACTGACCGACCATCAAAAGAAACTTTCTAATTTATTTTCTTAACGTGAACAATACTGACTGACTGTTGATTAAATAACCTGATGGGTTAAAGTTGGCATGAAAATGACTGACATACAGTTCAAACTAAAGAACAATGTAGACAGAATATGAAAGCGTCTATGAGTGACGTCATTTCGAATGAATGACGTTGCGCGAGCAAGTTTCTAGGTCACCAAATCGAAATACAAAACAAATTGCCTGTCGATATTCACTTCACTTGAATTCGTATGGATTCTGTACCCCTGTTAAAGGCTATAACACGAACTTTAATAAATTTTGAGAAGGCATAGTGAACAATACTATCATTTCTCTTGGGTAATAAGGATATAAATTTAATTTACGTGGAATGAATTGACAATGGCTACTGTAATCTTGACTTAAATTTTAACCTGTCTGTCAATCAATCGACTAACAACTGTCGCCTGGAATTTGGAAGTCAGATAAACATGTGAGTTTTTTTATAATTTCTCATTGATGGATTTTCCGAATTTACACGTATTGTTTCTTGTGAATGTGTGGTAACTTTTTTGGTGGGGATCACATCAGCCATTCAGAATTCGCGCTGTAAAATTGAGGCATAAAAAGATGGTAAACTGTATTTCGGATGAACAGTGTTTCATCGATTGAAGTGGTGACTCATTACAATTTGCAAGTGAAACTATGAATGAAAGTTCAATCGGCGTACGAAATAACAATAGGACTGGTCTCCTGCTTGTGAAGAATAATTTGGATTTTTGTCTTATTTTATTTCCTTTACGTCTCAGAAGGATAGGTTAATTCTCACTTAGTATTACCGTGAAAGGCCTGTTTCAGAAATTTGCGAAGGTGTGTAATAAATACAGAACCACACAAGCGTTTGAATGGGTTAATGTTTATCGCACTTGTTTGGTTTGGCGCAGAATACCACTCGAGGCTTCGCCTCTCATGGTATTCTTGCGCCTAACCAAACTCGTGCGATAAACATTAATCCATTCAAACGCTTGTGCAGTTCTGTCTATATATTAAGAAAAAATATTGGGTATAAAATTTTATTTTTAATGATAAAATTTTAATTTTAATGATAAAATTTTAATTTTAATGATAAAATTTTAATTTTAATGATATTAGGCGGAATGTAAATACATACATACATATTATCGCTACAGTGAAGTGATCTGGGTCATAGTATCACGTCTCGTTGAGGAGGTCAAATCACTGGATCAAACTCTCTGTTTGATCTGGCGATCTGACCTCCTTAACTCGACATGATACATGTACTATGACTCAGATCACTTCACTGTTGCGATAAAAGATTTATTATACGACATAGTTCAACATCGCATGCCAATGCTAGCATTAACAATTCCCCCAACCTTTTTTGGTAAATTGGATTGAAGTAAAAAAGAACTATTTTTGTTTACACTTATTTTTGTAACAGATGCACATTTCCGGGGAATCCCCCGATGCACATGAATACGATGAAAAATATCATGAATACGATAAAAAATCCCCGGGCCTCCATTCAAGCGCACCCATTCCAGTTTGGAGTAATGTACTCTCTGCAACTGGAACAGCTAATCATGCAAATTCGAACGTATCTGTAAATAGTCTGTCGTACTATAGTGATACGGAATCAGATTTCACACTGTGGATTTTCTGGGGATCAGGAAAAGATCGTCAAGCAGTAGTAATATTTAGCAGTTAAATTACATAGTCATATAATAAAGGATGTTAGCATTGGCAGAGAATGTGAAAAAACACTAAAGTGACTTATTTTGTGTCATTTGGTATCCGTATCTCTTTTTACAGGGTCAGCCAAAACTATTAGCTTTATCAGATGATTGTGTTTATCTGTTTTTATGGGAGACCTACTTGCTTTGTCCATCTGCTGTAGAGACTGTTTTCTCCAACTGTACATACTACGACAGCCAAACCAATCAGAATTTTGACCTATCATCCTTGAAGAACACTGATTCAAAAGTAAGTTACTGTATTTTTAGCTCATCTGACTGTTCGTCAAGGTGGACAGTTCTGGTCATTCTTCATCCACCATCATCCATCTTAAAGGTGATGTTTGAGTCTTCCAAATGATTGGGGAAATTACAATACAATTTCCTGTTGGAGAGGACATGGGGTGGGCCATATGCATTTCAGTTGCAGTGGCTGAATATTTGATGATGCGCATTATTTACAATTTTAATGGGGGGGGGGGGGGGAGGAAGAGACTTTGAAACCCTTGATCCAATTTGAACGAGATTTGGCAGGGGGTGACATGTTTTTTATTTGTGCCAAAAAATTTGTCATACATCCCCTGAGAACACACACACATGCTAAAAATAGAACAAAATTTCAAATGTTATCTTTCTCAGGACTGCAAGGCACAAGCATCCTTTGGGAACTTGGGCGTTTTTTCAAAATTTTTTGTTTACATAAAATATTTTGAATTTAATTATGATTGCTATTATTCATGTATCTCAGTGATCGTCTTTAGTTGATACACTCCTGTGGACTCTTGTCATTCTTGTGTTGCACTGGGATGGCTGATGTTGGAATCAGGTGTCGTGGTACGTTGTTGGCAGTGATGTTCTGAGGATCCGAGCCTCGCACTGTGTTTTAAGTCAGCCTGTCAGTTTCTATTTCAGAGGAACATGAACATGGTGATGATATTCTGACACGCATCCAAGTGTGCTACCGTCGTCATATAGAGCTAGCTGCAGTGCTCATTATTGCAAGAGTTAGGGCCTTTTGTTAAAGGTTTTAATCTCTTGCAAGCAGCAAGCTCAACCGGTGAAGCGGTACTCCATCCATGGGTCCGTGACGCCGGATAAGCCCATTGCGGTCTAAGAAGTGGATTGGGTAGAGCGAGCACTATAATATAAGTAGCTCACCCAGCGACGACGGAAATAGGGAGGAAGTCAGCAAGTTCTTGTACTCGGCGAGGTAGGATAGACCGCAAGCAGGAGTGGGGTCAGATGTTGTTTTGAGAAACTTGCACAAGACGGAGCATATGTCCGCCCTCCACTCGGGACGCTCTGTTTAGTCTGCAGCCGAGGTCGGCTTCAGTCAAGGCTTCCTCCGCTATGTTTCACAGGACCGAAATGAAGTTTTCTGGTTGGAAACTTGCACAAGACAGAGCATATGTCTGCCCGCCACTCGGGACGCTCCGACTAGTCTGCAGCTGGGGTGGGCTTCAGTCACGGCTTCCTGCGCTACATTATTTAAGCACACACGACCGCATCCTAGCTACCCGACTTTGGATATCCAGCCTGTTGCACGAAGAAGGAACCACTCTTCGACCGTGAAGTCAGACCATCCGGTAGCTAGGGAGACGAGGCCTTGACCATCGGGACGTTTGGAGAAAGGATCCATTTCCGACACACCGTCCCAGGAGCAGCATGCAGCTAAGGAACGGGAGACCGCTGCTCCTCAGGCCTCGATGACAGACTTGCTGTCACAGATTGCGCAGCTGATCGCAGCATTCCAGTAAGTGCAGTTGCAGCCTCCCTCAGACTAAGAATCTGAGCTGTCGGACGGTGCTGGGTTGGTCCAGTCGTCTGTTCACGCAGATGCAAGATTCGCAACTGATTCTCTCGGATGGTGAAAGGGATAAGGAAGAGGATTACCCTTCCCTTTCACTAAGAATCTGAGCTGTCAGACGGTGCTGGGTCGGTCCAGTCGTCTGTTCATGCAGTGCAAGATTCGCAACTGATTCTCTTGGATGGTGAAAGGGATAAGGAAGAGGATTACCCTTCCCTTTCGGAACAGTACATGGTTGCAATGCATGGCTTTCATCCATCAATACTACCCTGATTTTGTTCCGCCGAATCAGAATGCTGCGACGACAAGAGAGAAACCGCTGGCGTTGTTAGGTGCAGACTTTATCCGAACAAAGGAGGAAGTCCTTTCTTTTCTGGTTAAGTTTATGCAGGTGTCGCAGGTATTCGGCCATGTAGATGACGCCGTATTTATCCTCTTGAGTGTGAGGAAGAAGGCAGTTTCTTATCTTCATCTTCTGTATGCATACCGTTTTTTGGACCACGTTCATTTAAAAATGGTTGGGGAAGATGTTCAGAGAGTTCTTCTGCATTTGGATGAGCAAGCCGGGGATCTAGAGGTATCCTTACCTGTATCATTCACTATTCGCTCAGACACAACTGAGACAGCAATTTCTTCAAATAGAGCGAATTTGGACATTATGTCTTACGCAGATCACCTTACAAGAGCTATGGCACAACGTCTCAAGGGAAAGGAATTTGAGGATGTTCGTACCTCTCTTAGAGTTCTTTCCAGGGCAATTATGTATACCACGTATAACTCCGCCCTAACAGTAGCTAATCTGGAGTTAATCAGACGTGATGCTGCCCTTGCATCATCATCACTGATAAGATGACAAGGTGAAAAGCTCTCTCCTAGTAACTCCGGTTTCCGGACATTTTATTTTCGACGACTAGCTTTCGTTAGTCTATGAACAGGCTACTAAGAAAGTGTCTAGTTCTCTGCTTTTGAAGTTGGCATATCAACGACCACACAGCAGACAAGAGTAAGGAGGGCGTTCCAGACAAAAATTGTCAAAAGGAAACTCCTCACAAAGGTACAAGAAACCCTCTTATAATTACTCTGGAGGTCGTCAGTATAGCAACTCGGGAAAGGGGCGTAGATCTGATCAGGACTATAGGTCAGATGCCGCTAGGCCGACGAGACAAGGTTTTTTGCGGGGAGGACGTGGTTCCTCCTCCTGTAAGCCTCGCGCGTCATGCAGGTGATGGTTTAGACCTCTATTGCTGGCCAGTTGGCAGAAGGTTATCAAGATCCGAAAAAAACTGGCTAATAATCACAGGAAGATCAGTGGGTGAGAAGTGTAGTCTCGGACGGCTTACAGCTATCATTCCGAGTAATAACCCCACTAACAAGTTGTCTGCGTTGGACAAATCTTCCATCAAATTCTTGCATAAGAGAGTTTCTCCTACCGGAGGTATTAGCTCTCTTATCAAAGGAAGCAATACAGGTCATCGAGAATAAGGATTCTCAGGATTTTTGCAGTCACCTATTCCTCGTACCGAAGCCAGACAGCCCATTCTGACCAGTAATAGACTTGAGCTGGATAACAAGCTTATCATGGCTCCAAAAGTTTATTTATGGAAATCATTCAGTCGGTAAAAGCGAGCATTCGAGTGATCGACTTTGCGGCAAGCATAGATCTAATGATGCAAATTTTCACGTCCTGGTACATCCTGCATTCTAAAAGTACCTGCGGTTCGCTGTACAAGGGAAGGTGTATCAGTTCAGAACAATATTAATATGCTTTGGTCTGAATTTGGCCCCCAGAGCGTTTCACTCGAATAATGAACTCGGTAATGTCTTACTTACGAGCTCATTTGTCTGCCGTAAAGCCGGCTTACTTGGACGACCTTCTACAGGGATATGGCAACAGAATTATTCTTCAGAACAATGTTCAGAGTCTGCTTCTATTACTGCGACGTCTCGGTTTCATCATAAACGAGAAAAAGTTGAATCTAGCTCTGTACAAGTCGTCTGTTCACTTGAGATTGAGCTTTGAGAGTCACAACAATCTGGTTCGTCTGCCATTACCCAGAGCGAAGTTAGTCAGTTGTTATGCTCACTTTTGTCTACACTCAGACGCATTAATAGTGAGGGAGTTCATGCGACTGTTGGAGCAGTGCGGAGCGGCTGTGGATCTCATTCCGATGGGCCGCCTGCGTGCACGTCCCCTCCAGATATTCTTTACTCAGAACTGGAGTGTGATGAAGCTTTCGCTTGAACCAGTATTGTTTTAATGCACCTAGTAAAACAAGCGTTCAAATTGGGCAGATATTCAGTGGTTAACTCGGGGAGTTCCGCTGCAACTGCCAGATCTGGCTTTCACGATTATGACGGATGTGAGTCAGACGGGTTGGTGCGCGACCCTAAATCCCACAGTCTGGAAGTGTCAGGGTCTTTGGGACCCTCGGTTCCAGGAGAAACACATAAACATCAAAGAGATGATGTCAATATGGCTAGCACTACAACATTGGATTCACATAATCACATACATCCATGTTCAAATTTGGTCGGACAACTCGGCAGTAGTAGCGTACATCGGGAACCAGGGTGACACCCATTCATGTCCGTTATGCCAACTAACGGAGAAGATCTTCCTATACATCATGAATCATCATGTTCATCTTTCTATCCGTCATATACCGGGTCGTCTGAACGTATTAGCAAACTTGCTCTCTCGGAAAGGTCGCCTGTTGAAATTGGAGTGAACGCTCAACAAGCGAGTATTTGGGCAGATGTGCTACCAGAGGGATCACCCCATGATAGATCTGTTGGCACTTGCGACACACTGGAACAATCTGTTACCGTCATTCATGTCGCCATGCCCAGACCATTGAGCGTATACAGTAGACGCTCTGTCGATCTCATGGGGATGAATTATAGGATATGCGTATCCTCCAATTCAGTTGATTCAGTGGATTATGTATAAGATCAAACAGTCTCGTTGTGAATCCTACTAGTAGCACCTCTGTCGTCACAGAAACATTGGATCAGTCTTCTAAAGTGTCTGTTATGGCACATTCCCCGAGAGGACCTTCTTTATCAGGGGAAGTTTTTGTTCTTCACATCCTTCTCCGCCCATAGTGGCATAATGGAGTCGGTTAGACATGAGGGAACTATTGCGGTTCCTATATTATTTCATGACTAACACAAGAATGATTAAGTAATGCTGGTGAGGAGAGTTCAATATGACTTCGAAATCCGGGTTGAGCCTGTTAATCATACCTACTTCCATTTCTAGAACCAGGTTTCTATTAATGTCGGTACTAAATCGAATACACCTTGTTTACACTCACGTATATTCATATGTTTATAGTGTCATAGATATCGGATTGCACACGTCGGGGAGTGTTGTTACTGGAATTTATTGTACGCCTGAATGGGGTCACCTGTGGGTTACCTCGGAAGTGTGTCACTTTCCAGAGATTGTTCATTGTGGTTCTATTGGACATGTGTATGTTATATATTATATCTCCGGTTTTCGACCTATTTGCATATGCTGAGTTCGGTGTGCGTTATATAGCGGGCAATATTAATTACCGGGATCGTCGCTATAGCCTTAGCCTCTGAAGTGGAGTTAAGCACCATTTATTAATAATAATTAATACCTGAGTGCCTGTTCGACAAATATTTATATTGTTTTTTGGTACCGCCTTTTACTGATTCCAGAGCTCTCCCCTCTTTCTTTTTGAAGATTCTTTCAAAAGAAATGGGGGGGGGGGGGGGGGGGGGGGGGGGGGGATTTTTTTACCTCTCCTCCGGCTTAATAGGTATGTAACTATGAGGGAAGCTGTTTTGTCCGTAATTATATCCTGCATTATTTGGGTGTTCTATTGAAAGACCCTGTGGGCTGGGTGGTCTCCCACCTTTTGGGTTTCTGTCTATTGTGTAGTTCAGGCACATGACGTTTTCTTCCCGTGCCCACGGGAAGCGAAATGCAGTCGTTCGGGGCCATCTGATTCAACTCTGTCTGGAGAGAGTTATACGCCCTCCTGGGGGTTTTGCAGTCTTTTTATGGCATGGATCCCATGGTAACTGGTGACTTTCTGGCGAAGAGATGCCTGGTTCCCTGACTACTGTCCCCCTCCAGTCGACATCTGAGGCTGTCACTAGGGGTGTGACTCCTCTTTTAGAGCCGAGCTCGGTTGCTCTCTCCGCTTTTCCACCTTTGTCAACAGCTACTGATGTATCCGCTCCTGCTGCTACTCCGTCGGTGACATCATCAGTCCCTGTTTCAGCTAGCCTGGGCTTATCCCTGCAGGGGTCTGCAGGGATTTCTGCTTCTTGGACATGGGATATCAGCCTCAACCTTCCCTGGCTTCAACTTGGCGAATTCGGAAGTGGTTGACGGCCAATCCCTCTGCTCTATTCTCTCAGCCGTCGAGCCCAGCAGGGTTCGATTTGGATTCAGATGTTCATGGGGGGGGGGGGGGGGAGGGGGGGGGCACCGTGGACTCTGTTGCGCTTCCGTCCACGCACTCTGGTCCTTCGGCCTTTTTGTGCAGCCTGAACCTTCTGTACTCTCCTGAGTTCCCGCTCTTCAGATCCTCGGGGTATTTCATACGTCTATCAGCATCTGCATTCAGATGTTTTGGCTGCCACCCATCGCCCCGCATCAGGTGTTACAGAGGATTGTGACCCTTCGCTGGTTTAGAGGGTCAGATGTGAAGCCACTTTGCCGGCCGCTCCCACGTCGAACCGGCAGATACGGGTTGTGAGCTTAGAAAGGCTCCTCCTTGCTCATGCAGGTTCTTTCCAAGAGCCTTCCCGTTGCCTCCAGCGAGGCTTCTAGTGGCTTCCAGGCACCTCCGCGGCGCCGCCTCCCAGGATTGGAAGCAGGCTGCTGCTTTCTGATCCCCCTGGTGTTCCTACACCATGGGAGGCATTGGCTGGTATGCCCGACATGGGCTATGTGTCTTCGACTCAGGCGATAGGTCAGGCGCACCGGATGTTGAGAGCCATCAGTCTTATGACTTGGGGGCGGCTCTTGACTTTGTGTTTGAGTTCCTTCAAACTGTCAGCCAGAGGTTTCAGCCAGGTCGCGATCATTGGTCGCACACCTACAGCCTGTGGAGCAACCTGCTTCTGGGTGCCTTCGACCGTACCTGTCGGTACAAGTGGTTGAAGTTTTTGCAGCATTGGACTCAAAGCTGAGTTCCAAGGCTATGAAGATTTCGTTCTTCACTAGGCTGATACCTTTTTGCCCTCTGTGCATAATCGTTCCTACGATTCCGCCAATCCGTCGGTCTGCAAGACTTTGACGATCTTGGATCAGGACTCCAAGCCCAAGTCAGCCATTATTCCTATAGCGACTTTGGAGTCCATGTTGGGCTTATCCAGAGAGATGCTAGGCATGCTTTCTCTCTCGGATCACGTCTTTGCCTTGGCTGCTTATCTGCCTCCAGATAAGTTTGACGACATACAGGCTCCTTTGCATGTGATCTCTAAGATGCTCATGCATCTTACTCACACGCATACCTGTAACAGGGCTAATTTGGAATTAGTTCGCCAGGACGCTGTGTTGATCACAAGCCATTCCCTTCCTGAAGGGCAGGGCGCTGCTCTTCAATCTGCTTCTTTGGTGGGTCCGCAACTATTCCATGATTCATAGGAGACGGTCCGGGATGACGTCCTGCATCATTCCAAAGATCAGCTGCTGTTGGAGGCTGGGGCCGTTTGAAGCCTAACAACAAACCTTCTGCTTCCTCTGTGAAGCCAAGGGCTGATCCTCCTGCTTCCACTTCTTCCTCTTACTTACGTGGTAAAGGTAAGGGTCGGCAGTCTAGAGGGAGGTCTAAGGATCCTTCAACTAGCAGAGGAGGTGGTTTCTCCTCTCACTGGCCTCACCAGGGCTCGAAATGAAGGTTCTCACCTCGATTCGTCCCAGGTTGGAGGAGGGATATCCGAGTTTGCAGACTAGTGGGCCACGATCACATCCGATCCTTGGGTGTAAGATGTTCGGTCCAGTCTGCGGATATCCTTTCAGAGGCAGCACACTCTGCCGAGAGTGCCTCTTCCAACCCAAGTTCCTTTAGACGTTTCACGTCGGGAACTTTTGATCACAGAGATAGACAATCTCCTGTCAAAGGGGGCGATCGAAATCATCAAGAACATTCATTCAGTGGGATTTTATTCCCTCCTGTTCTTGGTGCCGAAGAAGGACAGCCGACTCTGATCCGTTATTGATGATCTGAGTATCTTGAACCAGTCTATCATTGCTCCCAAGTTCAGCATGGAGACTTTTAGGTCGGTTTGCCGCTCCATTCACCAGGGAGATTTCGCTTCCAGCATCGACCTGCGAAACGCTTACTTTCACATTCCGATTCATCGGACATCGCGAAAGTATATCAGGGTTGCCTTTCTGGGGCGAATTTACCAGTTCAAGGCCATGCCTTTCATCCTCAACCTGCCTCCTTGGGCCTTCATCTGACTTATGTCGCATGTGATAGCCTTCCATCGCACTCAGTCCAGGGTGACTACTTCAGTGTATCTGGATGATATCCTCCAGAGGCACTCGAATGCTGCTCTTCTGGAGTCAGATGTCGACACATTTGAGCCTGCTCATGTCACTAGGGTTCAGAGTCAACTAAGAGAAGTCGGACCTGGTCCCTTCTCAGTTGTTTTGTCATCTGGGGATGGACTTCTGTACACAGCTGAATACGGTGGTGATTCCCCGGGCAAGGGCTGTGATTCTCTCGGCTTTTACCATGACTCTGACCCAGTCCACGTCCGCAACAGCTCAGAGTATTCTCCGGCTGCTTGGTTTCTGCGGTTTGGTGACGGATCTCGTTCCTCTTGGTCGGCTGCATGTCGAACCTCTCCAACACTCTCAGTCATTGGAGGCATGTCGATGCTATGGATCTGGTGCTTCAGTTTCCAGCATCTCTTCATCAGCACCTTCTTCCCTGGACGGATGTTCAGTGGATTATGCAGGGAATTCCGTTGGACTTGTCCATATATCCGATCTTGTTCTGACAGCTGATATCAGTGATCTCGATTGGCACGCGACGTTGGATCCTCTGGCCTTTCCCTTCATGGTGTATGGGACCAGGATCAAGCATCTCTTCACATCTACCAGAAAGAGCTTCCTGCTATTCTTCTGAGTTTCTGGCAGTGGATCCCCAACCTTTCGAATCGTCAGCTCCTTCTGTTGTCCGACAATTCGACAGTGGTCACTTACATTTGGAACCAGGGTGGCACGTACTCGGTTCCCATGTATGAATTGGCTCGGGATCTTCTACTGCTAGCTCAGGATGTCAATGCCAGGGTGGTGGTTCGTCACATTCCCAGTCTTCTGAACATCCTAGTCGACTCCCTGTCCCGACGGGGCAGGATCATTTCCACCGAGTGGATGCTTCACAGGGCAGTGTCCAGTCGCTTTTTGACTGTGTGGTTGTCCCCACATCGATCTTATTTTTGACCTGTTGGAACCCTCAGGTGTACACTTGTGTCCCTGTGTCTAGATCCTCTGGCTTTTGCCGTGGATGCTCTGTCACTCGATTGGAACGGTCTAGTCAGCTACCTCATCCTTTAGCTAAGATACGATCCTGCAGTTGTTGAATGATTCTGATCGCTCCCCTGCCGCCTCAGAGGGTGTGGATCAATCAGCTCCACTCTCTGTTGGCAGCAGTTCCGGCACGTCTCCCTCTACGACACAACCTTATTTGCCAAGGTCTCCCGAGCAGTTTTCACATTGACCTGACTTCATTGTGCCTTCATGCATATCTTTTGTCAGGTCCTGTCTCTTCCATAGAGGTTTTTCGAGACGAGCAATGGAGTGCATTTCTTCTTCAAGGCTGGAAGGTCTTCTGACGATGGTGTACTGATCACTCTGTTGATTATGCCGATCCTTTGATAACACAGATTGCTGCGTTTCTGGTATATCTGTTTGATTCTCTGTTTGATTCTCGGGGAGGAGGGGGGGAGGCACCATTCGAACCTTTATCCCAGGCGGATATGCGTTTTCTCACATACAGGACAGCTTTTCTGATGGCTTTTGCCTCAGCCAGAAGGGTTAATGAGCTTCACACTCTGTTGATCCGGCCTTTTTTCAGGAGCTCCGCCAACAGTGTTACTTTACCACTGATTGCACCTTTCTGGCCAAGAATCAGAGCCAGAAACTACTCACCCTCCAATATGCATCAGGGCTCTTCCTTCTGCTGAGGGTAATCACCCTTTGCTCTGTTCAGTTCGTGCAATTCGCATTTACCTCAACCGGACGCAGTTCATTAGGAAAGACAGGAAAAGATATATTTTCTGTGTCTTATCCCTGGTCGACAGAAGATCTCTCCTCATTCCATTTCTAGATGGATTTGTCTTACTATTCGTGCATCATGCGCTTGTCTAACGACTGACGGTTGCATTACCAATCGTTTTTCTGCACATGAGGTGCGTGCATTGTCTACCACCTTGGCTTATGCTAACTCTGTCAGTTGTCGGATGTTATGCAGGCAGCCTACTGGAGAAATGCTTCTACTTTCTCCACCTATCTGCGTCAGTTGCAGGAGCAGTCTGAGGACCTTTTTTCTTCAGGCCCTGTTTTCTTCTTCTCTAGCCGTCATCAACCCTAGCCAATAGGGTTCTTGCGAGGTCAGTTCCAGCCCTGTTCTTGGTACTGTCCTTTCTGTCTGTGCATCATACAGGGCCATACACCTCATCTCCCATTGTCATTTACTAATGGTTATGATGATATGGTTTTAAAGGCCTAGGAAAGTCCATGGTTCCAGCACAGTCAGGTTATGTGGGGGTTGGTTATGTGATTCCCTCCTATTGTCTGTTGAACCTGTTGTAAACAATTGTAAGGTAGGTTGATAAGAAATTTAAATTTTATAGTAAATTTCCTTTCTTATTATATCTGCCACAATTGTTTACGTGGAGGCCCTCACGTCTTCTTTTTCAGGTAAGAATCCTTTCTCCCCGCTGATCACAACTCCAATGTTGGCGGATTCAGTAGAATGACACGTTGGTTATACCCCTGCGCACTGGTTCCAGAAGCTGTGGAGTATAGATTCTGAAAGCGGCCTTGATGGCTTAGAAAATTCTACTTGAATTTTGCTCTCTCATAATAAGATAACACTTTGACTATACAGTGATGTCTACTGAGGTCTTCACTGCCAAACTAGGCAGCCAAGGCCTCACTAGAAACCACTGCCAAGGTGCTGTAACTTCCATCAACGAAACCACCAAAAGACTTATGTTTGAAAATGAACAAGAAACTACCCAAAATTGGAACTAGGTCCCTAAGGGTTAAACTCTAGTAAATATTTTTAAGTTATTGTGATGAACTGACGGTAACATGATTTGAGGTTTGCGGCTCGGAGCTTATGTTCAACCGAGACGTGAAGCATCAAGGTTGAACATACGTGCCGTGCTACAAACCTCAAACCATATTACCGTCAACTCATTACAATAATCTATATATTCCAATACGACACTACCCATAGCCCAAAACCTATGCTGTGAAACACGAGAGGCTTATTTACTAAACTTATGATCGTTAAAAGTTGCCTTGTTCAAGGCAACTTTTAACGATCACAGGTTTAATAAATAAACCTCTTGTGTACCCCACCACTGGATAAATAATCAATAAACCAGATAAACTCATTCCATCTCAGTTCAAATCGTAAATCGGTTTGTAATTTAAACAACACTTCATCTGGAACACCATCTGCTGCATGTGTGAAAAATCCAGAAAAATGAAGCGCCTTGCTTGTCACTTCATTGATTGAAGCAATTACGAAATGGGCGACGTCATTTCAAATCTTTCATGTTGTGACGTCAGATGGTAACATTTACTACTGGAGCCGAAAACATAAAAGAAACTATGCCAGCTCTCATCCAATCAGAGGGTCAGGATTTTTCTCTTATTGGAACATAAAAATATGAGGTTTGTTTTTACGTAGGAATATCTACTGATTGCACAAATTAGGGTATAACAACAGTCTCAAATTCTTACTTATTCAAGAACTGAAAACTGGTTCTCATTCACGAGTATCAAAACCGATTCTTGTGAATCAGGACAAATTTTAAGGCCTGTGTTTAGGGACTGAGAGGTCAAGTTAAATGGCTGCAAACCAAACTAAAATTTAAATTGTGATGTTTGTATGTAGTGCTAGGTAGATTTGGCTGTTCAATAGATTAAGGTTTTTAAGTGTTCAGAATATTAATTTTTTCATTTTTATCCATTTGTTCTTTAGTTATCTGATTCACGAAATACTGGTATGATTTACTATGTCAGCTTTTGTAAGAGCTTGAGTCAGAAGAATAATACAAAATACACAGTAATGTCAGTGGATACCAATAACAAACAAACCTTTTATGGAACAGTTGATAAGGGCAAGTTTGTTATGGATGGACCTAACTTAAATCTGTTGTATGAGAGCAACGAAGACTGTAAGAATGGTAAGAATTACTTAGAATTAATTATTTATATTTTTAGTTCAGTTCAGTTTACTACTTTCTTTGTCCTCTTTGTGCTGAGGTGCATACAAGGCCACCACCATGGAACGCCAATGCCGTCTGTCTGCTGACCATCTCCTAACTTGACCCTATGACCATCCAAGCTCTTTCATCTCCTTCTCTACTGCTCTTTTGCCAAGTCTCCTTCGGCCTGCCTCTCTTCCATCTGCCTGCTGGGGTTCACCTCATGGCAACTCTTGGGATTGTGTTAGGGTCCTTTTTGTTGATGTGTCCAATCCAACACCATCATCTTCACTTGATTTCCGTGGAGAATGGGTTGGTGTTTGTTCTTATATAGAGTTCCTCGTTCATGATGATGGTTGGCAAGAAGATCTGCAGTATCCTCCTCAATCATCTGGCTTGGAACACGTCCAGCTTGTGACTAATGGACTTTGTCACTTACCACACCTTGGCTCCATACAGAAGGACTCCAAGTATGTTGCTCTTGAAGATTTTCAGTTTGGTGCTGATGCTGATCATGGAAGACTTCCAAATGTTCTTTAATGCAGAAAAGGCCCTTCTGGCTTTGTTTAGGTGGTTACATTTCTGTTTAGTTTAATCTTATTCATACATTTTTATACTGTACCAATGACCCAGACTTAGCTGGTGCTAACTCTTTAAATTTCAGGGCCAAACACAAATTTTGCCCCCCCCCCCCCCAATCCCCAGAATTTGCATCAAAATCAAAAAATTCCATGTCCTATGTGGTCCTCCATACTTTTGTCCACGGCGCATGCGCAGTGTCAAGAAAGTACCGAAATTGGCGTGAAATCTTCATTCTTTGTTTGGCCCTTCGATCAGTAACATCTCACTAATATCTGTGCTTATAATCTCAGTTAAAATGACGCCAGACACAAAATCATGAAAGAAATGGTGGATCTAAGGATGAAATAAGAGGATGAGAGGAAGAAACAGTGGATGGATGTGTTCAGGGCTGTAACTTATAATTTGTATGCAAAATTATTTCATGTTCCCTAATTTCGGGGCATGGGCCTGATGTTTTCATTCTTGCTATGAAATTTCCTCTGTTTGTTCAGTGTTTCCTCTCTCCCTTTCCTTGATACCCCCCTAGCTATTCTCCCATGCTTTGGGCATAATTTTTGTAAATTTTTTACTGAAATTTCTTGGGAGTTTTTGCCATAGTAACAGAATGTTTATTCTGTTTTTCCCCATGGTTACGTCCTCACCCTAGGGGTGTTTAGGCGTTTTGGTCATGCATCTACCATCTGATGTACTGCAGTTTCTTCTGTGGAAGTTTCTGTTTTACATCGGATAGTGTTTAAAATTGGTTACTGATTTCGGGCCATATTTTCAGTGCCTGGAGTCTTGTTTCCGGTTTTTATTCACTTTTGTTTACGTTGACAACGGTTACTTCTGACAGCGATTCCTTGTCTTCTATTAGGTTCTGTTCATAGCCAGATACATTAATATTGTCCGTTAGTGTAGCATTAATTTTTTAGATATGTTTTAAAATTTTTGTCCACACTTAGGCTTTTTTGGGATCCATTTGGGCTCATCGTTCCCTTTGGGAACTTGGGCTCATCTTGAAATTTTTTCGAAAACATTTTTCTTTTGAATTATTTTTCGAAATTTTTGTAATGGATTATGTTATTATTATGTATCTTTGTTTTTCAAGGGTTAGTGCGAGTACGATGACTGTTTAATATTTTTTCAAATATGAAAGAATATTGTTCAAATTTTAATTGAGGAAGTCTTCCTCTGATTCTCATGTTCATTGTATTTGCTGTAGTCAGTGTACTCACACTAATTCTTGCTCAGTGTGTGCCAACTGGGATGACTAACGTTGGAGACGTGTGTCAAGGTATATTGTTGGTGGTGAGAGGTCCATGTCCGGTCCTCTCGCCACAGGGTCACTCTAGTTTTTCAGTCTCTTTTTCAGAGGAACAAGAACAGGGTGATGTTTCTGTGATGTCTTCAGGAAGTGTGCTTCCGTATTCACAATTAAATGAAAAGCTAGCGGCAAAAGTGCTCAATGAAATTCGACAGGTGCCTAGATCCTTAGTAGGATTGACGACCTTTTCGCCAGCTAGCTCGCCCGGTGAAGCAATCACTCGAGACATGGGTGTTGTGACGCCTGGTTCGTCCGTTGTGGTCCAGGAGAGGAGATCAGGTGTTGCGAGCACTATAAACTTGGATCGTGCGCACCTGGCAACGACGGATCGGAGGATGGAACGGAGGAAGCCAGACAGTCCGGTAGCTAACTCGTCCAGGTCTACCCGGACCCCGAGCGAGAGAGGTCCCTCTCTCTTACAGCAACATCTGGGCCCAGATGTTGTTGTACATAACGTTCATCAGTCGGAGCAAATGTCCACTCCTCCTGCTCAGGACGCTCTGTCGCATAGACAATCCAGCGTGGTTAGTCTACTGGCTTCCTCATCCACAAGTCAGTACACACGACCGCACCTTGGCTACATGACCGCAGATATCCAGCCTGCTTCACCGCCCAGGGATTCCACAGGTCACGTCATCCGGTAGCGAAGGACACGAGGCCTTACCAGTCGAGACGTTCGCATAAGAGAAGTATGCAAGAATTACCGTCCCAGGAGCTTCCAGCGGCTAAAATACGTAAGACCACGGCTCCACAGGCCTCAGTGACGGACTTGCTATCACAGATAGCACCACTCATCGCAGCATCCCAGCAACCTTCAGAAACTCTTTCAGATCAGGAACTGTCTGAGGAAGCTGGGTCGGTACGCTCCCCTGCAGAGTCAGAAAGGGAGGACCGAGATTCACATGTGGTCCAGTCGGATGGTGCTTTCCGAACAACATAAGGTGGCCGTAGATTTCATCCGGCAACACCTTCCAGAAGTTGTTCCTCCGGACCAGAGTGCTGTGATACCAGATGAGAGACTGATATCGTCACTGGACACAGACTTTTTCGGCCGGAATAAGGATGTTGCGCCTGAGTTTCCGAGCCAGTTCTGAAATCTCACACGGACATTTGAACTTCTTAATGACGCTATATTCAGGCTAGCCTCTAAGACTGGCAAATCCAGTTTCTTATCGCCTCATGCTCTACATCTGCCGTTCAGCAGTAGAAATAGATTTGAAATGGCAGGACAGGGCATGCTGAGAGTTCCTCTGCGTTTAGACGACCAGGCAGAAGACTTGGAGTTGTCATTGCCGGCGTCTATGTCGATTCTCTCCAGTACGTTGGAGACGACAATCTCGTCTAACAGAGCCAGTTTAGACCCCTTATCTTATGCAGATCACCTTACCAGAGCATTATCAAAGAATTCCAGGATGTTCAAACTTCCTTGAGAGTTCTTTCGAGGGCCATAGCATTTTCCACGTATAACTCCGCCCTTTCAGTGGCAAATGTGGAGTTAGTCAGACGTGATGCTGCCCTGGCTTCATCCACGAGAGTGGATACTAAGGTGAAAAACTCTCTTCGAGTCGCTCTGGTTACAGGAGTGCTTCTCTTCGATGGTAAGCTTTCGCTAATCTACGATCAGATTACCAAGAAAGCTTCAGACTCTCTGCTCTTTAAGTCCATTTCGAAAAAAACGGACTCAGCAGAGAGGAGTATGTCAGGGACTTCTGGGGCGAGTACGTCCAAGGGAAGTTCCTATAGAGGATCTAAGAAAGCCTCTACGTCTTACTCTAGAGACCTTCAGAGTAGCGACTCAGGTAGGGGTCGTAATCTTGCTGAGACAAGCTGTCAGATGCCCCTAGGTTGACTGGTCGAGGTGCGGGTCTGGGAGAATGAAGTTTCTCCTCCCGCAACCCTCGCAGGTCCAGGAGGTGATGGTCAAAACCTCTATTGCACTCCAGTGGGCGGAAGGCTGTTGAGATTCTTAACCAATTGGTTGTCAATTACGGACGACCCATGGGTTCAGGGGGTTATTTCAGAAGGTCTAAAACTGTCCTTCAAGGAAAAACCTCCGTTAACACGAAGTCCACGTTGGACTCTGCTTCCGTCAAACCTTCAGAAGAGAGATTCGCTTCTATCAGAAGTCCAATCTCTTCTGGAGAAGAATGCAATAGAGGTCATAGAAAACCAGGAATCTCCCGTTTTCTACAGTCACTTGTTCCTGTTTCCAAAATCAGAGGGCTCGTTCCATCCAGTTATAGATTTAAGCTGGATAAACAAGCTGATTGTGGCTCCAAAATTTTATATGGAGACCATTCGATCGGTAAGAGCGAGCATTTGAGTGAACGATTACGCTGCGAGCATAGATCTCAAGGATGCGTACTTTTACGTCATGGTACATCCGGCATTCAGAAAGTACCTTCGCTTCGCTGTCCTAGGGGTCGTTTGTCAGTTCCGAGCAATGTGCTTCGGTTTGAATCTAGCGCTCTGGGCCTTCACCCGAATAATAAACTCGGTAATGACTCATTTCCGAGCTCATTCGTCTGCGGTAATGTTGGCCTACTTGGACGACATTCGTCAGAGGTACGGCAACAGATTAACGCTTCAGAACGATGTTCAGAGTCTGCTTCAACTGCTCCGACATCACAGTTTCATAGTAAAGTCTATTACTTTGACTACTAATGTTGGATTTTTGGCTAAGAATCAGACTCCTAATAAGTACCCTGAACCTGTTGTTATTAAGGCTCTTCCGTCCTCAGATGGCCATAGGCCTTTGCTATGTCCAGTTAGAGCTATGCGTTAGGGACCTGCGAATATCAAATTTTGTCTCGAATCGAATCTCGAATCGAATGTGAACGAGGATTTCGAATCGAATCTCGAATATCGAATAGTGGTCGTGTATATGCTGACAATTGTTGTTTCGGGTGCCGTAGGATCGTTGGCATTTTTGGATAATAGACCGGTGGTGATAACTGGCGGGAAACGGAAACATACTTGGCCATACTGAACTTTTGTAAACACACGTCACGCGCGAATTAAAATATCGAAAGCTAAATTAAACCATTCAAACTAAACGAAACGCAATTCTGCAGCCTGGTATATCATATAAGTTAGCTTGTGCTGGTACGTTCATTCAACTTCATTGGGTCATCACATGTATCGACAATAACTGCTGTTACCAACTTCCCCTGATCTTTAATCACGAGTGATTCACGACGCATATAAACGCACATTGACCTCTCCGTTTTATATACATTCCGTGTCGGCGTCTTTATGTAAACGCGTGACCGCTTCATTGCAAATTGCAATGTAAGGGGGGTAATTCTGTTATACTGCACTTTACTGTAAAACATGCTGGTTTCGTCGAATTCCCGTAACACGCAGTGGTGTGCATAATGCATATACGATGCGATCATGCGAGCATGCCGATTTAAGACCAAGTTGCGAGGTTATATTATAACGGGAATGTTACCGGATGGGGGTGGGTGGGGGAGCTACTCCGATGCACGCACCTAACTAACTGATAAACGAACGTGATTGCAAGCCTATTATCGGAGCAGAAACACACGTATCGGCACAGTGGCGTGAAAAAAGTTTTCCCGACCTAGTCTGACGAGATTCGAAAATTTCGAACCCATGACACCAGCATCGAATCGAATCGAATAGCTGCAGGGATTCGAAATCGAATCGAATAATCGAAGGTTCGCAGGTCCCTACTATGCGTATTTACAAACGTAGATCTGAGTTTATCGGAAAGGGACGAAAACGTTTCTTTCTGTCTCTGCTGCCTAATAGAAGGGACATTACGGTCCATTCTATTTCAAGGTGGATTCTATTGACTATTCGTACTGCTTATGAAAATTATCTTCTACTCAGCATTCTGTGCTTAAGATTTCGGCGCATGAAGTGAGGGCGCTGTCTACATCTTGGGCTTATGTTAATAGTATTGCTATTACCGATTTGATGAAGGCTGCATACTGGTCTCTGCCTTCTACGTTCACAAATTTTTACCTTAGAAATATTGAGTCTATTTCTGGCGACCTGCGTTGTTTAGGTCCGTTATCTGTTGCTCAGAATGTTGTCCACTAAACAGTTGCAACTATAGTTATGCAGGCTTTCTCTTCCAGCAGTGACTCTGTCCTGCTGCCCTCTTCGTTCTGGGGTGATTGATCCAGAGCAAGGGGAAGGGGGAGGGGGGGGGGATGGTGTTCCCTTATATCACCTGCTTTATAGTGAAAAGCAAGGGAATACCTCCTCTGGAGTCAGTAATTCCGAGTCAGTGCTGGGATGGTTTTAAAGTGTAAGGCTAATGTTTTTTCTCATTTATGTAATATTTTTAAAGTGTAGCTCGGTGTGAAGCATTTGTATATGTCACGTGTCATACGAGCGTTAATATACAGTCCTCAGACACTTTTAAATGAGTATAAAGAGTCTCATTCTCTGGATTATCTTTATTTATTGGCTTTCCTTTAAAAAAATTAGTGTAATGGGTTATACTGGATGTTAATAGAGATCATTGATGTTTTTGTGCTCAATTACGGAATGGTATTGTGTCTTTCTTATTTTGCATAAACAAGAAAGATACATGTAAATCCTGTTTCTCCTTTTCTCCTTGAGGGGATAATTCTGTTTACATGTAATAGAGTCTAGTGGATTTTCCTTTATGTCCTAGGCCCTCCAGCCATTTTTCTATTCAGCTAAGTCTGGGTCATTGGTACAGTATAAAAATGTTAAAAAATTTATAGTAATTTATCTATTTTTTATACTTACCAATGACCCAGACGGGGATGGCCCTCCCATGAGTTGGGAACTCATACCTCCCCGCTAATTACATAACAGTTACCAGGCACTGGTTGAAAGAATGAAGATTTGGCGCCAATTTCGGTACTTCCTTGACACTGCGTATGCGCAGTGGACAAAAGTATGAAAGACCACATAGGACATGGATTTTTGGGATTTTGATGCAAATTTTGGGGATTGGAGGGGGGGGGGGGGCAAAATTTGTGTTTGCCCCTGAAATTTAAAGAGTTAGCACCAGCTAAGTCTGGGTCATTGGTAAGTATAAAAAAATATATAAATTACTATAAAATTTTTTAACTTTTATACAACCAATGGTCCAGACCAGCTGGTGCTAACTCGAAAATTAATCCATGGCCAAACACAAATTTTGCCCCCCAATCCCCAAAATTTGCATGCAAAACCAAAAAATTGATGTCCTATCTGGTCCTCCATACTTTTCAGATCTGCGCATGCGCAGTATCCAGGAAAACACCGAAATTGGCGCCAACCATCATTCTTTGGCCCTAAAGTCAGCAACAATGAACTGACATCTGTGCTTTTAAATCTCATTTTTGAGGATGCCAGACACAAATCAATGGTAAAATTGGGGATCCAAGGACATAATTGGATGATGGAAGTGAACAACGGTGGTTAGGAATGTTCAGGGCTTTAACTTTATAATTTTTATCAAAATTATTTCATGTTTCCCAGTTTCGGGACATGTGCCTGACATTATCATTCTTGCTAATGATTTATCCACTGTTTGTTAAGTGTTCCTTCCCTATCCTTCCTTGAAGCCCTCCTGTTAAACTCCCAAGCTTTTTGGCTTATTTTTATTGAAATTTTTTATTAAATTTCTTGTGAGTTTAACGTGTATTACAGAATGTTTATTCTGTTTATCCCCATGGTTACATCCTCACCCTAGGGGTATTGGGTGGTTTGGGTCATGCATCTTCTATCCGATGTATCGTTTTTTCTTCATCTGAAGATCTTGCTTTACATATGGTAGCTTTAAAATCTGTTACTGACTTTGGGCCTTTTTTATTCAGTGTCTGAGGTCTCGTTTCCGTTTTTTTCCTTGATGTTGTTTACATTGGCAACGTCCTTAAAATATATGTAGGATCTACTTATTATTACTGTAGGATTGTTGTAAGATACATGTTTTAATATTCCGGTAGTGTAGCAATAATTTTTGTTTTTTTGTCCACACTTAGGCTCTATCGGGATAGTCTTGGCCTCTTCATGTTCCCTTTGGGAACTTGGGCTTTTGTCAAAAATGTTTCGAAGAATTTTTTTAAATTAATTTTTCGATTTGTATTTTTATTATTGATTATTATGTATCTTTATCATATATTTATTGTGCAGTTGGTGGGAGTTCAATCGACTTTGTTTGATTAATTATGAAAGCTTATTGCTCAGAATGCAAGGCGAGGAAGTCTTCCTCAGATTTACGTGCTTGTTGCTTTGCTTGTAGTCGATGTACTCCCCCGAATTCTTGTCCTACATGTGTTGATTGGGATGACAAACACTGGACGTGGGTGTCACGGTATGTTGTTAGCAGTGGGAGGCCAATGCCAGTTCTCTCGTCGCAGAGTCATTCAAGTTTCTCAGTTTCTTTTTCAGAGGAACAAGAACATGGTGATGGTTATGTGACGCCTACCAAAAGTGTGCTACCGTCGTTGCGCTCTGATGAGCAAACAGAGCTAGCTGCTAAGGTACTCATGAAAATTAGTCAAGGGATAAAGCCACTGGCCGGTGGTTTTAATCCTTTGCCAGCAGCTAGCTCGACCGGTGAAGTGGTTACTCCGTCCGTGGGAGCTGTGACTCTGGGTATGTACATTGCGGTCGAAGGAAGTGTAATGGGTAGAGCGAGCACCTTAAAATCTAAACATGCTCACCCAGCGACAACGGAACTAGGGAGGAAGCCAGCAAGTGTTTTTGGAAGCTCGGCTAGGTCTGAAAGGGCCACGAGCGGGAGAGATCTCTCTCTGTCCCAACAACATCTGGGGCCAGATGTTGTGGTGAAGAACTTGTGCGGGCCAGAGCATAGGTCCACACCTGCCGTTCGGGACGCTCCTTCTAGATTGCAGCCGGCCTCGGCTACAGTCACGGCTTCTTCCACTTTGAATATATAGCACACACGACCGCATCCTAGCTACTCTACTTTGGATATCCAGCCTGCTGTGCGAAGAAGGGACCACTCTTCGCCCTTGAAGTCGGACCATCCGGTAGCTAGGGAGACGAGGCCTCGATCATCGGGACATTCGGAGAAGAGATCCATCTCTGACATGCCGTCCCAAGAGCAGCAAGCTGCTAAGAAACAGAAGACTGCTGCTCCTCAGGCCTCAATGAAGGACTTGCTGTCGCAGATTGCGCAGCTGTTCGCAGCATCCCAGCAAGTGCAGGAGCAGCCTCCCTCAGACTCAGAACCTGAGCTGTCATACGGTGCCTGGTCGGTCCAGCTGTCTGTTCACGCAGATGCAATGGACCGAGATTCGCAACTCATTCTCTCGGATGGTGAAAGGGATAAGGAAGAGGATTAGCCTTCCCTTTCAGAACAGCACATGGTTGCGATGGATTTCATTCATCAATACTACCCTGAATTTGTTCCGCCCAATCAGAATGCTGCGACAACAAGAGAGAAACCGCTGGCATTGTTGAATGCAGACTTTATACAGAGAAAGGAAGAAGTTCTTTCTTTTCCAGTTCAGTCTAGGCAGGTGTCACAGGCCTTCAGCCATGTAGACACTACTCAACCTCTCGAGTATGAGGAAAAAATGCAGTTTCTTATCTTCATCGTCCATAAACATACCGTTTCTTGAACCACGTTCATTTAAAACAGTTGGAGAAGATGTTCAGAGAGCTCCTCTGCGTTTGGATGAGCAGGCCGGGGATCTAGATGTATCCTTACCTGCATCATTCACTATTCGCTCAGACGTAATAGAAACGGCAATTTCTTCAAATAGAGCAAATTTGGACGCAGATCACCTTACCAGAGCTATGGTGCAGTGTCTCAACGGGAAGGAATTTGAGGACGTTCGTACCTCTCTTAGAGTTCTTTCCAGGGCAATTATGTATACCACGTATAACTCCGCCCCAACAGTGGCTAATCTGGAGTTAATCAGTCATGATGCTGCCCTTGCGTTGTCATCACTTATAGATGACAAGGTGAAAAGCTCTCTCCGGTCTCCGGACATACTATTTTTGACGACAAGCTTTTGTTGGTCTATGAACAGGCTACTAAGAAAGCGTCAAGTACTCTGCTATTGAAGTCGGCGTCTCAACAACCCGCTTCAGCAGACGAGAGTAAAGGAGGACGTTCCAGATCTAAAACATCAAAAGGAAACTCCTCACGAGGGTAAAAGAAACCCTCTTACAATTGGAGGTCGTCAATATAGCGACTCGGGAAAGGCGTGTAGGTCTGATTGAGGCTATCGGTCAGACGCCCGGGGAGGATGTAGTTTCTCCTCCTGTGAGCCTCGCAGGTCATACAGGTGATGTTCAAGACCTCTATTGCTGGTCAGTTGGTGGAAGGTTATCAAACTTCACGAGAAACTGGATAGCAGTCACGGAAGATCAGTGGGTGAGAAGTGTAGTTTCGGATGGCCTACAGCTATCATTCCGAGCGAAACACCCACTAACAAGATGTCGGCATTGGACAAATCTTTCGTCGCATCCTTTCAGATGAGAATCTCTCCTAGCGGAGGTACAGGCTCTCTTATTATTAAAGGAAGCAATAGAGGTCATCGAGAATCAAGATTCTCCGGGTTTTTACAGTCACCTGTTCCTCGTACCGAAGCCAGACAGCTCGTTCCGACCGATAACAGACTTGAGCTGGATAAACCAGCTTATCGTGGCTCCAAAATTCTATATGGAGACCATTTGGTCAGTAAGAGCAAGCATTCGAGTGAATGACTATGCGACAAACATAGATCTAAAGGATGCATACTTTCCTGTCCTGGTACATCCGGCATTCAGAAAGTACCTGCGGTTTGCCATACAAGGGAAGGTTTATCAGTTCAGAGCAATGTGCTTTGGGCTAAATCTGGCTCCCTAGGCATTCACTCGAATAATGAACTCAGTAATGTCATACTTCCGAGCTCATTCGTCTGTGGTAACGTCGGCTTACTTGGACGACATTCTACAGAAATACGGCAACAGAATTATTCTTCAGAACGATGTTCAGAGTCTGCTTCTATTACTCCGACGTCTCCGTTTCATTGTAAACGAGGAAAAAGTCAGATCTAGCTCCGTCCAAGTCGTTCACTCACTTGGGGATGAGCTTCGAGACTCACAACAATCTGGTTCGTCTGCCATTACCCAGAGCGAAATTATTCAGTTGTCATGCTCACTTTTGTGTACACTCAGGTGCATTAACAGCGAGGGAATTCATGTGACTGATGGGGTTGTGCAGAGCGGCTGCAAATCTTATTCCGATGGGCCGCCTGCGCAGGCGTCCCCTCCAGATATTCTTTACTCAGAACTGGAGTGTGAAGATGCATTCGCTCAAAACCAGTATTGTTTTAATGGGCCTAGTAAAACAAAAGGTTCAGATTTGGGCAGATATTCAGTGGTTAACTCAGGGAGTTCTGCTACAACTACCGGATCCGGCTTTCACGATTATGATGAATGCAAGTCAGAAGGGTTGGGGCCACCCTAAGTCCCACAGACTTGAAGTGTCAGTGTCTTTGGGACCCTCGGTTCCTACAAAAGCACATAAACATCAAAGAGATGATGTCAATGTGGCTAGCTCTTCAACAATGGATTCACATAATAGCGAACGTCCATGTTCAAATTTTGTCGGACAATTCGACAGTAGTAGCTTACATCAGGAACCAAGGCGGCAGTCATTCAATTCCATTATGCGAATTATTGGAGAGGATTCTCCTATACATAATGAATCATAAGGTCATCTTTCTGTCCATCATATACCGGGTCATATGAATGTAGTAGCAGAACTAGCAAACTTGCTCTCTCGGAAAGATCGCCTGTTGCCATCGGAGTGGACTCTCAACGAGCGAATATTCAGGCAGATTTGCTACCAGTGGGATCATCCCATGATAGATCTGTTTGCGACACACCAACAATCAGTTACCGACGTTCGTGTCGCCATGCCCAGATCATCCGGCGCATGCAGTAGGCGCTCTGTTGATCTCATGGGACGGAATGATAGGATATGCGTATCCTCCAACTCCGTTGATTCAGCAGATTCTGTTAAAGATCAAACAGTCTCGTTGCAAAATTCTGCTAGTAGCACCTCTGTTATCACAGAAACCTTGGATCAATCTTCTCAGGTGTCTGTTATGGGACATTCCCTTGAAATTTCCTCCATGAGAGGATCTTCTTTATCGGGGGAAGTCACGTGCACTGCATCACAACCCGGAAGGTCTCAACCTTCACGTATTTCTGTTGTGCGGTCCTTCTTGCACGGAAAACAGTTTACAGGACGCGCAGTGGACGCAATTTCTAACTGCAGGAGGTCCTCCTCTACATTGAACTATGCAGCAAAGTGGGGGGATTTTCTTCCGTTGGTGTCAGGATCAGTCGATAGTCGTTTATGATCCGTCCATACCAAATATTTCCAATTTCTTGGTCTACTTGTTTGATGTTCTCAAACTGCAGCCCGTCACTATTAAGGGCTTTAGGTCTATGTTATCAGACACTTATGCTCATCATGATAACTTGGCTATTGGATCAAATACTTCATTGTCCAAGCTGGTTAGAAATTTCTCTATTAATAGACCTAGAACCCTCAAATTAATTCCTAAGTGGAATTTGGCTTGGGTTCTGTTGAAGCTCAAAGAAGCTCTGCTTGAGCCGTTGGACGCTGTAGAGTTCAAATTCTTGACCTATAAAACGGCATTTCTCTTAGCCTTTGCATCTGCTAGAAGAGTCAGTGAACTTCATGCTTTATCTGTTGATGAATCTCACTACCGTAGTGTGGGTAATACCATTACCCTCACTACGGAAGTGGGGTTTCTGGCTAAGTATCAGATTCCAGACAAGCAGCCTGAGCCTATTATCATTAAGGCTCTTCCATCCTCGGATAACCGTAGACCTTTGCTGTGTCCAGTCAAGGCTATGCTCATTATAAATGTCGATCAGATTTTATTAGAAAAGAAACAAAATGCTTCTTTCCTTCATTGATTCCTAACAGAAAGGATATTTCTGTTCATTCAGTCACTAGATGGATTCAGTTGGCAATACGCATTGCCTATGAAAATCTATCTTCGGATCTTCGTGCGGTTAATAAGATATCAGTACACAAAATTAGAGCACTGTCCACTTCTTGGACTTATTCTAACAGTATAGCCATTACTGATCTCATGAAGGCTGCTTATTGGACACAGCCCTCTTCATTTACCAAGTTTTACCTGAGAAATTTAAAGTCCATCTCCGGTGACCTTAGATCTTTAGGTCCTCTTTCTGTTACTCACAATGTCGTCCATTAATGGTTACATCTATAATTGTTTAGGCAGTCTGTTCCAGCATTGACGCTGTTCCACTGCCCTCTTCATTTTGGGGACATGTACCTCAGAACAAAGGGAAGGGTGGAGGGTGATGTTTTTTTCCCTTATGATCATCTGGCTTTATGGTGAAAAGCAGGGGAAGACCTCCTCCAGCGTCAGTAGTCCTGAGTCGGTGCTGGGATGGTTTTAATGTGTAGCTCGGTGTGAAGCAATAACTATGTCTCATTTATGTACTGTTTTTAAAGTGTAGCTCACTGTGAAGCATTTGTATATGTCAAGTGTCAAACAGGCGTTAATATACAATCCTCGGACACTTTTAAATAAGTATAAGGAGTCTCATTCTCTGGACTATCTTTATATATTGGTTTTCCTTCACCAAATTAGCATAACAGGCTGTGCTGGCATTAAATGGAGGATTATATATTATGTAATAATCAATTACATTGTTGGTGTTATGCCTTTCTCCTTTCTCGTAATGGAGAAAGACATATATAATTCCTACCTTCTCCTATTCTCCTGTAGGAGATATCCTTTACTGAAGTAATTGAGATATTGGATTTTCCTTTATGTCCTAGGCCCTCCAGCCTTTTTACAATTCAGCTAGTCTGGGCCATTGGTTGTTGTATAAAAAGATTATGAATTTTAAGTAATTTGTATATTTTTTATACTCACCAATGGCCCAGAAGGGTATGGCCCTCCCATGAGTGGGCAGTCATACCTCCCCGCGGTTTATAACATTTAACAGGCAATCTGTAGAAAGAATGATGGTTGGTGCCAATTTCAGTGTCTGCATGGATACTGCACATGCTCAGATCTGAAAAGTATGGAGGACCAGATAGGACATCAATTTTTTGGTTTTGCATGCAAATTTGAGGGATTGGGGGGCAAAATTTGTGTTTGGTCCTGGATTAATTTTTGAGATAGCACCAACTAGTCTAGGCCATTGGTAAGTATAAAAATATACAAATTACTTACAAGTTATAATTTTACAAATATTAGTAAGTTAAAACTAGAAGTCCTGTCACGAACTGTGTGCTTATCTAGGCTTAATTGCACGAAGGAATTTCGTTCTCTTGGTTACTCATAGCAAACACAGGCAATGTTTCTGCCAATGGACCTCCGGGTTTCCCGGAGGTCCATTGGCTGAAACATTGCTTGTGCACAGGTCATGTGTACAGAATTTGATAGCCTTACTATGGTCATAACACGTAGATTAACGTGCAGATCAATATGCTATTTGTGCACATTTCATGACCGGACTTCTAGTTTTAACTGTAAGTAATGCACTTCCGTAGAATTGGGAAAATGGTTGTTTACATTTCATTCAATTTTTTTTAATAATCAAATGTTATATGCAAATTCAATGTACTTTTGTCCCAATTCATTACACATACAATATACCCAAGCATTAGAATAATTAGTTACATTCATATTTAGTTTTGACAAAATATTTTAAGTAATAATACCATCTGTGCTGAGTCCTTGAGCAATACACTTAATGCTGATTACCCATGTAGGGGCACAGTAGCACTGTGTACTAGGGCATTCTGCACATCGATGGTTCACTTGCCTTCAGCCACTGCTAATTCTGCTTGTATCAAGTTAGTAAGTTGGAAAGTCATCTGACAGCTGCTTGACACTGTTCAGTGGTTCTCTTCCTCCACCCGTAAAACTGTCGAACAGGATTTACTCTGGCTGTTGAAAGTGTCATTAAGTTCAATAAGCAAACAAAGCTTTAACTGGTTGAGGGCTAGAAGCCATGATCATGGCTCCATTAAAAAGTGCTGGAAGTCACTTCAGTGGCTTTAAATTATATGCAATAGCTTGATGTTTGCTTAGTAGTAGAAGAAAAATTTCTCATATAAGATTGCTTGGTTGCATTTTATTGGAGAGTGCCTATTGGCATTCTCCAATAAATTGTATCTAAACAATTATTTATGAACACAATCTTGTTGAACTAAGACGACTGTTGCTGGTAGCATGGTATCTTTAAAAAAAAATACCCATGGTACAAATCACCTTTGAAAAATAAGTTAGCACTCAAGTGTTTATTATGCCCCCGACCTCTGAAGGAGGATTTGGGGATATCTAGTGAAGCCCTCTGTCCATCTGTCTGTCCATCCATCCATCTGTCTGTCCATCTGTCCATACATCTGTTCATACAAACGTTTTGCATTGTAATTTCAAAGCCACCGGTCGGATTTGGATCTCCTTTGATATGCTGATAGACCCACATGGGTGGGGGGGGGGGGGGGGGGGGGGAGGGGGGGCAGATATGCATAATAATTTTTAATGTCCAATAATTTTTCCCAGAGTTATGGCCCTTTTTCACTCTTTTGACTTAGACATTTTTCTGTCCCATGGGGGGGGGGGGGGGGGGGGGGGGGGGGAGGAGGAGGGTTAGTGACCCCATGCCTTGCATCACCCTTGTTACTTTAAGTAATGATAATGCCTTGGATATATGGTAGCTCAATGCTTAGAGTGTTGAACTTTAAACCAGAATGTTGATGGTTTGCTCCTGGCCTATTATGACTGCATTGTGCCCTCATATAAGAGACTTATTCCCACTTGCCCAAATGGTGGCACTATGGCATTGTGTCATACTACAGGTTGATGATGCACTTGCCTTCAACCCCTTCTAACATTGCTTGTGCGCGATGCTACACGGCAGCTCTGTGTACTCTGGCTTCCTCCACTTGTAGAACTGTCCAAAATGATGTGTCTCTTGCTGTTAAGAGTGCCATTAAACTCCAATAAACAAACAAATATTGACAACTACCAAGGTACTTAGTATGTCGCTTACAAGTTTGCCCAAAGACTGCATGTTGGGTCACTACACTAGTTTTGTTGGTGTAAAAAGTAAGCAAAGGTAGAATTCAGTCTTCAAGGGTTAAAACAATAGGCCGAAATAGAAAAACTTTACCTACTCTGTCTGTAGTTAACTGTGGGAAAACATTCAAAAGTAAATCGAACTAAGAGCGCTGACATGTGTAAAATGATATGATGATGGAGCAAGTTATGTGCATCTTGATTATGTGTAAAGTATTGTAAACCTATAGTTAAAACTAGAAGTCCTGTCTATGTATTGTGCACTTTTTTGATGTAATAGTGCACTGAGTAAGTGCACTTTTTGGCCCTATCAAGCACAAACTGCCCCATTAGCATAACTGAATTCCTTTAGAAAAACAGTGTGTCCAACAATTCTATAATAGAAAATAGAGACCATTAACATCATTCCTAAACTATTCTGGGATACATGTAACTAGATATTAAAATTTGACTACATATACAGAATGAAGAGAGTTGATTACTACTTAATCACAGCGCCATATATTCTTCACTCGAAAATTATATATAATTGTTGTTTATATTTATATTAATTTATTGGTGTTTAAGGTCACATACTTATGCACAATGGCTAATCATGACCGTGACAGTTTTAGGGATGGAGGAAGCCGGAGTATCCGGAGAGAACCACCGAGCATCGACGAGCAGCTGCCAACTCCCCAACATCGCAACTCCGCACTGCAGCACAGGCAGGGTTAGATTGGTTGAAGACATGCACACCATCGACATGCAGTATGCCTTAGTACACGGCGTCATCATGCCCCCATGTGGACAATCGGGGTTAAGTGCCTTGCCCAAGTACACAACGCGGGAGTCTGAATCAATCGCTCAGACGGTCACCCATCCGAGGACTAACCGGGCTCAACATTGCTTAACTTCGGTGATCTGATGAGAACCGGTTACCGCAACTCCACCGCGCCCCCTAATTGTTTATATCAATACAAGAAACACTTGCAAACTTTCATTAAATGGCCCACCGGGTGCAACCTGGTGGGCCATGCGAGGAAAGTTTGTTAGTGCTTCTTGTGTTTTGTCCTCAGAAACTGTAAATAAGTACAAAGTAAAAAATCTATCCCACAACGATTTACAAGTAATCCTCCCTCCACATACTGTTTTGTCTCAATATTTTGTTTCTGTGTTTGATCAGTTCAGTTTGTGATTTCACTACCGACCTTGCTAATAGCACAGCGCAAACTCTCTTGTGTATCTCAGACTACTTCATTCTTCTGCAGTAAGGAGTGCATTACCCACTGAGCATTTTCTTTGCTAATTGTGACAGAACTTCTAGTTTCAACTGTAGTTTTTTACTTAAGTTTGCTGATCAAGCAAATTTGCATTTGATGGCCTACCGTATAGACTTCCCATTGGCCCATATTTTGCAAATCTACATATTGGATCTCCAGTTTTCTGCTGGTCCACCATTCTGCATGTCTGCTAACTACCAGAAATTACTTCTGCCGGCTGTAGACTATGGATTGATTCACAATGATCAAATTTTTTATGTGAGTACAGTCAGATTTTCTGAAGCTCATTCTGAACTCTAGATAAGATATGTCAAGGCATTAAAATCTATTGACTTTTAGTGAAAATACACTGGGAATAACTTTGGGACTTCCAAATTGACATGCTGTACATTTAAAAAATTTCAAAATCTTCCTGTTTTCACATTGAACTCATCCATATAGGTAATCAAGATACTTGACACAAGACATGTACTTGTACATGATATGTGATAAAAATTTTTGATTGATTCTGTTTAGAATAAATAAGAAATATTACCATGCTGTTCACTTAACCCTTTACCTAACATGAAAAGCAGATGACACTTGCAAGCGAAATTCTTGAAAAACTATTTTTTTTCATTTTTTGTCTCAAAAACATAGGTTATGACCCCTCATTGGAACAAGCTCAATAAGCTCGTTCCAAAGAGGGGTCATAACCTATGTTTTTGAAACAAAAAATGAAAAAAATATGAAAATTACTTGTTGATTTTTGTGAATACCACTGGCCGGTTTTGGCCATTATGTTGTGTAAAGGGTTAATTAAATGCTTTGATGCTGACAAAGCATACTGTCCGATTGGGTGGGGATCTAAAATGGTTGTCCTTTGTGCTGGCTATAGATTTCTTCATAGTATTGAAGAAGGGTGTTTCTGCTACTGAGGCCATCCTACCTACAAGTGCCACTGGACCAAGAAGAGGTTTAACCCTCTACCCAATGCAAATGATATCAAAATTTACTATTTTAAAGATTATTTTTTTTAATTTTTCAAAATATTTCACCAAAACCATATCATATGAAACTTAATTGGAATGATCTCACTGAACTCGTTCCAATAAGAGGTCATATGATAGGGTTTTATTGAAATTTTTGGTAAAATGATTTTTAGCTTAACTTGACAAAGTCAAGATAAGCTATTGCCATCACACATGTGGAAGTATGTTAGTCTATGAGTCGGTTAGTCTGTTCACATTTTCCTTTAGCACAGGCTACAGCCCGTAGTTCTTGTCCGATTGTCACGAAAATTCATATGCAGGTTTGAGGTCATGTCCAGATGAGAATGTCCCCTTTTGATTGTGATCGGTCACCCGTGATGGCTGCCCGAGCCCAAAACCAGAAAACCTTTAGCACAATCTACAGGTCGTATTTATGAAGGGATTTCATGGTAACTTGGTAGGATGACTCTGTATAATATCTAGATGAGCACACCTCCTTTTGGTCATGATCCGTCAACAGTGACGGCTACCCAACCTCGAAACCCCAAAACTTTTAGCACAGTCTACAGATCATATTTAATATGGAGAGATTTCATTGTAACTTGGTTGGATGATTCCGTATGATGTCTAGATGAGAACTTCCTCATATGGTCACGATCTGTCAACCGTGACAACTGCCTGAGCCCAAAACCTGAAAACCTTTAGCACAGTCTACAGGTCGTATTTGTGGAGGGATTTCATTGTAACTTGGTAGGATGACTTCATATAATGTCTAGATGAGAAGGTCCCCTTTTGGTCGCGATTGGTCAACTGTGATGGCTACAGGGGCCCAAAGCCCAAAAACCTTTAGCACAGTCTACAGGTCATATTTATGAAGGGATTTCATCATAACTTGGTAGGATGACTCCAGATAATATCTAGATGAGAACGTCCCCTTTTGGTCGTGATCATTCAGCCATGATGGCGGCCCGAGCCCAAAACCTGAAAACCTTTAGCACAGACTACAGGTCGTATTTATGAAGGGATTGGGGGTGTGGTGGAATTGCGATAACCAGTTCTCGTCAGATCACCGAAGTGAAGCAACGTTGAGCCCGGTTAGTCCTTGGGTGGGTGACTGTCTGAGCAATCAATTCGGATTCCCACGTTGTGTCCTTGGGCAAGGCACTTAACCCCGATTGTCCAAATGGGGGCACGATGACGTTGTGCACTAAGGCGTACTGCACGTTGATGGTGCGCATGTCTTCAACCAATCTAATGCTGCCTGTGCTGCAGTGCAGAGTTACGATGTTGGGGAGCTGGCAGCTGCTCGTCGTTGCTCTGTTTTTCTCTCCGGGTACTCAGGCTTCCTCCACCCGTAAAACTGTCACTGTCATGATTAGCAATTGTGCAAAAGTATGTGACCTTAAAACACCAATAAATAAATAAAGGAAGGGATTTCATTGTAATTTGGTAGGATGACTCAGTATATTATCTAGATGATTACATCCCATTTTGGTCGCAATCGGTCAACCATGATTGCTGCCCGAGCCCAAAACCTGAAAAACTTTAGCACAGTCTACAGGTCGTATTTATGAAGGGATTTCATGGTAGCTTGGTAGGATGACTCTGTATAATATCTAGATGAGAATGTCCCCCTTTGGTCATGATCTGTCAACCGTGATAGCTGCCCAAGCCCGAAACCCAAAAACTTTGAGCACAATCTACAGGTCATATTTAGTATGGAGGAATTTCGTTGTAACTTGGTAGGATGACTCTGTGTGATGTCTAGATGAGGACGTCCCCTTTTGGTTGCGATCGGTCAGCCATGATCACTACACAGGCCCGAAGCCCAAAACCCTTTAGCACAGTCTACAGGCCATATTTATGAATGGATTTCATTGTAACTTGATAGGATGACTCGTTTTGGAATAATTTCACTGTAACTTGGTAACTTTGGTTGACATACATTAACTGTGAGGGCCACATACATTAACTGTGAGGTCCACATTAACCCACCCCTCAGTTCTTTAGTACAGTCTACACCTCAAATTATTTTTATTGAAAAAATAGCATACGGGGAACAAAAATTAACATATTCCCAATTATCACAATTTTTGTTTTATTTCATAATCCTTTCATAAACATTGAACATTATCCTTTTCATCAAACACAACACAGGTCAGTCAGGTTAAGCTACAGTGTCATTGACACTTTCATTTTTCTGCTGTTAAATTTGTTGTGTAAAAGGTTAATTAATACAAGATGTGTAACAAGCTTGCCAATCCTTGTAAAACAGATAAGCTTAAAATATTGTTTCCTCCTTTCTTGTAACTTACATAACTTGCATTGCACTAGCTACAAAGTTATAACATGTAAATAGCTAATCTCTTACTTTGATGAAATATCTTAGAGATGAAATATGCTCCCATGAAAATGTTTGAGGGATAGATACTCTTTTTTTCCAAATCTAATCTGGCACTTTGTTCATATTTGTTTTTCAGTCAAGTCCCTATAACACAAAAAAGGAATGTTCAACTGGTGGAGTGCTAACTTATTTTCAGTCCTCAATATTTTTTTTTATGTCTTCTCCCTGTTACAATTGATAGGAGAGTGCCAATAGGCACTCTCACATCAGTTATAGCAAGGCAAATCCATGTAGACTAAATCCTCATGGGAACACTGGGAAGTGAAGCAGTGCTTGTTTACTGTGGTAAGCAAGCTCTGTTTTACTGGTAAAATAGGACCTGGTCACCAATGCCTGGGGTGGAAGTCCTCTAAAATGTGCAACATGGGTATAAATAGTTGACTAAACTTTAATTTATATCTCCATGTTGTGGTCACGATTAGCCATTGTGCAGAAATATGAAACTTTAAACACCAGTACCAATACCATGTAGACTAAATTATTTCACTTCAAAGATAATATGAAACACATTTACAGAATACAAAGTCTTTAAGTTGCGGCACCTACACTTCATAATAATGCCCAAATATGGGCTTCCAGCATTCTACCAGTTAATTTTTCCTGTCATAACATGAATGATGATGTTCATAATGAAAAAGGTTTCTTTCTGCTACTTTTGAACCTTGATGTCATATTTGTGTACAAACTTTATGACAGTTGAACAGCGTGATCAACATAGTCTAATTCTGTGTTGCATCAGGTAATTATTACATCATAATTTTTGATTGTTACAACAGGATAAAATGTATGATGAAAAATTATGGTCTTCTGTTAAAGAACTTTCACTTGTTTTTATGGAAAATTTGCAGGAACTGATTGTTTTTAATTATTATCACTTTATTATTTATAGCTTCAAGAAAAAGATCGACAGAAATAATATTTCGACCCGATTGTGATAGTATGAGTACTTCCAGAATTCTCCAGTTTTCTGGTGTATGTATTTTTTGTTTTAATTTTTTAACATTTATTATTTTGAAAATGTTTCATCTTGACTGATAAGTTTATGTTCCAAGAAGACTAAAATCCCCCTCCTCTGATCGGATGAGAGCTCACTTAGTATATTCTATGTTTACAGCTCAAGTGGCAAATGTTACCATCTGACGTCACGATGCAAAATATTTGCAATGACATTGTCCGTTTTGTAACTGCTTCATCAACGGAGTGACTAGCAAGCCGCTTCATATTTTTATACTGTACCAATGACCCAGACATAGCTGGTGCTAACTCTTAAAATATAGGGCCAAACACAAATTTTGCCCCCCAATCCCCAAAATTTGCATCTAAAACCAAAGAAAACATGTCCTGAATGGCCCTCCACACTTCACCGCTACTGCGCATGCGCAGTGTCAAGGACGTTCCGAAATTGGTGCCATTAATCATTCTAAGTTTGGCCCTTCATCAGTTAACATCTGACTGATCTTTGTGCTTGTAAATCTCAGTTTAAATGATGCCAGACACATAAATATTAGTGAAATGGTGATTCTAAGGAGGATAGAGAAGGAGGAGAGGAAAAATGTGTGACAGAATATTATCAGGGCTGTAACTTAAAATTTTTTAATGAAATTATGTTAAGTTACCTATTTTCGAGGCAGCAGCCATTTTGTTGTCATTCTGATTATTTAGTTACACTGATTTTTCAGTGTTTTCCTCTCTCCCTGTCCTTTAAGTCCCCCCTTGCTATTCTCCCATGCTTTTGGCATAGTTTCTGTAATTATTATTACTAAATTTTCTTGGGAGTTTTAGCTGAATAACAGAATGAATTCTGTTCTTTTCCCCATGTTTACGTCTTCACCTACGGGTGGTTAGGCGTTGTGTTCTGCATCTACCATCTGATGTTCTGCAGTTTCTTCCCTGGAAGTCTCTGTTTTGCATCAGATAGTGTACTTTTGGTAACTGATTCCGGGCCTGGGTGCCTGGAGTCTTATTTTAGTGTTTTTACATTCATTGTTTACATTTACAACAGCCCTCTGTGTGAGGGGGGGATTTCTTGAAAATAATATCTTGATGTTATTTTAATCATAACTAGATACATTATTATTGTTCGTAAGTGTTGAATAAATTGTTTAAAATATTTTTAAAATTTTTGTCCACTGACTTTTATAATCATTCTATATGTGGTCAGTGTACTCGCATTAACTCCTGTTCTGTATCGTATGATTTCGATGACAACATGGGAAGCGTATGTCACGGTATGTTAGTGGGGAATTGGGCACTCCGGTCCTTTCCCCGCAGGGTCACTCTACTTTATCAATTTCTATTTCAGACGATCAAGATTAGGGTGATGTATCTGTGATGTCTTCCAACAGTGTGCCTCCGTCGTCACAATGAAGGGCTAGCGGAAAAGTGCTCATGTAAATAAGCCAATTGCCTAAGAGGACCCTAGTAGGTTCGACGGCCTTTGACGTCCGCTAGCTCGCCCGGTGTAGCGTCCATTCATCGAATGGTTCGGCAGCCGGGTTCGTCCGTTGTGGTCTAGAAGGAGTTTTGGGGTGATGCGAGCACTATAAATCAACCAAATGCACACCCAGTGACGGCGGATTAGAGGGAGAACGGAGGAAGCCTTTTAGTCCGGTTCATAGCTCGTTCTGGTCCATCCGGAAGGCGAGCGAGAGAGGCCCCTCTCTCGTACAACAACATCTGGCCCCAGATGTTGTGGTACAAAATGTTTCGCATTCGGAGCTTACGTCCGTCGCTCACTTAGGCTTGGGATCCATTGGGGCTCAACGTTACTTTTCAGAAACTTGGGCTGTTCTGAAAAAATATTTTTTCAAAATATTTTGATTTCAATTATTTTTTCTATATTAATGGATCATATTATTATTATGTATTTTGATTGCCAGGGGTTGGTGCGAGTACCAGGACTTGTTTTCTTTTCACATTGAAAGGATTTTGATCAGTTGTAATAAGAGGAAGTCTTCCTTGGTAGCGCACACGACCGCTCTTGGCTACGTGACCTCGGATATCCAGTCAGCTTCGCCAGTCAGAGAATCATCGGCGACCAGGTCACACCATCCGGTAGCCAGGGACACGAGGCCTGCAGACTCTGGACGTTCGCATAGGAAAGTGTGCAGGAGTCAACGTACACGGAGCTTCCGGCGGCAATGCATCGTAAGACCGCTGCTGCACAGGCCTCGGGAACGGACATGCTTTCCTAAATAGCACAGTTTATCGCAGCATCCCAGCATCAACTGAATCTGTTGCATATTTTTTATCCGACGATGCTGGGTCGGGACGCTCCGCGGAAGCAGGTACGGACGTCCGAAAATTTTATCCGGTCCGACGGGATACCGAAAGGGATTTGGAGGATTTCGAGCTTTCCCTTTCGGAACAACTTATGCTGTTGTGTATGTCATCTGACTTGATCTTCTACAGCTTCTTTCGTCGGACCAGAATGCTGCGATGCCGGATAAGAAACTGATAGCGTCGGTGGACTTAGAAATTTTTGGTTCGGTTCAGGGACATCGTCCCTCAGTTCCGACATAGTCCAATAATGTCACACAAACTTTCGAATTATTGAACGACGCTATATATTATTATTATATGCTTGCTATAACCAAGCATTTCTGGTTTCTTGTTCGCAAAGTTACGGAGATGACTTTAAAAAGTGTGCCTCTGTCGTCATAATTAATGAAGAGCTAGCGGCAATAAGTGCTCATGGAATATATCTATCGCCTAAGAGGTCCCTTGTAGGATCGACGGAGTGACATTCGCTAGCTCTCCCGGTGTAGCGTGCATTCATCGAATGGTTCGGCTGCCGGGTTCGTCCGTTGCGGTCTAGGAAGGAGATTTGGGTGATGCGAGCACTATAATTACTTTAGTACTCACCCAGTGACGGCAGATTGAGGACAGATCGGAGGAAGCCTGTTAGTCCGGTTCCTGGCTTGTCCAGGTCCGTCCGGGCTGTGAGCGAGAGAGGTCCCTCTCTCGTCCAACAACATAGGGGACCGCATGTTGTGGTTCAGATATTTTACATTCGGAGCATATGTTTGTCGGTCGGGATGCTCCGTTATATTGACAGTCCGAGAGACTGTCGATAATGCTTCCTCATCCTCACAGCAGGGCACACGACCGCACATTGGCTACGTGACCTCGAGTATCTGATCATTTTCGTCATTCAGTGATTCCACGGCGAATAGGTCACGCCATCCGGTAGCCAAGGGACACGAGGCCTATACACTCCGTTCGCTCGCATATTGGTAGTATGCACGGGGTAACGATCACGGAGCTTCCAGCGGCAATGCATTGTAGGACCGCTTCTCCTCAGGCCTCAGTGACGGACGTGCTATCCGAGTTAGCACAGTTGTTTCGCAGCATCCCAGCAATCGACAGTTTCTTACTCGAATCAGGAATTATCTGACGGCGCTGGGTCGGTGCGGTCCACGGTTGCATCAGGTACGGACGACCGAATGCTTTATAGGGTCCGCCAGGATGGCGAAAGGGATTCGAAAGATTTCGAGTTTTCCCTTTCGTAGCATCGGAAGCTGCCATACATATCTTCCGGCATTATCTTCCAGTGATTGTTATTTCGGACTACATTGCTGCGATGTTGGATAAGAAACTTATAGCGTCATTGGACACGGAATTTTGGATCAGGGACATTGTCCCTGACTTACCGACACAGTCCAATAATGTCATTACAACATGTGTTTTATTTTTCGACGCTATATATGCATATAAGCCTGCTGCCAAGCATGATAGTTTAGTTTCTTGTCCGCAATGCTCATTTCTGCCGTTTTATCATTATACGAATAATTTATTTTGGCAGAGCAGGGCATACTGAGAGTTCATATGCGTCTAGACGGCGTGGTTAAAGACTGGAAATATTCTTTTTCGCTGTCTATGTCTTTTCCAACCACAATGTTGGAAACGACAATGATGTCTAGTAGACTTAACTTAGACGCTTTATCATACGTAATCCACCTTACTGAGGCGTTATCATTACGTCTTCAAGAAAAGATTTACGGGATATTATTCTCAATGTGATTTCTTTTGAGGGCAGTAGTTTGTTCACGTATAACTCCGCCCTTCAGTGGCTGATTGGAGTTGGGTAGACGTGACGCAGCCCTAGCTACATCCACGCGCGTGGATAGTAAGGTGAAGAACTCTCTCAGAGTCGCTTCGTTCTCGGAGAAGCCTCTCTTCGACGGCAACTTTTCAGCAATCCATGAATTGCTCGATTTACACGTTCTCTTGTCTATCTAGTGTTACAAGAGATTCAGACTGGGGCAAACATTCGGTGGTTGACTCAGAGAGTGCCACTGCAGTTGCCGGGACCGAGTGTTATAGTTATGACGGTTGCCAGTCAAACAGATTGGGATATAATATTGATCCCAACGGATTCGAAGTGCCGGGGTCTTTGGGTTCCGCAGTCTCTAAGCAAGCAATTATCTTCCACGGAATAATGTTTTTTAGGCTTGCTTTATGTCATTGCATGAACATTATTCAGAAACGCATGTCCAAATCCTGTCCGTTAATTCGACAGTAGTGGCATATCTCCGGAACCAGGGAGGCACTCATTTGTTTCCGTTATTCAATTTAATGGAAAGAATCCGTCTGTTGGTTATAGTACACCAAGTTCTGTTTCGGTCCGTCATATTCCGGGTCGTCTGATTGTTTTACCGGACTCCCGTTCACTTAGGGGTCGCTTGTTGCCGTCAGAATGGACTCTCAACAAACAAGTATTCAATCAGATTTGCTATCTATGGGAGCGCCCAATGATAATTTATTTACGACACAGCTTGCTAATCAATTGCAGACGTATGTGTTGGCTTGTCCGGATCTCTGAGCTAATGTTGTTAACGCTCTATTGATCTAATAGGACGGAATGATAGGATACGCGTATCCTCCGGCGCTGTTGTTTCAGCAGGTATTGCTAAGATAAACAATCACAATACATTTCTGTTGATAGCATCTCTATCTTCACAGAGACCGTGGGTATTTTACTCTGATGTCTACTGTGGGACTTAAAGCGAAATCTTCCTCAATGAGAGGATCTTTTTTCGCTGGGTAAATCGTGTCATCTTTATCACAACCCGCAAGGTCGCAACCTTCACGTATTCCATTGTGTGGTCCGTATTGCATTGTAAGCATTGTACTGGACGAGCTTTGGACGCGATTTCTTACTATAGGAGATCCTCTTCTTCGCTATTCTATGCGGCTAAAGTGGAGGCTCTTCCGTCGTTGGTGTAGGGATCATTATGTTCATATGGTTGATCCCTCCATATTACTCATTGCAACTTTTTAGTATACTTGTTTGACAAGATCTACTGCAGCCTGTTATTATTAAGGTTATAGGTTTATGTTACCTCATACCTATGCACTCTATGATAGTTTACAATTGAGTCTTATGTCTCTTTATCTAAGTCAGTTAGTAACTTTTTGATAAATAGACTTAGAATCTTTAGATTAAATTCCTATATGGAATTTAACTTCGGTTCTTATTTAGCTAAGCAATCATTTGAGCCTCTGGAAACAGTAGTTTTCAAATTCTGACCTTTTAGACAGTAATTCTGTTGGCTTCTCTTTTACTGAAGAGTCAGTGAGTTTCATCCACTATCGATGGATGATTTTCACTTTCGTAGTTTCGGAATCACTACTTCCTTTACTATTTAGGTTGGATTTTTGCATAAGAGTTAGGCTCCTAATATCCGGAGCCTATTGTTATTATGGCCCTTCCGTCTTCGTACGGGCATAGGCCTTTACTCTGTCCGGTTAGAGTTTATGTATTTATAAACAGATATCTGTTTATTACTACGGGCGTAAGCTTCTTCTGTCTTTGATGCCTAATAGAAGGACGTTACGCTCCATTCTATTGCTAATGGATTCAATTAACTATCGGTACTGCTTATGGTATATCATTGACTCAGCAGTTGTGCTTAAGATTTCGGCTCATGAAGTAAGAGTTCTTCTACATCTTGGGCTTACACTAATAGTGTCGCTATTATAGATTTTTGAAGGCTGCTCATTGCGCTCAGCCATCCACATTCATGAATTTTTATCTCCGAAATATCGAGTCCATTTCTGGAGGCCTCTATTGTTAGGTCTATTATCTACTGCTCAGAATGTCATTCACTTAACAGTTGCTATTATAGCTAGGTAGGCTGTCTGTTTCGGCAGTTACTCCGTTCTGCTGCCCTCTCCGCTCTGGGCTATTTGACCCAGGGCAAGGAAAAGGGGGGGGGGGGGGGGAGGGTGTTCCCTTGGGTCACCTGTTTTACTATGAAAACAAGGGGATACCTCCTCCGGAGTTAGTAATTCTGAGCTGTTATTGGGATGGTTGTTTAGTGAGAAGTTTATGTTTTAAAAACTCATTCAAGTCTTAGTTTTTAAAGTATAGCTTTTGAAAATAGCACGTGTCAACGGACATGATTATGCAATCCTCAGACACTTTTAAGGAGTATAAGAGTCTATATTCTCTAGACTTACTTTATTTATTGGCTTACTTTAAAAATTATTAGTATATAGCGGGGGAGGAATTCGTCACATACAGGTGAATTGTGCACTTGGTGATACCTTCTTGAAATTTGGCACACTGTTAGTGTAGGCTATGAGGTTCTCAAAAACGATCGGCTACAAGTTGACACCGACCGGTGGCGACCAGTAGCGGCACAATCCAAAATGGCCGCCAGCGGCTGAAGGGAACCTCCTTTTCGACGGTCTACCGACTATACATCCGATTGTAAGGGCGCGAAAGTGAACTCTGATCCACGCACGTGTTGGAAACAGACGTGGGAGATGATGTAGAATAAAACGAGATTCTCTATACGGACGCATCAATTTCTTGGAACTTGAAAAGAGCGTTGTTTCTCCGGGATCAGCGTCATTCAGGCAAACCTGAATGACGCTGATCCCGGAGAAACAACGCTCTTTATGAAGCAGTCTCTTTGCCATACAATCTCTTGTTTGGCGTAATTCCGCAAGCAATTCTGATTTGTCTGTCGAAATTAATTCGAGAACGCGATTGTTCACAAAAATCATTCACAGAATGAGTGAGAATCCTCTTCGTGTACGGACTAGTACTGACTGGGAACGTTGTTGCTTTTGCCAGCAAGACAGTTCCAAGAAATTGATGCGTCCGTATAGAGAATCTCGTTTTCATGACGCCTATAAAGCTATTGAGGAAGACATAACGCGCTTCCTAGATAATGGCGTTGAGCTTCCATATAATTTGACCATTGATTGTTTGATGAGAGAGAGTGATGAGTGTATGTCGATGTCACTGTTGACGAATAAGGCAATATATCATAAGACATGCCGTGACAGTATTCGGACTCACATCGTACAGCGCGTGCTACACAAGCGAGAGCGAAATGAGGCAGTGGCATCCTGCTCCACGCTGAGTCCTAAAAGAACACGGACAAGTTTTGAATCTGGCTGTGACAGGAAACTGCCCCAGTGTGTTTATTGTCACAAACGCGAAGGTGACAGCAGTGAGCCTATTTGCAGATCAATGTCTGATAACAATAAACTCAAAATTATGGCAAAGGAAGCCGAGAACTGGGTTGTTTTTTCTCGGGTCAATGCAGCATTTGATTCCGCTGCTAGTGATCTTTACTATCACAAAACCTGTTATTGTAAGCTTGCCAATGAAGCACGAGCGGCTAAATCTAAAAAGTCGAAGAACGCCGAACATTCCGCGTCAGGCCTGCCCTATGACCCTCTCGTTATGGCAGAGCTCATAACATTTGTTGAACACAACGATTCCGCGATGAAGCTTGTCGATCTCAAGAATCTGTACAGTCGGAGGTTGAAGCAAGTCGGTTCTGATTGGCTTAGTGAAGAAATACATTCCACTCGATTCAAAGAACATTTGTTGCAGAAATTGGGCGATGGCTGGGACGCCTTCACACAGGGTAGAGATGTGTTTATTTCAAGTAGGTTTCGAGTTGGCTCCTTGTTGTCCGAATCTTTAACTCGTATAGTGTCTGAGGAAGAGGCAAAAAAGATAGTTGATGTGGGTCTTCTTCTGCGTAAACACATACTCATATCTCAAGCTCCTTTCACGGGATCATTTTCATCTTATTGCTTGAGCGAGCCTGTACCCAACTCACTCCTGACTCTTCTTAGAGTTCTACTTGAGGGCACATGTAGTATACAGAACTTAGGCGATGATGAGACTGTTAATGCCAAGACTCGAGTGGCTTGTACTATTTCACAGATGTTGATCAGCAATTCAGCGAAACGCTCCGAACATGCACAAAATGTTCACCAGAGACGTGACAGAGAAACTCCAATGCCTCTTTATGTGGGTTTGAAGTTGCATGCCCATGATCGTATGAAAAATCTTATCAGAGATTTTCATCAAATGGGACTCTCTGTCTCTTATGATCGCGTAATGGATGTTCGCAGGAGTTTCGCGAGAGCTGTTTCACTGCGGTTCAAGAACGAAGGTGTTGTAGTCCCAGCTAACTGCAAACGTAATGTTTTCTCGATAGGAACCACTGATAACATTGATGTATCTGGTAGATCTGATATGCATGGTACGTCCATCACACTCATTGGTCAACTGAGCAGGGACAATGTGGGTACTGATCCCCCACCACTGAGTTTAGATGTTCCAGAAGACACACAAATTGAACTCCCAGACGACTATGCATTTGTTCCTTTCGTTGAAGACTTTGGTGGGGACATCAGGCTTGAATCTCCAGATGAATGTAATGTACGGCCCAATGAATATGCAGATTTGAACGTGGGAGAGAATGACTGGTTGTCTCATGTGTCACAGATCAGCAATAAAGGGAAGGTTGATGGCAGCTGGCAGCTTGATGAAGTCCCTGTGACCTTTTCAGGCTTCTTTTCAAAACATGAAGATCAAGACAATGTCAAACCTCGTGCAGTTATTGGGGTATTCCCTGTTTTCAGTGAGCAGAAAGCGGACTCACTCAGTATGCAGAAGCATGCTATGTATGTGGTCAGGGAAGCTACTGCTTTCGTAAACCCCGGCCAGATACCTGTCATTGAAGGTGACTGTCCGTTGTATGCCAGGCAGAAAAAATGTCAATGGCTGTTCCCAGAGGAGATAGGTGAGGATCGAATGGTGTGTATGATTGGATTCCTGCATCTTGAAATGTGCACCCAAGAAGCTGGTGGTAAGCTTATGGGTGGTTCTGGTTGGGAGCGAATGTTTCACCTCGCAAAGATATTCACACCCGGTGTAGCATCATCCCTACTTGGTGGGAAACATGTCAAGAGGACGCGACAGGCATATCTTCTCACTCTAGCTTGGCTTGAGATCCTCAGAAAGAATGCTTATGAGATTTACTGTCAGCAGACTGGGCCCCATGAGTCATTTGAAATGTGGGAACAGAGGATTCTTTCACAATCTCCAACTGCGCGCTATTGGGGTGAAATCGTTCGGAACTTTCTCTTGACAAGCTGTCAATTCGTTCGGAACCAACGAATCGGTAACTGGCCTGGTACACTGTGTTCTATCGATGAGTTGTGCAGTTACTTTTTTGCCCTAGGACATACAAATTATTGTCGGTGGGTCCCCGTATTTCTGAGAGACATGTCTCAGCTACCCAGGCGGCATCCTTCAATCCACAACAAATTCATGGAAGGCCATTTTGTGGTCCAGCGTAGTGAGAGGAAGTTCAGTATGATGGGTTTAGATCAGAGCCAAGAACATAGTATCCAACTACTCAAAGAAGACAGTGGTCCAAAAGGTCTCTATGGCCAGGCTGAAGAGAAAGTCGTTATTGAGCTTTCAAGGTCAGAAGTTCTGCGTGTTATAGATGAGTATGAATATGCAAGTTTCCACACAACATCATCAGATAACACGGAACACCCGGAAAGTTCGGTATCAGAGCAGAAAAAATTTCTGAATCAATTGAAATCTCTCCTCGATCTGGTGAATCAGGGACTCATTATCAACCCTTATGATGAAACTAGTGGTCAGCTGGTGACATTAGATACTGGTGAATATATGGACCCCGAAGTTAGTAAGAGTTTACGGTCATTACCCGAAAGGGGCAAGCATTTATATTCCACTTTCTTGAAGGAAAGGCTTGTGGAATGCACCGTACCCCTGAATGATGTTATTCCCAAGGCAAATATATATACCTTCCTTAACCCACCCCCAGCCAACCTGGACAAAGGCCGAGACAAACTCATGTCAAGTAAAGCAACTGCCGCAATAGTTACCCAGATGTTCGTTTCACTGCAAGCCCGGCCTGATTCAAACATGGATGAGTTTTTCATGCACGAGAATGCACGTGATCCGCCAGCATTATCCGATAGAGGTAAGCTACGGAGTGGGACAAAATCTCAAATTCTCAATTGTTTACCAGCTATTCCTGCACAAGGGAAGAATTCAGCAGCTAGACAAGCTTCAGTTGTCATCTTGGATATGCCTGCTGTAGTCCATGTAATCAAACCACAGAAAGCGGATCTGTTTGGAGAATATGCTCGATTGCAATTATTGCCATACATCGAATCTCTGATTAACACGAACACCACAAGGGTTGATGCGATCTATGACTGTTACCCCGAAGGCAGTTTGAAGAATCAGACGCGAGCAAAACGCCTCGGTGAGACAGCAGTTAGGTTGATATGGGTGTCCGAGAACGTCCCTTTACCTAAAGGGAAGAATTGGCAGGCATTCTTGAAAGTTAGTGAGAATAAAGACGAATTTTTCAAGTTCCTGTCTGCTGAACTGCTGAAATTAACATCAACATCCGAGTACCAGTTGTTAACGACATCAGGAGAATATGTACTATGCAATAAGGATGTTAGCTTATGTGACATATCTCCATCGAACCACGAGGAAGCAGACACGCGCATGATGCTTCATCTCAACCATGCAGTCTCACAAGGTCACAAAATAGCTTTTCTTCGCACGGTTGATTCTGATGTCGTCATTCTGTCTTTGCACCATTTCGCAACATTCCGTGACCTTGGACTCAGTGAGCTGTGGATTGGGTTTGGAATTGGAAAGGCATATAAAGATATGCCAATTCATGAGATAGCTTCACAACTTGGACCTGATTACTGTAAGGCCCTGACTTTCTTCCACGCCTTCACAGGTTGTGATGTAACATCCAGCATGCTCGGCATTGGGAAGAAGACAGGATGGAATGCATGGATGAATTTTCCCGCATCAACTGAAATGATGATAGAATTGACTGAGAATCCGCAAGTCTTTTCAGAGGATTCCCCTCATATGCAGCATATCGAAAAACTCACCATACAGATGTACAGTAACAGTTGTGTCAGTACACGTGTCAATGATGCGAGACGGCATATGTTCACACATGGCCTTAAGTCTATGGAAAACATCCCGCCCACCAAAGCAGCTCTGTATCAACATGTAAAAAGGGTAATTCTTGTGTCATCTTTCATTTGGCATCGTGCTCTGCAGAAACACTTATGTGTGCCAGACCCATCACAGTACGGATGGGAGTGGAATCCACGTCTCAATATTCTGGTCCCATTTTGGACTCACCTAGGAGACGCAAGTGCTGCATGTGCACTGATGCTCCACTGTAGTTGTGCCAAGGCCTGCAAGGGCAATTGCAAATGCTTGAAAGCTGGATTAAGGTGCACACCTTTGTGTAAGTGTGAAGGTGGCTGTTGTAACAATATTGAGTAGTATACTGTCATGTTAGGACCAGTCATCTCCTATTCTGGTATTTTTTTTTCCATTTTCGGCCAGTTAACACATGTCATGTTTCTAGTTGAGTTGATTTTGCTAACAAATGTTCATCCCATGTGGCTTGCTACATTGTCCGGGGTATAGGAATACAGTTTTAGATTTCGGAAAATAGTCTGTTATTTACTGCACAAGACGGTGTTAATTCATGCATAGCATGATACAATATCCCCAACTATTTTGCCTCTGTACAACAGTTGATACCTTCGTTCACCCGTGTGTTCATCTATGGTATCCTTGTCTTTCTCTGGCCATAGGCCACATGTGACTAGTCAGTTCCTACTCCATAGCAAATCAACTTGGAAATCCTTCATCTTGTAGCGCACTCATGTCTCAATGAATCCATACCTGAGTTGATCTAATAAATCTAACGTAAGGTATCAAATTGCCATACCGGATCATATTTCGATAAGTTATTCGCTAAAACATTTCGACCACTCATCGACATCAAAGGTCATGTTTTGGCTCCCAGTGGTGGCTATATCTCTATATCCCTGGTAAAGTAGCATACCATGAGGGATGGGCATTAAGTGTCGGCAACATTAATCCTGACTTGGAACACACCACATCTTAACTGGCCGAAAATGAAGAATACTACTTGTAGTCAAAAAATATTCCTGTACCTCGAATGACTGCAAACATACACTCACCCCTTCTAGTCCCATTTTGCCAATGTTCTATACTGGCAAGATAACATTGTATAATTAACAACGGGAACTAATGCATCCCGAGTTCATTCCAGCACTGCCCTTGCTGGCAGACGTGTCGCTATGGTGTTGAGATTGAACCAGAACTCCTCTAGAAATTTGATAGTTTTATTTTCTTAGAAAATAAATCTATCGAAAATGCCGGAAGTTGAGAATAGACTGTCACTTTAATTGGATTATCAAATGTCCAAGTATCCCCACTGCTGCATACTATCGAGTACCCTTGTTCATGTGTTGACAGGAATCTCTCATACCATGTTCATTTGACCATTGCATTCCCGAGAAACATTCAACACTAATTTATCTACGGACGGACGATCATACTGACAGTCAGACACACAGACGCACACATCGACGGAAATTCTGATCCCATTATCCATTAATCTTCCCCCCAACTTGTTCCAAGGGCTTCACTCCATCATTCACATCAATTACAGCACATGTATGGTGTTAGGTTTGGAGCTTCAGTTGTGCGATCGGCGAAAATAGCTTTTTTTCGATCCGCTTGGCGGCCATTTTGGATTTCGCTGCTAGTGGTGGCTAGAGGATGGTGCCAACTTGTAGCCGATCGATTTTGAAATCTCTGATGCCTACCCTTACATCATGCCAAATTTCAGGAAGGTATCACCAAGTGCACAATTCTAGCGAATTCCTCCCCCGCTATATAAGGATTATATTGGATATTAATAGAGTACATGGATGTATCATGCTCAATTTTGGAAGGTGTTGTATCTTTCTAATTTATCATAAATAAGAAAGATACAGGTAAGGCCTATTACTTCTTTTTCCCTAGAGGGGATGACTCTATTTTATATTATTGAGCGTATTCCATCTTGCTCTATGTCCTTGGCCCTCCAGCCTTTTTACTATTCAGCTATGTCTGGGTCATTGGTACAGTATAAAAATGTTAAAAAATTTATAGTAATTTCTATATTTTTTATACTTACCAATGACCCAGACGGGGATGGCCCTCCCAGGAGTTGGGAACTCTTGCCTCCCCGCTGAGTACATAGCGCTTACCAGGCACTGGTTATTAGAATGATTAATGGCGCCAATTTCGGAACGTCCTTGACACTGTGCATGTGCAGTAGAGGTGAAGTGTGGAGGGCCATTCAGGACATGTTTTCTTTGGTTTTAGATGCAAATTTTGGGGATTGGGGGGCAAAATTTGTGTTTGGCCCTATATTTTAAGAGTTAGCACCAGCTATGTCTGGGTCATTGGTAAGTATAAAAAATATAGAAATTACTATAAATTTTTTAACTTTTCTGGATTCTTCACGTGTGCAGCAGACGGTGTTCCGGATGATGTGTTGTTTAACTTAAAAATTGATTTTCAATTTGAACTAAGATGGAATGAGTTTATCTGGTTTATTGATAATTTATCCAGTGCTGTCGTGGATACACGAGAGGTTTATTTACTAAACCTGTGATCGTTAAAAGTTGCCTTGAACAAGGCAACTTTTAACAATCACAAGTTTAGTAAATAAGCCTCTTGAGTTTCACGATGTAGGTTTTGGACTATGGGTATTGTCTATTGGAACATATACATTATTGTGATGAATTGACGGTAACATGGTCTGAGGTTTGCACCTTGGAGTGTACGCCCAACCTCGACGCTTTGCATCTCGGTGAACATAAGCTCCGAGGTGCAAACCTCAGACCATGTTACCATCAATTCATCACAATAACTTATAATATTGTGGTTCATGAATTACTAGTCAACCTTCCATGCAATGCATTATATTACAATTTGTCCATGATTGTCTTGTAAACATTTATTTATTAGATATTTTCTTTCCCAGAATTGCCCATTATCAGGCTTAGCTGATATGGCTTCAAACTTGGCTGATGTGATGCTGATCGTGGCCAATATACACTAAGTCAGAGTTTCCCTTGATATATCATTCCTGGGCAGAGTTGTAGGGGTGGGAGGTATAATGGTTTCACCATGTCATATGTACATTCCTTATGAGGATGAACTCGACTGATTTAGAAGGTCAAGGTCATTACATGTCCATCCATTCATTCATCCATCCATGTGACCATCTGTCCATCGATCTGTCTGTCTGTCCATCTGTCCAGTCAGTTTGTCTGATAACCCTCATTGATTTTTAAAGTCAATGGTCATGGTCATTATTTCCATCTGTGGGGACAGGGATTTGTTACATTAGGACAGTTTTAGTTTAGGAAGATCATTTATCTTCAATCTCTTCAGGAATGGTAAAGACATGATAGTTTAACACATAAACATCATTATTTAGCATTAAATGTATAGACCATCAGAGGGTCAGAACACATTGACATCCAACAAACTGTGCTGTCAGATGATGTTTCCAAATATAGTCATGTGATTTTTGCCATGTTGCTTATTCTGACCTTTTTTACATCGAAGAAGGCTCACATGTACATCCAATTATTTCTGTTACAGTCATTGAAACAAGCACTGAATCACATACCTTTTTGATTGCAATGATTTGTAACTTTTATTAGGACCCCGCCGACTTTCAGCAGAAGCCTTATACTAATCACTCTGTCAGGCTGTACGTCAGCATATTCCTGTGTCGTACGATAACTCAAGTCTCCTTTGACCAATTCTCATAATATGTATACATAATCAAATTGATCAAATGAAGCTTCCTTTTGTTTTTGACAGTTTTCTGTTTTTTTCTTTCCAGAGTTTTGGGACTTGAATCTTCAAAAAATTGGCAATTTTTTTACATATCATATGATAACTCAGTAATACTTTCACCGAATCTCTTGTCATTTTGTAGCAATATTAAAATCAGTAAAGGCAACACCCCTTTCAGTTTTTTACAATTTTCAGGCTTGTCATTCTGGAGTTATAGGACTTTAATCATAAAAAATGACAATTCTTCACTTGTCATATCATTACTCAAGTTTGTTTTCACCGATTCTCATAGTTTATATACACACTATTGAGATTGATCAAATGAAGCTCCCTTTCATTTTTTGACAATTTTCAGATTTGCCGTTTTAGAATTATGAGACTTCACTGGCCTCTCAAGACAGGTGGTCTCTCATGGAAGGTTTGACTGTACTGTGTGTACTGTTCGAATTGCAAACCATTTCAAATGCGGAGCCCACAGTGATGGCCACCAGCATATTGCATCTAGTTATGATAGTGACTGTGGAAACATAACTTCTTTTAAAAGACAGAAAATTTTATTAAATTTTATTGAGATTAAAAGTTGGTTAAAAGCTGTCCATAACCCTTTATCTACATGACTAACAGGCACCACTTGTAAACACATTTTTAGCTCAACTTGACAAAGTCGAGCTGAGCTATTGCCATCACTTCTTGTCCGTCGGCTTACGTACGTACAGTTTCCTTTGGCACACCTCACAGGTCGCATTTATGATCAGATCACTTTGAAAATTGGTATGCTTATTTGGGGTGACCTCTAGATGGGAGCTATCGATTTTCTTCAATTTACGTCAAATAATGTTGCCACGGCCAACGTTCTTAGAACTTAGTTTAGTCCAACCTCAATATTTACCTTTGGCACACCCTACAGGCCACATTTATGATCGGATTGCTTTGAAACCTGCCATGCTTGTTTGGGGAGACCTCTATATGGGAGCTATCGATTTTCATCCATTTCCGTCAAAAAATGTTGCTGCGGCCAACGTTTTTAGAATTTAGTTTAGTCAGACCTCAATATTTCCCTTTAGCACACCCAACAGGGCACATTTATGATCGGATTGCTTTGAAACCTGGCATGCTTGTTTGGGGGTGACCTCTAGATGGGAGCTATCAATTTTCTTCCATTTCCATCCATCAAAAAATGTTGCCGCTGGCAACGATCTTTGAACTTAGTTTAGTCAGGAATCAATATATTCCTTTGGCATGCCCTACAGGGCACATTTTTGATCAGATCAGTTAGAAACTTTGTATGCTTGTTTGAGCCTACCTCTAGATGGGAGCTATCAATTTTCTTTGATTTCCGTCAAAACATATTGCCACTGGCAATGACCTTCGATGAAATTAGTAAAAACTTACTGTAGTTAAGCATCAATATTTACCTTTGACACACCCTGCAGAACACATTTATGATTGGATCGCTTGCAAAGTTGGTGAACTTGTGTGGGGTGACATCTATATGGGAGGTGTCGATTTTCTTCCATTTCTATCAAAAAATGTTGCCGCTGACCTTTGAACTTAGTTTAGTCAGACCTCAATATTTCCCTGAACACACCTTTCAGGGCACATTTATGATCGGATCACTTTGAAACTTGGTATGTGTGTTCGGGGTTCCCTCTAGATGTGAGCTGTTGCTTTTTTTTCATTTCCATAAAAAATTATTGTCGTTATCACCAATCTTTGAACTTACTGCATTTGTGCATCAACTTATCCCTTTTGCCCTCTCAGCAGGGTATATTTATGAATTTCCATAAAAAAAACATTGCCACAAGCAATGACCTTCTACTTAGTGCATTTGTGCATTAACATCTTCCTCTGGAATGCCTCAGAGGGCACATTCATTATCAGTTTGTTTTAAAAATTTGTATGCTTCTGCAGGGTGACAAAGATAGAAGAACTTTAGATAAGAGCTATTGATTAGCATTCATTTCTGTGAAAAAAGTTGCCATTTACAATAACCTCTGAGCATATTGCATTTTTGTATCAACATTCTTCCTTTAGCCAGTCTTACAGTTTACATTTAAAAATGCATGGATTACTCTGACGTTGTGCACACACAATGCTGTTATGTTGAAATTTCATCAAATAACATTGGTACCAATGATCTTCAATTTTGCCATTTCATTTATAACTTACCAAGTTCAAGTTTGTCAAGTTGAGGTACAGTGTCATTGACACTTTCATTTAATAACAGAAGTGTTTTATTTATAACCTAAAAAAACATAGCATTTGACCTCCTCAGTGGAATGAGCTCCTTCCAATGAGGCATTAGAAATTATGTTTTGGAGGCAAAAATTGGAAAATAATTGAACTGAAATGGCAATTTTTGCAACTAGTGCTGGCTGAATATGGCTGTTGCTTTTAGCAAAGAGTTAAATGGTATTGTTGAGTTGTAAAGACCAATTATCTTTTATTTCAGGGAGATGATTGCAAACTTACATTTCTCATGAAGACAAGCTTGGTCTGTCCTGCTAAAGTGACCAATTGCATTCTCAGTAATGGAGATAGCACCTTTGATCTCAGTATATTATCTAGAGAAGACAGTTGGAGCATTGACAATGGTGGAAATAGGTAATTTAAAAGTTATACAAAAATTAGCTGTTCACAAACGTAACACTCCATAACATGCAATACCAGTTTCGTGTTGGAACTGGCATATCATTCTCTGAGTCTGTTCATTTATGAGCTTACTGCAATCATGACTTCATATAAAATTATTCTGTAATGAAAGTACATATCTAGATGGTGAGGACAAATTTAGGGATCCAATAATTCCATTCCAGTTTATGTTAGAAGGATTAGTGAGCATGTTACACAACTTATATTAACACCTCTTCTTGGCCCACTCCAAAGTGTGAATACAGGATGATTGACCAACCGCTATGGCAAATCTGGAAATACTAATCAACCTGAAAAAATGCCAGGTCAGCTCTGGACATCTCTTGTCCTCTTAACTGGACTCTCCAGATGAGAGGCAAGAGCGTCCACCTGACTTTGGAAGACCAGGACGCAGGAGACCACACCACCATCGGGGAGTGGTAGTACCTTTGGTTAGAGAATTCCCTCTCACACTGGTCCTCACCCAGTGGCTGGTTTATCGGAGAAGAAGATGAGAAAGAAAAAGAATCCATCCACCAGATGTAGGGATGCCACTAACCGGGAGGCATGGCTTGCGAAGAAAAGAGCAGGAAGAGAGAAGCAGGAGGCAGTGAGGGACACTCCCATTGAATCACCCCACCTTCTCTTCCCAATCCAACTCCAACCTCTTCAGTGGAGAAGTCAGAGGGGTGCAAGGAGACAAAGGAGGTGTAAGAGGAGATGTAGGTCATGCAAACCACATCTGAATCTCCTACCTACTTGGATCAAGCAAGCCAGGAAACACCAACAGACACTACAAAATCACCCAATGCCTCTCTCTTCAGCACCATATCTTCTTGGACCCCTCACCAGAGAGGAAGATGAAGATCTAAGCAAGCTTGCCCACAAACTGGAACAACAGATCGTGGGAACAGAAGAGTCAACCGACAGCTCTCCAGTTAAAACCGAACAAGCCACACATCTCCAGCTCCAGGAAAAAACTCATTCCATGCTCCAAAAGAAGTGCAAAGAGACTAAGGATGCCCTAGATTCCCAACTGGCAGAGCTGAGTAAGAAAACCAACAAACTAAGGACCTAGGTCACCAGAGCACGAAATAACGCTCAGCAACCAAAGAAGATCATCACGGAACCACAACCCTCACATCAAAAGTCAAGGAATCTCCACCTCCACCGCTGCCACCAAAGAAAAAAAGAAAGAAGCAAAGGAAATAAGAAGTGGGAAGTAGGCAAGCTGGCAACCAAAAACATTGCCAGATCACATCCACTTGTGGGATGCATGTCACATCCCCAAGTGAAGAATCTTTCGGAGGCCCAGTGGGTATGTGGGATAACATCATGGCCTCATTTATTGTTGAATACTATGAAGTGATCATTGCCTGCATGGGGTGTGTCTCTTTCCACACAGGCAACAGCCATTTTATGTTCCTACTGAGAGGATATTATGCTGTGACAGCATCAACCCCACAATTGATGCTGCCAGGGAATGTTCAAACATCTTGAGAACTTTCCTGACCAATGACTGATCCCAAAAGCTCATATGTGAGAGGCCTGCATACCTATCCACTCGGCTCCCTCAGTTTTGGTACATTATTAATATGGTTTGTAGTTTGATCCTCAAGAGCCTGAACAATTTTGATGAAATTGCATTAAACAATTACTTTCAAGTCTTGTACAATGTCAGTGATTTCTAATCAAGTATTGCACATGTGGACATGGTGACACCGTGTACCAAGGCGTACTGCAAGTTGATGGGGCGCTTGTCTTCAACCAATGCTAACCCTGCTTGTGTGGAGTTAGTATGTTGGGGAATCTGACAGTTGCTCGCCATTGCTCAGTGGTTCTCTCTGGGTACTCTGGCTTCCTCCACCTGTAACAGGCAGCCAAGACTTGATCAGAAAACTTTCCAAAAAACAAATTCTTGAAGAACTAAAATTTTCAGTTTCTGTTTTAAAAATATAGCTTATGATCCTCACTGGAATGAGCACAGTGTGATCCTTCCAATGAGGTGTCATAAGCTATGCTTTTGAGACAGAAAAATGGACTAATAACAAAATCTGAATGGTGAATGGTCAATAGTGCTGAACATTTTTTGCCATGATGTTAGGCAAAGAGTTAAACAATCTTACTGAATTGAAGACCTTTAAGACTACATCCAGACAATACAACAGAAAATTTGAGATGTTAAAAATGAACTAAAAGTCTTATAGTGTAATGATTTTCAAAACCAAAATTAAAATAGATGTCCAATGTACAAAGTGGGAGGCCCAAATGAATATTCATTTAAATTTTATTAACTTTTACAATCTTGGGGAAAACATGTTTCTATTTCTTTGTCACTTATTTTTGACAATTGGTTGATTAAGGTACAGGAATAACTGTTACATATGTAGTATGTGTGTTGGCACATAACATGGCTACAAATATCTGCACTCCCATGCTTTTTGCACTTTCAAAATGGCTACTACATGGCACCATCAAAACTTGAGGAACCCATGTCATGTGATGATTTCGATGATCACATGGTAAAGTGTTATTAAATCGCTTTTTATGTGCACCCATACTATGTATGGTACACATAATGCCGTCATCCGCGGTGACCATCCGTCGTTCGTCCATCCTTTGTCCGTCCATCTGTCCATCCGTCTGTTGGTCCATCTATCCGTCCGTCTGTCTGTCCGGCGTCCATATCCATTTCTTTGGCATTCGATAACTTGAAAAATATTGCTTGGATTGTCAAGTTACTTTATATTTGTGTTCAGGTTACTGATGTGCCGAGCTGTTTAGTTTTTGGTGTAAATCGGATAATTTAATCCTGTGATATTAACCCTTTACCCTTCAAATTGAAAATTCCTGCAATCCCTTTGGCATTCGATAACTTGAAAAATATTGCTTGGATTGTCTAGTTACTTTATATTTGTGTTCAGGTTACTGATGTGCCAAGCTGTATAGTTTTTGGTGGAAATCTGATATTTTGATCCTGAGATATTAACCCTTTATCCTTCAAATTGAAAATTACTCCAATCCCTTTGGCATTCGATAACTTGAAAAATATTGCTTGGATTGTCAAGTTACTTTATATTTGTGTTCAGGTTACTGATGTGCCGAACTGTATAGTTTTTGGTGTAAATCTGTTATTTTGATCCTGAGATATTAACCCTTTATCCTTCAAATTGAAAATTTCTCCAATCCCTTTGGTAACTCAAAAAATATCAATCCGATTGTCATGTTACTTTATATATGTATTCAGGTGACTGATGTGCTATGCTGTATAGCTTTTTATGTAAATCTGATAATTTGATCCTGAGATATTAACCCTTTATCCATCAAATTAGACACTCCCCCAATCCATTTCTATATGTACCCATACCATGTATGGTGTACATAATGTCGGCATCCGTGGTGGCCCTCCGTCATACAGCTTTCTACTAGTTGCACGTATGTGTACACATCTGACGATTTCATCGGCCTTTTTTTGTCATATATTTTCACCATGAAATTCTCCATAAAATATCATGAAAAACATGAATTGTCATTGGAAAACATTTTCTACACATTGTTTATGACAGTAGTTAACATTTGACATGATACCTTTCATGTTTTGACTTTTGAATGAGTATGTTTGTCCTCACGCCTGTTGATTGTCCAAATAAGGTATCACAAAATATGACTTCAATTGGCAGCGACTTTTTCCTTGAACAAACAAAAAAAAATTTGAATACTTTGTTCGAGTTGTCTGATATCCTAGCCATGTTCTTGGATATCCGAAGCCATTTCAGTCATAGATAGTTTCATATAACTTGCCTCCATTTACATCTATCACCAAAATGTGGTATCAGACTTTCAGGAATCATTGGAACACAACTCTATCAGTTTAGTTAAAGACATGTATTAATTTCTGGTGCTATGCAAAGCAACCTTCATTTGATGTATAATATGCCTGTGTTATTCAGAGAATAGTCAAATTTCATAATCTAGAAATTTTGCCTAAAATATGTTTGCATAACATGGATATAGCCTCAAAGTTTAAATATTTGAGAAATGCTAGGGATTTTGATATGTATTTTGGGAAAGGGTCCGAGTCTCAAACCTTTATGCATTTTATTTATATATTATTTGTTGATTTTTTTTTTTAACCCTTTACCCAACAAATCACCCGCATATGCCCGTGTAATATGCAAATTCAGCAGCTGAAAAAATATTGTTTTTCGAAAAATTTCAACAAAACCGTATCATGTGACCCCTCTTTGGAACAAGCTCATTGAGCTCATTCCAAAGAGGGGTCACATGATATGGTTTTGTTGAAATTTTTTGAAAAAATTAAAAAAATGTTATTTAAAATAATAAATTTTGAAATCGTCTGCATTGGGTAAAGGATTAAAAACTTGACCAACAGTTTGATGAAGTCAGTGTGCAGGCTTGCGGGCTATCTTTTGCGCAGGCTTTTTGGGCTGGCATAACCTTTCTCGATAGCATGATAACTTCAACAAATATCAGTGGATTTGGTCAGTATTTGGAACGTGTGGCTTTCTTAACCTTTTACCTAACACGAAAAGCAGACGACACTTGCAAAAAAAACTTCTTGAATAACTAATTTTTTTCCATTTTTTGTTTCAAAAACATAGGTTATGACCCCTCAAGCTCATTCCAAAGAGGGGTCATACACTATGCTTTTGAGACAAAAAATGAAAAAATAATGAAAATTAAATGGCAATTTTTAGCTAAAGTTGACAAAGTCAAGATAAGCTATTGCCATCACACGTGCGGAAGTCTGTGAGTCTGTTCACATTTTCCTTTAGCACAGGCTACACCCCATAGTTCTTGTCCAATCGTCACAAAATTTTACATGCAGGTTTGGGGTCATGTCTAGATGAGAACGTCCCCTTTTGGTCGTGATCGGTGAACCGTGATGGCTGTCCGAGCCCAAAACCCGAAAACCTTTAGCACAGTCTACAGGTCATATTTATGAAGGGATTTCATTGTAACTTGGTAGGATGCCTCTGTTTAATATCAAGATAAGAATGTCCCCTTTTCGTTATGATCTGTCAACCGTGACGGCTGCCCAAGCCCGAAACCCAAATTTTTTTAGCACAGTCTGCAGGTCATATTTAATATGGAGGGATTTCATTGTAACTTGGTAGGATGACCCCGTATGATGCCTAGATGAGAATTTCCCCATTTGGTTGCAATCTGTCAACCGTTACGACTTCCCAAGCCCAAAACCCTTTAGCACAGTCTACAGGTCATATTTATGAAGGGATTTCACTGTAACTTGGTAGGATGACTCCAAATAATGTGACTAATGTCTAGATGAAAACGTCCCCTTTTGGTCATGATCATTCAGCCATGATGGCTGCTCAAGCCCAAAACCCGAAAACCTTTAGCATAGTCTGTAGGTCGTATTTATGGAGGGATTTCAATGTAGCTTGGTAGGTTGACTCCATATAATGTCTAGATGATAGCGTCCCCTTTTGGTCATGATTGGTCAACTGTGATGGCAACAGGGTCCTGAAGCCTGAAAACTTTAGCACAGTCTACAGGTCATATTTATTGAGGGATTTCATTGTAACTTGGTAGAATCACTCCAGAAAATGCCCAGATGAGAACATCCCCTTTTGCTCATGATCTTTCAGCCATGATGGCTGCCCGAGCCCAGAACACAAAAAACTTGAGCGCACACTACAGGTCATATTTATGAAGGGATTTCATTGTAATTTGGTAGGCTGACTCAGTATAATGTTGAGATGAAGACGTCCCCTTTTGGTTGCGATCAGTCAACCGTGATGGTTACACAGGCCCAAAGCCTGAAAACCTTTAGCACAGTCCACAGGCCGGATTTATGAAGGGATTTCATTGTAACTTGATAGGATGACTCGTTTTGGAATAATTTCACTCTAAACAGGTAACTTTCATTGACATATTAACTGTGAGGGCCACATACATTAACTGTGAGGGCCACATTAACCTCCCCACCCCCCAATTCTTTAGTACAGTCTACACCTCATATTATATTTTTATACTGTACCAATGACCCAGACTTAGCTGGTGCTAACTCCAACAAAACCAGGGCCAAACACAAATTTTGCCCCCCAATCCCCAAAATTTGCATCCAAAACAAAAAGAAATCATGTCCTAAAGGACCTCCATAGTACGACTCTACTGCGCATGCGCAGTGACGCAGTCGTCCCGAAATTGGCGCCAATTATCATTCTCTGTTTGGCCCTTCATCAGTCAACATCTCACTGATCTTTGTGCTTGTAAATCTCAGTTTAAAGGATGCCAGACCTGTAATTTTTGGAGAAAATGTGATTCTAAGGAGGATAGAAGGAGGAGAGGAAAAAAGAAGTGGCAAAAAATAATCAGGGCTGTACTTAAAATTTTTTGTTGAAATTATGTTAAGTTGCCTATTTTCGAGGCATGGGCCTCTTGTTGTCATTCTTGCTAATTGTTGCACTGCTTATTCAGTGTTTCCTCTCCCCTAGCCTTCTAAAGTCCCCCCTTGCAATTCTCCCATGCTTTTGGCATATTTTTGAGAAGTTTCATTTCTAAAATTTCCTGGGAGAGTTGCTTGGTTACAGAATGTTTTCTGTTATTTTCCCCATAGTTACGTTTTCACCCATGGGTGTATAACGTTTGTGTTCTGCATCTTCCATCTGATGTTCTGCAGATTCTCCCCTGGGAGTCTCTGTTTTGCATCAGATAGAGTGTAATTGATGACTGATTCCGGGCCAGTTTTTTCAGTGCCTGGAGTCATGTTTTCTAGTGTGTTTACACTGTTTGTTTTCATTGGCAACAGCCTTTTTTGAGGGGGGCTGTTTGCCTTTGTGGTAGTTTATCTCATTATAAGATACATTTATATTATCCGAAAGTGTCTCATTAATTATTTTATATAAATTTAAAATTTTTGACCACACTTTGCCATCGGATCCATCGGGGCTCAACGTTACTTTTCAGCAACTTGGGCTTCTCTGAAAAAATATTTTTTCAAAATTATTTTGTTTTGCAATTGTTTTTTCATTTATTAATGGATCATGTTATTATGTATCTTTGTGTCAGGGGTTTTTGCGAGTAACTAGGACTTATTGTTGTTCTTTCACAATGAAGGGACATTGTTCAAATTGTAATAGGAAGAAATCTTCCTCTGACTTTCATGATCATTGTATTAATTGTAGTCAGTGTTCTCGCATTAATCCCTGTCCTATATGTGAACATTGGGATGAGAAACATTGGAAACGTGTGTCACGATATGTTGTTTCTGGAGAAAGAGCTATGCCGGCTCTTTCTCCACAAGGTCACTCTACTCTCTCAGTTTCTATTTCAGAGGAACCAGAACAGGGTGATGTTTCCATGTTATCTTCTTCAAGTGTGCGTCCGTCGTCACAAATGAATTCAGAGCTAGCGGCAAAAGTGCTCATGGAGATTAGACAAATGTCGTCCGCTAGCTCGCCCGGTGTAGCGTCCATTCACCGAATGGTTCGGCAGCCGGGTTCGTCCGATGCGGTCCAAGAGGAAATTTTGGGTGATGCGAGCACTATAAACATAATAGATGCACACCCAGTGACGGCGGATAGTAAACGAGAACGGAGGAAGCCTTTTAGTCCGGTTCCTAGCTCGTCCAGGTCCAGCCGGGCCGCGAGCGAGAGAGGCCCCTCTCTCGTACAACAACATCTGGGACCAGATGTTGTGGTACAAAATGTGTCTTTAGCGGAGCATACGTCCGTCGCTCGGGACGCTCCGTTGTATATGCAGTCCGCAGAGACTGTTAAGGCTTCCTCTTCTCGTCGGCGCACACGACCGCACCTTGGCTGCGTGACCTCCGATATTTTGCCAGCTTCGCCGATGAAGGATTCTTCGGCGACCAGGTCACACCATCCGGCAGCCAGGGATTCGAGACCGATGGACTCCGGACGTTCGCATAGGAAAAGTATGCGGGAGCCATCTGATGCGGAGCTGCCCTCGGCGAAGCAGCGAAAGACCGCGCCTCCGCAGGTCTCGACGTCGGACATTCTAGTGCAGATAGCACAGCTTATCGCAGCATCCCAGCAGCCGACAGAAACGGTGTCGGATCGAGAATTATCCGACGGCGCTGGGTCGGTACGCTCCGCCGAAGCATCGGGGGCGGACGACCGGGAACATCGGGAGGTCCGACCGGATGGTGAAAGGGATACGGATGAATTGGAGCTATCCCTTTCGGAACAACATAAAGCTGCCGTGGACTTCATCCGGCACTTTCTCCCTCAAGTTGTTCCGTCGGGCCAGACTGCTGCGCTTCCGGACAAGAGAATTATAGCGTCATTGGACTCTGAATTTTTTGAGCGGTTCAGGGACATCGCTCCCGAGTTTCCGTCGCAGTCCAATAATGTTGCAAGAACATTTGAATTATTGAACGACGCTATATTTAAACTTGCTTCCAGGACGGGGAAAGCAGGTTTCTTGTCCGCAAATACTCTCAACCTGCCTTTCATTAATGCAAGGAATAAATTCGACACGGCAGGACAGGGTATACCGAGAGTTCCTCTGCGTATGGACGACGAGGCGGAAGACTTAGAGCTATCATTACCGTCGTCAGCTTCTTCTGTGTTGGAAACAGCTATTGCGTCTAACAGAGCCAATTTAGATGCCTTATCTTACGCAGATCACCTTACTAAGGCGTTATCACTGCGCCTTCAAGGGGAAGAGTTTCAGGATATACAATCCTCTTTAAGACTTCTTTCAAGGGCAGTAGCTTATTCCACGTGTAACTCCGCCCTTTCAGTGGCAAATCTGGAGTTGGTTAGACGTGACGCAGCCCTAGCTACATCCACACTAGTGGATTCTAAGGTGAAGAACTCTCTTAGAGTCGCTTCGGTCTCAGGAGAACTTCTCTTTGACGGCAAGCTTTCCGCTATTTATGATAATATTAAAAAGAAAGCTAATGATTCTCTGTTGTTCAGATCCGCTCCTAAAAGGTCGGATACAGCAGACACGAATAAGGCGGGCACTTCTGGGTCTAATGCGCCCAAGAGAGGTTCCTATAGAGGTTCCGGTGCGTCCTCTTGGTCTTATTCGAGAGACCGTCAGGATAGCGACTCTCGTTCGGGACGTCCTTCAGGCCGGGACAATCGGTCGGACGCCCCGAGGTCGACGAGGCGAGGTGCGGGTCGTGGAAGACGTGGTTTCTCCTACCGCAGGCCTCGCAGGTCCAGGAGGTGATGGCTTAAACCTCTATCGCGTTCCGGTTGGCGGAAGGTTGTCGAGTTTTTCACAAGAGTGGGCGTCGATTACGGACGACCCGTGGGTGAGAGGAGTGACTTCGGAAGGTCTAAAGATATCCTTCAAACGAAAGCCTCCATTAACTCGAAGTCCAAAGTGGACTCATCTTCCGTCAAATCCACAGAAAAGAGACGCTCTGTTATCAGAGGTGCAGTCTCTTTTAATGAAGAACGCGGTAGAGGTTGTAGAAAACCAGGAATCGCTGGGATTCTACAGCCATCTGTTTCTGGTTCCGAAACCAGACGGCTCGTTCCATCCAGTCATAGATTTGAGCTGGATAAACAAGCTGATCGTCGCTCCGAAGTTTTATATGGAGACGATTCGATCGGTCAGAGCGAGTATTCGGGTGAACGATTATGCAACGAGCATAGATCTCAAAGATGCGTACTTTCACGTCATGGTACATCCGACATTCCGAAAGTATCTACGCTTCGCAGTCCTAGGAGTGGTGTATCAGTTCCGGGCCATGTGCTTCGGATTGAATCTAGCACCCTGGGCTTTCACTCGGGTAATGAACTCGGTAATGATCTACTTCCGAGCTCATTCGTCTGCGGTAACGTCGGCCTACCTGGACGACATTCTTCAGAGGTACGGCAACGAGTTAACGCTTCAGAACGATGTTCAGAATCTTCTTCTATTGCTCCGACGTCTCGGTTTCATAGTAAACGAGGAGAAGTCGGATCTGGTGCCGTCCAAGTCATTCACTCATCTGGGAATGAGCTTTGAGACGCACAACAATCTCGTTCGTCTGCCGTTAACCAGAGCGAAATTAGTCAGTTGTTATGCTCGCTATTGTCTGCATGCAGACAAAGTCACGGCGAGAGAATTTATGAGACTGATAGGTCTGTGCGGAGCCGCCGCAGATCTCATTCCGATGGGGCGGCTACGCACACGTCCTCTTCAAATTTTCCTGACTCAGAATTGGAGTGTGAAAATTCATTCGCTCGATGTAGACGTTCTCTTGTCAGATCAAGTGAAACAAGAGATTCAGACTTGGGCAAACATTCAGTGGTTAACTCAAGGAGTTCCGCTGCAGTTGCCGGATCCGAGTTTTACCATTATGACGGATGCCAGTCAAACAGGTTGGGGTGCATCATTAATCCCAACGGATTCGAGATGCCAGGGTCTTTGGGATCCGCAATTCCTGTGCAAGCACATAAACATCAAGGAAATGATGTCAATTTGGCTTGCGTTACGTCACTGGATGGACATTATTCACGATGCTCATGTCCAAATCCTATCCAACAATACGACAGTAGTGGCGTATATACGGAATCAGGGAGGCACTCATTCAGTTCCGTTGTTCAATCTAACGGAAAGAATCCTTCTGTTTGCGTTGGAACATCACGTTCTTCTTTCGGTCCGTCACATACCGGGTCGTCTGAATGTGCTAGCAGACTCCCTTTCACGAAAGGGTCGCTTGTTGCCGTCGGAGTGGACTCTCAACAAACAAGTATTCAATCAGATTTGCTACCAATGGGAACGGCCAATGATAGACTTATTTGCGACACATCTCAACAATCAGTTGCAGACGTATGTGTCCCCGTGTCCGGATCCAAGAGCATTTGCAGTAGACGCTCTGTCGATCCCTTGGGACGGAATGATAGGATATGCGTATCCTCCAGCGCCGTTAATTCAACAAGTATTGCTAAAGATAAAACAATCTCAATGCAAGATTCTGTTGGTAGCATCTCTGTCGCCACAGAGACCGTGGATAAATCTACTCAGGTGTCTGTTGTGGGACCTACCGCGGAAGCTTCCTCCACGAGAGGATCTTCTTTCGCAGGGGAAATCGCGCCAACTCCATCACAACCCGCAAGGTCTCAACCTTCACGTTTTTCCGTTGTGCGGTCCTTTTTGCATGGCAAGCACTTTACAGGACGAGCAGTGGACGCGATTTCTAACTGTAGGAGGACCTCCTCTTCGCTAAACTATGCGGCTAAGTGGAAGGTTTTCCGTCGTTGGTGTAGGGATCATTCTGTAGATATATTTGATCCCTCTATACCAGACATTGCAAACTTTCTAGTATACTTGTTTGACGAAATCAAACTGCAGCCTGTTACTATAAAGGGTTATAGATCTATGTTATCTGATACCTATGCACATCATGATAGTTTACAAATTGGATCTAATGTCTCTTTATCGAAATTGGTTAGAAACTTTTCGATAAATAGACCCAGAACTCTTAGATTAATTCCTAAGTGGAATTTAGCTTGGGTTCTCCTTAAATTGAAGGAAAAGCCATTTGAACCTCTTGGGACAGTAGATTTCAAATTCTTATCTTATAAGACAGCTTTTCTCTTAGCTTTCTCTTCTGCCAGAAGAGTCAGTGAGCTTCATGCACTATCGGTGGATGATTCTCATTATCGTAGTGTTGGGAACACTATCACCTTCACTACTAATGTGGGTTTTTTAGCTAAGAATCAGGCTCCTAATAAATATCCGGAACCTATTGTTATTAAGGATCTTCCGTCTTCAGACGGGCGTAGGCCTTTACTCTGTCCTGTTAGAGCACTATGTATCTATAAACAGAGATCTCAGTTCATCAGAAAGGGACAGAAACGTTTCTTTCTGTCTTTGATGCCTAATAGAAAGGACATTTCAGTCCATTCTATTGCTAGATGGATTCAGTTAACTATCCGTACTGCTTATGAAGATTTATCTTCTTCTCAGCAGTCTGTGCTTAAGATTTCTGCTCATGAAGTAAGAGCTCTTTCTACTTCCTGGGCTTATGCTAATAGTGTTGCTATTACAGATTTAATGAAGGCTGCTTATTGGTCTCAGCCATCCACATTTACTAATTTTTATCTCAGAAATATTGAGTCCATTTCTGGAGATCTGCATTGTTTAGGTCTGTTATCTGTTGCTCAGAATGTCGTCCACTAAACAGTTGCAACTATAGTTATGCAGGCTTTCTGTTCCGGCAGTGACTCCGTCCGGCTGCCCTCTTCGCTCTGGGCTATTTGACCCAGGGCAAGGGGAAGGGGGGGGGGGGGGGCGGGTGTTCCCTTAGGTCACCTGCTTTATAGTGAAAAGCAAGGGAATGCCTCCTCCAAGACAGTATTTCTGAGTCGCTTCCGGGATGGTTTTAAAGTGTAATATTAATGTTTAATTTCATTCATGTCTTATTTTTAAAGTGTAGCTCGGTGTGAAGCATTTGTATATGTCAAGTGTCAAACGGGCTTTAATATACAAATCTCGGACACTTTTAAATGATTATAAAGAGTCTCAATTCTCTGGACTACTTTATTTATTGGCTTGCTTTAAAAATAATTAGTATAAGGGTTATACTGGATGTTAATAGAGAACATGAATGTTATTGTGCTCAATTATTAAGGGTAGTGTATCTTTCTAATTTAATATTAAATAAGAAAGATACATGTAAAGCCTAATACTCCTTTTCTCCTTAAGGGGTTACCTCTTTATTATATAATTGAGCTTATTGGATTTTCCTCTATGTCCTAGGCCCTCCAGCCTGTTTACTATTCAGCTAAGTCTGGGTCATTGGTACAGTATAAAAATGTTAAAAAATTTATAGTAATTTATATATTTTTTATACTTACCAATGACCCAGACGGGGATGGCCCTCCCTGAGTTGGGAACTCTTGCCTCCCCGCTGAGTACATAGCGCTGACCAGGCACTGCCAGTAAGAATGATAATTGGCGCCAATTTCGGGACGACTGCGTCACTGCGCATGCGCAGTAGAGGCGTACTATGGAGGTCCTTTAGGACATGATTTCTTTTTGTTTTGGATGCAAATTTTGGGGATTGGGGGGCAAAATTTGTGTTTGGTCCTGGTTTTGTTGGAGTTAGCACCAGCTAAGTCTGGGTTATTGGTAAGTATAAAAAATATATAAATTACTATAAATTTTTTAACTTTTATTGAAAACTTAGACAGGGAACAGAAATGAACATATTCCCAATTATCACAATTCTTGTCTTATTTCATAATCCTTTCATAAACATTAAACATTATCCTTTTCATCAAACACAACACACAGACAAGTTAAGCTACAGTGTGTCCTTTACACTTTCATTGTGAATAATGCTGGCCGGTTTTGGACATTACATTGGGTAAAGGGTTAACAATGTCTTGAACAAGTACTGAGCAGAATTGCCTTTAGTTAATAGCCTTTAGTTAGTTAATTTTTGTGTCACTGCCCCACGAAGTGGGGAGCGACATTAGGGATTACTTTTGTCATCATGCGTCGTCCGTGTCGTCCGCGTCACACTTTCTCTTATCCGCCTCTCCTCTTTAACCTAAGAATGGATTTTGATGAAACTTTCAGTGCTTCTTTATCACATAATGGCATTGTGCACCTCCTATTTTATTTTTTGATCCGCTGTATTTTTTCCAGAGTTATGCCCCTTTTCCACTTAGAATACTGTCTGAAATGCCAGGCGACACACGTCTTCCATGGAAGACTCACATCTAAGTTGCTTGTTTTCAGCTCATTATCACAATAACTTGAACAAATCTCAATAGAATTAATTTTCTTATAATGACAAGCTTATTTGTTAAAAAAAACTTGATTCCCCGCATCGGTTATGCGTAGTCCCTGTTGATAAAGTTTTTAACCAGTATTAATGGATTTGGTCAATATTTGGTATGTAAGACATTCTTAACAATGTCTTGAATGAGTTCGAAAACTGGTACTGTTTGGTCCTACTGAGCAGAGTAATGGCCTTTAATTTGATTAATTTTTACCTGTTTTCAGCTCATTTGCACGATAACTTGCACCAATATTAATGGATTGCCTCCATTTACATCTATCACCAAAATGTGGTATCAGACTTTCAGGAATCATTGGAACACAACTCTATCAGTTTAGTTAAAGACATGTATTAATTTCTGGTGCTATGCAAAGCAACCTTCATTTGATGCATAATATGCCTGTGTTATTCAGAGAATAGTCAAATTTCATAATCTAGAAATTTTGCCTAAAATATGTTTGCATAACATGGATCTAGCCTCAAAGTTTAAATATTTGAGAAATGCTAGGGATTTTGATATGTATTTTGGGAAAGGGTCCGAGTCTCAAACCTTTATGCATTTTATTTATATATTATTTGTTGATTTTTTTTTTTAACCCTTTACCCAACAAATCACCCGCATATGCCCGCGTAATATGCAAATTCAGCAGCTGAAAAAATATTGTTTTTCGAAAAATTTCAACAAAACCGTATCATGTGACCCCTCTTTGGAACAAGCTCATTGAGCTCATTCCAAAGAGGGGTCACATGATATGGTTTTGTTGAAATTTTTTGAAAAAATTAAAAAAATGTTATTTAAAATAATAAATTTTGAAATCGTCTGCATTGGGTAAAGGATTAAAAACTTGACCAACAGTTTGATGAAGTCAGTGTGCAGGCTTGCGGGCTATCTTTTGCGCAGGCTTTTTGGGCTGGCATAACCTTTCTCGATAGCATGATAACTTCAACAAATATCAGTGGATTTGGTCAGTATTTGGAACGTGTGGCTTTCTTAACCTTTTACCTAACACGAAAAGCAGACGACACTTGCAAAAAAAACTTCTTGAATAACTAATTTTTTTCCATTTTTTGTTTTAAAAACATAGGTTATGACCCCTCAAGCTCATTCCAAAGAGGGGTCATACACTATGCTTTTGAGACAAAAAATGAAAAAATAATGAAAATTAAATGGCAATTTTTAGCTAAAGTTGACAAAGTCAAGATAAGCTATTGCCATCACACGTGCGGAAGTCTGTGAGTCTGTTCACATTTTCCTTTAGCACAGGCTACACCCCATAGTTCTTGTCCAATCGTCACAATATTTTACATGCAGGTTTGGGGTCATGTCTAGATGAGAACGTCCCCTTTTGGTCGTGATCGGTGAACCGTGACGGCTGTCCGAGCCCAAAACCCGAAAACCTTTAGCACAGTCTACAGGTCATATTTATGAAGGGATTTCATTGTAACTTGGTAGGATGCCTCTGTTTAATATCAAGATAAGAATGTCCCCTTTTCGTTATGATCTGTCAACCGTGACGGCTGCCCAAGCCCGAAACCCAAATTTTTTTAGCACAGTCTGCAGGTCATATTTAATATGGAGGGATTTCATTGTAACTTGGTAGGATGACCCCGTATGATGCCTTGATGAGAATTTCCCCATTTGGTTGCAATCTGTCAACCGTTACGACTTCCCAAGCCCAAAACCCTTTAGCACAGTCTACAGGTCATATTTATGAAGGGATTTCACTGTAACTTGGTAGGATGACTCCAAATAATGTGACTAATGTCTAGATGAAAACGTCCCCTTTTGGTCATGATCATTCAGCCATGATGGCTGCTCAAGCCCAAAACCCGAAAACCTTTAGCATAGTCTGTAGGTCGTATTTATGGAGGGATTTCAATGTAGCTTGGTAGGTTGACTCCATATAATGTCTGGATGATAGCGTCCCCTTTTGGTCATGATTGGTCAACTGTGACGGCAACAGGATCCTGAAGCCTGAAAACTTTAGCACAGTCTACAGGTCATATTTATTGAGGGATTTCATTGTAACTTGGTAGAATCACTCCAGAAAATGCCCAGATGAGAACATCCCCTTTTGCTCATGATCTTTCAGCCATGATGGCTGCCCGAGCCCAGAACACAAAAAACTTGAGCGCACACTACAGGTCACATTTATGAAGGGATTTCATTGTAATTTGGTAGGCTGACTCAGTATAATGTTGAGATGAAGACGTCCCCTTTTGGTTGCGATCAGTCAACCGTGATGGTTACACAGGCCCAAAGCCTGAAAACCTTTAGCACAGTCCACAGGCCGGATTTATGAAGGGATTTCATTGTAACTTGATAGGATGACTCGTTTTGGAATAATTTCACTCTAAACAGGTAACTTTCATTGACATATTAACTGTGAGGGCCACATACATTAACTGTGAGGGCCACATTAACCTCCCCACCCCCCAATTCTTTAGTACAGTCTACACCTCATATTATATTTTTATACTGTACCAATGACCCAGACTTAGCTGGTGCTAACTCCAACAAAACCAGGGCCAAACACAAATTTTGCCCCCCAATCCCCAAAATTTGCATCCAAAACAAAAAGAAATCATGTCCTAAAGGACCTCCATAGTACGACTCTACTGCGCATGCGCAGTGACGCAGTCGTCCCGAAATTGGCGCCAATTATCATTCTCTGTTTGGCCCTTCATCAGTCAACATCTCACTGATCTTTGTGCTTGTAAATCTCAGTTTAAAGGATGCCAGACCTGTAATTTTTGGAGAAAATGTGATTCTAAGGAGGATAGAAGGAGGAGAGGAAAAAAGAAGTGGCAAAAAATAATCAGGGCTGTACTTAAAATTTTTTGTTGAAATTATGTTAAGTTGCCTATTTTCGAGGCATGGGCCTCTTGTTGTCATTCTTGCTAATTGTTGCACTGCTTATTCAGTGTTTCCTCTCCCCTAGCCTTCTAAAGTCCCCCCTTGCAATTCTCCCATGCTTTTGGCATATTTTTGAGAAGTTTCATTTCTAAAATTTCCTGGGAGAGTTGCTTGGTTACAGAATGTTTTCTGTTATTTTCCCCATAGTTACGTTTTCACCCATGGGTGTATAACGTTTGTGTTCTGCATCTTCCATCTGATGTTCTGCAGATTCTCCCCTGGGAGTCTCTGTTTTGCATCAGATAGAGTGTAATTGATGACTGATTCCGGGCCAGTTTTTTCAGTGCCTGGAGTCATGTTTTCTAGTGTGTTTACACTGTTTGTTTTCATTGGCAACAGCCTTTTTTGAGGGGGGCTGTTTGCCTTTGTGGTAGTTTATCTCATTATAAGATACATTTATATTATCCGAAAGTGTCTCATTAATTATTTTATATAAATTTAAAATTTTTGACCACACTTTGCCATCGGATCCATCGGGGCTCAACGTTACTTTTCAGCAACTTGGGCTTCTCTGAAAAAATATTTTTTCAAAATTATTTTGTTTTGCAATTGTTTTTTCATTTATTAATGGATCATGTTATTATGTATCTTTGTGTCAGGGGTTTTTGCGAGTAACTAGGACTTATTGTTGTTCTTTCACAATGAAGGGACATTGTTCAAATTGTAATAGGAAGAAATCTTCCTCTGACTTTCATGATCATTGTATTAATTGTAGTCAGTGTTCTCGCATTAATCCCTGTCCTATATGTGAACATTGGGATGAGAAACATTGGAAACGTGTGTCACGATATGTTGTTTCTGGAGAAAGAGCTATGCCGGCTCTTTCTCCACAAGGTCACTCTACTCTCTCAGTTTCTATTTCAGAGGAACCAGAACAGGGTGATGTTTCCATGTTATCTTCTTCAAGTGTGCGTCCGTCGTCACAAATGAATTCAGAGCTAGCGGCAAAAGTGCTCATGGAGATTAGACAAATGTCGTCCGCTAGCTCGCCCGGTGTAGCGTCCATTCACCGAATGGTTCGGCAGCCGGGTTCGTCCGATGCGGTCCAAGAGGAAATTTTGGGTGATGCGAGCACTATAAACATAATAGATGCACACCCAGTGACGGCGGATAGTAAACGAGAACGGAGGAAGCCTTTTAGTCCGGTTCCTAGCTCGTCCAGGTCCAGCCGGGCCGCGAGCGAGAGAGGCCCCTCTCTCGTACAACAACATCTGGGACCAGATGTTGTGGTACAAAATGTGTCTTTAGCGGAGCATACGTCCATCGCTCGGGACGCTCCGTTGTATATGCAGTCCGCAGAGACTGTTAAGGCTTCCTCTTCTCGTCGGCGCACACGACCGCACCTTGGCTGCGTGACCTCCGATATTTTGCCAGCTTCGCCGATGAAGGATTCTTCGGCGACCAGGTCACACCATCCGGCAGCCAAGGATTCGAGACCGATGGACTCCGGACGTTCGCATAGGAAAAGTATGCGGGAGCCATCTGATGCGGAGCTGCCCTCGGCGAAGCAGCGAAAGACCGCGCCTCCGCAGGTCTCGACGTCGGACATTCTAGTGCAGATAGCACAGCTTATCGCAGCATCCCAGCAGCCGACAGAAACGGTGTCGGATCGAGAATTATCCGACGGCGCTGGGTCGGTACGCTCCGCCGAAGCATCGGGGGCGGACGACCGGGAACATCGGGAGGTCCGACCGGATGGTGAAAGGGATACGGATGAATTGGAGCTATCCCTTTCGGAACAACATAAAGCTGCCGTGGACTTCATCCGGCACTTTCTCCCTCAAGTTGTTCCGTCGGGCCAGACTGCTGCGCTTCCGGACAAGAGAATTATAGCGTCATTGGACTCTGAATTTTTTGAGCGGTTCAGGGACATCGCTCCCGAGTTTCCGTCGCAGTCCAATAATGTTGCAAGAACATTTGAATTATTGAACGACGCTATATTTAAACTTGCTTCCAGGACGGGGAAAGCAGGTTTCTTGTCCGCAAATACTCTCAACCTGCCTTTCATTAATGCAAGGAATAAATTCGACACGGCAGGACAGGGTATACCGAGAGTTCCTCTGCGTATGGACGACGAGGCGGAAGACTTAGAGCTATCATTACCGTCGTCAGCTTCTATTCCAACCGCGGTGTTGGAAACAGCTATTGCGTCTAACAGAGCCAATTTAGATGCCTTATCTTACGCAGATCACCTTACTAAGGCGTTATCACTGCGCCTTCAAGGGGAAGAGTTTCAGGATATACAATCCTCTTTAAGACTTCTTTCAAGGGCAGTAGCTTATTCCACGTGTAACTCCGCCCTTTCAGTGGCAAATCTGGAGTTGGTTAGACGTGACGCAGCCCTAGCTACATCCACACTAGTGGATTCTAAGGTGAAGAACTCTCTTAGAGTCGCTTCGGTCTCAGGAGAACTTCTCTTTGACGGCAAGCTTTCCGCTATTTATGATAATATTAAAAAGAAAGCTAATGATTCTCTGTTGTTCAGATCCGCTCCTAAAAGGTCGGATACAGCAGACACGAATAAGGCGGGCACTTCTGGGTCTAATGCGCCCAAGAGAGGTTCCTATAGAGGTTCCGGTGCGTCCTCTTGGTCTTATTCGAGAGACCGTCAGGATAGCGACTCTCGTTCGGGACGTCCTTCAGGCCGGGACAATCGGTCGGACGCCCCGAGGTCGACGAGGCGAGGTGCGGGTCGTGGAAGACGTGGTTTCTCCTACCGCAGGCCTCGCAGGTCCAGGAGGTGATGGCTTAAACCTCTATCGCGTTCCGGTTGGCGGAAGGTTGTCGAGTTTTTCACAAGAGTGGGCGTCGATTACGGACGACCCGTGGGTGAGAGGAGTGACTTCGGAAGGTCTAAAGATATCCTTCAAACGAAAGCCTCCATTAACTCGAAGTCCAAAGTGGACTCATCTTCCGTCAAATCCACAGAAAAGAGACGCTCTGTTATCAGAGGTGCAGTCTCTTTTAATGAAGAACGCGGTAGAGGTCGTAGAAAACCAGGAATCGCTGGGATTCTACAGCCATCTGTTTCTGGTTCCGAAACCAGACGGCTCGTTCCGTCCAGTCATAGATTTGAGCTGGATAAACAAGCTGATCGTCGCTCCGAAGTTTTATATGGAGACGATTCGATCGGTCAGAGCGAGTATTCGGGTGAACGATTATGCAACGAGCATAGATCTCAAAGATGCGTACTTTCACGTCATGGTACATCCGACATTCCGAAAGTATCTACGCTTCGCAGTCCTAGGAGTGGTGTATCAGTTCCGGGCCATGTGCTTCGGATTGAATCTAGCACCCTGGGCTTTCACTCGGGTAATGAACTCGGTAATGATCTACTTCCGAGCTCATTCGTCTGCGGTAACGTCGGCCTACCTGGACGACATTCTTCAGAGGTACGGCAACGAGTTAACGCTTCAGAACGATGTTCAGAATCTTCTTCTATTGCTCCGACGTCTCGGTTTCATAGTAAACGAGGAGAAGTCGGATCTGGTGCCGTCCAAGTCATTCACTCATCTGGGAATGAGCTTCGAGACGCACAACAATCTCGTTCGTCTGCCGTTAACCAGAGCGAAATTAGTCAGTTGTTACGCTCGCTATTGTCTGCATGCAGACAAAGTCACGGCGAGAGAATTTATGAGACTGATAGGTCTGTGCGGAGCCGCCGCAGATCTCATTCCGATGGGGCGGCTACGCACACGTCCTCTTCAAATTTTCCTGACTCAGAATTGGAGTGTGAAAATTCATTCGCTCGATGTAGACGTTCTCTTGTCAGATCAAGTGAAACAAGAGATTCAGACTTGGGCAAACATTCAGTGGTTAACTCAAGGAGTTCCGCTGCAGTTGCCGGATCCGAGTTTTACCATTATGACGGATGCCAGTCAAACAGGTTGGGGTGCATCATTAATCCCAACGGATTCGAGATGCCAGGGTCTTTGGGATCCGCAATTCCTGTGCAAGCACATAAACATCAAGGAAATGATGTCAATTTGGCTTGCGTTATGTCACTGGATGGACATTATTCACGATGCTCATGTCCAAATCCTATCCGACAATACGACAGTAGTGGCGTATATACGGAATCAGGGAGGCACTCATTCAGTTCCGTTGTTCAATCTAACGGAAAGAATCCTTCTGTTTGCGTTGGAACATCACATTCTTCTTTCGGTCCGTCACATACCGGGTCGTCTGAATGTGCTAGCAGACTCCCTTTCACGAAAGGGTCGCTTGTTGCCGTCGGAGTGGACTCTCAACAAACAAGTATTCAATCAGATTTGCTACCAATGGGAACGGCCAATGATAGACTTATTTGCGACACATCTCAACAATCAGTTGCAGACGTATGTGTCCCCGTGTCCGGATCCAAGAGCATTTGCAGTAGACGCTCTGTCGATCCCTTGGGACGGAATGATAGGATATGCGTATCCTCCAGCGCCGTTAATTCAACAAGTATTGCTAAAGATAAAACAATCTCAATGCAAGATTCTGTTGGTAGCATCTCTGTCGCCACAGAGACCGTGGATAAATCTACTCAGGTGTCTGTTGTGGGACCTACCGCGGAAGCTTCCTCCACGAGAGGATCTTCTTTCGCAGGGGAAATCGCGCCAACTCCATCACAACCCGCAAGGTCTCAACCTTCACGTTTTTCCGTTGTGCGGTCCTTTTTGCATGGCAAGCACTTTACAGGACGAGCAGTGGACGCGATTTCTAACTGTAGGAGGACCTCCTCTTCGCTAAACTATGCGGCTAAGTGGAAGGTTTTCCGTCGTTGGTGTAGGGATCATTCTGTAGATATATTTGATCCCTCTATACCAGACATTGCAAACTTTCTAGTATACTTGTTTGACGAAATCAAACTGCAGCCTGTTACTATAAAGGGTTATAGATCTATGTTATCTGATACCTATGCACATCATGATAGTTTACAAATTGGATCTAATGTCTCTTTATCGAAATTGGTTAGAAACTTTTCGATAAATAGACCCAGAACTCTTAGATTAATTCCTAAGTGGAATTTAGCTTGGGTTCTCCTTAAATTGAAGGAAAAGCCATTTGAACCTCTTGGGACAGTAGATTTCAAATTCTTATCTTATAAGACAGCTTTTCTCTTAGCTTTCTCTTCTGCCAGAAGAGTCAGTGAGCTTCATGCACTATCGGTGGATGATTCTCATTATCGTAGTGTTGGGAACACTATCACCTTCACTACTAATGTGGGTTTTTTAGCTAAGAATCAGGCTCCTAATAAATATCCGGAACCTATTGTTATTAAGGATCTTCCGTCTTCAGACGGGCGTAGGCCTTTACTCTGTCCTGTTAGAGCACTACGTATCTATAAACAGAGATCTCAGTTCATCAGAAAGGGACAGAAACGTTTCTTTCTGTCTTTGATGCCTAATAGAAAGGACATTTCAGTCCATTCTATTGCTAGATGGATTCAGTTAACTATCCGTACTGCTTATGAAGATTTATCTTCTTCTCAGCAGTCTGTGCTTAAGATTTCTGCTCATGAAGTAAGAGCTCTTTCTACTTCCTGGGCTTATGCTAATAGTGTTGCTATTACAGATTTAATGAAGGCTGCTTATTGGTCTCAGCCATCCACATTTACTAATTTTTATCTCAGAAATATTGAGTCCATTTCTGGAGATCTGCATTGTTTAGGTCCGTTATCTGTTGCTCAGAATGTCGTCCACTAAACAGTTGCAACTATAGTTATGCAGGCTTTCTGTTCCGGCAGTGACTCCGTCCGGCTGCCCTCTTCGCTCTGGGCTATTTGACCCAGGGCAAGGGGAAGGGGGGGGGGGGGGGGGGGGGGGGGGGGCGGGTGTTCCCTTAGGTCACCTGCTTTATAGTGAAAAGCAAGGGAATGCCTCCTCCAAGACAGTATTTCTGAGTCGCTTCCGGGATGGTTTTAAAGTGTAATATTAATGTTTAATTTCATTCATGTCTTATTTTTAAAGTGTAGCTCGGTGTGAAGCATTTGTATATGTCAAGTGTCAAACGGGCTTTAATATACAAATCTCGGACACTTTTAAATGATTATAAAGAGTCTCAATTCTCTGGACTACTTTATTTATTGGCTTGCTTTAAAAATAATTAGTATAAGGGTTATACTGGATGTTAATAGAGAACATGAATGTTATTGTGCTCAATTATTAAGGGTAGTGTATCTTTCTAATTTAATATTAAATAAGAAAGATACATGTAAAGCCTAATACTCCTTTTCTCCTTAAGGGGTTACCTCTTTATTATATAATTGAGCTTATTGGATTTTCCTCTATGTCCTAGGCCCTCCAGCCTGTTTACTATTCAGCTAAGTCTGGGTCATTGGTACAGTATAAAAATGTTAAAAAATTTATAGTAATTTATATATTTTTTATACTTACCAATGACCCAGACGGGGATGGCCCTCCCTGAGTTGGGAACTCTTGCCTCCCCGCTGAGTACATAGCGCTGACCAGGCACTGCCAGTAAGAATGATAATTGGCGCCAATTTCGGGACGACTGCGTCACTGCGCATGCGCAGTAGAGGCGTACTATGGAGGTCCTTTAGGACATGATTTCTTTTTGTTTTGGATGCAAATTTTGGGGATTGGGGGGCAAAATTTGTGTTTGGCCCTGGTTTTGTTGGAGTTAGCACCAGCTAAGTCTGGGTTATTGGTAAGTATAAAAAATATATAAATTACTATAAATTTTTTAACTTTTATTGAAAACTTAGACAGGGAACAGAAATGAACATATTCCCAATTATCACAATTCTTGTCTTATTTCATAATCCTTTCATAAACATTAAACATTATCCTTTTCATCAAACACAACACACAGACAAGTTAAGCTACAGTGTGTCCTTTACACTTTCATTGTGAATAATGCTGGCCGGTTTTGGACATTACATTGGGTAAAGGGTTAACAATGTCTTGAACAAGTACTGAGCAGAATTGCCTTTAGTTAATAGCCTTTAGTTAGTTAATTTTTGTGTCACTGCCCCACGAAGTGGGGAGCGACATTAGGGATTACTTTTGTCATCATGCGTCGTCCGTGTCGTCCGCGTCACACTTTCTCTTATCCGCCTCTCCTCTTTAACCTAAGAATGGATTTTGATGAAACTTTCAGTGCTTCTTTATCACATAATGGCATTGTGCACCTCCTATTTTATTTTTTGATCCGCTGTATTTTTTCCAGAGTTATGCCCCTTTTCCACTTAGAATACTGTCTGAAATGCCAGGCGACACACGTCTTCCATGGAAGACTCACATCTAAGTTGCTTGTTTTCAGCTCATTATCACAATAACTTGAACAAATCTCAATAGAATTAATTTTCTTATAATGACAAGCTTATTTGTTAAAAAAAAACTTGATCCCCCGCATCGGTTATGCGTAGTCCCTGTTGATAAAGTTTTTAACCAGTATTAATGGATTTGGTCAATATTTGGTATGTAAGACATTCTTAACAATGTCTTGAATGAGTTCGAAAACTGGTACTGTTTGGTCCTACTGAGCAGAGTAATGGCCTTTAATTTGATTAATTTTTACCTGTTTTCAGCTCATTTGCACGATAACTTGCACCAATATTAATGGATTTGGTCGATATTTTGTATGTGAGACATTCTTACCAATGTCTTGAATGAGTTTGAAAAGTGATATGGTTTCGCCAATGTTATTTGGTCAATATTGGTATGTGAGACTTTCTTAATGTCTTGAATGTGTTCAAAACAGGTGCTGTTTGGCCATACTGAGTGGAGTTATGGTCCTTAATTAGTTAATTTTTGCCTGTTTTCAGCTAGTTAGCACAATACTTGAACAAATATCCATGAATTCAGTCAATATTTGGTATGTGAGACATTCTTAACAAGTAATTTTTGCTTGTTAGTGCAATTACTTGAAAAAATATCACTGGATTCGGTCAGTATTTAATATGTGAGACATTCAATGTCTCAAACAAGTTTGAAAACCGGAGCTGAGTTTTGGCCCTTAGTTTGTTGACTTTTGCCTGTTTTTAGCCCATTGGTGGGAGAACTTTAACAAATATCAATGGATTTGATTTTTAGTCGAGTTGTGACGAAACTCGACTTATAGTTTGATGAATGGCGGGTGGGCAGGCAGATGTTCAGGCAGTCGTAAACAATTGATTTCCGGATGATAATTTGATAATGGTTCAACCCATGTTCATGAACCTTCATAGGTAGGTTGGTATCGGTGAGAGGAAGAACCCTATTAATTTTGGACTTGCTTGGTCAAGATCACAGTGACCTTGAACATAGTAAATTGTAAACAGTTGGTTTCTGGATGACAACTTGACTACGGTTCAACCCACATTCATGAAACTTGATATGTAGATTGGCCTTCGTGAGAGGAAGAACCCTATTTATTTTGGACTGACTAGGTCAAAGATCAAGGTCACAGTGACCCTGAACATAGTAAATCTAAACAATTGGTTTCCAGATGATAACTTGATAATGGTTCGACCCATGTTCATGAAACTTCTTAGTTAGGTTGGCATTAGTGAGAGGAAGAACCCTATTTATTTTGGGCTTGCTAGGTGAAAGGTCAAGGTCACAGTGACCTTCAACATAGTAAATCGTAAACAATTGGTTTCCAGGTGATAGCTTGATAATGTTTCATCCCACGTTCATGAAACTTCGTAGGTAGGTTGGCATCAGTGAGAGGAAGAACCCTGTTTATTTTGGACTTGCTAGGTGAAAGGTCAAGGTCACAGTGACCTTCATCATAGTAAATCGTAAACAATTGGTTTTCGGATGATTACTTGATAATGGTTTGACCCACATTCATGAAGCTTCATAGGTAGGTTGGCCTATGTGAATGGAAGACCCCTATTTATTTTGAACTCACTAGGTCAAAGGCCAAGGTCACTGTGACCTTGAACATAATAAATCGTAAACAATTGGTTTCCAGATGATAATTTGACAATGGTTCCACCTACGTTCATGAAACTTCATAGGTAGTTTGGCATTGGTGCAAGAAAGAGCCCTCTTTATTTTGGAATCACTAGGTCAAAGGTCAAGGTCACAGTGACCCTTCACATTGTAAATTGTAAACAGTTGGTTTCCGGATGATAAGTTGATAATGATTAAACCCACTTTTGTGCTGTCACAACTCGACATTGGATCGGTGATCCTATTGGCATTTTCTTATAATGACAAGCCCTACAAATGCGAATAAACTCAACCCCGCATCGGCGATGCATAATCCTTCTTCTAAATTTTGAATGAATAATTGCAACCAGACTGGTCCCTGCAAGACTCAGACCCCACCTGAGGGGTTCCTGGGCTTTAGACCAGGTAGGACTAGGGCAGGGACAGAGTCTATAACAGACTGCAGTCGATCGTGAATTTTCATGGTTTCATGATCTTATCTTGTTATTAGAGCCATAGAATTTAATTTTACCTTACTCGATCTAGGGTTAGTGGCTTTGCAACAGGTAATTGGGAAACTAACAGACAAAATGGGGTTGGGAATGAGGTCACAATAAAAGGATCCTGTAGACTAGAAATTTTTTAAATGTTACCATTGTTTTGTAAGTTTGTTTCGGGAGTGAAAGATAAAAAAGATAAATCTGTTTCTAAACCTATTTCAGTTACTGGATAAATATTTGCCATTCAGTCACCAGGCAACCAGGCTGTCCCAGAAATGCTGCAATATGTCGAAAATCAGCTAATGGAATCGATATGCTTGGCAGTATTGACACACAGAAACTTAGTTTGGATAGTAAGTATGCAGCTGATAACAATTAAATAATTTGTAGTTTATGAAGTAGGCAAATTTGCCTGCATGGTGTCATTAAAAATAGAAGGTTTCCAATGAGTCCCCCAGTTATCTGAGGAATTTACAAAAACATGTTACTGGTAGTTGATTTGGTATGAACCAAGCCTCCAATGACTTTATTACCAAGTATACTGAATGAGTTTCATAAATTCTACTACATTAAATTCCATTTTTAACTGGAACAGGATGGAGATTTTATTCCTCACAGAAAATTTGTATACTTGTCACTTTATCAGCACTGAAAGTGTCTTCTGATTGGCCAAAGTGGCCGAAGCAAATAGCAATGATGCCGGCAATTCTAAAATATGCAAGTAATATGTTGCACGAGAAATATCCAGTGCTAAGAATAACCTTTGACCTGGCTAACTCGCTTCGACTAAGGAAACTCCGATTGGAATTATTAAGCTATCTCCAACTAATATTCGTATTGAAGTTAATAATACTCCCTCCTCCATCTCCACCCCCCCCCCCCCCCCAAAAAAAATAAAAAATAAAAGAATGTGTAAGTGCTCACAAATAGCTAGTACAGAAATTATGTGAAAATGTTATTCTAATAATAATTTCCAATTCCATCCACACTACCAGTACCAGTGCCAAAGAATGGAGACATTATCTGCTTCTTATGAATATAAGTCATAAAAGGGCTTATTTAAAGCCTTAAAAACTTGTCATCTGTGACTGATACATTTATTTTCTGGGCTTTCTGATGCTTAACATTAAAAATGTTCACTGTTATTAGGTGCACTTACCTACCTCTTCTAAATTCCACAAGTGCCAGTGAATCCTGCATCTTTGAATCGGAGTGGAGACTGCAAAATTACTTGACACAAATTGTGAGTGTCGCCATGTCATCTCTGGCTTCCTCCTCCAGCTCAGGGTTTGAGTTTGACAGTATCATTTTAAATACCAATAATATTCCAATGGATATGAATATGACACACAACATACAGTCCAACGCGACTAACATGCTGCCAACTTTATTCCATCAGAGTAAGAATTATCCTGGTTATCCTAGTGTCATACTATTTTTAGTACCGTGATTGCATTTGTTTTTGGTCGTCGTTTGCATTTGTTTTTGGTCTCAATGATATTAGAGAAGGGCTAGGCTTCAAAAGAGGTTTACGTCCGTTGTCTCCAGCTAGCTCAACCGGCAGATCTATCACGTAGACTAGTGGTGTGATGCCGGGTATGTCCGTAGCGGTCGAGAGAGAATAATGGTGTAGCAAGCACTATTTAATCCATTATGCTCACCCTGTATTGATGGAAGGAAGAATCTGGCAAGTTCTGAGGTAAGCTCATTCAGGTCTCTCCGGACCGTGAGCAAGAGGGAGACCCCTCTCTCTATTTTAACATCTGGGGCCGGGTGTTGTTGGTAGGAACTTGCATCAGTCATATCTTATGTACATAGCTATTGTCCGGTACGCTTAGTTCAGTTCTTAGCCGGGGACGGCTACAGTTTGGCTTCTTTAGCGTCTACCAATCACTCCCGACCGCACCTTGGCTAAGTGACTTAGGATATCTAGTATGCATCATCAAAAGGTCCATCTTTATGAAGAAAGTCTCACCATCTAGTAGCCAATTAGATGAGGCTTCTTTCATCGTGACGTCAGCTGTAATAGTCCTCTTGGACACCCGGTCCCAGGAGCAACCGGCGGACAAGCAATTCATGACTGCTGCTCCTCAGGCCTCTGTAGTGGACTTGCTGTCGCATATTGCGCAGTTAATCACAGTATTCCTGCTAAGGCAGAAGCACTCAACGTCAGTCTCAAAACTTGAACTGTTGAATGGTGCTTGATCGGTCCAGTCATCTGCCTGTTCAGATGCTGGTGACCGTGATTCTAACTGATTTTGACGAATGATAAAAGGGATATGGTAACTTTCCCTTTCGGAACAACTCATGGATGATATGGATACTATACATTATCGTTTCCTTGAACTTGTTCCAGTAAATTACAATATTGCGAGTAATTATGAGAAACCGCTAGCGTAGTTAGACGCTGACTTCATCTGGACAAAGAGCAGGATAATAAGATCTCTTTTCAGTTAAGTCTACAGGGGTGTCACAGGTCTTCAGTTGTGTAGACGACACCATATTTAACTTCCTGTGGGAAGAAGTAATTTGGTTTCATATCATCTTCTGTAATTTTAACTCTTTGTGTTTGTTCACATACTTTTAAAAACATCAGGAGAAGATGTGTTGAGAGTTTCTCTGCGTTGAATGAGCAGGCTAAGATCTTAGTTGTAGCCTTACCTCTTCATCTTTTGCTGTTCGCTCAGACACAATTGAGAAGATAATTTCGTATTCAGAGCGACTATAGACTCATGGTCTTATGTAATTCCATTTTAAGTACTGTGACGCAACGTCTATATGAAAAGGTATTTTGTGGTCGTTTCTACCTTTTAAAAATTCTTTCCAGACCTATATATATATATATCTCTGTCTTAACTAATATTAAGTGGGAGTTATTCTGATGTTTAACATTTGACTAGGTGGAAAACTTGCTACAGTTGCTTTAGTTTTTCAGACTCTAGTCTTTGATGGTAAGCTTTCATTAATGCAGGAATAAGCTACAAGAAAGTATCAATACTCGACTCTTTAAGTTGGGGTCTAATTGACAAACACCAGCAAAAAGAGTAGGAGAGGTTGTCCTAGACTCAGATCGTCAATAGGACTCATAGTGAAGGTATAGGTATACATAAATCTTTGATGGTAAGCTTACATTATTGTAGGATTAAGCTACAAGAAAGCATCAATACTCGACTCTTTAAGTTGGGGTCTAATCGACCACACCAACAAAAAGAGTAGGAGAGGTTGTCCTAGACACAGTTCATCTATAATGACTCATAGTGAAAGTATAGGTATCTATCCTATATATTTCTTTAGGATTGTCTATACAGCCACTTGGATAGGGGGTTCATGTCTGTTTGAGTTACTGGTCAGACACCCCATGAGCCGGTGGCTCGAGGCTTGTATAGAGCTCGGTCCGACCATTTTTGACTGGAACTGGATAATTAGGTTATTTATGATTATCTTTCAATCGAAAAGCGAGTGTTCAGCAATGTAGTGAGTACAGTTCTTTAGATCAGTTGTTTTGTGAACTAGATAATGTCTCATGGGATTAATTATAGGATACACATATCCCACAATTCTTTTTCATCTGGCTGGTTCATCTGTTTTTTCACAGAGTGAAGTGAATTATCCAGCTGTTTGGCTCGTTTTTATCTGTTATCTGACGCATTAACAGCAGAAATTTTATGCGCCAAATGTGGTTGTGCGGAGCAGCTATGAATGTTATTTTGATGGGTCGCTTACGCACACGTCCCCTCCAGTTATTCTTAACTGGAGTGGTAGACGTTTTTCTCTCTAGATCTGTCTGTTTTGTTTTAGAGAATCTTCTAACATAAGGTCAAGTTTGGACATATATTTAATGGTTTTCTCAATTATTACGGACGTGCGTTCATATATTGCGTTAAATCCTGAATCCGATGGTCTCCCTATGCAGGGATCTTGGGACCCTCAGTTCTTGGGAACCACATATACGCTACATCATTGAATTATTACAGTTCATGTATTTATAGACGCAGATCAGAGTTTATCAGAAGAGAAGAACTCTTCTTTTGTCATTCATTTCCAATAGAAGGGACGTTTACGTTAATTCTATTGTTAATAAGTCAGTTAGCTATTCGTACTGCTTAGGTAAATTTATCTTCCAATCAGCAGTTAGTGCTTAAGATTTCAGCACATGAAGTAAGCGCTGGCTACATCTTGGGCTTATTCTAACTGTATGGCTATTACATGATCTTATATAGGATCACTTCAGTATAGTTAAGTTTGTGGCGCACAGGAATAATAGTTTCCATTATTTGTGTTGCCAGTATTAGGCATTTGAGTGCATTTGACGCTCAGCCATTTTCATGGGAATGAATGATAGGATATGTGTATTCCTTGATTCATTTGTTTCTATTGCTTACATTGAGGTTGTAGTGTCTGTTATTGTACATTCACCAGAAGCTTCCCCCACAAGAGGGTTTTCTTCTTCAAGGGAAGTTTTGTTCTTCACATCATTCTCCGCTCTCAGTGGCATTACAGAGTATGTCAGACTTGAAAGAGCATTGTGGTCACTATATTATTGCTGTCTGTACCAGCAATGATTAATAATGTGGGTGAGGAGGTTTTGACATGAAGTCGAATTCCCCCCCCCCCACACTCACACACTGTCGCATATATATATCTTAATACATACATACTATGCATTAGTTTCCGGTGTTTATTTACTGATTTCTAATATACAAACACTTATTTTATCATCATATTAGCTGCTATTTGTGTTTATAGGTGACTGCATAACCATTTAGTGGTTTTTAGATGATTAATAGGCTGGATTTTATGCACTCGCGCAATATGTGATTACGCTATCGCTTTGGTGGACCTTGATATTATTATATATTTCGGGGGCGGTCTGAGTTGGAGCCGGTTAATCACACCTTCCTCCATTTCTAGATCCTGGTCTCTATTTTGTCGGTTCTCAAATCGCATATTCTCACGTGTTTTATAGTTGTAGATACCAAATAGTACACGTTGGAGAGTGTTCTTACCGGATTTAATATTACAGAGGCCTCCTGTAATATCTTGAAGCGTATTTTCTCTGCAGAGATTGTTCAGGATCTTGAAGCGTGTTTTCTCTGCAGAGATTGTTCAACGAATCTCGCTTTTGTATGTGTATGTTATATTATTATTTCACTGATTTTGTCGTATCTGTATACGCCGTCTGCAGTGCATATTTTGTAGCGGATAATGTTATTTACCAAAATCACTATAGCCTTGGCTTGTGAAGTGGCATTAAGCACCATTTATTATTCATGAGTTAATTTTTGAGTGCCTGATCGATATTTATTTATATCATTTCCGGGTTCTGATTATTGATTCGGGGGTGCGGTGGCTCAGTAGGTAGAGGTACAGGCTACAAGCCGAGAGGTCCTCGGTTCGAATCCCACCTGCGGCAACCGCGTTGTGTCCTTGGACAAGACACTTCACCCCCATTGCCCATGTGGGGGCACGATGATGCCGTGTACTAAGGCGTACTGCACGTCGATGGTACGCATGTCTTCAACCAATCTAACCCTGCCTGTGCTGCAGTGCGGAGTTACGATGTTGTGGAGCTGGCAGCTGCTCGTCGTTGCTCGGTGGTTCTCTCTGGGTACTCCGGCTTCCTCCACTCGTAAAACTGTCACGGTCATGATTAGCCATTGTGCATAAATATGTGACCTTAAAAGAAGAAAGAAAGAAAGATTATTGATTCCAGAGCTCTCCCCTCTTTCTTTTGAAGATATGTTCAAAAAAGTGTGTGTGGGGGGCTCATTTTTTCCACTTCTCTGGCTTATTGGGTATGTAACTATGAAGGAAGCTTTTTTGTCCATAGTATTTTCGGCGATCAGCTGTAGTATTATTGTTTGGTGTAGGTTTATGGGCAATTTTCTCTCATTCTCAATATGCCATTCTAATTTTTAGAGCTTAGTCCAGACTAGCCTTAAAAATTGTTTATTTGTTACATCCTAATTAACATGATTTCATGCTCGCATTTAGGATTTACATAATTGGGATCCATATTAGGATATGTCTCTTCTATTATGATATAAAGAGACATACATGTAAATTCTAATTATTCTAATTTTCTTCATCATGGATTGAAGGATTTGATCTTTGTTGATCTACTATTTTGGAAGTTCTAGGCTCTCCACCTTTTTACGATTCAGTTAGTCTGGGTCATTGGTTACAGTAGAAAAATATGAAAAAATTTAAAGTAAGGCCAAAAAAAAAGGGTTTTGGTTCTCAGGCACCGCCGCATTGGAAAAATACCCCCTCCATTGAATTTTTTTATGGAGGTTCGAGATTTTCCCAAAAGTAAACAATGCACCACCAATTTCAGACTTTCATTGCAGTATAGCAAAAATACCATATATGTCCGTGTATACGTCGCCCCCGTGTATACGTCCCACACCCAACTCATGCTTGGAATTCCTCCCTTTTGCTTAAAGCTCATGTATAGGTCACACACCCATATTTTTATACTGTACCAATGACCCAGACTTAGCTGGTGCTAACTCTAACAAAACCAGGGCCAAACACAAATTTTGCCCCCCAATCCCCAAAATTTGCATCCAAAACCAAAAGAAATCATGTCCTATAGGACCTCCATACTACGCCCCCACTGCGCATGCGCAGTGTAAAGGACGTCCCGAAATTGGTGCCAATTATCATTCTCTGTTTGGCCCTTCATCAGTCAACATCTCACTGATCTTTGTGCTTGTAAATCTCAGTTTAAAGGATGCCAGACACGTAATTTTTGGAGAAATGGTGATTCTAAGGAGGATATAGAAGGAGGAGAGGAAAAAGAAGTGACAAAAAATAATCAGGGCTGTACTTAAAAATTTTTATGAAATTATGTTAAGTTGCCTATTTTCGAGGCATGGGCCTCTTGTTGTCATTCTTGCTAAAATGTTGCACTGCTTATTCAGTGTTTCCTCTCCACTAGCCTTCTAAGTCCCCCCTTGCAGTTCTCCCATGCTTTTGGCATATTTTTGAGAAAGTTCATTCTAAAATTTTCTTGGGAGAGTTGCTTGGATACAGAATGTTTTCTGTTATTTTCCCCATAGTTACGTTTTCACCCATGGGTGTATAAACGTTGTGTTCTGCATCTTCCATCTGATGTTCTGCAGATTCTCCCCTGGGAGTCTCTGTCTTGCATCAGATAGAGTGTAATTTTGATGACTGATTTCGGGCCAGTTTTTTCAGTGCCTGGAGTCATGTTTTCTGGTGTTTTACACTGTTTGTTTACATTGGCAACAGCCTTTTTTGAGGGGGGGCTGTTTGCCTTTGGTGTAGTTTATCTCACTATAAGATACATTTATATTATCCGTAAGTGTCTCATTAATTATTTAATATAAATTTAAAATTTTTGACCACACTTTGCCATCGGATCCATCGGGGCTCAATGTTACTTTTCAGAAACTTGGGCTTCGCTGAAAAAATATTTTTTCAAAATTATTTTGATTTGCAATTGTTTTTTCATTTATTAATGGATCAAGTTATTATGTATCTTTGTGTCAGGGGTTTGTGCGAGTAACTAGGACTTGTTGTTGACTTTTCACAATGAAAGGATATTGTTCAAATTGTAATGGGAAGAAATCTTCCTCTGACTTTCATGATCATTGTATTAATTGTAGTCAGTGTTCTCGCACTAATCCCTGTTCTATATGTCAATATTGGGATGACAAACATTGGAAACGTGTGTCACGGTATGTTGTTACTGGAGAAAGGGCTATGCCGGCTCTTTCTCCGCAAGGTCACTCTACTCTCTCAGTTTCTATTTCAGAGGAACAAGAACAGGGTGATGTTTCCATGTTATCTTCTGCAAGTGCGCTTCCGTCGTCACAAATGAATTCAGAGCTAGCGGCAAAAGTGCTCATGGAGATTAGACAAATGTCGTCCGCTAGCTCGCCCGGTGTAGCGTCCATTCACCGAATGGTTCGGCAGCTGGGTTCATCCGATGCGGTCCAGGAGGAAATGTTGGGTGATGCGAGCACTATAAACATTCAATGTGCACACCCAGTGACGGCGGATAGTAAACGAGATCGGAGGAAGCCTTTGAGTCCGGTTCCTAGCTCGTCCAGGTCCAGCCGGGCCACGAGCGAGAGAGGCCCCTCTCTCATACAACAACATCTGGGACCAGATGTTGTGGTACAAAATGTGTCGCAAGCGGAGCATACGTCCATCGCTCGGGACGCTCCGTTGTATAAGCAGTCCGCGGAGACTGCTAAGGCTTCTTCTTCTCGTCAGCGCACACGACCGCACCTTGGCTGCGTGACCGCCGAAATCTTAACAGCTTCGCCGATCAAGGATTCTTCGGCGACCAGGTCACACCATCTGGCAGCCAGGGACACGAGGCCGATGGACTCCGGACGTTCGCATAGAAAAAGTATGTGGGAGCCATCTGATGCGGAGCTGCCCTCGGCGAAGCAGCGAAAGACTGCGCCTCCACAGGTCTCGACGCCGGACATTCTTGTGCAGATTGCACAGCTTATCGCAGCATCCCAGCAGCCGACAGAAACGGTGTCGGATCGAGAATTATCCAACGGCGCTGGGTCGGTACGCTCCGCCGAAGCATCGGGGGCGGACGACTGGGAGCATCATGAGGTCCGACCGGATGGTGAAAGGGATACGGATGATTTGGAGCTATCCCTTTCGGAACAACATAAAGCTGCCGTGGACTTCATCCGGCACTTTCTTCCTCAAGTTGTTCCGTCGGGCCAGACTGCTGCGGTTCCGGACAAGAGGATTATAGCGTCATTGGACTCTGATTTTTTTGAGCGGTTCAGGGACATCGCTCCCGAGTTTCCGTCGCAGTCCAATAATGTTGCAAGAACATTTGAATTATTGAACGACACTATATTTAAACTTGCTTCCAAGACGGGGAAAGCAGGTTTCTTGTCCGCCAATACTCTCAACCTGCCTTTCATTAATGCAAGGAATAAATTCGACACGGCAGGACAGGGTATTCCGAGAGTTCCTCTGCGTATGGACGACGAGGCGGAAGACTTAGAGCTATCATTACCGCCATCGGCTTCTATTCCAACCGCGGTGTTGGAAACAGCTATTTCGTCTAACAGAGCCAATTTAGATGCCTTATCTTACGCAGATCACCTTACTAAGGCGTTATCATAGTTTCAGAATCAGAGCACCATTTGTGCCATAACCTGCTCAGTTGTGTTTACGTTGGTTTTTCCAAAACGTGACAGGAAAAACCAATATAAATACAACAACTGCGCAGGTTAAAGCGCAAATTGTTGTCCTACATAAGCATTGATGGTGCTATTGAAACTGAGGTAAAACAAACAGTAAAAACCCTCCCAACTTGCTATAGCACACCAGGTACAATTAATTTAATATGTCGATGAGCTTGATCTGTAGCTTCCCACATTTGCCCTGGACCGGGGTCCCCTGAACCTGTCCATTATATTCCTAACGGGGTGAGCCGCCACTTCAATTGACATGCATGAAATAGTTGCCTTAAGCATTGAAACATCTATTTAATGGTCTATCAATAACATTACAATCACATTATTTTACCACAAGGGTGAATCCAGTCAATGATGCACTTGGTATGTGCCTACCCCCCCCCCCCCCCCCCCAGCCCTATTTTCCCCTGGAGATGGGTTGTGCATTGTGAATATCTGATTCGGGTGTGAGGTAATCACATCTTTTAGGATTAAATTTCAAAATTTGGTTGACAATATACTCCGACAAACTTGGGCCTAGCCCACCTAGGTGTACCCCCCCCCCCCCCCCCCCCCGGCCCGACCCTCACAGCTTTTAGTAAAGTCCTTCATCCGCCATTGAATCAACACGGTTTGAAGCGGCATTGGGACGTATAAACAGCTCACCAGAAGCATATTAAAAAGTGTATTTTTGTACTGTTGAAAGGTAACTAATGTAAGGGAGGTAATCAAATTAACTATCGAGGAACTCTCTTTTTTTCATGCATTGGAAATTGCTGACAACAGTGCTTTACACCCACCTAATGTGACCCCCCCCCCCCCCCATATGTCTCACCAAATTTAATTTGCTTTGTTCGATGGCTGATTTTAAATAATTTTTAGTGATCTCAGACTTTGATATCATGAACTTTTTTTTAAAGTCTTTATAAACATCACTCTGGCCACCATTTCAGTATCGTTAAGCTGACAAGTCACAACAACAGAACAAACCTTTTCACCTCAATCGAAGTTTAAGACGCCAGTATTGCAGTACCTCTGGTACCTCTGGTGGATTGCTGGTTTGGGGTTCCAGCCTTAAAACGTCCCCCATGCCGTCACTTAACCGTGACTCTGCTTATTCTTTTTCAAACAGAAATGTATCTTGTCTGTCATAAAATAAAATTCCAAAGGACAAGTGTGGGTATTATCAGGCTATGTGAATAGGTATACTTAGTGTGGTAAAAAAAAAAAAATAAAAATAAAAACCACCCTCCCTCACTGAATTTGGAAAACCAATTGCCTGAGAACCAAAACCTTTTTCTTTTTTTTTTTTGGCCTAATTTATATATTTTTTATACTTACCAATGACCCAGATGGGAATGGCCCTCCCACGAGTGGGCAGTACTGGGCACTCATACCTCCCCGCTGAATTATTATAATCTTTTTTACAAAGAATGATGTTGGCACCAGATTTGGTGACTTCCTGGCGTCTGTGCATGCACGGAGAGTAAACGTATGGAGGGCCAGATAGGACTTTTAATTTTCGGTTTTGCATGCAAATTTTGGGGATTGGGGGGCAAAATTTGTGTTTGGCCCTACATATTTTGGGGTTTGCACCAGCTAGTCTGGGTCATTGGTTAGTATAAAAAATATATAAATTACTTTAAATTTTTTCATTTTCCAACACAAAACCATTTACCATACCTCCAGTACAAATTTGACCTGTTAATTGAATATAGGTTGTAGAGTAAACTCCAGTTAATTGAATAAAAAAATTGTGTAACCTGTCGAGAAATTACCCTGACTCTCCCCAGTTGTCCTTTGATTATAGACTTATTTGGTCTCAGTAAATCCAATACAGGCATTTAATCTATTATATCTCATTTAACAGAGCTCATGGAGCTCTGTCAAACAAGATATAATAGAATAAATGCTAAATATATTTATCGAATACAGGAAAGTGACAAAATCCCCTGTTAATTGAAAACCCCTGTTAATTGAATAATTTTCATAGGCAAAATGGCTATTCATTTAACAGGGTTTCACTGTAGTTGACAAAAACTTTCTTTTTAAATTTCAACAAAACGATTTCATATGGTTTGTTGAAACTTTTAAAAACATTTGAGAAAAATATAATTAAAATAAATTTTAATATCATGTGTGTTAAATGGTGTAAGGCTTTTTCTACTGGAGTCACATTTCATTATTCTTTATCATAGTTGCTGTGTCAGCATTTTGTATTGAAAAGTTTATATTTTCAAAAGAAGCAATTTAGTTCACAGGCTATCTAATTGCAGAAGCTAGTTATTTTTTTCACTCTTTGTGTTCAAAAATGTTATTGAATTGAGTTGGCTTTTTATTTCAAATTCTACAGGTGATGGTAAAACTATTCTGTTGGAATATTCTGAAGGAACTGATGCCTGTTCCCATAACAGAAGACGGAGTGAAAGCAAAAGTGCAAAAACTATCATTAAATTTTCTTGTGGCAACACTGTCGGTCAACCAAAACTTGTGTAAGTACTTTTTGTGAGTTATGGGCTGTTCCCAGTGGTCTTTAACTTCTGTAAATGTCCTTGATTCAGAAAATTATTTTTCAAGGCCTGGATAGTAATTCAGTTGGGGCACTTTACTGAATAGAATACGCATGCTAAGCTTCAAAATAAATGAATTGGCATTCTTTCAGTTTTGTTCTGTCTTTTTGTTGAGAGAGTTACTGTAATGCCGTACTGACCCAGGTATAATCCCATAATCGAAAAAAGCCCACCTACCAACTTTTCAGAATTTAGTTTCAGAGACCTCTCCTTGTAAATAAGCCCAGTCTCTGACTTTGTAATGTCAACATCGATGACAGCCATGCTGGTATATGTAAGTTGTTACTGAACAATCAAAAAGAACCCTTTACCCAATGTATATGATATCAAACGGGGTGAGGTGGCATTGCGGTAACTACTTCTCATCAGATCACTGAAGTTAGGTAATGTCGAGCCCAGTTGGTCCTTGGATGGGTAACCATCTGAGCAATTGATTCGGTCTCCCATGTTGTGTCCTTGGGCAAGGTACTTTACCTAATTGTCCTCATGGGGGCATGATGATGCCATGCTCTAAGGCATACTGCCCGTCGATGTTGCACATTTCTTCAACCAATCTAATCCTGCCTGTGCTGTAGTGCAGAGTTACGATGTTGGGGAGCTGGCATCTGCTCGTTATTGCTCGGTGGTTTTCTCTGGGTACTCCAGCTTCCTCCACCTGTGAAACTGTCACCGACAAAATATGACCCTGGCTGTTAAAATGTTATTAAAGCTTAATAAATAAATAAATAAATAGATTATCAAACTTTGTTATTTTAATTATTTCTTTTCCAAATGTTTAAAAAAATTTCAACAAAACCATATCATGTGACCCCTCATTCGAACATTCCAATAAGGTGTCACATGATATGGCTTTGCTGAAATTGTTTTACATTTTTTTTTTCAACTGTTCAATTTGTAAATTACATGGACACATGCAGTTGATTTGTCAGGTAAAGAAATAATACATCTTTGCTATGGGATTGACCAAGTCATCTAACTTTGTGTCAACGTTGCATCTAAATTCTCCTGCAGGCTTGACCTCTCGACAATGAGCCCATATCTATACTTGTGTGCTCTATTACGTTATGCACTCTGTTTGCTTATTTGTGGGCTAGTACAGTAATAGCCATCATTCTTAAATTTAACTGGTTTATTACTTTCCAAAGTGTGATTTACTGGGATTTCAGGGTTTGATTATAAACGATAACTTCACAAGTGAATTATGCAATCAACAATTGTGTCAGATATCCATACGCACAAACAAAGGTGGGTGTAATGGGGACTTCATTGTTTTTTTTGTTGTTTTTTTTAACCCTTTACCTTACATGAAAAGCAGACGACACTTGCCAAAAAAAGTCTTGAATAACTATTATTTTCATTTTTTGTCTCAAAACAAGCTCGTTCCAATGAGGGGTCATATCCTATGTTTTAGAGACAAGAAATGAAACAAAATAATGAAAATTAATTGGTAAGTTTTGAGAATAGCGCTGACTGTTTTTGGCTGTTACGTTAGGTAAAGGGTTAAATAATATAATTATCGTTAATAATGAAAAGTAATAAACAGAGTAATCGCTTGACTTACGTGAAATAAGTCATTCGAAGCGAGGGACTATATTGTAAAATACTCGTATGCATTCGTGCACTCATGTTTGTACAACATCCCTCACCTCTCATGAATTATTTCACGGAACCAGTCCAGTCAAACGATTACTCTCTATATAACATTCCTGTTGACAAAACTGCAGAAAGGTCACTTATTTCTGTCATCTTTCTTCAATGTAGTTGAGGTAAATGACAAAACTGCAGTCACTCTCAAACAAGTAAAATAATTTTTATTGATAAATAGACAGTCAGAACCATTAATAATACTACATATGTTTTATTTCTTAAAATAATAATCAGGCTATCACATTTTATCCCATAATAAGCACTGAAGTACTGAAATAAAGTCCATAAGCTAAATTTTGACTTTGAAATATTATAAACATTGGAACACTGTATTTACATTGACTAATGAATTCAACTTGACCAAACTGAAAAACTTCCAGAACCAGAAGCATGACCTGGTTTGGAAACAAAATAATTCTCAATTAGACTCAATCTATTTTAGTCCAATGATAGCATGTATTTTTGTCTTTTTTTATTGAAATCTTTACTATGTTACTATGAATTAAATAGTTTTCCTTGGCGATCACCCTGTAGTTTTAATAAAAAAAGTTTCATTTCTCCCATTTTCTTCATGAAGTGTGCGAAAAAAGTTAAAGTTATTTCATATTTTAGACAACAGATAATCACTTTTTATACCATGCTCACCTATGTTATTACCTGTGAAAAGCCTGTACGTTAAACTTTAGCTTTTAACCCCACTACCAGCAGACATGTTAAGTCTCACAGATTCACCGTGAGACTCCCAGATTGGGTCATGATCTCCCACACTCATGGTAACACCCACAAATTTCCCACATCATCAGAATTTATCAAGTGAAAAAAAACAAAATCAAACATTTCTTTATTGTGTACAATTTACTTCACGTTTGCAAACGGTAATCCGTGAGATCTGCTCAGTGACCCGAATATTTAAGTAAGCTTCAGAAATTCATTCTCTTTTTTTTCTCTTCTCTTTGTTCCAAATCGTGTTTAATTAAAATAAATTAATACAAGAATGGACTATTTGATATTATTCTGTCATTAAAGGGTGATCAAAGACCAAACAATATAGCTTGGTGCAATGTTTTCACAATAAAAACACCAATCTTTTTTCTTAGTACTTAAGCGACTTTGCCACAGTTTTCACAACGTAAACACAGCCGCATGTGAAGGAACAACAGCTGATTACTGTTTGAAACCATACTGATTTCAGCTCATCAGAGATCAGCTTTTTAATTGAAAAATAACTTTGTTTTAAAAACATTCTATGATGAATGGATCACAGGTAACTGTAGTTGTGTATATATATCAGGCCATGTATACCGGTAAGTACCATTCGCGATCGAATTTGCAATGTCTGAAAATCCATCCAAAAAACGTTGCTATGATTCTAAATTTAAAGAATCATGGAAGAAGGAAATGACCTGAAATTCATACAGGCATAAAGTAAAGAAAGGGAGGGGGTAGTTGTGGAATAAACTAATATAAAGAGTGGGGGTGGGGGAGCTATTGAACTAGGTTTGGAATAGAATATGTTGGGATGTGGAGGGGTATTAATGGGTAAATTTATGGAGATAAAGTGTGAGGGAGGGGGGATTAAACTATATAAACTGTATAAATTGACCCCACTTACAACTACTAAATGTGTGTGTGGTCCCTTAACGGAAAGTTTGCTGGCGGTTCTTAAGCTTTTTTCTCAAAAATTGTAAGTGGGGTAAATTTATGCAAGGATGAAGTGGTGGGGGGGGGGGGGGTGCGGGGGGGGGGGGGGGGGTACCAGTAAATTGATAGAGATACATGTAGATAACTTAATAAATTGTTGTTCTCTGAACAAAAGTCTTGTTATAATATTCACATGCAAAAATCTCCCTGATTGTCATTTTCAAAACTTAACACTCTTCCATATATTGTAACAAGGTTAATCCTCACAGACCAAATAATTTCACTTGAAAGCTAATAAGAAGCACATCCACTGAATATGAAGCCTTTAGATTGTGGAAGCCATACATTAGAATAAAGCCCAAATTTGGGCTTCTAGCACCCTACCTGTTAATTGATGTATCCTTGAAATTATGAATTCATCAACCCTTTACCCAACAACCGGGGATATCAAAAATTATTATTTTTTTAATTACTGTTTTTTCAACCTTTTCTAAATGTTTCAACAAAACCATATTGTGACTCCTCATTGGACCGAGCTTGTTCCAATGAGGGGTCACATGATATGGTTTTGTTGATATTTTTTGAAAGCCAATATTTTGTAAACTGCTGAATTTGTTAACTATGGATGCAGCCAATTCTTTAATAAAGGGTTAAGGCCTGACTTTGACCAGTAATATTCAAAGAGCATCTCCAGTAAGTCTGCTGGATGAAAGTCTTCTTATTTTGGACTGATTTCTGATTCAGTGTTTGTAATCAGTACAAACAGTCATGATTGAGCTAGAAACAATGTCCAAGTCTCATCACAGATGGTTTCCTTCCTTAAGGCTCTTACGGGTTAAATTATTTAATGCCTGTTTTTATTTTTAGCTCATCTTGACAAAGTCAAGCTGAGCTAATCTAATCGCTTCCCGTCCGTCGTCCGTCAACACCATGTTTTGGTCTTCTCCTCCAAAGCCACTGGGCCAATTCAAGTGAAAGTTTGTGTGAGTGATGGTCCCAAAGGGGCATTTCATTTTTGTTCAACTCAGCATGCCCAGCCCCATAGGGAGGGAGTGGGGGAAAATGCTCCAAAATATTTTAAAAATCTTCTTCTCAAGAACCAGTGTGTACAGTGACTTGATATTTGCTATGGAGCTTCCATATGAGGTGTAGAATCAAGTTTGTTCAAACGAAGTTCGTAAAGTAATATTTGGCTTTGTAATAGGAGGGGTAAGATTTTTGGCCCCTCCCAAAATTTCTATATTTTTATACTGTACCAATGACCCAGACATAGCTGGTGCTGACTCTTAAAATATAGGGCCAAACACAAATTTTGCCCCCCAATCCCCAAAATTTGCATCTAAAACCAAAGAAAACATGTCCTGAAAGGCCCTCCACACTTCGCCCCTACTGCGCATGCGCAGTGTCAAGGACGTTCCGAAATTGGCGCCATTAATCATTCTAAGTTTGGCCCTTCATCAGTTAACATCTGACTGATCTTTGTGCTTATAAATCTCAGTTTAAATGATGCCAGACACATAAATATTAGTGAAATGGTGATTCTAAGGAGGATAGAGAAGGAGGAGAGGAAAAAAATGTGTGACAGAATATTATTAGGGCTGTAACTTAAAATTTTTTAATGAAATTATGTTAAGTTACCTATTTTCGAGGCAGCAGCCATTTTGTTGTCATTCTGATTATTTAGTTACACTGTTTTTTAAGTGTTTTCCTCTCTCCCTTTCCTTTAAGTCCCCCCTTGCTATTCTCCCATGCTTTTGGCATAGTTTTTGTAATTATTATTACTAAATTTTCTTGGGAGTTTTAGCTGAATAACAGAATGAATTCTGTTCTTTTCCCCATGTTTACGTCTTCACCTACGGGTGGTTAGGCGTTGTGTTCTGCATCTACCATCTGATGTTCTGCAGTTTCTTCCCTGGAAGTCTCTGTTTTGCATCAGATAGTGTTTTTTTTTGGTAACTGATTTCGGGCCTGGGTGCCTGGAGTTTTATTTTAGTGTTTTTACACTCATTGTTTACATTTACAACAGCCCTCTGTGTGAGGGGGGGATTTCTGGAAAATAATATCTTGATGTTATTTTAATCATAACTAGATACATTATTATTGTTCGTCAGTGTTGAATAAATTGTTTAAAATATTTTTAAAATTTTTGTCCACACTTAGGCTTGGGATCCATTGGGGCTCAACGTTACTTTTCAGAAACTTGGGCTGTTCTGAAAAAATATTTTTTCAAAATATTTTGATTTCAATTATTTTTTCTATATTAATGGATCATATTATTATTATGTATTTTGATTGCCAGGGGTTAGTGCGAGTACCAGGACTTGTTTTCTTTTCACATTGAAAGGATATTGATCAATTGTATTAAGAGGAAGTCTTCCTCTGACTTTATAATCATTCTATATGTGGTCAGTGTACTCGCATTAACTCCTGTTCTGTATCGTATGATTTCGATGACAATATGGGAAGCGTATGTCACGGTATGTTATTGGGGATTTGGACACTCCGGTCCTTTCCCCGCAGGGTCACTCTACTTTATCAATTTCTATTTCAGACGATCAAGATTAGGGTGATGTATCTGTGATGTCTTCCAACAGTGTGCCTCCGTCGTCACAATTAATGAAGGGCTAGCGGAAAAGTGCTCATGTAAATACGCCAATTGCCTAAGAGGACCCTAGTAGGTTCGACGGCCTTTGACGTCCGCTAGCTCGCCCGGTGTAGCGTCCATTCACCGAATGGTTCGGCAGCCGGGTTCGTCCGTTGCGGTCTAGAAGGAATTTTGGGGTGATGCGAGCACTATAAATTAACCTAATGCACACCCAGTGACGGCGGATCGGAGGGAGAACGGAGGAAGCCTTTTAGTCCGGTTCATAGCTCGTTCCGGTCCATCCGGACGGCAAGCGAGAGAGGCCCCTCTCTCGTTCAACAACATCTGGCCCCAGATGTTGTGGTACAAAATGTGTCGCAAGCAGAGCATACGTCCGTCGCTCGGGACGCTCCGTTGTATAGGCAGTCCGCGGAGACTGCTAAGGCTTCCTCTTCTCGTCAGCGCACACGACCGCACCTTGGCTGCGTGACCGCCGATATATTACCAGCTTCGCCGATCAAGGATTCTTCGGCGACCAGGTCACACCATCCGGTAGCCAGGGACACGAGGCCTGCAGACTCCGGACGTTCGCATAGGAAGTGTGCGGGAGTCAACGTACACGGAGCTTCCGGCGGCAATGCATCGTAAGACCGCTACTGCACAGGCCTCGGGAACGGACGTGCTTTCCTTAATAGCACAGTTTATCGCAGCATCCCAGCATCAACTGAATCTGTCGCATATATTTTATCCGACGATGCTGGGTCGGAACGCTCCGCGGAAGCGGGTACGGACGTCCGAAAGTTTCATCCGGTCCGACGGGATACCGAAAGGGATTTGGAGGATTTCGAGCTTTCCCTTTCGGAAAAACATATGCTGTTGTGTATGTCATCTGACTTGGTCTTCTACAGCTTCTTTCGTCGGACCAGAATGCTGCGATGCCGGATAAGAAACTGATAGCGTCGGTGGACTTAGAAATTTTTGGTTCGGTTCAGGGACATCGTCCCTCAGTTCCGACATAGTCCAATAATGTCACACAAACTTTCGAATTATTGAACGACGCTATATATATTATTATTTTATGCTTGCTATAACCAAGCATTTCTGGTTTCTTGTTCGCAGAGTTATGGAGATGCCTTTCAAAAGTGTGCCTCTGTCGTCATAGTTAATGAAGAGCTAGCGGCAATAAGTGCTCATGGAATATGTCTATCGCCTACGGAGTGACATTCGCTAGCTCACCCGGTGTAGCGTACATTCATCGAATGGTTCGGCTGCCGGGTTCGTCCGTTGCGGTCTAGGAAGGAGATTTGGGTGATGCGAGCACTTTAATTACTTTAGTACTCACCCAGTGACGGCAGATTGAGGACAGATCGGAGGAAGCCTGTTAGTCCGGTTCCTGGCTTGTCCAGGTCCGTCCGGGCTGTGAGCGAGAGAGGTCCCATTGGCTACGTGACCTCGAGTATCCGATCAGTTTCGTCATTCAGTGATTCAACGGCGAATAGGTCGCGCCATCCGGTAGCCAAGGGACACGAGGCCTATACACTCTGTTCGCTCGCATATTGGTAGTATGCACGGGGTAACGATCACGGAGCTTCCAGCGGCAATGCATCGTAAGACCGCTTCTCCTCAGGCCTCAGTGACGGACGTGCTATCCGAGTTAGCACAGTTGTTTCGCAGCATCCCAGCAATTGACAGTTTCTCGGTCGAATCAGGAATTATCTGATGGCGCTGGGTCGGTGCGGTCCGCGGTTGCATCAGGTACGGACGACCGAACGCTTTATAGGGTCCGACAGGATGGCGAAAGGGATTCGAAAGATTTCGAGTTTTCCCTTTAGTAGTATCGGAAGCTGCCTTTCATATCTTCTGGAATTATCTTCCAGTGATTGTTATTTCGGACTTCATTTCTGCGATCTTGGATAAGAGACTTATGGCGTCATTGGACTCGGATTTTTCGATCGGTTCAGGGACATTGTCCCTGACTTACCGACGCAGTCCAATATTGTCATTACAACATGTGTTTTATTTTTCGACGCTGTATATATATATATACAAGCCTGCTACCAAGCATGATAGTTTAGTTTCTTGTCCGCGTTGCTCATTTCTGCCATTTTATCATTTATACGAATAGTTTATTTTGGCAGAGCAGGGCATACCGAGAGTTCATATGCGTCTAGACGGTGTGGTTAAAGACTGCATATATTCTTTTTCGCCGTTTATGTCTTTTCCAATTTCAATGTTGGAAACGACATGATGTATAGTAGACTTAACTTAGACGCTTTATCATACGTAATCCGCCTTACTGAGGCGTTATCATTATGTCTTCAAGAAAAGATTTACGGGATATTATTCTCAATGTAATTTCTTTTGAGGGCAGTAGTTTGTTCACGTATAACTCCGCCCTTCAGTGGCTGATTGGAGTTGGTTAGACGTGACGCAGCCCTAGCTACATCCACACGCGTGGATAGTAAGGTTAAGAACTCTCTCAGAGTCGCTTCGTTCTCGGAGGAGCTTCTCTTCGACGGCAACTTTTCGGCAATCCATGAATTGCTCGATTTACACGTTCTCTTGTCTATCTAGTGTTACAAGAGATTCAGACTGGGGCAAACATTCGGTGGTTGACTCAGAGAGTGCCACCGCAGTTGCCGGACCCGAGTGTGGCTGTTATGACGGTTGCCAGTCAAACAGATTGGGATATAATACTGATCCCTACGGATTCAAAGTGCCAGGGTCTTTGGGTTCTACAGTCTCTTAGCAATTAGTTTTCTTCCGCGGAATAATGTTTTTTAGGCTTGCTTTTTGTCATTGCATGAACATTATTCAGAAACGCATGCCCAAATCCTGTCCTTTAATTCGACAGTAGTGGCGTATCTCCGGAACCAGGGAGGCACTCTTTCGTTTCCGTTATTCAATTTAATGGAAAGAATCCGTCTGTTGGTTATAGTACACCAAGTTCTGTTTTGGTCCGTCATATTCCGGGTCGTCTGATTGTTTTACCGGACTCCCGTTCTCTTATGGGTCGCTTGTTGCTGTCAGAATGGACTCTCAACAAACAAGTATTCAATCAGATTTGCTATCTATGGGAGCGCCCAATGATGATTTATTTACGACACAGCTTGCTAATCAATTGCAGACGTATGTGTTGGCTTGTCCAGATCTCTGAGCTAATGTGGTTAATGCTCTATTGATCTATAGGACGGAATGATAGGATACGCGTATCCTCCGGCGCTGTTGTTTCAGCAGGTATTGCTAAGATAAACAACCACAATACATTTCTGTTGATAGCATCTCTATCTTCACAGAGATCATGGGTAATTTACTCTCTTGTCTACTGTGGGTCTTAACGTGAAATCTTCCTCTATGTGAGGATCTTTTTTCACTGGGTAAATCGTGTCATCTTTATCACAACCCGCAAGGTCGCAACCTTCATGTATTCCGTTGTGTGGTCCGTATTGCATTGTATGCACTGTACTGGACGAGCTTTGGACGCGATTTCTTACTATAGGAGATCCTCTTCTTCGCTATTCTATGCGGCTAAAGTGGAGGCTCTTCCGTCGTCGTGTAGGGATCATTATGTTCATATTGTTGATCCCTCCATACTACTCATTGCAATTTTTTAGTATACTTGTTTCACAAGATCTACTGCAGCCTGTTATTATTTAGGTTATAGGTTTATGTTACCTCATACCTATGCACTCTACGATAGTTTACAATTGAGTCTTTTGTCTCTTTATCTAAGTCAGTTAGTAACTTTTTGATAAATAAACTTTGAATCTTTAGATTAAATTCCTATATGGATTTTAACTTCGGTTCTTATTTAGCTAAGTAATCATTTGAGCCTCTGGAAACAGTAGTTTTCAAATTCTGACCTTTTAGACAGTAATTCTGTTGGTTTCTCTTTTACTGTAGAGTCAGTGAGTTTCATGCACTATCGATGGATGATTTTCACTTTCGTAGTTTCGGAATCACTACTTCCGTTACTATTTAGGTTGGATTTTTGCATAAGAGTTAGGCTCCTATTATCCGGAACCTATTATTTAAGGTCCTTCCGTCTTCGTATGGGCATAGGCCTTTACTCTTGCCGGGTACAGTTTATGTATTTATAAACAGATATCTGTTTATTACTATGGGCGTAAGCTTCTTCTGTCTTTGATGCCTAGAAGAAGGACGTTACGCTCCATTTTATTGTTAATGGATTCTATTAACTATCGGTACTGCTTATGGTATATCATTGACTTAGCAGTTGTGCTTAAGATTTCGGCTCATGAAGTAAGAGTTCTTCTACTTCTTGGGCTTACATTAATAGTGTCGCTATTATAGATTTTTGAAGGCCGCTCATTGCGCTCAGCCATCCACATTCATGAATTTTATCTCAGAAATATCGAGTCCATTTCTGGAGGCCTCTATTGTTAGGTCTATTATCTACTGCTCAGAATGTCATTCACTTAACAGTTGCTACTATAGCTAGGTAGGCTGTCTGTTTCGGCAGTGTCTCCGTTCTGCTGCCCTCTTCGCTCTGGGCTATTTGACCCAGGGCAAGAAAAAAAGGGGGGGGGGGGGAGGGTGTTCCCTTGGGTCACCTGTTTTACTATGAAAACAAGGGGATACCTCCTCCGGAGTTAGTAATTCTGAGCTGTTATTGGGATGGTTGTTTAGTGAGAAGTTTAGGTTTTTAAAATTCATTCAAGTCTTAGTTTTTAAAGTATAGCTTTTGAATATTGCATATGTCAACGGACATGATTATGCAATCCTCAGACACTTTTAGGAGTATAAGAGTCTCTATTCTCTAGACTTACTTTATTTATTGGCTTACTTTAAAAATTATTAGTATAAGGATTATATTGGATATTAATAGAGTACATGGATGTATGAAGCTCAATTTTGGAAGGTGTTGTATCTTTCTAATTTATCATAAATAAGAAAGATACATGTAAGGCCTATTACTTCTTTTTCCCTACAGGGGATGACTCTATTTTATTTTATTGAGCGTATTCCATTTTGCTCTATGTCCTTGGCCCTCCAGCCTTTTTACTATTCAGCTATGTCTGGGTCATTGGTACAGTATAAAAATGTTAAAAAATTTATAGTAATTTCTATATTTTTTATACTTACCAATGACCCAGACGGGGATGGCCCTCCCAGGAGTTGGGAACTCTTGCCTCCCCGCTGAGTACATAGCGCTTACCAGGCACTGGTTATTAGAATGATTAATGGCGCCAATTTCGGAACGTCCTTGACACTGCGCATGCGCAGTAGGGGCGAAGTGTGGAGGGCCTTTCAGGACATGTTTTCTTTGGTTTTAGATGCAAATTTTGGGGATTGGGGGGCAAAATTTGTGTTTGGCCCTATATTTTAAGAGTTAGCACCAGCTATGTCTGGGTCATTGGTAAGTATAAAAAATATAGAAATTACTATAAATTTTTTAACTTTCTGAACCGATGGTCCGGTATGAACCAAATTTGGTTTGTGGTAGTATTGGGTCATAAGTACTTGACCCATGCAAAAAAAAAAATTCTCGCATCCCCATGGGAACCCTGGGAGCTAAAAATAGAAATATTTTCAAACGCCCATATTTCCCAAACCCCACGGAACAGAGAGCTTTTATTTGGTATGAAGTATCCTTACAACCAGTAGAATTGAATGGTAAAAAAAAATTGCCATCGGTTATGTTAAGGTGTTCTGTAATGGGCATCGAAAAAATGCTGAGTCAGCATATTTGCAAAAATTTTTAAAAATCTTTTTTCCCGAACCAATCATCAGAATCTTTTGATATTTGGTATACAGCATTCATAGGGGGGTCAGATAAAAGTTTGTAGAAATAAAGCTCATTGGTTCATATTTGGGCTCTCTACATGAGCCCGAAGTTTTAACATAGGGTAATATGGGGAATATTCTTTAAAAATCTTCTTCTTCAAAACCACCAGTCAGAATCTTTTAATATTTGGTATACATCATTGTTATGAGGGTCAGATTCTAGATTGTTCAAACCAAGTCCCTAGGTTAATATTTGGGCTTCCTACGGAAGCCCAAATTTGATCTTTGTTCAATATGGAGGGTAATTTAAAAAAATCTTCTTCTTCAGATCCATCAGTCAGAATGCTTTGATATTTGGTATGCAACATCTCTATGGGGGTCAGATTCAAGTTTGTTCAAATCAAATTCCTAGGTATATATTTGGGCTCACTATGGTACTTAGTGCAATATGAGAAAATTTCTTTAAAAATCTTCTTCTTCAGATCCACCAGTCAGAATGCTTTTATATTTGGTATACAACATCTCTAGGGGGGTCAGATTCCAGGTTGTTCAATTCGAGTGCCTAGGTTAATATTTGGGCTCCATATGGGAACATGAAATTTAACTTAGTACAATATGAGGGAATTTCTTCAAAAATCTTCTTCTTCAGATTCACTTGTCAGAATGCTTTCACATTTGGTATACAACATCTCTAGGGGAGGCAGATTCAAGTTTGTTCAAATCGGATCCATAGGTCAATATTTGGGCTCGCTATGGTAGCCCAAATTTGAACTTAATGCAATTCGAAAAAATTTCTTTACAATTTCTCTTCTTCAGATCCAACAGTCAGAATGCTTTCATATTCAGTACACAACATCTCTAGGGAAGTCAGATTTAACTGTGTTCAAATCAAGAGCCTGGGTTAATATTTGGGCTCTCTATGGGAGCCGGAATTGGCCATTTTGCTGAAGAATTAAAAATTTTGTATTCAGTACCCTCTAGAGGTACTAAGATTAATCCACAGAGGTTGTTATCAAGGGGCTTCATAGGGGAGCTCTACATTTTACTTATGATCAACTGAAGAAAAGGCATGATGCCCAGATTATTTTTGTCACTCCTGAGGGACTCAAGGATTGACAGTGTAGCCTATGGAGATGGCTTGCTTAATGTAGACTCATTCTTGGACTCTGTTTAAATTGTGTTCTGTACAAGATGAGCGCTTCAGGCCCCGTGGGGCCTCTTGTTATTTATTACTGTTTACGTTAAAAAAAACTTGTTTACTGTACTGATGTGGGTATAAGCCAATAATAAAGAAAAGCCTGCCTACCAAGTTTTCAGAATTAAGTTTCAGAGTTCCCTCCTTGTTTATAAATAAGCCCAGTGCCTGAGTTTGTTATCACAACATTGATGACAGCCATGCTAGTAATTGTAAATTATTACTGTACAATGAAAAAGAACCCCTTACCCAATGCACATGATGTCAAACTTTGTTATTTTAATTATTTCTTTTTCAAATATTTAAAAAATTTCAACAAAACCATAGCATGTGACCCCTCATTGGAACGAGCTCAATGAGCTCGTTCCAATGAGGAGTCACATGTATGGCTTTATTGAAATTCTTCTGCATTTTTTTTTCCACTTTTCAATTTGTAAATTACACGGGCACATGTAAATGGTTAATGCATCTTTGTTGTGGGATTGACCTAGTCACCGAACTTTGTGTCAACATTGTATCTAAATTCTGCTGCAGGCTTGACCTATCGAAAATAAATCCATCTATATACTTGGGTGCTTGAAAATAAATTCACCTATACACTTATGTGCTCTTTTTCTTTACACACCCTATGGGCTTATTCCCGGGTCAGTACAGAATGGATTTTTTCCAATTTTAGGAAGGTGGATGCAGATTGTGTATTTTCATTCGAATGGAAGAGTAGATTGGCTTGTAAAATAGAAAGGTAAGTGTGTTTAATCTATTTAGTATTTTATTATCTGATTGAGCACAGACAATCCATGAATCCTTTGAAGTGCTGGTCCTCACTGCAATTTTTTCCACATTTTTTATATATTTATTTTATGTTATTAATTTTAATATAATAATCCTAAAAATATGTACTCAATGTTTGTATTGGTTCTTGAAAATGTTTTAATTTTGGAATTCAAATATCAGGTCCTTATGCAATGAAAAACAAGGCACTATGCAATAATGGTACCTTGTGTAATAAAATACAACAGATTATGTAATAAAATTGGTTTATTCATTACGCAATAAAATACATAGAGGATATCTAGTGTTTTTGAGTGGATACCGAAAATTATCTCACGAGTGGCCGATACAAATGTTTATTTTTCGCGAGCGCTGGCACGAGTGAAAATAACCATTTGTCTTAGTCACAAGTGAGATAGTTTTCGGTATCCACTCAAAAACACTAGATTTTCTTTTTATTATACGCTTTGTATAAGAATCTGATAATTCCACTCGTTTCAACCATGAATTGCATGAAAGTAAACAGCGCATTGAATCATTGATAAGCGGAAGTGATCTGATCGATACTTGAAACAGATAGCATCTTGCAATCTGATTCACTTGGCGAGTTTCTAGTCCAAACATCGCCTGAAAGTCTGTAATATAAGTTTTTGGTTTGGTACGTCCTTTGAAAGGACATACCAAACCAAAAACTTATATTACAGACTTTCAGGCCATATTTGGACTAGTGGGTTTAATGCATCAATTCAAGGTGAAGAATTCGTATTGAATTATTATTGGAAATGATCGGTATCCACTCAAAAACACTAGATTTTCTTTTCATTATTTGTTTCTGTAACAAATTGATAATTTTCAGTGATAATTTGACTCGTATTCACTTTGAAGTGATGCTTCGAAAGCAGCCATGTTGATTGATAATTTGAAAGTAAAAATTTCTATACCTTCACAGTGGGGGGATATGATTTCTATCTTTCCGCAATTTCTTCGATAATCTATCATTTAACGTATAAGAAAACACATTATGCAATAATTGATCTAAGTATCCTTACACCATTTTGACCCATTTTGCTTGAGACAAAGTTTCTCACATACTTTTATAACAGTCCTTTAGTTTTGTGCAGTAATTAAGACTGTTGAGATATAAATTATTTAATTTTATTTGAATGGCAGAATACTATGATAACTCAGACCCATTTTTAGCTCAACTTTGGCGAAGCCAAATTTTAGGTATTGTCATGGCCCGCCATTTGTCTGTCCATCCATCGTGCCATACACACGGCTCGGGCTAGAGGCCGTATTTTTGAACCGATCTTTATGAAACTTCTTGGGTACCTTTGTTATCACCGTGAGATGAGAACGAGTGTTTTGGGGTCCGGTCCAAAATTCAAGATGGCCGCTGGCAGCCATTTTGTACAAAATTAGGTGCAATCAGATTTTTGCGCAGAACTTCCATATGAAAGCTCTGATTTGAATAATTTTTAGCTTAACTTGACAAAGTCAAGATAAGCTATTGCCATCATGCGTACGGAAGTCTGTGAGTCTGTTCACATTTTCATTTAGCACGGGCTACACCCCGCACTTCTTGTCTGATCGTCATGAAATTTCATATGCAGGTTTGGGGTCATGTCTAGATGAGAACGTCCTCTTTTGGTCACGATCGGTCAACCGGTATGGCTGCCCAGGCCCAAAACCCCAAAACAATTAGCACAGTCTATAGGTCGTATTTATGAAGGGATTTCATTGTAACTTGGTAGGAGGACTCCATATGATGTCTAGATGAGAACTTCCCCACTTGGTCGCGATCTGTCAGCCGTGACGACTGCCCGAGCCCAAAACCCGAAAACCTTCAGCTCAGTCTGCAGGTCATATTTATGGTGGGATTTCATTGTAACTTGGTAAGTTGACTTCATATAATGTATAGATGAGAACATCCCCTTTTGGACGTGAGTAGGCAACTGTGATGGCTACAAGGGCCTGAAGCCCGAAGCCCGAAAACCTTTAGCACAGTCTACAGGTCATTTATGAAGGGATTTCATTGTGGCTTGGTAGGATGACTCCAGATAATGTCTAGATGAGAACATCCCCTTTTGGTTGCGATAATTCAGCCTTGATGGCTGCCCGAGCCCAAAAACCTTTAGCATAGTCTATAGGTCATATTTATGAAAGAATTTCATTGTAACTTGTTAGGTTGACTCCATATAATGCCTTGATGATGACATCCTCTTTTGGTCTTGATTGGTCAAATGTGACGGCTACAGGGGCCCGAAGCCCGAAAACCTTGAGCACAGTCTACAGGTCATATTTATGAAGGGATTTCATTGTAACTTTGTAAGATCACTCCAGATGATGCCCAGATGAGAATGTCCCCTTTTGGTTGCGATCATTCAACCATGATGGCTGCCCGAGCCCAAAGCCTGAAAACGTTTAGCACACTCTACAGGTCAAATGTATGAAGGGATTTCATTGTAACCTGGTAGGTTGACTTCATATAATGTCTAGATGAGAACTTCCCCTTTTGGACGTGATTGTGCAACTGTGACGGCTACAGGGACCCAAAGCCAGAAAACCTTCAGCACAGTCTACAGTCATATTTATGAAGGGATTTCATTGTAACTTGGTAGGATTACTCCAAATAATGTCTAGATGGGAACATCCCCTTTTGGTCATGGTCATTCATCATCTAATGGCTGCCCGAGCCCAAAAACCTTTAGCATAGTCTCTAGGTCGTATTTATGGAAGGATTTCATTGTAACTTGTTAGGTTGACTCCATATAATGCCTAGATTGTGACATCCTCTTTTGGTCATGATTGGTCAACTGTGACAGCTACAGAGGCTCGAAGCCTGAAAACCTTGAGCACAGTCTACAGGCCATATTTATGAAGGGATTTCATTGTAACTTCGTAAGATCACTCCAGATGATGCCCAGATGAGATTGTCCTCTTTTGGTTGTGATCATTCAACCATGATGGCTGCCCGAGCCCAAAGCCCAAAAACCTTTAGCACACTCTACAGGTCAAATTTAGGAAGGGATTTCATTGTAACCTGGTAGATTGACTTCATATAATGTCTAGATGAGAATGTCCCCTTTTGGACACGATTGGGCACCTGTGCCAGCTGCAGGGGCCCGAAGTCTGAAAACCAAAAAACCTTGAGCACAGACTACAGGTCATATTTATGAAGGGATTTCATTGTAACTTTGTAGGATCACTCCAGATGATGCCCAGATGAGAATGTCCCCTTTTGGGTGCGATCATTCAACCATGATGGCTGCCAGAGCCCAAATCCCAAAAACCTTTAGCACAGTCTACAGGTCATATTTATGAAGGGATGTCATTGTAACTTGGTATGATGACTCCAAATAATGTCTAGATGAGAATGTCCCCTTTTGGTCGCAATCATTCAGCTTTGATGGCTGCCCGAGCCCAAAAACCTTTAGCATAGTCTATAGGTCGTATTTATGGAAGGATTTCATTGTAACTTGTTAAGTTGACTTGATATAATCCTAGATGATGACATTCCCTTTTGGTCGTGATTGGTTAACTGTGACGGCTTCAGGGGCCCGAAGCCCGAAAGCCTTGAGCACAGTCTACAGGTCATATTTATGAAGGGATTTCATTGTAACTTTGTAGGATCACTCCAGATGAAGCCCAGATGACAATGTCCCCTTTTTGGTCACAATCATTCAACCATGATGACTTCCCGAGCCTAAAACCCGGAAAACTTTAGGACAGACTACAGGTCGTATTTGTAAAGGGATTTCATTGTAACTTGGTAGAATGACTCAGTATAATGTCAAGATGAGGACGTCCCCTTTTAGTTGTAATCTGTCAACCATCATGGCAGCACAGATCTGAAGCCTGAAAACCTTTAGCACAATCTACAGGCCATATTTATGAAGGGATTGCAATGTAACTTGATAGGATGACTCGTTTTGGAATAATGTCACTGTAACTTGGTAACTTTGGTTGACATATGTTAACTTTGAGAGCCACATACATTAACTGTGAGGTCATATTAACCCACCCCTCAGCTCTTTAGTACAGTGTACACCTCATATTATTTTTATTAAAAACACAGCATACAGGGAACAGAAATTAACATTTTCCCAATTATCACAATTCTTGTCTTATTTCATAATCCTTTCTTAAACATTGAACATTATTCTTTTCGTCAAACTCAACACACAGACAAGTTAAGCTACAGTGTCATTGACACTTTCATTGGTGTATCTGATTTGCCTATGCTCAAACTGCACCAAAGTAATTCGGGTTCTGCAGTGTTTTGTCATTTTGATATTTATTCTCTTCTGAGCAATTTTTTGTTGTGAAACTTCTAATCTGGCATATTTTCCAAGTGAAATTAGCAACCAAATATGATGTAGAAACATTGGCAAGATAAATGCATTCTATCAGTAGGGTTGTCAAGAAAAATACACTTGGAACAACTTTTTTCAGAGCCATATACATTGTAAAAGGGGCAGTTTGTGACTGTTTTGGGACTCAAGGATTAATGTTTGTGTATATTCTCAAATGCTTGACTTTAATAGTCAGAGGTGGGAAATGCAAAGGTAAAAATTGTGCTTTTGAATTTTATTCCAGTCGGTTCACAGTGGATTCGCCAATTAAAACTTACCAGCAGTCACAAAAAATCAAACTTTCAATAATAGAATGTACAGTACAGCCGTCATGGGTCACTTTGCACGGGTGTGCAGTATTTCCATGGAATCAATAATATTAGATTCCAGACACAAATTAGAGGAATAAGGCTAAAAAAAAATAATGTTTTGATTCTCAGGCCCTCCCTCGTTGGATTTGAACCTCCTCATTAGACATTTTTATTATGTCATGTTTCTTGAAGAATTTGTGAAAACTTGGAATGGTAATTTTTTCACATTTCTCAACATATAATTATTTAGCTGTGTTTGCAGTACATTGTTTTTTCTTGTTGCAGTTTATGGGAGAGTGCCCAGGCACTCTCCCATAAACTGTAACAAGGAAAATTCTGATATACTGGATCATGATTTAATTATTTATTTATTTGCTGGTGTTTTAAGGTCATATATTTCTGCACAATGGATAATAATGGCCGCAACACCGATATAAACTCAAGTTTAACCAATCATTTAGAGCCATGTTTCCCATTTTAAAGAACTCCTACCCCAAGCTTTGGTTACTGGGGCCTATTCTGATGGATCATGATGTTTGACAGATCTATACCATTAAAAAGAACAATAAAATACAAATCCTTTTAACTGTTGTTACGGCAGTTAGTTATAAAAGGTATACTATAATTACTCTAAAATACAACCTTTTCTCTTTTTCAAGTGGAAAGACAGCAAAAAGATTTACTGAGTATACTCAACCCTTTACACGAAAAAAAAAAAAATAAAATCCTCTCTCCCTCACTGATTTGAAAAAAAAAATTGCCTGAGAATCAATTCATTTTTTTTATTTGGCCTAAGCATAAAAAATTTAATTAATTTATTACCTGGAAGGCTGGTAAATGCATGCGATGGACATCACTGCCCCCACACATGGATTACGACCAGTCCGCGTGGCTGTACTGTATCTCTAAAAAGTAAACTACTTCCTAAAGGGCTGTGGGTTCTTACCAGCTGACATCCACATGGTATCTCTTAAAAAATAATGATTTTGTGAAGAACTTTAATTGATTGATACATGTCATTGCTTTTCATGCATGCATATCTTTATCCAGGATGTCACTCGAATCCTTGGTTAGTGTAATTTGGTTTGTTTATTGAATATGATGAAAGCAATATTTACTCAGGAGATTTTGCTGTAGGAAATAAAAATAAGTAAACACTACCACATAGACGGGGTGTCGCTATGATGAATAATTGGAGATGTAAACCTAATTTTTCCTCAATGTGGTAGTTCAAGTCCCAACTGATAAAATATTCCAACTGCATCATCAAGGCATGCCTTTGGAAAAGGCTTGCATTGATGATGTTATTGAAATATAGGTGGGATTATAATTAACTGGTAGTGTGCTAAATTATTTTTCAAAGGCAATTTGTGACATGAGTATCTTTTTTCCAAGATATTGCACGATCAGCAAGGGGACCATACTTGTGCCAGATGTGCTCATAAATAATTGTTTTGTTACAATTTATTGGAGAATGCCTGTTGGCAGTCCAATAAATTGTAATAAAGAATTTTGTGAAAATGTTTTTCTATTGCTGAGAAAACGACGAGTCATTGTGTATACAGTGTAAAGACACTAAAGTGGCTTTCAGCACTTTCCAATAGAGCCATGATAGTGGCTTCTAACACTCAACCAGTTAAAAAACTCCAGAGTTCTTAGAAATTTATTTGTAGATATATAGAATATACCCATAGTAGCTTGGTGTACCAAATGTTCATCACGAGTGGTGAAGTGGTGTTAACGATGCACCAAAGGCTGGCAGTTAACACCACTTCACCATGAGTGGTGAGCATTTTATACACCAAGCTATTTTGGGTATATTTTATTTATACCATGATTGTCAGATTCATAAAATTTTAAATATTGAATAAATCAATATTCACACATACGCTTTTGTTTACATGAGCACCGGTGGATGGTACTTTTGCTGGCAATTTTATTGCCGAAACAAAATAGAAAACGAAATGTGCAAATTTTCATTTTCATATGTTTGTTAATTTTTGGTATTTTATGAGGTAAACTTATTTAAATATGTAATAAATAATAGCCGGTTTCATTTCACTCTTCACGAGGCGGCAAGTAATAAATTCAGACAATTTTGCCTTCAAGGCAAGGTCACCAAAGGTCAACTTGGATGTAGTTCCACTGTAGGTGTAAATTTTAAGTATTGAAATCCCATTGCTGGCTTGTTCACTATGGTTGGTGTGTAAAGCTGACATTTATGTCATAGGCTTTTTATATATAGTAGATTAGGTAATCATGGTATAAATTGAAAATACACACAAAGTAATAATTAATGCATGGGCTTCCCAACTTCTTATTTAGATAACACATGACATAATTCATATTTGTCATGCTGGACCTCAACAGCCCGAAACAAGTGCTACAATCCTCCATTTGTATAACCAACTGTGTGTGAGTGACATAAGTCCAAAAATCAAGTTTCATAAGGCCTTCAAAAATTAAAAATCTGTTTCTCAGGCCCTTTCACATGGTCCTTTTGGCTGCCTCATGCTCTCTTTTTATAACCAATGTAAACTTAAAAAAAATAAAAATTAAATGATTTATGTCTGATATTTTACACAAGTTAAAAAAATTTATAAATTTGTCCCTTGAGTGCAAGAGGCCTTTGCAGTGCTTTAGCATTGCAAAGCCATCTTGCTCTCAAGGGATGAAATACACCACCACCTATGCTATTCCATAGACTATGAGGCCTAAAACATGAACTAAGAACATGAACTTTTGATGGCAAAGAAATAATTACAGAAATAAAAAATAAAATAATCAACTGCTCACTCGCATGCAATTTTACAAATAATGGCCTGAGAAACAGAAGATCTACTTTGTGTGGCCTAAGGATGTACAGGATTACTACTAAGAACAAAGTGATAAATAAGACTCCTATCAGTGAATATAGCCTGACTGGAAAAAAGGATTGGGGAGGGGGTTATCACACCAGCTTGTACCCCTGCTTTAGCTATGCCCAAGATCATGAATAACAAAGCCATGAATTACAGCACATCATATGTTTGTTTTACATATACCTTAGGATGTTGGTAGTTAATTGGCTTTTGTTTTTTTTATTTTCATAGAGAGTCTGTAACAGAGAAAGGAGGCAAAGTACAAGATCCCAGAACTGGTGGACAAATTGATTTAATGAAGTTGGATGCATCACGGTGAGTTATTCTATTTTTTTTTTAAATACTCTCTTCATTCTTGATCTATTGGTATCTGCTTAGTCCCCTTGGGAGACAGAGATTTACACTCCACATACATTACTGTAAATGTTATTTGTTCAGAAAGTTCTGATTGTTTATTAGGGATTTAATGAAACTCGTTGGGCCTGCCATAGTTCGGCCCAATGGGAGAAAAGTTTGATTTTTTAAACCGAAAGAACGATGTTTTCTTGCATCTGACCAATTAATGACAGACTAGAATGCTGGTATATCGAAATGCCCTCTAGGTGGACTGCAATGGCAGTCCACACAGGACATTTGTTCCAATCTCTGCAATTATATCCATTTTGTCTTTTGGTCATTTTCACGAAATTTCATGCATCAACAGGTGTTGGGCTGCATCAATTTTAGGGGCCCTTGAGGACATGTAATAGGGGGCCCATCTGGGAATTTCCCAGTGGACCATATGGCCAGTCTGCCTCTGGCAGAGTTAGTAGCATTTGAAGGCAAATGCACCATCAAATGTGTAGTATGCTTTAGTACTTAGCACTACCATGCCCCCATGTGGGCAAACAAGATGAAGTGTCTTGCTCGAGCACACAACATAGTTGCTGCTGGTTAGGATCAAATGGTCATCCTTTTGGTTTAAAGTTCAATGCTCTAACCACTGAGCCACCATGTTCCCAAAAATTTTGATTTGCAGCTCTCGAAACTTATAATAAAAGGAATACAGCAAGTCCCATGATTTGCTTATCAACACTGAAACAGTGACGCATGGGAAAGGTGTGCGATCGCTCTCACACACCATCGCACACGCAAAAATTGTCCAAGGTGCGTGAATTCTTGGTTGTGTTTCCATCCTTTTGATTTGTGTTAACAGAAACATTCAATTAAATTTTGAAGTTGGGAAATTTTTAAGAATCACTCACAATTTGAAGCGTTTTAAGTACAATTCCAAACAATTTCCTTTCCGTCGTTACGAACATGACACACAGTAGTTCGCTTATACATCCACACACGACATGCTAACAGTAAGAGGGTTGTACATTGACAACTCGCCCAGAGCTTACTCTCGCCACAAAACGAACACACATGTTCAGATGAAAAAAAAGACAATTGCCATTCTGAGATCTGAGAAACATTTTAATACTTCCGTATTTTTTTTTTATCAAAGACATGCGGCGTGTTGCCCCATTCTTTGTTTTCTTTTATACACGTGACACCTGTTGTTCCAATTCACCAGTGACACGAATTAATGTGCCTGATTTGGAATTCACGCATCCATTTTCCACGATTTTAATAATCTGCCATTTAAAATCCAGAACTAATTTTAATGGGCTGCATCTATTTTCACCATCAAAATTTCCATCCGTGTTCAGTTGTATTTAAACATTCATCTCAAAAGACGCTTGTCAATGGAAACTGCAAAATAAATTTTTGTGCATGCCATAATATATAGTTCATTTCAGATTATCTAGATCTTAAAAGTTAAAAGTTCATTTCAGGAATTCTGGTAATAAATTTAATAAACAAACACTAGATTTCAAGCTTGCAATTTTATTCTGAACCACAGGCAAACAATAACATTAACTTAAGTATATTTAGAAAAAAATACACTTTGAATGTACAATTCAACAGTATTAAAAAAATGAAGTTAAACATTGAAATCAACACTCTCAATCAAAATCACTCTCCTCACATTTTTCACTCTCACAAACTTTATTTGAGGTGAGTGATTTTTGCTCCCATTCGTCACTGCTGAAAGGAAGATATAAAGCAGTATCACATATTAAAGCCACTTGGAACCAACATTGAATTTCTTTTTCCATAATTCAGTGGTTGATTTTATATCTTCTTCTGCCATGCATGGCTAACACGTAAAATCTTGGCTTCAGATCAGGCATGTCAGCCAGTACCTGTACCGGTACTGGTACCTCCAGTTTCCCTCATGCTCCAACTGGCACTGATACTGAAGCTTTTGTCCCGCAGGTACCGGGACAAAATTATTTTATGGGGAAATTCCTAACTGAATGAGGGTAAGCGGGCTAATAATTCGTCCTCTGAGTTCCAATGTGTTGTATGTGCCCACAGGCACATAGAACACATTGGAACTCAGGGGACGAATTGTGTATGGCACACTTACATGACATACATTCAGCTTATTTGTGAAGGAACATATCAAAACACTCCAAAGGGGCATGTTCTGTCTGCACCACCACTGCGATAAGGCCGATCATTTTTACTTTCCAAACATGGCATCAAGACAATGAAAGCACCGTCATTAGCTACTTCAAAGAAATTATTCAGTGGCGACATCAAAGTAATCATAAAGCATGATATTCGTGCTTTATGATTACTTTGATGTTGCCACAGAATAATTGTAAGGATGCCATGTTTGTCTTTGTGGTCTTGGGGACTGGGTCAGTGTAAATGCAAATTTCTCCCATCTGATTGTGATGTCACCCAACTGTTACTTTGTCTCGGTACCAGTTTCAACGGGACAGGCGCTGTCCTGTCCCAGTAACGGTTATGTTGGCACCACAGTACTTTGGCATGCCTGCTTCAGATGATTCTTTTTGTTTGAGGACTGCTCTTCACAAAACGTTCATCTGTGCAAAATTGCTCAAATTTTGGAATGTTAGATACCACTACCACATGATAATTCCTGGGTATTATACGTTACACTGTCCAGTATAATATAAATAGCATCATAGGTGGCATTTATTATGTACAAAGGAGCATTGGTTGAGATATGAGAGGGTGTTTTTGAATTTCCAAGAATATGTGGAAAATGCCTTAAGTTTGGTGTCAGGCATAGTGGGCGATCTATCATTTGTGAGGACACATGCACTACCAGAAATACTTCTTTTGACTTTATGATACTGGAAGAAGCCATCAATGAAAAAGAGAAAGTATCGATTCTTATACTTATAACGCCTAACAAATACTTGAATTTCATTGAAATTGGCTGCATATGGCATTATGATGTTAACATCAGTTACATCATCAAAACTTTTCTTTTTTGGTTGCGAATGCAGAAGTGAACCTTTGATGTATAAAAAGGAGACGTGAGTGGTTCAAGAAAATGATCTAATTCTGCCTTTTTTTTCAATTCTGTGGTTTTATTTGTGAAAAAGCTTTGATTGAGCACAATTATTTATGGTTGTCAAAATTTGCTTACATGTTAGAGGCATTCTCCCGTAAACTGAAACTAGGCAAATCCTCACAGACTGAATAATTTAACTTCAAAGATGTATGTTTGGACATTGGGTTTAGTGACACTTTCAGCAACCAGGGTCAGATCATGTTGGTCAGTTTTATGGGTGAAGGAAGCCAGAGTACCTAAAGAGAATCTCCTAGAAGTGACAGGCAACTGCCAACTTACTAATCTGACACAAGCAGAGTTAGCAGTAGTTGAAGGAAGGTGGGTGCACCATTGACGTGCAGTATGCTTTGGTACACTGTGTCCCCATGTGGACAATCAGGATTATATAAGTTGCATCGCGTATAGCAGGCTGATACATTTCCATACAAGGGGATGAGAGTTCATATCAGGTGAGGCAAAGCCGAACCTGATATGAATGCTCAGAACCTTGTATGGAAATCTATCAGCCAACTACACGCCAGGTAACATATTTATTATGTCAAAAGTCCATGTAAATCAAAGGATTAATAAATTTTCACAAGAAACAAAGAATGACCAGATGTTTATTTTTTTAGAAACTGCTATTGACATCACCACACAAATTCATCAACAATAACAGGCACCGGTACATATTAATGGTGACAGTAAACAATCTTCGCTGTTCGAAGTGCAATATTTGTTTACAAAATAAAACGTAATGCTACAAGCATATCTGAAATACCTTTACATATATATATATATATTGACATTACCACCCGAAAAGGGTTAACAAAGCACTTTTAAACGTTCAAAAAATCACTTTTAATCTGGTGAGTAAACTGTAAAGAAAATGTTTGCTTCAGCATAAAAAATCGACAGAGTCGTAAAAACAACAAAGAATATTTGGGACTACAAATAATATTGTCTGTCCATTTTTAGCTCACCGAAGGGAGATCAACTTATCACTTGCCGTCCGGCGTCCGTCATCGTGAACATTTTTCAAATGACTTCTCCTCTAAAACCACTGGTCCGATTTTCACGAAACTTCATGTGGATGTTCATTACTATATGGCAATTCATGTTTGTTCAAATGAAATGGCCACGTTCCTTGGGGGCTCTGTATGGGGCATAACTCTGATAGCACCATATGAATTATAGAAAAATTACTAAAAAATCTTCTTCTCCAGAACCAGTGGGCAGAATCTTTTGATACTGGGTATGCAGCATCTTGGTATGGGTCTGATTCAAGTTTGTTCAAATTGGCTCCCTTTTTGGGCTCACCATAGAAGCCCAAATTGAACTTGGTGCATTTCAGGCAAATTTCTTAAAAAATCTTCTCCAGATCCAGCAGGCAGAATCTTTTGATATTTGGTATGCAACATTGCGGGGTGGATCTGATTCAAGTTTGTTCAAATCGGCCCTTTGGATTCACATTTGGGCTCAGTATAGAAGCCCGAATTCGAACTTAGTGCATTTCAGGCAAATTTCTTAAAAAATCTTCTTCTCCAGATCCAGCAGGCAGAATCTTTTGATATTTGGTATGCAACATTGTGGGATGGATCTGATTCAAGTTTGTTCAAATTGGCCCCCCTGGATTCATATTTGGGCTCACTATAAAAGCTTGATTTCGAACTTAGCGCATTTCAGGCAAATTTCTTGAAAAATCTTCTTCTCCAGATCCAGCAGGCAGAATCTTTTGATATTTGGTATGCAACATTATGGGGTGTATCTGATTTAAGTTTGTTCAAATCGGCCCCCTGGGTTCATATTTGGGCTCAAATTTGAACTTAGTGCATTTCAGGCAAATTTCTTTAAAAATCTTCTCAAGATCCAGCAGGCAGAATCTTTTGATATTGGGTATGCAGCATGCTTAGGGGGGTGAGATTCAAGTTTGTTAAAGACAAGTCCCTGGGTCCATATTTGGGCTCACTGTGGTAGACCGAATTATAACTTAGTTCAAAATGAGGAATTTTCTTTAAAAATCTTCTTCTTCAGATTCAGCAGTCGGAATGTTTTGATATTTGGTATGCAGCATCCTTAGAGGGGTGAGATTCAAGTTTGTTCAAGCCATGTCCCTAGGTCCATATTTGGGCTCACTGTTGGAGCTTGAATTGTAACTTAGTTCGAAATGATGAATTTTCTTAAAAAATCTTCACTCCAGGAGTCGGAATGTTTTGATATGTGGTGTGTAGCATCCTTAGGGGGGTGAGATTCAAGTTTGTTAAAGCCAAGTCCCTGGGTCCATATTTGGGCTCCCTGTGGGAGCCTGAATTATAACTTAGTCAATATGAGGAATTTTTAGCTCACCGAAGGGAGCTCAACTTATCACTTGCCATCCGTCGTCGTGAACATTTTTCAAACGACTTCTCCTCTGAAACCACTGGTCTGATTTTCACGAAACTTCATGTGGATGTTCATTACTATATAGCAAGTCATGTTTTTTTCAAATGAAATGGCCACATCCCTTGGGGGCTCTGTATGGGGCATAACTCTGATAGCACCATATGAATTATAGAAAAATTATTAAAAAAACTTCTTCTCCAGAACCAGTGGGCAGAATCTTTTGATACTTGGTATGCAGCATCTTGGTATGGGTTTGATTCAAGTTTGTTCAAATCGAGTCTCTCAACCAATATTGGGGCTCACTATGGGGGCGTGAATTTTTACTTAGTGCAATTTAAGAAAAATTTTTTAAAAATCTTCTTCTTCAGAACCAATGGGCAGAAGCTTTTGATATTTGGTATGCAGCATCTTGGTATGGGTCTGATGCAAGTTTGTTCAAATCGAGTCCCTTGATCAATATTGGGGCTCCCTATAGGGGCATGAATTTTTCCTTAGTGCAATTTAAGGAAAAATCTTCTTCTCCAGAACCAGTGGGCAGAATCTTTTGATATTTGGTATACAGCATCTTGGTATGGGTCTGATTCAAGTTTGTTCAAATGGAGTCCCTTGATCAATTTTGGGGCTCACTATGGGGACCTGAATTTTTACTTAGTGCAATTTAAGATAAAATCTTCAACAATCTTCTTCACCAGAACCAGTGGGCAGAATCTTTAGATATTTGGTATGCAGCATCTTGGTATGGGTTGGATTCACGTTTGTTCAAATTGAGTCTTTTGATCAATATTGGGGCTCACTATGGGGGCGTGAATGTTTACTTTGTGCAATTCAAGGAAAATTCTTCAAAAATCTTTTTCAGAACCATCATGCATAATCTTTTGATATTTGATCAGCAGTATTGTCCCATTCAGTCCTGTTGATGTTTTAGCTCCACAGAGAGTATAGATTTACTCTGTAGAACCTTAAGAATAGCTTTTGATAAAATTTGTTTCTTAACAGTATGGAACATTTGGTGAGTGCCTAAGGCCCCCTGGGGCCTCTTGTTTAAATATTTAATATGATGTTTTATATCGATAAATACAGTGCTTTGAAAATATTTTTGGAACTTAAATTCCCATATTTTGTTTTAATTCAAATTTCAAAATTCAAAGTGAGTGGAGGTGCATCTGAATAGTAATGGTGGCTACTTACACAATATCAAATAATATCAGGTGAGTTACCTGATACGACGGAACCCTTAGATGGTATTCCAGTTCTCTGATTGGACAAACTTACTTTGAGGCATAATAAAATGTCTTGCACTGCCAATCATTTGGTTTGAAGTCCAATGTTCTCATTATGTGTATAGTCCATTTAAAACTTAAGCCAAGTTCTGGTACAGTGGAACCCTGTTAATTAAATAGCCACTTTGCCAATGAAAATTATTCAGTTAACAGGAGTATTCAATTAACAGGGACTGTGTCACTTTCCTGTATTCTAGAGGTAAACTTAGCATTTATTCTATTATATCTTGTTTGACAGAGCACCATGAGCTCTGTCAAACAAGATATAATAGATTAAAGGCCTATATTGGATGTACTAATGTCAAATAGGTCTATGAACAAAGGAAAACTGGGGAGAGTCAGGGTAATTTCTTGACAGGTTACAAGATTTTATTCAATTAACAGGAGTTTACTCTATAACCTATATTCAATTAACAGGTCAAACTTGTACTGGAGGTATGGTAAATAGTATTGTGTTTGGAAATTATATTCAATTAACAGGGTTATTTAGTTAAACGATAGCCAATTAAGTCGGCTCCACTGTATTTGATATTACATAACAGCTGTGCTAAACACAGATTAATTAACTTGACTGTCACTGCTGAGACTTTTTGTGGTGACCATAGCAATTGTGCAAACAATTACACACTTGAGTTTTCACTCATCCTTCAGGTTTTCATCCCATTTTTCCATTAGTATTCTAAGGAATCTTGTTCTACTAGGCAAATATTTGGGGCATTCTAGAATGAAATGTTCCAGAGTCTCTGTTACTCCTGACTTAATCATTTTGCACACTCTCTCCTCGCTTTTCCCAATTCTCCCCCTCAACATTTTGAACAGCAAAGACCCCCATACGATCCATCTAGGTACTCCTCAAAAGCACTAGCATCATTTTTGCACAACCTGTCTAAAGAGCTCTTGGTTCATTTTAGAAAAAAGCCATGTTAGATGAGAATATTCTGCTCCTTAATATTGGAGTGATGGCCATGAGATTTCGAACATAAACCAAAGAATCAGGGCATGTCTTTTGTGGTACTCTGATGCTGTGCCTTTCTAATTTATACCAGGAATTTTATTGCTTCACGCCATGATTTGGAAAAAAAGCAACCTACTGTAGCTGCATACTCAAGCAAGGGGGTGGGGGTGGGTGCAGCAGGAAAAAAATGTAGACACAATGTGGCACTTTTTTGTTTTTTACACTTTTCAGACCCACCCCAACCTGCATTTTTTTAGCTCAACTTTGACGAAGTCAAATTTGAGCTATTGTCATGGCCCGTCGTCCGTCCGTCCATCTGTCCGTACGTCAACAATTGGCTATGGCTCGGGCTAGAGGTCATATTTATGAACCGATCTTTATGAAACTTCTTGGGTACCTTTGTTATGACCGTGGGACGAGAACGAGTGTTTTTGGGTGCGGTCCGAAATTCAAGATGGCTGCCAGCCGCCATTTTGTACCGATGATGCAGAAATCTGTTTTTTGTACAGAACTTCCATATGAAAGCTCTGATTTGAATAATTTTTTGTATGAATGTTTAGTACCATGGGGTACATCACATATAATACGGGTTTTTTTCTCGTGCGTAAATTGTGCAAATTAGACTAATTTTGATGTTTTTTGGTGTTAATTTCAGCACTGTAAGTGCAAATGCCAATACGGCTCGGGCTAGAGGCCGTATTTATGAACCGATCTTTACGAAACTTCTTGGGTACCTTTGGTATCACCGTGGGACGAGAACGAGTGTTTTTGGGTGCGGTCCAAAATTCAAGATGGCCGATGGCAGCCATTTTGTACAAAATTAGGTGCAATCAGATTTTTGCACAGAACTTCCATATGAAAGCGCTGATTTGAATAATTTTTTGTGTGAATGTTTAGTACCATGGTATACATCACATATAATACGGGTTTTTTTCTCGTGCAGAAATTATGCAAATTAGATGAACTTTGATATTTCAGTGCGACTTACACACATTAAGTACACATGTCAATACGGCTCAGACTTGAGTCTGTATTTATGAACTGATCTTCACGAAATGTCTTGGGTACCTTTGTTATCACTTTGGGACGAGAACGAGTGTTTCTGGGTGCGGTCTAAAATTCAAGATGGCTGCCAGTGGCCATTTTGTACCGAAATTAGGTCTAATCAGTTTTTCGTACACAACTTCTATACAGCTCAGACTAGAGGCCATATTTATGAACCAATCTTTACGAACCTTGTTGGGTACCTTTGTTATCACCGTGGGATGAGAGCGAGTGTTTTGGGGTGTGGTCCGAAATTCAAGATGGCCACCAGCAGCCATTTTGTACCAAAATTAGTGCAATCAGTCTTTTGTACAGAACTTCTGTATGAAAGTTCTGATTTGAATAAATTTTTGTATGAATGTTTAGTAACATGGAATACATCACATATTCTTAGGGGGTTTTTTTCGTGCAGAAATTATGCAAATTAGATGAACTTTGACTTATTCAGTGCTACTTGCACAATGTGAGCACACATGTCAATACGGCTCAGGGTAGAGGCTGTATTTATGAACCGATCTTCACAAAACTTCTTGGGTACCTTTGTTATCACCTTGGGACGAGAATGAGTGTTTCTGGGTACGGTCCAAAATTCAAGATGGCTGCCAGTGGCCATTTTGTACCAAAATTAGGTCCAATCAGTTTTTTGTCACAAGTTCTATACAGCTCGTATTTATGAATTGATCTTCACAAAACTTCTTGGGTACCTTTGTTTTCACCTTGGGACAGGAACGAGTGTGTTTTGGGGTGCCTTTGTTATCACTGTGCTATGAGAACAAATATTTTGGGGTTCAGTCAGACCCACTCTGGGACTCAAAGTTTTCTTTTCTAGTTTAGCATCTGACTGTCACCCACCTTTACAATACTTTACCTATACATTTGTTACAGGCAACGGTCAGTATTCATGTACAGACCATTACAATACTTTATATGTACCTTTGTTATCAGGTCATTACCTAGATGTTTGTCATTGCTGTGTCACATACTATACATGTGCATGTCTTTGTCTTGACAAGTTGAGCTACAGTGTCATTGACACTTTCATTTTCAGAAATTTTTGGACAATCGCCCCTTTCTGGATACTAAAATCTGCTATCTAAGGTTTGCATGGTGACACAGGTATGAAAATCACAGAATAAAGCAAATTGTCGGAATTTTCAAGATGACCTCCAGCCCCATGCTCAAAGAATAATTGCAAAATAAAAAAATGGATGATCCAACTATAATTTGTGGAGTGGCATACTCAGACAGACAGACGGATGGAATATTGACTGTTCGAATAGATGGGTGCATGTTATCCAGTACACCCCCAGTCTTCTAGACTTCATGTTGAAATCCCAGTCCACCAATTTTGATGTTTGGATCTTCAAGAAATCTTACCTGCATTTCAGTTTGGCATGCTCTTTCAAGCACAGTGACAAGAGATGGTGCTCATATATTCTGCTAATGAGTTATGGCACTTTTTTTCATAATCAAATTTTCTGTCCATCCTACTCAGTTTGGATAATACCATGCCAGGCAGTATGCCTTGGAGTGGGGGTATACCCTGTGCAGTTGCCCAGTTTTGCATGACCACATTAGTAGAAAGCATGAGCAACAGAATGTGTATGCGAACAGTTTGGATCATTTGTAACTGTAAGATCACTTTCTTAAATATTTGAGATGAATGTACATCAACTAAACCTCACAGATTAAGAACTGGGCTTTGAGACTAAGACTGTAAGAATTTAACAAAAGCATTTGCCACAATTATTGTTACTTGTCCCCCTAAATAAATAAATTTTCATATTAGTTTGGTTATTAGCTCCGCCTGACAAAGTCAGCAGAGCTTTTCTGATATCGAGTTGTCCGTAGTCCGTCCATCCATCTGTCATCTGGCGTCAACATTTTGTTTGTCCGAGCCATAATTTCTTTACCACTGGATATTTTTTAACAAAACTTTATAACAGTATGTATTGTCAATAGGCAGTGTGCCATCAATACAAATAAGGTCTGTACCCATCAAGGTCAAGGTCACAGGCACATGGTAAAGGTAACACTCAGGAAAACGTCAACATTTTGTTTGTCCAAGCCATAATTTCTTTACCATTGGATATTTTTTAACCAAACTTTGTAACAGTATGTATTGTCACTAGGCAGTGTGCTATCAATCATAATAAGGTCTGTATCCATCAAGGTCAAGGCGACATGGTAAAGGTAACACTCGGGAAAACGTCAACATTTTGTTTGTCCGAGCCATAATTTCTTAACCACTGGATATTTTTTAACAAACATTTATAACAGTATGTATTGTCAACAGACAGTGTGCCATCAATCACAATAAGGTCTGTATCCATCAAAGTTAAGGTCACAGACTACCTGGTCAAAGTAACACCAATGTATTTGCCAAATTTTATTATGTTTTCAATTTTTGTCTAATAAACAAAGCTAATGAGCCTTCATTGAACGAGCTCAACAAATTTGTTCCAATGAGGGGCCATAGCTATGTTTTTGAGACAAAAAATGATGTTTTATGCTATCCGTGTTGGGTAAAGGGTTATCAGAATCAGAGATTGGGGATCAAATGTTACCCTGTATATGGCTGCCCCTGAAAGTAGTTGCCCTGGGTGGAGCTATCTTGGCCGAGAGGCCTCTTGTCCTATTGACTAACACTTTTGTAGAGACATTGGTAGAGTGCTAAAAAAAAATTGTATTCAGCAAAATCTGTTCACATGCCTTTGCCTTATTACAATTTATGGGAGTGTGCCTAAAGGCACTCTCCCATAAATTGTAACAAGAAATCCGTACAGATTAAATGATTTTACTTCAAAGATAATATGAAGTATATCCACAGAATTTCTAAGCCTTTAACTTGTGGTACCTGCACGATAGAGGAAAGTCCAAATTTGTGCTTCCATCCAGTAAAAGATACAAATGGCTACAGCCATAACCACAAGATCAGACCATCTTCATTTATGTCTCTTTTTCTTTTTGAAGTAATAGTTACTGCAGACATGAACACACATTCTTGATCCCATTAGAATGTAGAGCCCTGCAAAGCTTCGAGATTCGATTTCAATTAATACTTTTTGAATTAATTCATCCCACAGAAGTACACTCTAAAACACAACTGATAGAATTGAGATTCGGCGATATCCATGTGGTGGTTTTGTTTGTGGAATGTTTTGTCCAGTTATCAATGGGAATTTATATTTCAGCTGAACCCCACTAAGTGATGCAAGCTTTTTTTCACACTAAGCATGAACATGGGCTTTCATCATGAGGTCTTCTCAGTTACAACCAGTCAACCTACAGGATTAACTCAGTGTTTAGATAACTATCCCCTGCAGGGAAGTGACATAGTGAAGATCATCCCTCCATCCAGCCATCATCCATCCATCTCTAGATTGGAGCTACCATTAGCTCAACTTTGGCGAAGCCAAATTTGAGGTATTGCTATGGTCTGTCGTCCGTCCGTCTGTCGCGGCATACACACGGCTTGGCCTAGAGGCCGTATTTATGAACCGATCTTTACGAAACTTCTTGGGTACCTTTGTTATCACCGTGAGACGAGAACAAATGTTTTTGGGTCTGGTCCGAAATTTAAGATGGCCACTGGCAGCCATTTTGTACCAAAATTAGGTGCAATCAGATTTTTGCACAGAACTTCCATATGAAAGCTCCGATTTGAATAATTTTTTTGTATGAATGTTTAGTACCATGGGATACATCACATATAATACAGGTTTTTTAGCTCAACTTGACAAAGTCAAGCTGAGCTATTGCCATCACTTCTCATCCGTCGGCGTACGTACGTACGTATGTTAGTACGTTAGTATGTTAGTACGTTAGTACGTACGTCCACAATTTCCTTTGGCACACCTCACAGGTCACATTTATGATCAGATTACTTTGAAACTTGGCATTCTTGTTTGGGGTGACCTCTAGATGGGAGCTATCGATTTCCTTCAATTTCCGTCAAAAAATGTTGCCGCGGCCAACGTTCTTAGAACTTAGTTTAGTCAAACCACAATATTTCCCTTTGGCACACCCTACAGGGCACATTTTTGATTTGATTGCTTTGAAACCCGGTATGCTTATTTAGGGTGACCTCTAGATGGGAGCTATCGATTTTCTTCAATTTCCGGCAAAAAATCTTGCCACGGCCAACGTTCGTAGAACTTAGTTTAGTCAGACCTCAATATTTCCATTTGGCACACCCTACAGGGCACATTTATGATCAAATTGCTTTGAAACCTGGTAAGCTTGTTTGGGGAGACCTCTAGATGGGTGCTATCGATTTTCTTCAATTTCTGTCAAAAAATGTTGCCGCGGCCAACGTACTTAGAACTTAGTTTAGTCAGAAGACTCAATATTTCCCTTTGGCACACCCTACAGGGTACATTTATGATCGGATTGCTTTGAAACCTGGCATGCTTGTTTGGGGTGACCTCTAGATGGGAGCTATTGATTTTCTTCAATTTCCGTCAAAAAATGTTGCCGCGGCCAACATTCTTAGAACTTAGTTTAGTCAAACCACAATATTTCCCTTTGGCACACCCTACAGGGCACATTTATGATTTGATTGCTTTGAAACCTGGTATGCTTTTTTAGGGTGACCTCTAGATAGGAGCTATTGATTTTTTTCAATTTTCGGCAAAAAATGTTGCCTCGGCCAACATTCGTAGAACTTAGTTTAGTCAAACCTCAATATTTTCCTTTGACACACGCTACAGGGCCCATTTATGATCAGATTGCTTTGAAACCTGGTATGCTTGTTTGGGGAGACCTCTAGATGGCAGCTACCGATTTTCTGCAATTTCTGTCAAAAAATGTTGCCGCGGCCAACGTTCTTAGAACTTAGTTTAGTCAGAAGACTCAATATTTCCCTTTGGCACACCCTACAGGGTACATTTATGATCGGATTGCTTTGAAACCTGGCATGCTTGTTTGGGGTGACCTCTAGATGGGAGCTATCGATTTTCTTCAATTTCCGTCAAAAAATGTTGCCGCGGCCAACATTCTTAGAACTTAGTTTAGTCAAACCACAATATTTCCCTTTGGCACACCCTACAGGGCACATTTATGATTTGATTGCTTTGAAACCTGGTATGCTTTTTTAGGGTGACCTCTAGATAGGAGCTATTGATTTTTTTCAATTTCCGGCAAAAAATGTTGCCACGGCCAACGTTTGTAGAACTTAGTTTAGTCAGACCTCAATATTTTCCTTTGACACATGCTACAGGGCCCATTTATGATCAGATTGCTTTGAAACCTGGTATGCTTGTTTGGGGAGACCTCTAGATGGGAGCTACCGATTTTCTGCAATTTCTGTCAAAAAATGTTGCCGCGGCCAACGTTCTTAGAACTTAGTTTAGTCAGAAGACTCAATATTTCCCTTTGGCACACCCTACAGGGTACATTTATGATCGGATTGCTTTGAAACCTGGCATGCTTGTTTGGGGTGACCTCTAGATGGGAGCTATCGATTTTCTTCAATTTCCATCAAAAAATGTTGCCGCAGCCAACATTCTTAGAACTTAGTTTAATCAGACCACAATATTTCCCTTTGGCTCACCCTACAGGGCACATTTATGATTAGATTGCTTTGAAACCTGGTATGCTTATTTATGGTGACTTCTAGGTGGGAGCTATCGATTTTCTTCCATTTCCGTCAAAAAATGTTGCCACGGCCAACATTCTTAGAATTGAGTCTAGTCAGACCACAATATTTCCCTTTTATACACTCTACAGGGCACATTTATGATCGGATTGCTTTGAAACCTGGCATGCTTGTTTGGGGAGGCCTCTAGATGGGAGCTATCGATTTTCTTCGGTTTCTGTCAAAAAATGTTGCCACTGGCCAAAAAAAATGACATTGGTACCAATGATCTTCAATTTTGCCATTTCATTTATAACTTACCAAGTTCAAGTTTGTCAAGTTGAGCTACAGTGTCATTGACACTTTCATTTCTCATGCGTAAATTATGCAAATTAGACTAACTTTGATTTATTTAATGTTACTTTCAGCACTGTAAGTGCAAATGCCAATACAGCTCAGGCTAGAGGCCGTATTTATGAACCGATCTTTACGAAACTTCGTGGGTACCTTTGTTATCATCATGGGACAAGAACGAGTGTTTTGTGGTCCGGTCTGAAATTCAAGATGGCCGCCAGCAACTTTTTTGTACCAAAATTAGTGCAATCAGTTTTTTGTACAGAACTTCTGTATGAATGTTCTGATTTGAATAAATTTTTGAAGGAATGTTTTGTAACATGGAATACATCACATATAATACAGGTTTTTTTCTCGTGCAGAAATTATGCAAATTAGATGAACTTTGATTTGTTCAGAGCTACTTATACACCGTATACGGCTCAGTCTAGAGTCTGTATTTTTGAACTGATCTTCACGAAACTTCTTGGGGTACCTTTGTTATCACCTTGTGACAGGAATAAGTGTTTTGGGGGGTCTTTGTTATCACTGTGCTGTGAGAACAAATATTTTTGGGTTCAGTCAGACCCACTCTGGGACTCAAGATTTCTTTTCTAGTTTAGCATCTAACTGTTGCCCACCTTTACAATACTTTACCTACACTTGTTACAGGCTATGGTCAGCATTTATGTACAGACCGTTACAATACTTTACATGTACCTTTGTTATCAGGTCATTACCTAGATGTTTGTCATTGCTTTGTCACATACTGTACATGTACACTTCTTAAACAAGTTGAGCTACAGTGTCATTGACACTTTCATTTTTTTTTAATTTCATTGAAAAATATGGCCACCTGATCTTAGATTTGGATATAAATTGTCCAACAATTCCTTTAGCGCACCCTACAGCTCTCACCCAATCTGTCCCAAATTTCATATGTAGCTTTGGGGCAATATCTAAATGGGAGCTATCGATTTTTTCCAAATTTTGTTACAAAACATGGCCACCAGTGACCATCTTAGGTTTGGCCTATAAATTGTCAACAATTCCATTAGCACACCCTACAGGCCACATCTCTCACCCAATCTTTTTATCCCCCGCTGACAAAGTTTGGAGGGGGATATTGAAATGGTGTTCATCTGTCAGTCTGTCTATCCATCCATCACAAACTTTGTCCGCTTTACTTCTTCTACAGTTGTCAGTGGATTTTTGCAAAACTTGGTCTGAAGTATCAGTATCAAGTGTAGATATGCATGTGGTAGGAATTTTCGATGTGATGATTTTTGCATGATTAGCCCTTGGTAATAGCAAAATTTCTGTCACAAATGCTTGTCCGCTTAACTCCTCCTGTATTTTTCATTGGATTTTTACGACATTTGATGCACAGTATGAGTATGATGTGTACATCTGCTTATGGAAAGGAAGTTTCGATTCAGATAATTTTTCCAGAGTTATACTCCTTGTCGTCTATGAATTTTACCCAAATTGCTGGTTTTTAGCTTACCGAAGAGAGCTTAACTTATCACTTGCCATCCATTGTCCGTCGTGAACTTTACATTATCGACTACTCCTCCCAAACTACTGGATCAAATTAAACCAAATTTGGTGTGCATGTTCCCTATCATATGTCAATTCAGACTTGTACAAATAAACTTGCCGCACCTACGGTGGCACCACAAGGGGCATAACTCTGATAGCACCCATGCATTTCTTTCCAAAATTCAAAAAAATCTTCTTCTTCAGGTCCACCAGGCAGAATTCTTTCCTATTTGGAATACATCATCTCTAGGGGGGTCAGATTCAAGTTTGTTCAAATTGGCTCCCTGGATTCATATTTGGGCTCACTATAGAAGTCCGAATTTGAACTTAGTGCATTTCAGGCAAATTTCTTGAAAAATCATCTTCTCCAGATTCTGCAAGCAGAATCTTTTAATATTTGGTATGCAACATTATGGGTTGGATCTGATTCAAGTTTGTACAAATCGGCCCCCCTGGGTTCATATTTGGGCTCAGTATAGGAGCCCAAATTTGAACTTAGTGCATTTCAGGCAAATTTCTTAAAAAATCTTCTTCTCCAGATCCATCAGGCAGAATCTTTTCATATTTGGTATTCAACATTGTGGGGTGGATCTGATTCAAGTTTGTTCAAATCGGCCCCCCTGGATTCGTATTTGGGCTCACTATAGAAGCTCGAATTCGAACTTAGTGCATTCCAGGCAAATTTCTTAAAAAATCTTCTCCAGATCCAGCAGGCAGAATCTTTTGATATTTGGTATGCAACATTGTGGGGGTGGGGGGGGGGGGGGGGGAGGGGGGGGGGGGTGATCTGATTCAAGTTTGTTCAAATCGGCCCCCCTGGGTTTATATTTGGGCTCAGTATAGGAGCCCAAATTTGAACTTAGTGCATTTCAGGCAAATTTCTTTAAAAATATTCTTCTCAAGATCCAGCAGGCAGAATCTTTTGATATTTTGTTATGCAGCATGCTTAGGGGTGGTGAGATTCAGGTTTGTTCAAGCCAAGTCCCTGGGTTCATATTTGGGCTCACTGTGGTAGCCTAAATTATAACTTAGTTCAAAATGAGGAATTTTTTAAAAAATCTTCTTCTTCAGATCCAGCAGTCAGAATGTTTTGATATTTGGTATGCTGTATCCTTTGGGGAGTGAGATTCAAGTTTGTTCAAGCCATGTCCCTAGGTCCATGTTTGGGCTCACTGTCGGAGCCCGAATGATAACTTAGATCAAAATGAGGAATTTTCTTTAAAAATCTTCTTCTTCAAATCCAGCAGTCGGAATGTTTTGATATTTGGTATGCAACATCCTTAGGGGGTGAGATTCAAGTTTGTTCAAGCCATGTCCCTAGGTCCATATTTGGGCTCACTATGGGAGCTTGAATTGTAACTTAGTTCGAAATGAGGAATTTTCTTAAAAAATCTTCTTCAGATCCAGCAGTCGGAATGTTTTGATATGTGGTGTGTAGCATCCTTGGGGGGTGAGATTCAAGTTTGTTAAAGACAAGTCCCTGGGTCCATATTTTGGCTACGGTGGGAGCCCGAATTATAACTTAGTCAATATGAGGAATTTTTATTTAAAAATCTTCTTCTTCAGATTCAGCAGTCGGAATGTTTTGATATTTGGCATGCAGCATCCTTAGGGGGTGAGTTTGTTCAAGCCAAGTCCCTGGGTTCATATTTGGGCTCACTGTGGGAGCCCGAATCATAACTTAGTTCAAAATGAAGAATTTTCTTTAAAAATTTTCTTCTTCAGATCCAGCAGATGAATGCTTTTGATATTTGGCATGCGGCATCCTTAAGGGGGTAAGATTCAAGTTTGTTCAAGCCATGTCCCTAGTTCCATAAAATTTGTCTCTCATGACTTCATTCCTTTCTAGTGTTGATGAACCATGTCTGACCGAATGTGACCCCAAATACTTCTTTGAACCACTTTGGCCGGTGAGCGATTAAGGCTCCTTGGGGTCTTTTGTTGGAAGATATCTTCAATTGTGATTAAAGAAATTAAACGATTTATCACCACGGACGAAGTCAGGAGAGGGATATTGAAATTGTGTTTGTCCATGAATCCATCCATCAGTCCATCTGCCCATCCATCACAAACTTTGTCCACTGAACTCCTCCTACAGTTTTCAGTGGATTTTTACGAAACTTTGTCTGAAGTATCAGTATCAAGTGTAGATGTGCATGTGGTCAGAAATTTTTGAAGCGAGAAATTTTGCGTGGTTGCAGCCCTTGGAAATAGCAAAATTTTCATCAGAATGGCTTTTCCGCTTATCTCCTACATTTTTAGCTTAACTTGACATAGTCAAGATAAGCTATTGCCATCACGCGTGCGGAAGTCTGTGAGTCTGAAAGTCTGTTCACATTTTCCTTCATCATGGGCTACACCCCGCAATTCTTGTCTGATCATCACGCAATTTCATTTGCAGGTTTGGGGTCATGTCTAGATGAGAATATCCCCTTTTGGTCGCGATTGGTCAAACGGTATGGCTGCCCGCGCCCAAAACCCGAAAACCATTAGCACAGTCTACAGGTCGTATTTATGAAGGGATTTCATTGTAACTTGGTAGGATGCCTCTGTATAATGCCTAGACGAGAACGACTCCTTTTGGGCATGATCTGTCAATCGTGATGGCTGCCCAAGCCCGAAACCCAAAAACTTTTAGCCCAGTCTGCAGGTCATGTTTAATATGGAGGGATTTCATTGTAACTTGGTAGGATGACTCCTTATGATGTCTAGATGAGAATTTCCTCATTTGGGCATGATCTGCCAACCGTGATGACTGCCCGAGCCCAAAACCCCAAAACCTTTAGCACAGTCTACAGGTTATATTTATTGAGGAATTTCATTGTAACTTGGTGGGTTGACTTCATATAATGTCTAGATGAGAAAGTTCCCTTTTGGTCCTGATTGGGCAACTGTGATGGCTACAGGGGCCCGAAGCCCGAAATCCTTTAGCACAATCTTCAGGTCATATTTATGAAGGGATTTCATTGTAACTTGGTAGGTTGACTCCAAATAATGTCTAGATGAGAACGTCCCATTTTGGTCGTCATCATTCAGCCTTGATGGGTGTCCAAGCCCAAAAACCAATAGCATAGGCAAAAGGTCATATTTATGGAAGGATTTCATTGTAACCTGTTAGGTTGACTCAATATAATGCCTAGATGATGACATCCCCTTTTGGTCATGATTGGTCAACTGTGATGGCTAGAGGTGCCCGAAGCCCAAAAACCTTGAGCACAGTCTACAGGTCATATTTATGAAGGGTTTTCATTGTAACTTCGTAGGATCACTTTAGATGAGATTGTCCCCTTTGGTTGCGATCATTCATCCATGATGGCTGCCCGAGCCTGAAGCCCAAAAATCTTTAGCACAGTCTACAGGTCATATTTATAAAGGGATTTCATTGTAACTTGGTAGGTTGACTTCATATAATGTCTAGATGAGAACGTCCCCTTTTGAACACGATTGGGCAACGGTGACGGCTACAGTGGCCCGAAGCCCGAAAATCTTGAGCACAGTCTACAGGTCATATTTATGAAGGGATTTCATTGTAGCTTCGTAGGATCACTCCAGATGATGCCCAGATGAGAATGCCCCCTTTTGGGTGTGATCATTCAACCATTATGGTTGCCGAAGCCCGAATACCTTTAGCACAGGCCACAGGTCATATTTATGAAGGGATTTCATTGTAACCTGGTAGGTTTGACTTCATATAATGTCTAGATGAGAACGTCCCCTTTTGGACATGATTGGGCAATTGTGATAGCTACAGGGGCCCGAAGCCCGAAAACCTTTAGAACAGTCTACAAGTCATAATTATGAAGGGATTTCATTGTAGCTTGGTAGGATGACTCCAAATAATGTCTAGATGAGAACTTCCTCTTTTGGTCGCGATCATTCAGCCTTGATGGCTGCCCGAGCCCAAAAACCTTTAGCATAGTCTATAGGTCATATTTATGGAAGGATTTTATTGTAATTTGTTAGGCTGCCTCGATATAATGCCTAGATGATGACATCCCCTTTTGGTCGTGATTGGTCAACTGTGATGGCTACAGGTGCCCGAAGCCTGAAAATCTTGAGCACAATCTACAGGTTATATTTATGAAGGGATTTCATTGTAATTCATAGGATCACTCCAGATGATGCTCAGATGGGATTGTCCCCTTTTTGTTGTGATCATTCAACCATGATGGCTGCCCGAGCCCAAAGCCCAAAAACCTTTAGCACAGTCTTCAATTCACATTTATGAAGGGATTTCTTTGTAACTTGGTTGACTTCATATAATGTCTAGATGAGAACAGCCCCTTTTGGACACCATTAGGCAACTGTGATGGCTACAGGGGTCTGAAGCCCGAAAAACTTTAGCACAGTCTACAGGTCATATTTATGAAGGGATTTCATTGTACCTTGGTAGGATGACTCCAAATAATGTCTAGATGAGAATGTCCCCTTTTGGTCACAATCATTCAGCCTTGATGGCTGCCTGAGCCCAAAACCCCAAAACCTTTAGCATAGTCTATTGGTCATATTTATGGAAGGACTTCATTGTAACCCGTAAGTTTGACTCCATATAATGCCTAGATGATGACATCCCCTTTTGGTCATGATTGGTCAACTGTGACGGCTTCAGGGGCCTGAAGCCCAAAAACCTTGAGCACAGTCTACAGGTCATATTTATGAAGGGATTTCATTGTAACTTCGTAGGATCACTCCAGATGATGCCCAAATGAGAATGTCCCCTTTTTGTTGCGATCATTCAACCATGATGGCTGCCTGAGCCCAAAGCCCAAAAACCTTTAGCACAGTCTACAGGTCATATTTATGAAGGGATTTCATTGTAACTTGGTAGGTTGATTTCAGATGAGAACGTCCCGTTTGGATGCAATTGGGAAACTGACGGCTACAGGGGCCCCGAAACTTGAAAACATTTAGCACCGTCTACAGGCCATATTTATGAAGGGATTTCAATGTAACTTGATAGGATGACTTGTTTTGGAATAATTTCACTGTAACTTGGTAACTTTCGTTGATATATGTTAACTGTGAGGGCCACATACATTAACTGTGAGGTCATATTAACCCACCCCTCAGCTCTTTAGTACAGTGTACACCTCATATTATTTTTTATCAAAAACATAGCATACAGGGAACAGAAATGAACATATTCCCAATTATCACAATTCTTGTCTTATTTCATAATCCTTTCATAAACATTGAACATTATCCTTTTCATCAAACACAACACACAAGTTAAGCTACATTGTCATTGACACTTTCATTAAATTTACCATCAAAATAATTTTTAAGAGGAAAATCGGTCCCAAATACAGGATTTGTAATATGCAGGTTTTCTTCTTGCATGACAAATTCACAAAAATTAATATTAAACAATATTTTCAACTAGTTTTTTTGTGATTTTCTCATGTGAGAATGAAACCTGCAGAGTTGAAAAATAAAAAATTTGAGCCAATGTCACATTAAGGAAGCACATTTATAATTATAAGGATATATCACATAAGCTAGAAACTTTTGGATCAGCGCATGGGAAGAATAGTGTTGATGTTTTGGCTGGCAAGGTTACGAAAACTGAGTAGAGAAACTGGAAATCATAACCATGCAATGTATTGTTCTGCATTCTCAAATACTTGTCATATGGTGAAACCTGAGGCAGGTTGCAACAAAAACCCACATTTTATTCATTATAACAGGTATCTCTTGTATTCTACACTACTTTGTTTTACAGTAATGTATCCGTCTTACTATTTTCAAAGCATTTGGGTAACAAAATTACACAGCTGAATGGATAGCTGTTCTCAGTTATTGACTTTAAGCAACATCTTCTTTGAAGTCTGTTTTTTCCATAAAGTTATAATTAGCCTCAATAGTTGGGTCTCAGACCACACATTTAGAGTGTTCACAAGACATGACGAAAACTCAAGGTTTTAAATGGAGCATTCATGCTTTGCAACCAATGAGCCACCATGCTCTTAATTCAAAGATAATGTGAAGCACATCCAGTGCATATGAAGCATTTAAGTTGCGGTATACTCACTTCAAGATAAAGCCCCAAAAAATGGGCCTTCAACATGCTATCAGTTAATAAATAAGATTGATGTGAAGTCCATAGTGTATGTGAGGTCCATAGTATATGAAACATATATACAAACTTTTGTTTTGTCTTTTTCAGTTATTCAGTGACACCTTCAAGTTGTGGTGCCCACATTTCAGAATATAGCCCAAATATGGACTTCCAGCGCTCTATCAATTAATAAATAAGACTGAAGTGGGATCCATTGTATATGAAACATATATATGTACTTTAACCCTTAAAGGTCTGGACAAATTTCTTGAATCCCCTCAAAACCACCACCTGTACAATGAGAATATCTAAGCAGTGTGACTTTTAGTCAAGTCTTGGCTGCCTATTTAGGCAGCCAAGACTTGACTAGTAACCACTGCCAAGATAATAAAAATTATGTCTATTTTCAGCAGGATCTCCTCATGATTGTATGTTAAAAGCACCTGTTCTGAGGCTGTAGAAGTCGGAAATGGGCCTTTAAAGGTGAAAAGTACTGTTATTATTTTGCCTTTTTCAGTTATTATCAAGTGAAGCCACCAAACAATTTAGATAAGATGCAGTATTTAATTAACCCTGTGGGTGCAATACATCCTGACTGGATTGTTAGTGCTGAAAATCCTTGTAATGGTGCTTCAGTTTGTCAGATAAAGGAGACAGACTCTTCATATCACAAAAGCCTGGGCCTTTTCTCAAATAGAAAATATTATATAGAAGGTAAGTAGTACAGTGAATCCCACTTATAAATTAATTGAATATCTCTTAATTTAGGCTATTTAAAAAAAATCTTGTTTCTCAGTCAGCTCCCTTGCCATAGAAAATCTGCCTCATCACCTTTATTTAATATTTAATCAACTGTATCTTGTTTGACACATAATAGTGAAAGTAGTTAAATTTCTGAATCCAACTATTTTGAGAACTGTTTTGTGAATAAACAGAAAAAAGCCCCCTCCCTCATCAAAAAATTGAGGAAATATTGCCTGAGAAACAAGAATTTTTTTTATAGGCCTTTATTGTATAACCCTGTTAATAGAATATACCTTCCATACACAAAACCTGTTACTATACTATACTTATGTTAGGTTCTTCCACTGTAGTGCAAGCCTGCAGTAAAGTATTGCGGTAGGTAACTTCCTTATGTGTTATATGCAATTACCAGGCAAGACGTAGTTCTCTACCCGCAAGCTTTATTATTGTAATACATGCATTTATGTAGTGTTCTGTGGCGACCTCATGGGCTCATCTGCTTTTTAACAGAATTAATGCCCTATTATTTTGGTTGATTTGTTATATACAAGCGTTTATTTATAAATCATCACAATTAAATTGCTACTCTTGAGTACCTCGCAGGCTTCATAACCAGTTAACTGGTATTCAGATGATTACATGCTAATATATATTCGATCGCGCATTATTATTATTAGGCTAACGCTTTATTGTATTCGGTGGACCTTGAAATAATAATTTATTTTGGGGCGGTCCGTGTAGGAGCCTGTTAATCATATCTTTGCACATCTCTAGATCGAAGTTTCTATTTTGTTTGGTACTCATATTACACATGCTTTTACGATCATAGATATTGGATTATTCACATTGGAGAGTGCTGTTACTGGATTTTATTGTACAGTGACCGCCTATAGATTATGTAGGAAGTGTACTTTCTCTTCAGGAATCGTTCAGTGTGACTTAATTAGATATGTCTATGTTATATTTTATATCACCGGTTTTCAACGTATCTATGTATGTTGTCTGCGGTGTATGCTATTTACTGTGCAATATTAATTTCCAGGATCGTCGCTATAGCCGTAACTTCTGAAGTAACGTTAAGCACCATTTATTAATCTTGAATTAATACCTGAGTGCGTGTTTGACGATTAATTATATTGCTGTTGGGTACCGCTCTTATTGTTTCCAGAGCCCTCCCTCTTTTTTATTTTGAAGGTTTCTTCAAAAAAAGGGGGGGGGGAGGTGTTTTTACCCATAATCTGGCTTAAAATGTATGTATCTTTGAAGGATGCTGTTTTTATCTGTATTTATATCCTGCATACAGCTGAAATGTTATTGTGAGGTGTATGTTTGTGGGAGATTTTCTCTTATTCTCAGATACGCCATCGTAATTTTTGGGGCTTAGTCTGGGCTAGCCTTGGAAAATTAGGAACTTGTCTTCATACTTGCATTAAGGAATTACTTCACTGGGCTCCTTGTTTAGAGTATGTCTCCTCTATTACTGTATAGAGAGACATACATGTAATTCCTAACTGTTCTACATGTAAGTTCCTTCATTATGGCTTGCAGGATTGGAATTATTTCATAAGTCTTAAGCCCTCCACCTATTTACGATTCAGCTATGTCTGGGCCATTGGTATACTGTGTAAAAATATGATAAATTTATAGCAATTTGTATATTTTTATACTTACCAATGGCCCAGACGGGAAGGGCCCTCCCATGAGTGGGCACTCACACCTCCCCACTGAATTATTATGTAATACTCTCTTTTACAAAGAATGGTGTTGGCGCCAATTCCAGTCACTTCCTGACGTCTACGCATGCGCAGAGGGTAAATGTATGGAGGACGAGTTAGGACTTCTAATTTTCGGTTTTGCATGCAAATTTTGGGGGGCAAAATTTGTGTTTGGCCCTAGATATTTTAGAGTTAGCACCAGCTATGTCTGGGCCATTGGTAAATATAAAAATATACAAATTGGTATAAATTTATCATTTTCATCTTCTGTGGAACTACTGATCTGACATGAACCAAACTTAGCAGGAACAGTCTATGGGAGGTCCTCTACAAACAATCGTCATTTTGTTCCCATGGGTTGAAAAACATGGCTGCCAGAGGCATTCTTTGATTCTGGTTGGTGGATTTTCAAAAATCTTCTCCTCTGAAACTGCCAGGCCAAATGTTATGATACTTCACATAAATGCTGGCTGGGACCCCCTCTACCAATGATACTCATTTAATGTTGATCAGGTTGTAAACATGGCCACAATTGTGGCTTATAGTTACTATAGAAACCCTATGGGAAATCACATTTTCATGTTCTTCTCAGTAACTTCTGAGCTGACGTGAACCAAACCTCACAGGGATTTTCTATGGGAGGTATTCTACAAATGCTCTCCATTTTTGTTACTGTGCATCAAAAACATGGCTGCCAAAAGCATTTTTTTATTCTGATTTGGTGGATTTTAAAATCTTCTCCTCTGAAACCACAGGGTCAAATGTTTTGAAACTCTGCATGGTTGATGGCTGGGACACCCCCTACCAACGATCCTCATTTAATGTTGATCAGGTTGCAAAACATGGCTGCAATTACGGCTTATAGTTACTATAGAAACCATATAGGAAATCACATTTTTATCTTCTACTCTGGAAATACAGAGCTGACTTGAACCAAATCTGGCAGGGAAAGTCTATAGGAGGCCCTCTACAAACGATGCTCTTTTTGTTCCCATTGGTTGGAAAATGTGGCCACCAGAGACATTCTCCAATTCTGATTGATGGATTTTGAAAAAATTTTCCCCTCTGAAACCACAAGGCCAAATGATTTGAAACTTCACATGGTCAATGACTGGGACCCTTCTTTACCAATGATCCTCATTTAATGTTGATTGGGTTGCAAACATGTCCACAGCTGTGGCTTATAGTTATCACAGAAACCCTATGGGAAATCACATTTTCTTCTTCTCTGGAATTACTGAGCCGATTTGAACCAAAACTTGACAGGAGCGGTCAATGAGAGAATAGAAAAAATGTGGCCGCCAGAGACTATATTCTAATGCTTAACCCAATGCCTCTGCTGTCTGCATGAAGATCAGTACTGTCAGGAAAATACTTGTTTTTTGACAATCTGGTAAGGGTTGGTTCCGGTTTTCTCCACTGAGAACTGGGAAAAAAAAACAAAAATATTGTGTATGCAGTACAAGTCAAAATAAGTTGTAAAAAACTAAGTAAACTGCTGCTCCTGCACTGACAAGATCAGAATCTGGCATCATTTTCTGGAAAGCTATCAGTGAGAGCTTTCCAGAAAATGATGTCAGCTTCTGGTCTTAACAGTGTAGGAAGAGAAAGATATATAGTTTGTAGTGGTTATCCTACAACTTATTTTGACTTGTACTGGAAACAAGTGCAGCTGTAATTATGTTAATACATGTATTACTCTCAAGTTACTTATCAGGAATACTGATTGATGACAGGTGTTTGGAAAGCATGGAAGTTTCGTTTATTTTGTTTTCCCATCATGCAGAGCTGACCAGTTGACCTGATCATTTAAGATATGGCAAATTATTTGAATAAAATGTTGTGTTACCAGTAACCCTTTACCTGTCCAAAGCTATTTGAATGAGAAGACTGTCTGAAAAAAATGTAAGTTTCAAAATATTTAACCTTCTTTTACTGATTTTTTTATTGAAGCAGAATTCATAAATGTGTGGATTTTCAAGAAATCTTTGAAACTACAAGGCTAAATGTTTTGAAACTTAATGTGACTGACGACTGGAACACCCTCTACCAATGATCCTCATTTAATCTTCTTCGGGTTGCTATTATGGCTGCAATTGCAGCTTATAGTTACTATAGAAACCCTATGGGAAATCACATTTTCATCTTCTTCTTTGGAACTGCTGAGCCAATGTGAACCAAACTTGGCAGGCATTGTCTGTGAGAGGTTTTCTACAACTGTTACTCATTTTATTCATTTGGATGAAAAACGTGGCCGCCAGAAGCATTCTTTGATTCTGATTGGTCAATTTTGAAAACTCTTCTCCTCTGAAACTACAAAGTCAGATGTTTTGAAACTTCACATGATTGAGGACTGGGACACCTTCTACCAATGATCCTTCTGTAATGTTGATGTATTGTTGCAAACATGGCCACAATTGCAGCTCATAGTTAACGTTACCATGAAAAGCCTATGGGAAATCACATTTTTATATGTAGTTCTGCCAGGTGAGTGATTACAGGCTCTTTAGAGCCTCTAGTTTAATTTTTCTGAATAATTTTTAAAAAAACATATTATGTGACCCCCTCATTTGAATGAGCTCAATGGGCTGGTTCCAATGAGGGGTCACATGATATGGTTTTGTTGAAATTTTTTGAAAAATATTGGTACTTCATTAATTGAATTTTTGTTGATTATTTCTGTAATTAGTGTTTGGATATATTATTGCATCCATGGAGATATTGCCCACCTGTGGCAAGTGACCAGTCCATGGCAGCTGTACTGTGTGAACATGATGGGGATTGATGCTTATCAGTGTTGCTATTGAATTTCAGATGATGTTTTGGAAATACAGTTTACATCCAATGAAAAATGTGTCACCAATAAGAAAAAAAATGTCACATCAGCTTTGATATTAAGATGTCAGAAGGATTCTGTAACGGTAAGGTTTTCCTCTATCTGTTAATGCATAAAAGACATAGGCAAACTTCAAAATTATTTTGGTACCATTCCAGTGGATCTCCCTTGACGATAAATCAGTTTTGGTCTTGGTTGTTTTACCCTTGAAGTCTCAAATTAAAGTTTAACAAACATTGTGGTCTCAGGATAGATTGACTGGTGTGTGGTCATGACGAAATCTTCTAACCTTTATCAACTTAACCTGGCAGCGATTTTAAGTCAAAATTTTGACTGCATATATTTGCAGCCAAAACCACCAAACTGGTTGTAGAAATTCAAACCTCAGAAGTGAAAATTCATTAGTAATTGGTAGAAATGCTAGATTACTTTAGTGGTCAATGTTTGTTCTGCAATAGTTACTTTAGCTGCTGCTAGTACTGCCAAGTACTTGGCAACCTTGGTTGGTTGGTCTGCGGTTCGGTCTGTGACAACAGGATTTAAACTCAGTAGCTTTAAATGTATTTGGTGGAATGACACATCATTATTGGTATACAAGTGGATCTTACAGATATTTAGCCAGGGTTTCCACTACCAGAGCTGAGGATCCGTCAACCAGACCCATTACCCCCTCTGATCATTTACTAATAATGCATAAAATCCATTCAAAAAAACAAACAACATGACACCGTAAAATTCTAGTCAAGACTCAAGTCATTCTCCCAACAAAGTTGACACATTTTAGGAGCATCGTTTCCAGAATTGGCATTCCGCAACTTAAGATTGTCGAGTGTCATTCAGAAACTATCGCTATTTTCTGCCATTTTCCGATTAGGTAAGATGTCACATGCCAGTTGTAGTGAAAAACGGTGATAGCTTTGGGTGTTTCCCCAAAGATTCGACATAATTATTCTCACAAAATCGTTCACACTAAAACATGAATTGTCATCTCAGATGCAAGGAAATGGCCTTCCTGCAGTGTTAAATTCTAAACTTTTCTGTGCCCAGTGCGAACCATGGTCACACCAGGCAATCTGTGATTTTCCCCTCCTACTGGACCCACTAATTTATTCCTAGCGGAAACCCTGATTTGGCCCTGTGTTCAATGCAGGTGTAATTTGGATTAGTTTTGTCAGAGTTATTGCCCTTTGGAGACTTTGTTTCTTTTTTTTACCATCTGTTGCAGGACAGGTGCAATCATAATTGTTACAATTTATAGGAGATTACCTTGAGGCACTCTCCAATAAATTATAACAAAACAAATCCACATGAGCAAAATATATATTTTGCTACTGGGTATAAAGTATGAGCATAACACATTATTTTTTGTCTGTGCCAACACTTTTGGGCTTCTAGCACTCAACCAGTTAACCAGAACTTTGGGTAAACGTGCTGTAATTTGGACAGAATAAATGTAATTTAAATGATGGACAAAGTATGACTTTTACTGTTGCCATGTTACCACTTTAAGAAATTAAAGAATACTTCATGCTCCATTTGTCAAACCAGGGATTTAGTAGTTGTTTTTTATCACTCATCCAAAACAGTGCCTTTGAGGTGGTTTGAGTTTTGATGGGCAGACATTTTTTGATGGCATAAAAAAGCACATGCCACAAGGTGAGGAAATGGCTGAAAATTTTAATTAATCAGAGTTTTGTACGAAACAAAAGCTTTTGGTTACACCCACAAAGCTGCAATTGTCCAATTTTATGCCTCTAGATTTTTGATTTCCGGGGATAACTGCATTGTGTTGTTGGGGAAGGCACTTATTCCTGATAACCCACATAGGAGCATGATGGTGTTGTGTACTAAGGTGTACTGCACATCAGTGGTGCGCTTGCCTTCAACCAATGCTAACCCTGCATGTGAGGAGTTTTTGCTGGTGCTTTGTGGTTCTCTATGGAACCTCTAGCTTTCTACACCCATATAACTGTCTTACACAAGGTGACCTTTGCAGCTGAAAATGTCATTAAACTCCAATAAAAAATACAAAACAAACATCAGATCACATGCAACGGAGAAGTGCTCAAGGCGAGGTACTTTTTCAAACTGAATTTGCCAGATAATTTGCCTTTTTGCTTTAATGGCATTCCACCTCCTTGAACAGCAACTGCAGAACAAATCAAGGATAAGATTACAACAGTTGAAAAAAATTTGCGTACATTTAGGAAAGTCTAAAATTTAGGAATCACCAGAGTTTCAGTCATATCATTAGGATGATTTTGAATTGAATGAAATCTTGAAGATTTACATGACCCTCATGGCTATTCCACCTGATAAATATTGACAACTTTTTTTTAGAACCAGTCTTCCACTTTCTATAGTGTGCCCTTTCTATAGCTCCATCAGAGTAGAGCTTTTTAATTCATTACAACAGTTCAACATTAGGATGGTAGGCGCCCTATTGTATGGTGTACCATCCATAAATTACTCTTTCTTTAGAGCTACTCAAGCATTTATCCATGACACAGGTCACTTTAATAATATTCTGTAATATTGTCCTCAGGCCATCTTTACATTTTGCGCCATTCAAGTCGAATGAGCAGTGATGTTCTGTCTTTCGAGCATTTCATGATCTGCAATGTGTGATGTCAGTTTTTTCTGGGTTACACTTTTTCTGCTTGTTCTTCAAACAGCAATCTTGTTGTTTTCTCTATATCGTTTTTTCTGTATCTTTTTCTTAACATACTTATTTATTTTTATGCCCCCCGACTTAGGTCGGGTGGCATATAGTGATTGAAGTGTGCATGTGTCCATCCGTGTGTGTGTGTGTCCGAGCCAATAACTCGAAAACGGTTAGGGCCACAGTCATCAAACTTCACACAATTATAAAGGACCATGGGAGGATGTGTCACACACCATAGCCGGGTTCGTACCTTCAAGGTCACATTTCAAGGTCACTCAAAAAATCGGTCAATATTCGTGTCTCAGCCATAACTCAGAAACGAATCATAGTACAATTGTTAAACTTTTTACAAATATTAAGGACAGTCAGAAGGTGTGTCACGTATAATAGTTTCCGCCGCATCTGCAAGGTGAAGGTCACAAGGGGGGGGGGGGGGGGGGGCATGTGTTACCTAAGTAACATTCTTCTTGTTTCTCCTTTCTGTTGCTTTCTCTTATTCTTTCAATGATCTTTCCCTTAACATTCTTCACCTTGTTATTTTGTTGATAATAATTAGACTGCCTCTTTATTGTTTGCTTCGAGATTTGTATTGAACTTTGTATTTATTGTTCCTGGAGAGGTGGGGCTGCTAAGTGGTAAGCATTTGTCCTCCAATCCACTTTGCTGTATTTGCAAATAAAATATGTTTAACTGCTCGAGTGCTAGAAACCACTATTAGGGCTTTCAAAAAATGAGGGTTCCAGAGCAAATGCCAACGTTTTCCTTGCTCATATTTCATATTCCGTCAAATGCAAATATTTTGTTTATATATTTGTTTTATTTCAAATTATTGGAGAGTGCCCATAGGCACTCTCCAATAATTTGTAATAAAACAATTTTTAAATAACAATTTCAGACCACTAAAAATAATCTAGCCCCCAACCAGTTGAACTAAACTGAGCCTTCCACTCATGGACTGCCATGTTGAGCTGCAAGTTGCAAGTGCTTCCAGTGCTTTCTCTACAAATTGTAAGTATCTGTAGGCAGGAAAATTCACCCACTGTTTTAGCAATACTGTGGAGGTCCCTTAACACTTAGAAGCCGGGGAATCAGAATGAATTTATTGAACATGACATACCGCGAAAAACTTACAGTAAAGCAGGTGCTTCTAGTCAAGTGTCATCTGCCCATTCAGGTAGACGATTCTTGACTAGAAGCACCTGCTCAGTGTTTAATTCTCCCCCAGCCCAAAGATAGCTGAACCATCACTGCCAGATTACCTGCCGTATTACATCACAGGCAAGAAGACTCGACTGCCGGCTTCTAAGAGTTAATTAGATATTTCTCCATTGAATAACCCTTTTGATTGTACATGACTTCCATACACCAACCTAATACCATAACTTCAGTACAAATTTGACCTGTTAAATGCATATTGGTTATAGAGGATTTCCTGTTTATTGAATAAAAAAAATCTTATGAGCTATCGAAGAATTTCTCTTGACAGTCCTGGGCTTCCCCTCATTGATAGTCTCATTTTCCCTCATTACATCTAACATAAGTTTTCTGACCATTTGAAAAATGGTCATATTATTTAATCAGTCTCTCCGTATGTCCATCTGTCCATCCATTAACAATTTTAGTTTCCGACTGTTAACTGAAGTTTGAATTATTCGATCTCAACCAAAGTTGGTATGTGTATTACCCAGCTAGTAGTACATGCGAAGTTCGAATATGGGTTCCGTCCAATTATTTTTACATGAGTTATGGCCCTTTTTCACCTTGAAATTCGAAAATTTATTACATGTAACATTTTTTCATATTTTGCGGTAGTACAATTCAAAATGGCTAACAGGCATATTTAGTCATACCTGGCGGTGTTCTTGTTAATCTATTATACCTTGTTTAACAGAGCTCTATGAACTCTGTCAAACAAGATATGCTAGAAGAAATTCTCACATTATTCCTAGAATACAGGAGATGACCAAAATTAAATTTCCCTGTTAATTTAACAGGGTTCTACTGTAATTCACTTTCCTTGTACTGTAATGTCTCTGAAACAAATGTACTACTCACATTTTGCTAAGGATCACTCCTCCTCATCTACATATTTTCTATACTATATTTTAGAATGTCTGTACGTATGTATGTCTGTCTGTCTGTCCGCTATAGAAATGAATATGTGGCCACCCCGAGTGTCCAAAATGGGTCTACTAGGAGTACTTTTTTATGGCGGAGGTCATCGTCAGGTTTAAAAAAGTGTGTGGGGTGGGGGGCACCAAAAGTTATGACCAAAATTTGTACGTTATTCTCAGGAATCCGGAATCTAATGGTGAGGTTTAAAAAAGTATCAGGGTGGGAGTGTGGGTGTAGAGGGGCACCAAAAGTTATGACCAAAATTTTTCTCACTGACATAGGTCTTCAAAGGGGTCTACTAGGGGTAATATTTTTATACTGTACCAATGACCCAGACTTAGCTGGTGCTAACTCTAACAAAAACCAGGGCCAAACACAAATTTTGCCCCCCAATCCCCAAAATTTGCATCCAAAACCAAAAGAAATCATGTCCTATAGGACCTCCATACTACGCCCCCACTGCGCATGCGCAGTGTCAAGGACGTCCCGAAATTGGCGCCAATTATCATTCTCTGTTTGGCCCTTCATCAGTCAACATCTCACTGATCTTTGTGCTTGTAAATCTCAGTTTAAAGGATGCCAGACACGTAATTTTTGGAGAAATGGTGATTCTAAGGAGGATATAGAAGGAGGAGAGGAAAAAGGAGTGACAAAAAATAATCAGGGCTGTACTTAAAATTTTTTATGAAATTATGTTAAGTTGCCTATTTTCGAGGCATGGGCCTCTTGTTGTCATTCTTGCTAAAATGTTGCACTGCTTATTCAGTGTTTCCTCTCCCCTGGCCTTCTAAGTCCCCCCTTGCAATTCTCCCATGCTTTTGGCATATTTTTGAGAAAGTTCATTTCTAAAATTCACTTGGGAGAGTTGCTTGGTTACAGAATGTTTTCTGTTATTTTCCCCATAGTTACGTTTTCACCCATGGGTGTATAAACGTTGTGTTCTGCATCTTCCATCTGATGTTCTACAGATTCTCCCCTGGTAGTCTCTGTCTTGCATCAGATAGAGTGTAATTTTGATGACTGATTTCGGGCCAGTTTATTCAGTGCCTGGAGTCATGTTTTCTGGTGTTTTACACTGTTTGTTTTCATTGGCAACAGCCTTTTTTGAGGGGGGCTGTTTGCCTTTGGTGTAGTTTTTCTCACTATAAGATACATTTATATTATCCGTAAGTGTCTCATTAATTATTTAATATAAATTTAAAATTTTTGACCACACTTTGCCATCGGATCCATCGGGGCTCAACGTTACTTTTCAGAAACTTGGGCTTCGCTGAAAAAATATTTTTTCAAAATTATTTTGATTTGCAATTGTTTTTTCATTATTAATGGATCATGTTATTATGTATCTTTGTGTCAGGGGTTTGTGCGAGTAACTAGGACTTGTTGTTGACTTTTCACAATGAAAGGATATTGTTCAAATTGTAATGGGAAGAAATCTTCCTCTGACTTTCATGATCATTGTATTAATTGTAGTCAGTGTTCTCGCACTAATCCCTGTTCTATATGTCAATATTGGGATGACAAACATTGGAAACGTGTGTCACGGTATGTTGTTACTGGAGAAAGGGCTATGCCGGCTCTTTCTCCGCAAGGTCACTCTACTCTCTCAGTTTCTATTTCAGAGGACCAAGAACAGGGTGATGTTTCCATGTTATCTTCTGCAAGTGCGCTTCCGTCGTCACAAATGAATTCAGAGCTAGCGGCAAAAGTGCTCATGGAGATTAAACAAATGTCGTCCGCTAGCTCGCCCGGTGTAGCGTCCATTCACCGAATGGTTCGGCAGCCGGGTCGTCCGATGCGGTCCAGGAGGAAATGATGGGTGATGCGAGCACTATAAACATTCAATGTGCACACCCAGTGACGGCAGATAGTAAGCGAGATCGGAGGAAGCCTTTGAGTCCGGTTCCTAGCTCGTCCAGGTCCAGCCGGGCCCCGAGCGAGAGAGGCCACTCTCTCGTACAACAACATCTGGGACCAGATGTTGTGGTACAAAATGTGTCGCAAGCGGAGCATACGTCCGTCGCTCGGGACGCTCCGTTGTATAGGCAGTCCGCGGAGACTGCTCAGGCTTCTTCTTCTCGTCAGCGCACACGACCGCACCTTGGCTGCGTGACCGCCGATATCTTACCAGCTTCGCCGATCAGGGATTCTTCGGCGACCAGGTCACACCATCCAGCAGTCAGGGACACGAGGCCGATGGACTCCGGACGTTCGCATAGAAAAAGTATGCGGGAGCCATCTGATGCAGAGCTGCCCTTGGCAAAGTAGCAAAAGACTGCGCCTCCGCAGGTCTCGATGCCGGACATTCTTGTGCAGATAGCACAGCTTATCACAGCATCCCAGCAGCCGACAGAAACGGTGTCGGATCGGGAATTATCCGACGGCGCTGGGTCGGTACGCTCCGCCGAAGCATCGGGGGCAGACGACCGGGAGCATCATGAGGTCCGACCGGATGGTGAAAGGGATACGGATGATTTGGAGCTATCCCTTTCGGAGCAACATAAAGCTGCCGTGGACTTCATCCGGCACTTTCTTCCTCAAGTTGTTCCGTCGGGCCAGACTGCTGCGGTTCCGGACAAGAGGATTATAGCGTCATTGGACTCTGAATTTTTTGAGCGGTTCAGGGACATCGCTCCCGAGTTTCCGTCGCAGTCCAATAATGTTGCAAGAACATTTGAATTATTGAACGACGCTATATTTAAACTTGCTTCCAAGACGGGGAAAGCAGGTTTCTTGTCCGCCAATACTCTCAACCTGCCTTTCATTAATGCAAGGAATAAATTCGACACGGCAGGACAGGGTATTCCGAGAGTTCCTCTGCGTATGGACGACGAGGCGGAAGACTTAGAGCTATCATTACCCTCGTCGGCTTCTATTCCAACCGCGGTGTTGGAAACAGCTATTTCGTCTAACAGAGCCAGTTTAGATGCCTTATCTTACGCAGATCACCTTACTAAGGCGTTATCACTGCGCCTTCAAGGGAAAGAATTTCAGGATATACAATCCTCTTTAAGACTTCTTTCAAGGGCAGTAGCTTATTCCACGTGTAACTCCGCCCTTTCAGTGGCAAACCTGGAGTTGTTTAGACGTGACGCAGCCCTAGCTACATCCACACTAGTGGATACTAAGGTGAAGAACTCTCTTAGAGTCGCTTCGGTCTCCGGAGAACTTCTCTTTGACGGCAAGCTTTCCGCTATTTATGATAAAATTACAAAGAAAGCTTCGGATTCTCTGTTGTTCAAATCTGCTTCTAAGAAGTCGGATACGGCAGACAAGAATAAGACAGTCACTTCTGGGTCTAATGCGCCCAAGAGAGGTTCCTATAGAGGTTCCGGTGCGTCCTCTTGGTCTTATCCGAGAGACCGTCAGGGTAGCGACTCTCGTTCGGGACGTCCTTCGGGCCGGGACAACCGGTCGGACGCCCCGAGGTCGACGGGACGAGGTGCGGGTCGTGGAGGACGTGGTTTCTCCTACCGCAGGCCTTGCAGGTCCAGGAGGTGATGGCTTAAACCTCTATCGCGTACCGGTTGGCGGAAGGTTGTCGAGCTTTTCACAAGAATGGGCGTCGATTACGGACGACCCTTGGGTGAGAGGAGTGACTTCGGAAGGCCTAAAGATATCCTTCAAACGAAAGCCTCCATTAACTCAAAGTCCAAAGTGGACTCAACTTCCGTCAAATCCGCAGAAAAGAGACGCTCTATTATCAGAGGTGCAGTCTCTTTTAATGAAGAACGCGGTAGAGGTCGTAGAAAACCAGGAGACTCCGGGATTCTACAGCCATCTGTTTCTGGTTCCGAAACCAGACGGCTCGTTCCATCCAGTCATAGATTTGAGCTGGATAAACAAGCTGATCATCGCTCCGAAATTTTATATGGAGACGATTCGGTCGGTCAGAGCGAGTATTCGGGTGAACGATTATGCAACAAGCATAGATCTCAAAGATGCGTACTTTCACGTCATAGTACATCCGACATTCAGAAAGTATCTACGCTTCGCAGTCCTAGGAGTGGTGTATCAATTCCGGGCGATGTGCTTCGGACTGAATCTAGCACCCTGGGCTTTCACTCGGGTAATGAACTCGGTAATGATCTATTTCCGAGCTCATTCGTCTGCGGTAACGTCGGCCTACCTGGACGCCATTCTTCAGAGGTACGGCAACGAGTTAACGCTTCAGAACGATGTTCAGAATCTACTTCTATTGCTCCGACGTCTCGGTTTTATAGTAAACGAGGAGAAGTCGGATCTGGTGCCGTCCAAGTCATTCACACATCTGGGAATGAGCTTCGAGACGCACAACAATCTCGTTTGTCTGCCGTTAACCAGAGCGAAATTAGTCAGTTGTTACGCTCGCTATTGTCTGCACGCAGACAAAGTCACAGCGAGAGAATTTATGAGACTGATAGGTCTGTGCGGAGCCGCTGCGGATCTCATTCCGATGGGGCGGTTACGCACGCGTCCTCTCCAAATTTTCTTGACTCAGAATTGGAGTGTGAAAATTCATTCGCTCGACGTAGACGTTCTCTTGTCAGATCAAGTGAAACAAGAGATTCAGACTTGGGCAAACATTCAGTGGTTAACTCAGGGAGTTCCACTGCAGTTGCCTGATCCGAGTTTTACCATTATGACGGATGCCAGTCAAACAGGTTGGGGTGCATCATTGATCCCAACGGATTCGAGATGCCAGGGTCTTTGGGATCCGCAATTCCTGTGCAAGCACATAAACATCAAGGAAATGATGTCAATTTGGCTTGCGTTACATCATTGGATGGACATTATTCACAATGCTCATGTCCAAATTCTATCCGACAATACGACAGTAGTGGCATATATACGGAATCAGGGAGGCACTCATTCAGTTCCGTTGTTCAATCTAACGGAAAGAATCCTTCTGTTTGCGCTAGAACATCACGTTCTTCTTTCGGTCAGTCACATACCGGGTCGTCTGAATGTGCTAGCAGACTCCCTTTCACGAAAGGGTCGCTTGTTGCTGTCGGAGTGGACTCTCAACAAACAAGTATTCAATCAGATTTGCTACCAATGGGAACGGCCAATGATAGACTTATTTGCGACACATCTCAACAATCAGTTGCAGACGTATGTGTCTCCGTGTCCGGATCCAAGAGCATTTGCAGTAGACGCTCTGTCGATCCCTTGGGTCGGAATGATAGGATATGCGTATCCTCCAGCGCCGTTAATTCAACAAGTATTGCTAAAGATAAAACAATCTCAATGCAAGATTCTGTTGGTAGCATCTCTGTCGCCACAGAGACCGTGGATAAATCTACTCAGGTGTCTGTTGTGGGACCTACCGCGAAAGCTTCCTCCACGGGAGGATCTTCTTTCGCAGGGGAAATCGCGTCAACTCCATCACAACCCGCAAGGTCTCAACCTTCACATTTTTCCGTTGTGCGGTCCTTCTTGCATGGCAAGCACTTTACAGGACGAGCAGTGGACGCGATTTCTAACTGTAGGAGGACCTCCTCTTCGCTAAACTATGCGGCTAAGTGGAAGGTTTTTCGTCGTTGGTGTAGGGATCATTCTGTAGATATTTTTGATCCCTCTATACCAGACATTGCAAACTTTCTAGTATACTTGTTTGATGAAATCAAACTGCAGCCTGTTACTATTAAGGGTTATAGGTCTATGTTATCTGATACCTATGCACATCATGATAGTTTACAAATTGGATCTAATGTCTCTTTATCTAAGTTGGTTAGAAACTTCTCGATAAATAGACCCAGAACTCTTAGACTAATTCCTAAATGGAATTTAGCTTGGGTTCTTCTTAAATTGAAGGAAAGGCCATTTGAACCTCTTGGGACAGTAGATTTCAAATTCTTATCTTATAAGACAGCTTTTCTCTTAGCTTTCTCTTCGGCTAGAAGAGTCAGTGAGCTTCATGCACTGTCGGTGGATGATTCTCACTATCGTAGTGTCGGGAACACTATCATCTTCACTACTAATGTGGGTTTTTTAGCTAAGAATCAGGCTCCTAATAAATATCCGGAACCTATTGTTATTAAGGCTCTTCCGTCTTCAGACGGGCGTAGGCCTTTACTCTGTCCTGTTAGAGCGTTACGTATCTATAAACAGAGATCTCAGTTTATCAGAAAGGGACGGAAACGTTTCTTTCTGTCTTTGATGCCTAATAGAAGGGACATTTCGGTCCATTCTATTGCTAGATGGATTCAATTAACTATCCGTACTGCTTATGAGAGTTTATCTTCTTCTCAGCAGTCTGTGCTTAAGATTTCCGCTCATGAAGTAAGAGCTCTTGCTACTTCTTGGGCTTATGCTAATAGTATTGCTATTACAGATTTAATGAAGGCTGCTTATTGGTCTCAGCCATCCACATTCACAAATTTTTATCTCAGAAATATTGAGTCCATTTCTGGAGACCTGCATTGTTTAGGTTCGTTATCTGTTGCTCAGAATGTCGTCCACTAAACAGTTGCAACTATAGTTATGCAGGTTTTCTGTTCCGGCAGTGACTCCATCCGGCTGCCCTCTTCGCTCTGGGCTATTTGACCCAGGGCAAGGGGAAGGGGGGGGGGGGGTGTTCCCTTAGGTCACCTGCTTTATAGTGAAAAGCAAGGGAATGCCTCCTCCTAAGTCAGTATTTCTGAGTCGCTTCCGGGATGGTTTTAAAGTGTAATATTAATGTTAAAATTCATTCATGTCATATTTTTAAAGTGTAGCTTGGTGTGAAGCATTTGTATATGTCAAGTGTCAAACGGGCTTTAATATACAATACTCGGACACTTTTAAAAGATTATAAAGAGTCTCAATTCTCTGGACTACTTTATTTATTGGCTTACTTTAAAAATAATTAGTATAAGGGTTATACTGGATGTTAATAGAGAACATGAATGTTATTGTGCTCAATTATAAAGAGTATTGTATCTTTCTAATTTAATATTAAATAAGAAAGATACATGTAAAGCCTAATACTCCTTTTCTCCTTAAGGGGTTACCTCTTTATTATATAGTTGAGCTTATTGGATTTTCCTCTATGTCCTAGGCCTTCCAGCCTTTTTACTATTCAGCTAAGTCTGGGTCATTGGTACAGTATAAAAATGTTAAAAAATTTATAGTAATTTATATATTTTTTATACTTACCAATGACCCAGACGGGGATGGCCCTCCCAGGAGTTGGGAACTCTTGCCTCCCCGCTGAGTACATAGCGCTGACCAGGCACTGCCAGTAAGAATGATAATTGGCGCCAATTTCGGGACGTCCTTGACACTGCGTATGCGCAGTGGGGGCGTAGTATGGAGGTCCTATAGGACATGATTTCTTTTGGTTTTGGATGCAAATTTTGGGGATTGGGGGGCAAAATTTGTGTTTGGCCCTGGTTTTTGTTAGAGTTAGCACCAGCTAAGTCTGGGTCATTGGTAAGTATAAAAAATATATAAATTACTATAAATTTTTTAACTTTTTACCAGAAATATAATGGTGAGGTTTAAAAAAGAGCTGGGTGGGGTGGGGGTGTAGAGGGACATCAACAGTTATAATACTCACCTCAGCCTGAGCAACGCCGTGTAACCCTGCTAGTTGATATATAAAAGGTAAAATGTTTTGTAGCTTTAAGTTTATTTGTTCATTGGGTTTAACATCACTTTCAACAGCTTGGATTATATCATGTCAGGAAATTTTACAAGTTGTGTGAGTTGAAGTACACAGAGAGAACCACAGAGCAATGGTGAGTAACTTTTGGAGCAATGGTGTATAACTTTCGGACTCTCTAATTTACCATCCTGACACAAACACTTAGCACAGGTTGAAGGTATGTCATAGGTTGACATGTTGTACATCTATGGTTGTCACGCTGTATACCCATGGTTCACTTGCCTTCAACCATTGCTAACCCTGCTTGTGCAAGGATGATAAATCTGAGTGTGTGTCAGTTACTCACCATTGCTCCATGCTTTCCTGTGGATACTTTGGCCTCCTCTACTCATAAATTTGTACAACTTGATTTGATCCAGACTGTTAAAAGTGTTGTTGCACCCCAATAAATACACAAACTGATGTACACAATTTTCTTTCATGTACAAATTATGTCCATTAATATTGGGGTGATCCTTAGCAAAATGTGAAGACAGTGGAGCCCACTTGATTGGATATCTCTTAACTGAAAAACCCTGTTAATTGAATATAATTTCCCAACACAAAACCATTTACCATAACTCCAGTACAAATTTGACCTGTTAATTGAATATAGGTTATAGAGTAAACTCCTGTTGAATGAATAAAAAACCTTGTTACCCATCGAGAAATTACCCTGACTCTCCCCAGTTTTCCTTTGTTTACAAACTGTTTTGGCCTCAGTACATCCAATACAGACTTTTAATCTATTATATCTTGTTTGACAGAGCTCATGGAGCTCTGTCAAATAAGATAGAATAGAGTAAATGCTAAATTTATCTATAGAATACAGGAAAGTGACACAATCCCTGTTAATTGAATACTCCTGTTAATAGAATATTTTTTATTGGCAAAAGTGGCTATTCATTTAACAGGGTTCCACTGTAGTATATAAAGGTTTTAAATGATCATTCTAAATTATTTCATCTGGAATCAAGTAAAACAAAAGCACAGAATAAGGCGTAGAAAGTTAATAATCTGCTTCTCAGGCCTGCTACAACCTATAATGTTACACCAACGCATAATGTTACAATAAATGTTGTAAACAATCGATGATGTTATAAACTCCACATATTGTTATAACCTTTTCCAACACATAATGTTATAAAAATCAATGCATAATGTTACAATTTTTTTCAACGCATTATCTTAAACAAATTAATCGATAATGTTGTAACTTTAAATAAACTTGTATCGTGGGTAATTTATTGTCTTATAGCATCAATTTCAAGGGGGTATGATGCCACATTTTGTTGATGTATGCAGAACTAAAGATAATAATTCACGTGTTGAAGATGGCTATGTGTGGATGGATTGTGTTCTGCTGACAGACATCCTAGGTATAGTCAGGCTAGTATCGATCGATTCATCGAGAGAGAGAGAGGGAAAGAGAAAGAGAGATTCACACATTCGTAATTCCGAGACTCCCATCATTGGACTCTTCTTCGAACAACACTTTGAAGGAAGAAGACAGTTTTGAATAAGTTGGCAAGTTATCCTTTATTTGCCGTCACTCTCTTGTACTCTCCGCATGCTGACCTATCGTAAAATGCTGACAACATATGGGAAGCAGAATTATGGAGTGTGAGCAGCTTAAAAAGCAGAAACTAAGTGCTACCCAAATGAATGAATTGCCATAGGATTGCTATTTTTCTGTTCAGCTCACCTTGACAAAGTCAAGCTGAGCTAAACTCATTGCTTGTCGTCCGTCATCTGCCAACACCATGTTTTGGTCTTCTCCTCCAAAACCACTGGGCCAATTCAGGTGAAAGTTTGTGTGAGTGATGGTCCTGAAGGGGCATTGCATTGCATTGTTCAACTCATCATGCTCAGCCCCATAGGGAGGGGGTGGGGGAAAATGCTCCAAAATATTGAACCAATGGGTACAATGACTTGGTATTTGTTATGGATCTTCCTTTTGAGGTATAGATTCAAATTTGTTCCAACGAAATCTGTGAAGCAATATTTGGCTTTGTAATGGGAGGGGTAAGATTTTTGGCCCTGCCCAAAATTTCTATTTTCTAAACTGATGGTCTGATTTGAACCAAATTTTGTATGTGGTATTATTGGATCAAAACTACTTGACTCGTGCAAAAAAAAAAAAATTCCCACATCTCCATGGGAACCCCAGGAGCTAAAAATAGAATTATTTTCAAATGCCCATATACCCAAAGCACACGGAATGGAGAGCTGTTATTTGGTATGAAGCATCCTTAGGACCAGTAGAATTGAATGGTAAAACAAAATTGCCATCTTATGTTAGGGTGTTCTGTAGAGGGCATCGAAAAAATGCTGAGTCAGCATATTTGCAAAAATTAAAAAAAACTTTTCTCCAGAACTAATGGTCAGAATGTTTTGATATTTAGAAAACAGCATTCATAGGAGGGGGGGGGGGGGGGGGGGGGGGGGGGGGGTTTACAAACAGAATCAGGATTAAGATTCCAGTTCGGCACCAGAAGAATCAAAGGATAATGACCAGGAATCTCCCAGAAATAGCTGGAATGGCACAGATTCCCGTAACGGCACTGGTATCCAGAACGGCCTTTCTAGGTCGTAGCACCCCTCAGGAAATAAGTTTTTTAATATTTAAAATGGAGCAGTTTACCTTGTCCCGAAGTGGAGCATGGTGCCTTAGTGTTGAGAGTGTTGGACTCGAGATCTTAGGTTGTGAGTACGATTTCTTTCTTGGTCACTTGGAGGTAGGTGGCGGCGTCTACTAAGACGTACATCACAATGCTAACACACATACATGTCTTCCATCAATGCTAACATTGCTTCCATGGGTTCAGTATGTTAGGGGATGACAGTTACTTGTTGCCGATCGGTGGTTCTGTCCAGGTTATTCGGCTTCCTTGACCCGTAAAACTGTCACTGTACACGATGTAACCTTATCCGTTGAAAGTGTCGTAAAACCCCAATCATCCATCCATCCCTTCACCCAAAAAGTTGTAGTTCGTTCAAAAGGTGTAAAAAGGGGTAAAAAACCTTTGCCCATTTGGTCACATTTGACTTCATTTACCTCATTTAGCTGCTTTAAAGCATTGGTGTTATTCAACATCAGATGTTAGGCACAAGGGCTCATGCTACAGATGTAAAGTAGTCTTTCACACTAGTGCGGTGTGTGGGTTCATGCAATGCACCGAAAAAACAAAATCAAATTTTCTGATTTCATTTCATCCCAAACTTTGTTGGTCCCATAAGCAGGAGGGCAGGGTCTACCCCAGCAAAAATCTGGCCTACCGTGCATATTTGGTAGGTCAGGAAGTCTACGGTGATATAATTAACAGGTGCAACAACATGGGATGGCTAATTCCAACACGGATTTGAGAAAAAAATATTTGGACACACCTGCTTTGCAATCCCATTTGAGGTATTATCACGAAAATGTTTTAAATGAAATTTGAAAAAATATTGGTTTTCTTTCAAATATGATGACAAGAAATGGGCCAAAAAATATAAGTCCAAGTCAAAAACCTAGAAAAAAACATCTGGACAGAGCTGGCATGCAATACCACTTGTGATATTATCTGCAAAAGCTATATATATTGAGAAAAAAAAATCTTCTACAGTTTTCTCTCAAATGTGATAAGAAATGTGTCAGATGGACAGACAAACAGACATACGCACTGATGGATGGATGGATATCCCAGATGGACAGAAGAATGGATGGAAGAATGGATGGTACCCATTCCTATATCCCCCCAGTGGGATAATATAACTATGCAAGACACAGATATAGGGAGCGTGGGTGTGGGTGGGCCTAAATGCATTTTTTTTCAGTTCATTGTGTTATGAAAGAAGAAAAAAGAAATACTTTAGCCAATCATTTTGCCTGAAAATGCTTGAACAGAAAAAAGTTTAATTATAAAGGCATGAGTTCAGAGTTTTATGATAAAAGAAGGGGTTTCTTGTAAAGGTTCAGCTTTATATTTAAAAATTGAAAATTTACGTTTTAAAGGGATGATTTTATTGGTTTTCTTTGTTTGAATTAAGTCTTAAGGGTAGTTGTATTGATTGTCTGTTAGATATTTTTGATTCTTTGTTGGGGGATACAAATTCTTGTTTTCATTTTTCAGACAAATCCTCAGTTTGTGTACAAGACACAGAATTGCTTTTATTATTTCAAATGGGACACTTATGTTGTATGTCCTCAAGGTGACATGTGAGTATTTTCTGCAGAATATTTTTTCCTGCATAATATTTCAGTTTTTCTATTATCTGTACCCATGCCTATACAAAGAATGTAAACACCTTGCTCATCTATCTGGTGTTTGTCCATGCATCTGTCTGTCCATCAGTCTTATGATTTTGGTGCTATTGCCTGCCATTGCACCTGAAATATTAATTTTTTAGTGAGTAGACAACAGCGAGCCTCAGCTCTATCTAGCAAGCAATTAAAGTTTGTTCATAGTAAAAGGTGCAAATAATATGTGTGCACAGAAAATGTTAGCAATATAACTTGAATTATAAACTGTAGCACTTCCAGACTTCAAACTCCTCATACTTTGCTTTCCGAAGATTGGTGCAGAAACAACGTAATTCAGCAAACTTCAAAGGCCAGTAGTGCTACTTACTGTTGCTTCACTCATGCATTCCATGCAAAATCATCCAATTGACTTGCACATTGTCAACTCATTTGTGGGAAGAGTGCAATGCTTCATTTAAGTTGCATTTCATGTATTGCACCAAACTAAAATAAATTTGATTACAACTGTTATTTGAAAAAATGGGTAATATTTTTGGAGTCCCTATTTACTGTGCACCAGTAAAGTGAACGGTGGGGCTGGGTGGGCAGACGAAGTTTTGGAAATGAATAACACTGAATTGTTTTGTAATTTAGTTCCAAAGAAAGTGATCAGTTGCAACAATCTTGGCTAGTTTCTTTCATGCAAATGGTCAGAATCAGTGCTCTCTTAACTCTGGGAGTTTTTAGGATGCAGGGAAATCATGTTCTTTGATGTTTTTCTTGAAAACATTTTTTCGATGCCGAAACTCAACAATAGTGTGTATCACTTCTAATGGTAGCAAGCAGTATTTTCAAAACCCCAAAACTGCTATCCATCCAATGTCAATCATTTTGTTTGGGAGATTATTAAATCTACCAGCAGCTGTATCTCAAACAGTTATAGTCTGATTTCCATTATTTTTTGTGTATCAGTATAGACCTAAGAGCTCCATAACTAACTAGATTTTCAGTTTTTCTCATTGAACCATTGAAGTGTTATTGCCCTTTAAATTGTTATTTCAAGCTATTTTGAGTTTTGTTAGCCTATAAATGAAACGTGATTTCAGACTCTCCAGATTTTTGTGTTCTGCTTGGGCTAGCTGTTTTGAAATTTCATACACATTACCTATACATGTTAGATATGTAGTATGCAGTTGGTTATGAGATCACATGTGTGGGTCGCTGTTAGTCAAATAGGTGACAATGGACTTAACCTGGGTTATAGGTTTCCTGATCCATGAAAGATCCATCTCTCTCGAAGAGTGTTCTAGTTATCACACTTACCTGATTTATTTTTAGTCGAATTGTGACGAAGTCAAACTCGAATTATAGTTTGATGAATGGCGGGCAGGTGGGCGCTCAGGCGGGTGGACGTAAACAATTGATTTTCAGATAACTTGATAATGGTTTGACACATGTTCATAAAACTTCATAGGTAGGTTGGCCTCGGTGAGAGGAAGAACCCTATTTATTTTGGTCTCACTAGGTCAATGGTGAAGGTCACAGTGACCTTGAACATACTAAATCATAAACAATTGGTTTCCAGATGATAACTTGACTATGGTTGAACCCACATTCATGAAACTTCATATGTCGGTTGGCCGTCGTGAGAGGAAGAAGCCTATTTAATTTGGACTTGCTAGGTGAAAGGTCAAGGTCACAGTGACCCTGAACATAGTAAATCAAAACAATTGGTTTCCGGATGATAATTTGATAATGGTTCGATCCACGTTCATGAAACTTCATAGATAGGTTGGCATCAGTGAGAGGAGAGCCCTATTTATTCTGGACGTGCTAGGTGAAAGGTCAAGGTCACAGTGGCCTTCAATATAGTAAATCCGTAAACAATTGGTTTCCGGATGATAACTTGATAATAGTTCGACCCATGTTTATGAAACCTCATAGGTAGGTTGGCATTGGTGAGAGGAAGAATCCTGTTTATTTTGGACTCTCTAGGTCAAAGGTCAAGGTCACAGTGACCTTGAACATAATAAATCGTAAACAATTGGTTTCCAGATGAGAACTTGACTATGGTTCAACCCACATTCATGAAACTTCATATGTAGGTTGGCCTTCTTGAGAAGAAGAATGCTATTTATTTGGACCTACTAGGTCAAAGGTCAAGGTCAAGGTCACCATGACCCTGAACAATTGGTTTCTGGATAATAACTTTATAATGGTTCGACCCACTTTCATGAAACTTTATAGGTAGGTTGACATCAGTGAGAGGAATAACCCTATTTATTTTATCCTTGCTAGGTGAAAGGTCAAGGTCACAGTGACCTTCATTATCGTAAATTGTAAACAATTGGTTTCTGGATGATAACTTGATAATGGTTTGACCCACATTCATGAAACTTCATAGGTAGGTTGGACTAGGTGAGTGGAAGACCCCTATTTATTTTGGACTCACTAGGTCAAAGGTCAAGGTCACAGTGACCTTGAACATAATAAATTGTAAACAATTGGTTTCCAGATGATAATTTGACCATGGTTCCACCCACGTTCATGAAACTTCATAGGTAGGTTGGCATTGGTGCAAGAAAGAGCCCTATTTATTTTGGAATCACTAGGTCAAAGGTCAAGGTCACAGTGACCCTTCACATAGTAAATTGAAAACAACTGGTTTCTGGACGATAAGTTGATAATGATTAAACCCACTTTTGTGCCATCACAACTCAACATTGGATCGGTGATCCTATTGGCATTTTTAGCTTAACTTGACAAAGTCAAGATAAGCTATTGCCATCACGTGTGCAGAAGTCTGTGAGTCTGTTCACTTTTTCCTTTAGCACAGGCTACACCCCATAGTTCTTATCCGATCGTCACAAAATTTCAAATACAGGTTTGAGGTCATGTCTAGATGAGAACGTCCCCTTTTGGTCATGATCAGTCTACCATAGTGGCTGCCCGAACCCAAAACCCTATAACCATTCGCGCAGTCTACAAGTCATATTTATGAAGGAATTTCATTGTAACTTGGTAGGATGCCTCTGTATAATATCTAGATGAGAACGTCCCCTGTTGGTCGTGATCTCTCAACCGTAACGGCTGCCCAAGCCCGAAACTCAAAAACTTTTAGCACAGTCTACAGGTCATATTTGATATGGAGGGATTTCATTGTAACTTGGTAGGATGACTCCGGATGATGTCTAGCTGAGAACTTCCCCATTTGATCGCGAACCGTGACAACTGCCAGAGTCCAAAACCCTAAGCAGACTACAGGTCATATTTATGGAGGGATTTCATTGTAACTTGGTAGGTTGACTCCATATAATGTCTAGATGAGAACGTCCCCTTTTGTTCGCAATTGGTCAACTGTGACGGCTACAGGGGCTCGAAGCCCAGAACCCTTTAGCACAGTCTACAGGTCATATTTATGAAGGGATTTCATTGTAACTTGGTAGGATGACTCCAGATAATGCCTAGATGAGAGCGTCCCATTTTAGTCATGATCATTCAACCATGACGGCTGCCCGAGCCCAAAACCCCAAAAACTTTAGCACAGACTACAGGTCATATTTATGAAGGGATTTCATTATAACTGGGTAGGGTGATTCAGTATAATGTCTCGATGAGGACGTCCCCTTTTGGTAGAGATCGGTCAACCGTGATGGCTACACAGGCCCGAAGCCCAAAAACCTTTAGCACAGTCTACAGGCCGTATTTATGAGGGATTTCATTGTAACATGATAGGATGACTCATTTTGGAATAATTTAACTGTAAATGGGTAACTTTTGTTGACATACGTTAACTGTGAGAGCCACATACATTAACTGTGAGGGCCACATAAAACTACCCCTTTAGTATAGTCTACACCTCATATTATTTTTATTGAAAGCACAGCATACAGGGAACAGAAATTAACATATTCCCAATTATCACAATTCTTGTCTTATTTCATAATCCTTTCATAAACATTGAACATTATCCTCTTCATCAAACATAACACACAGACAAGTTAAGCTACAGTGTCATTGACACTTTCATTTTGCTTTATTTTGGTTCATTTTCAGCACCATTCACGTCATTTGATATGAACTGTTTTCATCTAAATTCAGTGGAAACTTTTATTAAAGTCTCAGTTATTTATCTTTTACTAAACTTAATCCACATGGAATTATCCATCAGGTCTGTAACAAAAAAAATTCGAAGCATAGCACCTCATTTGAATAAATTTATTTCAATAAGGGATGTGTTTTGGAGTAAAACTTTTTTAAAAATAATACAAATTTAAAGGTTTTTTTCTGCGTCTAGGGCTGGAATGATGGGGACATAACAATAGGTAAGTGTTAACCCTTTACTCAACATAACATCCAACTTTGGCCAGTGTTGTTCACAAAAATTGCCCGAAAATTTTCATTTTTTTTTATCTGAAAAACATAGCTTGTGACCTCTTATTGGAATGAGCTTGTTCCATTGAGGGTTCATAAACTATATTTTTGATGCCAAAAATAAGAAAAATTCGTTATTCAAGAATTTTGTTTGCAGTGTCATCTGCCTTTTGTGTTTAGTAAAGAGTTAAAGATCTCTAAATGCTTAATTTTGATAAACTGCTAAACCTTTCTAATTTCTAATTACTAGTTCTCTTGTTGGGTAAGTTCTCAATTGTTCCCGACACATTTACCTAACGTATTAGCCAAAACTAGCCAGCACTATTCACAAACATCACCATTAACATTTTATTATTTTTTAGCTTAACTTGACATAGTCAAGATAAGCTATTGCCATCACGCTTGCGGAAGTCTGTTAGTCTGTGAGTCTGTGACGTCTGTTCACATTTCCTTTAGCACGGGCTACACCCCACAGTTCTTGTCACGAAATTTCATATGCAGGTTTGGGGTCATGTCTAGATGAGAACGTCCCCTTTTGGTCGCGATCGGGCAACCGGTATGGCAGCCCGAGCCCAAAACCCGAAAACCATTAGCACAGTCTACAGGTCGTATTTATGAAGGGATTTCATTGTAACTTGGTAGGATGCCTCTGTATAGTGCCTAGACGAGAACGTCCCCTTTTGGGCATGATCTATCAACCGTGATGGCTGCCCAAGCCCGAAACCCAAAAACTTTTAGCACAGTCTGCAGGTCATGTTTAATGTGGAGGGATTTCATTGTAACTTGGTAGGATGACTCCTTATGATGTCTAGATGCGAATTTCCCCATTTGGGCATGATCTGCCAACCGTGACGACTGCCTGAGCCCAAAACCCGAAAACCTTTAGCACAGTCTACAGGTCATATTTATTGAGGAATTTCATTGTAACTTGGTGGGTTGACTTCATACAATGTCTAGATGAGAAAGTCCCCCTTTGGACGTGATTGGGCAACTGTGACGGCTACAGGAGCCCGAAGCCCGAAAACCTTTAGCACAGTCTAGAGGTCATATTTATGAAATGATTTCATTGTAACTTGGCAGGATGACTCCAAATAATGTCCAGATGAGAACGTCCCATTTTGATCGCGATCATGCAGCCTTGATGGGTGCCCGAGCCCAAAAACCTTTAGCATAGGCAAAAGGTCATATTTATGGAAGGATTTCATTGTAACCTGTTAGGTTGACTCCATATAATGCCTAGATGATGACATCTCCTTTCGGTCGTGATTGGCCAGTTGTGATGGCTACAAGTGCCCGAAGCCCGAAAACCTTGAGCACAGTCTACAGGTCATATTTATGAAGGGATTTCATTGTAACTTCTTAGGATCACTCCAGATGATGCTCAGATGAGATTGTCCCCTATGGTTGCGATCATTCACCCATGATGGCTGCCCAAGCCCGAAGCCCGAAAACCTTTAGCACAGTCTACAGGTCATATTTATGAAGGGATTTCATTGTAACTTGGTAGGTTAACTTCATATAATGTCTAGATGAGAATGTGCGATCATTCACCCATGATGACTGCCCGAGCCCGAAAACCTTTAGCACAGTCTACAGGTCATATTTATGAAGGGATTTCATTGTAACTTGGTAGGTTAACTTCATATAATGTCTAGATGAGAACGTCCCCTTTTGGACATGATTGGGCAACTGTGACGGCTAAAGGTGCCCGAAGCCCGAAAACCTTTAGCACAGTCTACAGGTCATATTTATGAGGGGATTTCATTGTAACTTGGTAGGATGACTCCAAATAATGTCTAGATGAGAACGTCCCCTTTTGATCGCGATCATTCAGCCTTGATGGGTAAAATAAGGTCATATTTATGGAAGGATTTCATTGTAACCTATTAGGTTGACTCCATATAATGCCTAGATGATGACATCCCCTTTTGGTCGTAATTGGTCAGCTGTGTTGGCTACAAGTGCCCGAAGCCCAAATTGGCTACAAGTGCCCGAAGCCCAAAAACCTTGAGCACAGTCTACAGGCCATATTTATGAAGGGATTTCATTGTAACTTCATAGGATCATTCCAGATGATGCCCAGATGAGATTGTCCCCTTTGGTTGCGATTATTCAACCATGATGGCTGCCCGAAGCCCGAAAACCTTAAGCACAGTCTACAAGTCATATTTGTGAAGGGATTTCATTGTAACTTGGTAGGTTGACTCCATATAATGCCTAGATGAGAACGTACCCTTTTGGACATGTTTGGGCAACTTTGACGGCTAAGGGTGCCCGAAGCCCAAAAACCTTTAGCACTGTCTACAGGTCATATTTATGAAGGGATTTCATTGTAACTTGGTAGGTTGACTCCAAATAAGGTCAAGATGAGAACGTCCCATTTTGGCCGTGATCATTCAGCCTTGATGGGTGCCTGAGCCCAAAAACCTTTAGCATAGGCAAAAGTTTATATTTATAGAAGGATTTCATTGTAACATTGTTAGGTTGACTCCATATAATGCCTAGATGATGACATCCCCTTTTGGTCGTGATTGGTCAACTGTGATGGCTACAGGTGCCTGAAGCCCGAAAACCTTGAACACAGTCTACAGGTCATATTTATGAAGGGATTTCATTGTAACTTCGCAGGATCACTCCAGATGATGCCCAGATGAGATTGTCCTCTTTGGTTGCGATCATTCAACCATGATGGCTGCCCGAGCCCGAAGCCCGAAAAACTTTAGCACAGTCTAAGGTCATATTTATGAAGGGATTTCATTGTAACTTGGTAGGTTGACTTCATATAATGTCTAGATGAGAACGTCCCCTTTTGGACACAAGTGGGCAACTGTGACGGCTTCAGGGGCCCAAAGCCTGAAAACCTTTAGAACAGTCTACAGGTCATAATTATGAAGGGATTTTATTGTAGCTTGGTAGGATGACTCCAAATAGTGTCCAGATGAGAACGTCCCCTTTTGGTCACAATCATTCAGCCTTGATGGCTGCCCGAGCCCAAAAACCTTTAGCATGTCTGTAGGTCATATTTATGGAAGGATTTCATTGTAACTTGTTAGGTTGACTCCATATAATGCCTAGATGATGACATCCCCTTTTGGTCGTGGTTGGTCAACTGTGATGTCTACAGGTGCATGAAGCCCGAAAACCTTTAGCACAGTCTACAGGTCGTATTTATGGAGGGATTTCATTGTAACTTGGTAGGTTGACTTCATATAATGTCTAGATGAGAACGTCCCCTTTGGACGCAATTGGGAAACTGACGGCTACAGGGGCCCGAAGCCCGAAAACCTTTAGCACAGTCTACAGGCCATATTTATGAAGGGATTTTAATGTAACTTGATAGGATGACTCATTTTGGAATAATTTCATTGTAATTTTGTTGATATATGTTAACTGTGAGGGCCACATATATTAACTGTGAGGTAATATTAACCCACCCCTCAGATCTTTAGTACAGTGTACACCTCATATTATTTTTAGCTCAACTTTGACGAAGTCAAATTTGAGCTATTGTCATGGCACGTCGTCCGTCTGTCTGTCTGTCCGTACGTCAACAATTGGCTATGGCTCGGGCTAGAGGTCGTATTTATGAACCGATCTTTATGAAACTTCTTGTGTACCTTTGTTATGACCCTGGGATGGGAACGAGTGTTTTTAGGTGTGGTCCGAAATTCAAGATGGCTGCCAGTGGCCATTTTGTACCGATGATGCAAAAATCAGTTTTTTGTACAGAACTTCTGTATGAAAGTTCTGATTTGAATAAAGTTTTGTATAAATGTTTAGTACCATGGGATACATCACATATAATGCGGGTTTTTTTCTCGTGCGTAAATTATGCAAATTAGACTGACTTTGATTTATTTAGTGTTACTTTCAGAGCTGTAAGTGCCAAGCTGCTATGGCTCTGGCTAGAGGCCGTATTTATGAACCGATATTTACGAAACTTCTTGGGTACCTTTGTTATGACCGTGGGACGAGAACGAGTGTTTTTGGGTGCGGTCCAAAATTCAATATGGCTGCCAGCCGCCATTTTGTGCCGACGATGCAGAAATCTGTTTTTTGTACAGAACTTCCATATGAAAGCTCTGATTTGAATAATTTTTTGTATGAATGTTTAGTACCATGGGATACATCACATATAATGCAGGTTTTTTTCTCGTACGTAAATTGTGCAAGTTAGACTAATTTTGATGTTTTTTGGGGTTACTTTCAGCACTGTAAGTGCAAATGCCAATACGGCTCGGGCTAGAGGCCGTATTTATGAACCGATCTTTACGAAACTTCTTGGGTACCTTTGGTATCACCGTGGGACGAGAACGAGTGTTTTGGGGTCCGGTCCGAAATTCAAGATGGCCGATGGCAGCCATTATGTACAAAATTAGGTGCAATCAGATTTTTGCACAGAACTTCCATATGAAAGCCCTGATTTGAATAATTTTTTTGTGTGAATGTTTAGTACCATGGGATGCATCACATATAATACGGGTTTTTTTCTCGTGCAGAAATTATGCAAATTAGATGAACTTTGATTTTTTTCAGTGCGACTTACACACAGTAAGTACACATGTCAATACGGCTCAGACTAGAGTCTGTATTTATGAACTGATCTTCACGAAATGTCTTGGGTACCTTTGTTATCACCTTGGGACGAGAACGAGTGTTTCTGGGTGCGGTCTAAAATTCAAGATGGCTGCCAGTGGCCATTTTGTACCGAAATTAGGTCTAATCAGTTTTTTGTACACATCTTCTATACAGCTCAGACTAGAGGCCATATTTATGAACCAATCTTTACGAAACTTCTTGGGTACCTTTGTTATCACCGTGGGATGAGAACGAGTGTTTTTGGGTGTGGTCCGAAATTCAAGATGGCCACCAGCAGCCATTTTGTACCAAAATTAGTGCAATCAGTCTTTTGTATAGAACTTCTGTATGAAAGTTCTGATTTGAATAAATTTTTGTATGAATGTTTAGTAACATGGAATACATCACATATTGTAAGGGTTTTTTTTTCGTGCAGAAATTATGCAAATTAGATGAACTTTGATTTATTCAGTGCTACTTACACAATGTAAGCACACATGTCAATACGGCTCAGGGTAGAGGCTGTATTTATGAACCGATCTTCACAAAACTTCTTGGGTACCTTTGTTATATCCTTGGGATGAGAATGAGTGTTTCTGGGTACGGTCCAAAATTCAAGATGGCTGCCAGTGGCCATTTTGTACCGAAATTAGGTCCAATCAGTTTTTTGTCACAAGTTCTATACAGCTCGTATTTATGAACTGATCTTCACAAAACTTCTTGAGTACTTTTGTTTTCACCTTGGGACAGGAACGAGTGTGTTTTGGGGTGCCTTTGTTATCACTGTGCTATGAGAACAAATATTTTGGGGTTCAGTCAGACCCACTCTGGGACTCAAAGATTTTTTCTAGTTCAGCATCTGACTGTCACCCACCTTTACAATACTTTACCTATATATTTGTTACAGGCAACGGTCAGTATTTATGTACAGACCGTTACAATACTTTATATGTACCTTTGTTATCAGGTCATTACCTAGATGTTTGTCATTGCTGTGTCACATACTATACATGTACATGTCTTTGTCTTGACAAGTTGAGCTACAGTGTCATTGACACTTTCATTATCATAAACATAGCATACAGGGAACAGAAATGAACATATTCCCAATTATCACAATTCTTGTCTTATTTCATAATCCTTTCATAAACATTGAACATTATCCTTTTCATCAAACACAACACACAAGTTAAGCTACAGTGTCATTGACACTTTCATTTTGATATTTTACCTCAAAAACATAGCATATGACCATCGTTGGAACAGTCCTATGATACTCCTATCGAGCATGAGATTTCATATTATATGTTTTGAAGAAAAGTTTGCTTGTTTTGTTACCACTAAGTCACCATGCTCCCTGTTAACCCTATACCCAGGCTTGGCAATTTCAGGAGAGCGATTTTTTAGCTCTCCTTACTGCCCTCCTGAAAGAATTGAGGAGAGCGAAAAATTGCCCTCCTAAATATTTTGGTCTGGGATGATTGAGATTACATGTATTATGCTCACATTAAATTTTTGTTGTAAAGCAAAAATGTAATTTAACTTCGAAGTCACATAACATCACGCAATTTCATTTTGAAAGTGGTTTAGTGGTAAAAGGTAATGGCTGCAACCATACCCAAACACAGTTGCAATCATTTGAAGCAAAATGGGTCACAGCAATATTTTTTTTTCTGTCAGTTTCAAGATCAACAACTGACATCACAGTTTGAGGGGTAATTATTCAAGGAATATTGACACTATAATATACTACCATTACTACTATCCTGTCACTTGAAGCACTTGCACCAGGATGTGACTGTAGATTCAAGCAGACCTGTTGTCCAAGAAAGTCATACGCCTACCACTACCACCTTCAACCCCCTTGGGGGGTTGAAGGTGGTAGTGGTAGGCGTATGACTTTCTTGGACAACAGGTCTGTGTACAAACACAGGTCTTGTCAAGTGTGTGTTCGGTTGTTAAGTGAGACATCTAGATGTCTAAGAGATTTCACTTTACCTTAGTAAAGTTAATAAAATCACTGATGTAATAGTCTGTTGGTTTCAGTTTCAATAAGTTCGTTCAACTGGATACTTAAAATGCTGTGTAAAGCTAATTGCTCTCCTAAGCTGATTGAGGAGAGCGATTTTTTGCCTTCCTGCATTTTTCAGAATGCCAGGCCTGTATACCTAACAAATTCGAATCATCTGGCCATGCAATTTACAAACTGCACAATGGAATAAAAATATTGCAAAAATTTGCACCAAACGATGTCATGTGACCCCCATCGTTGGAATGTGCTCATCAACCCCATGTCAGTGAGGTCTCAAGTGATATGATTTGTTGAATTATTTTTGAAAATTTTGGAAAAAAGATTAAAATAACAAATTTTGATATGTTGTGTGTTCAGTAAAGGGTCAAGCTTTGTTTTGCTGATCATGACTATTGTGACATAGGTTATTATGATGTTCTGCATGTTCTGCCCTTTCCAACAGTGATTCAGTAGACCTTTCCAACAGTGATTCAGATGATAGACTTAATAACTGTATAAATATTATTTAACCTCCCCACATGCAAGCATTTAATTAGATACAGTGGAACCCTGTTAATTGAATAGCCTTTCCAACAGTGATTCAGATGATAGACTTAATAACTGTTATAAATATTATTTAACCTCCCCACATGCAAGCATTTAATTAGATACAGTGGAACCCTGTTAATTGAATAGCCACTTTGCCAATGAAAATTATTAGCTTGCCTTGCTTTGTCGGGGAGCTATAGTGATCACTCACCGTCCGCCAGCTTCGTCCGTCGTCAGTGAAAATGGTGTTTGCGTCTTCTCCTCCCAAACTGCTGAACTGATTGAAATTGAAATTTGAGATAATAGTTTGTTATGACATCGCATTTAGATTTTGTTCAAATAAAGTTGCCTCGCTCCTCGGTAGGGCCATACCCAAAAAGTGTGCTTAAATCTTAAAAAATCTTCTTCTCATGAAACAGCAATAGCAGAGACTTGATATTTGGTGTGCAGCTTCCTTTTGAGGTGATTTGTTCAAGAGAAGTTCGAGGAGCTATATTTGCCTCCGTTATGGGAGGGGCACGCATTTTCGCCCCTCTCAAAATTTCTATATTTTTATACTGTACCAATGACCCAGACATAGCTGGTGCTAATTCTCAAAAATCTAGGGCCAAACACAAATTTTGAACCCCTCAATCCCCAAAATTTGCATACAATACCGAAAATTAAAAGTCCTCTCTGGCCCTCCATACTTTTACCATCTGCGCATGCACAGTAGTCAGGAAGAGACCAGAATTGGCACCAACATCATTCTTTGTTTGGCCCTAAAGCCAGTAACTATGTTCTGACATCTGTGCTTTAAAATCTCCTTTTTTGAGGATGCGAGTCACAAATCAATGTAAAAATTGGTGGATTCAAGGCTATAAATGGATGATGGAAGTGAACAACCGTGGTTTCAAACATTCAGGGCTGTAACTTTATAATAATTATAAAAATTATTTCTTGTTTCCCATTTTTGGGACATGCGCCTGACGTCATCATTCTTGCTAATGATTAATCCACTGTTTGTTAAGTGTTCCTTCCCTATCCTTCCTATCCACCTCCTGTTAAATTCCTAAGCTTTTTGAACGAAGCCTCGGATCACTAGCTACCGGATTGCGCAGCTCATCGTAGCATCCCAGCAAGTGCAAACACAGCCTCCCGCAGACTCAAGTGGTGAGCTATCGGACGGTGCTGGGTCAGTGCCAGTCAATTGTGCATGTAGCAGAAGCCAGAAGTTTCTCTACGGGATGCTCGGCTAGATCTGGGGTCAGATCACCATTTTGAGAACCCTGTCCATCCCATTAACAGTCGGAGTCGACTGTGTCCATTGTGAGAAACCATATTGAGTCGGAACACGCATCAAAATGTTCCTTCCACACTACAGCCGGCATTAGCCTAGAAGTTTCTAAGCGGGATACACGGCGAGATTTGGGGACAGATCACAAGTGCAGAGCATTTTTCTTCCCATTAGCAGTCGGGGATGACTGTTTTGTGTTGTAAGAAACTTCAATGAGTAGGAGCATCCATCCTATGTGACGAATCGGGATGCTTCTTCCGCACTTCAGCCAGGGTTCGGCTGTGGTTACGGCTTCCTCTTCTTCCATGGATATGCACGATAAGGGATAGATGCCTACAACAGAACGCTCGATGAGGTCTGGAGCAGACCGCGAGCTGGAGAACCATCTCCTTTCCATCAGCAGTCGGGGTCAACTGTTTTTGGTTCTAGAAACTTTAGTGAGTTGGGACGCCTGTTCATGCTTGTGGTTCGGGATGCTCCTTCCACACTGCAGCTATGGCATCTTTCCCTGCTTCATTAATGAAGCATGTTGACTGCAGACTTGTTATCTGACTTCGCATGTTCGGGTCAATAGCTAGTCGTTTGAGGCATTTTTTATACGGGACATGTGTTGAGGATCTGGGGCCAGATCTCCATCCCATGAGCAGCTTACGGTAACAAGTAGATTATCATTGTTCTGCTAGCCTCAGTCACGGACCGGCTGCTACAGATTGCTCTGCATTTCGCAGCATTCCAGTAGTCGCTGGTACTACCGTTTAACAGACTCCGATGGTGAGCTGTCGGACGGTGCTGCATTGGTCCAGTCATCCGGTCAGTCGGATGGAGTCGACCATATTTTCAGATGGAACATTTGGATGGTGAGAGGGCTACTGAGTGTGAGTCTTCATCCCTCACACTTTAAGACTATGAAATTTTAGTCTTAAGCTCTTAGAATATTGTTCCATCTGAATATAAGTCTGCATTTGCTAGGCAAAAAACAGCTTAACATACCGGGTGATGGAAAGACGAAGATCTTTCATCCCCGGATCTTTTGGCTCAGGTGTCGAGGGCTTTTGTCCCGATTATTGATGCCTTCCTTGCCTTAGCAATAGTATAAGAAATGCTAAGCCCTATTCTTTATGAATAGAGGTTCCATAGTGCATAGATAGGCTGAGGCAGCTGTCTTGTTTGGAATAGAGCCTAGAGGGAATAGTATGTCTTTTCCTTCTCGGTGTTGTATTCCTTGGCGTCAGGACATTTAATACCATTGTGGATGCCATAGTAACCTTATGTATTGTTACAGCGATCTTTTCTTATACATTAGCGGCTAGTGTTGTAAGTCTCCATTTAGTGAGCTTTCGAAGGCCACAAGTGACACAGATATGTCTTCACGCAGACGAAGACTCATAACTGCTTTGCTACCTTGAGACTACTGTCTCTTTGGGAATTACGGTTGTTAGAATAGTGGCTCGTCTTTCCCTACCTTGTTCGTAGGCCTTCACGGTATTCAATTTGCGATACCCAGTTTCGGTATTTTAAAAATACTGCTGTATGACTGAATACCGAATGTTGCCAGAACAAACAAATATTTGACCATTTTTCTTAAAAAAAAACTTTGCGGTGTCTGAAACAAGGTGCCCTCTCAAGTTCAAACCCACTCCCTCAATTTCGAAAACTTTAAAAGTCTGCTGGTTCGCTGGGGAATTTGAAATGAAATTAGGTGTGTAGCTATGTGTAGTCATTACCCGGAAGATGGTGACGATTTTCTTTTCCATCTAACACTCAAGAAATGGATTGTTGCATGTCTTGATATGTCAAAATGAGGTAAGTGGTTTTATTTGATTAAAATGAAATTCTTTTCGAAGCAAAAATGGTGTTTGACTCTCATTTGTCAATTATTCCCTAAACACACCCATAATAAAAATCACTCATGAATAATGTATACGTGAACCAGTACGTGTTAAGTGTTAACTTCATGCTTAATATACATGCATACCATTAGTGACTGTATAAAAATAAAACAACACAAAGAAATAATATTTTTGTTTTTATTTTATTTTTCAACTGATTAATGAATAGTAAGTCTTGATAACAGCTGTCAAAACAATCCCAACTCGCATGGCTTTTTTTGATCAGAAAGTGTTAAACACACACACCACCCTGGCACCCTGGTGACCATTCATTGTGGAGGTCCTCCGTTGATCCATTCAAATTGTTCCCAAGTGTGCAGCAGTTAAACAAACTACAGGCTCTACCCTACTGACAATTTATTGGAGAAATTTTATAAACATACAAACTTTTTATTTATTTTTACTTAGATTACCGTCAGAATTGTTCGAAATACCGTGAGACACGGTATACCGACTAAACTAAAATGAGCTCGGTATTGACTCGTTAATAAAAAAATTACCGGTAGCGACTTTTGGTTAAATACCGAAACACCGTGAAGCCCTATTTGCTTGACAATGGTTGTAAGTCTCCGTTTAGTGAGCTTTCAAAGTTACACTGAGATATCTGTCTTCACGGAGATGAAGACTTCTAAGCTATGTTAGCTAGGCTCTGACCACTGCCTTTTGGGAATAAAACCACTGAAGGAAGACTGCTTTTCGGTTTGTTTTCATAGGTGTCATAGACTTGAGTCTTATTGTTTACACCATAGTAGCCTAGCTAGAATCATGAGCAATGTTTTTTCAGTAAGTATGCAATGACTGAAATAATTATCTCTTGAGACTACTGTCTCTGGGAATTTAGGGCTTTTTATATAGTGGCTCTTCATTCCCTATCTTGCGTGACGATAGCTGTAAGTCTCTGTTCATTGAATTCTCAAGGTCGCAACTTACACCGATATATCCGTCTTCATGGAGATGAAGACTTATAAGCTATGGCTGGCACTGTAAGTCTCCTTAGTGAGCTTCTAAGGCCGCAGTTATCAGCCTTTTAATTGAATTCACAGATAGGAAGACCTTTAGCTGCTTCAGCTAGGCTGAGTTCTTTGTTCTATTGGACATGATACCATTATGTTAGAGGAGGTTATTCTCTTCCAACCGGTATGGTTTGGTGTTAGTTATCTGAGGCGATAGGCCCTATTGATGATGCCAGTGTGATTAATGAGCATTTCTTCAAACGCCTATACTAACTCCTTCTCAGGAATATATTTCCTGATATCAGATCGAACGTAAGAAATTCATCTTGGTCTTTAAGATCGAAAGTCAGAACATTGTTTTTGTCTCCCTTTTCATTTCTATCCAATCTATTGCTGTGGATTATATTTCCACCTGACTGGATATTATGTCTATATTGTGTATTATTTGTTCATCATGCCCCTCTCCATCCTTAGTGGCATTATGGAGTCACTCAGACGTGAGGGAGCCCTGCGGTTCCTATACTATTTGATAACTAACACAAGAGCGATTCAAGTAATGCAGGTGAGGGGGGTTCGAGAGGAATTATTCGAATTTCCATTGGGATTCAATTGGACAAGTGTATGGCTGTACACATTATATCACTGATTTTCGACCTATCTACATATTCTGACTCCGGTATATGTTAGCAGCGTGCGTTGTTAATTACTGGGATCGCCGTGATAGCCTTAGCTTCTTCTGAAGTAGCATTAAGCACCAATAATTAATAATAATTAATAACTGGGTGCCTGTTGGGCGAATATATATTGATTATTTGGTGCCGCTTTTCACTGATTCCAGAGCGCTTCCCTCTTTGTTTTGAAGAATATGACTTAAAAAAAAAGGGTGGAGGGGTGAATTTTCTTCATCTCTTCCAGCTTGAAAATAAGTGTATAACTATGAGTGAAGCTGTTTTTGTCTGTAGATTATTACTGATCTCAGATATAGCTTGTTTAAATATATATATGACGTGTGTTTGTGTGGGTTAGTCTCTCACTCTCAAATATGCCTTCCTGATTTAAGTGGCTTAGTCTGATATAGCCTTAAATTGAGGGCTCATTACACCCAATTAGCATAATCATTAATCATTAATCATAATCATACATGCTAAGAATACAGAATTACTTAGATATGGCTCCTTATTTATGATATATCTTCTCTTTGATTGTATAGAGAGACATACATGTAATTACTTTTAAATTTAATTTCCTTTCACGTTGGAATACAGGCTTAGGAGCTATATTTGGTCTGCTAATTCTTAAGTCCTAGGCCCTCAACCTTTTTACGATTCAGCTAGTCTGGGCCATTGGTTATTAGTATAAAAATATGATAAATTTTAAGTAATTTGTATATTTTTTATACTTACCAATGGCCCAGACGGGGATGGCCCTCCCATGAGTGGGCACTCATACCTCTCCACTGAGTTATTATTAGTACGCTCATCTACAAACAACGATGTTGATGCCAATTCCGGTCTCTTCCTGACTGACTGCTGGAGAACCAGATAGGACTTTTAAATTTTTATACTGTACCAATGACCCAGACATAGCTGGTGCTAACTCTTAAAAATATAGGGCCAAACACAAATTTTGCCCCCCAATCCCCAAAATTTGCATCTAAAACCAAAGAAAACATGTCCTGAATGGCCCTCCATACTTCACCTCTACTGCGCATGTGCAGTGTCAAGGACGTCCCAAAATTGGCGCCATTAATCATTCTTTGTTTGGCCCTTCATCAGTTAACAATCAGTTAACATCTGACTGATCTTTGTGCTTGTAAATCTCAGTTTAAATGATGCCAGACACATAAATATTAGAGAAATGGTGATTCTAAGGAGGATATAGAAGGAGGAGAGGAAAAATGAGTGACAGAAAATAATCAGGGCTGTAACTTCAAATTTTTTTTTAATGAAATTATGTTAAGTTACCTATTTTCGAGGCAAGAGCCTTTTGTTCTCATTCTTGTTATCAAGTTACACTGATTGTTCAGTGTTTTCCTCTCTCCCTTTCCTTTAAGTCCCCCCTAGCTATTCTCCCATGCTTTTGGCATATTTTCTGTAATATTATCACTAAAATTTCTTGGGAGTTTTAGCGGGATAACAGAATGAATTCTGTTCTTTTCCCCATGTTTACGTCTTGACCTATGGGTGGTTAGGCGTAGTGTTCTGCATCTACCATCTGATGTTCTGCAGTTTCTTCCCTGGAAATCTCTGTTTTGCATCAGATAGTGTATTATTGGTAACTGATTTCGGGCCAGGGTTATCAGTGCCTGGAGTCTTGTTTCTGGTGTTTTTACACTTCTTGTTTACATTGACAATAGCCTCTGTGTGAGTGGGATTTCTTGAAAATAATATCTTGATGTTAGTTTAATCATTACTAGATACATTATTATTGTTCGTAAGTGTTGCATTAATTTTTTAAAATATTTTTTAAATTTTTGCCCACACTTAGGCTTGGGATCCATTGGGGCTCAACGTTACTTTTCAGAAACTTGGGCTTTTCTGAAAAAATATTTTTTCAAAATTTTTTGATTTCAATTATTTTTTCTATGTTAATGGATCATGTTATTATGTATTTTGATTGTCAGGGGTTGGTGCGAGTACTAGGACTTTGTTTTCCTTTCGCATTGAAAGGATATTGTTCAATTGTAATAAGAGGATATCTTCCTCTGACTTTCATAATCATTGTATAAATGTAGTCAGTGTACTCTCACTAACTCCTGTTCTGTATGTGTTAATTTCGATGACAACATGGGAAGCGTGTGTCACGGTATGTTAGTGGGGAAATGGCCATTCCGGTCCTTTCCCCACAGGGTCACTCTAGTTTATCAATCTCTATTTCAGACGATCAAGAACAGGGTGATGTATCCATGATGTCTTCCAAAAGTGTGCCTCCGTCGTCACAATTAATGAAGAGCTAGCGGAAAAGTGCTCATGAAATACGTCAATTGCCTAAGAGGTCCCTAGTAGGATCGACGGCCTTTGACGTCCGCTAGCTCGCCCGGTGTAGCGTCCATTCATCGAATGGTTCGGCAGCCGGGTTCGTCCGTTGTGGTCCAGAAGGAGTTTTGGGTGATGCGAGTACTATAAATCAACCAAATGCACACCCAGTGACGGCGGATTAGAGGAGAGAACAGAGGAAGCCTTTTAGTCCGGTTCCTAGCTCGTCCAGGTCCATCCGGACTGCGAGCGAGAGAGGCCTCTCTCTCGTACAACAACATCTGGCTCCAGATGTTGTGATACAAAATGTTTCGCATTCGGAGCATACGTCCGCCGCTAGGGACACTCCGGAGAGACTGTCAATAAGGCTTCCTCATCCTCATGGTAGCACACACGACCGCTCTTGGCTACGTGACCTCGGATATCCAGTCAACTTCGCCAATCAGAGAATCCTCGGCGACCAGGTCATGCCATCCGATAGCCAGGGACACGAGGCCTGGACGTTCACATAAGAAAGTATGCGGGAGTCAACGTACACGGCGCTTCCAGCGGCAAAGCATCGTAAGACCGCTACTGCACAGGCCTCGGTGACGGACGTGCTATCCCAAATAGCACAACTTATCGCAGCATCCCAGCAACGACAGAATCTCTGTCACATCATGTAATATCCGACGACGCTGGGTCGGGACGCTCCGCGGAAGCACGGACGTCCGAAAATTTCATACGGTCTGCCAGGATGCCGAAAGGGATTAGGAGGATTTCGAGCTTTCCCTTTCGGAACAACATAAGCTACTGTATATGTCATCCAACTTCATCTTCTAGAGGTCCTTCGTAGGACCAGAATGCTGCGATGCCAGATAAGAAACTGATAGCGTCGGTGGACTCAGAAATTTTTGGTTCGGTTCAGGGACATCGTCCCTCAGTTCCGACACAGTCCAATAATGTCTCAGAAACTTTCGATTTATTGAACGACGCTATATATATTTTTTATATGCTTGCTATTTACAAGCATGTCTGGTTTCTTGTTCGCAATATTACTGAGATGTCTTTCAAAAGTGTGCCTCTGTCGTCATAGTTAATGAAGAGCTAGCGGCAATTAGTGCTCATGGAATACGTCAATCGCCTAAGAGGTCCCTAGTAGGATCGACGGAGTTGACATTCGCTAGCTCACCCGGTGTAGCATCCATTCATCGAATGGTTCGGCAGTCGGGTTCGTCCGTTGCGGTCTAGGAAGGAGATTTGGGTGATGCGAGCACTATAATAGACTTTAGTACACACCCAGTGACGACGGATTAGAGGAGAGATCGGAGGAAGCCTGTTAGTCCGGTTCGTAGCTCGTCCAGGTCCGTCCGAGCGTCGAGCGAGAGAGGTCCCTCTCTCGTACAACAACATATGGGACCGGATGTTGTGGTACAGACATTTCGCATTCGGAGCATATGTCCGCCGCTCGGGACGCTCTGTTATATAGACAGTCCGAGTGACTGTCGATAATGCTTCCTCATCCTCACAGCAGCGCACACAACCGCACATTGGCTACGTGACCTCGAGTAATCGGCCAGCTTCGTCATTCAGTGATTCCACGGCGGTAGCCAAGGGACACGAGGCCTGTACACTCCGGTCGCTCGCATAATAGAAGTATGCACAGGGTAATGAATACAGAGCTTCCAGCGGCAAGGCATCGTAAGACCGCTTCTCCACAGGCTTCAGTGACAGACGTGCTATCCAAAATAGCACAGCTTATCGCAGCATCCCAGCAAATGATAGATTCTCGGTCGGATCAGGAATAATCCGACGGTGCTGGGTCGGTGTGCTCCGCTGTTGCATCAGGTACGGACGACCGAACACTTCATAGGGTCCGACAGGATGGCGAAAGGGATTCGGACGATTTCGAGCTTTCCCTTTCGGAGCAACAGAAGCTGCCATACATTTCTTCCGGCATTATCTTCCAGAGGTTGTTCCGTCGGACTACTTTGCTGCGATGCTGGATAAGAGACAAATAGCGTCATTGGACATGGAGTTTTGGATCGGTTCAGGGACATTGTCCCTGAGTTGCCGACGCAGTCCAATAATGTCATTAGAACATTCGAGTTATTGAACGACGCTATATATAAGCTTGCTACCTAACATGCTAGTCTAGTTTCTTGTCCGCAATGCTCTATTCTGCCTTTCATCAATTCTAGGAAAATAAATTTTTATTGGCAGAACTGGGCATACCGAGAGTTCCTATGCGTCTAAGACGGCGAGGCTGAACACTGGGAATTATCTTTTTCGCCGTCTATGTCAATTCCAACCACGACGTTGGAAACGACAATGATGTCTAATAGACTTAACTTAGATGCTTTATCATACGTAGACCACCTTACTGAGGCGTTATCATTACGTCTTCAAGAGAAAGAATTCCAGGATATGATCCTCAATGAGATTTCTTTCAGGGGCAGTAGTTTTCCACGTATAACTCCGCCCTTCAGTGGCAACCTGGAGTTGGTTAGACGTGACGCAGCCCTAGCTACATCCACGCGCATGGATAGTAAGGTGAAGAACTCTCTCAGAGTCGCTTCAGTCTCGGAGAAGCTTCTCTTCGACGGCAACCTTTCAGCAAGCTTTTAATTGCTCGATATACACGTTCTCTTGTCAATCAAGTGTAACAAGAGATTCAGACGTGGGCAAACACGCGGTGGTTGACTCAGAGAGTTCCACTGTAGTTGCCGGATCCGTGTTTTTCGATTATGACGGATGCCAGTCAAACAGGTTGGGACACAATTTTGATCCCAACGGATTCGAAGTGCCAGGGTCTTTAGGTTCCGCAGTTTTTAGGCAAGCACTTAACTTCCAAGAAATGATATTATTTTGGCTTGCACTACGTCATTGGATGAACATTATTCAGAAACGCATGTCCAAATCCTGTCCGATAATACGACAGTAGTTGCGTATATCCGGAACCAGGGAGGCACACATTCGGTTCCGTTATTGATTTTAACGGAAAGAATCCTTCTGTTTGTTATAGAACACCAAGTTCTGTTTCGGTCCGTCATATTCTGGGTCGTCGGATCGTATTAGCAGACTCCCTTTCACGTAAGGGTCGTTTGTTGCCGTCAGAATGGACTCTCAACAAACAGGTATTCAATCAGATTTGCTACCAATGGGAGCGCCCAGTGATAATTTATTTGCGACACAACTCTCCAATCAATTGCAGACGTACGTGTCACCGTGTCCGGATCCCCGAGCATATGTAGTTAACGCTCTATCGATCTAATAGGATGGGATGATAGGATATGCGTATCCTCCAGCGCTGTTGATTCAGCAAGTATTGCTGGGATTATACATTCACAATACAATTCTGTTGGTAGCATCTCTGTCTCCACAGAGACGGTGGATAAATTTACTTAGATGTCTGCTGTGGGACTTACCGCGGAAACTTCCTCCACGAGAGGATCTTTTTTTCGCTGGGGAAATCGTGTAAACTTCATCACAACCCGCAAGGTCTCAACCTTCATGTATTCCATTGTGCGGTCCTTCTTGCATGGCAAGCATTGTACAGGACGAGCAGTGGACGCGATTTCTAACTGTAGGAGGACCTCCTCTTCGCTATACTATGCGGCTAAAGTGGAGGGTCTTCAGTCGTTGGTGTAGGGATCTTTATGTTGATATTTTTGATCCCTCCATACCAGACATTGCAAACTTTCTAGTATACTTGTTTGACGAGATCAACTGCAGCCAGTTACTTTTAAAGGTTATAGGTCCATGTTATCTGATACCTATGCACACCATGATAGTTTACAATTGAGCCTAATGTCTCTTTATCTAAGTTAGTTTGAAACTTTTCGATAATAGACCTAGAATCCTTAGATTAATTCCTATACGGAATTTAGCTTGGGTTCTTATTAACTAAAGCAACCATTTGAACCTCTTGAGACAGTAGTTTCAAATTCTGGCCTTTTAAGGCAGCAATTCTCTTAGTCTTCTCTTCTGCTGAAGAGTCAGTGAGCTTCATGCACTATCGGTGGACGATTCTCACTTTCGTAGTATCGGAAACTCTATTACCTTTACTACTAATGTTGTTTTTTTTTTTTGGTTAAGAATCAGGCTCCTAATAAATATCCGGAACCTATTGTTTTTAAGGTCCTTCCATCTTCGAACGGGCATAGGCCTTTACTCTGTCTGGATAGACCTTTATGTATTTATTAACAGATCTCAGTTTATCAGTAAGGACGTAAAGCTTCTTCTGGCTCTGATGCCTAATAGAAAGGTCATTATGGTCCATTCTATTACTAAATGCATTCAATTAACTATCGGTACTGCTTAGGATAATCCATCCTTAACTCAGCAGTCTGTGCTTAAGATTTCGGCTCATGAAGTAAGAGCTCTTCTACATCTTGGGCTTACGTAAATAGTGTTGCTTTTATAGATTTAAAGAAGGCTGCATATTGGTCTCAGCCATCCACATTCACAAATTTTTATCTCAGAAATATCGAGTCCATTTCTGGAGGCCTGCATTATTTAGGTCCATTATCGGCTGCTCAGAATGTCGATCACTTAACATTTGCAACTATAGCTATGTAGGCTTTATGTTCCGGCAGTGACTCCGTCCTTCTGCCCTCTTCGCTCTGGGCTATTTGACCCAGGGCAAGAAAAAGGGGGGGGGGGGGGGGAGGGTGTTCCCTTGGGTCACCTGTTTTATTATGAAAACAAGGGGATACCTCCTCCGGAGTCAGTAATTCTGAGCTGTTACTGGGATGGTTTTTTAAGTGAAAAGTTATGTTTTAAAATTCATTCATGTCATAGTTTTAAAGTATAGCATTTGAATATGTCACGTGTCAAACGGACGTTATTATACTATCCCCGGACACTTTTAAAAGAGTATAAAGAGTCTCAGTTCTCTGGACTAACTTTATTTATTGGCTTACTTTAAAAATAATTAGTATAAGAATTATACTGGATATTAATAGAGTACATGGATGTTATGATGCTCATTTATGGAAGGTATTGTGTCTTTCTAATTTATCATAAATAAGAAAGGTACATGTGAAGCCTAATTCTCCTTTTCTCCTCCAGGAGATGACTCTATTTTATATAGTTGAGCTTATTGGATTTTCCTCTATGTCCTGGGCCCTCCAGCCTTTTTACTATTCAGCTATGTCTAGGTCATTGGTACAGTATAAAAATCTTAAAAAATTTATAGTAATTTATATATTTTTTATACTTACCAATGACCCAGACGGGGATGGCCCTCCCAGGAGTTGGGAACTCATACCTCCCTGCTGAGGACATAGCGCTTACCAGGCACTGATGGTAAGAATGATTAATGGCGCCAATTTCGGGACGTCCTTGACACTGCGCATGCGCAGTAGAGGTGAAGTATAGAGGGCCATTCAGGACATGTTTTCTTTGGTTTTAGATGCAAATTTTGGGGATTGGGGGGCAAAATTTGTGTTTGGCCCTATATTTTTAAGAGTTAGCACCAGCTATGTCTGGGTCATTGGTAAGTATAAAAAATATATAAATTACTATAAATTTTTTAAGTTTTCGGTATTGTATGCAAATTTTGGGGATTGGGGGTTCAAAATTTGTTTTTGGCCCTTGATAATATCGAGTTTGCACCAGCTAGCTAGTTTGGGCCATTGGTAAGTATAAAAAAGATTTTTTTTTTAAAACATAGCATACTACCCACACTGGGAGCCAAAGTTCAGCCAGATTTTATTCATAAACATTGGCACTTTCCAATAAATTGTAACAAAACAATTTTATGTAACATTTTTTGTCTGCTGCTGAACAAACAGCAAGCTAATGCATATATTGTAAAGCCACTAAAGTGGCTTTCAACACTTTTCAATAGAGCCATGATAATGGCTTCCAGCTCTCATTCAGTTAAACACCTGGAAATGCCAAACAGTGCAAATCAGCAAACAAAACTGCTCATCCGAAGGCTATTTCTAATTACTAATATTAGTAAATAAGACTCATTGATTGTATTGAACTCTGACGAACACTCTTTCAGTTGCAGTCAGAAATTGACAGAATATTAAACTGATCATACCCAAACACATCAAGTTCTCCAGTATTATGAATACAATAAGGACAAAGAAGCGTCAAGCCAGACTAAATCTGATCAAATTAACAAATTTTTTTTATATTACACAGTCGAATAAATAGACGTAGTATAGCATAGGCCTGTTGGTAACTTGTAAATAATATTGTGGCCTAGTTGCTTGCACTGCTTTGAAATTTAATGATCATATTAATAAACAGGTTATAACTTGTCTGATTTTATATCAGCCTTGATAGGGAGCACAGTGGCTCAGTGGTCATGGCATTGAACTTCAAACTGAAAAGTCAGTGGTTCGAACCCCACCAGGAGTAACTATGCTGTGTCCTGCAACAAATAAGAGAAAAACTGACAGGAAGGGAAGTACCGGTCACATACACATATTTTTTTTTCAAGGAATTCCCAGCACAAACACAGCAATAGTCAGTTGTATTTTTAGGTCCAAAAACAATAATGTAAGATGTCAATAGAATGCTTCAGATGTTTATTGAGACAATATATTTTCCCAAGGCTGCTTAGTTTTACAGATTGCATCATTTCCAGTTGCAACTTTTCAAGGTGGGTAACTCTAATTCAAATATTTACTATAGTGAGACCTATTGGCACTTTCCCATAACTTGTAACAAGGCAAAGATATGTGAACGAAATTTGATGATCAAAAATAATTGTGCACTATACCAGTTAAGTAGTATTCCTTTGAATGAGAGGAACTGTAGTAGTGTCAAGATTGAATTTCATTCTTTTACAGAATTTTACATGGCGGAAGTGGCTCTGAAAAATCAGTTTCAGTAGCAGTGAAACCTAAGACACTGGGTATAGTTATAGGAGTATTTGGTGGCATCATATTCATTTGTGTTCTGCTTATAGTTTTCCATAAACAAGAAAGAAGGTGAGTTCACTTTGTTCTTCACATATTGATACAGATTGGGGGAGGGGTGGCATGGAGGGGGGTGTCATCCATGTGGCTTCAGATAAGACTTCTTTTTAACTGATTCCTTCCGCCATATTAAACGGGTGTCTCAAGAGATCATTGTTTGTCTCAGCTGCTTCCTGCTCCTTCCTGATTGTGATGTACATTGGTTCTGGTACTTGCGTACATGTGGTGATGTAACAAAGTCTTGTAACACAGAAATGGCACATGGGTGTTCTGTACATATGGTCGAAAAAAATTGATTTTGTGGAGTTTGTCAACTGTATATTTGTTTAAAAAAAAAGCTTGACAGTACCTTGCTTGTATATTTGAGAATTAACTGTTGTTTCTGTTTGGGTTATTCAATATAAACCAAAAATTCTTAGCACTAGCTTGTGCTGAGAATTTTTGGTTTGTATCGCATAATCCGAACAGAAACAACAGTTAATTCTTATAATTTAAAAGAGAGATTGGGAAAGTTAAATAAAGTGTATAATCAGCATAAAAGCGACAGGTGCAGGGTTTCCCGGCATGTATGGAAATATAAATCGCTGGTTGTTTATTTCTGAGTAACTTGGCTGAGCAGCTGCATGTATTGGTACTGAAATGGGAAGCTGGGTTTTCAAAGTGCTGTCGCTAGCAATGGCTGCAAGATTGTTGCTGATTTTCTTTTTTGTGGCAGTCTTTAACTGGTAGAGTGCTAGAAGCTACTATCAGGGCTTCAATATGAAGAGCAGGTACCCCAACCTAAAGCTATCATATTCTGTGGATGTGCTTCATATTATCTTAGAAGTGAAATTACTTAATCGATATGGGTTTGCCTTGTTAGAATTTATGGGAGAGTGCCAAGAGGCACTCTCCCATAAATTGCAGCAAGGCAGACACATGAACAAATTTTGATGATCAAAAACAACTTAGCATTCTACCAGTTAAACATACTCAATTGTTCACCTGACAACCATTTAAATCACGAGTTTTGTTTATTTGAAAGCGATACAAAGTCGTCATTTGTGTCTTCATGTAATGTAATTATGTAACGGGGTGGGGTGAATGGCTCCCCAGGACTAGAACCCTGGTTGGAATATCCCTGTTGGTCTTCAGATTCATAAGGATCTGGGTCAATTTTCCAAATATGGTCTCATGGATAAAATATAACTCAATTCTGGAAGTAGAATTAACATTGCTGCAAGCCGAGAGGTCCTCGGTTCGAATCCCACCTGCGGCAACCACGTTGTGTCCTTGGGCAAGACACTTCACCCCGATTGCCTACATGGGGGCACGATGACGCTGTGTACTGAGGCATACTGCACGTCGATGGTGCACATGTCTTCAACCAATCTAACCCTGCCTGTGTTGCGGTGCAGAGTTCAGAGTTACGATGTTGGAGAGCTGGCAGCTGCTCGTGGTTGCTCGGTGGTTCTCTCCGGGTACTCCGGCTTTCTCCACCCGTAAAACTGTCACGGTCACGATTAGCCATTGTGCATAAGTATGTGACCTTAACCACCAATAAATAAATATAAATAAATAGAATTAACATTAAGTTATGTGTTGTGGTCTGGATGAATATACAAGAAAATAGGAACAACAGTTCATACATGGATTATTAAGAATCCCAAAATACTATGATATGAAATGGACATGATTATGAATGATGGGTCAAAAACCATAGGCCCATTACACTTTTCACCCCAAAAAGGTTTATATTCCACCCAACAAGTCTATTAACCGTGAATGGTACCCACAGTACTAAGACCTGGAGAGAATCAGTGTCAGAAATGTTGATTATCACCAGGACCAAGTTGAATGGGTCCAAAAATGCTTGCACCCATTACGGTTAATCTTTTTACAGATTACAAAGTGTCCCCATAACTAACCTAATATATAAGTTTAAGTTTGCCAGCTCATTAAAGCTTCTCCCAAACATAAAGTGGATGACGAATTATGAGCGAGATCGCTCTTGTATAGGATAGTTTCGCTGGGTAAGATTTTGAATTCTGGAATCTGATTGATCCCTCACTTTCACCTCGACGAATGAAGCAACAGCAAAGTGCACTTTGGCTTGAACCAATAAATTACATCGATTCATTTTGAACATAAAAATGACTAGAGGACAACAAAAACTGAAAAAAACTTCTGTTATGAACAGGCAAATAATAACAGAGTAATTTAGAACTTTTCTTTTATATTGTATTTCAACTGCTGTTGCCAAATCTGTTACAGTTATTTCTACTTGATCTCCAATGCTGAACATTCCATATTCTTCACCCATGATGATAATTTTCTTTGTAACAATTGGGAAAATTGTCAGTCGCTGGTGTGTTTACTTTTTATTATTTACTGTACTTGAATGCAGACGATAACATCAACAGATGGTATTATGGAGATACTGGGATAGATGGGTCCCATAAAAACTTGAAAAGTTATATATTAACTTATTGAGTCTTTTAGTTTGTTTTCCTCAATTATAAGGCCAAACATAATTAAATAATTGATTCTCAGACAATTTTTTTTTTAAAACGATTGAGGGAGGGTAGTTTTCATTTTTATTTGTTATTCCTGCTGGGATGGTTGCTCATGCCTCAGATCCAGTTGTGACAGCCTAAAATTAAATACTAATGCATCAATTCATTGATAGTTTTATTGTAACAGTAATCATACAACAGAAAATGAATATAGAAAAACTAAAATGGAGATAAAAAATAAGAGTTTTTTAAATAAATAGTACTCTTATTATTTTTGCTCTCCATTTTATAGAGTGCTATCACAAAATCTATCCTAGATCGTTTCACAACCTCGCAGTTATCATTTAGTAATGGGGGCACGGTCACTCAGTAGGTAGAGGTGCAGACTGCAAGCTGAGAGGTCCTTGGTTCTAGACCCACCTGCGGCAACTGCCTTGGGCAAGACCCTTCACCCCCATTGCCCACGTGGGTGGCATTGTGTACGAAGGTGTACTGCACGTCAATGGTGCACCTGTCTTCAACCAATGCTAACCTTGCTTGTGTGGAGTTAGTATGTTGGAGATCTGAGAGTTGCTTGCCATTGCTCGGTGGTTCTCTCTGGCTTCCTGCACCCATAAAACTCTCGTCATGATTAGCCATTGTGCAGAAATATGTGACCTTCAACACCAATAAATAAATAAATCATTTAGTAACAAACTAGTTCCAATTTCCCAATAAATATCCTGCTTACAGGTGTAAGCTTGATTCAAAACAGCTGATCTACCATGGAAATCAACGTGAGTTCTTGAGAGTACTGGCAAACATTCCTGTGATGTCTGACATCAGAGTAATGTCCCTTGAGTGATAACAGTTGCTGAAACTTTCTTGAAAACACCTTTGGAGGTGTCAAACATTTTCTCTTTATATCGAACTATAAAATATCAAGTTACAACAAATCAGCGGACGACCGAAGTGTTATTATTATCACCGGTATTTTTGTCCCTGAAAAAAGTTTTTTTGGTGCGTGCGGAAGTCTGTTAGTCTGTGAGTCTGTTAGTCTGTGTGTCTGTTCACATTTTCCTTTAGCACAGGCTTCACCCCGTAGTTCTTGTCTGATCATCACAAAATTTCATATGCAGGTTTGGGGTCATGTCTAGATGAGAACGTCACCTTTTGGCCACGATCGGTCAACCGGTATGGTTGCCCGAGCCCAAAACCCCAAAACCATTAGCACAGTCTACTGGTCGTATTTATGAAGGGATTTCATTGTAACTTGGTACGATGCATCTGTATAATGCCTAGATGAGAACGTCCCCTTCTGGGCATGATCTGTCAACCGTGATGGCTGCCCAAGCCTGAAACCCAAAAAAATTTTAGCACAGTCTGCAGGTCATGTTTAATATGGAGGGATTTCATTGCAACTTGGTAAGATGATTCCGTATGATGTCTAGATGAGAATTTCCCCTTTTGGTCATGATCATTCAACCATGACGGCTGCCCGAGCCCAAAACCCCCAAAACTTTAGCACACACTACAGGTCGAATTTATGAAAGGATTTCATTGTAACTTGGTAGGACGACTCAGTATAATGTCGAGATGAGGACGTCCCCTTTTGGTTGCGATTTGTCAACCATGATGGCTACACATGCCCGAAACCCAAAAACCTTTAGCACAGTCTGCAGGCCGTATTTATGAAGGGATTTCATTTTTAAGCAGATGACACACAGCTGTATATTAGTTTTTGAGACTGAAGCATGCAGTTGAACTTTCAGACATCAAGGCGTGGATGACTAAAAACTTTCTTAAATTGAACGATGTCAAGACAGAAGTAATAAAAAAAGGTCTACCTCATCAACTTTCAAAAATATCCAAACTGTCCCTCAATATTGGAGGTTCTGCGATAAAACCCAGTAGCTGTGTTCAAAACTTAGGTTATTTCATGGATGAAAATTTGGCCACTGATGAACATATCAAACATGTCTCTCGAAGTGCATTTTTTCATCTTAGAAATATTAGCAAAATTCGATCCTTCATTGATATGCAGACGTCACAACAGCTTGTCCACGCCTTTGTTACCAGTCGCCTCGACTACTGCAACTCTCTTCTGATTGGCTCTAAAACATCTATTCTTGAAAAGCTACAACACATCAAAAATTGTGCTGCACGGGTCATAACCAGAACTCAAAAGTACTGCCATATAACACCAGTACTCTCTGAGTTACACTGGCTACCCGTTAAGCAAAGAATTCAATTTAAAATTGTCCTTTTGGTGTTTAAATGTATCTCGGGATCTGCACCATCCTACCTAGCTTTTCTTTTCACTCTTCGTCCGTCGTCTGTCGTCCGTCGTCTGTTGTCCATCGTCCTGCGTGAAGGTGGTGTTTGAGCCTCTTTCTCATAAACCACTGGCCACATTTTAATTAAATTTCATGTAAGTAGTGGTTATATAGGGGCATTTTGATTTTTATCCAAAATAGCTTTCGGCTCATATTGAGCAGAGGTGTGGGAGAAAAATTTTGGCCATGCCTAAAATTTCTATTTTCAGAACCGTGAGGTCGATTTGAACCAAATTTGATATGAGATGATAATGGGTCATAAGTAGTTGATTGATGCAAAAAAAAATTTTCTCATTGCCCCGTGGGAACCTCGGGAGCTAAAAATAGGAAAAACCTTAAAACTGCCATATCTCCAAAACTACACAGCACAGAGAATTCTTATTTTGTATGAAACTTACTTTTATCCAGTAGAATAGAATGGTTAAAAAAAATCCCTATCGGTTTGATCACAAGGTACTTTTTTCAGGACTTTGAAAAAGTGCTGAGTCAGCACTTTTTAACACTGTAGGGAATGGGTAAAAGATTAAAAAATCTTCTTCTCCAGATCCAGCGGGCAGAATCTTTTGATATTTGGTATGCAACATTGTAGGGTGGATCTGATTCAAGTTTGTTCAAATTGGCCCCCTGGGTTCATATTTGGGCTCAGTATAGGAGCCCGATTTCGAACTTAGTGCATTTCAGGCAAATTTCTTAAAAAATCTTCTTCTCCAGATCCGGCAGGCAGAATCTTTTGATATTTGGTATGTAACATTGTGGGGTGGATCTGATTGAAGTTTGCTCAAATCGCCTCCCTGGATTCATATTTGGGCTCACTATAGAAGCCCGAATTCGAACTTAGTGCATTTCAGGCAAATTTCTTACAAAATCTTCTTCTCCAGATCGAGCAGGCAGAATCTTTTGATATTTGGCATGCGACATTGTGGGGTGAATCTGATTCAAGTTTGTTCAAATCCGCCCCCTGGGTTTATATTTGGGCTCAGTATAAAAGCTCGATTTTCGAACTTGGTGCATTTCAGGCAAATTTCTTAAAAAATCTTCTTCTACAGATCCAGCAGACAGAATCTTTTGATATTGGGTATGCAACATTGTGGGGTGGATCTGATTTAAGTTTGTTCAAATCGGCCCCCTGGGTTTATATTTGGGCTCAGTATAGAAGCTCGAATTCGAACTTAGTGCATTTCAGGCAAATTTCTTAAAAAATATTCTTCTCCAGATTGAGCAGGCAGAATCTTTTGATATTTGGTATGCAACATTGTGGGGCGGATCTGATTCAAGTTTGTTCAAATCGGCCCCCTGGGTGTATATTTATGCTCAGTATAGAAGCCCGAATTTAAACTTAGTGCATTTCAGGCAAATTTCTTAAAAAATCTTCTTCTCCAGATCCAGCAGGCAGAATCTTTTGATATTTGGTATGCAACATTGTGGGGTGGATCTGATTGAAGTTTGTTCAAATCGGCCCCCTGGCTTTATATTTGGGCTCAGTATAGAAGCTCGAATTTGAACTTAATGCATTTCAGGCAAATTTCTTAAAAAATCTTCTTCTCCAGATCCAGCAGGCAGAATCTTTTGATATTTGGTATGCAACATTGAGGGGTGGATCTGATTCAAGTTTGTTCATATCGGCCCCCTGGATTCATATTTGGGCTCACTATTGAAGCCCGAATTCGAACTTAGTGCATTTCAGGCAAATTTCTTTAAAAATCTTCTTCTCCAGATTCAGCGGGCAGAATCTTTTGATATTTGGTATGCAACATTGTGGGGTGGATCTGATTCAAGTTTGTTCAAGTGCATTTCAGGCAAATTTCTTTGAAAATCTTCTTCTCAAGATTCAGCAGGCAGAATCTTTTGATATTTGGTATGCACCATGCTTAGGGGGTGAGATTCAAGTTTGTTCAAGCCAAGTCCCTGGGTTCATATTTGGGCTCACTGTGGAAGCCCGAATTATAACTTAGTTCAAAATAAGGAAATTTTTATACTGTACCAATGACCCAGACATAGCTTGTGCTAACTCTTAAAATATAGGGCCAAACACAAATTTTGCCCCCCAATCCCCAAAATTTGCATCTAAAACTAAAGAAAACATGTCCTGAAAGGCCCTCCACACTTCGCCCCTACTGCGCATGCGCAGTGTCAAGGACGTTCCGAAATTGGCGCCATTTATCATTCTAAGTTTGGCCCTTCATCAGTTAACATCTGACTGATCTTTGTGCTTTTAAATCTCAGTTTAAATGATGCCAGACACATAAATATTAGTGAAATGGTGATTCTAAGGAGGATAGAAAAGGAGGAGAGGAAAAGAATGTGTGACAGAATATTATCAGGGCTGTAACTTAAAATTTTTTAATGAAATTATGTTAAGTTACCTATTTTCAAGGCAGCAGCCATTTTGTTGTCATTCTGATTATTTAGTTACACTGTTTTTTCAAGTGTTTTCCTCTCTCCCTGTCCTTTAAGTTCCCCCTTGCTATTCTCCCATGCTTTTGGCATAGTTTCTGTAATTATTATTACTAAAATTTCTTGGGAGTTTTAGCTGAATAACAGAATGAATTCTGTTCTTTCCCCATGTTTACGTCTTCACCTACGGGTGGTTAGGCGTTGTGTTCTGCATCTACCATCTGATGTTCTGCAGTTTCTTCCCTGGAAGTCTCTGTTTTGCATCAGATAGTGTATTTTTGGTAACTGATTTCGGGCCTGGGTGCCTGGAGTCTTATTTTAGTGTTTTTACACTCATTGTTTACATTTACAACAGCCCTCTGTGTGAGGGGGGGATTTCTAAATAATAATATCTTTATGTTATTTTAATCATAACTAGATACATTATTATTGTTCGTAAGTGTTGAATAAATTGTTTAAAATATTTTTAAAATTTTTGTCCACACTTAGGCTTGGGATCCATTGGGGCTCAACGTTACTTTTCAGAAACTTGGGCTGTTCTGAAAAAATATTTTTTCAAAATATTTTGATTTCAATTATTTTTTCTATATTAATGGATCATATTATTATTATGTATTTTGATTGCCAGGGGTTAGTGCGAGTACCAGGACTTGTTTTCTTTTCACATTGAAAGGATATTGATCAATTGTTTTAAGAGGAAGTCTTCCTCTGACCTTATTATCATTCTATATGTGGTCAGTGTACTCGCATTAACTCCTGTTCTGTATCGTATGATTTCGATGACAATATGGGAAGCGTATGTCACGGTATGTTGTTGGGGATTTGGACACTCCGGTCCTTTCCCCGCAGGGTCACTCTACTTTATCAATTTCTATTTCAGACGATCAAGATTAGGGTGATGTATCTGTGATGTCTTCCAACAGTGTGCCTCCGTCGTCACAATTAATGAAGGGCTAGCGGAAAAGTGCTCATGTAATAAGCCAATTGCCTAAGAGGACCCTAGTAGGTTCGACGGCCTTTGACGTCCGCTAGCTCGCCCGGTGTAGCGTCCATTCACCGAATGGTTCGGCAGCCGGGTTCGTCCGTTGCGGTCTAGAAGGAATTTTGGGGTGATGCGAGCACTATAAAATTAACTTAATGCACACCCAGTGACGGCGGATCGGAGGGAGAACGGAGGAAGCCTTTTAGTCCGGTTCATAGCTCGTTCCGGTCCATCCGGACGGCAAGCGAGAGAGGCCCCTCTCTCGTTCAACAACATCTGGCCCCAGATGTTGTGGTACAAATGTGTCGCTAGCGGAGCATACGTCCGTCGCTCGGGACGCTCCGTTGTATAGGCAGTCCGCTGAGACTGCTAAGGCTTCCTCTTCTCGTCAGCGCACACGACCGCACCTTGGCTGCGTGACCGCCGATATATTACCAGCTTCGCCGATCAAGGATTCTTCGGCGACCAGGTCACACCATCCGGCAGCCAGGGATTCGAGACCGATGGACTCCGGACGTTCGCATAGGAAAAGTATGCGGGAGCCATCTGATGCGGAGCTGCCCTCGGCGAAGCAGCGATAGACTGCGCCTCCGCAGGTCTCGACGCCGGACATTCTTGTGCACATAGCACAGCTTATCGCAGCATCCCAGCAGCCGACAGAAACGGTGTCGGATCGAGAATTATCCGACAGCGCTGGGTCGGTAGCCTGGGACTCGAGGCCTGCAGACTCCGGACGTTCGCATAGGAAGTGTGCGGGAGTCAACGTACACGGAGCTTCCAGCGGCAATGCATCGTAAGTCCGCTACTGCACAGGCCTCGGGAACGGACGTGCTTTCCTTAATAGCACAGTTTATCGCAGCATCCCAGCATCAACTGAATCTGTCGCATATATTTTATCCGACGATGCTGGGTCGGGACGCTCCGCGGAAGCGGGTACGGACGTCCGAAAGTTTCAGCCGGTCCGACGGGATACCGAAAGGGATTCGGAGGATTTCAAGCTTTCCCTTTTGGAACAACATATGCTGCGATGCCGGATAAGAAACTGATAGCGTCGGTGGACTTAGAAAATTTTGGTTCGGTTCAGGGACATCGTCCCTCAGTTCCGACATAGTCCAATAATGTCACACAAACTTTCGAATTATTGAACGACGCTATATATATTATTATTTTATGCTTGCTATCCAAGCATTTCTGGTTTCTTGTTCGCAGAGTTATGGAGATGTCTTTCATAAGTGTGCCTCTGTCGTCATAGTTAATGAAGAGTTAGCGGCAATAAGTGCTCATGGAATATGTCTATCGCCTACGGAGTGACATTCGCTAGCTCACCCGGTGTAGCGTACATTCATCGAATGGTTCGGCTGCCGGGTTCGTCCGTTGCGGTCTAGGAAGGAGATTTGGGTGATGCGAGCACTTTAATTACTTTATTACTCACCCAGTGACGGCAGATTGAGGACAGATCGGAGGAAGCCTGTTAGTCCGGTTCCTGGCTTGTCCAGGTCCGTCCGGGCTGTGAGCGTGAGAGGTCCCTCTCTCGTCCAACAACATAGGGGACCGCATGTTGTGGTTCAGATATTTTACATTCGGATCATATGTCCGTCGGTCGGGACGCTCCGTTATATTGACAGTCCGAGAGACTGTCCTTAATGCTTCCTCATCCTCACAGCAGGGCACACGACCACACATTGGCTACGTGACCTCGAGTATCCGATCAGTTTCGTCATTCAGTGATTCCACGGCGAATAGGTTGCGCCATCCGGTAGCCAAGGGACACGAGGCCTATACACTCCGTTTGCTCGCATATTGGTAGTATGCACGGGGTAACGATCACGGAGCTTCCAGCGGCAATGCATCGTAAGACCGCTTCTCCTCAGGCCTCAGTGACGGACGTGCTATCCGAGTTAGCACAGTTGTTTCGCAGCATCCCAGCAATTGACAGTTTCTCGGTCGAATCGGGAATTATCCGACGGCGCTGGGTCGGTGCGGTCCGCGGTTGCATCAGCTACGGACGACCGAACGCTTTATAGGGTCCGACAGGATGGCGAAAGGGATTCGAAAGATTTTGAGTTTTCCCTTTAGTAGTATCAGAAGCTGCCTTTCATATCTTCTGGCATTATCTTCCAGTGATTGTTATTTCGGACTTCATTGCTGCGATCTTGGATAAGAGACTTATAGCGTCATTGGACTCGGATTTTTCGATCGGTTCAGGGACATTGTCCCTGACTTACCGACGCAGTCCAATATTGTCATTACAACATGTGTTTTATTTTTCGACGCTATATATATATATATATATACAAGCCTGCTACCAAGCATGATAGTTTAGTTTCTTGTCCGCGTTGCTCATTTCTGCCATTTTATCTTTTATACGAATAGTTTATTTTGGCAGAGCAGGGCATACCGAGAGTTCTTATGTGTCTAGACGGTGTGGTTAAAGACTGCATATATTCTTTTTCGCCGTTTATGTCTTTTCCAATTTCAATGTTGGAAACGACATGATGTATAGTAGACTTAACTTAGACGCTTTATCATACGTAGTCCGCCTTACTGAGGCGTTATCGTTACGTCTTCAAGAAAAGATTTACGGGATATTATTCTCAATGTAATTTCTTTTGAGGGCAGTAGTTTGTTCACGTATAACTCCGACCTTCAGTGGCTGATTGGAGTTGGTTAGACGTGACGCAGCCCTAGCTACATCCACACGCGTGGATAGTAAGGTTAAGAACTCTCTCAGAGTCGCTTCGTTCTCGGAGGAGCTTCTCTTCGACGGCAACTTTTCGGCAATCCATGATTTGCTCGATTTACACGTTCTCTTGTCTATCTAGTGTTACAAGAGATTCAGACTGGGGCAAACATTCGGTGGTTGACTCAGAGAGTGCCACCGCAGTTGCCGGACCCGAGTGTGGCTGTTATGACGGTTGCCAGTCAAACAGATTGGGATATAATACTGATCCCTACGGATTCGAAGTGCCAGGGTCTTTGGGTTCCGCAGTCTCTTAGCAATCAGTTTTCTTCCGCGGAATAATGTTTTTTAGGCTTGCTTTATGTCATTGCATGAACATTATTCAGAAACGCATGCCCAAATCCTGTCCTTTAATTCGACAGTAGTGGCGTATCTCCGGAACCAGGGAGGCACTCTTTCGTTTCCGTTATTCAATTTAATGGAAGAATCCGTCTGTTGGTTATAGTACACCAAGTTCTGTTTTGGTCCGTCATATTCCGGGTAGTCTGATTGTTTTACCGGACTCCCGTTCTCTTACGGGTCGCTTGTTGCTGTCAGAATGGACTCTCAACAAACAAGTATTCAATCAGATTTGCTATCTATGGGAGCGCCCAATGATGATTTATTTACGACACAGTTTGCTAATCAATTGCAGACGTATGTGTTAGCTTGTCCAGATCTCTGAGCTAATGTTGTTAACGCTCTATTGATCTATAGGACGGAATGATAGGATACGCGTATCCTCCGGCGCTGTTGTTTTAGCAGGTATTGCTAAGATAAACAACCACAATACATTTCTGTTGATAGCATCTCTATCTTCACAGAGATCATGAGTAATTTACTCTCTTGTCTACTGTGGGTCTTAACGTGAAATCTTCCTCTATGTGAGGATCTTTTTCACTGGGTAAATCGTGTCATCTTTATCACAACCAGCAAGGTCGCAACCTTCATGTATTCCGTTGTGTGGTCCGTATTGCATTGTAAGCACTGTACTGGACGAGCTTTGGACGCGATTTCTTACTATAGGAGATCCTCTTCTTCGCTATTCTATGCGGCTAAAGTGGAGGCTCTTCCATCGTGGTGTAGGGATCATTATGTTCATATTGTTGATCCCTCCATACTACTCATTGCAATTTTTTAGTATACTTGTTTCACAAGATCTACTGCAGCCTGTTATTATTTAGGTTATAGGTTTATGTTACTCATACCTATGCACTCTACGATAGTTTACAATTGAGTCTTTTGTCTCTTTATCTAAGTCAGTTAGTAACTTTTTGATAAATAGACTTAGAATCTTTAGATTAAATTCCTATATGGACTTTAACTTCGGTTCTTATTTAGCTAATTAATCATTTGAGCCTCTGGAAACAGTAGTTTTCAAATTCTGACCTTTTAGACAGTAATTCTGTTGGTTTCTCTTTTACTGTAGAGTCAGTGAGTTTCATGCACTATCGATGGATGATTTTCACTTTCGTAGTTTCGGAATCACTACTTCCGTTACTATTTAGGTTGGATTTTTGCATAAGAGTTAGGCTCCTATTATCCGGAACCTATTATTTTAAGGTCCTTCTGTCTTCGTATGGGCATAGGCCTTTACTCTTTCCGGGTACAGTTTATGTATTTATAAACAGATATCTGTTTATTACTATGGGCGTAAGCTTCTTCTGTCTTTGATGCCTAGTAGAAGGACGTTACGCTCCATTTTATTGTTAATGGATTCTATTTACTATCGGTACTGCTTATGGTATATCATTGACTTAGCAGTTGTGCTTAAGATTTCGGCTCATGGAGTAAGAGCTCTTCTACTTCTTGGGCTTACATTAATAGTGTCGCTATTATAGATTTTTAAAGGCCGCTCATTGCGCTCAGCCATCCACATTCATGAATTTTATCTCAGAAATATCGAGTCCATTTCTGGAGGCCTCTATTGTTAGGTCTATTATCTACTGCTCAGAATGTCATTCACTTAACAGTTGCTACTATAGCTAGGTAGGCTGTCTGTTTCGGCAGTGTCTCCGTTCTGCTGCCCTCTTCGCTCTGGGCTATTTGACCCAGGGCAAGAAAAAAGGGGGGGGGGGAGGGTGTTCCCTTGGGTCACCTGTTTTACTATGAAAACAAGGGGATACCTCCTCCGGAGTTAGTTATTCTGAGCTGTTATTGGGATGGTTGTTTAGTGAGAAGTTTAGGTTTTTAAAATTCATTGAAGTCTTAGTTTTTAAAGTATAGCTTTTGAATATTGCATATGTCAACGGACATGATTATGCAATCCTCAGACACTTTTAGGAGTATAAGAGTCTCTATTCTATAGACTTACTTTATTTATTGGCTTACTTTAAAAATTATTAGTATAAGGATTATATTGGATATTAATAGAGTACATGGATGTATTAAGCTCAATTTTGGAAGGTGTTGTATCTTTCTAATTTATCATAAATAAGAAAGATACATGTAAGGCCTATTACTTCTTTTTCCCTACAGGGGATGACTCTATTTTATTTTATTGAGCGTATTCCATTTTGCTCTATGTCCTTGGCCCTCCAGCCTTTTTACTATTCAGCTATGTCTGGGTCATTGGTACAGTATAAAAATGTTAAAAAATTTATAGTAATTTATATATTTTTTATACTTACCAATGACCCAGACGGGGATGGCCCTCCCAGGAGTTGGGAACTCTTGCCTCCCCGCTGAGTACATAGCGCTTACCAGGCACTGGTTATTAGAATGATTAATGGCGCCAATTTCGGAACGTCCTTGACACTGCGCATGCGCAGTAGGGGCGAAGTGTGGAGGGCCTTTCAGGACATGTTTTCTTTGGTTTTAGATGCAAATTTTGGGGATTGGAGGGCAAAATTTGTGTTTGGCCCTATATTTTAAGAGTTAGCACCAGCTATGTCTGGGTCATTGGTAAGTATAAAAAATATATAAATTACTATAAATTTTTTAACTTTCGAGGCATGACCTTGTTGTGGTCATTCCTTGCTATGAATGTTCCATTGTTTAATCAGTGTTTCCTCTCTCCCTTTCCTTTATTACCCCCTAGCTATTCTCCCATGCTTTTGGCGTATGTTTTGTAATGTTTATTACTAAAATTTCTTGGAATTTTTGGCTTGGTAACAGAATTATTTTCTGTTTTTTCCCCATGTTTACGTCCTCACCCTAGGAGTGTTTTGGCATTTTGGTCAACATCTACTATCTGATGTTCTACAGTTTCTTCTCTGGAAGCCTCTGTTTTGCATCAGATAGTGCTTAAATTGGTAACTGATTTCGGGCTATGTTTGTTTCAGTGCCTGGAGTCATGTTTCCTGTTTGTTGACACTTTTTTTGTGTTGACAACTGTTACTTCTAACAGTGATTACTTGCCTTCTGCTTAATTTAGTTCATAGCAAGATACATTAATATTGTCCGTAAGTGTTACATTAATTTTTCAAAATTTTGTCCACACTTAGGCTTTTTTGGGATCCTTTGGGCTCAAAGTTCCCATTGGGAACTTGGGCTCTTCTGAAAATTTTTTCAAAATTTTTTTATTTTTATACTGTACCAATGACCCAGACTTAGCTGGTGCTAACTCCAACAAAACCAGGGCCAAACACAAATTTTGCCTCCCAATCCCCAAAATTTGCATCCAAAACAAAAAGAAATCATGTCCTAAAGGACCTCCATAGTACGCCTCTACTGCGCATGCGCAGTGACGCAGTCGTCCCGAAATTGGCGCCAATTATCATTCTCTGTTTGGCCCTTCATCAGTCAACATCTCACTGATCTTTGTGCTTGTAAATCTCAGTTTAAAGGATGCCAGACACGTAATTTTTGGAGAAAATGTGATTCTAAGGAGGATAGAAGGAGGAGAGGAAAAAGAAGTGGCAAAAAATAATCAGGGCTGTACTTAAAATTTTTTGATGAAATTATGTTAAGTTGCCTATTTTCGAGGCATGGGCCTCTTGTTGTCATTCTTGCTAATTGTTGCACTGCTTATTCAGTGTTTCCTCTCCCCTAGCCTTCTAAAGTCCCCCCTGGCAATTCTCCCATGCTTTTGGCATATTTTTGAGAAGTTTCATTTCTAAAATTTCCTGGGAGAGTTGCTTGGTTACAGAATGTTTTCTGTTATTTTCCCCATAGTTACGTTTTCACCCATGGGTGTATAACGTTTGTGTTCTGCATCTTCCATCTGATGTTCTACAGATTCTCTCCTGGGAGTCTCTGTTTTGCATCAGATAGAGTGTAATTGATGACTGATTCCGGGCCAGTTTTTTCAGTGCCTGGAGTCATGTTTTCTAGTGTGTTTACACTGTTTGTTTTCATTGGCAACAGCCTTTTTTGAGGGGGGCTGTTTGCCTTTGTGGTAGTTTATCTCATTATAAGATACATTTATATTATCCGAAAGTGTCTCATTAATTATTTTATATAAATTTAAAATTTTTGATCACACTTTGCCATCGGATCCATCGGGGCTCAACGTTACTTTTCAGCAACTTGGGCTTCTCTGAAAAAATATTTTTTCAAAATTATTTTGTTTTGCAATTGTTTTTTCATTTATTAATGGATCATGTTATTATGTATCTTTGTGTCAGGGGTTTTTGCAAGTAACTAGGACTTATTGTTGTTCTTTCACAATGAAGGGACATTGTTCAAATTGTAATAGGAAGAAATCTTCCTCTGACTTTCATGATCATTGTATTAATTGTAGTCAGTGTTCTCGCATTAATCCCTGTCCTATATGTGAACATTGGGATGAGAAACATTGGAAACGTGTGTCACGATATGTTGTTTCTGGAGAAAGAGCGATGCCGGCTCTTTCTCCACAAGGTCACTCTACTCTCTCAGTTTCTATTTCAGAGGAACCAGAACAGGGTGATGTTTCCATGTTATCTTCTTCAAGTGTGCGTCCGTCGTCACAAATGAATTCAGAGCTAGCAGCAAAAGTGCTCATGGAGATTAGACAAATGTCGTCCGCTAGCTCGCCCGGTGTAGCGTCCATTCACCGAATGGTTCGGCAGCCGGGTTCGTCCGATGCGGTCCAAGAGGAAATTTTGGGTGATGCGAGCACTATAAACATAATAGATGCACACCCAGTGACGGCGGATAGTAAACGAGAACGGAGGAAGCCTTTTAGTCCGGTTCCTAGCTCGTCCAGGTCCAGCCGGGCCGCGAGCGAGAGAGGTCCCTCTCTCGTACAACAACATCTGGGACCAGATGTTGTGGTACAAAATGTGTCTTTAGCGGAGCATACGTCCGTCGCTCGGGACGCTCCGTTGTATAAGCAGTCCGCAGAGACTGTTAAGGCTTCCTCTTCTCGTCAGCGCACACGACCGCACCTTGGCTGCGTGACCTCCGATATTTTACCAGCTTCGCCGATGAAGGATTCTTCGGCGACCAGGTCACACCATCCGGCAGCCAGGGATTCGAGACCGATGGACTCCGGACGTTCGCATAGGAAAAGTATGCGGGAGCCATCTGATGCGGAGCTGCCCTCGGCGAAGCAGCGAAAGACTGCGCCTCCGCAGGTCTCGACGTCGGACATTCTTGTGCAGATAGCACAGCTTATCGCAGCATCCCAGCAGCCGACAGAAACGGTGTCGGATCGAGAATTATCCGACGGCGCTGGGTGGGTACGCTCCGCCGAAGCATCGGGGGCGGACGACCGGGAACATCGGGAGGTCCGACCGGATGGTGAAAGGGATACGGATGAATTGGAGCTATCCCTTTCGGAACAACATAAAGCTGCCGTGGACTTCATCCGGCACTTTCTCCCTCAAGTTGTTCCGTCGGGCCAGACTGCTGCGCTTCCGGACAAGAGAATTATAGCGTCATTGGACTCTGAATTTTTTGAGCGGTTCAGGGACATCGCTCCCGAGTTTCCGTCGCAGTCCAATAATGTTGCAAGAACATTTGAATTATTGAACGACGCTATATTTAAACTTGCTTCCAGGACGGGGAAAGCAGGTTTCTTGTCCGCTAATACTCTTAACCTGCCTTTCATTAATGCAAGGAATAAATTCGATACGGCAGGACAGGGTATACCGAGAGTTCCTCTGCGTATGGACGACGAGGCGGAAGACTTAGAGCTATCATTACCGTCGTCAGCTTCTATTCCAACCGCGGTGTTGGAAACAGCTATTGCGTCTAACAGAGCCAATTTAGATGCCTTATCTTACGCAGATCACCTTACTAAGGCGTTATCACTGCGCCTTCAAGGGGAAGAGTTTCAGGATATACAATCCTCTTTAAGACTTCTTTCAAGGGCAGTAGCTTATTCCACGTGTAACTCCGCCCTTTCAGTGGCAAATCTGGAGTTGGTTAGACGTGACGCAGCCCTAGCTACATCCACACTAGTGGATTCTAAGGTGAAGAACTCTCTTAGAGTCGCTTCGGTCTCAGGAGAACTTCTCTTTGATGGCAAGCTTTCCGCTATTTATGATAAAATTAAAAAGAAAGCTAATGATTCTCTGTTGTTCAGATCGGCTCCTAAAAAGTCGGATTCAGCAGACACGAATAAGACAGGCACTTCTGGGTCTAATGCGCCCAAGAGAGGTTCCTATAGAGGTTCCGGTGCGTCCTCTTGGTCTTATTCGAGAGACCGTCAGGATAGCGACTCTCGTTCGGGACGTCCTTCAGGCCGGGACAATCGGTCGGACGCCCCGAGGTCGACGAGGCGAGGTGCGGGTCGTGGAAGACGTGGTTTCTCCTACCGCAGGCCTCGCAGGTCCAGGAGGTGATGGCTTAAACCTCTATCGCGTTCCGGTTGGCGGAAGGTTGTCGAGTTTTTCACAAGAGTGGGCGTCGATTACGGACGACCCTTGGGTGAGAGGAGTGACTTCGGAAGGTCTAAAGATATCCTTCAAACGAAAGCCTCCATTAACTCGAAGTCCAAAGTGGACTCATCTTCCGTCAAATCCACAGAAAAGAGACGCTCTGTTATCAGAGGTGCAGTCTCTTTTAATGAAGAACGCGGTAGAGGTCGTAGAAAACCAGGAATCTCTGGGATTCTACAGCCATCTGTTTCTGGTTCCGAAACCAGACGGCTCGTTCCGTCCAGTCATAGATTTGAGCTGGATAAACAAGCTGATCGTCGCTCCGAAGTTTTATATGGAGACGATTCGATCGGTCAGAGCGAGTATTCGGGTGAACGATTATGCAACGAGCATAGATCTCAAAGATGCGTACTTTCACGTCATGGTACATCCGACATTCCGAAAGTATCTACGCTTCGCAGTCCTAGGAGTGGTGTATCAGTTCCGGGCCATGTGCTTCGGATTGAATCTAGCACCCTGGGCTTTCACTCGGGTAATGAACTCGGTAATGATCTACTTCCGAGCTCATTCGTCTGCGGTAACGTCGGCCTACCTGGACGACATTCTTCAGAGGTACGGCAACGAGTTAACGCTTCAGAACGATGTTCAGAATCTTCTTCTATTGCTCCGACGTCTCGGTTTCATAGTAAATGAGGAGAAGTCGGATCTGGTGCCGTCCAAGTCATTCACTCATCTGGGAATGAGCTTCGAGACGCACAACAATCTCGTTCGTCTGCCGTTAACCAGAGCGAAATTAGTCAGTTGTTACGCTCGCTATTGTCTGCACGCAGACAAAGTCACGGCGAGAGAATTTATGAGACTGATAGGTCTGTGCGGAGCCGCCGCGGATCTCATTCCGATGGGGCGGCTACGCACACGTCCTCTTCAAATTTTCCTGACTCAGAATTGGAGTGTGAAAATTCATTCGCTCGATGTAGACGTTCTCTTGTCAGATCAAGTGAAACAAGAGATTCAGACTTGGGCAAACATTCAGTGGTTAACTCAAGGAGTTCCGCTGCAGTTGCCGGATCCGAGTTTTACCGTTATGACGGATGCCAGTCAAACAGGTTGGGGTGCATCATTAATCCCAAAGGATTCGAGATGCCAGGGTCTTTGGGATCCGCAATTCCTGTGCAAGCACATAAACATCAAGGAAATGATGTCAATTTGGCTTGCGTTACGTCACTGGATGGACATTATTCACGATGCTCATGTCCAAATCCTATCCGACAATACGACAGTAGTGGCGTATATACGGAATCAGGGAGGCACTCATTCAGTTCCGTTGTTCAATCTAACGGAAAGAATCCTTCTGTTTGCGTTAGAACATCACGTTCTTCTTTCGGTCCGTCACATACCGGGTCGTCTGAATGTGCTAGCAGACTCCCTTTCACGAAAGGGTCGCTTGTTGCCGTCGGAGTGGACTCTCAACAAACAAGTATTCAATCAGATTTGCTACCAATGGGAACGGCCAATGATAGACTTATTTGCGACGCATCTCAACAATCAGTTGCGGACGTATGTGTCCCCGTGTCCGGATCCAAGAGCATTTGCAGTAGACGCTCTGTCGATCCCTTGGGACGGAATGATAGGATATGTGTATCCTCCAGCGCCGTTAATTCAACAAGTATTGCTAAAGATAAAACAATCTCAGTGCAAGATTCTGTTGGTAGCATCTCTGTCGCCACAGAGACCGTGGATAAATCTACTCAGGTGTCTGTTGTGGGACCTACCGCGGAAGCTTCCTCCACGAGAGGATCTTCTTTCGCAGGGGAAATCGCGCCAACTCCATCACAACCCGCAAGGTCTCAACCTTCACGTTTTTCCGTTGTGCGGTCCTTCTTGCATGGCAAGCACTTTACAGGACGAGCAGTGGACGCGATTTCTAACTGTAGGAGGACCTCCTCTTCGCTAAACTATGCGGCTAAGTGGAAGGTTTTTCGTCGTTGGTGTAGGGATCATTCTGTAGATATATTTGATCCCTCTATACCAGACATTGCAAACTTTCTAGTATACTTGTTTGACGAAATCAAACTGCAGCCTGTTACTATAAAGGGTTATAGATCTATGTTATCTGATACCTATGCACATCATGATAGTTTACAAATTGGATCTAATGTCTCTTTATCGAAATTGGTTAGAAACTTTTCGATAAATAGACCCAGAACTCTTAGATTAATTCCTAAGTGGAATTTAGCTTGGGTTCTCCTTAAATTGATGGAAAAGCCATTTGAACCTCTTGGGACAGTAGATTTCAAATTCTTATCTTATAGACAGCTTTTCTCTTAGCTTTCTCTTCTGCCAGAAGAGTCAGTGAGCTTCATGCACTGTCGGTGGATGATTCTCACTATCGTAGTGTGCTCAATTATTAAGGGTAGTGTATCTTTCTTATTTAATATTAAATAAGAAAGATACATGTAAAGCCTAATACTCCTTTTCTCCTTAAGGGGTTACCTCTTTACTATATAGTTGAGCTTATTGGATTTTCCTCTATGTCCTAGGCCCTCCAGCCTGTTTACTATTCAGCTAAGTCTGGGTCATTGGTACAGTATAAAAATGTTAAAAAATTTATAGTAATTTATATATTTTTTATACTTACCAATGACCCAGACGGGGATGGCCCTCCCTGGAGTTGGGAACTCTTGCCTCCCCGCTGAGTACATAGCGCTGACCAGGCACTGCCAGTAAGAATGATAATTGGCGCCAATTTCGGGACGACTGCGTCACTGCGCATGTGCAGTAGAGGCGTACTATGGAGGTCCTTTAGGACATGATTTCTTTTTGTTTTGGATGCAAATTTTGGGGATTGGGGGGCAAAATTTGTGTTTGGCCCTGGTTTTGTTGGAGTTAGCACCAGCTAAGTCTGGGTCATTGGTAAGTATAAAAAATATATAAATTACTATAAATTTTTTAACTTTTCAAAATTATTTTCTTTTGAAATGTTATAATGAATTAATCTATTATGTATATTTATTTCATGAGTTAGTGTGAGTAATATGACGGTGTATATTTTTTCTGGTTGGAAAAAATATTTTTCATTCGTAATGCGAGGATATCCCCCTCTGATTCACAAGTTCATTGTGTTTCTTATAGTCAATGTAGTCGCATTAATTCTTGCTGTGTGTGTGTTGATTGATATGACTACGTTGGAGACGTGTGTCACGGTATTTTATTTGCGGTGTGGGGACCATTACGGTCCTCTCTCCGTAGGGTCACTATATATTATCAGTTTCTTTTTCTGAATTCAGAGTGATGTTCCGTGATGTCTTCATAAGTGTGTCTCCGTCATTGCAATATTAGGGCTAGCGGGAAGTGCTCAAGGTATTACGACAATTGCTGAAGAGTTCCCTAGTAGGATCGAAAGCAATTGATGACCTGCTAGTCCGCCCGGTGTCGCGTCTATTCATCAGGAAAGAATGGTACAGCACCCGGGTTAGTCCGTTGCGGTCCAGGGAAGCAGATTGGGTGATGCGAGCACTATAAAACTTCAGATGTGCACACCCAGCAATGGCAGATCCGAGGATAGTACGGAGGAAGCCTGTCAGTCCGGTAGCTAGCTCGTCCAGGTCCGCCGGACCGCGAGCGAGAGAGGCCCCCTCTCTCTTGCATCAACATCTGTGCTGCGATGTTGTTGTATGTTGTTCGCTTAGTCGGAGCTTACGTCCACTCCTCCTGCTCGTGACGCTCCGTCGCATGACAGTCCGACGCGGCTGTTATATTGGCTTCCTCATCCTCGTCAACACACACGACCGCACCTTGGCTATGTGACCACAGATTTCCAGGGGACGTTCGCATATTATATAAATGCAGGACTGAATGTCCCTGATGCTCCTGCTTCGCCGACCAAGGAATACACATCGACCAGGTCACCCCATCTGCTAGCCAAGGATACGAGACCTTTCCAGTTGGGACGTTCGCATATTATATAAATGCAGGAATGAACGTCCTGGGAGCTTCCAGCGGATATTTCACGAAGGGCCACGGCTCCACAGGGCTCATAGGGTAACATGAACTAGGTATTGTTACTGTGATGTCTTCGTAAGTGTGCTTCCGTTGTCACAGTCAAATGAAGAGCTAGCGGTAAAGTGTTCATGCAGGTACGTGAATTGCCTAAGAGGTCCCAGGTAGGATCGACGGCGTTGGCGTCCGCTAGCTCGCCCGGTGTCGCGACCATACACTGAATGGCTCAGCACCTGGGTTCGTCCGTTGCAGTCCAGGAAGGAGATTTGGGTGATGCGAGCACTATAAAATACAATGTGCACGCTCAGTGACCACGGATACGAGGATGGTACGGAGGAAGCCTATTAGTCCGGTTCCTAGCTCGTCCAGGTCCATCCGGGCTGCGAGCGAGAAAGGTTCCTCTCTCGTATTACAACATCTGGGCACAGATGTTGTGGTACAAAACGTTCCTCAGTCGGAGCATACGTCCACCGCTTGGGACGCTCCGTTATATAGACAGTCCAGAGAGACTGCTCTTTCGGCTTCCTCATCCTCACGGACCACAGATTCTACTGCGACCAGGTCACGCCATCCGGTAGCCAAGGATACGAGGCCTTCATACTCTGGACGTTCGCATATTAGATGTATGCAGGAGTGAACGTCTAAGGAGCTTCCAGCGGCTAAATCCTATAAGACTGCAGCTGCACAGGCCTCTGTTATGGACATGCTATCACAGATAGCACAAATTATCGCAGCATCCTAGCAACCGACAGTAACTATGTCGGATCAGGAATTATCCGAGGAAGCTGGGTTGGTATGTTCCGCTGCAGGCTAAGGCACGGACGACCAAGAATTACAAGTGGTCCGACAGGATGGCGAAAGGGATATGGATGAGTTGTATTTTCCCTTTTCGGAACAACATAATTGCCTTAGAGTGCATCAGGCATTATCATCTGACGTTCCTCCGGACCAAAATGCTGCGTTGCTTGATAAGAGACTGATAGCGCCACTGGACACAGAATTCTTAATCCGTTCAGGGACATCATCCCTCAGTTTCCAACATAGTCCAGATATGTCTCATGGACATTTGATCTGTTGAATGACGCTATATTTATTTAACTTGCTACCTAAATGGGCAGGTCAGGTTTCTTATCGGCAATATGCTCTACATCTGCCTTTCATCAGTTCAACGAATATTTTGAAACGGCAGGACAGAGCATTCTGAGAGTTCTCTGCGTCTAGACGACCAGGGTAGGACCTAGTATTGTTTTTTTACTGTCGTCTATGTCATTTCCAACCACGATGTTGGAAATAATAATATCGTCTAGCAGGGTCAGCTTACACACATCATCGTACGCAGATCACCTTACCAGAACATTATCATTACGTCTCAAAAGGAAAAGAATTCTAGGATGATAATATCCTTAAGAGTTCTTTCAAGGGCCTCACGTAAAACTCCATCCTTTAGTGGCAATAGGGAGTTGGTTAGTCATGACGCGGCCCTGGCTACATCCACGCGTGTAGATAGTAAGGTGAAAAACTCTCTCAGAGTCGCTCCGGTCTCCGGAGAGTTTTCTTCGACGACAACCTTTCCGCAGTCTATGATCAGTTAACTAAGAAAGCTTTTGACTCTCTGCTATTAAAATTCACTTCCATATAGTCGGATTCAGCAGAGAAGAGTAGGACAGGCACTTCTGGGACGAATACATCCAAGGGAAGTTCCTATAGAGGTTCCTATGCGTCTTCTAGGTCTTATTCTAGAGACTGTCAGGGAAGCGACTCATATAGGGGCCGTAATTCCCGTCAGACGTCCCTGGGTCGAGGTGCGGACCATGGAGGACATGGCTTCTCCTTCCGCAAGCCTCGCAGGACCAGGAGGTAATGGTTTTATAATCTATCGTGTACTAGTGAGCGGAAGACTGTCGGGTTTTTCAATTATTTGGGAATAGATTACGGACGTCTCTTGGATTCAAGGGGTGATTTCGGATGGACTAAATTGTTCCTCAAACGAAATCCTCTGTTAACACGGAGTCCAAGATGGACTCAGCTTCCACCAAGTCAGTAGGATAGAGGCTCGCTTCCATCAGAAGTCTAGTCTCTTCTGGAATGATCACGATGGAGATAGTAGAAATCCAGGAATTTCCAGGTTTCTACAACCATCCTTTTCTGGGTCCAAAACCAGACGGCTCGTTCCGTTCACTCATTATTTGGAACTGGATAAACAAGCTCATCGTGGCTCCAAGTTTATATATGGAGTCCACCCGATCGGTCAGAGCGAGTATTCAGGTGTATGATTATGCTACATGCATAGATCTCAAGATGCATTCTTTCACGTCATGGTTCATCAGGCATCAGAAAGTATCTTCGCTTCCTTATCATAGGAGTCGCATATCAGCTCCGAGCAATATGCTTCGGTCTGAATCTAGCCCCCTGGGCCTTCACTCTAACTGACTCGGTAATGACTCATTTCCGAGCTTATTCGTCTGTGATAACGTCGGCCTACCTGGACGACATTCATACAGGTACGGCAATGAGTTAACGCTTCAGAATTATGTGCAGAATCTGCTTCTATTGCTCCGACGTCTCGTTTTCTGAAGTAAATGAGGAGAAGTTGGATCTGGTATCATCCAAGTCATTCACCCACCGGGGGATGAGCTTCGTAACTTTTTCGTTCGTCTGCCGTTACCCAGAACAAAATTATTCAGTTGTTATGCTCACTATTGTCTTTGCTCAGACAAAGTCTCAGCGAGAGATCTTATGAGACTGATACGTTTAGGCGGAACTGCCACAATTTTATTCCGATAGGGCGGTTACGCATTGCTCCTCTCCAAATTTCTTTAATTATCCCCGCATTTTCAAAAATGCGGGGATATTGTTGTGATCTCCGTCTGTACGTACGTCCGTCCATCCGTCCGTCCGTCCATTCGTCTGTCCGTACCTCACACCCTGAAAGGCTCCTAGGGTATTCAATTCGAAATATTTAAACTATGCTAATGTGTTCAGGTGACATCTCTAGATGTGCATGAAGGTTTCGAAATTTTGATTTTGCCCCCGGTGGTTCCAGTGGAACCACTTTTTATCGTTAGAAAATCAGTTTTCATCGAAAGGCTCCTGGGGTATTTAATTCGAAACGCTTAAACTATGCTTATGTGTTCAGGTAACATCTCTAGATGTGCATGAAGGTTTTGGAATTTTGATTTTGCCTCCGGTGGTTCCAGTGGAACCACTTTTATCGTTAGAAAATCAGTTTTCATCGAAAGGCTCCTAGGGTATTCAATTCAAAACGTTTAAACTATGCTAATGTGTTCAGGTAACATCTCTAGATGTGCTTGAAGGTTTCGGAATTTTGATTTTGCCCCCGATGGTTCCAGTGGAACCACTTTTATTGTTAGACAATTAGTTTTCATCGAAAGGCTCTAGGGTATTCAATTCGAAATGCTTAAACTATGCTAATGTGTTCAGGTAGCAACTCTAGATGTGCATGAAGGTTTCAGAATTTTGATTTGGCCCCCGGTGGTTCCAGTGGTACCACTTTTATCGTTAGAAAATCAGTTTTCATCGAAAAACTCCTAGGGTATTCAATTCGAAACGTTTAAACTATGCTAAAGTGTTCAGGTAACATCTCTAGATGTGCATGAAGGTTTCGGAATTTTGATTTTGCCCCCGGTGGTTCCAGTTGAACCACTTTTATCATTACAAAATCAGTTTTCATCGAAAGGCTCCTAGGGTATTTAATTCGAACGTTTAAACTATGCTAATGTGTTCAGGTAACATCTCTAGATGTGCATGAAGGTTTTGTAATTTTGATTTTCCCCCGGTGGTTCCAGTGGAACCACTTTTATCGTTAGAAAATCAGTTTTCATTGAAAGGCTCCTAGGGTATTTAATTCGAAATGTTAAAACTATGCTAAAGTGTTCAGGTAACATCTCTAGATGTGCATGAAGGTTTCGGAATTTTGATTTGGCCCCAGGTGGTTCCAATGGAACCACTTTTATCATTGGAAAATCAGTTTTCATCGAAAGTCTTCTAGGATATTTAATTTGAATCGTATAAACTATGCTAATGTGTTCATGTAGCATCACTAGATGTGTATGAAGGTTTCAGAATTTTGATTTTGCCCCAGGTGGTTCCAGTGGAACCACTTTTATTGTTAGAAAATCTGTTTTCATCAAAAGGCTCTTAGGGTATTTAATTCGAAACGTTTAAACTATGCTAATGTGTTCAGGTAACATTTCTAGATCAGCATGAAGGTTTTGGAATTTTGATTTTGCCCCAGGTGGTTCCAGTGGAACCACTTTTATCGTTAAAAAATCAGTTTTCATCGAAAAGCTCCTTGGGTATTAATTCGAAACGTTAAGACTATGCTAAGGTGTTGCTAAGGAAATTCGGGGATACACCATTGTGTGCTTTGCACACAAATAAATCAATCTAGTTCAGAATTGGAGGGTGGAGATTCTTTCGCTCAATACGGACATCTTCTTGTCAAATCAAGTGAATAAGAGATTCAGACTTGGGCAAGTTCTCTGGGCTTAACTCAGGTAGTTCCACTGCAATTGCCAGATCCGAGTTTTACAGTCTTGACGGATGCCAGTAAAACAGGTTGGGTCGTTTCATTGAGCCCAACGGATTGAAGTGCCAGGGTCTTTTGATTCTGTAGATACTTATCAAGCACTCAAACATCAAGTATGATGTCATTTTGGCTTGCGCTACATTATTGGATAATGTAATTCAGAATGTTCATATGCTAATTCTGTCTGACAACTCGACGGTATTAACGTATATTTGGAATTATGGAAGCACTCATTCCATCCTGTTATTCATGTTAACGGAATGAATCTTTCGGTTGCTACTAGAACATCAAGTTCTCCTATCGGTCCATCATATTCTGGGTCGTCTGAATGTATTAGCGGACTCCCTTTGCGGAGGGGCCGTTTGTTGCCGCCAGAATCGGCTTTCAACAAACGAGTTTTCAATCAGATTGCTACCTAGGCAAGCGGCCAATGATCAGCTTATTCGCGACACATCTCAACAATCAGTTGCAGATGTATGTGTCATTATGTTTGGATCTTCGAGCGTTTGCAGTAAACGCTCTATCGATCTTCTTAGACGGAATAATAAGATATGCGTATCTTCCAGCGCTGTTGATTCAGCAGATATTGCTCTAGTGTAATTATTTTAATGCAAATTCTGTTGGTAGCTTCTCTAGCTCCACAAGACTGTGGACTAATTTACTCAGGCATCTGTTGTGGGACATGTCGTGGAAGCTTCCTCCACATTTCGGTCCATTCTATGGTCAGATGGATTCAATCTACAGTCAGTTCTGCTTATGATTATATCTTCATTCAGCAGTCTGTGTTTTAGTTTTAAGCTCATGAAGTAAGAGTTCTTCTACTTCATGGGCTTAAGCTATTAACATTGTTATTACAGATTTAATGAGGGTTGCATATTGGTGTTAGCCCTCCATTTTCACAATTTTGTATCTGAGAATATTGAGTCCTTTTCTGCAGATCTACAGTGTTTAGGTCCGCTATTTTTTACTCCGAATGTCGTCTACTAAACAGTGGCAACTATGTGTGTATAGGCTTTTGGTTCCGGCATTGACTCTGTCCTTCTGCCCTCTTTGCTCTGGAGTATTTGATCCAGGGCAAGGGAAAGGGGGTGGGGGGGGGGGGGGGGTGTTCCCTTAGGTCACCTGCTTCATAGTGTAAAGCAAGGGAATACCTCCCTTGGACTTAGTAATTCTGTGTCAGTTCCGAAAGGATTTTAGGGTTAAGCCTATGTTTACTCATCTGTGTAATATTTTTTAAATGTTGATTGGTGTGAAGCATTCGTATATATCACATGATTAATTGAGCGTTAATATACAATCCTCGAACACTTTTAAATGAGTATATAGAGTCTCATTTCTTTAGACTCCCGTATTTATTGGCTTTCCTTAAAAAATATTAGTATAAAGGATTATACTAGATGTTTATAGAGATCATTGATGTTATTGTGCTCAATTACAGAATAGTATTGTGTCTTTCATTTTTGTTACAAATAAGAAAGATACATGTAAGACTATCTCTCCTTTTCTCCTTAAGGGGATAGGTCTGTTATAGGTAATTGAGTCTATTGGATTTTCCTTATGTCCTAGGCCCTCCAACCTTTTTACTATTCAGCTTAGTCTGGGTCATTGGTACAGTATAAAATTGTTAAAAAATTTATAGTAATTTATATATTTTTTATACTTACCAATGACCCAGACGGGGATGGCCCTCCCATGAGTTGGGAACTCATACCTCCCCGCTGAGTACATAACGCTTACCAGGCACTGGTTGTAAGAATGACTTTTGGCGGCAATTTCGAGACCTCCTTGACACTGCGCATGCGCAGTGGATAGAAAAGTCTGGGTCATTGGTAAGTATAAAAAATGTATAAATTACTATAATTTTTTTAACTTTCGGCTCATGGACCACTATTAACACCAGGTTATATCCAGAACTAGTTGTCAACTATGCTGATGCATTTATGCTATGTTAAAAAATCATAAAATAACTATTGATTTGACCCCCCCCCCCCAGGATCCTCTTCTTCATGAGCCCCCCTCCCCCCCCCCCCCCCCTCCACAACACCACCAACCCACACTGTCCCACAGAGCACCTCCACCTGTGGTTTGCTCTTACCAAAGTCTACTTCGCTAATAATTTCCCAGGTCTGGAAATGTTAACAGGAAAAGATGTCCTAATGTTCAGTTACTTCAAGAACATTAGTACTTAGAAAGTATCTTTATCAAACTTCATGCATGTGGGACGTTTGTGCCCTACACAGAACTTTTCTTTTCATCATTGAAGCATTTTTTTTTAATTCCATTCGAAATTTTCTGGGTACAGATGGCCAACAGTTAACAGTTCTGTAGTCAGCACAACAGAATAAATGTAGTGTTAGAAAATAAGTCCATTGTGTTTAAATATGCAGTCATAATTTTTCGGCATCCTAAGCAACTTTAACCTCCTTTTAAACTGTGCTAAATAGTTGTTGTTTACTTTTTTGATTTTTGAAAAGGGATGAGAATTAAAGCTATTCCATGAAGGAATAAATAAATATATATTATTTAATTTCTTTTCATATATTTTAATTTCCAAAAACTGCATTTAAATGAAGGTGGAGTTTTCAATTTTTTGAAAGTAAGTCACCTATTTTCACTTCGACACTCACACATTGATCACGAATCTCCGAAGAAAAACCCCAGAAATAAACATGAACACAGTTGAAATATATATCATAAAATACCCTTTTCTTAAATAAATTTAACTTCAATCCATATTTTACTGCTTCGTGAGTTTTCTCCAGAGTTTGAAATGCATGTGATTTGACTCCCAACGTTTTTCATAAGTTACAATTGGAATGAAATATTTGACTGTCGTTTTCCGGGATTTTTGGTTCAAAACTGATTCCCGTCCAGGAGGCCGGGAACTACACTGAAATTCTGGGATTTTTCCGGGCATTCCGGGAGAGTTAACATGTCTGTGCCAATGTTTAAAACCTTTTCATTCAGACAGTTTCCTGTTTTCACATTTTGTTGATATTGTTATTGCAGAAGTTAAAAATAGATTAATTGATGCAATAAGAAACAGAACCCTTTTGGAAATATTCAACAATCAACTTCCATTGTCTCACAATTGCACTGTTTTGGATTGTTTATTTCATCAAAGATTAATAATTCAAACTGTTGAAAATACATTGTCTGGTTCAGATCACCCATCAAGAATTTACATTGCTAAAAAATACATAGGAGAAAATTTTCCATTTCCATGATTTTGTTATAATGGAACGATATGGAAGTGGGATGATTGTTACTGTGAAATCTGCATGCCTAAGAAGATCATTGATGAAAACACCTCACTGCTTATTTGGGGAAAAAGTTGTACAGTACGGCCACTGTGGACTGGTAACTTTCCATGGGTAGGCAATATTTTCATGGATGCCAAAATATTTAAGTTCCAAACACTAATTATACGAATAATCATCAAAATTTTAAATAATAAAGCACCAGGTGCAACCTGGTGCTTCATTAATTAAAATTTTCCTGCTGATGATTTTTATTATTACCTGGTTAACGCAGGTGTAGACATCACTGCCCAGGCATGGATTGTGACCAGTCCACGACGACTGTACTGTATAATATTCCAACTTTATGATCCTAGTACATGGTGCATCAATAGCTCTGAACATTATGGAAGTGTGATGCCCCTTTGGTTACAGCACTGAACACCAGTGGAGTGTGCTAAGGCATACTGTATGTTGATGATGCACATACCTGATGCTAACCCTGCTTGTGTAAGTTGGAGATCCCAAAAGTTGCTTGATACTGATTGGCGTTTCCACGTTCTCTGGCTTCTTCCACCTGTAAAATTATCTGGCACAATATGAAAGTGTTGTTAAAACCACAATAAATATATCTGAATATCATACTTCCCATCTTATTAAAAATACAATCTGTTTAACCCATTTCCGACTTTGAACATTTTCACTGCAACAAAACAGGTGCCCCCACATACAGTCTCTGGGTAAACATGCAAAGGACTTTCCAAGTATCTGAGTAGTTTTTTCTTAGCAAGTCATGGCTGCCTATATAGGCAGCCAAGACTTGCTTAGAAACAATCATAAAGTCACAAGATGCAGACTAAAGTGTATTAAAAATGACTAAAAAAATCTCCAGACCCTTACTTGGTGGAGTGCTGGAAGCCCATATTTGAGCTTTAAGCTGAAGCGCAGGTAACCTAACTTAAAAACTTCGTATTCAGTGGATGTACTTCATATTATCTTTGAAATGAAATTATTTAGTCTTTCAGAATTTGCTTTGTTGCAATTTATGGGAGAGTGCCTATGGGTACTCCCCCATAACTTTTAACAAGGCAAAGACATGTCAACAAATTCTGATGACTAAAAATAATTCAGCACCCAACCAGTTAGCCCCCCTGTGGGAACCCCGGGAAGTGAGGCAGTGCTTGTTTACTATGTTAAAGAAGCTCCGTTTTACTGGTAAAATAGGACCCAGTCACTAATGCTTGGGGTGCAAGTCCTCTAAAATAGGCAACATGGGGTGTAAACAATTGACTGACCTTGACATTATCTCCATGTTGTGATCGCGATTAGCCATTGTGCAGAAGTATGTGACCTTAAATACCAATAAAAAAATAAATATAACCAGTTATCCATTAATGGCCTGGAGATGTATATACATTTTTGATACTATCAGCCTACAGTCTATGGTCTGCACCCATGGCCCCTGCAGATGTTTCTTGGCAAATCTTTTGCCAAACATGAGGCATGTCAAGTGACTGGAGAAAATCTCTCTCCTGAGAGAGAAATCAATTTTATCATCCTACACTCAGACCCAAAGGTGGATAATTTTTCTGACATCCAATTGCCAAAATGATGTCCTGAAGGTTCATTGACTGGTCATGCAGCCCTGAGCTACTGGATGTCAGGTTGGTCATTGACAAAAACTAATCACATATTGTAAATGGCAACAAAAATGTCTGTGTATATATGTGTAACAGGTTGTGGTATCAAGGACATTTACCAATCAGCCTGCTTGATCTGTACCTGATTGTATCAAGTTTAAATTGGCCAATTTGTGTGCTAGAAGTCGATGGTTTGAGCCTCTTGATCTGTTACATAATGCTGTTGAGTAGCCTTCAGCAGTTGGTGGCATTGTGGGTGTGGTGGTGAAGCACAGTGGATATTTCAACCACTCTGAGGTCGAATCTAGGATGTTTTGCACCAATGTTTACTCGCAAAAGGACATGAGAGAAGTGTAGCCATCAAGGAATAATGACAGAACATATAACAGTGGAGTACTGGAGACTGGAATCAGTGACGCAAGATGAAGAGTTTCCTTATTTCACCACCACCAAAGGTGCATGTCAAATGCAGGAGACAACTCCACCAATATTGTTGCTTCCTGTTCCGTCATTCTCTACCCGAGTTGTGTTCTGTGTTTATACCACAGTTACCCTTTACCTGACACGAAAAGCAGACAACACTTGCAAATAAAATTCTTGAATAACTTATTTTCATTCAAAAAATGAAAAAGTAATGAAAATTGAATGGAGAATTTTGTGAATAGCACTGACCGGTTTTTCCCATTACATTTGGTAAAGGATTAAACTTGAATTCAGTGAATGAAGGAGATATTTTTAAAGAAAAGTATCATCTTTGGCGGCCTGATAACTTTTGCTTTGTGTCAAGGCATTTTATTCAGGTCATAAGATCACTCAAAATGCATCACATCCAATGAGATGTGTTCTTACATGACATTCTTAGACACAATCCAGATTCCATGTGTGGTGTATCTAGAACATTTCTGCATGTCTGTATTGTATCGCAGAACGTTGAATATGCACAGCAATCATGGTATACAGGCCATTTACCAGCCAGTGTGGTTGGTTCATATCTCTTAATCTTGTTGTAAATTGGTTGCTTTGTGTACTAGAAGTCAGTTGTTCGAGCCTGGACTCCCACACTTCTCTTGACCGACCTGTTACATATGAAAGTTATTTCCTTGAAAAATGAATGACACTCTCCTTATTGGCAAGTCTAAGGCATTGAAGCAATGAGAAATCTACTGAAATTAACCTTGACTTAATCTCATGTCTTTGGTGCAGAGCATTATGTGAGATTGTTTTACATTGGGATGGTGAAATCGAGGATATCTAGTGTTTGTGAGTGGATACCTAAAATTATCCCATGAGTGAACGAAGAAAATAATGTTTATTTTTCGTGAGCGCTTTACTCAAAAACACTAGATTTTCTTTTTTTTATACCCTTTTTGTAAGAATCTGATCATTCCTATCGATAATTCCACTCTTTTCAACCTTGAATTGATACATGAAAGTAAACAGCTGATGCACATTGACACACAGAAGTTATTTGATTGATACTCACAACAGGTAGGGTCTTGCAATCTGATTCAGCTGGTAGGTTTCATGCATCAATTCAAGGTGAATACATGTTGAATTATTGCTGGAAATGATCGGTATCCACTCAAAAACACTAGATTTTTTTTTCATTATACATTTTTAAAACAACTTGATCATTTACATTGATAATTTGACTCATATTCACCTTGAAGTGATGCTTGAAAGCTGCCATTTTGATTGATACTGTGAAAGTGAAAATTTCTATATCTTCACAGTGTGGGATACAATTTCTATCTTCCGACAATTTTTTCGATAATCTATTGTTTAACATATAATAAAAGCCTGTCTCCTCCAAGGAGTATCACCTGAAACCTTTGTATTTATTTTAGGTGGGAGATGAAAAAAAATAATTTTAACTAGCTTAATTAAGGAACTGGTGTAAAATTTGTATAAACAGCTGCATTGTTCTGGGTTGCTTAAATTTATCTTTCATCTTCATATTTGTGATTTTATTTCAGGACTGCCTGTGCATTTAGAGTAAGAAGGCTATTTGGAAAACCTAAAAAAGAAGCCATATATAAATACAGCATGGTAAGTGTAACTACTGGTGTTTTTATTAGTTGAGTTGTGACGAAGTGAAACTCGACTTGTAGTTTGATGAATGGCGGGCGGGCATAAACAATTGATTTCCGGATGATAACTTGATAATGGTTCAACCCATGTTCATGAAACTTCATAGGTAGGTTGGTATCGGTGAGAGGAAGAACCCTATTAATTTTGGACTTGCTTGGTCAAAGGTTAAGGTCACAGTGACCTTGAACATGGTAAATTGTAAACATTTGGTTTCCTGATGATAACTTGACTATGGTTCAACCCACATTCATGAAACTTCATATCTAGGTTGGCCTTCGTGAGAGGAAGAACCCTATTTATTTTGGACTCACTAGGTCAAAGGTCAAGGTCACAGTGACCCTGAACATAGTAAATCAAAACAATTGGTTTCTGGATGATAACTTGATAATGGTTTGACCCATGTTCATGAAACTTCCTAGTTAGGTTGGCATCAGTGAGAGGAAGAACCCTATTTATTTTGTACTCGCTAGGTGAAAGGTCAAGGTCAAGTGACCTTCAATATAGTAAATCGTAAACAATTGGTTTCCGGATGATAACTTGATAATGTTTCGACCCACGTTCATGAAACTTCATTGGTAGGTTGGCATCAGTAAGAGGAAGAACACTATTTATTTTGGACTTGCCAGGTGAAAGGTCGAGGTCACAGTGACCATCAGCATAGTAAATCATAAATAATTGTTTTCCGGACGATAACTTGATAATGGTTTGATCACCTTGGTAGTGGTTTCAACTGAAATAGTTGATTATTTTCAGGATTTTTTCTGGAAAATCCAAAATATCTAATATGTCTGCTTGCTTAAAAATTTTCAAATTAATGTAATTGTTAAAATTTATTTTACAACAAGAATGTATTTCTCCCAATACAAGTAATAATGTCTAGACAAAATACAAAGGTAGCAACTGCATGTGCAATCATTCGATTCAGAAGGACTTTTTTGTTACCTGTACTCAGAAAACTGATCACACATGCCGAGGCCAAATTTAGATAACAATAATTAAATGACAAATCACCAGCTCTGTGAAATAAATTAGACTTGATCTTTTTTGCCATGATATTTTTATATAGGCTTATCATGCATTAAAGCTGAAAAATATAACAAAGAAAATTACAGCTGAAACACTGCTAAAAACTTTGGCGGTTATAGTACAAGTGGAACAATGAATGAGATTATGTCACAGCTCAAGAATGTAATAAAATGACATCATGATCTTCATTCATAAAAAATCAATTCCTAGTTGCTGAAGGATTGTTAAAACATATGCAAAAAAGTAAAAAAAGGAGGGAATATTGTAAGATAAATTGGTGATTGTAAGTGGGTTTTTGAGATGGTGTATTGAAGTCTCAGCCTTTCCACTGAGTTATACATCGACTCATCCTAATGGACTTGTTGATATATGACCAAGAAATGAGGTCTCGACTTCAGTACAATAGCTTGGAAACCCACATGGTGGTAATAAGCTATATGTTGGAGACAGCTTAGTATAAGCTTTCAGCTTGTTGCTGAATCCATTTCCATGTTTGTTACTTTTTTGTCAATTTATGCCTATACTTTGGAAATAAATATTGTTTAAACTAATAAGCTATATCTATTGCAGCCATATTGAATACAAGTATACATTCGAGCTCACGTAATTAGATATCTTGTAATTGAATAACCCTCTTAATTGAATATAACTTTCAAATACAAAACTATGTGCCATACTTTCAGTACAGAATTTGACCTGTTAATTGCATACAAGTTATAGAGTAAACTCCTGTTAACTGAATAAAAAATCTGTAATCTATTGAGAATTTACCCTAACAATCACCAAATTCCTCTTGTTTATAGATCTATTTGGCCACCATATATTCAAAACAGGCATTTAATTTATTATATCTTGTTTGACAGAACTCTATGAGTTCTGCCAAACAAGATATCATAGAATAAATGCTATGTTTATCTCTTCAATAGAGAGCATGGTGGCTCAGAAGTTATGGCATTGGACTTCAAACTGAAAGGTCTATGGTTCTATCTCCACCAGGGGTAACTGCATTGTGTGTTTGGGTAAGGCAGTTCATCCCAATTGCCCACGAGGGGACTTGGTCACATGGTGTACTAAGACATACTACACTTCAATGACGCACTTGTCTTCAACCAGTGCTTACCCTGCTTGTGCAAAGTTCATACATTAGGAAGTCTGACAGTTGCTCTCTGTTGCTCAGTAGTTCTCTGCAGGTACTTTGGCTTTCTTCACCCATTAAAAGTGTCAGACATGAGGTGACTGTGGCTGTGGAAAGTCTCCTTAAGGGCCTATATAAGTAATGAAATTTCGTTCATTTTGAAAATTCTCACCTCCGATATTCCTTCAATTCAAATTAAATATACACAAAATGTGCATCAAAATGAAGGTTGGGATGTATAGAACACGAAACACACGTGTAATCAACTCATAGAGTCGACTGTAGGCACCACTGGTTCCTGGAAGTCTGCTGCCGTATTCGCATCAGAACTGATAATTTAATAATATTTCACGAAAACAGCTTGTTACCAAATGTGCTTTACATATCAAAGAACAAAGCTAGAGGATCAAAATTCTTCAAAACACGGCGACAGAGCTGCATTGGGGAAAATTCCAACGCCTTTGCTTTTGTTTACGTATGGGTATACTTTCGATTTCCGGTCGACGTCATCGGACAGAAAAAGCATGTAAAAACAACGCCGTCTAAAATCAAATAATGAAAAAGATCGCCTTCATACAGTATACTGTTATTAGATAGAGTTTGCACAGTTGCCATATTCAATGCAAGATATCATGATACCTGTTGAAATTTCTTAGAATTACGATTTTGTTTTTTGATGGAAATTCGTGGTAACGAGTGATTTGCGCATGTCTGTCGAGCATGGAAACCATCTTCAATAAAAAATGCAGGCAGTGTTGTCCTTTTCCAAAATGCAGACCTATCGCAATATTCGAAAGTGTTTTGAATGCCTAGCTTTGTTCTTGGAAATATGAAGCACATTTGACCACAAGTTGTTCTGATGAAATATTATTTTATTATCAGTTCTGGTGCGAATACGGTAGCAGACTTCCAGGAACCAGTGGTGCCTACAGTCGATTCTACGAGTTGATTACATATGTGTTTCGTGTTCTATACATCCCAACCTTCATTTTGATGTATAATTTGTGTATATTTAATCCGAATTTAAGGAATATGAGAGGTGAGAATTTCAAAATAAACAAAATTCCATTACTTATATAGGCCCTTAAACCCCAGTGAATAAATAAATAATCTCTAGAATATAGGAAAATTACCAAATCCCTGATAATTTAATTATCTTGTTAATTGAATAATTTTCACTGGAAAAGTGGATATCCAATTAACCATGTTCCAATGTATTAAGATTATTGTAAATTTTTTAGGAGTTCCTTCTTAAATGCTTTTCATTCTTTTTTCTCAATGTATTTCAGCTATCACAAGGTGATTTGGAAGACGGTGATGATGTCAACGAAGATACATTAACAGACAACACAGACCCCCATGTTACCATCGCAAATCACAATTTACCAAGTTATCATGATGACAGTGATGAGGATTTACTAACGTAATCTATTCCATCTTTTGTGATACTCATTTTGGTCTGTGTACATTTCATCTGAATGTTTTTTTTTTTATTTTGAAACTGAATGATTATTTCTCATTTCTGTTTTATAATATGAATACTGAAAATGATAAAGAAAATACAAAAAATTATTTTCATAATTTTTATAACTTTTTTCTTTATTTTTTCATCATTTGTTTTCTTCTCAGTGATTCATTCTTGTGCTAGGTTTATGATTACAGGACTCTTAACTCTTAAGGACCTAATTTCCAGTATGATCCCTTTTGCTGCAACAGAACAGGTACTCTAACATACAGTTTCGGGCTTGAATCACAGGTTACATTCTAAGTACCTTGGCAGTTGTTTTTAGGCAAATCTTGGTTGCCTATGTAGGCAGCCATGACTTGCCTAAAAACAACTGCAATGCCACGAGTTATAGAATGTCAAAGTGTGACAAAAATATATAAAATATCTCCAGGCCCTCAAGGATTAATAGAAAGAATGGGAGTCTAAAATGGACATGACAGGGGGTAGTTGTATTTCAATTTGATTTTTATAGGGAATTCAAATAACCTGAACTAATTAGGCCAAATAAAAATATGCACTTGGTTCTCCAGCAATTAATTTTTCAAATCAGTGATGGAAGGAGGCTTTTATTTTTATTTTTTATGTTTGTTAACTCATTGAGTTCTGGAAGCCCATATATGAGTTCCATTCTTAAGTGCCAGTTCGACAACTTAAACATTTCGTATTTTGAGGAGTTGTTCACATTATCTTAGAAGTAAATTTATTTAGGTGTATGGATTTGTCTTGTTACAATGTATGGGAGAATGCCCACAGGCACTCCCCCATAAATTGTAACAAGGCAAAGACATGGGAACAAATTTGGCAACCAAGAAAAATTTAGCTCTCTACCAGTTAGGCCTTCAAGAAAAATTCTTATTTCTCAGGCAATTTTTCCTCAATTTTGTGCTGAGAGAGGGGTGCTTTTTTGTTGTTGTTGTTGTTGTTGTTTATTCACAAAACAGTTCTGAAAATAGTTGGTATCAGATATTTAAGTACTAACACTATTCTGTGGCAGCAGTGAAATTTCCCATAATATAGTTGAAAATTAACCAACTATATCTTGTTTGACAGCTCTGTGAGCTCTTTCAAACAAGGTATAGTTAGTTAAAGTTAGTTAAATATTTGTCCTACATGTGCAAAATAGTGTGATAGAAGAGTGAAAAAATGGTGATGAGGCAGATTTTCTTTGATGGGGGAGGTGCCTGAGAAACAAGAAATATTTTTATACTGTACCAGTGACCCAGACTTAGCTGGTGCTAACTCTAAAAAATCCAGGGCCAAACACAAATTTTGCCCCCCAATCCCCAAAATTTGCATCTAAAACCAAAAGAAATCATGTCCTAAAGGACCTCCATACTTTGCCCTTACTGCGCATGCGCAGTGTCAAGGACGTTCCGAAATTGGCGCCAATTATCATTCTCTGTTTGGCCCTTCATCAGTCAACATCTCACTGATCTTTGTGCTTGTAAATCTCAGTTTAAAGGATGCCAGACACGTAATTATTGGAGAAATGGTGATTCTAAGGAGGATATAGAAGGAGGAGAGGAAAAAGGAGTGACAAAAAATAATCAGGGCTGTACTTAAAATTTTTTATGAAATTATTTTAAGTTGCCTATTTTCGAGGCATGGGCCTCTTGTTGTCATTCTTGCTATAAAGTTGCACTGCTTATTCAGTGTTTCCTCTCCCCTGGTCTTCTAAATCCCCCCTTGCTATTCTCCCATGCTTTTGGCATATTTTTGAGAAAGATCATTTCTAAATTCTCTTGGGAGAGTTAGCTTGGTTACAGAATGTATTCTGTTATTTTCCCCATAGTTACGTTTTCACCCATGGGTGTATAAACGTTGTGTTCTGCATCTTCCATCTGATGTTCTGCAGATTCTCCCCTGGGAGTCTCTGTCTTGCATCAGATAGAGTGTAATTTTGATGACTGATTTCGGGCCAGTTTTGTCAGTGCCTGGAGTCATGTTTTCTGGTGTTTTTACACTGTTTGTTTACATTGGCAACAGTCTCTTTTGAGGGGGGCTGTTTGACTTTGGAGTAGTTTATCTCACTATAAGATACATTATTATTATCCGTAAGTGTTGCATTAATTATTTAATATAATTTTAAAATTTTTGACCACACTTAGCCTTTGGATCCATTGGGGCTCAACGTTACTTTTCAGAAACTTGGGCTTCGCTGAAAAATATTTTTCAAAAATTATTTTGATTTTCAATTGTTTTTTCATTATTAATGGATCATGTTATTATGTATCTTTGTGTTAGGGGTTTGTGCGAGTAACTAGGACTTGTTGTTGACTTTTCACAATGAAAGGATATTGTTCAAATTGTAATAGGAAGAAATCTTCCTCTGACTTTCATGATCATTGTATTAATTGTAGTCAGTGTTCTCGCACTAATCCCTGTTCTATATGTCAATATAGGGATGACAAACATTGGAAACGTGTGTCACGATATGTTGTTAGTGGAGAAAGGGCTATGCTGGCTCTTTCTCCGCAGGGTCACTCTACTTCTATTTCAGAGGAACAAGAACAGGGTGATGTTTCCATGTTATCTTCCGCAAGTGCGCTTCCGTCGTCACAAATGAATACAGAGCTAGCGGCAAAAGTGCTCATGGAGATAAAACAAATGTCGTCCGCTAGCTCGCCCGGTGTAGCGTCCATTCACCGAATGGTTCGGCAGCCGGGTTCGTCCGATGCGGTCCAGGAGGAAATGTTGGGTGATGCGAGCACTATAAACATTCAACGTGCACACCCAGTGACGCGGATAGTAGGAGAGATCGGAGGAAGCCTTCGAGTCCGGTTCCTAGCTCGTCCAGGTCCAGCCGGGCCGCGAGCGAGAGAGGCCCCTCTCTCGTACAACAACATCTGGGACCAGATGTTGTGGTACAAAATGTGTCGCAAGCGGAGCACACGTCCGTCGCTCGGGACGCTCCGTTGTATAGGCAGTCCGCGGAGACTGCTCAGGCTTCTTCCTCTCATCAGTGCACACGACCGCACCTTGGCTACGTGACCGCCGATATTTTACCAGCTTCGCCGATCAGGGATTCTTCGGCGACCAGGTCACGCCATCCGGTAGCCAGGGACACCAGGCCGGTGGACTCTGGACGTTCACATAGGAAGAGTATGCGGGAGTCACCAGATGCGGAGCTGCCCTCGGCGAAGCAGCGAAAGACTGCGCCTCCGCAGGCCTCGATGTCAGACGTGCTTGTGCAAATAGCACAACTTATCGCAGCATCCCAGCAACCAACAGAAACGGTGTCGGATCGGGAATTATTCGACGGCGCTGGGTCGGTACGCTCCGCCGAAGCATCGGGGGCGGACGACCGGGAGCATCATGAGGTCCAACCGGATGGTGAAAGGGATACGGATGACTTGGAGCTATCCCTTTCGGAACAACATAAAGCTGCCGTGGACTTCATCCGGCACTTTCTTCCTCAAGTTGTTCCGTCAGGCCAGACTGCTGCGGTTCCGGACAAGAGAATTATAGCATCATTGGACTCTGATTTCTTTGAGCGGTTCAGGGACATCGCTCCCGAGTTTCTGTCTCAGTCCAATAATGTTGCAAGAACATTTGATTTATTGAACGATGCTATATTCAAACTTGCTTCCAAAACAGGAAAAGCAGGTTTCTTGTCTGCCAATACTCTCAACCTGCCTTTCATTAATGCAAGGAATAAATTCGATACGGCAGGACAGGGTATCCCGAGAGTTCCTCTGCGTATGGACGACGAGGCGGAAGACTTAGAATTATCATTACCGTCGTCGGCGTCTATTCCAACCGCGGTGTTGGAAACAACTATTTCGTCTAACAGAGCCAGTTTAGATGCCTTATCTTACGCAGACCACCTTACTAAGGCGTTATCACTGCGTCTTCAAGGGAAAGAATTCCAGGATATACAATCCTCTTTAAGACTTCTTTCAAGGGCAGTAGCTTATTCCACGTGTAACTCCGCCCTTTCAGTGGCAAACCGGGAGTTGGTTAGACGTGACACAGCCCTAGCTACATCCACACTTGTGGATAGTAAGGTGAAGAACTCTCTCAGAGTCGCTTCGGTCTCCGGAGAACTTCTCTTCGACGGCAAGCTTTCTGCAATTTACGATAAAATTACGAAGAAAGCTTCGGATTCTCTGCTGTTCAAATCTGCTTCTAAGAAGTCGGACACGGCAGATAAGAGTAAGACAGGCACTTCTGGGTCTAATGCGCCCAAGAGAGGTTCCTATAGAGGTTCCGGTGCGTCCTCTTGGTCTTATTCAAGAGACCGTCAAGGCAGCGACTCACGTTCGGGACGTCCTTCGGGTCGGGACAATCAGTCGGACGCCCCAAGGTCGACGGGACGAGGTGCGGGTCGTGGAGGACGTGGTTTCTCCTACCGCAGGCCTCACAGGTCCAGGAGGTGATGGCTTCAACCTCTATCGCATACCGGTTGGCGGAAGGTTGTCGAGTTTTTCACAAGAGTGGGCGTCGATTACGGACGACCCTTGGGTGAGAGGGGTGATTTCGGAAGGTCTAAAGATATCCTTCAAACGAAAGCCTCCATTAACTCGAAGTCCAAAATGGACTCAACTTCCGTCAAATCCGCAGAAAAGAGACGCTCTGTTATCAGAGGTGCAGTCTCTTTTAATGAAGAACGCGGTAGAGGTCATAGAAAACCAGGAGACACCGGGATTCTACAGCCATCTGTTTCTGGACCTGAAACCAGACAGCTCGTTCCGTCCAGTCATAGATTTGAGCTGGATAAACAAGCTGATCGTCGCTCCGAAGTTTTATATGGAGACGATTCGATCGGTCAGAGCGAGTATTCGGGTGAACGATTATGCAACAAGCATAGATCTCAAAGATGAGTACTTTCACGTCATGGTACATCCGACATTCAGAAAGTATCTACGCTTCGCAGTCCTAGGGGTGGTGTATCAATTCCGGACGATGTGCTTTGGATTGAATCTAGCACCCTGGGCTTTCACTCAGGTAATGAACTCGGTAATGATGTATTTCCAAGCTCATTCGTCTGCGGTAACGTCGGCCTACCTGGACGACATTCTTCAGAGGTACGGCAACGAGTTAACGCTTCAGAACGATGTGCAGAATCTATTTCTATTGCTCCGACGTCTCGGTTTTATAATAAACGAGGAGAAGTCGGATCTGGTGCCGTCCAAGTCATTCACACATCTGGGAATGAGCTTCGAGACGCACAACAATCTCGTTCGTCTGCCGTTAACGAGAGCGAAATTAGTCAGTTGTTACGCTCACTATTGTCTGCACGCAGACAAAGTCACAGTGAGGGAGTTTATGAGACTGATAGGTCTGTGCGCAGCCGTTGGGGATCTCATTCCGATGGGGCGGTTACGCACGCGTCCTCTCCAAATTTTCTTGACTCAGAATTGGAGTGTGAAAATTCATTCGCTCGACATAGACGTTTTCTTGTCAGATCAAGTGAAACGAGAGATTCAGACTTGGTCAAACATTCAGTGGTTAACTCAGGGAGTTCCGCTGCAGTTGCCTGATCCGAGTTTTACCATTATGACGGATGCCAGTCAAACAGGTTGGGGTGCATCATTGATCCCAACGGATTCGAGATGCCAGGGTCTTTGGGATCCGCAATTCCTGGGCAAGCACATAAACATCAAGGAAATGATGTCAATTTGGCTTGCGTTACGTCATTGGATGGACATTATTCACAATGCTCATGTCCAAATCCTATCCGACAATACGACAGTAGTGGCGTATATACGGAATCAGGGAGGCACTCATTCAATTCCGTTGTTCAATCTAACGGAAAGAATCCTTCTGTTTGCTCTAGAACAACAGGTTCTTCTTTCGGTCCGTCATATACCGGGTCGTCTGAACGTACTAGCAGACTCCCTTTCACGAAAGGGTCGCTTGTTGCCATTGGAGTGGACTCTCAACAAACAAGTATTCAATCAGATTTGCTACCAATGGGAACGGCCAATGATAGACTTATTTGCGACACATCTCAACAATCAGTTGCAGACGTATGTGTATTGTATTGTGCAAGTATTGCTAAAGATAAAACAATCTCAATGCAAGATTCTGTTGGTAGCATCTCTGTCTCCACAGAGACCGTGGATAAATCTACTCAGGTGTCTGTTGTGGGACCTACCGCGAAAGCTTCCTCCACGGGAGGATCTTCTTTCGCAGGGGAAATCGCGTCAACTCCATCACAACCCGCAAGGTCTCAACCTTCACATTTTTCCGTTGTGCGGCCCTTCTTGCATGGCAAGCACTTTACAGGACAAACAGTGGACGTGATTTCTAACTGTAGGAGGACCTCCTCTTCGCTAAACTATGTGGCTAAGTGGAAGGTTTTTCGTCGTTGGTGTAGGGATCATTCTGTTGATATTTTTGATCCCTCTATACCAGACAAACTTTCTAGTATACTTGTTTGACGAAATCAATCTGCAGCCTGTTACTATTAAGGGTTATAGGTCTATGTTATCTGATACCTATGCACATCATGATAGTTTACAAATTGGATCTAATGTCTCTTTATCTAAGTTGGTAAGAAACTTCTCGATAAATAGACCCAGAACTCTTAGGTTAATTCCTAAGTGGAATTTAGCTTGGGTTCTTCTTAAATTAAAGGAAAAGCCATTTGAACCTCTTGGGACAGTAGATTTCAAATTCTTGTCTTATAAGACAGCTTTTCTCTTAGCTTTCTCTTCTGCTAGAAGAGTCAGTGAGCTTCATGCACTGTCGGTGGATGATTCTCACTATCGTAGTGTCGGGAACACTATCACCTTCACTACTAATGTGGGATTTTTAGCTAAGAATCAGGCTCCTAATAAATATCCGGAACCTATTGTTATTAAGGCTCTTCCGTCTTCAGACGGGCGTAGGCCTTTACTCTGTCCTGTTAGAGCGTTACGTATCTATAAACAGAGATCTCAGTTTATCAGAAAGGGACGAAAACGTTTCTTTCTGTCTCTGATGCCTAATAGAATGGACATTTCGGTCCATTCTATTGCTAGATGGATTCAATTAACTATCCGTACTGCTTATGAAAATTTATCTTCTTCTCAGCAGTCTGTGCTTAAGATTTCGGCTCATGAAGTAAGAGCTCTTGCTACTTCTTGAGCTTACGCTAATAGTATTGCTATTACAGATTTAATGAAGGCTGCTTATTGGTCTCAGCCATCCACATTCACGAATTTTTATCTCAGAAATATTGAGTCCATTTCTGGAGACCTGCATTGTTTAGGTCCGTTATCTGTTGCTCAGAATGTCGTCCACTAAACAGTTGCAACTATAGTTATGCAGGCTTTCTGTTCCGGCAGTGACTCCGTCCAGCTGCCCTCTTCGCTCTGGGCTATTTGACCCAGGGCAAGGGGAAGGGGGGGGGGGGGAGGGTGTTCCCTTAGGTCACCTGCTTTATAGTGAAAAGCAAGGGAATGCCTCCTCCGAAGTCAGTATTTCTGAGTCGTTTCTGGGATGGTTTTAAAGTGTAATATTAATGTTAAATTCATTCATGTCATATTTTTAAAGTGTAGCTCGGTGTGAAGCATTTGTATATGTCAAGTGTCAAACGGGCGTTAATATACAATCCTCGGACACTTTTAAAGAATATAAAGAGTCTCAATTCTCTGGACTAACTTTATTTATTGGCTTACTTTAAAAATAATTAGTATAAAGGGTTATACTGGATGTTAATAGAGAACATGAATGTTATTGTGCTCAATTATGAAGGGTATTGTATCTTTCTAATTTAACATAAAATAAGAAAGATACATGTAAAGCCTAATACTCCTTTTCTCCTTGAGGGGTTGCCTCTATATTATATAGTTGAGCTTATTGGATTTTCCTCTATGTCCTAGGCCCTCCAGATTTTTTACTATTCAGCTAAGTCTGGGTCATTGGTACAGTATAAAAATGTTAAAAAATTTATAGTAATTTTTATATTTTTTATACTTACCAATGACCCAGACGGGGATGGCCCTCCCAGGAGTTGGGAACTCTTACCTCCCCGCTCAGTACATAGCCCTGACCAGGCACTGCCAGTAAGAATGATAATTGGCACCAATTTCGGAACGTCCTTGACACTGCGCATGCGCAGTAAGGGCAAAGTATGGAGGTCCTTTAGGACATGATTTCTTTTGGTTTTAGATGCAAATTTTGGGGATTGGGGGGCAAAATTTGTGTTTGGCCCTGGATTTTTTAGAGTTAGCACCAGCTAAGTCTGGGTCATTGGTAAGTATAAAAAATATAAAAATTACTATAAATTTTTTAACTTTTTTTTCATAGCATACAAATATCAAATACATTTGTTTTCTGTTATATTTATGTACCTTTTTTCGAAAAAATAAATACCGTCCACATTATATTGAGTTTTTTTTTGCAGTACGTAGCAAACTGGGTGTTTATAAAACAAATGCAGTGACAAATACTGTATTTTAATCATACTTTGTTGCAAACGCTTGCAAATAAATAAATATTTCTATCAAAAGAGGTAAAATTTTGAAGTCTCATGATTCATGCTTATATTGAAAGACACTGCAAGTAAATAAAAAGCAATTCAATGGGTGGGGGAGGGGGGGGGGGGGTAATTTCAATGATGAATTGCATGAGAACCCAAATCTCTTTTTTCTGGCCTTAACCCTTAATTCTGACTGAATTAAGGAAAGGAAAAGGTGCCCAGCATGCATTGTTTGGGTAAACTTAAAATTTGTTTTCTAAGTGTCTTGTGAGTTGTATCTAGGCAAGTCTTTGCTGCCTCTGTGGGCAGCCAAGACTTGACTAGAAACAACTGCAAAGCCACTGGAGGTGGACTTTGAAAAGATAGTGAAAATGTCTAAAAAATCTCCAGTTCCTTAAGTATTAACTGGCTGAATGCTAAAAGCTCATATTACTATCCCCGTGGGAACCCCCGGTTAGTGAAACATTGCTTGTTTACTGTGGTACACAAGGTCTTTTACTGGTACAATAGGACCTGGTCACCAATGCTTGGGGTGGAAGTCCTCTAAAAATGGGCAACATGGGTATAAACGATTGGCTGGACTTGACTTTATCTCCATGCTGTGGTCTTGATTAGCCATTGTGCATAAGTATGTGACCTTAAATATCAATAAATAAATAAATAAAGTTCAGCTTTACTAACAAGTTCTAGTAGCACACTTAACCTTCTGCACACTGATGCCAAAATATAAAAATTTCAAACAGCAAATTTTTCCCATGTAAAATACAACTAGGAATTTAACCAATTCACTGTTGTTCAGACTTTTTTGAAAAAGAGGCCATTGAACTCTGTCAAACAATATTGAATTTATTAAATTCTTCGTTGCATTATGGGAAAACATCCTGGCTTTAAATTTGTATATTTCAACATCAGTGTACGATTGTTATATTGCTTTATATTCTGTGGATATCCTTCATTTTAGGTAGAAGCAAGAATATTTGAATGAATGTCTTGTTAACATTTATTTAACAGTGCCACAGAGCATAGTCGCTCAGTGGTTAGAGCATTGCACCTTAAACTGAGAGGCTGACTGTTTTATCTTGACCAGCACTGTGTCCATTGGCCAGACACTTAATCCTGATTGTCCAAATGTTCTTAGTTATGTGCCCTAGTGTATGGCTAGTGTGTGGGTTACCAGGAGGTAAATATAAACATGTCAATTTTTCACTTTAAAGAATGATGTCTAGTTGAGAAAAATGATATGTCTGCTGAAATTTGTGTTGCAGAATTTTTTTCTCAGCTTAACCCTTTACCTAAAATTAAAAGCAGACCACACTTGCCAAAAAAATTCTCGAATAACTAATTTTTAAAAACATTTTTGTCTCAAAAACATTAGTTATGACCCCTCATTGGAATGAACTCAACAAGCTCAACGGGTCATAACCTACGTTTTTGAGACAAAAAATGAAAAAAATAATGAAAAGTAATTGGCGATTTTTGTGACTAGTGTTGGCCAGTTTTGCCGTTACATTGGATAAAGGGTTAAGTGAGTTATTTAAATGTGAGAAAAATATCTAAAACATTCTTGTAGATTCTCATTTGTGTCTTCCCTTCGGGCACACTTCTCCCTGTTTTTCATCAGGCTTATCCCTAAAATCTGTTCTCCCTTAATTTACCCCACAGACTGGTCACTGGTTGAATGCCAACACTACTGAACAATTTTTAGTACAACTTGATGTCAAGTTTGAACTATTTGGATGGATTGCGATTAGTCGTGCTTCCATTTGTACATCCCTCTGTAGATCCACAATTCTTTTAACACACCCTACAGGCCACGTCTCTCACCTGTTCAGTTTTAAATTTCATACACTGCTTTGGGGTAATATCTGGATGGGAGCTATTGAAATTTTCCATATTTCATTGAAAAACATGGTTGCTGACAGCCATCTTGGATTTAGCATATAAATTGTCAACAATTCCATTAGCACACCCTACAGGACACATCTCTCACCCATCCTTTTTCATATTTCGTAACTAGCTTTGGTGTGATGTCAAGGTGGGAGCTATCAAATTTTTCTGAATTTTGCTGAAATACATGGCTGCCGGTGGCCATCTTCGACTTGGCATATAAATTGTCAGCAATTCCATTAGCACACTATACAGGGCGCATCTCTCACCTGAGGAGTTTCAAATTTCATATGTGGCTTTTGGGTAATGTCTAGATGGGAACTATCAATTTTTTTTCGAATTTTGTTGAAAAACATGCCTGCCATGTTGGATTTGCCATATACATTGTCAACAATTCCATTAGCACACCATACAGACCACATCTCTCACCCCATCTTTTTCAAATTTTATAGATTTGGTGTGATGTCTGGATGGGAGCTATAGATTTTTTTCTAAATTTGTTGAAAAATATGGCATGGAGTGGCCAGGTTGGATTCGGCATATAAATTGTCAACAATTCCATTAGCACACCCTACAGACTGTACATCTCCCCACATTTTTTTCAAATTTTATATGTAGCTTTGGTGTGATGTCTAGATGGGAGCTATAAAATTTTTCGGAATTTTGTTCAAAAACATGGCCACCTGTGCCATATTGGTTTTGGCATATAAATTATCAACATTTCCTTTAACATCTTCTACAGGTTGCATCCCTCACCTGATCTTTTTCTGATTTCATATGTAGCATTGGTGTGATGTCTTTTCTGTAAAAACTTGAGTGAAATGATTTGGCATTACTGGAACTTTCTATTTAGTTCAGTCCCTTCATCAAGTTGAGCTGCAGTGTCATTGACACTTTCATTTAAGTTTATTATGAAATTGTAATGCTATTGAGCTCCATTATAGCAAAACAAAGTTGAATGTGTTACCTATAATCTTTTTTTTTCGTTCCATAATTGAACTTCTTTTCAAATGCAGGTATAAATTATTCAAGCATCATCAAGATTTTCATGAACTGATAATTTTTCATTAAGAAATGAAAATCAACCTAGTTTGGGGCTCGTAATTCATGTCTTGGTGAACATCTTTGAATTAAATTTTTCAAAATATAATTTGTTCTTATAAAGTTATTGTTTGTGAATTAGGAGACGAATAGATGAAATGTACACTGACTCAAGTGTCATGCCATTTGTCTTTCTGTGTTATGAATGACTAGTATATGTGTTGATGGGTGGAAATGTTTAACTCTTCACCTAACATGATCGGGTGAGAGTTTATTGCTCTCCCTGATAGATCTCCAAGTAAAGGGGGCAGACAAATGCACAGAGAGTCTTCTGGGTTATTCCACATGGTTTACTTGATTCATAGAGTGATTTCTTCTGCTCTCTAGTTTTTACCTGCATCTGAGACTGGAGATGGGAGATAGATCCAGGTGAGCACCATACACCGAATAGGAATGAAAGTCTCCTGAATGTCTTCTGGACAGCATAAAAAACACACCCCAGCAGTTGAAACATGCACACAAATTCTTGAATAACTGAAAATCGTTTGCTTCAAAAAACTTAGCTTATGACACCTCATTGGAACCTCATTAAGCTTGTCCCAATGTGTCATAAATTATGTTTTGGAGGCAAAACTTATTAACTATTTGCATGCTGCTGGCAGATATTCCTGCCCAGCACAGGGTTTCTCTTGTCACTGAAATAAGTATAAGTTGGGCGCATTTAATTGTATTTGCCTTGTGTAAATTGAATGGATCTTTTCACCAATGATTTCTTGTGTTACATTTATATTAATTTTTCATTAAATCTAGTCATGGCTGCTTTATAGCAGCCAGGACTTGATTTGATGAAAAATATCTAGAAAATACTCAGCAGGTTAAGAGTTAAAATAATAAAATTTGTCATTTTCTGTGAATAGCATAGACCATTAGTTTGGTAAAGGAGTTAATCTGAAAGTGATGAGTGTCAAAGCACAAATGCTCATTTAAAGTAAGTTTCAGAAAAATACACTACCTGTAAAAACTGAAATGTTCTTGAAAGTTTTAAAGACTTTCTTGTGAGAGCTTTAAAACTTCCTAAATTTTTGCCTTCATTCTCCTTGGCTGGGGAAGATCATTGAAAAGAATCTGAGCTATTTCTATAAGGTATTCATAATTTTTTCTCAGAAGGAATCTTTAAGTACAGATGAGTTGGGGACATGATAAAATGAAATTAGAAAAGAAGGTCAGTATTAATTTGAACTTTCAACCCTATAGAAATGTAAGACGATATAATTATGGAACCTCCTACAAATACAAAATAAATTCACCCATTTTGCTGTGGATAGTATTGTGTAGGATGGTACCATGTTGGAACATGGGGTGAAGGTTTTGGAAGAAAGGTAAAAGTAAAGTATATCCCTAACATTTTGCATATTTTTTATGCTTATGTTTGTTATTGTATTTGGAAAAGATTTTTGGCTTAACTTGACAAAGTCAAGATAAGCTATTGCCATTGCACATTTGGAAATCTGTGAGTTTGTAATTCTGTTCACATTTTCTTTAGCACAAGCTAAACCCCGTAGTTCTTGTCTGATCATCACAAAATTTCATATGAAGGTTCGAGGTCATGTCTAGATGAGAACATCCCCTTTTGATTACGATCGTTCAACTGTGACAGCCACATTAGCCCAAAACCCCCAAAATGTTTAGTCGTATTTATGAAGGTATTTCATTGTAACTTGGTAGAATGACTCTGTATAATGTCTAAATGAGAATGTCCCCTTTTGGTCGTGGTCAGTCAACCGTGATGGGTACACAAGCCTGAAAACCTTGAGCACAGTCTACAGGTCGTATTTATGACGGGATTTCATTGTAACTTGATAGGATGATTCCATGTAAGGTCTAGATGAGAACGTCTCCTTTTGGTCACAATCGGTCACCTGGGTGGCTGCGCAGACTTGAAAACATTTAGCACAGTCTACAGGTCATATTTATGAATGGATTTTATTGTAACTTTGTAGGATGACTCAGTATAATTTCTAGATGAGAACATCCAACTTTGGTCGGGTTCCATCAACCATGACAGCCGCAGGGGCACGTTACCTAGATTCCTTTAGCACAGTCACTTATGAAGGGATTTCATTGCAAATTTGTAGGATGACTCAGTATAATGTCCAGATGAGAACGTCCTATTTTGACCATAATCGGTCAAACGTGATGGCCGCACAGGCACGTGAACTAGATTTGTTTAGCACAGTCTAACTTGGAAGGATAACTTGGTGTGAGGTCTAGATGAGAATCATGAGACTATCCTATTTTGGTCACGAGCGGTCAGCCATTACCGCCACATGGTCACATGTCCTAGATTCCTTTAGCACTGTCTACAGGTTGTTTTTTTATGAATGGATTTCATTGTAACTTGGTAGGATAACATGGTATGATATCTAGATGAGATTCCCCTATTTTGGTCATGATCTGACCGCCGAACCATCACATGACCTAGATTCCTTTTGCAAAGTCTTCGAGTTATATTTATGAAGAGATTTCATTGTGAACTCGGTAGGATGACTCGTTTTGGAATGATTTTAATGTAACTTGGTAACTTTGGTTGACATACATTAACTGTGAAGGCCACATTAACTCAGGCCTCAATTCTTTAGTACAGGCTACACCTCAAATTATTCTTATTGAAAACATATCATATAGGGAACAAATATTAACATATTCTCAATTATCACAATTCTTGTCTTATTTCATAATCCTTTCATAAACATTGAACATTATCCTTTCCATCAAACACTACACACAGTCAAGTTAAGCTACAGTGTCACTGACACTTTCATTAAATCCATGGGAACATGGCACCCCTTTACCTAACAAAATGACCATTATCAGCCAATGCTATTCACAAAAATCAAATTTTCTTATTTTTTCACCAGAGACATAGCTTATGACCTGTTGGAACATGCTTCACAAGGGCACTCCATTGACAGTGGTGCACCCAGGATTCTGGGCTTGAGGAGGTGCTACATTTCAGTTGTGGGTCATGATGCTAAGCATCACTTGATAATCATAGCAGCGAGTTTGTGGTGAGCGCGAGATGGGGTCTTGTCAGCAGGATCTGAGTGGTCTCATGGGAAAATGTTGGAACATGGAAGATCAGTGTGTCTCACCACTGGCTTCTTTGCACATGGCTGCAATGGTTCCAACCAAAATATTCTTGCATTCATATTCTGAAGAAAAGAAGCTAATTGAAATCGGCTCACATGAGACCTTCATAGGAACTAGGCTTTGAGCTGTATTCATGGGGCACAGTATTATTGGTGATAAATAAAACATGTGGATGTCCATGTCTTATTGCTGATAATATCGTTCCCTTGGTATAATTGCTTGTAAAAAAAACTGAAATACAAAAAAAATATGATGGGTGCCCCCCAAAACCCAGAATTCCCCAATGCATGAGGTGTTACAAGCTATGTTTTCAAGGCTAAAAATGAATTTTTACTATTATGCAAGAAATTTGGGGGGTGGGGGCAAATGTCATCTGCTATGTATGTTGGGTTGAGGAGTTAAATATTTTTTTGTTTTGAGGAACATAGTATTGCAGAATGTGGAGTACCTGGAAAGAACCACCAAGCATTGGTAAGGAGTTATCAGACTTTTCCATATATAAAGTTGGCACAAGGTGAGCTTGAGTGAAGTATGCATTAAATGTGTGCTCATATGGTCCTATTAGATAGAGTCAAGCAAGAAGAGGGTCTTGCTCAAGAACACAAATGAGATGAGTTAGGTCCACACTTACAACTTCTTGATCACAATTATGGCATACTAACCATGAGTCATTGTTATCTCCATCTGCTTACATGGTAAAACACTTGCACACATGTACAGCTTTGTCTACACTGAGAGTACCATAGGTCCATCTTGATTTGGTATCTCTTAATTGAATAACCCAGTTAACTGAATATACTTTCTAAACACAAAACCATTTACCACATCTTCAGTACAAATTTGACCTGTTATTTGTATATAAGTTATAGGGTAAACTCCTGTTAATTTAATAAAAAATCTTGTAAGATGTCAAGAAATTACCCTTACAATCCCCAAATTCTCATTGTTTACAGACCTATGTGGCCTCAGTACATGCTATACAGGCATTTAACCTGTTATACCTTGTTTGACAAAGCTCTGTAAGCTTTGTCAAACAAGATATAATAGAATAAATTCTCAATTTATCTTTGGATTTTTTACTGCTAAAATAGGAACCAGTTTCTAATGCCTGAGGTGGAAGTCCTCTAAAATGTGCAACATGAGTATAAACGGTTGGCTGGACTTGACTTTATATCAATGTTGTGGTCATGTTTTGCCATTGTGCAGATATATGTGACCTTAAACACCATTAAATAAATAAAGTTTCTGTAATATAGAAAAGTGGCCTAAACCCTGGTAACTGAAAACTTTTGTTAATTGAATAATTTTCACTGGCAAAGTGGCTATTCAATTAGCACGGTTCCACTATTTTACTTTATGCACTGTATACATATCAACCTGCCAGTTTATAGAATATCCTTTTTTACATATTGCTATCCAACACCAAACCATTTATAATGTATTCAACAGAAACTCTCTTTGTGTATTTTGTATTGGTTATAGAAAGAATCTTATTTAATAATTTATTCATCAGAATAGCTAAATGTGTCCATCACTCTTCACATAAGTTCAAATTTTGTTATTTTTAATTTTTTTGAGTTTAAATAATATTTTATTTCCAAAAGAAAGACAGACAATACAGACAATAATTGATTTACATTGAGAACAAAAATATCTTGAACATGGGAAGAGGATTCAGCAGTAAGCTAAATGCTTATTTGAGGCTGTCTCCTGGTAGTTGTATGTTGCAGTTATAATGGCTAGTACATAGATGATTTAGTCTGTATAATAATATTAAACAACCCTTTACCCCTCACCCCTCATGAGTGTGTGGGGGGGGGGGGGGGGGTAAAGGGAAGAGAGAAAAGTGGAAGAAAGGGAGGGGGGAAGAGAGAGAAAGAAAGACCTGGTGAGGTGGTGACTGATCTGCTTTTAGCCGCTGAATGCATCGTAATACAAAATTACAGAGATGCTACTTACTTGTGGACAATAATATACTCAGCAAAAACCTTTTTTTGATAATAGGATAAACTAGTGGGCCTTCTCGAATATTAGTCAGTTCGTTTCAGGATTATAGTGTTTTCTGATCCGAACAGTAAGATCTCGGTTGTAACATTACATTAGAGAGTGCCTAGTGTCTGATCCCTTTATGGAGAGTAAAGGGGACAATGAAAAAAGTGATCAGCAGTTTCACTTTCACCGCATCGGCAAAGACATGTGTCTAACAGAATGTTGTTTTACAAGTCATTGTTGAGATTCTACAAATAAGATGTAGGCGACAATGAAGTATTTGGACCTGACACGATTTATGAAAGTAGAAGTGGTTGGGTAAATTGTTCCGATTTCTGTACAGGTAACTTTTGAATTGTGGATGTGAATTATTTGTCTAATTACAGGGGGAATCTCATTCCACAAACCTGTGGTAGAGGGGAGGAAGGATGCATGATATGATTGGGTGCAACACAAGGGTGTGATAAGATTCAAATTGTTCCTTAGATTGTAATCTTGGTTTTCTGAACTAGATGGAGGGATTAGTTTGAATTGGGATTAGATGAATATGCTGGGACAAGGCCATGATGCATCGTAAAAAATTGTATTAACTTAACATTTTGCCGCCTTGTTTCAAGGGTATCCCATCCTAATTCGGCATACAGGCTCTGCTTTCTAGCACTCATGGGACCCCCAGTAATAATTCTTGTCGCTTCAGTTTAACCTTTTTGTCACCTGTCTCACAGTGACCATGGGTGGATGTCGGTGTGTGTGTGGTGGAAGCTTTCACCCAGTGCCCCATTTTTTCTGACACATTTTCTTTCACAATCACAAACAAGATGTCACAGCATTATCCCAACTTGGACATCCATGTGTCATTTCTGATAATACCGTACCCCATGCATTCTGATATTGCTCCTGCATGGGCGTCCTGTTGCATGAGCCATTATAAATGGCCGTCTAATGATGGGAGGCTTGTCACCAAATTGCAGCTACGCATGATTGAAATATTATGCTTCCACACCAACCCCAAATCCTGGATCTTCCATTGGCAACATTCTACCCAACTCTGTATGTCCATCTGTCCTTTTCACTTTCATCCATCTGTCCATTCTGAATTATTTCAGACTGATAAAAATTCCTATACTTTATGGCATAGGGTTACCAAAATATGTACTTTAGTAGGCGCTAAAAAATACATCATGGGGACAATGGTCTGACAGTGGATTCTAGTAAAGTCTTGGCTGCCTCTGCAGGTAGCTAAGACCTGGCTGGAAACCACTGCTAAGTCTCTAGTCTTACAGAGTGTGGTGTAGCAGAAAGCCGCCTAAGGGTTCAGGGGATTACATCATGTTGCTTTTCCAAGATTTCACAAATGCTGAAAAGTATCATTAAGTCATTGTCAATCATATAATAGACGGCAATTTGAAACTAAACTGTGATTAATATTGATGCTGATTAAATATTTCTTTTTCATGTTTTATATCAAATTGTTCTCAATTCAATACTGCAGTATGCTGTCATGAACGGGAGAGAAAAAATGTTGCATTTTTTGTTTGATCATCAAATATCATGATAACTCAAGATTGTGTAATTGTTTTGAGAATGTTTCTCGGGATTGTTCATCAGTTCATTTGTTATTGAAATTATGACATAACATTGTAAATTCATGTATTTTTAATATATTATTGAAAAAAAATTCCGATAATAAATTTGTACATAGATAATTTTTAAATTTGCTGATACTTGCACTGGAGTCAGTTATGTGTCTGTATTTAGAACAAAAAATTTCTAAAGGCTCATTGAGCTCATTCCAATGAGGGGTCATAAACTATGTTTTTGAGGCAAAAAATGAAAGAAATAATGAAAATTGAATGGTGATTTTTAGCTTAACTTGACATAGTCAAGATAAGCTATTGCCATCACGCATGCAGAAGTCTGTTAGTCTGTGAGTCTGTGACGTCTGTTCACATTTTTCTTTAGCACGGGCTACACCCCGCAGTTCTTGTCTGATCGTCACAAAATATCATATGCAGGTTTGGGGTCATGTCTAAATGAGAACGTCCCCTTTTGGTCGCGATCGGGCAACCGGTATGGCTTCCCGAGCCCAAAACCCGAAAACCATTAGCACAGTCTACAGGTTGTATTTATGAAGGGATTTCATTCTAACTTGGTAGGATGCCTCTGTATAATGCCTAGATGAGAATGTCCCCTTTTGGGCATGATCTATCAACCATGATGGCTGCCCAAGCCCAAAACCCAAAAACTTTTAGCACAGTCTGCAGGTCATGTGTAATGTGGAGGGATTTCATTGTAACTTGGTAGGATGACTCCTTATGATGTCTAGATGAGAATTTCCCCATTTGGGCATGATCTGCCAACCGTGATGACTGCCCGAGCCCAAAACCCAAAAACCTTTAGCACAGTCTACAGGTCATATTTATTGAGGAATTTCATTGTAACTTGGTGGGTTGACTTCATACAATGTCTAGATGAGAAAGTCCCCTTTTGGGCATGATTGGGCAACTGTGACAGCTCCAGGGGCCCGAAAACCTTTAGCACAGTCTAGAGGTCATATTTATGAAGGGATTTCATTGTAACTTGGTAGGATGACTCCAAATAATGTCTAGATGAGAACATCCCATTTTGATCGCGATCATGCAGCCTTGATGGGTGCCTGAGCCCAAAAACCTTTAGCATGTTTGTAGGTCATATTTATGGAAGGATGTCATTGTAACTTGTTAGGTTGACTCCATATAATGCCTAGATGATGACATCCCCTTTTGGTCGTGGTTGGTCAACTGTGATGGCTACAGGTGCCTGAAGCCCGAAAATCTTGAGCACAGTCTACAGGTCATATTTATGAAGGGATTTCATTGCAACTTCATAGGATCAGTCCAGATGATGTCCAGATGAGAATGTCCCATTTTGGTTGTGATCATTCAACCATGATGGCTGCCCAAGCCTAAAGCCCAAAAACCTTTAGCACAGTCTTCAGGTCATATTTATGAAGGGATTTCATTGTAACTTGGTAGGTTGACTTCATGTAATGTCTAGATGAGAACAGCCCCTTTTGGACACCATTAGGCAACTGTGTTGGCTACAGGGGCCCAAAGCCTGAAAATCTTTAGCACAGTCTACAGGTAATATTTATGAAGGGATTTCATTGTACCTTGGTAGGATGACTATAAATAATGTCTAGATGAAAACGTCCCCTTTTGGTCGCGATCATTCAGCCTTGATGGCTGCCCGAACCCAAAACCCCAAAACCTTTAGCATAGTCTATTGGTCATATTTATGGAAGGACTTCATTGTAACCCGTAAGTTTGACTCCATATAATGCCTAGATGATGACATCCCCTTTTGGTCATGATTGGTCAACTGTGACAGCTTCAGGGGCCCGAAGCCCAAAAACCTTGAGCACAGTCTACAGGTCATATTTATGAAGGGATTTCATTGTAACTTTGTTGGATCACTCCAGATGATGCCCAGATGAGAATGTCCCCTTTTGGTTGCGATCATTCAACCATGATGGCTGCCAGAGCCCAAAGCTCAAAAACCTTTAGCACAGTCTACAGGTCATATTTATTAAGGGATTTCATTGTAACTTGGTAGACTGACTTCATATAATGTCTAGATGAGAACGTCCCCTTTGGACGCTATTGGGAAACTGATGGCTACACGGGCCCGAAGCCCAAAAACCTTTAGCACAGTCTACAGGCCATATTTATGAAGGGATTTTAATGTAAATTGATAGGATGACTCGTTTTGGAATAATTTCACAGTAACTTGGTAACTTTTGTTGATATACGTTAACTTTGAGGGCTACATACATTAACTGTGAGGTCATATTAACCCATCCCTCAGCTCTTTAGTACAGTGTACACCTCCTATTATTTTTATTATAAACATAGCATACAGGGAACAAAAATGAACATATTCCCAATTATCACAATTCTTGTCTTATTTCATAATCCATTCATAAACATTGAACATTATCCTTTTCATCAAACACAATACACAAGTTAAGTTACAGTGTCATTGACACTTTCATTGTGAACAGCGCTGACCAGTTTTGGCTGTTACATTGGGTAAAGAGTTAAAAAATGGACCCTCTAAAGTTTTATTTCATTTTTTTAGCTCACCTGACTGCTAGTCTGTGTGAGCTATTGCCATCACTTGGCGTCCGTCGTCCGTAATCCATTAACTTTTGCAAACTTAGCCTCTTCTCCACAGCCATTCAGTCAAATTCAAACGTATATTGCTCAAACCATCCCTGGCGTATACCCTTCCTATTTTGTTCAAATGAAGCGGCTGCCTTCTTCAGGCTCTGGTCAATGATGACAAAGCCTAAAAATCTTCTTCTCATGAACCACCAGAGAGCAGGCCTGAAAATAAGCAGTCTGACATTTGCAAAATGTGGTCCCCAGAAGGTGAATTTGATGATGCTATCCCATGCAGTGGGCCAATTTATCCTCTGGGTACCTCTATTCTGTTTAGTTTTGAGACCCTGATTCAGAGAGTGTAAATTTAGTGATGCTACCCTGCTGTGCAGGGTAGCATCACTAAATTTACCCTCTGGGGACCTCATTTTGCAGATGACCGTCTGCTTATTTTCTGGCTTGCCAGACAGATTGCCTTGACATATGGTATGGAACACTCTTTGGTGTTGAAGATTAAAGTTTGTTCAAGGGAAGTTGGTAGATGAATATTTGGGCTCTCTGTGGGCACATCCCCATTTTAGGCTCCGCCCAAAATTTCTATTTCAAGAACCGATGCGCCGATTTGAACCAAATTTGACATGTAGTATAAGTGGGTCCAAAGTACTTGATTGATGCCCCCAATTTTTTTTTTGTAGCCCTGTGGGTAACCCAGGGGCTAAAAATAGAAAAAAAATCACACGGAACAAAGAACTGTTATTTGATATGAGGCATCCTTTTGATCAGTAGAATGGATTAAAAATAAAAAATGGCTATCAGTTGTGTCAGGGTGTTCTGTAGGGGCATTTGAAAAAATGCTGAGTCAGCATATTTGCAAAACTTGAAAAAAAATATTTCTTCACAACCACTGATCAGAATCTTTTGATATTTGGTATACAGCATCCATAGGACGGTCAAATACAAGTGTGTTCAAATCGAGCCCCTCGGTTCATATTTGGGCTCAACACAGGAGCCCAAATAATTAACTTAGGGCGCTAGGGGGAATAAGCTTTAAAAATCTTCTTCTTCAGATCAAACAGTCAGATTCTTTCGAAACTTGGTATACAGCATCTCTACAGGGGTCAGATTGAAGTTTGTTCAAATTGAGACCCTGGGTTAATATTTGGGCTTCCTATGGGAGCCCAAATATTAACTTGGTGCAGTATGGGGAATAATCTTTAAAAATCTTCATCTTCAGTTCCACCACGCAGATTATTTTGATATTTGGTATGCAGCATCTCTAGGGGGCTTAGATTCAAGTTTGTTCAAATGGGATCCCTGGATGAATATTTGGTTTCTTTATTGGAGCCCAAATTTTAACTTTGTGCAATATGAGAAAATGTCTTAAAAAATCTTCTTTTTCAGATCTGCTAGTGAGAATCCTTTCATATTTGGTATGTGACATCTCTAGAGGTGTAAGATTCAAGTCTCTGGGTTAATATTTGGGTTTCCTATGGGAGCCTGAATATTAACTTCGTGCAATATGGGCAATAATCTTTAAAAATCTTCTTCTTCAGATCCACTGGTCAGATTCTTTTGATATTTGGTATGCAGCATCTCTAGAGAGGTTAGATTCAAGTTTGTTCAAATGGGATCCCTGGATGAATATTTGGTTTCTTTATTGGAGCCCAAATTTTAACTTAGTGCAATATGAGAAAATTTCTTTAAAAATCTTTTTCAGACCTACTAGTGAGAATCCGTTCATATTTAGTATGTGACATCTCTAGAGGTGTAAGGTTCAAATTTGTTCAAATCGAGTTCCTGGGTTAATATCTGGGTTCCCCAAGGGAGCCCAAATATTTACTATGTGCAATATGGGGAATTATCGTTTAAAATCATCTCCTTCAGATCCAGCAGTCAGATTCTTTTGATATTTGTTGTACAACACCTCTATGAGGGTTAAATTTAAGGCTGTTCAAATCAGGTCCCTGGGTTAATATTTGGGCTTTTTATTGAAGCCCAAAGTTTAACTTAGTGCAATATGAGAAAATTTCTTGAAAATTCTTCTTCTTCAGGTCCATCAGTGAGAATCCTTTCATATTTGGTATGTAACATCTCTAGGGGTGTCAAATTCAAGTTTTGTTCAAATCGAGTCACTTGTTTTTTCTTGTCTCTTTTAAAATTTTTTTATTTATTTATTTATTTTTTTTTTTTTTTTTTTTTTTGGGGGGGGGGGGAGGGGGAGGGCTAGAGAGAACCACAGTAGTTGAAAACAAAACAAAAATTTTGTTTGGTTGTTGTTTTTTTAACTGGTAGAGTGCTGGAAGCCCATATTTGGGCTTTATTCTGAAGTGCAAGTACCACAGCTTGAAGGCTCATATTCTGTGGATGTGCTTCATATTATCTTTGAAGTGATATTACTTAGTCTGTAAGGGTTTGCTTTGTTTCAATTTATGGGAGAGTGCCCATAGGCACACTCTCATAAACTGTAACAAGGCAAAGACATGATCTGATGGCCAAAAATAATTCATCACTCTACCAGTTGATACTTCACAGAACAGAGCTTGCTAAGAAGCTTTCCTAGGACCAGCAGAAATGAATGGCCAAAAAAGGTGCCTAAGGTTGTGCCATAACAAATCAAAAAAATTGCTCTTGCTGCTGATCACTTACTGATACACTCATCTCTTTTGACAATTTGAGCCAGGTGAGCGTTTTAGGCCCACTTGAGCCTCAGGTTTTATAGATTCTTTGAAATAGAGTCTCTTTATCAGGGTTCTCAACAGGTATCAGTACCACCAGTACTTGGCTCTATTTGCTGTACAGGTTCTCGGTATTACTCGGTGCAAGGAGTTGAAATCACTTTTTGAGAGAATATCACACATATCAACCTTTTGCATGTCCCATTTCCTCTTTTAGCATCCTAAAAATTTTAATGAAGCATATTTTCATTATAGTGTGGACTGGGGAAGATCTCATAATTAACCGCTGTCGTAAAAATTCAATTGGGGGAAAGTGCCCATAAAATATATTTTAAAAAATAACCCTAGGTATTCAATTTTCTGATGCCTTTTTAAATCCCTGATCGCTTTTCAGATAAGATAATATTTTTTGATGTCAGTGAAAAAAAAGAATATGTTGATGAAGTGCACTTTTTTTGGCGGCAACACAAATTGAATATTTACAACATATTTTAGTAATATTATTGACAAAAAAAAGGGACAGAGATTGGAAAGTTGATGCCGTGTTGTTACTGGATTTTGTGTTGGGCTTTCCTTTGATGTTTGATAATGTGAACACTGTTACACTGTGACTATGATCACAGCATAACAGCTTTCACATCATCAAACATCATTGTTGGGAGGAGTTAAAACATTGATTGTATCAATGATACTTTGAGAACCCTGCTTCTGATTAGGCCTCACAAAGTAGATCTTCTGTTTCTTGGGTCATTTTTTGTAAAATTGCATGTGGGCGGGCTTTTTTATTTTATTTTTGTAATTATTTCTTTGCCATCAAAGGTCATGTTCTTGGTTTATTTTATGTTTTAGGCCTCATAATCAACATATTTCGTCCCTTGAGTGTAAGAAGGCTTTGCAATGCTAAGCTTTGTTGCACTCAAGGCAAATATTTATCAGTTTTATTAACTTGTGGAAAATATCAGACATAAACCAATTAATATTTATTTTTTTTATGTTTGCATTGGTTATGAAAAGAGAGTTTGTGGCAGTGAAAGGGATCATGCAGGAAGGCCTGAGAAACAGATTTTCAACTTTATTTGGCCTAATAATGTGTTTTGTTTTTAGGTCTCATGCTTTTGAGCAAGCAATCATATCCCACACCCATTTGTTTGCTTAACCCTTTGAACCATTGTGGTATATTTCATGTCATTTGCATGGAAGCAATTGGAGTCCATATTTATTATTTGGGGGTAGACCAATTAACATTTTCAACGTGCTGCCTCAGGACTACATGTTGAAAATATTGATTGGTCTACCCACAATTTAACTTAGCAGACATCCTACTTAATGAAAGTATGACATATCAGCTTCCTGGACTGGAAAAGTGGCCTCTCTGTTTCAAATGGTTAAAAGGAAACAGTGACGTTTTTTCCTACATTTCTGGATATCAGACAAAAAACAAATTTATTTAATTGATTTTAATAAATAAATAATTAATTATCAGAAATTAATGTTTTTATGCCACCAGTTTAGGTTGAGTAACATGTTGCATTTATCCACCATTACCACTGGCCCAGACATGCTGGTACTCTATTCATCAGAATTCAGGCCAAATGCTTAATCTTGAACTCCCACAGTACAGTCCTCCATAGATGGCTTATCTGCATGCACAGAGCCAAGGGTGTGTCCTCAATTCCTGCCAATAATCATTCTTTTGTTTGGCGTGGTGTAAACAGTCTTGTTTCTTTGCTCTCTGAAATTTCTGTGGTTTCCTTGCTTCAAATGTTGGATCAAGGGAAGGATCATTTCATAAGAAGATATGTCACTATCAGGAAGGATGCAGACAGTGATTTGTTTAGGGCTATGCTTTTAGAAATTATGATTTAATTAATTAAATCTTGTGTCACCCACTTAGGGGTTAATCCCTGAACAGTCACCATTCATCAACAAAATAATTGTTTTATTAATGTCTGCTTAATTTATTCTTTCCTTCTGCTTTCTAGCCGTTTTCAGAATATTTTTATTAAGTCCCCGCCAATTTTGGCAGGGGCATTAAGTTTTACTCTTCCATCCATCCATCCGTATATCCATCTGTCCATCCATCCATCCATACCTCTGTCCTGAATATGGTTTCCGGACAATAACGTAAGTTTGACTGAATGAAATGCAACAAAATTTTATACATAGGTTTATAACCACATAATACAGGTTGGGATTGATAGTGGCCGTGGTATTGTCTATTTGTGGTCTACCCAAACCACTGAAGCCTCTAGGCGCTTACTGGATGTTCTATCCTTTGCCGATCATATAACTCGTGCTCTGGATGAAGATGATCGTCAGTAACCTTGAGCTGGTTAGATGTGACAATGCCTTACTGTCAGTATCTAACCTAGACAAAGCTCTTAGAATTTCTCTTAGAGCAGCTCCTCTGACAGGGTCTTCTCTCTTGAATGATAAAGTCACTTTTGTGCACAAAGAAATTTCCAAACAAGCCACAAGTAGTCTTATTCTTTGTCAGATTGCTCCAAATTTCTCTAGTTCCAAGAAGCCAAGGTATTCTGGTTCTAAAAAATCTTGTGGCTCGTCACACTCAAAATCTTGGGCTCCTCATAACCAGTCTCTGGTTTGCTCTAGTCAGTCTAACAGGGGATGTTCACAGTCTTACAGAGGAAAGTCCGCTTTTAAAATGAAGCTTCTTCTATCGTAAGCCTCGAGGAGGTTCAAGATGAAACTTTCAACCTCTGTTGTCTTCCGGTTGGCTGAATACTTTGCAGAATATTGGAAGTAAGTTACAAAAGATCCATGAGTTCTACAAGTTATTCAAGAGAGTTTAATTCTTTCTTTCCAAAGAAAACCTCCTTTGTTTATCTTTAGAATACAGGAAAATGACACAGTCCCTGTTAATTGAATACTCTTGTTAATTGAATAATTTTCCTTGGCAAAGTGGCTATTCAGTTAACAGGGTTACACTGTACTGAGATATGATGATTGAACTTTACACAAATTTTATTGATGATGAGTAGATATTTCAGGAATGATAATTGTATTGTGCTATCAGCATCAAGGATGTACTGTGAAACCCACCTCACTGGATATCTCTAAATTGAATAATCTTGTTAATTGTATAAAACTTGCACGTACCAAACCCTTCAGCATGCCATCAGTATAGATTTAATCTGTTGACTCTTTACCAATTGCCCCTAACCACCAGTGTAATATACAAATTGAGCAGTTAAAAAAAAAAATTAAAAAATTTTCAATTAAACCATATCATGTGACCCTCATTGGAATGAGCTTCTCAAGCTCATTCCAATGAGGAGTCACATGATATGGTGTTGTAGAAATTTTTCAAAAAATTTTATAAAGATGTAATTAAAATAATAAATTTTGATATCATATATATTTATTATTTATATATTTATTGGTTTTTAAGGTCACATACTTACGCACAGTGTCTAATCGTGAGTATCGTGACCATGACAGTTTTACGGGTGGAGGAAGCCGGAGTACCCAGAGAGAACCTCGAGCATCGATGAGTAACTGTCAGCTCCTCAACATTCTAACTCTGTTCAAGCCCCGCTCAAGCAGGGTTACAGGGTTGAAGACATGTGCACCATCGACATGCAGTACGCCTTAGTACACAGCGTCAGTGTGCCCCCATGCAGGCAGCTGGGATAAAGTGCCTTGCCCAGGGACACAACATGGGTCATCCTGGACGGGGATATCATGTATATTGGGATAAAGGGTTAATTATGTATAGGTTATAGAGTAAACTCCTGTCAATTGAATGAATACATAAAAGAGATACTCTTGACTACTGTGACAAATCAGCAGCCAGCAAACCTGTTATTATTATTACCACTGAATTCCTCAGGTTCACGGACCTACTTGGGCTCATTTCATCCATTGTTATTGGAAAAGTGAGAGGTTATAAGCTATGTATTGAAAGCAATGAATTAAAATCTGTATTGAGTTGAAGGAAAAATTATTGTTGGTGTTGTCAAAGTTGTGTTTAAAGCTCTACATTTTGTTGTTTTTGTAAGTCAGTTTCAGGTTTTTTTTTTCTATAACGGAACCTGAAATTGTTGATGCCACAATAAACAAAAAATGCAGTTTTAATAAATAATCAAATTTTCAATGTGAATGTTTGTGTGAGTATTAGCCCCGGAGGGGCATTGCATTTTTGTTCAACTCGGCAACTCAGCCCCATAGGGAGGGAGTGGGGAAAATGCTCCAAATATTTTAAAAATCTTTTCATGAACCAGTGTGTACAATGACTTGATATTTGCGATGGAGCTCCCTTTTGAGGTGTAGAATCAAGTTTGTTCCAAACAAAGTTCGTGAAGGAATATTTGGCTTTGGAATGGGAGAGGTAAGATTTTTGGCCCCACCCAAAATTTCTATTTCAAGAACCGGTGGGCCAATTTCAACCAAATTTGGCATGTAGTTTAAGTGGGTCCTAAGTAATTGATTGATGCCTAACAAAAATTGTTTCACAGCCCTGTGACAACCCCAGGGGCTAAAACATAAAAAAATTCAAAAGCCCATATATCCCAAACCAAAAGGAACAGAGAACTGGTATCTGGTATGAAACATCCTTAGGACCAGAAGGAGGGATTTGTTAAAAAAATTGCCACCAGTTCAATCAGGTTGCCTGGTAGAGGGTATTGAAAAAATGATGAGTCAGCATTTTTGCAGTAGTTTTATCCCTGGAGGATTTCATTCACAGAAATTTTTGATTGACATATTATGTTCTTAAATTAACAAAAATTATATTATGAACATTTAATCTTGTTATTACAATCTGTCAGTTCTGTGGGAGGGGGGGGGGGGGGGGGGGGGACTTTCGTTTGTTTTAGAAAGATTTTTATTTATGTTCAGTGAACCATTTCAATGCTGGAAAACATCTGATACCTGTATGCATGTCTTTAATTTAACCCTCTCACAACTGCAGTGTGGTTTCCAAGATTTTTATTAATGCCATGAACAAACAAAAAACCCTTTCTTTTCAACCTACTCACAATTGTTTACAATTGGCTGTAACATAAGTGCAAGCCCTACTTCGGAACTAACTCAAGCTTTTAGAAACTTTTCCAAACAAGTTGGAAAAGTACTAGAGTGCAAAAGCACGAAAAAGATCGAAAAAAAGGGTCGAGTGAGACCAGCACTCGAAATTACAGGTACTCTCTCTGCACACCTCTTGCGTTTACCGAGCGCAACAACCGTGACGTCAATTCCTTTTATTTCCACCATTTGTACATGGTCGGAAATTTTTGTGACTCGTGCTACTTTGCTGTTTTTTTCTTCGTGAACAACTTATTAAATGTGTTTTCTACATTATTAGTGTGCAAGTGGATTGTATCCTTTTGTCAAGCTATCAAAATTATTATTGATTCATGTTAATTTTTATCATTATTGCTTGTTTCTTCACACTTCATATTGTTTTTCCCCCACGTGTGAACACGACCTTTGTGCTGTTTTCCGTCAGCGGGAAACTTGATTACATTATTTTCATTAATATAATGCCAAAGACTATTCCCGGTTCCTCTTGCTTGCAAGTGAAGCATGTGGACGACTCTCATTCCACATGTGTCACTTGCACCAATTGCACTCAGGCCCAATCATTTGGTATTTGTGGGGTTTGGTCCTCTAAATTCTGGGCTTCTGTTAACAAGGTGGTTCTGTCCAGAGCTAGAACCCCTCGTTCTCGGGGTAAGGGTAGCCGTGCCGTAGCAGACATTTCTGCTGGTCCACGTGGTGACTCTGTCGCACAGGATTCTGATCTGTCTTCTGTGGCGAGTTCCTCTGCAACTGTTGACGGTGCTAGTTCAGTGATACCCGACGGGGAGACCGTGGTCTCTTTGTCTTCTGATGTCACTCTTGAGGCATCTGTTTTCGTAGAGAGCTTCTCCGAGGTCAGCTCGGTGACCCTCTCCGATCTGCCTCTTACACCGTCGACTGTTGCTGAGGAAGTTGTTACTCCAGATCCTATTCTGTCTGATGGTGGCTCTTCCATCACCTCTGGGGATGGTCTACAGTCTTGGGGGACTGAGGCTGTATCTGCTGGTGTGTGTCTGTGTGCTCTCAGCCTTCCCTAGCCTCGCGGCGGGGCTGTGTGGGTTTGCTGTCTGCTCCGTCTCATCTGCCTAGGTTTGGTCCTAGTCAGTTGAGCCGGTCAGTCGCTTCGGCAGCGATTCCTTGCCCCTCAAGTGAATCGTTTATTGTTCCTCCTTCCCCTGCTAGTGTGCCGCCTAGCAGGATGGTGTTGGGACGTTGGCATCCAGGGCCTGCTGTTCGGCAGCGGTCAGTGACAGCCCCTGTTAGCTGTCACTCTCGGAACCTTCCTCCGGTGATTCCTCACTGTGTTCCGAGTCTGGGTGTCGATCAATGCTTGCCGTCGGTCTCAGAGGATGGGCAGTTGGGGCCGTCTGCCGCGCAGAGGCCAATGACAGGTTCCTGTCATTCTTGGGACAATCCTCCGGTGTCTTCTCACCGTGTCCTAGGTCCAGCTACCGATCGACGTGCGCCATCGGTCTCTTTAGAGGATTTGCAGGCAGGACCTTCTGTTTCGCAGTGATGGCCCCTGGGCGTCACAATCGGGACTATCCTCCGGTGTCTTCTCACCGTATCCCTATTCTGTCTGCCGATCGACGTTCGACATCGGTCTCTTCTGAGGATTTGGGTTCTTTTACCAGAAGGCTCCATTGGGAGTACACTCCGTCGGGCGATGCTGCTGCGACGGATTCTCAGGGTGACCGGGCAGGCCGTTTTGGCGCTCACCCGGTTGCTTTCTGGCAACCCTCAAGTTGGCCTCCCTGTGCCTCCTGAGGCACAACCTCCTTTGGTCAGTTGCCGAGATGTCTCGCCTGGCCCCTTGGATACTGCATAGTATTCACAGGAGGTTTCTGCTGGTCAGCCCGAGTTGGGCTACTTCTCCTCTGCTACGGAGAATGACGAGTATCTTGAAGGTGATGGGGCCCCCCTCGTCAGTCTTGGGGCAGGCTTTGGATTCGTCTTTGGCTTATTGCCGGACGTTCAACCTTCCGACCAGCCTTCTGTGACTGTCCGGCCGTGGTCCACTGTGGAGCGCCCTAACCCTGTTGAGTCTTCTAGCTCTGGGGCTTTGCGTCCTCTGCAATCAGCTCAGGTTGTTGAGTCCTTCCAGGGCTTAGACGCCAAAATGCATTCTAAGGCCCTCAAGGGTTCCTTCTTTTCTAGACCTGATGCCTTTCTGCCTCCATCACGGTTTCGTGTTTACGATTCCGTCCGTCCACCAGTCTTCCAAGGGATGACTATTGTGGATGAGGATTCTTCTTCCCTCGGGTTAACTAAGCCTAAGTCGGCAGTTCTCCCAATGTCAGTAGTTGAATTTATGGTGGGCCTTTCCCGAGAGATGCTGGGTATGTTATCTCTCGCGGACCATGTCGTCGCTGCCCTGGCTGAATATTTTCCACCAGGGGAGTTTGATGATGCTCAGGCACCTTTTCGTGTTTTGTCACAGGCTCTTATGAACTTGACACACGCTCACGCCTGTAACACGGCTAATTTGGAGCTGGCACGCCGGGATGCGGTGTTGGATTCTTCTTCATCCCTTCCTTCTGAGCAACGTGCTGTTCTGAGGTCTGCCTCTTTGGTGGGACCTCAGTTGTTCCATGGTTCCGTGGAAGCTGTTCGTGGCGAAGTTCTTCATCATTCGAAGGACCAGCTTTTGTTGCGACAGCTTGACCAACCTGCTGCTGCGGGTGGTGGTTGTTCCAGGCCTGCCAAGCGTGCTGCTGCGTCTGCCTCGTCGGTGACGTCGGCTATGCCTTCGGCTCCGTCTGCTCCTTCTGCACATAAGAAGTGCCAACATGGCCAGGCTCGCTGGCAGCCTCAGGCAGGAAAGTCTCAGGACTCTGTCACTTCCCGAGGTGGTTTCTCCTCTCGGGGGCCTCGTCGAGGCCGCAAGTGAAGGTTCTCACCTCGATTCACCTCTAGTCGGGGGAAGGCTGTCGCTGTTTTATGACCGTTGGACAGAGATAACGTCGGAGCCTTGGGTCCTCGACGTCATTCATTCCGGTCTGCGACTGTCCTTCCATCGGCACCCCAGTTTATCTCGGGTGCCCCTCCTGACTCAGGTCCCTTTCGATTCTCTGCGTCGGGACCTTCTGGTGCAGGAGATCGATAATCTTCTCTCCAAAGGGGCGATCGAGGTGGTCAGGAAACCCTTTCACTGGAGTTTTACTCGAGACTTTTCTTGGTGCCGAAGAAAAACGGCCAATATCATCCTGTCATCGGTCTGAGTATCCTGAACGAGTACATAATAGCTCCTCGTTTCAGTATGGAGACTTTCTGGTCGGTTCGACGTTCAGTTCATCAGGGCAATTTTGCTGCCAGTATCGACCTGAAGGATGCCTACTTCCAAGGAACCCATTCATCTGGCGTCACGGAAATACCTTCGGTTCTCGTTTCGGGATCGAGTTTATCAATTCAGAGCTCTCCCGTTCGGTTTGAACCTGGCTCCCGACTGATGTCACATGTGCTTGCTTTCCACCGCACTCAGTCGGCTGTAACTTCGTCAGCCTACCTAGACGACATCCTCCAACGGCACCACGATGCTGCTGTTCTGGAGTTCGATGTCCGGCAGTTTCTTTGCCTGCCAGCGTCGCTGGGTTTCAGAGTCAATCGCGAGAAGTCTGATCTCCTTCCTTCTCAGCGATTCCGTCATTTGGGGATGGATTTCGACACTCTTCACAATGTAGTGTCGGTCCCCCATGCTCGGGCGACGATTCTTTCCGCCTTGACTCGGAACCTGCTTCAATCTTCCTCGGTCTTGGCCAGGACTTTCCTTCGGATGCTGGGCCTTTGCGGTTTGGTGACAGATCTCATTCCGCTTGGTCGCTTGTTTGCCCGACCTCTCCAACACTTCCTGTTGGATCATTAGCGTCCGAATGTAGATCTGCTGGACCTGGAACTCACTATTCCTCGGTCTCTGCTTTGTCACCTCCACCCTTGGGCCGATATTCCCTGGCTGACACAGGGTGTTCCATTGGATCTTCCTTTGGCCGATCGCATCCTTATTGCAGATGCCAGCGATCGTGGCTGGGGTGCGACGTTGGATCCTCTCGGTCTGTCTACTCACGGCAAGTGGGACAGCCAGCAGGTGAGCGAGCAGGTGGGCCTTCATATCAACTAGAAGGAGCTCCTTGCTCTTCTGTTGAGTTTTCGGCTTTGGATCCCTCATCCGTCGGACCATATTGTCCTACTTCTTTGGGACAATTCGACAGTAGTGGCCTACAAACGGAATCAAGGAGGCACACATTCGATTCCCATGTATCGGCTGTCTCGGGATCTTCTTCTGTTGGCGCGGGATGTGAACACTCGGGTGTCCATTCGACACATTCCCGGGCGTCTCAACGTCCTAGCAGACTCCCTGTTCCGACGCGACAGTGTCCTTCCAACCGAATGGATGCTACATTGGTCGGTGTTTCAGGCAATTTGCGAGCAGTGGGGCCGTCCTCAGGTCGACCTTTTCGCTACTCGCTGGAATCATCAGGTAGAGACCTTTGTCTCCCCTTGACCAGATCCTCTGGCATTTGCAGTAGAGACTCTGTCTCTGGACTGGACAGGTTGGATCGGCTATGCCTTTCCTCCTGCACCGATTCTTCCTCAGGTATTAGCGAAGATTCGTGCTTGCAGTTGCAGGATCATTCTGTTTGCACCCCTGTCTCCACAGAGGGTGTGGATCAATCTGCTGCGGCCTCTATTGGCCGATCGACCGATTCGTCTACCTCTACTTCGTGATCTTCTTTCCCAGGGTCATCCCAGGAAGTATCACAACAGCCTGGCGAGCCTGTCCCTTCACGCCTGTCTTTTATCAGGTCCAGTCTCCGACGTAGAGGTTTTTCACGACGATCAGTGGAGTGCATTTCGGCATCGTGGCGACATTCCACTGGCATAACTTATGCTGCCAAGTGGAAGGTTTTCTGCCGCTGGTGTGCAGATCATGATGTGAATTACCGTGATCCGTCAATCGCTCAAATTGCGGATTTTCTGGTTTTTCTTTTTGACTCCAAGGGCCTCCAGCCTATTACGATTAAGGGCTATCGGTCTCTGCTGTCTGATACTTTCTCTTATGTGGGAAAGCAGTGCATCGGTCGTAAACTTTTTCTCTCCAAACTCATTCGGCACTTTTCTTTGAAGAGGCCTCGAGTTTTGCGTCTTACACCCAAGTGGAACTTTGCATGGGTGTTGCACTGTTTGGAGGGGGCGCCATTCAAGCCTTTATCTGAGACCGATATGCGTTTTCTCACCTATAAGACGGCTTTTCTTCTAGCGTTTGCTTCTGCTCGACGAGTCAGTGAGCTTCATGCGCTATCTGTTGATTCTGCCTTCTTCCGAAATGAGGCTAACAGTGTCACCTTCACTACTGATTGCTCTTTTCTGGCTAAGAATCAACTTCCTGATTCAGTACCTCCTCCCATCTGCATTCGGGTTCTCCCTGCTGTCGATGGCCGGAGGCCTTTTCTTTGTCCTGTTTGTGCGATCAAGACTTACATTACTCGCACTCAGTTCATTAGGAGGGGTTGGAAGAGATTCTTTCTGTCTCTCATTCCTAGGAGGCAGTCTATCTCTTCCCATTCTATTTCCAGGTGGATCTGTCTTGCAATCAAGCTGGCTTATTCCTGCTTGTCTGCGTCGGATCTTGTTTCGAACTGGTTTAATGCTCATGAGGTTCGTGCCATTTCTACACCCTGGGCGTTCTCCAATTTTGTTTCGCTCTGGGATGTTATGAATGCGGCTTACTAGAGGAATGCTTCTACCTTCTCCTCCTTTTATCTCTGCCACCTTCAGCAGCAATCTGAGGACTTTATTCTTTAGGCCCTCTCATTGCTGCTCAGGCTGTTGTGCCCCCTCGTTAAAATTGTTTTTATCGAGGTTGTGCTTCGCTCAGCCTTGTTCTTTTCAGGTGCCTTCTATCTATCTTCATTACAGGTTTCGCTATTGTTCTCTGCCCTCATTGCTTTTCTTTCTGCTACTCTTGTTGGTATTGGTTATGTGAGTCACCTCCTCCTATTGTTTATTCAGCCAATTGTAAACAATTGTGAGTTGGTTGAAAAGAAATTAAAATTTTTTAGTAAATTTTGTTTCTTAACATACCTACCACAATTGTTTACCGGAGCCCTCCCCCCCCCCCCCCCCCCCTGGGAATATCTTTGATATCGATGCCTCCCTGCTTAATCACAAACTTCTCGTTGGCGGAAATACGGAATTGACGTCACGGTTGTTGTGCATGCGCTTGGTAAACGCAAGAGGTGTGCAGAGAGAGTACCTGTAATTTCGAGCGCTGGTCTCGCTCGACCCTTTTTTCGATCTTTTTCGTGCTTTTTCACCCTAGTACTTTTCCAACTCATTTGGAAAAGTTTCTAAAAGCTTGAGTTAGTTCCGAAGTAGGGCTTGCACTTATGTTACAGCCAATTGTAAACACTTGTGGTAGGTATGTTGAGAAACAAAATTTACTAAAAAATTTTAATTTCAATACTGTTTTTTTCTGGTTCCTTGGAAAAAATTGATCTGATTCCTGTCTGAATATCTTGAATTTAACCCTCTCATGACTTCAGTGTGTTTTTTTCCAATGATTTTTTCTCTCATGATGGACTCTTTCTCTACTTATTTCATGTTGAATGAACCCTTTCTATGCTGGAAAACATTTATCTGATTCCTGTGTGCACGTCTTTAATTTAACCCTCTCAAGACTGCAGGTCTGTAGCAGGGAGTTCCAAAGATTTTTAGCTCATCTTGACAAAGCCAAGCTGAGCTAATCTCATCGCTCTCCATCCGTCGTCCGTCAACACCATGTTTTGGTCTTCTTCAAAGCCACTGGGCCAATTCAATTGAAAGTTTGTGTGAGTGATGGTCCCGAAGGGGCATTGCATTTTTGTTCAACTCAACATGCTCAGCCCCATAGAGAGGGAGTGGGGGAAAAATGCTCCAAAAATATTTTTAAAAATCTTTTTCTCATGAACCAGTGTGTACAATGACTTGATATTTGCTATCGAGCTTCCTTTTGTGGTGTAGAATCAAGTTTGTTCAAACAAAGTTCATGAAGCAATATTTGGCTTTGTAATGGGAGGGGTAAGATTTTTGGCCCCGCTCAAAATTTCTATTTTCTGAACTGATGGTCCGGTTTGAACCAAATTTGGTATGTGGTTTTATTGGGTCATAAGTACTTGACACAGGCAAAAAAAAAATTGCCATCGGTTATGTTAAGGTGTTCTGTAATGGGCATCAAAAAAAATGCTGAGTCAGCATATTTGCAAAAATTGAGAAAAAAAATTTTCTCAAGAACCAATCATCAGAATCTTTTGATATTCAGTATACAGCATTAATAGGGGTGTCAGATTCAAATTTGTTAAAATAAAGCCCATTGGTTCATATTTGGGCCCAATATTGGAGCCTGAATGTTTTACATAGGGTAATATGAGGAATATTCTTTAAAAATCTTCTTCTTCAGAACCACCAGTCAGAATCTTTTAATGTTGGATATACATCATTGGTATGAGGGTCAGATTCAAGATTGTTCAAACCAAGTCCCTAGGTTAATATTTGGGCTTCCTACGGAGATTCAAGTTTGTTCAAATCAGATCCCTAGGTATATATTTGGGCTCGCTATGGTAGACAAATTTTTACTTAGTGCGATATGAGGGAATTTCTTCAAAAATCCTTTTCTTCAGATCCACTAGTCAGAATGCTCTCATATTTGGTATACAACATCTCTAGGGGGGTCAGATTCAAATTTGTTCAAATCGGATCCATAGGGTAATATTTGGGCTCGCTATGGTAGCCCAAATTTGAACTTAGTGCAATATGAAGAAATTTCTTCACAATTTCTCTTCTTCAGATCCAACAATAAGAATGCTTTCATATTTGGTACACAACATCTCTAGGGAGGTCAGATTCAACTGTGTTCAAATCGAGAGCCTGGGTTAATATTTGGGCTCCATATGGGTTGCCAGAATTGGCCATTTTGCTGAAGATTTTAGCATTTTATATTCAGTACCCTCTAAAGGTGTGTAACTAAGATTAATCCACATAGGTTGTATCAAGGGGCTTCATAGGGGAGCTCTACATATTACATTATGATCAACTGAAGAAAAGGCATGATGTCTCTAAATTTGGGGAAACAGATCGAAACGGTTAGTTTTACTTTTTCATAACCATTTTGGGGCTGTATTTGAATGGAAACTCCACTCTGTGGATGATTTATAATAATCCACTCTCCACATACTCTATGGAAAGAGTGACAACACTTGGGGAAAAATCATAATAGTTAGGGTCTTTGCAATTAGTGCCATAGACACATATACATTGCCACTGCTTGCCCTAATTTCCCCGTGGGAACCCCGGGAAGTAAGCAGCACTTGTTTACTGTGGTAAACCAGTTCCGCTTTACTAGTAAAATAGGACCCAGTCACCAGTGCTTGGGGTGTAAGTCCTCTAAAATGGGCAACATGTAGATCAACGATTGACTAAACTTGACTTCATCTCCATGTTGTGTCACGATTAGCCATGGTTCATAAATGTGTGGCGTTAACCACCAACAAACAAACAAACTTGCCCTAATCCAACATTTCTGACCCTAACCCTTCACATGCACTTCCTCTTTAATACACTTCATAAAAGAGGCTTTTCTGCAGTATGATAAATTCATATATTCAAAAGGATTAAAATGTTTATTATTCATTACAGATGCTCACAGGAACCCCAGGAAGTGAACAGTCCTTGCTTCCTGTGGTAAAGAAGCTCTGTTTTGCTGGTAAAATAGGACCCAGTGACCAGTGCTTTGGGTGGAAGTCCTCTAACATGGGCAACATGGGTATAAATGATTGACTCAACATGACTTTATCTTCATATTGTGCCCACTGTTAGCCATTGTGCATAAATATGTGACCTTAAACACCAATAAATAAATAAATTTGTAACAGAAAAGTTGACTATAAACTATAATATTTGCTCAGTATGTTGAGGTCCCAAGTCATCAGTTTCATAGTAAAAGAATAATACAAGTTTAACGTAACTTAACTGAATGAGCAGTTGAAAAAAATTATTTTTCAAAACCATCTTTATTATTTATATATTGGGGTTTTAACGACACTTTCAACAGTCATGATCACCTCGTGTTGGACAGTTTTACGGGTGGAGGAAGCCAGAGTACCCAAAGAGAAACGGCGAGCAACAGTCAGGCTCCCCAACAAACTAACTCCACACAATCAGGGTTAGCATTGGTTGAAGACAAGTGCACCATCGACGTGCAGTATGCCTTAGTACAGAATGCCACTGTACCCCCACGTGGGCATTAGGGGGTGAAGTGTCTTGCCCAAGGACACAACGAGGTTGGGATTCAAGCCGAGGACCACTCGGCTTGTAGCCTGCACCTCTACCTACTGAGCCACTGTACTCCCAATAAAACCATAATATTATCATATGACCACCTCATTGGAAGGAGCTCATCAAGCTCGTGCCAATGTCTTCGCCATCAAAAGTTCATATTCTTGGTTTGTTTTATGTTTTAAGCTCATAATCTACAGAATAGCATGGGTGGTAGTGTATTTCATTCCTGGAGTGCAAGAAGTCTTCCCAATGCTAATTTATCAACTTGGGTAAAATATCAGACATAAACCATTTACATTGGCATTCGAACCCACACCGAGAGAGTTTCCTTTGGCACCAACCACCTAGCGAAATTACACTGAACCATGCACACCACTCAGCCACCGACAGACCCCCTGGGGGTCTGTCTGTGGCCAAGTGGTGTGTGTGGTTCAGTATGGCCAAAACTGGCCAGCGCTATTCTAAAAAAAATCTGGGGTCTGTCGGTGGCCGTGTGGTGTGCATGGTTTGATATAGTTTCGCTAGACAGTTGGTGCCGAAAGAAACTCTCTCGGCGTGGGTTCGAACCCGCCATGCCAATGTAAACAAAATCAGCATCCTTTCGTAATTCTATGGCATCCGAGAAATTTGAAAAAGACAAGTGTCGATGATTTCTTCTGAGGTACAGTTCGTAGAATAGAATTAACTGGTAGAGTGCTAAATTATTTTTGGTCCTTAAAATTTCTTAGTGCATCTTTGCCTCGTTACAATTTATGGGAGAGTGCCAAAAGACACTCTCCGATAAATTGTTACAAGGCAAATCCTAACAGATAAAATAATATCACTTGAAAGATAATATGAAGTACTTCCACAGAATATGAAGCCTTTAAATTGTGGTACCAACACTTCAGAATAAAGCCCAAATTAGGGCTTCCAGCACTCTACCAGTTAAGTACTTGGATGCAACTATCTGATGAATAAACCATTTAATTTTTATTTTTTAAAGTTTGCATTAGTTATAAAAAGAGAGCATGCGGCAGTCAAAAGGGCCATGCAGGAGGGCCTGAGAAACAGATTTTTAACTTTTTTTTTGTCATAACACTGTTAATTTTGATATTGTGTGCATTGGGTATGGAGTAAAGTGATTGTTTTTTTGCTCAAATGTTTCATTGATTGTTGTGTTTCAAATAAGATATAATATAACAATATCCAAGAAGTTTGGACAATGTGTGTTTCAGATAAACCAAGTGCTAGTATGTCACATTCCACATTCACCAATAAGTGCTAAACGCTATAATTAGGTTGTCTGAAGCTTTGCATTTAGTTGATAATATATAGAATAAACATATTGTTATTATTTGTAGATACTTGTTGAATTTTATCGAAAAAATTGTCTTTTGACATTCTCTTGTGAATTGTAAGAAAACTTTTTCACCATCACATGTTCAGTTTCTATACAGGATTTCCATGATTCGTTGAATTCCTTAAAAGTCCTGGAATTTAGAAACCATTTGCTAGTTGGAAACTTTCTTTGAAAATGAGATGTCAAGCTATATGATAGGATTCATTTCTGCAATATTCAGCTCACTATGCAGCAAGCTGAACATTGCTGGAAGGACCTTCTTTGCATAAAAGAATGTCTGCCCTGTGAATCAGTCGTACATTACAATGCGGACATGAATTTGGTATGCCATTAAAACTGGAGATAAACAAGTTGTTAATTTTAATATTTCATTGTTAAAATTCACTAAAATAAAAAAAAAGTTATCACAATCCATTCCAATGAGGGATCATAAGCTGAATCTGAATTCTTTGTGATTGGACTTCTATGCTAGACGTCCCAAGTTTGATTCCCGTCTGGGACGCCCCATGTTGTGTCCTTTGGCAAGGCACTTTATCCCGGTTGCCTACATGGGGGCCTGATGATGCCGTGTACTAAGGCGTACTGCATGCCAATGGTGCACATGTCTTCAACTGCTGTAACCCTGTTTGAGCGGAGCTTGAACAAAGTTAGAATGTTGAGGAGCTGATAGTTTCTCGTCGATGCTCAGTGGTTATCTCCGGGTACTCTGGCTTCCTCCACCCGTAAAACTGTCACGATTAGCCATTGTGCATACGTATGTGACCTCAAACACCAATAAATAATAATAGATATAGTTCTTTTTGAGACATTAAAATTACATTAAGGCATGTACAGATAATCTGTGAGAACCCTGGGAAAAGTGAAGCCGTGCCTGTTTACTGTGATAAACAAGCTCTGTTTTTCTGGTAAAATAGTACCCAGTCACCAATGCTTGGGGTGGAAGACTTCTAAACTGGGCAATATGAATATAAACAATTTACAAAATTTGACTTTATCTCCATATTGCAGTCGTGATGAGCCATTTTGCAGAAATATGCGACCTTAAAACACCAATAAATAAATACTGAATTAAAAATGATTTTTGTTTACAATCAGAAAGTGTGCAAAGCACAGGGGGTTAGCCACACTTTCTGGTTATAAAAGATTGGTAACTGCCATACCACACACCACACACTTTCTGGTTATTAAAGATTGGTAACTACCATACTACAACACACCACATGAAAATATACATTCACTAAGGCTGTGCAATGCACAGTGTTAGTTGCCTAATGATGATTTTATTTATAACCAGAAAGAAAAGAGTGACTAACCTTGTGCAATTGCACAGAGTTAGTTATTAAGCTAACTTATTTCCAAATGAAACAAAGTACTGCATTGTGATTGGCTGAGAGGTACGGTGTAACTTGCAATCCACATCAGCTTTTTTTTTACACCGTGGTTAACCATGGTGTAAAAACAAGAATACACAGTAGCAGGCTATATGGCTAATAAAAGTACCCATTTTTATACCCCCCGCAAACAAAGTTTGGGGGGGGGGGGGGGGTTATATAGGAATCACCCTGTTCGTCCGTCTGTCCATCCTTGTAAGCGCAACTTCACCTAAACCGTTTGAAGACTTTTCATGAAACTTCACACAATGGAAGAACTCCATATGAAGATGTGCATGAAGCAATATAATTCCGTTCTGACATTTCCAAGGGGAGATAATCTAACTTATACCGCCTGTTCATCCTTGTAAGTGCAACTCCTCCTAAACCGTTTAAAGAATTTTCATGAAACTTTACACAGTGGAAGAACTCCATGTGAAGATGTGCATGATGCAATATAATTCCGTTCTGACATTTCCAAGGGGAGATAATCTAAATACCGTCTGTCCATCCTTGTAAGCGCAACTCCTCCTAAACCGTTTGAAGAATGTTCATGAAACTTTACACAATGGAAGAACTCCATATGAAGATGTGTATGAAGCAATATAATTCTGTTCTGACATTTCCAGGGGGAGATAATCTAACTTATACATTTCAGGCGTGGGGGGGGGGGGGGGAGGTGGGGTATCACTTTGTGAGTTTGCTCACACTACCTCTAGTTCTTTATGTTGACAACGGTTACTTCTTATAGTGATTACTTGTTAATTATTAATTCATACTTTCTGTTCGATTATGTTAGAACAAAAATAAAAATACAGGAAATTTAATATTTATGTGTAATAAAATATTACAGATATGGATGTCATTGGAAATGGCTCTTTGAGGCAGTTCCAATGACATCCATATTTGTCTGGTTTTATTAAGAAACTTACAAAGTACAAATTTTCTGTCAGTTTTTTCCAACAATTTAGGTTAAAGTATTAAGTACCCCAAAACTATTGGAAATAAATCTGTTATCCTTGTGTTTTCCAGGGTGTATGGGAGTTCACACCGATCTAGGAACTCATACACCCTTCGGATTCGCCTCGGGGTGTATGAGTTCCCAAACCGGTGTAAATTCCCAAACACCCTGGAAAACACAAGGATAACTGATGATACACTGACTAACCATAAGGATTATAAGCATTGCATAGGATTAGTTGATAGGCTGTCATATCACACACTACATGAAAATGTACACTGACTTGGGCTGTAAAAATGCACAGCGTCAGCTGGTTACATGTTACGCTGGGCACAAGATTCAAGGAACCAATGGAAATGCATATTTTTAAAGTGAATTCTGAAAATTACAGCATATTCTATTTTCAGTTTACTGAGTACAAACTCCCTTAGTTTACATGTACATGTAAGTATTGGCGTGTTATTTTTGCTCTCCAGAGATGTCCAAGAGGTCCTCATTTCCAGTCATTTGTGTGTGGAGATATCCTGGTCCTCTTTCGCATCTCCAGTTTCAGATGAAGGTAGAAGCTTGAGAGGAGAGGAGGTCACTCTGTGAGTCAAGCCATGAGGTGGGACACCTTGGGGAAAACCCTCTGTTTGCCTTTGTTTGGCCCCTCTATTTGGAGATCTTCTGGAGAGAGCAGTGAAACACACCCTATGTGTAGCTCTTGGATTAGGGAGCTCCCTTGTTTTTGTTGCAAAATATCCTAGAAATCTCATCCCTAGCTCCTTTAGAACCCTTGAAAATATACCAGTAAAGTCCTGGAACCTCCATGAAAAATGATGCATTTAAGCTGAAGCACCTGCACTTCAGAATAAAGCCCCAAAATGAGCTTCCGGTACTCTATCAGTTAAACAGGGTATAATGGAATAAATACTCCATTTATCACCAGAATTCTTGGGAATGCCCAAATTGTGGATAATTAAATATTCCTTTTAATTAGCTTACTATGGCTCAGTAGGTAGAGATGCAGGCTGCAAGCCGAGAGGTCCTTGGTTCGAATCCCACCTGCAGCAACCATGTTGTGTTCTTGGGCAAGACACTTAATTCCTATTGGCACGGTTGCATTGTGTACTAAGGCATTCTGCACGTTGATGGTGCACTTGTCTTCAATCAATGCTAACCCTGCTTGTGTGGAGTTAGTACATTCAGGAGTTTGACAGTTGCTTCCCATTGCTTCTCTCCAGGCACTCCAGCTTCCATCAACGTAAATTGTCCGATAGGAGGTGATCTTGGCTGTGAAAAGTGTCATTAAGGCCCAATAGATAAATAAATTAGCTTACTAAATAATTGTAAATATTGTAGGAAGAAATATTTGCATAATTTTTTATTCAGTATTTTTTTATCTTTTGATTTATGATAAGCCGATTTGATTGGATTCCACCCTTTATCCATCGAATCAGTTGCGGCTGTCTACATAATTTACAAATCGAGTAGTTGAGAGAAAAAATTTCCAAAAGATGTCACTAAAAACATGTGACCCTCATTGGAAATAGCTCTTTCCCATGAAGAGGTCACAATTTGTTCTTTTGTTGAAATTTTGAGAAAAACGAAATGATAAATTTTAATAATATGTGTGTTGGATTTGGGTTAAATCTAATAGTACACATATCAGAATATAACCAGTTAATAAAAGGTTTTCCAATATATCCCACCATTCTCACATTTGCTTGCCATATTTTAAATTACAACCAGTAACAAACCTTGAAAAATGGTAAAATCTACAACTCATTTTTTTTTTACATTGACAATGTGTGAGTGAATTCTGTCACAGTTTTTTTGACAATGTTTGGGTGAATTCTGTCACAAATCTTTAACTGGTTGAGTGTTGGAAGCCCATATTTGGGCTTTACTCTAATGTGCAGGTACTGCAACTTGAAGGGTTCAAACTCTGTGGATGTCCTTCATATTATCTTTGAATCTTAATTATTTAATCTCTTCTCTGTGGATCTTCTTTGTTCGAATTTACGGGAGAGTGCCTATACGCTCTCTCTCACAAACTGCAACAAGGCAGAGACTTGTGAACAAATTTTGATGACTAAAAATAATTCAGCACTCTACCAGTTAAACAAACAGAAATAAGTGAAAGAAGCCCAACAGTGAGCTACTGCATGCTGGGATAGCTTTTCTTGTTAGAATCCTGTGGTTTAGAAATATGCTTGCTAGCTGTAGTAAACAAGTTTTGTTTTGCTCCGGTAGTGTCACTCGCTTACCAATGTCTCTGGTCTAAGTAAAGTCTACTACAGAGATGGGATGGTTTTTGCGCGCCGAAGGCGCGCAGGGACACTGTGGGGCAAGCCCCTTTCGACCCTCGGTAACAGTGTGTTAGTTTTCCTTCATGTCTGAATGTGGTAAGGGAGAAGAGGGTTAAGTTACTCAGTTGCGCTTGTGCCGTTTCTGCTTCTTCTTAGCAGGAGGTGGTTGAGTAGGAGAAGGCGTGGCAGTTGTTGCTTTTGCGGTTTTCAGTCGTAGCCATCTGTGGAAGTAGGGGTTGCACACCTTGGATGCGTCCAGGTGCTCAGGTTTGTTGAGAAAGTCGTATGCTCCATCAGCCCATTCTTTCTGAAGTTTTAAGAAGTCCCAGTAGTCATCCGTGGTACCATCGAAGTCCAGTTTGAGCTCGCCGAAGCGCTGAATGGCTCGTTCGTCTAGGGTTTCTATGTATGTTCCCAGGGATATGTCTGTTACGTACCCGGAGTCCGAGGTCGAACTGGAATTGTGGTCCGGTTGGTTGGGGTTGGTTGGAGATCCAGGTACAGTTTGGATAACTTCCATCCCCTCAGTCTCCACCTCCTGCCTCTCCTCTCCCTCCGGCCTCTTTGGTGTAGAGGTACGGATTGGGATTGGTGATGCAGGTTTAGGAGGTGAGTCGACAGTGGTTACCCGCTCCGTCTCCTGTTTCCCGGTAGCAGCCCTTTTCCTCTCGATCCACGCCTCAATTCCTGCGTTTAGTGGCTGGTGACTTCTTCGTCTTTGTTTTCTTGTTTTCCACGGGTGTATCGGTGGTAGTCTCCTTTCCCTTCCTCTGGGGAGGACCAGTGCGGGTGGGTCCGCGAAAGGTGAAACCACTCCCAGGGGTGGGTCTTGTCTTGTATTTAATAGTAAGCTGGACACAGTCACTCTCAACCTGGACATTCCAGTTGAGAAGTGAGCAGGCATCCAGCACCAATAAAGTGTTCTTGATTTTTTCAGGCAGGTAGTCCATGTCTAATTGGTTCTTCGCACTCTGAAGTCAGAGGTGTGAATGATAGAGTGAGTCCACGACAACCATGAACTGCCACTTTTTATAAGGCTTTGAAACCGTTGCCCCCAAATGTATTGTTCATTGAGATTTCTAAGGTAGACTGCATTTATCTTGACAATCATGTTGTTTCTATTATTACCATGACGACGGGCTGTTAATGAATTGTGTTCTCATTAACGGCCCTTCGCCTGCTTCCGGTTGCATGACACCGCGAATTACGGAGTTTTAGAACTCCGTTAATATACTAGAGAACGCCCGCTAAACTGGTAATAAGTCATTTTCAGCTGTGCACATGTATATAGGGTAGTAATTATCATAAAAATTTATCTTGTTTTGTCCCAACTACAGTACACAGCGGCAAACACTGTTCAATAGTATCGGGTATATAATAAACGGTATTGAAATATTTTTGAAGGGCACTGAGAGAATATTCCCCGTGGGAACCCCGGGAAGTAAGCAGCACTTGTTTACTGTGGTAAACCAGTTCCGCTTTACTAGTAAAATAGGACCCAGTCACCAATGCTTGGGGTGAAAGTCCTCTAAAATGGGCAACATGTTGATCAACGATTGACTACACTTGACTTCATCTCCATGTTGTGTCACGATTAGCCATGGTGTATAAATATGTGACGTTAACCACCAACAAACAAACAAACTGAGAGAATACCTGACACAGAGAATTTTAAGATATTTAAAGCTGTTCAAAGTTTTATTGAGGAAACATGTAGATTTTCTTGAGAATGCATCTACCATGCAGGCCAATTGACTCTCATATCTTTGAAATAACACCTGGTGTGTATTTTTCCAATTTTAGCCTTAGGGTTGGAATCGGTAGTCTACACGCCATGAAGATCAAACATCACATTTCTTAACAGAGTGCACTTGTACTGCACTTTTGGATAAGTAATATTCTAATACTTCGAAGACCATTACTTCTCTTATATGTGGGACCACCTGACGCATTAAGAACGTAAACACTCGTAAACATTTTTGCATTGCATTCGCTGGGCATTTCACTGTGACGCCAGTCATGCACCATTGATTGTACAATACAATAAGCATTTATATGTAACGGTGAGGTATTTATATAGGCATTAGCCTGTTTACCGAACCTTTTCAAGCGAATAAAATATTGTTTAAAAAAAAAAATTATCTTAAGGATATAAGGGATAACCCTTTCAGCACGGTATACGGAAATTTTGACATGGAGAAAAACTTGGTGCTGTGTGAGCAGACGACATGAACATTAGATAGTCATTAGGATCTGTAATAATTTAATCACCCAGCTCTGCAGAGCTGTGGGATTAGTTTTTTACTAAACCTCCCTATAAATGCAGAATGGATTCGACGATACTCGCCGAGAAACCATTGTTGAAAAGGTTAGAGCGTGCCTCGAAAGTATAATTCTGGTTTTATATTTGGATTGAAATCACAATATATGGCGATAAATGACGAAAGTGGCCTGAACGTGAATAAATAACTCTGGTCATATTTTTCAGCGCATTCAAATATTTAACCCTTTGAACTCTGGTGGTATCTTCCATGCCATTTCAGTGGCATCAGTTGGAAGAAATCATATTCGTTATTTGGTGGTTGACCAATTATTATTTTCATTTAAAATATTGATTGATTGGTCTATCATACAAATTCACTGAGCAACAGTTACTGTTCACTTTATTAATTTAGGTTGTAGCGCAATCCAGGACCGGAAGAGCAGTCTTTCGTGTTCAAACGGTAAATATTTTGCTTCTCCTCGTGGGAACGATAGTGACAGGGAGTGTGGCGGCGGTTTATTAATTGTGGTAAACATGTTCAATTTTAATGGTGAGATAAGGTCTCGTAACCATTCCTTTGGTGTGGACATTTTGTGTGGGTGGTCAAGGCATACATGATTGGCTAAACTCGTCTTCATACTTATGATTCAGTTCTCGTGATATAGCCATGGATGCTAATGTGAAGGCCATAAACGTCCAACGCTATTTCATCTTTTCACCCGATTTTTCCATCCAAAACATAGCTTATGACCTCTTATTAAAACACGCTCACTCCAGTGAGGAGTTATAAGCTAGGGTTTTGTTACAAAAATGGGGAAAAATAAATGAAATCTAAGAAAAAATGCAAGCATTATCCTCTGTTCGTATTAGATGAAGGGTTAAATGCCAATAAATAAATATTCTGCTTCCAAAACGCAGTTCAGGAGCCGTTACATTGAAACAAAATCTTTTATCTCAATCCAGCGAGGATCATTAATTATGTGCTTCACTTGGAAATTAGAAACATTTACAAAACTTGAATGACAACTTCAGAACAAACCCCATTTGGATGGATGCGACTAAAAGAAGACTGACAAAGAGCTGAAAGGTCTGGTGCGTTTTAAAAATAAACTAATGAATAAATTAAATTAAAAATGGTACTGAATATTACTTCGTATTATAATACACATTGTGTGTAAGTTTGATTGAGATAAAATTATTTTCAGTTGGTCTAAACTGAGTTTTAAAAGCGGATTATTATGAATTTTATGATACATTTGTCGTTTCTATATACAGTAGCCACTGCGCACCCGTTTCTTTCTCCGTATGCAATGTGTAGAGTGTTAGAGAAGGCTTAAAATTTCAATAGTTGGGAATTTTCAGGTACAAATCATCAGGTGGTTTAAATGTCTGATGTACCAGGCGAAAGTTTCCGCCTGGGGAGTGGGGCCGTAGTACGAAATATTGAGGTAACAGATGAAATACTTATACCCCTGGTGACATACAGTTGGAATTCCGAGAGAGGGGGTACCCATTCAAGATTCTCTGGATTCATCGCTCATTTCGGGGTGATGAGGGCCGTCTCATCTGATAGTACCGACATGACAGTGGTTGGTGTACATTTGAAAATATTATTTCTATTTGTCTTCAAGTTTAACCAATGGTGTTGTGAAAAAAACAGGATTTGTTTTGCTGCTAAAGAATAGCAACTGAAACAATTATGTGATTTAATGTGTTCATTAATCCTTCTCTGTACAGTTGATGAGTGATTTTTGTTTTGATATAATATATGTATATATTGGGAAAAAATAGTGACGTTTATTAATTAAACATGATCTCGTTGAACCTGTCTTGTTCTCAGTAAACTTGTGACTTTTTTCGGCTGGTCTCTGGAACGGACCGTGTTATGGTTTGGCCATGTCCGTCCGTACGTACGTACGTCCGTCCGTCCGCTCGTTAACTTTTGCATGTCCGCGCAATAATTTGAAAACGAAATGCACCATGGATCCTATTTTTGTGGTGGATTAGTATTCACCAGAGGAAGGTCCCTAAAGATAATCAGTTTCTGCCATATGAATATGGCCGTCGTGGCAGCCATCTTGGAATTTTTGGTCATTTTTGCTTGTCCGCACAATAACTTGAAAATGAAATGCTCCACGGATCCTATGTTTTATGCTGAATTAGTGGTGACTAAAAGAAGATTTCTTTCGATAACCAGTTTTCTGCCATATCCAAAATGGCTGTAATGGCGGCCATCTTATATGTTTTGTAATTTTTGCTTGTCTGGGCAATAAAATGAACTGCACCATGGATCATATTTTTGTGGCGGATTAGTGGTGACTAGAGAAAAGTTCTTTTCGATAATTAGTCTTCTGCTATATCAAAAATGGCCGCCGTGGCCATTTTGATTAAAAAATTGAAAAAAAATGTTAAAGTTCAAAGGCGTTTTTTGTGCACGATTGCTGGCCATTTCCGCAATACACACAGCTAAGGGGTTAATTCATCCTTACATACTCTTCTTCTCTTTTTGTACGCTAATATTTACCACTCGGATAATCACATGTATAACTGAACATGTGCATGCCGTTGTAAATGTTTTAACCTTTTACTCAATATACTTTTTGAAATGAACGCGCAGTGCGTTTCTTGAATGATTATTTTTCTTTCTTTCAAAGTATAGCTTGTTGTAACCTCTGAAATGGGACGCGCTCGACAAGCTCACCCTTTGGCGGGTCTACAAACAAGTGATGCGAAATTTATGTTTTACGTTTGTCACAGATCACCCTAATTTGCTAATCGGATAAACAGCTTTTGGATCAATTTGAGCACTTTTAGGTAGTTGGGTCATTTCCGGGAATTTAAATGGAGGAGTACCCTACACTATTTAAGGCAATGTAGATTACATGCTACTTGTAGTAACAATATCGGATCGTTTTCGGTAATTTTATGTAGTTGTGTTCCCGTGATCCGACATACTCACATGAAATCGAACACACCCTCAAAGTACATCCGTTACTGTTGTAGGTCTCTGGGCCCCTCAACAATCACATGCCTCTATGGATACCAAGATGGTGGCCCCAGTAAATAAAATGCACGGCGAAAGCACGTGTCTCGCCAACAACGTGCGCAGCGTTTACACATTGCCACCTCGTATCACCATGCACGGTAATGGCGTTGTCACATGGCATCTCAGGCGTGCTACCAGGACTTTCAACTTGACACTCACATTCCACCGCGGTGTGACGCCACTTCCCCGCCGGCATTCCCTTCGGCAAACTGGGCGGATTCTCAACATTCATACCACTTTTGATGAATGAGGAAACTTGTATATTTGCACTTCCATCCATTTGTTTGGAAATTTTCAACAAATTTACTACAATCCACACATCTAGTACACTATTTTTAGTATCACAAAAGGAATTGACATGGACCGTATAAATGACTTGGTCAGGTCATTTAACTGGTTGAGTGCTGCAAGCCACTATCAGGGATTTCAAAAAATGAGGGTACCAGGGCAAAAGCCAACATTTTCCTTGCTCATGTTTCATATTCAGTCAAAGTCAAATATTATTTTGTTTTTATAAATTTGTTTTATCACAAATTATTGGATACTCTTCAATAATTTGTAATAAAACAGAATGTCATGAACATATTCATCCACCGAAAATATTGAGACCTCAGTCAGTTTACTGGATCATACCGCTTCTAATATCTGATGGTGCGTGTGCGCATTTAGGACAGAACAATACCGCGCGCTGGTATTCAAACCAAAAAACGAGGCATAGATAGTTATGCAGAGAGTAACGCTGTACACATTTTCACCCACTGGTTGTGGTGAGGTTTTGAACCCTGGTGGTATCTGCTGTGTCAGTTCAACGGCAGCATTCGGAAGAGTCCATATTCATTATTTGGGGGGAAGAACAATTAATATTTTCAATGTGGAGCTTATGGGCTGCACGTTTAAAATGTTGATTGGTCAACTCCACACATTCACTAAGCAGCCACCCAACTAAATGAAATGGTGACGCATCATGCTCCTGGACCGTAAATGCGGTCTATCGGGTTCAAAGGGTTTAAAACAATTTCAGTTTAAGATGGGGTACACCACTGTACTGTACTGCGTGGATTCAACCCCCACTACGGTATTGTATTATAAGTTTCAGGACGTTTACTTGCCAGGCATGGCGTCATGTAAGGCGAAGTGAGATTGATATTAGTCGAGGTCGTAGGCCGAACCTAATATTGATCGCGCTGGGCCTCACATGACGACATACCAGGCAAGTAAACGGCCTGTATTGTATTTATCATGTATCCAAACGAACTAAGTAATAAATTAAAAGATCCGAATCGCTTCATTTTGAATATTTATCGGGAATCTCATTTATTTGCACGAAAATAGGTGAAAACCTGTGGTGGGAAAATTAATTCGGAAACAAAATGACGCCCAGAAGAAGGAGTGATTGGGCTCATACACGGTCACTGGCAGTGTGTAGACTCAATCTGATAGCCGGTTCCCCACTGAATAACCTAATATGGCATAGCCCACCGATGATATTAGAGCATGTTGATTGGTCAAATTAAACAGGTGGCATGATAAAATGGTGATCCACTATCTTCTTACGTTAACCTTACAATTTGATGTCTGAAAATATCATGCATCCAGTCTGATGAGTTGTTAATGCTAGTCTCCATGGTAAAGAATTACGTCATCATCGGGATTTGTACATGATCAAAATGGCGGAAAATTAGAACGACTTTGGACAGGTTTTCGTTCGTAAAAATCCTCTTTGTAAATACTTCATGCCCATGACATATCACAGGGAACTTCTGTAATTACATAGTAATACACGGCGACTTTTATGATGCTCCAAGCTTTCGTTGTTGGAACGTTTCGATGCGGGCGCTGTGGCTCAGAAGGTAGAGGTGCAGGCTGCAAGCCGAGAGGCCCTCGGTTCGAATCCCACATGCGGCAACTGCATTATGTCCTTGGGCAAGACACTTCACCCCCATTGCCCACGTGGGAGGCTCGATGGCGTTGTGTACTAATGCGTACTGCACGTCGATGGTGCACTAAAACTGTCCGACACGAGGTGACGCCCTGGGAAAAACGTTCACAACGAGTCCAAGTAACTGACAGACTTTGCACGAAATGTGTAGGTAAAGCACGAGAATTTGTACACTGGTATAAGTTACGTCTGCTATGTAGTATATAAATGTCATTCAATAAACAAACATTTACCTTGAGCCGGCCAAAACCTCGGCCAATTTGACTCATACCGATTCTGAGTATTGACGTGCATCCTCACTCTGGTCTTTTGCTTGCCCCCCCCCCCCCCCCCCACTCCCCCCACTTCAGGAAATCGACAAAAGAAACAAACAGAAATAAATACACCCTAAAAATAATGTATTGATATTTTAGGTATACTGAAAGTAGTCGACATATTATTTTTAACCCTGAGAAAATAACAAAAAATATTAAATATTTACCATTTACATGAGCAGAAATGGCACTTCCAGTATATTTCCTCCATAACAAAAAAGAATTTACATCCAAAACATAGCTTTTGATCCCTCAATGGAACGAGCTCATCGAGGGCGTTCCAATGAGGGACTATAAAAAACTATAGTATGAAAGCAATTGATAAAATAACAAACTTAAAAGATTTCGTATCACCAATATTCATAAATAAACAGTTACATATACCCGAAAAACACAATTCACACCAACGACGTTTGACCACAAATGACAAAATAGAGCAGCGGTAATTCATTCAAAGTGGGGGCCATTCCAAGCTTCGTGACAACACCACTGGCCTTTTAGTGAAGTAACCATAGCTGGAATTTGGGGGCGCGGTGGCTCAGTTGGTAGAGGTACAGGCTGCAAGCCAAGAGGTCCTCGGTTCGAATCCCACCTGCGGCAACCGTGTTGTGTCCTTGGACAAGACACTTCACCCCCATTGCCCATGTGGGGGCACGGTGACGCTGTGTACTAAGGCGTACTGCATGTCGATGGTGCACCTGTCTTCAACCAATGCTAACCCTGCTTGTGTGGAGTTGGAATGTTGGGGAGCTGACAGTTGCGCGCCGTTGCTCGGTGGTTCTCTCCGGGTACTCCGGCTTCCTCCACCCGTAAAACTGTCACGGTCATGGTAAGCCATTGTGCAGAAATATGTGACCTTAAACACCAATAAATAAATAATATATAATAGCGGGAATTTGCATGAATTTAACAGGTCCAGGTGCGTAGACACCAATTTCCTGGCATCGAATGCTCTATCCACTGCCACTGTGTACTTATTATGTTATCAACCCTGTCTACAGTACAGTCGCCGTGGACTGGTCGTAGCCCACGTGTGGACAGTGGTGTCCACGCATGCGTTTACCAAGTGACAATAATCATCAGCAAAATATGAATTACTGTACCCGGTGCTTCATTAATTAAATTTTTGATGATTATTCCTATAATTAGTGTTTGGAATCTAATATTATTCTGTCTGTGGAAATATTTGCCTACCCGTGGAATGTGACCAGTCCTTGGTGGCTGTACTGTACCATCACGGCCATAACATATCAATGACAAAAATAACCATTTAAGTGTTTCTTATTTTTCAATATTTCTCGTAAGAACATAGCTTGTGACCCCTCATTGGAACGAGCTTGTCGAGCTCGTTCCAATGAGAGGTCACAAGCTATGCTTTTGATGCAAAAAATGAATGTTTTGTTGTTCAGGACTTGTTTGATGAGTGCCGTTACTATTCGTGTTTGGTTGGAGAGTAAACAATCTTAACCCTTTGAACCCTAGCGGCCGATTTTCCGGCCAGGAACATGATACGTCATAACGTCATTATATAGGATAGCTGTTCAGTAAATGTGTGGGGTAGACCAATTAATATTTTCAACGTGCAGCCAGGGCTGCACGTTGAAAATATTGATTGGTCTACCCCAAATAATGAATATGGACTCTTCTAATTGCTGCCATTGAACTGGCATGGAAGACACCACTGGAGTTCAAAGGGTTAGGTGATAAGAAGATATGTATTTAGCACCTGAATAGGTTTATATACATTGGTGTGTGTTGCATGGGCATAGTGCGTGCACCCTCCGCAAACGAAACCATGTAAGAAGAGACCTAGATTTATCGTACCTGGAGAAAGCATGAGACGTTCCCGAATTTTGTGGATAGTCTGCAGCCTGATGAAGGAAAATGCCTAAAGTTATTGCTGTATAATATGATAAATGGCTAGTGAGTATAAAATATAGAGAGTGGATCACTACTAAAACACCCATGTTGTGTAGTTTCCACACAAAAATAAGTAGAGAATTATGTGAAAGAGTAAAACAAGTTCATACCACATTTTAGACAGTATGTCCAGGGTCTATATGTTGAAATTTTGCTTCTATTATTATATGCGAGTTATTTTGTCGGTGGAAGGTTCATTCCACTCGTTTTTTAATGAAAATCCACTCCGCGATTACTTTAGATGAAAGAATGTGTACAATAACTTCAGATATACCCACAACAAAGTAAAGGAAATGCCGTGAATAACCTCTTCTAGCACTACATATTTAATTTAAACACGATGCAACCCTTTACACGAATAGCAGACGACACAAGAAAATAAAAACTTCAATAACTAAAAATCTTCATTTTTAGCTCAACTTTGGCGAAGCCAAATTTGAAGTATTGTCATGGCCCGTCGTCCGTCTGGCCGTCTGTCCGTCGCGCCGTACACACGGCTCGGGTTAGGGGCCGTATTTATGAACCGATCTTTACGAAACTTCTTGGGCACCTTTGTTATCACCGTGAGACGAGAACGGCTGTTTTGGGGTCTGGTCTGAAATTCAAGACGGCCTCTGACAGCCATTTTGTACAAAATTAGGTGCAATCAGATTTTTGCGCAGAACTTCCATATGAAAGCTCTGACTTGAATAATTTTTTGTATGAATGTTTAGCACCATGGGATACATCACATATAATACGGTTTTTTTTTCTCGTGCGTAAATTATGCAAATTAGACTAACTTTGATTTATTTAGTGTTACTTCCAGCACTGTAAGTGCAAATGCCAATATGGATCGGACGAGAGGCCGTATTTATAAACCGATCGTTACGAAACTTCTTGGGTACCTTTGTTATCACCGTGGGACGAGAACGAGTGTTTTGGGGTCCGGTCTGAAATTCAAGATGGCCGCTGGCAGCCATTTTGTACAAAATTAGGTGCAGTCAGATTTTTGCGCAGAACTTCCATATAAAAGCGCTGATTTTAATAATTTTTTTGTGTGAATGTTTTGTACCATGAGGTGCATCACATATAATACGTTTTTTTTCCCGTGCATAAATTATGCACATTAAACTAACTTTGATCTATTTAATGTTTCTTTCAGCACTGCAACAGCAAATGCCATTATGGCTCGGGCTAGAGGCTGTATTTATGAACCGATCTTTACGAAACTTCTTGGGTACCTTTGTTATCACCGTGGAACGAGAACGAGTGGTTTTGGGTGCGGTCCGAAATTCAAGATGGCCACCAGCTGCCATTTTGTACTTTAGTTAGTGCAATCAGTTTTTTGTTCAGAACTTCTGTATGAAAGTTCCGAGTTGAATAAATTTTTATTTTTGTGTGAATGTTTAGTAACCTGGAAAACATCACATATAAGTAGTATATAAGGTGCTTTTCGTGCCCCATTACCCGGACTTTTGGGGGTGCAACTAGTGTTAAATTCCCATAGGAACCGACTTTTGGGGGTGCAATTTTGGGGGTGCAAAAGTACGGTTCCTCGCAGCTAGATCCGGTAAATAGTGTACGTACTGCATATATAGTATGCTATGGCAAGTATAGTGATATATGTATGCATGGGGCTATAGGTATATATTATGGGTAAGTGATGGAAAGATGATGGTGAAGATGGGTGGGTTTTCTTGAAAGTTTTTCCCGCGAAACGGTTGACGTTGCTATTGACGTCGTGACGTCATGATGCGCACGCGACGTCATAGAGATGTTGACCACTGTTATTGTCCAGTATACAATCTGACATAACGTTATTCGGGTCAGTGGATGTCGGGCTTCTCGTATGGGGGTGGCGGCGACATAGTAGTAGTGGTGTATATGCATGTAGGTCCCAAGTTAGCCCTTAGTACTATTAAGCCTCCTTATGCTTCATATTATCCAATGTCTGCTATAGCTAAGTCAAGCAGTAGGGTGGGTGGGTTTTAGTGTGGTATTGCGAGATAGTCATTGGTGGTTTAAGTTGGACAGTATAGGGTGAATGGCCTGTTGGCCTATTACCCCCCTAGTACTATTAACCTACCGAATCCTTTGTATTATCTTATGGCTGGTATTGGTAGTTTAGTGTTAGGCCAGGCAATATTATACTAGGTTGTTTAGAACGGGTGGCATAGGATGCATGGTATATACCTCTGTAGGTCCAGTCCTCGGTCCAGTCCTCGATATTATTAACCAGCCGATTGCTTTGTACTATTCAATGACTGGTATAGGGAGTACGTTATGGCAGGTCAAGTGGTATTGTGGGGTGGGGTGGGGGTAATGCCTGGCAGTATAGAACTGCGGATTCTCCAGTAGGTATCCTCGATAGGTATCCTCAAATAATACAATACCAGACCGAAGGTATCCTCAAATACCAGTGTGTGCCTATGTGAAAAAGCACAATGTGACACATTGTGCCTTTTCACATAAGCACATATCGGCACATAAAGGATGTGCCTTTGTGCTAGGGCACAATGTGTCACATTGTGCTTTTTCACATAGGCACATACGGGTATTTGAGGATACCTTTGGTCTGGTAATTGTATTATTTGAGGATACCTATCGAGGATACCTACTGGAGAATCCCTTTTTGTCATATGTGCTTATGTGAAAAGCCACAATGTGACACAATATGCCCTATCACATAGGCACATACGGGTATTTGAGGATACCTATGGTCTGGTATTGTATTATTTGAGGATACCTATCGAGGATACCTACTGGAGAATCCCTTTTTTGTCGCATTAGGCTATGTAAAAGCCCTCAGCGGGTCTAATGTAGTCTTACCAACCGCTTCCATCTTGTCGCCAAAGCCCCAAGGCCATTAGCTTCTACAACAGTCTTGTTCCATTGCGGCCTTGTACCAGTACTATTGGCTTCTGTTATTCTGCCCCATATCTCATCCATTACTTCCTAGCTATACCTCTCTCAGTCTCGACTATAACATTGATCAAGGTTGAATCAGATTCCCCCTGTATACATATAAGGCATTCTGTTATTGAGATTCCTAGCCGAGTCCGTAAAATTTGGATTCCGTGTTTTGACATCAGGCATTACACTTACCCATAGTACCCCTTGGCCTAACATTACATACTACCTATACAAGTCATAGGATAACATGAATCATTAGGCGGATTAATAGTACTAAGGACTAACATGGGACCTGTAGGGGGAGAACGCGTACATCCTACACAACCACACTAGGCGACCATGCATTACACCCACCCACCCACAATAACGTCTGGCCCCACATTACATACTACCTATATTAGTTATGGGGTGACATAAAGCATTAAGTCGATTAGTAGTATCAACGGCTGTCGGGGGCCCACAGAGCTATATATTGTCCATACTATACTGTTGTTCAAAACTGCCAGGCATTACCCCTACCCACAATACCCCTATGCCTAGCATTGCATACTACCTATACCAGTCATAGGATAACATGAAGCATCAGGTGAATTAATAGTACTAAGGGCTAACATAGGACCTGTAGGGGCCCACAGAGGTATATATCGTCCATACTATACCGCAGTTCTATACTGCCAGGCATTACCCCCCACCCCACCCCACAATACCACTTGACCTGCCATAACGTACTCCCTATACCAGTCATTGAATAGTACAAAGCAATCGGCTGGTTAATAATATCGAGGACTGGACCTACAGGGGTATATACCATGCATCCTATGCCAACCGTTCTAAACAACCTAGTATAATACTGCCTGGCCTAACACTAAACTACCAATACCAGCCATAAGATAATACAAAGGATTCGGTAGGTTAATAGTACTTAGGGGGTAATAGGCCAACAGGCCATTCACCCTATACTGTCCAACTTAAACCACCAATGACTATCTCGCAATACCACACTAAAACCCACCCACCCTACTGCTTGACTTAGCTATAGGAGACATTGGATAATATGAAGCATAAGGTGGCTTAATAGTACTAAGGGCTAACTTGGGACCTACATGCATATACACCACTACTACTATGTCGCCGCCACCCCCATACGAGAAGCCCGACATCCACTGACCCGAATAACGTTATGTCAGGTTGTATACTGGACAATAACAGTGGTCAACATCTCTATGACGTCGCGTGCGCATCATGACGTCACGACGTCAATAGCAACGTCAACCGTTTCGCGGGAAAAACTTTCAAGAAAACCCATCTTCACCATCATCTTTCCATCACTTACCCATAATATATACCTATAGCCCCATGCATACATATATCACTATACTTGCCATAGCATACTATATATGCAGTACGTACACTATTTACCGGATCTAGCTGCGAGGAGCCGTACTTTTGCACCCCCAAAATTGCACCCCCAAAAGTCCGGTTCTTATGGGAATTTAACACTAGTTGCACCCCCAAAAGTCCGTGTAATGGGGCACGAAAAGCCCCTTATATACTACTCATATAATACGGGTTTTTTTCTCGCGCAAAAATTATGCAAATTAGATGAACTTAGATTTATTCAGTGCTACTTATACACAGTAAGAGCACATGCCAATGCGGCTCGGGCTAGAGTCTGTATTTATGAACCGATCTTCACGAAACTTTTTGGGTACCTTTGTTATCACCTTGGGACGAGAACGAGTGTTTCTGGTTGCGCTCCAAAATTCGAGTTGGCTGCCAGTGGCCATTTTGTACCCCAATTATTCTAATCAGTTTTTTGTACACAACTTCTATACAGCTCAGTCTAGAGGCTGTATTTATGAACCGATCTTTACAAACCTTCTTGGGTACCTTTGTTATCACCGTGGGGCGAGAACGGGTGTTTCTGGGTGCATTCCAAAATTCAAGATGGCCGCCAGCAGCCATTTTGTACCAAAATTAGTGCAGTCAGTTTTTTGTACATAACTTCTGTATGAAAGCTCTGATTTGAATAAATTTTTGTGTGAATGTTTAGTAACATGGAATACATCACATATAATACGTGTTTTTTTCTCGTGCAGAAATTATGCAAATTAGATGAACTTTGATTTATTCAGTACGACTTATACACTGTAAGTGCACATGTCAATACGGCTAGGACTGGAGGCTGTATTTATGAACTGATCTTCATGAAACTTCTTGGGTACCTTTGTTATCACCTTGGAACGAGAACGAGTGTTTTTGGGCGCGGTCCAAAATTCAAGATGGCTGCCAGCGGCCATTTTGTCCCATAATTAGTGCGATCAGTTTTTTGTACAGAACTTCTGTATGAAATTTCTGATTTGAATAAATTTCTGTATGAATGTTAAGTAACATGGAATACATCACATATAATACGGGGTTTTTTCTCGCCACAAAATTATGCAAATTAGATGAACTTTGATTTATAAAGTGCTACTTATACACAGTAAGTGCATGTGTCAATACGGCTCGAGCTAGAGGCTGTATTTATTAACCGATCTTCATGAAACCTCTTGGGTACCTTTATTATCACCTTGGGATGAGAACGAGTGTTTCTGAGTGCGGTCCAAAATTCAAGATGGCTGCCAGTGGCCATTTTGTACCGAAATTAGGTCCAATCAGTTTTTTGTACGCAACTTCTATACGGCTCACGCTAGAGGCCGTTTTTATGAACCGATCTTTACGAAACTTCTTGGGTACCTTTGTTATCACTGTGGGACGAGAACGAGCATTTCTGGGTGCGGTCCAAAATTCAAGATGGCCGCCAGCAGCCTTTTTGTACCAAAATTAGTGCAATCAGTTTTTTGTACAGAACTTCTGTATGAAAGTTCTAATTTGAATAAATTTTTGTAGCAATGTTTAGTAACATGGAATACATCACATATAATACGGGTTTTTTTTCTCGTGCAGAAATTATGCAAATTAGATGAACTTTGATTTGTTCAGTGCTACTTATACACAGTAAGTACACATGTCAATACGACTCGGGCTAGAGTCTGTATGTATGAACTGATCTTCACGAAACTTCTTGGGGTACCTTTGTTATCACCCTGTGATAGGAACGATTGTTTTGGGGTGCCTTTGTTATCACTGTGCTACGAGAACAAATATTTTTGGGTTCAGTCAGACCCACTCTGGGACTCAAAGATTTCTTTTCTAGTTTAGCATCTAACTGTCACCCCACTTTTACAATACTTTACCTATATATTTGTTACAGGCTACTGTCAGCATTTATGTACAGACCGTTACAATACTTTACATGTACTTTTGTTATCAGGTCATTACCTAGATGTTTGTCGTTGCTGCGTCACATACTATACATGTACATGTCTTAAACAAGTTGGGCTACAGTGTTACTGACACTTTCATTTACCTTAAAAACATAGCTTATGACCCTTCGTTGAAATGAGCTGATAAAACTCGTTCCAATGAGAGCTCATAAGCTATATTTTGGAGGCAAAAACTGAAAAAAACTATTAAATTCTGAATCGTGATTTTGAGAATAACATTGGTCGGATATGACCGTTTCGTTGAGTGAAGGGTTTAGACCAATTAAATGCATTCATTAGGTGATGCGATATGACCGCATTGGACCTACTTCAAGAATTGGTGGACATAACGTATATGTGTAATGGTTGTATAGTCATTAAACACAAATGTAGTGGAGTAAGTCCACGCCACCTCTTAGTCTAAGGATCGACGCATGTGAAAGAAAGGTTGGATTTTAAGGTGCTATATAAGTAAGGGAAATTAGTTTACTTTGAAATTCCCAAGTCTGATATTCCATAAACATAAATATACACAAATTATGCACCAAAAAGAAGGTATTGATGTATAGAACACGAAAAATATATGCAACCAACTCACTGAGTCGACATCAGACACCTATATGGTTTCTGGAGGTCTGCTACCGTATTCCTGCCAGAACGGATAAAAAAATAATATCTCAGGAGAGCAACTCATGGCCAAATGTGTTTCAGATGAGATGGCTCTGTCTGATTAAATGGTTGTAACCCTTTACTCAACGAATCGCCCGCATCCGCCCGCATAATATGCAAATTCAGGAGTTGAAAAAATATTATTTTTCAAATAATTTCAACAAAACCATGTCATGTGACCCTTCGTTGGAACGAGCTCGTCGAGCTCGTTCCAACGAGGGGTCACATGATATGGTTTTGTTGAAATGTTTTGAAACATTTAAAAAAAATGATATTTAAAATAATAAATTTTGATATCGTCTGTGTTGGGTAAAGGGTTAAAGTGGGGCATTTCTTTTGTCTTTTTATAATAGCTATACCAATCGAGCTGGAGGTATTTGATGAATTTGAACAACCTATCCCGTTCGTTAAATGACACCGAGCCGCGTGGCAGCGAGTTGTTTCAGGTTGTTGAAATTCCAAAAATACAGACAGTGATGTTAGTAACTAACTGACGCCCTGTCCTTTGTTCAGTAAACAAAACGCACGGACTCAGGTATACTCGTTGGACCCGAGGTATTCAAGTGACATCACTTGAACACCTTGTCTATCGTTCTGTTCGGTATTTCAAGTTATTTGCAGACCCCGAAAAGACAACAGAGCCAGGGTACAACAGCAGTTTTCAAAACATTTCATCAAAACCATATGATGTGACTCACTTATTGGAAAGAATATGTGATTAAAAGGATTATTAATTTAACAAAAATTGGTAAATTCTCTCTATTTTTCTAATTATTTGTATGATAAATCCACAGAGCTCAGCCAAACAAGATATAAGGGATTAAATTGTTAGAACCTATTTTCCGCGGAAAAGAAACACTGGAAAATGAGATATTAAATCAAATACCAAAATTACTGAATGCCATTAGTTATCACATTGATAAGTTACATACTGATTAAAATTAAAATGTACATTCAAAAACTGATATTAAATGAAAGCTACTGCAAACGAATACAAAGACATGCAGTCCAAAGTATTTGATAGTCGAAGTTGTGTGCCTTGAGAGATCATGTGTGTTATGAAACCTTTGTATTCGAGAGACTGAATTGTGATTCATATCATATCGTGGGGAGAGCATATTGTTGCAGCCCTAGTATTGTGGTGTGTGTCAAAGAAGTGGAGGAGTCACGGTGTGAGGCCGGGTGGGTCTTGACCCCCCCCCCCAAAAAAAAAGAAAACAGTCCCAATGCAAGTTTCATATGACAAAAACGCTCAAAGCGGTCTCCAACATAGGGCTACACAAGCTACAAATGCCTCACATTCGCTCTTAGAGCACTGAATTTTTCAACATTTTCTCGGGGAGGCCTAGTCCTAACTAGGACCTTGCGGTTGTTACCTCTCCCACTTTCCTGAAGGTATGTGGAGAGGGGTAACGACCGGGGTCCTAGTTAGGACAAGGAGAAACTCCTGAACCCCCAGAACAGCTTTCCAAATACTGCCCGCCACGCCCCCCCCCCCCCAAAAAAAACCCTAAAAAACAAAAACAAAAAACTGGCTAGCGCACCTCCAATTGTAGAATCCTAGCTGGCTGCGCGCAATGTCAGGGCTTTTATTACAAGGTAAAAACCCAGATTGTTAATTTCTTATACTGTTCTTTGCACAAGTTCTCTATCGTCGACAATCACAGTCTTACAAATCTGTTAGCAGTTCTATTTCACATTTAATGTATAGAATCAACACTAACAAGCTGGAGAGAACTGAGTTTAAGATGAATAAATTCCATTCCGAACTTATAATAAAATATTAATGAAATAATGCATCGGTATGATCACTTAAATGTACATAATGTACTTCTTTGGAAATAGGTGAGAACGTCTCTCTTTCAAATCTTCCGACTTTTTCGGTAAATTTATAATACATAGAGGATATGCAATGAGTGTTTTTCTCATATAATGTTTATGAAACGAGCCTAAGAATTTTCCGTTTTGGTGAGCATCTGGCGAGCCCAAACGGAAAATTCGGACGAGTATCATAAATATTATATGAGAAAAACACTCATTTCATATTCTACTTATCATATGACACACACACGCACAAATTAGCCGCTTAGTATGACTTTTTAACCCATCACCTAACTTCAGTTGCAGTCGGCACTTGGAAAAAACATCCTCGTATAAATAAAAATTTTCATTGTTTTGCTTCCAAAACATGGGTTATGACCCCTCACTGGAACGAGCTCGTCGAGCGCGTTCCATTGAGGGGTCATAACCTATGTTTTGGAAGCAAAAAGAGAAAATATAAAAAAAATGAATGGCGTTTTTCTTGTAGGTAAAAGATTAATACAATATAAACCACCCAAAATAGGACAGATAACGTAAATTCTCCCTACTGAAATTATGCAAATGTGACCCAGTTGTATTTTGTTTAGCCAATCAAATTGTCAAATTTTGAAATTGACCAATGAAAGCTCCCAACTCTAATTATGCAAATTATGAAAATGTGCCCAACGAAATTGACGGAAGGCTTTATTTATCAATCATTAATATGAAAATAAAATATCAAATGTTTTAAAGTGAACAAAACGGACGAGTCATATGATAAAGTAGTTTATTATACAGAAATTACCTTTTAATTCAACACCTTAATTGAACCCTAATGTCGAGTCTACTCTACCGTGATGAAACACTTCAGGTATTCTGGCACTGGCCGTCCGGATAATAGAGATCAAGGAGAGTCTAAAAAATGGGCAGTTTCTTGTAATGTGTCAAGGGGCAGACGTCACTTGACTAGAATCAACTGCTAGACCACAAGGCAAGAGCAGTATGTGATGGGGAATACAATTACACCTTTTTTCTTGTATCAGTCTGTCGAAATTGTAGAATCTCCTGGTACGCAAACGTTCGATTATAGGAATGCGAATTTACAATTCGAGGCATTTGTACACTGGGCTTTTAACGCCTTTAAATGTAAATAGCGATTTTATTTTCTCATTTCATGTTTTTCCCAGAAACAAACTGTGACGTTCGATTCTCGTCAGATCACAGAAGTTAAGCAACGTCGAGCCCGGTTAGTCCTTGGATGGGTGACCGTCTAAACGGTCGATTCGGACACCCGCGTTGTGTCATTGGGCAAGGCACTTCACCCCGATTGTACACACGGGGAAACGATGACGCCGTGTACTAAGGCGTACTGCATGTCGATGGTGCGCGTGTCTTCAATCAATCTAACCCTGCCTGTGCTGCAGTGCGGAATTACGATGTTGGGAAGCTGGCAGCTGCTCGTCGTTGCTCGGTGGTTCTCTTCGGGTACTCCGGCTTCCTCCACCCGTAAAACTGTCACCGACACGATATGACCTTGGCTGTTAATGTGTCTTAAAACCCTAATAAATAAATAAATAAATAAATAAATAAATAACTGTGACGTTCCGGTTCGTTTCTGGTTGTGATATTTCTCCCGCTGCCTGTCTACTGTGTTTTATGACGCGCGTACTGGGTGAGATATCTGCGTGTAACGGATATATCTTAACCATCCTACGCACCATCATCATCTGAATATTTAAACCTATGAACACATGATACATTATAATTTCATTAACCCTTTACCTCACATGAAAAGCAGACGACACTTGCAAAAAAAATTCTTGAATAACTAATTTTTTTTCATTTTTTGTCTCAAAAACATAGGTTATGACCCCTCGTTGGAACGAGCTCGACGAGCTCGTTCCAACGAGGGGTCATAACCTATGTTTTGGAGACAAAAAATGAAAATATTTTGAAAATTAATTGGCGATTTTGAGAATAGCGCTGGCCGTTTTTGCCGTTACGTTGGGTAAAGGGTTAAGTAAGGTGGCTGCTAAGTGAATGTGTGTGGTAGACCAATCAATATTTTCAAATTACAGCCCTAAGGCTGCACATTGAAAACATTAATTAATCTACCCGTAAATGATGAATATGGACTATTCAAAGTGATGTCATTGAACTGACATGGAAGATATCACCAGGGTTCAAAGGGTTAATGGTCGCTGGACTATTTCATCACCGTCTGCACTTTTCAAACAAACATGGCGTCCCGCTTCGTTTCAATTCAAACAGCTATACCCACCTCACAACTCTCGAGGATGGTTTTCTCCCACCACATCCCCACGTGACGTCATCGAAATCCATAATTTCAAAAGTGACGTCACCGGAATGTCAGTAGTTTCAATTCTCTGCATTGTAGTAACCCCATACCAAACGTAACGGTCAAAATCGTCCAGCGCAATTCATACAATTCGTCATTCAATTTTCATTACTTTTTCATTTTTGGTCACAAAACATAGCTTATGACCCTTCATTGCAACGAGTTCATTGAGGAGTCATAAGCTATGTTTTTGGCGCAAAAAATTTAAAAAAAAGTTATCCAAGAATTTTGTATGCAAGTGTTGTCTGCTTGTCGTGTTAGGTAAAGGGTTAATCCATCGCTGTCGTGAACTAAGGCTGGTTTCACAGTATATTATATGCTAGCCTGTGAATTAACGCAAGTTATCTAAAAGATATTTCTCGATATCCATCGACTTGATGGATATCGAAAAATATCCATCACTAGCTTCCTAAATGACGTCACGCTTCGGCGCATGGCGTCGTTTTGAAGGAACGATCAGCAGATCTTTGTTATTGTCTTGAAACTGTTGGCAGTCGAATTGGGTTGAATATTGCGCAGTAAAATGTCGCGCAGCATATAATAAAAAGAAATTCTACGGTATTTTAGTGAATATCTGGAATTCGAGTGGACTTGAAAGTATTAAATCGCTTGTGAAAAATAAAACTTTCAGGACCACACTCATGAGATAATTCTCAATATTCACTAAAACAGCGTAGATATCCTCTACATATTACCCGGTTATATACACTTTCCGAATATGCATTTCAGTTTTCCCACCTTCAATTGGTAGAACAGAAAATGTTCATCGCACAAGCATTAATATGATTTCGATGATGGCGTGGGGATGGGATGGGGAAATCTCACCATCGCAGAAAGATATTTCAACCCGCACACTTTTCTCTCCTCGTGTCTGGGCCAAATTCTTGTCCGTGGGGTAAGATTACCTCGTCCCCACCCACCTCACCACACTCAAAGATAATAAAAAATCTAGTCACAGTGCTGAATAGGAAAATCACCTTGAAGTCCGTCACTTTTCGAAGGAATGTTTTTTGATAGAAATTCTGTACTTCTAAGCCTCGTTACTTTTCAACTTGTGATCTTGTTTTAAATGCTTAGGAAACACTTCGTAATGTCTCTCACATCAGGACACTAGAGTGTTGTTAACATGTTAGTGAAAGTGTTATCGGATCCCGAGTGACCGTAATATTCAACCGACTGTCTCCTCAAAGGCGCGTCTTGAAATTTGTCGCCCAAATGCTCTTCTCGATGAATATTTGTACTTGACAGAATTGTGTCCTTGTTAGTTCTAGAATGTTCTATCGAAGCAGAAATCCCCGAATCACTGGAACTGTACACAGACATGTGATCAGATACATCGGCACCATAATTTGGATAGGCCATACACAAATTCCCTCCATCATTTATTTCAGACACGGGACTTTCAAACTCCGTGCAGCCATAATGAGGAACTTTACTGATGATGTTAGATATGAGATACGACATGTCAGGTAAAGAAATGCAGGTATCATTATTCAGGATATTTTCCAGATATTTAATGTATTCAATAGATTTTTTCAGTGTATCTAACTTACTCATATTTCTACTGCGCCATGTTCTTGGTAACTTATCTTTCAGTTCAGAGAGAGAAGAATTCAACTGTCCAACCCGTGTTCTTTCTCTAGCATTTCTCTTGGTTGATTTATTCGGTAACTTCACATTTTCTGGTGACAAATGATAAATTTTGATAGTTGCTTGGTTTGTCGACATCTTGATAGCAGTATGAACAATCAGATTTCTAGTCATATTAAGTTGCGGAAATAAATACAATCTGGGTATATTTATAGCCAAACTCTTGTGAGGTGCGAAAACGACTATTAAATTGTTTGCATGGTCGTGAATTGGGTAGTACTTTTCATCAAAACAAATAATATAGAAGTTTCATTAATCTGAAGAAACATCACATTAATTATTATATTAGCAGTTCATTATTCATAAAGAAATAATTTTGCATCGTTGGAGGCTGTGGTTTCTATTTTGCTCAAATCGATGCGATTTTCTAATCATCGGTTCATGGATGTTGTCGCCAAGAGTCGCATTGCCTTGTTATCACCTCATCATCACAATTGAATGGCAGTAGACACGTGCATTCCAGAACACAATTGCCAGCCAATACGTAACATTTATTTTTATGTTATATTTGCGTGAGTGGATCCAGAGGGGTATAATCCAGCGCTCCCTTCCCTATTTTTGTGACTAATTTGTGTTGGAAAAAAGGTTCTGTCATGTGCATAAAAAGCCACCGCAGGCAGTGGCGGCGCTACGGAAAGGGGGGGGGGGGGCATTTGCCCCCCCCCCCAAACGAAGGCTTTGCCCCTCCCCCCAGTTGCCCCCCAACCATCTCGCATGCATTTCCATCCACCCTCACACACAAACACATTCAGTCACTCTCTCTCACACACACACACACACACACACTCCTCTCTTTTTTTATTCCCAATAATTTTCCATACACACTTAGCCCAAAGCCTCAGGCTAGCTGATGAACACATCCAGGCAGTAGAGATTTAAAGACTCGGATGCAGATACTTATAAGTTATAATTAAGTTATGAGCCAACAAAGGCATGTCTATCCATATCCCTTGTCTAAAAAAATTCATGGATTTCGCATTATGACAGACGGGCATTATTAGTCTGTCTCTCTCTCTCTCTCTCTCTCTCTCTCTCTCTCTCTCTCTCTCTCTCTCTCACGCACAGACCCACCAGACGCGGATCCAGGATTTTTTGAAAGGAGGACCGCTAATTACCATTACATTTAGTCGAAACTTGGACCCAAAGTCCGTAATATAATTTTTTGGTTTGGTGCGTTCACAGGACGTACCAAACCAAAAAAGTATATTACGGACTTTGGGGCCAAGTTTGGACTACCTCATAACAAAGTAATGATATGATCCTTTACGTATTTGCCCCCCCCCCCCCTTCATGGGAGTCTGCCCCCCTAGTTGCCCCCCCCCCCCCAAAAAAAAAAAAATTCTGGCGCCGCCACTGACCGCAGGGCTATACTTCCATTTTCCATTTTCCGAATTTTTCCAGAGAAGGTCCACGGTATATCCATTCTCGTATTCCCGTCCAACTCGCCGCAACGCTCTTCAGTTGATCCTTAGCATTAAAATGTGGTACTCCCTCAAACACAGTATTCTAAACACGCTACTGTGTTTGTAAGAAATTAGTAAAGGAAGCCCACTTTTTGGGATAAATGAAATTAATTTATTCCAACAACAGCTCATGAGTTGATGAAGGGTATCTATCGATTTTGCGTGGATCCGAATGATTATCTCAGGGATGCGTACAAAGAAATACATCTACTTCCATAAACCCTCCACGATATGACCCTTGCTCTTGAAAGTGTCGTTGAACTTCAATAAATAAGTTTTCACGGGCGGCTTTGAATAAAAATAATAACACATAATTTCTCGTACCCATGAATGAGACAAGCATTGATATTAACGTAATAACATGAGATTGTATTTTTATGATGCGCTAATGTAAAAATTCAAATATTTTCAATAATAGAGCCACCGCTGAATTATTCTAAATACAAATCAGCTGATATTCGTCCATCACCCCACCACGGCTGTATTTACTCAACCCTTCCAACCCTGACGATAGCATCTTCTGCCCCACAGTTGCCAGGGAAATGGACGAGTCTACTTCCTGCTTATAGGAAAGTTCAGAAATAACTTAATCCTTCAGCCCTATAGAGCTGCGGAATAATTTTTGTATTTCAGTTTTTTTTTCAAGCTCCGATACCAAGGGACATGGTATTATCGGGGATAAAACGTGGACATCCACTACCAATTTGGTAGAGGATGTCCACGTTTTTTATCGCCGATAATACCGTACCCCACGCATACAGCCATAGGCCTAGCTTCTACACGGATCTTATGTGAGCCGATATTAAATGGCTTCTTTTCTTCAAAATTTGAATACTGGAATATTTTGGTTAGAAAACATTGCGGTCGTGTGCAAAGAAACCAGTGGGTGACCACACTGACCTTGCATGACAAAAAATGGATACCCCATCTCGTGCTCGTCACAAACTCGCAGCTACGATCGTCGAGTGATGCTTCGCTTCATGACCTATGATTGAAATGTGGCGCCCACTCAAACCCAGAATCCTGGATCCACCACTGAGTATATTAAATTATTACAGATCCTATTTCCCAATTTAGTATTTACCTTGTTGCCTACTCAACCAAATATAATTGTTAAAATCAGAAATTACCTAGCCATCACCTACCATTCAACAAGACTTAACTTCCCCTTTGTACCACTAAAATCACATCGACCTACCCAAGGTACCATTTATTCCGGGTGCAAAAACTTGTATCCCAAATTTCGATACGAAACATTCTTGGAGCATTTATTCCATACACCTATTGAAATACCCAAGGCGATAGTCTAGATAACTTGTTACTATAACATAAACGTATGAAGGGTGCCTCTTTTCTGGGCCTGACGGGCGTAGACAGGGTAAATAAAGTTAAGGTTAGAACATTTTTTTCTGCTGAGAGTGTCTCCAGCAGAAAAATATGTTGTCCCCCATCTTCATTTCTATGGCAGCAGAAATATATTTTTTCTCTCCCCTAAGCTTTATTTCACTTCGTAAAGGGTCAAAACTGTATACTCCCCATGGGTGAAGATCCAGGGTCAAGGGAAAAAAAAACTTTTTATGCCAACTGAGGCACCTTGAGTACTTATTTTTTAGGCCTAGGTACACAGACAGTGAAAGAATAACTTTAGCAAAATCATTCAAGAAGTATGCAGGGTGAAACAACATGAACCAGTTTTGGGATTTAAAGCATGAATGTACAGTACAGTCGTCGTGGACTGGTCATAACCCACGCGTGATCAGTAATGTCCACGCATGCGTTTACTTGGCAATAAAAATCATCATCAGCAAAATTTTTATTAATGAAGCACCGGGTTGTAGCCGGTGCTTCATTAATTAAATTTTGGATGATTATTCCAATAGTTGGTGCTTTCAATCTAATATTATTGCGTCCGGGGAAATACTGCACACCCGTGGAAAGTGACCAGTACTGTATATATTTGGTTAACATTTTCCAGGAAAGTTGTGGCGAGGAAGGCGAGATTTGAGGTATTGCCATGGTCCGTCTGTCCGTCTGTCACGCCGTACACGCGGCTCGGGCTAGAGGCCGTAGTTATGAACCGATCTTTACGAAACTTCTTGGGTACCTTTGTTATCACCGTGAGACGAGAACGACTGTTTTGGGGTCCGGTCCAAAATTCAAGACGGCCGCTGGCAGCCATTTTGTACCAAATTATTTGCAATCAGATTTCTGCGCAGAACTTCCATATGAAAGCTCCGATTTGAATAATGCTTTGTATGAATGTTTAGTACCATGGGATACATCACATATAATACGGGTTTTTTTCTCGTGCGTAAATTATGTAAGTTAGACTAACTTTGATTTATTTCGTGTTACTTTCAGCACTGTAAGTGCAAATGCCAATATGGCTCGGGCTAGAGGCCGTATTTATGAACCGATCTTTACGAAACTTCTTGGGTACCTTTGTTATCACCGTGGGACGAGAACAAGTGTTTTTGGGTCCGGTCTGAAATTCAAGATGGCCGATGGCAGCCATTTTGTACAAAATTAGGTGCAATCAGATTTTTGCGCAGAACTTTCATATGAAAGCGCTGATCTGAATAATTGTTTCTGTGAATGCTTAGTACCATGGGATACATCACATATAATACGGGTTTTTTTTCTCGAGCATAAATTATGCCAATTAGACTAACTTTGATCTATTTAATGTTAGTTTTAGCACTGTAACTGCAAATGCCAATACGGCTTGGGCTAGAGGCCGTACTTATGAACCGATCTTTACGAAACTTCTTGGGTACCTTTGTTATCACCGTGGGACGAGAACGAGTGGTTTTGGTGGGGTCCGAAATTCAAGATGGCCACCAGCAGCCATTTTGTACTTTAGTTAGTGCAATCAGTTTTTTTGTACAGAACTTCTGTATGAAAGTTCTGATTTGAATAATTTTTTGTATGAATGTTTTGTAACATGTAATACATCACATATAATACGGGTTTTTTCTCGTGCAAAAATTATGCAAATTAGATGATCTTTTTTTTAGTGCTACTTATACACAGTAAGTGCACATGTCAATACGGCTCGGGCTAGAGTCTGTATTTATGAACCGATCTTCACGAAACTTCTTGGGTACCTTTGTTATCACCTTGGGACGAGAACGAGTGTTTCTGGGTGCGGTCCAAAATTCGATATGGCTGCCAGTGGCCATTTTGTACCAAAATTAGGTCCAATCAGTTTTTTGTACACAACTTCTATAGGGCTCAGGCTAGAGGCTGTATTTAGGAACCGATCTTTACAAAACTTCTTGGGTACCTTTGTTATCACCGTGGGACGAGAACGAGTGTTTTGGGGTGCAGTCCAAAATTCAAGATGGCCGCCAGCAGCCATTTTGTACCAGAATTAATGCAATCAGTTTTTTGTACAGAACTTCTGTATGAAAGTTCTGATTTGAATAAATTTCTGTATGAATGTTTTGTTACATGGAATACATCACACATAATACGGTTTTTTTTTCTCGAGCAGAAATTATGCAAATTAGATGAACTTTGATTTATTCAGTGCTACTTCTACACAGTAAGTGCATGTGTCAACACGGCTCTGGCTAGAGGCTGTATTTATGAACCGATCTTCACAAAACTTCTTGGGTACCTTTGTTATCACCTTGGGATGAGAACAAGTGTTTCTGGGTGTGGTCCAAAATTCAAAATGGCTGCCAGTGGCCATTTTGTACCGAAATTAGGTCCAATCAGTGTTTTGTACACAACTTCTATACGACTCAAACTAGAGGTCATATTTACGAAACTTCTCGGATACCTTTGTTATCACCGTGGGACAAGAACGAGTGTTTTTGGGTTCGATCCAAAATACAAGATGGCCGCCAGCAGTCTTTTTGTACCAAAATTAGTGTAATCATTTTTTTGTACAGAACTTCTGTATGAAAGTTCTGATTTGAATACATTTTTGTAGGAATGTTTAGTAACATGGAATACATCACATATAATACGGGTTTTTTCTCGTGCAAAAATTATGCAAATTAGATGAACTTTGATTTATTCAGTGCTACTTATACACAGTAAGTGCACATGTCAACACGGCTCTGGTTAGAGTCTGTATTTATGAACCGATCTTCACGAAACTTCTTGGGGTACCTTTGTTATCACCTCGTGACAGGTACGAGTGTTTTTGGGTGCCTTTGTTATGACTGTGCTATGAGAAAAAATAGTTTTGGGTTCAGTCAGACCCACTCTGGTACTCAAAGATTTCTTTTCTAGTTTAGCATCTAACTGTCACCCCACTTTTACAATACTTTACCTATATATTTGTTACAGGCTACGGTCAGCATTTATGTACAGACCATTACAATACTTTACATGTACCTTTGTTATCAGCTCATTACCTATATGTTTGTCATTGCTGTGTCACATACTATACATGTACATGTCTTAAACAAGTTGAGCTACAGTGTCACTGACACTTTCATTTTTTCTTGTCAAGCCTTTTTGTCACGGAGAGAATTTGCCGGGGAGGGATTTTGTCAGGGAGGGTTCTGTCGAGCAGGGGCGGACTGGGCCAAGAAAAATTGCCGGGAAACGTACAAAGTGGGCCTTCATACCTTCATCTTTATAGTTGCTACGTCGTGTGACATTTGTGCAACCGCTGCGCCAGTTGGAAGGGCTCTTTTGTCTAAATATCCCTACTCCTTATATCTTTTGTAAATGTTTCTTCTGGGTGTTGGGAGAATTTTGAGTTCGTAATAATCTGATTACTCAAAGAGTTCCACTCTCGTAGTGGAGTCAAAAAGGCTATATTTATAAACATATGTTCTACCAAAAAGCTGAATATATTTATCAGCGTTAGAACTTCCAGTGTTACGTTCCGTACACAGTAACTCTGTAGTTGGAATTGCAACTTGAGACCTTGAATACCCTTGTAAAGCAAAATTAATTTATTCTCTTTCCTTCTCTGTAAAAGTGGTTTCCATTTTAACTTATTTAAAATATTAGTCATGGAGCTTATTTCACAAATCTAGCGGCTCTGAGTTTGGACCTTTTCGATTTCCTCCTGTAGATTAATATTATACGGATCCCATACAGTGCTAGCATACTCCAGGATTGGACGAACTAAACCCTTATATGCCGTTTCCTTGACATCTACATTACATTGAGCAAGGTTCCTTTTAATAAGGCCTAATGTACGATTTGCCTTAGAGCATATATCATTTATGTGTTTATCCCAACGAAGATCATTAGTTATTGGAACACCTAAATACTTTATGGCACTAATAGATGTAAGATCCATACCTTCTAAAGAATAGGTGTGTTTGTTTAAATGTTTCTTTTTCCTTGTTAGGTGCATTATATTGCATTTAATTGGTTGAAACCTCATACCCCATTTACGGGCCCAATTTCCTGAGGAATATATATCGTTCTGAAGCAATTTTGAATCTTTAATTGAATTTATTGTTCTATAACAGACGCAGTCATCAGCAAATAAACGAATTTCTGAGCTAATATCATTCTGGATGTCATTTATATGTAATGAAAACAGTATGGGGGTCCTAAGACTGTACCCTGTCGTACCCCGGATACCACCCGAGACCATTCTGATTTTGTCCCATTTACTATAACACACTGCTTCCTATGACACAAAACGGAATCAGTCCAATTGATAACATTTAAGGATATACCATATTTATGTAATTTTGATTTCAGTAATTCATGGGGGATAGTATCAAAGGCTTTTTCAAAATTTAATATAAAAATGTCAATTTCCTTCCCTTGATCAAAATATTTGGCCCAATCATCAACAGCAGTTATAAGTTGTGATTCACAGCTATGAATTTTTCTAAATGCATGTTGCCTCGCAGATAATATTGAATGTTCTTCTAGATGACTCATCATATTTGAACAGACTATATGCTGAAGGACTTTACACAATATGCAAGTTAGAGATACTGGTTTATAATTTGCCGGAGATGATCTATCATTTTTTTTAAAAAGGGGGCAAATATTTGCAAGTTTCTAATCATCGGGTACCACACCCTTACAAACACTAAAAACTAAAGTGTTAAAACTGATACTTTCAAGGTGTTAAACCCATTCTAACTCTTAGGGTTTGATTTTAACACTCAAAGTGCAATGCTTTAAGCACTTAGACATTACAATCGTCAGACATCTGAAACTTGAATGGATGGCACTTCCCATGGGTCTAGCATCGGTGGTTCTTCCAGAATCGTCCATAATTTGATTTGCGCTTGGTGGGTACATAATTAAAAGGACACAACGCAGATGACGCGGATCAGGCTCGAGAGTTCGAGCCTAATCCGTACCATCTGTGTTGTTTCCTCTTAAGTGTCGTGACATTACACTTGACAAGTGGTACTATTGTAACACCTGTCAACTTCTGGGATACCTACACTTGAACAAAGTGCTAGTGTTCGAATCCCACCTGCGGCAACCGCGTTGTGTCCTTGGGCAAGACACTTCACCCAGATTGCCTACATGGGGGCACGATGACGCTGTGTACTGAGGCGTACTGCACGTCGATGGTGCGCATGTCTTCAACCAATCTAACCCTGCCTGTGCTGTGGTGCAGAGTTCAGAGTTACGATGTTGGAGAGCTGACAGCTGCTCGTCGTTGCTCGGTGGTTCTCTCCGGGTACTCCGGCTTCCTCCACCCGTGAAACTGTCACGGTCACGATTAGCCATTGTGCATAAGTATGTGACCTTAAACACCAATAAATAAATAAATAAATAAGTGTTAAATACAGCACTTCAAGTGTAGTTTTTAACACTTTAGTTTTTAGCGTGCATATAGATTTTTGAAACAGGTGAGCAAGGAACGCTCCTAACTCCTCTGACAATTCTTTTAACAATCTTGGATGAATGTCATATGGACCACATGCCTTGGATGCATTCAAGTTTTTTAATATTTTCGATACTCCTGATGCCGTTATAGAAATATCCGGCATACGTGGAAAACTACATGGTATAAATGGTATGGCATTATTATCCATTTTCGTAAATACGCTACAGAATTGTTCATTTAATACCGCTGCTTTCTCCCCATCCGTAGTAGCACAAAACTGCGTACCTTTATTTTTTAGTGGGGGAATTCCTTCTGTATCTTTCTTTTTGGGTGAGATGTATTTTCAAAATGGTTTGTGGTTATTTTTTTTATCTCCAATCATTTCGTTTACACATGTTTGGTGGGCAATTTGAATTTCTTTCTTAATCAGGAGTCTCAGTGATCTCCATTTTTCCCTAAGTTTGTAACCTTTAAATTTTTTAGATTTGGCATGAGTCCTATCTCTTCTCCTAAAGAGCCTTTTAATTTTGGGAGTTAGCCATGGTAACAAAGAACGTGATTTTGAAAGTTTAGATGGGATGTTTTTCTCAGAATTCAATTTATTCCCAATCGGAGTTTATGTCCCTGAGATTCTCTTCACCATTAAAGTACCTATTGTCGCTAAATTTTGAGGTATCTGATCTAGCCGAGTCATAATTGCCTTTTTATACAAGTAATATTTCCTTCGAGGTCGCTTCTTGGGTTGGTGTTTCACGTCAAGACTAAATGCAACGGCAATATGGTCACTTAAGCACCCTGTGGATTTACATCTTTGGCTGAACCTGGTAATGTATTAAAAATTAGGCCTAGGGTATTGTCAAGTCCAGTAGGGAATTTTACTATTTGTTCCATAGAGTGATCGTGTGTTATGTCTCCCAGCGTCTGGCCTTCAGAGGGCATCAAAGAGGTCCCATCCTTATTCATTAGTGTATTCCATTTTATTTTATTAAAATTAAAATCATCAAAAAGATGTATTTAAGGTTGTTTTTTCTGTGAGTGTCCACTCTTAATCTCAGTTAATTGTTCACTGAGAAGATAAATTTCTTCGTAAAGGCTATTTGGTTCGCGATACCAAGACCCAAAATAATGTGATTTGCCAAACAATTCAATCTTCGCCCAAACACATTCTGATGCATTATTTATGTTTTTTCTTTGCATAGGTTCGAGGTCTTTTTTAATTGCTAATAAGATCCCTATTTATTTGCATAGGTTCGAGGTGTTTTTTAATTGCTAAAAAGACCCCCACCATTTAATGTTCTGTCATTTCTTAATGTACAATATTCAAGTTCCTCAGGGAATATTTCCATTGTATAAATAGTTTTATCTAATTTGGTTTCCTGTATAGCCATGATGTCTGGATTATATTCTGCTAAATATGATTGGAGTTCAAGTTGTTTCCCTTTAATGCTATTTATGTTAAGTGAGTGAATATTCAGAAATTTCTCTACCTGTTTACGCTTTTTTAAAACTTTTTTATTAGGAGTTTGCGTTTTTTTAAATAATTTTTATGCCCTGTTTGTGTTGGCGAAAAATCTGCTAACGCTGCAAACTGGTTTTGATCTTCACAAATCCTAGGTTCAAAGAATGAATCATTAAAGTTCAGTATCTCACACTGAGGGAAAACCCACGTACATAACGACGACTGTGGGGTTTTATACATCGATTCGTCAATATCAGCGCATCTATTGTGAATCCAAAAATTGCAAGTATCGCGTTCAATTGCGGGATCTGAATTAAAGACGCCTTTTCAGCATATGCCACACGGCGCACAACATTTCTGACAATACCATGATTCTTTAGAGTTCTGAAGAACTTTGTATTCTTTGTTATTTATATTTTGGCATCTGATGTGTAGCCTTTCGTTGCATGAATCACATTGAATAGCCTTATCCTGTTTCCTAACGAACTTACTACACGTTGGGCATTTAGTTCTGTCATAGCCTGGATTTTGTTCAATATCTCCAGCAATTATCAAAAGAATTGCAATATTTTTCCTACCTGTCCTGACCTGTCGACTGGTAAAATACTCGAGAATTTTGTTTACGGAGTGATCCAAGGTGAAGGTTGAAGTTCACAAGACTGTAGCCACTACAAGTCAGGCTACTTATTTGTACTCCCAGAAGGTTCCGATTCAATTTAAAAACAGAAGAGGGTCATTGTTCATTAAAATTATTATGTTATTGAAATTAACAATACTTGCATGCTAAAACCCCAAGAACTATGTTGGTTCTTGGGTGACATTTACAATTTTAAAAGATGGCGGCAGTGATGATGAATGGAGGTAAAAATGGCTGCCTATCAGCATCAGGTGAAAATGCTAAAGTCAATTTAAAACCACTTTCTTGTGGTGAACGTCTCAAAATTTCGGTCCTTTCTTACTCCTTATGACAAGGAATGTTAAAACGCAAGTGATTAATGAAGTTTAAAATATTCTATGCCTACGAAATGATATTTAAAGGACGAGAATAATGACAAGCTAAAATTTTCCGTCCTCTTCCATCCAACGGACAAAATCTTCATATTTCGAACTGAAAGAACGCTGCTTCCTTGCATCTGAACGATCAATGGCCTTCCACATAGAAGGTATTTCGATGGCATTTTTGTATCATCTTTGTTGCTCATTTGGTTGCACCAAAGGAAGCCCCGGACTCATCAGATCGACCATAGTTCGGCACAGTGGAAGAAAATTTTAATTTTTTGAACCGAAAGAACGTTGTTTCCTTGCACCTGGCCGATTAAAGGCAGATTAGACTGCTGGTGTATATCCATTTCGTCCTTTGATCATTTTCACGAAATTTCATGCACCAACAGGTGTTGGGCTGCATCAATTTTGGCGTCCCTGGGAGGCCCTCTGGAAAATTTCCCAGTGGACCATACAGCCAGTCGGCCTCTGCTGTCGGGAAGCGATTTTTCCAGGGGGGATTATGTCTGGTGATTATGCCGTGGGGATTTTGACGAGATTTAAGCTGCAGATCGATATAACCGTTTGATTTTGTTGTGTGCTTCCCCAGTATATAGAAAAAGAGACGCTGTTTATTAGTGAGGGGAAACGCGTATCTCCACTTATGATGTAAACATCTGTCCTCACCAGTAAATAATATAAATTGTTCTCTGAACACTTATTTCAAAATAAATACTTTATGATTTTATATTTTGGAATTTTGAGCGCTGGCATTAAGTAATCTTAATATGCCGACAGCTAATTCTTTGATCATTTGGATTATTCAGACCTTCTGACCCGCACACCAGCCGAAACGGTGTGTTCTCAAAACGTCGAAAAACTAAGAGAACAATAGGCTTAAGGCTATAGTCTATATCTAATTAGCACCGGGTATTTTGCGGGAAGGGTCTATAACCGTAGGGAATACCATAATAATAATAATAACACTTTGGCCAGCCGCTGATTTGTCGCGGTTCTCGGACGAGAAGGCCATGGTTACCCCTGTATTCCCAACTGCCTCCCTATTCCCACGCTTCTCCTCTCCTCCCAACATTCGGAGACGAACTGCTTGATGATATCCCTTGTCCCATTCTTCCCAATCTCTCCGATTAGCATATTAACCCTCTCCTTTGAGTCTACCCCTAACCACATGTCCTTCATTCTCCCATCCCACTTCCCCATTATACTCCCAGTGAATCTCATTCTTTTAGGCTGATACTTTGGGCATTCTAGAAGAAAGTGTTCCAGGGTCTCCATCATGTCCAAGTTACACATCTGGCACTCCCTTTCACCGTCTTTCCCAATTTTTCCCCTCAGCTCCAGGGATCGCGACCTCAGCTTGAACAACAGTGACCCCCCAAAGGTGCCATCAAGGTACTCTTCAAAACCTGGCTTCTCTTTATCACGCAGGCCACCCAAAGACCTCTTTGATTTGACCCCCTCTCGCCAATTACGGTTACAATCCTCCATGACCCTTTCTCTGACGATTTTTTTACCCTGGTTTGCCCCAACGTCCAGGTCCGAGATCTCCAATGAGTAGTTCTCTACTAGCTCCCTCACTTGGACCATCCACCCCGTTTTGATAGTTGATTTGAAAATTCTCAGGAACATTGCTTTACACCATCGGCTGTCGGGGAGATTTACCAAATAATTAAGATAACCGAGCTTCAACAGGTCTATCCTGTCCTTGATCCTCATCCACCCAAGCTCACCCCTGATTGCTTCTAGCGCTGCGGCATTACTCGACCCCGTTATCCATCGGCCTGCATCGTTCTGCAGGATTTCCAAGCTCTTTACGGCCGTCTGGTTTAGGGGTACCACTTCCGTACCGTATGTTATACTTGGAAGCCCCACCATTTCCTAAATGGTTTTCCCCACGAAAACCTTATTGAAACTGTTTCTCCCTGTAAGTTTCATTTGGTTGAGGATTCGCTTCCCCTTCAGAATCAATTTATTTGTGTGGTCCCGGTAGATGCCTCTTCCTGCATGTAATGTTTATATTTACCCCCAAATACTCGTAATCACTGTCTCTCCCACACTGAGAAGTTTGCTGCTCCCTTCCGGAATGCAGAACTCACCCACTCTCCACCTTCGAGTGGGGTCCACTTTGCGGCCCACAGGTATAATTTTGCTCTTGCTTTCATTAAGTTCGAGTCTCCATTTGCTCCCATATTTCCCAACAATTCCCAGCATTTTCGTTAGCCCCTCTTCGCTTTCTGACACTAGAACCATATCGTCTGCAAAAAATAGCCCTGGGATTTTCAAGTCCCCAACTGCTACCCCATCCTCGCTACGCAGGAGTTCATCTCCTAAACCTTTGATGTACAATGCAAACAGGATCGGCGAAAGGATACACCCCTGTTTTAGGCCTATCTCCATAGGCACACGTTTCGTTGTAATGTTTCCCAGGCTAAGTTCACTCTGTACATCCTTATATAATGCTTTCATAATTCCAACAAACTCGCCTCCTAAGCCCATAGCCTCCAGCTTGCGCCACATACCTTCCCTCCATACTCTATCGTATGCCTTTTTGATATCCAAAAAGGCCATAAACATCTTTTTCTTTTTTGCTTTCGCGAATTCTATCATTTGGGATAGTGTGAAAAGATGGTCAGTAACTCTCCTTCCCTTCCTGAAGCCATTCTGGATTTCTCCCAAGAAACCCTTCTCCTCAATCACCTCCTCTAGTCTCCCATACAGGACTTTACAGAAAACCTTTCCAATGTTGCTACTGACGGAGATCCCTCGATAGTTATCCAAAACGTCTTTTTCCCCCTTTCTGTGAATAAATGTCACTTTACTTTCTCTCCACTCCTTTGGGACCTCTTGATTTTCTATGGCTAGATTGAATAGGGCAGTTAGGCTTTTCACGAGTTCCTTTCCCCCTTTTTTGATAAACTCGTTAGGAATTTCATCCACTCCTTCTGCTTTTCCATCCCTTAATTTTGATATCACCTTTCGCACCTCCTCCGTTTTAATTTCGCTGCACACGAAGCTCGATAGGTTTTCCTCGACCTGATTCGGACACTCTGGTAGGCTCCCCGTGCCCCATCGCTAATCGTTTACCTTTTCCCAGTGCTTGACTAGTTCTGATGCGACTTGATCTTGCTCGTCTGTAACTCTACCATCTACTTTAATACTCTGTGGATTACTTCCTTTGTTACGTTTATTCACCCATTTCCAAAATACGTTCGAACTCGACCCCCTCCCCCCCCCCCCCTGTCGTTCTTATCGTCCTAATAAGACTGCTATTTCGTACTCTCCGATTATCGCCTTTAATCTTATTTACTTTATTTCGTGCTTGGTGGTATTCTTCCTTAGCAACTGTGGCCTCATTACTTTCCGCCCCCTTAAGTTTTCTACTTCTCCTGTATGCAGCACATTTAGCTTTTCTTCTCTTTATGGCCCTTTTCAGTTCTTCGTTCACTCTGTACCCAAGTTCCCGTGTTGGCACCCTGACGTTTCCTACACTTTCCTTTCCTGCCTCCGCCAGGCTCGCAACTATGACGTCGGCCATCTTCTGGACACTGACCCTCTTGGGTACGGTTGCAAGCTTTGGTTTCAGTTTTTCATTGAACTTCGCCCAGTCAGCATCTTTTTTGAGTTCCCAAATCTCCTTAGAGCTTCCTTTGCTTTTTACTAGAGTTTTGGCCTTGATCGTCACTGTAATCACGTTGTGATCACTACCCACCTCCATTTTTCCCTCATCATCCACTTCTACCCCTATCACCTCCCTCCATAAATTAATATCTGTGAGGATGTAGTCGATTATTGATTTTCTGTCGTTCCTCTCCCAGGTCCATTTCCCCGCGTCCCTGTTCAGAATCTTCAGACCGAGCTCGTTTGTGAAGTTCAACAGCTTCCTTCCATTCCTGTTGACTTTATTGTCCCCACCCTCTATGCCTTCTTCATCATTACCTATGTGGCCATTAAAGTCACCCATCAGAATTATACCAAGCCCCTTGTTTTGTAATTCGGTGATATTGGACCTCAGTGTTGAGTATATCGAATCATTCCATTCGGGTTTGCTTCCCTCCATCGCACAATACACAACCTCAAGGGCAATACTTTCGTTTTTCAGACTGATCCTTACCCATCCAATTTCATTCGATATCTCAGCCGGGGTGCTGATGTTTTCCAGGTCTGTGATCAGCGATGGTTTTAAATCCTCTTTAATGTACATACCTACTCCTCCTCCTTTTTTCTGGCCTTCCGTTCGCCCTACACCTATCCATACGTACCCCCTTACTTGGTCTACCCGTTCCTCGTGTCTTACCCACGTTTCGCTTAAGCCCATCACGTCAAACTCCTCTGCCTCAATCAATGTAGCAATTTCACTTACTTTCCGGTGGAGACCCTGGATGTTTCTATAACCCACTTTCAGGGTGTCAAGGTTCATTGGCTTCCGCCTACTGGTCCCTTTATTATCTAGTCCCTGAATGTTTGTATATCCCACTTTGTGTACCTGTTCTTTCATTGGGAAGCTATTCTTATTGATTTGGATTTTTGGTCCCTTTTCCTTACCCCCCTTGTCCCATTGTTTACACCTATGGTTCGTGACACATTTTCTGTGATTATTCCCCCTTCACTGACCCCCCCCCCCCCTCCCCTCCCTATACCAAAAAAGGCTCCACCACCTGCAACATATTTCTTCCTAAAACCTCTGTACCCCTTGGGCTAATATGGAGACCATCCCTTCCATATAGGTCATTTCTGCCCCAAAACGATCCCCAATTGTCTACAAAGGGTATCCCAAGTTCCTTACAAAACTTCCCCAATTCCTCGTTGGTCCCAATGATCCGCGAATTACGCTCGCCCCCACCACCTAGTACTGGGAGAAGCCCCGAAACCACTACCTGTGCATTCTTGGCATTCAGTTGAGTTATCAAGTCCTTGTAAGTCTCAATAAGCTGAACTGATTTTCTCTCCCTGATGTTGTTGGTCCCCACGTGTACAACAACCACTGGGTCTGGGCCTGACCCCTTTACTAATCCATCCACTCTGTCCATTAGGTCCTCCACCCTAGCCCCCGGAAAGCACAAATTGGTCCTGTTGACACTGTCGGGTCCACACGCCACCCTATCCAACCCTCGCACTATACTACTCCCTGCAACCACCAACTGCCTCTTCCTGTCCTTTCCTGTCCTCTTTCCCGTCCTACTACCCCTACAACCCCTGTTACCACCTCTGTCCCAACTGAGCCGGCTCGCAATCTTGCACTTCGCCACACTAACCCCCATGCCTACCTCCACCTCCACCTCTTCAGACCCAACCTGCTCCTCAGAATTCTCGAAATTACCTAACACACTGAATCTATTTTGGACACTGCACCCCACCTTCTGCCCACTCCCACTACAAGCCACCTTGTCCTCGTTTACCACCTTCCTAACCTTCCCTCTGACTCCTGCCCTGACAGACTCCACATGGTCATTGCTATCTCCCTCACTATCCGATTCTATAAGAATACGCCTTTTCGCCCCCCGACTCACACTACTAGCCTGGGAATTTGACACTCTAGCCCCTACTTCTTCTCTGCCCTCAACCCGACGCACCTTCCTATTCCCAAAAGACCCACTATCCTCGTCAAAAGTCCGCTTCTTACTACCCACCACCTTCCATCCCCCATCGAATGCCACCCTAACTGGGGTAACACCAGACTTTCCTGCCCTCCCCAGTTTCCCCCTCACCACCTGCACCTCTTCCTCCAACTTTACATATGCCTCTAATAGCTGCATTAGCTCTGCGCAGATGGCACACATCCCCAACTCCCCCAGCTCACACCCATCCACATACACCATATGGCAATGCCTACACACATCCGACCGCTGGCCGTCCGTTGGTAACTCACTAGCAGTAGCACCCCCTGTGCTGGCCTCACCCACTCCCCCCACCTGGACACCAAAAGTAACAGTCTCTGCCCTGCTGGTCTGAACTTCTCGCGTCACGAAACACTTACCATCCATAGCCAAAATTAGAGTGAGAAGAATTTTAAAAAGCGGTCGAACTCGTAAACAAAACAGACAAAACACCGAAACTGACCCGCGCGAAGATAGGGAACACGCCACTGATATCCGATAAAGAAACTAAACAAAACACTAATATAACTATCTTTTATTAAAAATCACATCTATACAGCCCTAAAACAATATATATATATATATCTACAGAACACCTGGAAGAAAAATATAGATACTTGAGCTAACTTTTGACAACTGAATCGAAATACTCCCTGTTGGTTTGGATATGGACATAACAGGACATAACCGATGGGTGCCTGTTGTGTAATTCTCACTGACGTTTGAATGATTTGTAAAGCTTGAGAAGTGTGTCTTTGTTTGCTCCCCAATTTTTACCTCTGATTATCTTCAGAAAATTGGTATGGATACCAATGACTTGCGCGTATATACAGTACGAGGGGAGTGTATTATCACTAAATCATCTGCAGAGTGGCGATTCCACTCAAGCAGTGGCGGCGCCAGAAATTTTTTTGTGGGGGGGGGGGGGGGGGGGGCAACTAGGGGGGCAGACTCCCATGAAGGGGGGCAAATACGTAAAGGATCATATCATTACTTTGTTATGAGGTAGTCCAAACTTGGACCCAAAGTCCGTAATATACTTTTTTGGTTTGGTACGTCCTGTGGACGTACCAAACCAAAAAATTATATTACGGACTTTGGGTCCAAGTTTCGACTAAATGTAATGGTAATTAGCGGTCCTCCTTTCAAAAAATCCTGGACCCGCGTCTGGTGGGTCTGTGCGTGAGAGAGAGAGAGAGAGAGAGAGAGAGAGAGAGAGAGAGAGAGAGAGAGAGAGAGAGAGAGATGCATGCGAGAGGTTGGGGGGGGGCAACTGAGGGGGGCGGGGGGCGCAAAGCCTTCGTTTGGGGGGGGGGGGGGGAATGCCCCGAACACAGAAACATCTCACGAGTGACCACAAATTAGACATAAACTATAATTACTATCAAAACAAACTTACCGAGGTGTGAATTTTAGTTTTTCGACGTTTTGAGAACACACCGTTTCCGCTGGTGGGGTCAGAAGGTCGGAATAATCCAGATGATCAAAGAATTACCGCTTCATGTCTGTAATATAGCACGTATGGAGTATCGAAGAATGAATCAACATTGCAAAAAGAAGTGTTCACACTCAAATACAAGAGGAAACAGGGGACTGAGTCGCACACTTGAATGGTAAGATCCCCACATCAACAGATGCCACAAAATTTACCCAAACCAACAATTGTCAATACACCCGAATTAACAACAGATTATAACAAATAGAAATATCGGTAGAAAATGAGAAATACAAAAATGTGTTGTTTTGCAGCTAGACATGAAAATCCTAAATATAGTCCGGCAGCCAGAGGGTGTAACCTTACAATGTCGGAAATTAAAATTTTTTTTGGTCGTTTCTTGGCTAACTTTTTGAGCGAAATCCGAATCTGAATGATGTCTCTCTGTAAACTTTGTGCAACACGACACGGTCAAGATGGAGCCCAAGATGGAAGTCAAAAAACACTATTTTCATAAATTCGTTTATATATCACAATGAACTTACACAACATATGTACCAATACTAGACGGTGTATTGTGAAGAAAATCCATAACCGACTCATCAAGGTCAAGATACAGGTGAACACATGGAATGAGAATGCACATCGAATTTTCGGGTCCGGACCATAAGTTTTTAATGTTTTAATGGGAAGGGATATCGCAACGAAACTTACACAACATATGTACCATCACAGTACAGTGTGTCGCGTTCAAAATTAATACCGAGACACCAAGGTCAAAGTCACAGATAGAGGTCAACACATGGAAGGAGTATTCGCATTTTTTTCGAGTTCAACCCAAGACCTTTTAGTGGAAGTAGATATCACAATGAAACTTACGCAACATATGGACCACGACTAGGCGGAGTGCCGCATACACAGTTCAAGGTAGACTCACACATATTATGAGCATGCACATCAACGTTTTCGTGTCCGGGCAAGGTCTTTGTAGTGAAAGGAGACACCATGTGCAGTGAAAATTACACAACATAGATACCGGCTCTAGATGAGGTGTTTTGGTTAAACAATTCACAATTGGCCCGACAAGATCACAGAAAGAGGTCAACACATGAAGTCAACATGCACATCAGCTTTCAAGTGCCCGGGCCATAGCGTTTTAGTGGAAGAATACATCACGGTGAAGTGTACAAAACCATGGACTACTGCTAGGAAGTGTCACATACAAAATTCACGACTGACATACCAAAGTGAAGGTCACAGCTAGAGTTCAACACATAGAATCAACATGCACAACAACCTTTTAGTGTTCAACCCTTTAGTGGACGGCGATTCAGTAAAGAAGCTTATAAAAGATATGTACCACCACAAGGTGGTGTGTCGCCCACTGGATTTTTCGCACAAATGTGCAAGTTTGGTGCAAGTAGCGAAATATTGGGAGTTTGGGCAGTCATCTTGGACTCAGTCTTGAATATCTGGAGTCGTCCAAGGTTTACGGAGTGGCATCATTCAGATTCGTATTCCGAGCGAACCGTTACCTTAGAGACGACGAAAAAGCCTCTTACGTACTAAATATGCCGTTGGGACTTGATAAGAAAAAACAATTGTAGCTCACAATTCCAAAGATGTTCTGTCACACGTAAAATCATCTGCACCACTGTTTTGTGAGCAGAAGATCTTTTAGTGTTTCGCCTGTTGCCCACAGTTTGAAAGTGGGGTTCGACACACCCCTAAATATGACCCACTGGAGGCGATTTGAACAAACTTTAACCCTTTCAATCTCGTATACATAAATTTTGCGCAAGAAAGATTTAGCAAAGAGTGGGCAGAGGACATAGTGAATAATAAATCGATTGTGCGGATCAGTAATAATTTAATTCTACAGCTCTACAGAGTTGTAGAATTAATTAATTAATTAATTAATTAATATTAATTAATTAATTAATTAATTAATTAATTAATTAATTAATTAATTAATTTGGGTTTTAACGACAATGAACTAAAGAGCAGTGACTGGGCCAGGCATTGCTCGAACGATTCCAATCTTATCGAGCAAATCAGCTTTCGAGCAATTGCTCGACTGAATGAACGGCTGCTCTGTTCTGTACTGCATTTTTATATTATAATAATGTATTTCAATGGACCACGATTATTTTATATCACATTCTATCTATATCGATAAATAAAATAATCTAATCTTATCTACCTATCTCTGATCTCTGAAGCCCGTATCAGTCTATACAGTTCCTTAACCCTGTGCACGATAAGATGCCTTTCATATAAGAAACTGCCCGTTGATCCTATCGAGACTTGTTTATGTGGTACTATTATTCTTCTTCATAAATCCGAACCCGTTTCGATAAGCTGATTTTTTGGTGATTTGGAGACTGATGAGAACTATTGGGAACTGGTGGGAACTATTGGAGGATGCCTATGTTAACTTCTGGCTTCTACATCCGGGTATCAACATTTCCTGCTACTTTCCTTCCTCGGTCCCCTGTGGGGTCCCAATGAGATCTCCAAAGGGGAACGATCTCCGCATATCCTACTTCTACCTTCCTTGGTCCCACCCTGTGGGATCCCCCACGTGATCCCCAATCGGGCACGATCTATCGCTCTCATACTGCTTTCTTTTCTCTCTTCCCTGCGGGGTCTCCCATTCCCTCCCCCAAAATTTCCCCGATCCATCGCTCTCCTACTACTTTCCTTCCCCGGTTCCCCGCATGGTTCCCCACTCCCTCCCCAATCAATCCGCCCCGATCCATCGCTCTCCCACTACTTCCCTTCTTCAGTCTTCTACATGGCCTCCATGAGATCTTCCGATCGTGCATTATCCATCACTCACCTACTACTTCCCTTCCTCGGTCACCCCTGCGGGGTACCCTATTCCCTCTTCAAATCTGCCCCAATCAATCGCTCGCCTACTACTACCCAACCATGTACGCTTGCGTGACAGTTGGACAGTTTAAATCAAATGGTTTTAGCGCGCCGAATGCGGGCAGGGACGGTGTGGGCGAGCCCCTTTTGGTCCTCTTTAGCTGTGTGATAAAGTCATGTCTGGCAGTGGCAAAGAAAGAGGAGTTGTGGCGTTTAGCGTCGCTTGTGCTTCTTTTTGTGCTTTTTTGTGGGAGGCGGCTGAGGTGAGTTGGCTGATGTTTCCTTCGCTGTTGTTTCCTTCTTAACTTTTTCTCTATACCATTCGTGAAAGAGAGGGTGGCGGATCTTGAATGCCTCTGGTCGGCTGTGATTCATTGATCTGAAGTGTTTTTCGGTTTGTTCATCGTATCCTTTTTCTATGGTTTTGTTGAATTCTAAGAAGTCATCGACTGTCCCATCAAAGCTTAGCTTCAGTTCTCCAAAATTTTGTATGATCATCCTATCTATCCGGTCGATGAGGTCCCCAAGTGTTCTAGCTTTGGTTGTGGTGATTTGGTTGCTGCTTCCTGGGCCTGACTCCCGGGTACCGAAGGGAGAGGCGAGTGGGGGTCGGAAAGCGGCGAGAGGGCAGCTTCCATTTCCTCCTCAGTCTCCACGGGACTGTCCTCATTCATTGATACCGACTGGGGAGCCGGCAACTGATTGGGTTTGTCTGTGGGAGGGAGTGGGAGGGGAAATGGCGGCAGTCTCTGGCTCTTTCCTTACCTCACTCTTCTCCTTCCTCGTCTCCAAAAAAGCCTCCAGGCGTCGGGCATCCCTCCGTCTGGTGGATGGACTCTTCTTCTTTTTCTTCTCGCTTTTCCAGGGCCTCCAGACTTCTTCGGGTGAGGACCAGTGCGAGAGGGGTTCCTCTTCACAAGGGTACTACCTCTCCCAGAAGAAGGCGGTGTGATCTTCTCTGTCTTCTCTGTCTCGAATTACCAGTGTCAACTGAACATTCCTGCCTACCACCTGGATAATCCAGTTGATAGGACAAGAAATGTCCTGAGAAGTCAAGGCTTTCCTGAGCAGTCTTGGTATTTCCAAGTTTTCCATAATCATAATGTAGTTTCTCAACACCTTACAAAAACATTACTTAATTCCGAAGTACAGAAGTACATTCATGAAAAGGTGCCGCGACATTTGAACTCTCGACATTTGAATTCGCAACATTTGGATGTGTGACGGTTGAATGCTGCGACATTTGAATGTGCGAGAGTTGGACGAGCGACAATTGGACGTGCAGCAGTTGAACGCAGCAGCATTTGGACTTGTGACAATTGATCGAGGACATTTGAGCGCTGTGAGAAATGGACGTACGCAGAGATGGGCGGTATTGGAATTTTGAGTTCGGTATCGTGTTCGGTATTATATCGCGGTGTCGGTTAGGTATTCGGTATCTGGCTTGACAGAGATTTGCTAATAGTACCAAAGGAGAATTCACACCAGGAAAATACATAATAAATGGTTCTTGTTTCATTCTACTATGGCACCACAGATGCCATTGCTGATGAGCTCATCATTCTTTTGACAGCACATATTATATCTGATGTAATTTTGTGACCTGTTCCAAACACACCTTAACTTGTAAAGGCCTATTTCAGGCCTTTGCGATCTCAAACATGCCATCATTAGGATGTCGTGCTGACAAAAGACAAATCACCTGGGCAGTGATTTCCAATGAGGGGTCTTAAACTATGTTTTTCAGGCAAAAAAAAAAAAAAATTAATGACGATTTTTTGGTGAATACCACTGGCCGCTTACGCCAATTATGTTAGTTAAAAGGGTTAATAGAGCAGTCGATAAAGCCAAGATTTGGGCAAACCTGGAAAAATTGGTAGTAAGCTGGATTTTACCTCATTCGATACAGAAGGCTCCTTCTAAAACATATCCCAAATCTGCTAAAATCCGCTTTGTGAACATTTCGTACAGCGCTCCAAATTGGACCACCCACCTTTGTTTTAGCAATTTTCAACATTTTTCTGGCCAGCGTTTGTAAAAACTTGGATTTTCTTGGGTCAGTTTGCATGTTCCTGTTAACACATGTTTCTACTGACGTGTTGACACAGAGGACGGTCATGAAACGGAGATTTCTGCCTGTACCAATGTTTCTCAGCTGGATCGATTGAAACAAACCGGCGTCATTGAGTTGGAGAATCTGTACGATGGAGTCCGAAGCAAATCAGTCCCCATACCAGATATTGCAGAATCCGATGAGCATGTGAAATTAGAAGACTGCCTCTCGCAGTATACCTCTGTGTTAGCCCAAAAATCCCCAGATGCTAAGCTCTGGCTTCAGAATGTGGAGAATAGAGACCCCCGAAGAACCTCATCATAGCAGAACGATTAAGTGATTGGGACCTCCATTATCATATCTTTAAGTAGAATTTTGAATCTTTTTGCGGCAACAGGTCACATCACTTAGGTAATGAACGCTCAATTGTACTTCCAAATGATGCTTGAGTTGCTCGAGAAGCGTCCCTGGGTCTGGAAATGTTTCGCCGAAAATGGGAATCACTCAGTTCGACGAAGCAGTCGACCACGGGCTAGTCCATCCACCGACATGGTACTTGAGCAGGTCCTCATGCGTTCTATTAAGAATTAAGGCGATCTGACTAGGGGTAGGGTTTTTTCCGATTCTCTCCGTCTCCAGTGGGTTGGGTGCAAACCTATCGAAATAGCATCAAGTGAAACAAGCGTTGCCGTTGTTGCCAATGACGCAGATATTCTGATACTTTTGGTGTACCATCGGAGAATCAATATGACGGATATGTATTTCCGATCAGAAGTACGTAGATCTGGTGGGTGTCACCCATACACAATTGGGGATGTTGTTTCCTCAACTGGTAAAGTTGTAAAATTGCATATCCTTTTTATCCATGCATGGAGGGGTTTTGTGACATCACCTCAACAGCTTTCGGGCAGGAAAAACTAATCTTCCCAAGACGATAAACGAGTCTGCGTAAATCAGAGAGTTAGCGTCAAAAGTAAGGGATGCTTTCACCACTCCTTAACCCTTTACCCAACGTAACGGCCAAAACCGGCCAGCGCTATTCTCAAAAATCGCCAATTAATTTTCAAAATATTTTCATTTTTTGTCTCAAAAACATAGGTTATGACCCCTCGTTGGAACGAGCTCGTCGAGCTCGTTCCAACGAGGGGTCATAACCTATGTTTTTGAGACAAAAAATGAAAAAAATTAGTTATTCAAGAATTTTTTTTGCAAGTGTCGTCTGCTTTTCATGTTAGGTAAAGGGTTAACAAGCTGGTACAGCTGGTCTCAGTTTCTTCCATATCAAATATGGAGCGAAAGCTGGGGAATCACTCGGCATGCAACGTAACGTAAAACCCATGGAGATGGCGCCCTATAAAACCACAGAAGCCCACCCAACAGAGAGGGCGATTTATTTCCGCTATCTGTGTGTGCATCAGCAGCTTGTCCGTTGAGATTCGTTGTCCAATGATGTTTTAGAACCGACGGACTGGGGTTGGACGCTCCAAAAATACTGAACTTGTCCCTGTGATGATGGATAGAGAAACCGCCCCGAGTTCCCTTCTAAAGTTTGTGCGCTGAAAATACAAGATGACAAGCTGAAATACATGCGAAATAAATACTGGTTCCAAGAGTGTGGCAGCTTGTGGGGAATGTAGTGGTGACGCTTGTTTGAATTCTGAAGACGTTGTGGCCGACGATCTGAGGATCCTGAATGATGTTGATTTCTCAGACTTGGCTATCCTTCAAACTCGAGCCATTTTGGCCGCTATCTTCGCATTCTTTTCGGATAACATCCTTGATATTGTAGCTGAGTGTCATAAGTCTTCTAAAAACATGCTATAAGTTGGATATCCTCACAGTGTTTGACGACACGTGTGGTCTATACCGATTTTCATGTTTTTGCTGCAGTCGACTGCCATTTTGGCAGCCATCTGCCTAGTCGTTCCGGGTCCACGACCTCAGAGTTTATCTCACTTGCAAGTTTGGCATACATCTAGTTCGAAAGTCCCACAGAAGTTGACTGAACTTATAAGGTCGTTTCAGACTTTCCCCCGATTTAGCGGCCATCTTGAACGCCATCTTGTCTGAAAAAGTTTCCCCAATGCGTATCTTAGAGGATGTTGGATATGTTTATATACCCCTCAATCGAATAATACCAAATCCAGCGTGCTATCAATATTTTATGGGTCGAAAGCGTTATCGACTGCACTGCAAATCGGTTCTTCATTTGTAGCAGTTTACAAAATAGAGATTGCAGGGTATGAGTTAAACACTCGATGAAAACAGGAAATTGAAGTTTGATGAGGTAAAGAGAAAAGAACGTCTCGTAGTTTTCACACGATTGCAGTGCATAGTGGAGATGTGTTTCTTACTGTACATCTAAGTACTAAACACTTGAAAGTCATGTGATGCTGGACGAGGCTACATTGTATCGTATTAACTCTTCCGTTGACCATTTAGGTGCCGCGCACATCGTGGGTGTAACTCCTTATACTTTATTTTTGGAAATCCAACATGGAACTATCCATCTCTTGTGCATTGAACTGTGTTGGATTTGAATTATTAATCTGCAATTACTTGATCCTAAATACAGACTAAAGAGCTTCAGGCATTGGTGAAGATCTGTCTTGGAAACTAGGAGAGGGGATAGGGTGGGGTGGTGGATGGGGCAAAGGGTCGTCGCTTACAAAAGGTACCATGGTATTGTTCGTGCAGGGACGTGGCTAGAGGTTTTCAATTGGGGGTGGGGGGGGGTGTAGGGTAGTGAATTTCCAACTAGGGTGAGGGACCGTCCCTCCCCCAGTTGGAAATTCACTACCGAGAAAAATTTTGAAACGGAATCCATGAAAGGGGAATAAAATTGATTGTAGTAACTGAAATGCCAGCACATGTATGATAGAATTATCAGGTTGTTATTATACTTCTCAAAGTTTGCTAAGCACCACATATTTGACACATCATTGTGAAATTTGCGTGTGACATATTTGCGATATTTTTGGTGGATATGATTGAGGAATGTATTGAGATAGTCCCCAATGTTTACATTAGCTCTCTTGACAGACAGACTTTTCGTGACAATCGTGGAAAGCAAGTACCCATTGATTTTCATGTTGTTTTCGTGTACTGTCTGCATGTACATGACATGTGTAGGATATTCAATCTTCAATTCAACAAAAACCCTTGTGATTTAATGATTGAATATGGCGAATGCAAATGTAAGAAGACATTTGTCTGAAGCAGAAATGTGGCGGGCTGTAGGGATGGTGGAGCAAGGGGCTACCCATCTTCAGGTTGGTGAAGTCCTTGGTGTGCACCGTGTGGTAATGACCAGAGCCTGGGTAAGATTTCAGCAGTATGACACACCAGTAAGACGGCATGGTGGTGGCAGAGACAGGGCTACATCTGCAGTTGAAGGCCGGTATTTGATCAATCAGGCCCGTATGAACCGCTTTGCCACAGCAACCCAGCTTCGCAGTGACCTGCAGAATGCATCCGAGGTAAATGTTTCGACACAGACTATCCGGGCAAGGTTGCACGAAGGTGGTCTCCGATCTAGAAGACAATATATTCGCATTCCGCTGTCCCAGAACCACCGCCAAGCACGATATGAATGGGCAATGGACCATGTTGGATGGGCCAGAGAAGATTGGCGACCTGGCCTTTTTACAGATGAGTCAATGTACTGTCTAGACTACACAGATAGGTGTTCTAGGGTATGGAGAAGATCAGGAGAGCGATTCCATGCAGCCAACGTTGCTGAGCATGACCGCTATGGTGGAGGTTCAATAATGGTCTGGGTGGCATCAGCTGGGATGGACGTAAAGATCTCTGTGTCCTTGACCGTGGTACATTGACTGCACAGCGGTATATTGATGAGATCCTGGATGCCCACGTCAGATTGTATGCAGGTGCAGTGGGTGATAGATTCATTCTGATGGACGATAATGCCCGTCCTCATGTTGCCCATGCTGTCCGGGAGTACCGACAGAGGGAGGGGATTGAGCGTATGGACTGGCTAGTAAGATCCCCTGACCTCAATCCAATCGAACATGTCATGGAATGAGTTGCAGCTTGCAATTTCAGCCCGTCCAGTCCAGCCAAGAAGTGTCCAGGAGCTTGGTGCCATGCTGGTCCAAGAATGGAACAGCATCCCACAAAGGACTATCAGGAACCTGGCTGGAAGTATGAGAAGGCATTGTCAAGCTGTAATTAACAGTAATGGGCCTCATACTCGATAGTGAACCCATACCAGAACGCTCCGTCAACTTTTTGGCAAATTGAAAAATTTCCTCTTTTACCAATAATATCCATTTTCCATGGTTATCGTATTCAAAAGCCAAAAAATAATGTCAAACACAAATAAAATCTTAAGTTCTGTACTTAAATCATTAAAGATACAATTAAATAAAAATATACACACTTTTCATTACAATATTTCAACTAAAACGTAAAACAGGTAGTTGGATATACTTGGTGCTTAGCAAACTTTGAGAAGTATTTTATGTGGTATTATTCTGGGAATTGAATATGTGCTAAACAAATTACGATAAGTAAACGTATTATAGAAATCCCATACCGATTGACACCACGCATACTTATGAAGCTCGATATTGCGTACACTATAGTTGTAAATTGTAACAGTTGGAATTTTTGCCGATTTGAAACCGAGTTGGATTTTGAGAAGTAAAGGAGACATCAGCATCATCAAAGAAGCTCTAAAAATCCAGACAGATGGAATTTCCAACTGCTCATGACTTGCCCTCCAAATTTCCAACTATAGGAAATTTTGGCCAGCATTGGGGGTGGGGGGGGCACCCCCACACCCCCTGTCGCCACGTCCCTGTGTTCGTGGAGAGTCATGGTACTTTTTAAAAATATAAGGTATGAATGGGAATATCTATAAATACTAGCACAATAGACGCAAAGCTCAGATACGGGGTCTTGGGGGTTCTCTGTCAGTTTTGATACTTCGCTTTACACTCTCAAATCAGTTAAAATAAACCCAAATCAACTGAGTTGAGTGAATATGAACCCAATTGGGTTCATATTCACTCAACCCAGTTGATTTTGGTTTATTTTTAACCCAACTGATTTTAGAGTTCATGTATACTATTTCTGTGAGTTAAAGTCGAAATGGAATGACATTTCCTTATTCATTTATTTATTTATTAAGGTTTAAGGAGACTTTAACAGCCAAGGTCATATCGTGTCGGTGACAGTTTTACGGGTGGAGGAAGCCGGAGTACCCGGAGAGAACCACCGAGCAACGACGAGCAGCTGCCAGCTCCCCAACATCGTAACTCCGCACTGCAGCACAGACAGGGTTAGATTGGTTGAAGACATGCGCACCATCGACGTGCAGTGCGTCTTAGTATTCGGCGTCATCGTGCCCCCATGTGGACAATCGGGGTTAAGTGCCTTGCCCAAGGACACAACGCGGGAGTCCTAATCGATCGCTCAGACGGTCACCCATCCAAAGACTAATCGAGCTCGACGTTGCTTAACTTCGGTGATCTGACGAGAACCTTACCTCAAAGCCACCGCGCCCCCTCATTTTCTTAATTCAAACATTTGGAGTTTTGCGAGTAACTGCACAAAGCCTGTTTTCAAAATTTGTGAATAGTACAACAAAAATATGCCTAGACATACCAGTACAGTAAAATTTTTTATACATGCACGGGCCTTGAAAATTTGTAATAATTCGGAAAACTTAGTCAATTACTTAAGTTTCTGTCACATAAAAATTGCTTTTTTTCGCGCAAGATTTAATATTTATTTTTCAAATATGTGCTGACGCATTTAAATATCTTTTGCTCTCTGGAGTCAGAGGAATGTCCATTGAAATCATAGGTGGCATACTGAGCCCGTGAAGTGGAGAGGGCTTCGCGGACACGCGACAATATGTAAGTAGAACTTCCCGCATGATAAAAGAATCTGCCTCAAAATCATAACAAATTTTTTACACTTCGATTCACTCACTATGAGACCGAGTACAAGTTACGACATCCGTACATGACGGTGTATTGTGTATCTGTGAGGGGAGAACAAATACCTCACAAGACAAAAACCAAGCACACAGCGACACTACTAAAAGTGACTACGGTTGGCAAAAGCCCTACAATAGTTGTTTTTCATGTTTTTGGAGAAAACGTTTTGTTACTTTAATCCCATAAAAAAAACTTACGTAGCATAAAAACCGAATAGCAGACATGAAGTCTAGGTGATTGTTACATACACTTTGTTTTCATTCGTGTATACTACTGAGCGCCAATGCTCCAATAAGACTAAAATTCTCGCCTTCTGATTGGATTAGAGCTCGCTTAGTTTCTTCTATGTTTGCGGCTCCCATGTTACCGCCTGACGTCACCACGCGAAATATTTGAAGAGAGGAGGATGAGAATGGAAGAAGATTCAAAGTGCATACTGCCTATAAAATCGTACTTTTCGAGGCCAGTGATCATTCTTTGAATGAGTACCCACAGCCGACTTATAAGTTCACGATTTGAACTGAGATGGAGTAACCTCGACCTTTATCTAAGTTATTTATTTTGGGTTGTCCAGTGTCGTCGTGAGGTACTCGGCAGGTTTATTTACTAAATCGTTTATCGTTAATGTCGTCTTGTTCATTTCACGATGTGGGTTTGGGGCTATGGGTAGGATGTTATTGGAACATATACGTTATTGTGATGAATTGACGGTAGCATGGCCTGAGATTTGCGGCTCGGAACGTATGTTCAGCCGAGACGCGGAGCGCGTATGTACAACCGAGACCTCTCGGTTGAACATAAACTCCGAGCCACCAACCTCAGACCATGTTACTGTCAATTTAACACAATAACTTATAATGTGTGTCTCTTTATATATTTTCCCGCCTCCACTCCTGTTTGTTTCTTACGCAGTCTTACATTTTTAGAGACATCGAACTGAAATTTTGCACTTGTGTGGTAATTTAGGTGTCAGTAGTAACATGGACAGTGTGTATTTCAAGATCGACGACGTATTAACCCTTCAACCTAAGCATGGGCGTCGGAAGCACTTCATGGCGGGGGTGGGGGTCGGACTCCGGGAAAAAGGCATTTACTCGCATTAGCAGCCCCGCCACGACATGCCGAAACATGCATGTGTGGAAGGACGAAAGCCCGAGATGGATGAGTTTGAGAGGAGGTAGCACCTCCTCCAAAACTCCCCCACTGAATTTGAAAGCTCCCCGAACAGATTTGGGGTGTATTTTAGCTTTACTTCGGGAATAAATCATTGAAAATAAATTGAGTGACGAACCTGGGAAGGGCATCGTCCGCCCGCTCTCACCCTCGTGGTCGGAAGGCAGGGAGGGCAGGTGCCCCCGTGCTTCCAGCGTTCCTTAAGCTGAGCAACGACAGTATAGTTCGGCTAGGATTTTAGAATATTGACCTGCATGAATTTGTGAAGGGAGAAGATCAATTAATATATCAATAAATGAATTCATCTTTTCCTAAAACTTTTGAAAATCTCAAACACAAAGTTTAACGTTGAAAGAATTATAAGGGTACAATTGATCAACCAGTATTTTCAAACTGCTCTCCATTATTTTACCCTTACAAACAGAAATAGAAGACAAAACTTGTGAACAAAATTCCTAAATAACTAATCTCATTTTGTCCCACGAAAACATAATCTATGACCCCTCATTGGAACAAGCTCGCTCCAATGAGTGGTCATTAGCTATGTTAGCCATTAGGTTACGAAAATTGTTAAAAAATGAAAAATGAATAAAACATGGCATAAAAATGTGAAATATTAAAAATAAAACTGACTAATTCAGTTCATTTTAAACTAAATGTGCTGTAAGGCTTTTGTTTCCCTTTGATTGAAATTTGTCCATATGTCTTTTGTCATACCCCCACCCCCGGCCTCATGACAGGCCACCCATTGAGAAGTCGACGTCTTATTTTATGCCCAAAATTAACACATGGCAGACAATTTTCGTCAGTGGAAGAGATTTACGGGAAAGTTATCTACCCTTAATTTTCTGAAGCTATCGGTAAATTTTACACTCGGAGTATGGGAGTTTCACATAAAGATTGACATTTCGAAATATTAGCGAACTTATATCATCGATGTGTACATCATTTGGCAAACGTCATACATTTTTCTGTACATTAGTATAAAAATACAGAAGCTGGCGTTTTAGAATTTTTCCCAAATGAATTTGAACGTTGGACTTTTATTCTCTGTTGAAATCCTTTTAAAAACTTGGACATGGCGTTTTCACCATCTTTTGCTGTGCTTAGCTTTTAGTATTCATTATACCAACAGTGTAGGCATCGTGACATATAATACAGACACTGTCTTTTCCATTAATTTAAAATTCCAGGAGGTGGGATTTACTATTTTTATCCTGGGAAGAATAAAAAAAAACTTGCAATTCACTGTAAAACTTGTTCGCAAAACAAAGAGCCAAAGTGGACGCTAAGTGTTGGCAGGTGTGACACTGATAGATATTCTTAATGGCGGATTATCTTTGAACTAGTTGCATCCAATTAGCTGACCATGAAAAGCCAAGTTTCCTTTTGTAATTTTTAATAAATGAAAACAACAGACAGCTCCCGGAGCTGTCTGTTGTTTTCGTTTATTAAAAGTAACAAAAGGGAACTTGGCTTTATATTCTACTGATGCCACACAACATAGGTGTTTTTTCAACAATTACTTGCTTCTTAATTGGCAGGTGTGACACTGACAGATATTCTCAATGGCGGATTATCTTTGAACTAATTGCATCCAATTAGCTGACCATGAAAAGCCAAGCTTCCTTTTGTAATTTTTAATAAATGAAAACAACAGACAGCTCCCGGAGCTGTCTCTTGTTTTCGTTTATTAGAAGTAACAAAAGGGAACTTGGCTTTATATTCTACTGATGCCACAGAACATAGGTGTTTTTTCAACAATTACTTGCTTCTTAATTGGATCTTCCTTGCGCTTCTAATAATTTTAAGAGCGATACCTTTAAGGAAAGTCGATTTTCATGACGATACAACTCAGGTATGGTATACCAAATCTGGAGACTTGGCACTCCCTGGGCCGAGCACTCCCATAGTAAATTAGCCAATGTTTGGGCAGGAATTTTTCAGTTGTTTCTAGTTGTTGATAATTATGTTCGGCTTCGAAATGACGTTGGGAAAGCCTGTGGTGCGAAAGAGCAGATGTTGACAACAAAAATAACGTCACACAGAGGTCACAAGTCAGTGTGTTCGTAACATTATATATATATTTCAACAACTTCCGATGTACTCAGCACCATTTTCATCACCGTTTTCATTGATGAACTATGAATGTATCCAAATAAGGTTATATATCTACCGGACCTGATATTTTTAACTGTATGTTCGCTTACTTCTTATGAACTGGAAACTAGATAAGCAGACGTGATTTTGTTGATCTTTAATCAGAGTGCATATCCTGCACCGAATACATGTCGTAAATTCAACATTTAGTCAGCGTTTCCTCAAACTGAATGAAATCGTTACTATAGGCGTACAAACTTTCTTTCTGGTTCTTACACTCAAACTTCAATCTGGACATAATTCGGAAAAGATCAAGCAAAAGAAGTGTTAATATCGTGATATAGTTATAATACTTGTGAAAATAAAAGACTACATTGTTCAGTCTTTTCAGTCTGACGGAATACGGTATTCTTTCATCGTACGTGTGAACGGCAATGTCTTACACAATCGAAGTGAAGTATAGCAGCTCTGGGAACACGTCTAGTGGTCAACAATGGCCGGAAAGGACTGAAGGTGTTCTCGGTCAGTCACGAAGTGGTTCGGATGATTTCCTGTCAAGTATAGATTTTGGCGGAAGACGGAACACATGCAGTAATCTGTTGGGTAACATGGATCTTACAACCTCACTGTTACATAATTCAAACATGTAAGTATTTCAGTTAACTCGGGGATGGATGGGGCACAGGGTGCACGTTGGAATTTTTTAGAGGAACACAGAGAGAGAGAGAGAGAGAGAGAGAGAGAGAGAGAGAGAGAGGAAGGGTGGAGGTCTGGTGGATTTGGTGACGGGTCCCTCAAGACTCAAATGGGGTCATTTGCTTCCCGTCATACGGACGCGACAACCATTACCTATTCCTAGTTCCTTATTCAACATTCGTTTGGATTCGGTGACGGGTCCCCCAAGATTCAAATGGGGTCATTTGCTTCCCGTCATACAGACGCGACAACCATTACCTATTCCTTGTTCCTTATTCGACATTCGTTATCAACCGAGTTTATCGGTTGATAACGAATGTCGAATAAGGAACTAGGAATAATTAACGGGCTGCACACACTCTTCACTCTTGAGATGTGGCCGAATATTTCCTTGTTTGATTTTGTCTCTTCTACAGACAATAAAGTCAAGAAAAATGTTCTTTTTACTCTGTTTTTAACAAATGTCCCCACTGGACCGAAATAATGTTAAATTCAAAGCCCAAAATGTACACTATTTGCAATATGAGAGGAGGAAAGTACTTTTTTTTACTGCACGAACACATGAAGAAAAATGGGTGTAACAGTGATCAAAGAAGACAGTTAAGTATGCATGTGGGTTCGTCACTAGAAAACTGTCCTCGGAAGCAGGACAGAGAAAGCGAAAGAGTCAAATCTCGTCATTGAGCAGCGTAACAAGTCATTACAGTTTTCAATCAGCGTTTTTATCTTGTAAAACAATTGTCGTAAAAAGAACTGATATTTATGGTAATTCGAATATACAAAATATATTTTTTGTCAAAATGCTTTATTCTTGAAACAGTAAATAGAAGCGATAGTTTAAAAAATGTCTGTCCTCGTCGTCTTACAAAAACTTTACAAGATCTAATGATTTTGCATCTTAGCAAAAATACCCGTGCCACACAGTGACCCATTACCTGCAAGAATGTAAGTGCTTTTACAGCAATTTGTCAGAAACTGCCAATGATTATTTAGTTATTTATTGGTGTTTAAGATCACATATTCTGCACAATGGCTGATCATGACCACAACAGTTTTACGGTTGGAGAAAGCTGAAGTACCCGGAGAGAACCACCGAGCAACGGCGAGCAGCTGTCAGCTCCCCAACATGCTGACTCCACACCAGCAGTGTTAGCATTGGTCGAAGACAGGTGCACCATCGACGTGCAGTACGCCTTAGTTCATAACGCTACCGTGCTCCTACGTGGGCAATGGGGGTGAAGTGTCTTGCCCAAGGTCACAACGCGATTCCCGCAGGTGGAATTCGAACCGAGGACCTCTCGGCTTGTAGCCTGTACCTCTACCAACTGAGCCACCGCACCCCAACCGACAATGATAGTTGGGTATAAAGAATCGACAGCGTTGTGAACAGTTCCAAAGTCTTAGGCCGTGGATTGGTCGCTTTCCACGGGTGGGCAATATATAGTGCTTCATTAATAAAAGTTTGCTGATGATGGTTTGTATTACGTGGTATACGCATGCGTGGACATCACTGCCCACGCGTGAATTACGACCAGTCCACGGCGACTGTACTGTATTATGTTGTAAAGTGACCCAAGAAATATCAGGGCAAGAGTACATGAACCTGTTTAGAGTTTTCAGGCAAGAATGTACACAAGGTTGACATTTTTCATCAAAAGTGGGGGGAGGAGGCGAGTTCCTCCCAATCCCAGTGGCTACCTCGCTACTTACGTCATACACAAAACCAGACATTCTAGTATTTTTATTTTATATTGTCTAATTTTGCTTCGATTCCAGTTTATCACCCACCCATCTCTTATTGGAATGAGTTCGTCGAACATATTCTACTGATGGCCACATTCTGTTTTGGGAAGCAAAACAACATTTTAACCTTTTTGTTAAAAAACGGTGTCATCCACTAGCTGTGTTTGGTAAAGAAATTAGTTTCGGAAATGTATTACGGGGAGAGTAAGTCACTGCTAACGCATGACAGGGTGGATATTCCACTCGAGAGATTTTGGAATTTCTGCGAAGAAAGTACAGCACCCCATAGCAATATGATAGCTCTTCTCTAATGAAAATCTTCTTTTAGAGAAAATGATGAGTATTTGTCGGTGGAATCCTCTATGTGAGTATTTTGATGGTAATGAGAAAAAAATTATCCATGGAATAAAAAAAATGAAATATTAAAAATAAAAGTAACTAATATAGATTATTTAAAACTAAGTATGTTGTATGGGTTTTGTTCACCTTTGATTGAAATTTGCCCATACATTTTATCACACTCCTGCCTGTATGTCTTTTGTCCGATGGTGGGCTGCTCATTAAGAAGTTGACGTCTTATTTTATGCCAAAAATTAATTAACGCATGGCTGACAATTTTCGTCATCGGGAGAGATTTACAGAAAAGTTAGCTCCCCTTAATTTTCTAAAGCTGTCAGTAAATTAACACTAAAAGTGTGGGAATTTTATATAAAGACTGAAATTTAGAAATGTTAGCGAACTTATATCATCGATGTGCGCATCATTTCACAAACTTCGGGCATTTTCCCGTTCGCTCGCATAAAAATACAGCAGCTAGCTTTTTATCATACTGATATGAGGATCATTTCCAGCCTTTTCTTGATTACAGAACAGATAAGTAGTATATCTCGTATGTTTGAGGGAACATTGGCAGGACCACGGGCAGGTCCCGGAAGTGACGTCATGTCACGTGACCCAGTGGCGCCATGTTGTGCTGTCATGGTAACCCGCGTAAGCGGCCATCTTATGACGTCATCTCCATAGTGATACGTGGTGTGAGTGCGCATGCGCAGCGCGAGTTGTTAGGGTGAAACGTGTTTCCGTCGTCCATGTTGTGTACTGGAGGCCGCCATCTTAGTTTCTATGGTAGCACGTGGTTGCTATGTGAACTAAAACCTTCTTATAGGACAGGGGTATGTTCGGAGGGTTTGTTCGATTGAATCGGAGTAAATCTAATTACCACAAACAACCCGACAATCCCTCCAAATCACCAAAATCCATCCCAAACTACCGAAATTGACTTTATTTAGTACGGATTTACCATTTTATCGGCTTAGCACGCAGTGCTATAGTACAGAAGGGGCCCGTAGGGGTAAGTTCGATTGAATCGGAGTATCACGAATTGCCACAAACAACCCAACAAGTTGTACTATTTCGAATTCTTTCAGAATTCACTGTTTCTATCTATCTATGCAATAGTTTTTGTCTACCCGATTATGTTCGTTTGTCCTGAATTATACTCCAGTAGAGTCGAAGAGCCTATTAAATGGAACAGCTTCGCTTATTATTGCTATATTTAGCTGTGCTAGTCTATTCTTGTTAGTTCTAACCCTATGCCGAGTACTCTTATTGTTTGGTTTATCTAGATCACCCAATCAGTTCACTTTACTGGCGCTAACTACCAATCAGATTGCTTGATTTTCCTTAATCTGTATGCAGAGTTATCTCCCTTCTGTATAACAAAAGCCTCTATCATTCCCAAAGCCAATAAGCTATCGAGCAGTTACTGATAAACCATTGCTCGAACGGTTCGAAGCCCACCGAGCAAACGTGCTATCGAGCAATTGCTCGTTCGAGTGACTCGCACATACGACTCTTAGCCTCATTTCAGAAAAAAGGAGTGCCGAAGGCGATATGTTTTCCAAAAAGGGGTGCCGAAATTGGGGCGCCTTCTGGAGAATCCCTTTTTTGTCATATGTGCTTATGTGAAAAGGCACAATGTGACACAATGTGCCATAGCACATAGCCACATGCTGGATGTGCCGATATGTGCTTATGCGAAAAGACACAGTGTGACACAATGTGCCTTAGCACATAGGCACATACGGGTATTCGAGGATATCTATAACCTGGCATTGTATTATTTGAGGATACCTATCTTGGATACCTTCTGGAGAATCCCTTTTTTGTCATATGTGCTTATGCGAGAAGGCACAATGTGACACAATGTGCCCTAGCACATAAACACATGCTGGATGTACCGATATGTGCTTATGTGAAAAGGCACAATGTGACACAATGTGTCCTAGCACATTGACACATACGGCCAAAAAGGGATTCCGTGGCCAGAGACGTTTTCCAAAAAGGGATTCTTAGGATTCCGTGAAATGGGATTCCTATCCGACTCTGTAAAATGGGATTCCGTGTTTTAACATTGACACTCGGGGTATGCAAGTGGACTGATAACACCCTATTATTATTGCAAGAACCTAAACAGATAAAACCTGATAATGGCCAATGCAAACAACGAATATACAAAACGAAAATCCAACACAACCAAGATCGAAGTGAACATAACAAACATAACGAACTTTGACTTAATCTTAACGCCCAATAAATTCAATAAAAGTTTCACCTGAATGGGCTATAACCCCTAAATATTACATCCAACAACCCAACTAAACAGACGAAACATGAACGAAGATGAACTGGCCGGAAACAAATGAACAGATCTTACACAACTGCGATTGAATTGTTCGAATGAAGTGAACGAAGATCCAACACAACCAAGATCGAAGTGAACAGAACAAAGTGAAGAAAATCGAACTTATCTGATCGAACACAACCAAACTCGAAGTGAACAGAACATTACAAAGTGAACAAAGTTTTGAACTATAACCCCTAAATATAACCCAATGTTAACCCTTTGAACTGTTTGAATGAACTATAACCCCTAAATATATCCAAATGTTATCACCCTTGAACTGAATGAACTCTATTTTCCAACCATAACCTTAATGAAGGTATATATAATTAACACCCTTGAACTGAACAAAGATTAATTGGATGAATTAAATAAAAATATAACGAAGGTGATCTGAATGACATTTTTGAACTACAACCATTTGAACTGAATTTTTCTAATAGGGAAGGAGATTACCCTCGAGTGTCAATGTTAAAACACGGAATCCCATTTTACAGAGTCGGATAGGAATACCATTTTACGGAATCTCTTTTTAAGAATCCGTTTCTGGAAAACGCCTGTGGCTATGGAATCCCTTTTTGGTCGTATGTGCCTATGTGCTAGGGCACATTGTGTCACATTGTGCCTTTTCACATAAACACATATCGGCACATCCAGCATGTGCTTATGTGCTAGGGCACATTGTGTCACATTGTGCCTTTTCACATAAGCACCTATGACAAAAAAGGGATTCTCCAAAAGGCATCCTAGATAGGTATCCTCAAATAATACAATACCAGGTTATAGGTATCCTCGAATACTCGTATGTGCCTATGTGCTAGGGCACATTGTGTCACATTGTGCCTTTTTACATAAGCACATATCGGCACATCCAGCATGTGCCTATGTGCTAGGGCACATTGTGACACATTGCGCCTTTTCACATAAGTACATATGACAAAAAGGGGATTGTCCAGAAGGCACCCCAATTTCGGCACCCCTTTTTGGAAAACATATGGCCTCCGGCATCCCTTTTTTCTGAAATGAGGCTAAAAGTCGTATGTGCGAGTCACTCGAACGAGCAATTGCTCGATAGCACATTTGCTCGATGGGCTTCGAGTCGTTCGAGCAATGGTTTATCAGTAACTGCTCGATAGCTTATTGGCTTTGGGAATGATATAGGCTTTTGGTATACAGAAGGAAGATAACTCTGCATACAGATTAAGGAAAATCAAGCAATCTGATTGGTAGTTAGCGCCAGTAAAGTGAACTGATTGGGTGATCTAGATAAACCAAACAATAAGAGTACTCGGCATAGGGTCAGAACTAACAAGAATAGACCTGAACAGCTAAATATAGCAATAATAAGCAAAGCTGTTCCATTTAATAGGCTCTTCGACTCTACTGGAGTATAACCCAGGACAGACGAACATAGTCGGGTAGACGAAAACTATTGCATAGATAGATAGAAGCAGAGAATTCTGAAAGAATTCAAAATAGTACAACTTGTTGGGTTGTTTCTGGTAATTCGTGATACTCCGATTCGATTGAACTTACCCCCAGCCCCCCCCCCCCCCCCTCTGTACTATAGCACTACGTGCTAAGCCGATAAAATGGGAAATCCGTACTAAATAAAGTCAATTTCGGTTGTTTGGGGTGGATTTTGGTGATTTGCAGGGATTGTCGGTTTTTTTTATGATAATTAGATTTACTCCGATTAAATCGAACACACCCTGTCCTATAAGAAGGTTTTAGGTCACATAGCAACCACGTGCTGCCATAGAAACCAAGATGGCGGCCTCCAGTATACAAAATGGACGACAGAAACACGTATCACCCTAACAACACGCGCTGCGCATGCGCACTCTCACCACGTATCACTATAGAGATGACGTCACAAGATGGCCGCTCACGCGGGTTACGATAACAACACAAGATGGCGCCACTGGGTCACGTAACATGACATCACTTCCGGGGTCCTGCCCGGGGTCCTGCCAATGTTCCCTCAAACTTACGAGACATACTACTCAGATATATAGATTACGATAGAGTTATCACACGATCGCAGTGTGCATTCAAAGTTACCCGATACAATACAGACATTGAGGAATATGCTAGGTATGCTACGCTTGAAATCCGACCTTAGTGCGACAACGTTATGTGACAGCGCACCTGATTGGTTGTTACACATCTGATCGATGTTGTGACGTGAATGAAATGTTTCGACACGAAACAGTGTCAATCAAAAATGTAAACAGACCGCCGAAAGTGTTTTTCTTTTTACCATACTCTCAATTCAAGTCAAGTTTAATCGCGGTATAAATACAAAACACCACTCGGGTAGAGTACAGGGGGCAGGAATCAACGACCTTTTTTGGAGTTTTTCCTGTATTTCACGTGCGCCGAAGCGCACGTGAAATACTGGAAAAATTCCATCTCGGGTCGTTGTGTTCTGTCTTATTACTTGTCCGATCGCCCTTGAGTTGGGCAACTTCCCGTTGAACGCGGCTTGGACGTTACACAAAAAAGAAGGAAAAAGCGACATTCTCGCGTCATCATCTGTTTGGCGGATCTCACTTTACAAGACAATTATTATGATACAGGTATCTAGAGACTGAGATGAATGGGGTGAGGTAAGATAGAAAAATTGGCGGTTGATATATCCCAACTAAAATGTTCGTTAAGCCTTTTGGCAATAAAAATGAATAACCTAGATGTCATCGTATTTTTTTTTTAATTGGGGGCGAGGGTGGGGAGGGGGATTTTATTTTGTATTATTTATTTCGTTGAATCAAACGGTGATCAGACCCTCCTTGAATGGAATAATTGGTAGGGGTGCTAGACTGTTCTCTGTTGTCAAAATGTGCTACAAGGCAAATCCATGCAGAGTAAATAACTACAAATCAAAGATAAAATGAAACAGATGGATAGAATATGACGACTTTAAGTTGCTTTACCTGCACTCCAGAATAAAATCCAAATGTGTGCCTCAAGCACTCAACCAAACTAACTTCACGCTTTACCGAAGTAATTGCAATAATAAACAGTAATTAATGATAGTATTATTGTCCACGTGATAGTTAACTCATAACTAAACCGATCCATCTACTTGGATTTTGCATGCAATAAAAAAATCTGCAATGGAGCCTAAATACGAGGAGAGTTCTGATGGTAACTAGGTATTCACTTTTTTTCTGATATTATTTTTTAATATTTTCTATTCGATATTCGATCGGGGTGGGGGGGGGGGGGGGGTAGTTAGTCCCCTGACCCAACTGGCCGATGATGGTTCGGCTCGGTGTGAGATACTTTTGTTTTAATTGGGAAAAAGTCGCAATATCCCTGACTCTTGAGGCTTTGAGAGAGTCAAAACGAAACACAAAAAATGTGGAACTAGGGTATCAAAAACAGGTGTCATGGCGAATCGCCATGACACCTGTTTTTGATACCCAAGTTCCACCAGCCACACATTTGATAAGTGTGATGTAACTCAAAACAGAGACTAGATGTGTGTCGATTAGTGATTGTGTAGAACGTTTCTGGTATCGGGTAAAAAAAGAACTCTCTCAATGCAATTAACTCCACCTATGCCACAGTGATTATAGGTTATTCCGATTGTGCTCGTGTATCGGGTCTTCGAGAGTTTTGTCTCCATCTTTATAGTATTTGCATATTTCTACCTCCTACGTTACACAATACGGAAACGTGACAGACTAAGAAAAAAGGCCATAAAAATCAATTAATTGAGGACTGGGAAAAATATAAATCAACACGAAACACTGTCAACAATATGAAAAAATACGCCAAAAGACAATATGAATCTAATCTTGAAAACTTACTCTCCTCTAACACATCTGCGAGGAATTTTTGGCATGTTATAAAAGAACTATTAAACAGGAAAAAATTATCTGTGATCCCACCCTTATACAAGTATGACATAAATACTCCCAATAGCGTTGCTTTCACAGATGAAGAAAAAGCTGATCTACTTAACGATACATTTATAAACAATGGTCTCATCTGCGATACTAACAGCGAACTCCCAAATAATACTCCACGTTGTCCAAACAGTCTGACTGAAATTATCTTTGATATCGACGATATCACGTCAGCTATTAACTCGATGAAATCAAACAAGGCCCATGGGCATGATAATATCAGTGTTAAAATGTTGAAAGGTATTGCCGAAAGCATAGCCTTCCCTCTGAGTCTATTATTCCAGCTTTCCTTCAACTCGTGTGAGTTTCCAGATGCATGGAAAAAAGCAAATGTTATACCAGTCTATAAAAAGGGTGACTCAAGAGATAAAACTAATTACCGACCTATTTCACTTCTACCATTTTTTAAGTAAAATACTTGAAAAAGTGGCCCTAAAGTCCATCTTCCAACATTTTCATGAGAATCACCTTCTGTATCCATACCAATCAGGATTTATTCCCGGACACAACACCACTTTCCAACTTGTAGAGCTCTATCACTCTCTGTGCCACTCACTAGATAAAAAACTCCAAACATGTTCTGTCTTTTGTGATATTTCTAAAGCATTTGAGCGAGTATGGCACACGGGGTTGATATTTAAACTCAGAGAATATGGTATCTCCGGAAAAGCCCTCACATGGATTGAAAACTACCTGAAAAATCGTAAACAACGAGTGTTGGTCAATAATACATTCTCGCGATATAAAAATATTACATCTGGCGTCCCGCAAGGCTCTGTTCTCGGTCCGTTTCTCTTCCTGACTTATATCAATGACCTTTCCGACGCCCTTGACTCACTGGCACGAATGTATGCTGATGACACGTGCTTGACTTCGAGTAACTACAACCCAGAAAATTTAGCTCTGTCAGATGGGACTGAGTTGGTTTGGATTCCTGACTGTGCTGTGAGGTACATTCCCTTTAGCGTTTGGTTTGGCTGGCTTCAGTCTGTAAGAAAAAGAAAAAGGAAAGGTTGATGCGCGCCAGTATGTGAAAGAAACTTCCTTACTTATTTGCTACATGCAACCTTCCAGTCTTTATATACTGGTGCGCACACCATGCTATTCCGTACGAATTTTCATAGTTTAGCAACCTGGGTGTAAGAACAGTGATGTAGGACCTGGAACCTTTAAAAAAAAAACACGAATTCGCGATTAGAGGCTTTATGCGGCCATCATTTAGATCTGGTATAGACTTTGGGGCTGAACGCACGAGACCTACTACTGCCTGCCACTTTCGCATTCCGTGGTGTACCTCCCTGACTATTCTACATTATCTTATAATAACTAGTTATCCGAAGTTTATTTCTCAGAAGTTTATTTCTCAACCCAACGACTATGGTAACCTTAACATTCTCTTCATTTCTCTATCTGTTTATTAATTCAAGTCTAACTCATTATGCTATTTTGTTAAAGTCGTTATGTAAATCTTATATGTATGCTTCGCCATTGTATATTAGGAGAGGAACGTAACTAAGTTGCAGTAACTTGTGTTCCAATCCTTTTGTCAGTCAACATCTTACGACAATAAAATATGTTTAAATCAAATTCTACCTCCTCGACGAATTTGGGCTTTTCTCCGAGGGGGTGTTAACTCTACCGAAGACCGGGGGGGGGGGGGGGGGGTGTAGCCCGCCATGACTACCCTGTTGTTACACGAAAGCGTATCATTTTTTAATTTTTTATACAGCAGTTAATGCAGAGCACAATTTCAGCGGAATGATGGCTACACCCATCGCGTTCGTCGCCATGTCGACATCAACGACAGTATGCTATATTATGTACTTGAGTTGGCTGGACGAAAACATGGATATCAGGAAATAAAATGGCACTGCACGTAGAGATATATTTTGTCACATTCAGACTCGTTAAGTACTCTTGAAAAAATCTGTCACAAAACGCCCATGCATGTATGTTCTTGTTGAGTGTATATTATCGTTACAGATCCTTTACTTACTGGAACACTTGAGGGAGTCTGCACTTCACTAAATAATAATATGTAATGTATGTCCCTGAGACAAAAGTTATATAGCAGGGCCCAGACATGCCAATTCTTCCGGTCTATTGCTAGAGCAAAATCGTACTTTTGCCGGTGCAACTTCTTCCGGTGAAAAACCCCTTCCCCAACAGAACAGCATCCGGCAAGTGGCATACGTACCGCATATGTACTTATACTATAGTATATTAAGGTCTATGGCCCAAAGTTTTAAACGCAGTAATCTCAATTAATGGAAGATCTGTGAAGGCGCAACTGCTTGAATTTAATTTATATCGCCAAGGTCAAGCAGGAATTCCATCAGGCATACAGTACGTCCCCTGAGTTCCAATGTGTTCTATGTGCCTACTGGCACATAGAACACACTGGAACTCAGGAGACGAGTATAGTAAGGTATACTCGAGTTACGTATGCATATACATGGTTTCAAGTGTGTAATCTATTATATAAATGGGGAGGTGTGATTCAGTCCAGCCTAAAATTCAAATTTTGATTATCTCCCTTGATATGCAATGCAACTAGACCTTTTTTCGTCGTGCGGGACAGGTCTGCCCGCTAGTATGGGTATATGACAGAAGACTGATGGGAAAGATGGTTTTCACGATGTTATACTTGGTCGTTTAGTATGATAGTACAGTGTGTACGTCTGTACCCTCGTTGGTTTACTCTCAGTTGTTCGAACAACTAACTCATTAAATGCGGCTGGTTTTGATAGTCGCAATGCTAGGTCATGCAGTGTTATGTGGTAACCTTGGTTGTCTGACACAGTAGTATATAATGAACGGTCTGTACATCTAATGGTTTACTGTTAGGTCTTAATATACGAAGCAACCAAATGATTTAGCGTACCGTACAGCTGGTATAGGTATTACGTAATGATAGGTCACATGGTGGTGTGGGGTATGCTTTGGTTCTGGTATCGTAGTAGAGCAGCCGAGGGTAGATGTTGAGACCTGAGATAGCTAGCAAGCCTGTAGCAGTGCTACAAGTCAATACTAATAGTGAAAGGTTGCAGCGCAGGACAGATTATAGTAGCCAGAGATAGTGGAGATCTGAAGTATTGGGTAAAAAAGTGGAAAGTTGAAATACGTGTAGAACAATGGCGGTGACTCTGGAAGGTCAGCAGTCGTAGTCTTGGAGCTACTGACGTCAAGGGTGGTCTACAAGCTAGAAGCCGAATAGATACGAATAGATACTATGTGCCATAACTGTCGTTCGAAAAGTATCCCAAAAAAGTATCCTCCAACAGCATACGACCATATCATGAGTATACTCCAACACCGAGATGAGTCAAAAAGCCATACGACCAATTGCTGTTAGAAACAATTGCGATCGTTGCTCTTCGGTTCATTTGAAGAATTCATCATCCACGTTTCTAGGACCCCACTTATAAATTTTCATGTTTTTTGATTCAAATAGCAGTAATCTGCATGTATTTTGATTTGTTATTTGGGGTGCAGAGCTAAAGTGGACAAAAGTCATTGTTTCAAGAGCCCGTCCACACTCTTATCTGAACTATCCCTGCCATACAACGCCTCAGTTTTTTTCCTAACCATACCGATTTATCCTTGGTAAAAATAGCACTTTAACCCGCTGAACTCTGGTGGTATCTTTAATGTCAGTTCAATGGTAGCAATTGGAATGGTCAATATTCATTATTTGGGGGCAGACCAATTAATATTTTTAACGTGCAGCCTTGGGGCCACACGTTAAAAATATTAATTGGTCAACTCCACACATTCACCTAGCTGCCATCCTAGGTAATGAAATTATGACGCATCATGTTCCAGGACCAGAAAACGGCCTTTCGGCTCCAAAGTGTTAAGATCCTTCTGATGAGAGCCATAAATAAAAAATACAACAAAAAAAGGTCCACCCCCCTCCCCCCAAAAAAGCCAACAACACCCCCCCCCCCCCCGAAATAACCCTATATCCACCACGAATTGGGCACGACAATTTCTCGAATAGCTCAAAAATGTCATATTATGTCTCAGATAGACCTACAGAGCTTATTACCTCGCTAGCCCTCTAATAAGGGGCTGTGAGCTATATTTGTGAGACACTATATGAAATAATAAAATTAGAATGGAGATTTTTTCTGAACAGCACTGGCCTTTTCAAGGTTAACTAAATGAAAACTGCGCGTACAGCATGGATAATCTGGCAATCTGGCTGCCTCATAAATTTGCAAATAGTTCAAATATTTAGTGACTTTCAAATTATTGTTGTAACTCGAGCATTCATATATTTTCAGAATATTTTATCTCTTGACATAATTCTTCCAATAGGGACATTAGCCCGTGTCCGAAAGCACACAATATCAAAATTTGTTATTTTGTTATATTTTTTTTTAAAAATTGTCAAAAAACTTCATCAAAACCATATCATGTGGCCCCTCATTAAAACCAGCTCGTCCCAATGAGGGGGGGGGGGGGGAGGGGGGGTCATACGATTTATTGTCTTTTTCATCTGCTTAGTTTGAAAATTACGCAGGTGAATGTTGACGAGGAAAAGTTCATAGCAGTAGTGGTAATTTGAACACTTTGGACAGCTTAAATTTAAGATATCAGTGTCAAACTTCCACGTTCAGATATTCTTTCCAGTCGCTTCTCCGAACGACAGAAGACGCCCCTCTCCTGCGACTCACCAGTTCGAAGGTATATAATTGCAGGTAGGGGTGGGGGGGGGGGGGGGGTACAAAATATTTGTCTGCTGCCATTGACAATGGAAAAGTGCGCCCCCCCCCCCCCCCCCCCCCCCCCCACACACACACACAAAATCACTTCATTTCACCCTGTGCTGGTTTAACAGGCACAGCACGGGAATCCCATATTTGAACTTTAACATGAAGATCCCAAAGTTGTCATATTCTGTGGATGTGCTTCATATTACCTTAGAATGCTTAGATGTGAAATTACTTAGTCTATATTGGTATGCCTTGTTACAATGTACGGGGGAGTGTCTCTTGGTACTCTCCTATAAATAGTATCAAGACAAAGACACGTATGAAAAAAAATTGATGAACAAAAATGACTTGTAATTTTAACTGCATTCGGAAAAGCTCATCGCAAATAGCTGTAATTTGAACACTTTGGACAACTTAAATTTAACAGACATCAGTGTCAAACTTCCCCATTCAGATATTCTTTCTAATCGCTTCGCCGAACGAAAGAAGACGCCACTCTCATACGACTCACCAGTTCGAAGGTATATAATTGTAGGTAGGGGTGGGGGTGGGGGGGGGTGGGACAAAATATTTTTCTGCTGCCACTGACAATGGAAAAGTGCGCCCCCACCCCCATACACTTCATTTCACCTTGTAAAGGTTTAACTGGTACAGCACTGGAAGCCCATATTTGAACTTTAACATGAAGAGCAGGTACCCCAGCCTAACGTTGTCATATTCTGTGGATGTGCTTCATATTACCTTAGATGTGAAATTACTTAGTCTATATGGTGCCTTGTTACAATTTATGGGGGAGTGCTTCTTGGTAATTTCCCATAAATAGTAACAAGACAAAGACACATAAGAAAAAAAAATTGATGACCAAAAATAACTAAGCTCTCTACCAGTTAACTGGTAGAGTGCTAAATTATTTTTGGCCATCAAATCTTGTACACATGTCTTTGCCTTGTTACAATTTATGGGAGAGTGCCTATGGGCACTCTCCCATAAATTGTAACAAGACAAACCGTTACAGATAAAATAATATCACTTCAAAGATAATACAAAGCACATGCACTGAATATGAGCCTTCAAGTTGTGGTACCTGCACTTCAGAATAAAGCCCAAATATGGGCTTCCAGCACACTACCAGTTAAGAGTTCCAGATCACATGAAGACTCAGTTGTTTAGGTTCTTCGACGGATTTTGGTTCTTCTTGGAACTAAATCTGGCGCCAAAAGGTGGAGTATCCCACATAGATGAAGGCTCGGTGTCTTCCTGGGGAAAACATTAACATTGTATGCCAATTGGGGCACCCTGAGTACTTTTTGAAGGCTCAAATACACAAAAAGCGAAGGAATAACTTGTGATCCTGGAAAATACCAGGGTGAGAGTATATACATGAATCAGATTGAGGGACTTGGGGCATGAATGTATATGAGACTGACATGGGGTGGGGGAGGGTGGTGGGGTGGGGGAGGGTGGTGGATGTGTGTGTGTCTGTGTGTGGGGGGTGGGGGGTGGGGGGGGGGGGTGTATGGAGCGTGTCCAATCCGCCATGGCTATGCCACCAGATAGAAAATGAGATTATTTTTTCAGTAGGAGTTGGAATTAGAAGTTTAATTAACCGGTAGAACTTGAAAATCCTACTTTTACCAGTAGATTCCCAGATTCTACGGTAGAAATCGAGATCTGCTGTCCTAACTGCTAAATTTGCAAATGAAAGTTCGAATTCTACTGGCAGAAACTGGAATTACCTAACTCAATATTTAATTCAGTTTCTACTAATAGCAATTGGAATTCTGTTCTTTGCTGGTAAACAGGGGAATCATTTCAACGGAAATGTTTCTCTGTATGTCAAACTTGCACATCTGAGCCCAAATGGTTTCACGCATGCATATATCCCTATATCTACAATACGATAGATACAATACAAGTTTCCGAAGAGTTGACTGGTTTCAGAGCGTCACATGTGAGCTGCCTGTGAACAATATATACGCCCAGTGAAAATCTATATATGACTGACAGCCAGGAGTCATTCTCGTTTGTTTATTGGGCGTTTAAAATATCAGCAGACGAGATCCACTTCACGTTAAACAAGTAAGAATTCTATCATTTATTTTTGGTATAGACGATGACAGTTAATTCCATATTGAATCGGGGTATCCTGAATGACCTTTTATAGTCATAAATATCTGTCTTTATATATCTTCACCTTAAGAAGGACACCATCAGCTTGGACAAATTGGACGCCCGAAGGGTGTCTCCCGGGTGACAAATCTATATGAAATTAACCCACACTGGGGGCTTTTTTTCTTTTTTGAACGCAGAAACAAACTTACAATTCTCTCTGTAAAGTGTCCATGCCGTGATAATGTGATTTCATAAAACATAAATTAGATATTCGATCTTGGATGAAAAGAAAACATACATAACAATATATTTTCCGTTATAATATAATAGTTTTTGTTGATTACCATATTTGTGCGTTGTCATATGTACTGCCTACCAATTTTCTTCTTAAAAATAATACTGTATGTTTATCCGAATACAAAAATATCCATATTGAGCGATAGGTCTTTGTTTTCGTCCAATATGAAATTAACTGACTCTGCATACACCATGTTAGGTCACTAACAAACTATACAACTGGTACTTTTTTACCCACAAATAAATCTATGCGTACGGAAAGCAAGAGGTCGAAGTGCAAAAGCCTGTCATTCCCGCGCAAATCCGGAGAAAACCTTCAGTTCTGATGGCAGTGGTGTGGAGGGCGGGTCGAAGGTTAGACCACAAAAAGAATAATTTTCATTAGAACAACGCTCACGATATCAAAATTAGTTATTTCAATTATTGTGTTTTCAGCAAAAAAACCAACAAAACCATATCATGTGACCGCCTCTTGGAACGAACTCGTTCCAATGAGGGTAACATGATATGGGTTTGTTGAAAGTTTTTAAAAAATATATTTTTTTTCAACTGCTCAGTTTGTAAATTTCGTGGGCGGATGTGGTCTCTTCGGTGGGTAGAGAGTAAGCTGCATTTAACCCTTTACTTAATATGAAAAGCAGACGACACTTGCAAAGAAAAAAAAAATCGTCAATAACTAATTTTTTTAATTTTTTGTCTCAAAAACATAGGCTATGACCCCTCATTGGAACGAGCTCGATGAGCGGTCATAACCTAGGGTTTTGAGACAAAAAATGAAAAAAATAATGAAAAGTAATAGGGGATTTTTGAGAATAGAGCTGGCCGTTACGTGAGGTAAAGGGTTAAAAAATTCTGGCAGCACTGTTATCCTTGCCGTATAAGACACGGATAAGATATCATATCTGAGAGAAATAACATGGCTGTTTCGCATATGTTGTAAACAGTTTTTGAAAACTGGATTTTCGACTTCATTGATGCGTGGGATTCAATCACTGCACCTGAGTGCATGACACAGCGCACAAAAATATTAGTCTCATGCGACATAAGTGACAAATAACACGTACCGCCTGACTCATTTTTAATTCATTTATTCTTTTTTTGTTGGGGGTGAGTGGGGAGTAACGACATTTTCGATAGCCAGAGTAACCTCGTGTCGGACAATTTACGAGGGGTGGGGGTACCAATAGAGAATCACCGCGCGGCGATGAGTTAAAGTTTATTTTCAGACTCCCCAGCGTACTAACTCCCAACAAGCAGGGTAAGCGTTGGTTGAAGGCAACTGCACCTCCGACGAGCAGTATGCCTAAGTACATCGTGTCATCGTGCCCCCCACCCCACCCCCATGGGCAATTAGGGTTAAGTGCCTTGCTCAAGGACACAATGCTGTTACCGCGGTCAGGGTCGGACTGTGGACGTTTCATTTTGAATAAACAATGCTCAAACCACTGAGCCACCCTGCTCCCCGCATCCAGACTCAAATAACTGATTAACCCCCTCCTCATCCTTGAGTTTTATTTAAAAACCTTTCTTCCCACACTATTCATAAAATTCTCCAATCATATTTTTTTAACCCCGCCCTCAACTTTGTCTTAAAAACACAGGTTTTCGTCATATGAGTTCCAGTGAAAGTTCATCGTGTTTGTTGAATGAAAAACATTAAAAAGGAAATTATTTACTACTTAAGCATTTGAGCACAGGGGCGCTTTTCCGGTCAGAAACATGATACGTCATAGTATCGCTAAATAGGATGGTTGCTAAGTTAAAATGTTGGGTAGACCAATCAATATTTTCAACGTGCAGCCCAGGGCTGCACGTTGAAAATATTAATTGGTCTCCCCCCAAATAATAAATATGGACACTTCCAATGACTTCCATTGAACTGAAATGGAAAATACTACCAGGGTTCAAAGGGTTAACCCTTTACCCAACGTAACGGCCAAAACCGGCCAACGCTATTCACAAAAATTGCCGATTAATTTTCATTATTTTTTTCATTTTTTGTCTCAAAAACATAGGTTATGACCAATCATTGGAACGAGCTCGACGAGCTCGTTCCAATGAGGGGTCATAACCTATGTTTTTGAAACCATAAATGAAAAAAATGAGTCATTCAAAAATTTTGTTTGCAAGTGTCGTCTGCTTTTCAGGTTAGGTAAAGGGTTAAAGGAAATGTTTTTTTTTCAAGTTATAGTCTTGTCTTATGTAAAAGGCTAAAGGTAAAAGTTATTTGCGAAACTTTTACAGCAAACCTATTTTTATTCTGTGTGAAGATCAGCAGCATTGGTGCATGTGGGTATAGGTATATTTACCCGTAATATTTTTCCATTAAATGCCAAATAGGCCTACATCGAGTACTGTCATGTGATTTACTGCATGGAAGAAAGATGCACAGCCAAGGCTGAAGCGAACATCTTACTGTCACCCAAGAGAGACAGCTCTTTCCATAATATTATCAGAAAGTTCCAGATTGTGATTATTTTTTTTAATTAATGTACGGCGACAGCAAACTAGAAAGTCAGTGGAATGAAAATAAGATTAACTAATAGTAGTATTTATTATTTATTTATTTATGTTTAAGGTCATATACGTATGCACAATGGCTAATCATGACCGTGACAGTTTTACAGGTGAAGGAAGCCGGGGTACGGAGAGAACGACGAGCAGCTGCCAGATCCCCAACATCGTAACTCCACACTGCAGCACAGGCAGGGTTAGATTGGTTGAAGACATGCGTACCATCGACGTACAGTATGCCTTAGTACATGGCGTCATCGTGCCCCCATGTGGACAATCGTGGTTAAGTGTCTTGCCCAAGGACACAACGCGGGAATCCGAATCGATCGCTCAGACGGTCACCCATCCAATGATTAACCGGGCTCGACGTTGCTTAACTTCGGTGATCTGACGAGAACTGGTTACCGAACGCCACCACGTCCCCTTACTAATAGTAGTAGATGGTTAAATATGACAAAACGTGTATCACCAAATGTTCTGACATGTGTTTTGGATTTCACACAACTATCCTGTTACAACAAAAATAATTGAGATTCAAACGTGATTACCGAAAATGAGAACAATCATTTCAAAATTATAGTAAAATTGGTGTTGAATGACACACCCGCAATGACAATTGAACTCTGATGTGTACAATTCTGTCTGCCAAATTAACCCTTTTCTTGAATAAATACTACGAAAAGGCACAAATCAAAGAAGCTGAAATTGTCTTTGAGTTGTTTTCTTTGTATGCCATTTTGCGTTATTGCAGGGACTGCATGTCACGGAATCAACTGAATGAGATCGCTTGTTACCAGTTGGATCAAAGTGAGGCTCACAAGTTGATTTTTCGGCACGGTTGGAACAGGCGTTTGATGGAGTAATTTTTTGGAGAAGGGCAGACGGTACTGCCTACACCCACCCCCACCCCTCAAAAAAAAAAAAAAAAAAAAAAAAAAATCACATTTATGATAAATTGACGTCTTATTGATACTCAAAATGTCCATTTGAGAAAATATTCAGCATCAAAGATTTCTCCAGGGAAAGCACCGGACTTCGACCTGTGGACGAGACTTTCTATACCCCCTGCCCCGATACTCAGATGTTTGACTTTTGTGACATGTCTGCGTAATATAATGCTACCCACCGGTCCCCAAAATAGCCCTGACCCTCCAGCGTGTTCTGGATAACCTCCTGGTAGTTACAAAGTTGTTATAGCCAGAAAAACTGCGTGAGATAATGTTTTTAACCCCAGTCTTGAGAACACTGTAAAAAAACTCAACTAAACCATGAAATAAACAAATAATAAGATCAGGATGTGCGCCGTCGTAGTTGTAGAGATTATTGTGACAGAAAAGTTATTTAGTTCGTTGTATTCCGTCTAGTAGACAAGGTCAGGTCGTCTGATCACACGAGCCGCCGAAGGCGGCGAGTACGATCGGACGATCTGACCTCATCAACTAGACGGAATGCAACAAACCGGATCACTTTACTGTCATAATGATCTGTTTATTATATGCCGTTATGGAAATTCAGCTTTTATACCAGAAATCAATATATAATTGGTTAAGAACAATATTAGAAATTCACCTTATTCGATAGCGTTTATTTACACGACTGAAGCGTACCTCAAACGATTCTTCTCCAGTGCCATCCTCGTTCTGAGACCAACCATATGATACGGATTCGGAAAACCATTCAGTGTGGTCCGTCAATCAGGATTCGATGGCATAAACCATTTAATTTTTATTTTTTGTTTGCATTGGTACCATGTGGGAGGGCTTGAGAAACAGATTTTTAACTCTTTTAGGCCCATACTTTTATATTGTGCACTTCACAGGTGCTCACAAATTAGAAATAATTTAACCCTTTACCCAACGAATCGGCCGCATCCGCCCGCGTAATATGCAAATTCAGCAGTTGAAAACATATTATTTTTCAAAACATTTCAACAAAACCATATCATGTGACCCCTCGTTGGAACGAGCTCGTCGAGCTCGTTCCAACGAGGGGTCACATGATATGGTTTTGTTGAAATATTTTGAAAAATTAAAAAAAAATGATATTTAAAATAATAAATTTTGATGTCGTCTGCGTTGGGTAAAGGGTTAATATTTTACAACAAAATATACCTGAAACAATTTCAACGGTCTAGTACACATTTGTGTTAAAACACTGTCTCTACGTTTTCACTGATGGGGTTAATATTTTTTACGTTTTGTTGAAATACAATAATCTGTTACAATTCTGTATTAGTTCCGTCATTGGGTCACACCCATTTAGTGGAAACAGTTCAAACATGCTGACTGCATTTCCTGTCATTGTCTTTCAGTGTGAAGGCTCGGAGTATGAATAATATGGAATCCAATTTCGATAGCGTAATAGCAACAACCACGAGTGACAAAATGAACAAAAGTGAAGTAAGTAAACGTTTTGTTTGTGTAACACTGTGTTTATTTCAATGGGCTTGAGTTGGAAAAGTAGACGAGGAGTGGGTCAAGTGCCCAGTTGCTCTTATATCACAAGAGTACCGGTGAGTCCGTTCAAGTAAGGGATTATGAGCTGTGTGTTTGAAGTGAAAACTGAAATATTTTAGTGTTTCAAGCATTTTTTGCAATTTCGTCCGATATTCGTCGCAGGTGGAAGAGTAGGAATCATTTCGAACTTGGGTTGGGGGGGGGGGGGTACATCACGGAAGGGTTCTAACACACTTATATATGTCAGTTGTGGACCAGGTGTCCCAGTGCGAGCGAAGAAATATAATTCACGAAGCTGCTGTTAGGAATAACGCAGCTCTCCGGTTGAGAAAACTGTGCAGTTTTGCATTCATACTTAATAAATTTGGAGCCGGTGAGGAAAGTTGTTAAATATAGAGCCAAAATGTGCAATATCAGTTTTTACCAAATCACAATTGTTTTCAAACTTGTGCAGGACAATGCTAGTAAAAATCGGGATATTAAATGTTATTGAAATCTGATCATTAATTTTCAAGTTAGCATCATCAATTAAAGTAAACGAATGGCACAAAGCGGTACTCTATCAAATTTCGACATATTACCTTGATTTTCCATCAAATCCGAGACAGTGTTAATATAAAGCACCATATCAAAATTTATTGAAATCTGATGTTCACTTTTCAAATAATCAAGTGAAACGGAACCAACAAAGGAAAATAACTCCCTCATTCTTCAAGAAGTATTCGTAATTTTTGAACTTGTACAAGTTAGTATTAATTGGAAGCACGAAATCCGATAACTATTGTTCAAATTATCACATAAACAAACTATCGGGCGGGACGTATGGACGGTGGGACGGACGGGTGGACGTACGTCAGACGGACGTACGGATGGAAGAAGCTCGTCACTATATCCAGGCGAAGGGATAATTACTCCTCTCAGACCCCAACTTTTAAAAGATGTCTGAGTAAACGGGGACCCTCTTCTGATTTTTCAACTGTCTCAGCGAGGGGTTATCAGGGACGTGACAACAGGAGATGGGGTGTCCCCCCCAATCCTGGCAAAAAATTCCTATAGAAAATTCATAAGTATGCATGATGTCAATCGGAATGAGATTTCTACAGTACGTTTACTTATCGTGATACAAAAAATCCTCGAAATGCACTTCAGGAATATCAGATCATGTAAAATCGTTATCTGATTTAATGTTAGGACAGTGTGAATTGCTCAAAGTTCTGAGCTTGAGCATTTGTTTAGCACATATTCAACTCCCAGAATAATACCAAATAATAATAACCTTATAATTCTATCATAAATGTGTTGGCATTTCAGTTACTAGAATCAATTTTATGCCCCCTTTCATGGCTTCATTTTCAAAATGGTTCCCGGTAGTGAATTTCCAACTAGGGGGAGATACCGGGAGGGGGAGGTCCCCTCCCTCCCCCACTAGTTGGAAATTCACTACCCTACACCCCCCCCCCCCATCCGATCGGAAACCTCTAGCCACATCCGTGGGGGTTACAAGCTATGTTTTCGAGGCAAACCTAAAAATAAAATTTATATGGCATTTTTGTAACTAACGCTGATATATAGGTTATGAAATATAGTAATTAAAAAGTAAAAACGTATTAACGTCACGCCCCTTTTCTTTCAACAACCCCCTGTTTACAGCATCACTGATACTTTTTCTACTCTCTGAGGAGTGAATATGTAAACAATGAAAATATACAGCTACCAACATGGAGCTTCAATCGTATAACATATAATTTAAATTTGTTTTTTGGTTTTACGTCATAATTATGGTGACCCATCATATTTCACAGGAAAACCCCTGTTAAGAATATAAATCACGTTTATGTATTCTGTAATAATAATTCGTGTATCTGATATCAAAATCCTTACCGACCACACCTATTTGTCGGTGACCCCCCCCCCCCCACCCACCTCCCCCCCCCCTAAAAACGGAAGAGAATCCTCTCCCGTCCTCAAGAACTGTCAACTGTGACTTGCTTCTTTATTATTTCCACCATCTACTTTTTGAGACAGCGCACTGAAGTTGCCAGACACAACATGTATAACATATGGGAATTGAAAATGTCCGTTGAAATTTGCTTGTTTCTCATATTTCTTGGCTACACCCATGTGTCGGCAAGAGGTAATGTGCGTTTTGGTTGCTTTCGGTTATAGATACCCACGTTCCACTTGAGGGAGCAGAGGCAGCGGAACCAGGGGGGTGGGGGGGGGGGCACAGGGGACACGTGCCCCTCCACTTTTCTACACAGATATGTTGCTTGGTTATACAACAAGTTAAATGGGTGCAATCATAGATGCCAATATACAGACATTCCTGTAATATATTATCTGCAAATCCAAGCAACATTTTGAGAAAGAATTCCACCTTCGGTCGCTTCGGTCCACTTCTTCTACTTCAAACATCTCCAATCCGAAGGCCAGTCTTCGGGTTGGAAGATGATTGAAGCAGAATAAATGTACAGGACAGTGACCACACCGCGGCATGTTCATCTAAGTGAGAACCTCTAGTGTGTCATGGTACATTTACCGATATACGATTGTAACTTTTCTCCCACTGGGTGGAACATAGTAGCCTTTAAAGTTTGTGCCCCTCCACTTTTATCGAGCTTCCGCCGCCTCTGTGAGGGACTATCTCTCACTTGTAATTTGAAAATTTTAATAAATGGCGGTATACTTTGATATTTTTATAGCTTCGACTATAACAGAGTGCCTTGGCGTTTCACAGAAACAAGTTGCATGAGCCTGATGTTGCAGGCCCTATATGTTGCACCGAGCTTATGGCCATTTAATCAGAGGCGACGGCGCCAGGGGGCACGTGCCCTTCCACTTTTTTCCACAGATATGTTTCGCAGTTACACAATGAGTTAAAATGGGCGCATGCAAACGTGTCAATATACAGGCATCTATTTGTCAATCCAAACAATATTTAGCCAAAGAATACCATTTTCGGTCGCTTCGGTCCGTTTCTTCTACTTCAACCATCTTCCAACCCGAAGACTGGTCTTCGGGTTGGAAGATGGTTGAAATAGAAGAAACGGACGGGACTGTGTCCACACAGCGGCTTATTCATCTAAACAAGAGACTATAGCAAGACGTGGAACATTTACCGATATACAATTCTAACCATTCTCAGATTGAGTCGAATCATGGTAGCCATGTTAATTTGTGCCCCTCCACTTTTATCGAGCTTCCCATTGTAAATTTGTGCCTCTTCACTTTTATCGAGCTTCCCATTGCAAATTTGTGCCCCTCCACTTTTATTGAGCTTCCCATTGTAAATTTGTGCCCCTCCACTTTTATTGAGCTTCCGCCGTCCCTGCGTTTAATTAGTGTCAGAATCACATAGAAACAAAATTTCATATAAAAAAGGAAGTCACACTAGCGGAATGATGCCACACATTGTCTACATCAATAGCACCAGATTGGTACAAAAAAAACGTTTGTGCAAGCACAAGCGCGCGAGAAAATGCCCATGCAACATTCTTATTTTGTGCATATATATTGCAGTCTCTTCGTATTAGAACGTAAACAAGAAACATTCTGTCAACAAACTTGAATCTCTCTCACTAGAAGAAGATGAACACCTCATCTCAAAGCATTCTGACCGATGGTTCACAAGAAATTATTTTAAAATAATTTCAAGCTTATTGGATAGGGTTCCAAACTATGAGGATTAGTATCTTCATTCCAAATTCCAAAACACTTAAAAGGGCATCCCCCCCCCCCCCCACACACACACATACAGATGCCCCCCCCCCCCCCCAAAAAAAAAAAAAAATAAAAAAAATAAGCTTTTTGGACGAATCATCCCGGTACGACACTCGACCCGGGAGAAAACGCCTGTGTCGAGGTGGTTTTCAAAGGAAATGCCCCAGCACCATCTCCAAGTACTGTCAGTGATAGTTCCCGAAAATTCTTTTTAAAGAATTTCAAGCTTATTGGACAGGAGGTGGGGATATTGGGTGGTGGGATGGGGTAGGCGGGGGTTCACTTTGGGGTTTAAGATCTGCATTCGAAAAAAAACTTGGAAAAGTACCTCCTACCCCTCCACAAAAAAAACAAAGCAGAATGTTTAAATGTTGGCTACAGACATATCGCGAATTGGGAGGAAATATTCACTCAGACATCTCATCTAATATAATCGAGGGTAGATGTATCATAACAACAATGGTTTTAAAAAGTACTTCTAATATACATCAGCAACCGGGATAACGGGGGGGGGGGGGGGGGGGGGGGGGGGAGGTACGTCGCAGAACACGCCAATTTGAATTTTTGACGAACGGGCCGAGTTAGTTATTGCATCAAACTGATTGTTTTTATCTGTACATCTTCTGAATCCGGCAGTTTTACAAGAGTACCGTGACTTGGTAAAAGGAACCAACCCAAGTGACACCGCGTTTTCTTCTACAGATCGTCTCTTGAATTCCAATGAGTTCTATGTGCAGAACACGCCAATTTGAATTTTTGACGAACAGGCCGAGTTATTGCATCAAACTGATTGTTTTTATCTGTACATCTTCTGAATCCGGCAGTTTTACAAGAGTACCGTGACTTGGTAAAAGGAACCAACCCAAGTGACACCGCGTTTTCTTCTACAGATCGTCTCTTGAGTTCCAATGTGTTCTATGTGCCTATTGGCACATAGAACACATTGGAACTCAGGAGACGAGATGTCGATGGGATTTCTGGACGGAATGGATTGCAGACATGGTCGCAAAATACAAAAGTACGCGCGCCATAAATTCAGAAATGTTTATGCAAGCTTATTATGCTTGCGTAATATATAAACAGTTTATGTAAAAAAATGTAATAGTAACCTAAACAATAAAAACGAGAAGTAATAACGAATTCTGCATATTAGTGGATCCAATATATATACGGTTCTATTTTTTTGGTTTCCGAAATCAACTGAATCTTTCGGAGAATTGAATGCCCCATTATCTGTGTCAAGAATTGTTCGCTCCAAGTAATACGCGTTCGCGCGCGCTAAATAAACAAGTTTAATACACCGTGGAGCACTGTCCCTCTGCAATTTCGAAACTTTACCAATTTACCCTAAAACGCTTTAACTCCGACTTAATTATGATACATATCAGGGAGAGAGGGAGGGAGGGAGAGAGGGAGGGAGGGACAGAGAGAGAGAGAGAGAGAGAGAGAGAGAGAGAGAGAGAGAGAGAGAGAGAGATGATACAAATAGAGCTACCACAAACATGTTTGCCATTTTGTCATGCTATTTTGTTGTTACTCTTTAACCTATCTGTTGATAATGAATGTCGAATAAGGAACTGGGAATAACTAACGATTGGCACGTCGCCATTAGTCAAACATTCTGATCTGTACTGAAAAATCGTCTTTCGACACTGCAATTTGCAGGTGACAAGGATATGAACTAGAATGAAAGTGATGTGCCCTGACACTCGCAGCTCACAACACGTGATAGCACAGGCCATTTAAGAAAGCCCGAGGTTCATTCATTCATCCATCAGTTCGTTCGTTTGTACGTTGAACCGTTCGCTCTTTCAGTCGTTGCGCTTGACCGTTTATTCGGGCGGTCGGTCGTCTCTTCTTTTGTTTTTTTCTCTCTCAATGCTTGCTCTTCTTCCTCATCCATACGGGTAATTTGTAAATCTCCCTTCAATTTCATTTGCTCAGTCAATTTCATTTGCTCAGTACATGCATTTGTTAGTTTCTAAAAGCTAAATAATTAACAATTTCTGATTAGATTTGTTTTGACATGTTGCTCTAATTTTGAAAAATGGTGGAAAATGGCAATGATATAAATAAAATCTATTTACAGGAACGGATGAGTAAATCAAATATGGTTCAACGTGTAGACAGACAAATATCACTGGGAGAGAATTCAATGATCAAATCATCAACATCTTCATCAGAAGCTTTCAGATCTGAATTTTCCTCTACCAGCAACTACCAACGAAATACCAAGCAAGAAGAGTTTTCTAGCGGGATGTCTATGAGGGTAAGAACACGTTTCAGTTTTGTTTGAAGCTAGAACAACAAAGAAAGCCCCATAGGCGGATCCAGAGTATTGTTCCGACTGTAGCTTCTTTTGATGCTGGAGTGGTGATACTTAGCATGCAGGTATGTTTGACATTCGTCGCAGATGCCAAAGGCATCTGCGTCGAATGTCAAAAATACTTGCATGCTAGGCGGGCTGAGAACATGCTCCCTCGGAAAAATTATCAAATTTGGTATCAAATAGAGATCTCTGGTGCAAGTTTGGGAGGATTTATTTGCATCCTTCTTTCTTGAAAAGCATGCATGCGCAATTTCTTAACACCGGATTAGCAAACCTGACGTTAATACATACTGTCTTGGAAAGCCATATGGAAACCGCAGTTCGACCAGGGCTCAGGGTATCAAGTATTTTAAAAAGCAGCGCGACAGCTTGGCTCCTATTACAAAAATGGCACACCACTATCAGTTGTTTTTTTAAACATTTTCCAAAACAAGAGACCTGAGTTCCCTTCCTAATATGGAGATTAGAGGGCCGAAACTATATAATTCCCTGTGCAACTTAGTCATATAAAGCATCTCCAATTACTTGGCAATTTTATTAGTCCCCCCCCCCCCCCAACCCACTCCATGGTGTGTGTCCCATGTACCTACCTACCTCTTTAACTTTTTATTGAAGTTTCAGTTGAAAAAATGCCGAACACTTGAAGTTATTGGGTTTTAGCATAACAACAGTGTTGTTTTATTTAATGCTTCCCATTGAAATATCCTGCATTATTGTATGGAAAGGGTGCATGCAGCCTGCCTTCCACATAACACAAATTTATGCCGTAAAATTGTAGAGAAAAAACATCTATTTTTTTCTGTGTTGGGGCAAGAGCTCACCTATCACTGATCTGACTTCTGTTTTCTCCTGTCGAGACCGACTCCCCCACGCCCCACCCCCACCCCGAAAAAAAGTTGTTCATTGAGAGGAAGAATGTGTCTCGACTGACAGGTACCTGTCTCTAATCTGATGCTCGAGAAAAACCTAATAACATATCCCTCGTCTAACGAAGCTTGCGATTGATATAGCGATCGGCTCTGATTTTCCACGCCCGCCCGCCAGGGGCTTATATCTTCGAACCGATGGCCGGATTTCCATGAAATCTCACATGCATACATCCTATAATAGCCATTCGGTGCCCATTGAAAATTGACCGTGCCCGCACATTCCTTCCAGAGCTATGCCCCTTTGACTTAAAATTTTTCCGGTGAGTCAGCATCTGACCAAAAGTTGTCCTGGGGCTGATTTCGCAATAACCAGCGGATTTCAAATATGTTTAAGTGTTTTTGTGGAATGAGTTTGCCAGGGTTAATTTCAATAATTACTAATGGATTTCAAACATTTTTGGTATGTGGGGTCGCAAGATGTTAAAATTGAACAAGTTTGCATATCAGCTTCGCCCAATCACTTTTTCAGGAGTTATGCCCCTTCGACGTGGAATTTTCAAGGAAGTCAGCAAATGACCAAAAGTTATTCGGGGTTTAACTTCAACAATTACCAATGGATTTCAAATATTTTTGTTATGTGGGCTCACAAGATATTTAACCCTTTACCTAACATGAAAAGCAGACGACACTTGCAAACAAAATTATTGAATAACTCATTTTTTTTCTTTTTTTTGTCTCAAAAACATAGGTTACTACCCCTCTTTGGAACGAGCTCGTCGAACTCGTTCCAAATAGGGGTCATAACCTATGTTTTTGAGACAAAAAAATGAAAAAAAATAATGAGAATTAATTGGCGTTTTTTTGTGAATAGCGCTGGGAGGTTTTGGTCGTTACGTTGGTTAACCCTTTACTCAACGTAATGGCCAAAACCGGCCAGCGCTATTCTCAAAAATCGCCAGTTATTTTTCATTATTCTTTCATTTTTTGTCTCAAAAACATAGGCTCTGACCTCTCGTTGGAACGAGCTCGTCGAGCTCGTTCCAACGACGGGTCATAACCTATGTTTTTGAGACAAAAAATGAAAAAAATTAGTTATTCAAGAATTTTTTTTTGGAAAGTGTCGTCTGCTTTTCATGTTAGATAAAGGGTTAAGTGCAACGAGTTCGCATATCAGCTTTGCTCACCAAGATGTATAGGAGTTATGCCCCTTTGATTTTTTCAAGTTAGTCAGCATTTGACCCAAAATTGTCCGGCGATTAATTTCAACAATTACCAACGGATTTAAGATATTTTCGGTACGTGAGGTAAGGAGATATTTAAGTAAAATGAGTTCGCATATCAGCTTTGCCTACTCAGTTCCTGCAGGAGTTATGCTCCTTTGACTTTTATTTTTATTCAAATCGGCATATATTGAAAGGTTGTCCGTATGTTTTTCAATGATTATCAACCGATGCAAGTTATTTTTTGGCTTGTGACTTCACAGGACAATAACATGTAATGGGTTTGCAAACCAGACTCGCCCGACTCAGTTTTACCGAAGTTAGCCCCAGTTTACTTTAATTATTTTAGTAAATTGGCACTCGACCAAGCCAAAAGTTATTTGCGGTTTTTTTTTTCGAACATTTTCTTACTGATTACCAACCGATTCCAATTATATTTGGTTTCTGACCTCACAGGACAATGAAATGAAAGAGTTTTCATTCCAGCCTCGCCTGATTGTTTTTTCCCAAGTTATCCGAAATTGTTTATCAGTAATCCCTGCTGATAAAAATCTAAAACTCTTGCTTTAATGTAGCACCTTCCCAGAAATCTGTCCCAGCGAGGAATATCGGTGGGGCACACTTGTATTTATTGTTTTGGATATGGAGAAAAATGTTCCATTTCCTGACTGCCAAAAAATATTCGGATAAGGAAGGGTATAATGGATGTGAGCCTATACGAAAAATGGGATGTGGGGGCTTTTGAAACTGCTAATAATATTTGCATCTGGTTTTCACACTGGTGAATACTCCATAATCATTTAGATAAAAGCATTCCACTTGCACGTGTTTTACGAGAAGCAAGGTCCCGGTACAATCAAAAGATATGGGAAAGCCTTGTCAAAGAGTCAAAATTCGAATCGTACAAGTTACAACTACAAATGAAAATACATGACCTGTGATATGTTTACTACTGCCGGACGATTATAAAAAAATAACATCGTTCTGTTTTTATTTCTATACGGAATAAATAGAGGATATCTAGTGTTTTTGGGTGGATACCGAAAATTATCTCACAAGTGACCGAGACAAATGTTTATTTTTCGGGATTAAAAAAAAAAAGATTTTCTTTTTATTATACGCTTTTTTCTATCGATAATTCCACTCGTTTCAACCTTGAATAGATGCATAAAAGTAAACAGCTCGTGCGAATTGATAAGTAGAAGTGATTTGTTCGATAAAAGGAACAGGTAGCGTCTTGTGATCTGATTCAGCTGGCGGGTTTCATGCATCAATTTAAGGTGAATACGTATTGAATTATTGCTGAAAATGATCGGTATTCACTCAAAAACACTAGATGTTTTTTCATTATACATTTTTACAACAAATTGATCATTTCCAGTGATAATTTGACTCATATTCACCTTGAAGTGATGCTTTAAAAGCCGCCATTTTGATTGGTACCGTGAAAGTGAAAATTTCTATATCTTCACAGTGGGGGTACGATTTCTATCTTTCCGCATTTTTTTCGATAATCTATCGTTTAGAGTATAATAAATACTTTTATTTTGTCTCGATTTACTCTAATTTACATTCAAGGGCGTACCCAGAGGCTTAGCAAGGGGATATATAATTTGAAGGACCTCGACGAGGGATCGAGTCACCGAGCGCAATGGGAAGGGATATTTCTAGAAACTCTAAAGTATCATCAGGGGTCAATACTATAAAACTTTTACAATTGTATTTTCTAGAATTGTATTTTCTACCTATTAATATAAAATAAATCATTAGTATTTTAAAAGATATGGCAATTTGCCAACTGGCAAATTGCCAGATCTTTGAAAATGCTAATGGTTCATTTTAACCCATTTAAAGTCATAACTAGAAAATACAATTGTATAAGTTTTATAGTATTTGCCCCTGGATGCATTTTCTGCGAATAATTTCCTATTTTCGCTCAACATCACAGGCAATAGCTAACTATGGAATTCGACAGCACCCGTACATAGTCCGACATACTATAGCGATACGGAATCGGATTCTACACTGAATTTTCCGGGGACCAGAAAAAGATCGTCAAACAGTAGTGATATTTAGAGGTTAAATTACATAGTCATATAATAAAGTCCCCGACCCCACAGTATGTCACTTATTTAATGGACTGTACTACAAAATTCGCAGATACTTTTTATACGGCCTCGCTTTATATTCCCTTTTTTTTTTTTACCTCAGTTAGATTTATAATATGCTCAGGGATTTTTTTTTATGTCCACATCAGACTACGTAGACCGAATATGGGACCCTTTTTCCATGTCATTCTGGTATGATTTTTCCCAATTCAAACCAAAAATTTCTCAATCTCAGTTCTCATTCAGATAAAAAAAAAACAATTCTTCTTTTACCCTTGAAGGCCTATTTTTCACCTTGACCTCTTTTTATTGCAACAAAAACAGGTGCCCCAACAGGCAGTTTTTAGATACATATGAAAAGTACATCCCCAGAACATTGTCAGTTGTTTCTAGGCAAGTCTTGGCTGCCTATATAGGCAGCAAAGACTAGCCTAGACTCAATTGTGAAGCCGCAGTATGTAGACAGTCGAAGTGCAGCAAAATGCATAAATATCTTCATCATTTAAAAGTATAAGAACAATTTATTACAGAAAATGATCATGATTTCGGCTATTTGTTTTAAAACTCACTACATGTACTGTACATGTAGTGACATCTGCATTAATGTTCAAAGTTCAATATGAAGGTAACATTTCTTATTATGTGTGTTTCTTCTCCCAAACTATTTATTTATTTATTTATTGGTGTTTAAGGTCACATACTTATGCACAATGGCTAATCGTAATCGTGACAGTTTTACGGATGGAGGAAGCCGGAGTACCCGGAGAGGACCACCGAGCAACGACGAGCAAATGCCAGCTCCTCAACATTCTAACTCTGTTCAAGCTCCATCAAGCAGGGTTATAGCGGTTGAAGACATGTGCACCATCAACGTGCAGTACGCCGTAGTACACGGCGTCTTCGTGCCCCCGTGTAGGCAACTGGGATAAAGTACCTTGCCGAAGGACACAACGTGGGTCGTCCTGGACGGGGATCGAACTCGGGACCTCTAGCATAGAAGCCCAACAGTCCACCACTGAGCCACCGTGCTCCCTTTTCACTAGCAAATTCCCGAATTGGAGCCCCCATGACGCGAATCTTCCCAACTACATAGGTCCCGGACCCTTTCTCAAAGAGAACAGAATAATCCCTGATGTTAGACAGGATACGAAGTGTATCCCAGCATGTGCCCATCAGCCAGTAGTCAAACGTTGAGTGCGTTAATCTCTCTTGTAGACAGATGTACTACACAGTAGTCTAAATAACTTGTGGTATCTGATGAATACGATTTTCACACAGTTGCACAGTTTCAAATGTTTTATTTATTTTAGGCTGTTCCAAATCTGCAAAAACAATTTTGTAACTTTGATCAAAACCATATAGGTAATATGTCTATCAACTCCTGCGACAGAACTACCGAATTACTGAGATCAAATCCAATAATTAGGTGAGTGAATGTTTTCTTTTTTATTTGCACAGCGACTTTCGTTGGCGTCTAATTTTCCCACATTTTGAACTGTAAACTAATATTTTACAACAGACACTTTAGGCTAAAAAGTGTTTTGATTCTCAGGCAATCCCTCATTGAATCTGAACCCCCTAATTGGACATTTTTATTGCATTTCCGTGTCTTCCAATATCAGTAAAAACTCAGGGAGACCCAGGGGTGGCGCCAGGGATTTCTCGACAGGGGGCTGACCTCTCCGACAGGGGGGTTATAACATTTGACCTCCCAAATGAAGGAAAATGAGTGAAAATTGGTAAATTGGAGAACCAAAATAGAAGCAAATTGAGTATGTTTGTTGATTATTTAACCCTTTACCTAACCTGAAAAGCAGACGACACTTGCAAAAATAATTCTTGAATAACTAATGTTTTTCATTTTTTGTCTCAAAAACATAGGTTATGACCCCTTGTTGGAACGAGCTCGACGAGCTCGTTCCAACGAGGGATCATAACCTATGTTTTTGAGACAAAAAAATGAAAAAAATAATGAAAATTAATTGGCGATTTTTGAGAATAGCGCTGGCCGGTTTTGGCCGTTACCTTAGGTAAAGGGTTAAAGTAAACATATTATAATAAGGTCGGGAAATATTTCATCTATAAAGCCAGTTTGACGAACGACATTAAGGAATTTCGTGAGAATCACTATTCTCTATCAAAGTTCAGCGCAGCACGGGTTCGAGACTGACAAGATGAGATATCTACATTCGATTGTCGGAAATTTCTCGTGAAGTTCCGAAACTTTTTACATAATTTGATTGATGCATATTTATTTAGTTCCGTATCCAGTATGTTTGCCATGTTACATTTTATGGGAGAGCCTCCCATAAATTGTAAGAAGGCAAACCCCATAGATTAAATACTTTTACTTCAAAGATAATATGAAGAGCATCGAAAGAATATGAAGCCTCCGAATTGCAGTACCTACAGTTTGTTTTTAGAGTAATGTTTTATTTTTCAAATTAAAAATGAATTTATTTGTATAAATGTGCACTTTCTATATTTCTCTGTGTGAAAAGACAGCCAAAGTCCTCTCCATGTTTGCTCACTTTTTGCAAAAGAAAAATAAAAATTATAAATAAAACCCTCCCTCCCTCACTGATTTGAAAAAAAAAAATGCCTGAGAATTGTGCGGCCTTATATTTATAATTGCTGGTTTATCAAATTCAGTCACTTGATGATCCCCGTCAAACAAGGTGATGGAATAAATAATATTGATTTCGTTTTACCGGTGTACTGGGATGGGGAGAAAAATATTATTCGAACAAATGTTGAGTGAGTACAATGATCAAGATCTCAGGTCTCCAGTCCAATTCTGTAAGGAGTTTGACGTTGTTATGGGCTGTGGTGCCTCTTATTCTTATTATTCTGTAAACATATAGAATATACCTATAGTAGCTTGGTGTACCAAGCTACTTTGGGTATATTTTATTTATACCATGATCGTCAGATTATTAAGAGTCGCTATTATTTTTTCTCGATTTTACTGAGCAACAGCCGTACATACATGCGATTTTTTTGTTTTTGTTTACATGAGCAACGGTGGGTGGTACTTCCGCTGTCAAATTTATCCGTCGCCGATACAAAATAGAAAAAGAAACAGGGCCTTTTTCATTTTATTAACATAATAACATACTGTTTCGAGTTATGGTTGCTTTATTAACATGAGACAATGCATGTTTGTTAATTTTATGTATTTTATGGGGTAAACTCATTTAAAAACGTAATAAATAATTGCCACTTTCATTCCACTCTTCGCGAGGCGACGTGCGATAAATTTAGACAAGTTCGCATTCAGATCGACGTCATCAAAGGTCAACTTGGATGTAGTTCCACTGTAGGTGTAAATTTTAACTATTGAAATCCCACTGTTGGTATGTTCACCACGGTTGATATATAAAGCTAAAATTTATGTCATAGGTTTTTCATATATAGTAGAATAGGTAATCATGGTATAAAAACCTGTCTGGCAATTGTGATGGTAATAATGACAACAAGGATTCGATTAGATCAAACATCTATTGAGAAACACTTCTTGCGTTGATTCAAAGACAACGAACTACTCGTTGCATTTTTAGATTCAATAGGGTGGAATATTTCAGATGGTTGGAAAAACAAACCGCAGTTTCCTTTTCCACCCAACTCAGATATTCTACCCGACTGAATCCCGAAGTAGGTGATGGGCTATTTAAGAGGTAAACTGGTTCAGGCCAGAACAGCGTAAGCATCTGTTAAGAATTTTACATCGTGGCTTGGGATCTTGTAGAATAGTGTTATATAGCTTTTAGAGGTGCACAAGCAGCTTTTTCTTTGTTTACATGAACATATTCATTAGCAGGTGATCGCGATTCCGACAATCCGTCTATTTTAGATATCTTTTTAACATAAAACTACGGAGCGTGGAGAAGAGCTCTCGTTTGAAGCATTGCTGGCGACTGGCAAGCAGACACCCCGACAAACACCGAGGCGAGTGATAGCTGGCGAAATAAAGGCTGTCGATCTCAAACTTCGAAACGCTGTGTAACATGTGGGAGTAGTATGTCAGGGGCTTTTCACCTCCAGGTTAGGGGACCCCGGAAGTGACGTCATGTCACATGACCCAGTGGCGCCATGTTGTGTTGTCATGGTAACCCGTGTGAGCGGCCATGTTTTGACGTCATCTTCATAGTGATACGTGGTGCGAGTGCGCATGCGCAGCGCGTGTTGTTAGGGTGATACGTGTTTCCGTCGTCCATTTTGTTTACTGGAGGCCGCCAACTTGGTTTCTATGGTAGCACGTGGTTGCTATGATACCCAATTTTTCTGCAATAGGACGGGGTATGTTCGGAGGGTATGTTCGATTGTAGAAGAGTAAATCTAATTACCACAAACAATCCGACAATCTCTCCAAATCACCAAAATCCATCCCAACTTTTTACTATTTCGAATTTCTTTCAGAATTCTCTGCTTCTATCTATACATGCAATAGTTTTCGTCTATCTGACCATGTTCATTTGTTCTAGAGTATACTCCAGTAGCGTAGAAGAGCCTATTAGTTCGAACAGTTTACCTTATTATTACTATATTTAGTAATTTCTGGTCTATTCTTGTTAGTTCTGACCCTATTCCAAGTACTCTTGTTGTTTCATTTATCTAGATTATAACTAACCAATCAGATTGCTTGATTTCCCATAACCTGTATGCAGAGTTATCTCCCTACTGTATAATAAAAGCCTATATCCAATGGCCATATCCAATGGAATCCCATTTCTTGCAAAACACCTGTGGCTATGGAATCCCTTTTCTGTCATATGTGCTTATGTGAGAAAGCACAATGTGACACAATGTGCCCTAGCACATAGCCACATGCTTTATGTGCCGATATGTGCTTATGTGAAAAGGCACAATGTGACACAATATGCCCTAGCACATAGGCACATATGGGTATTTGAGGATACCCATACTCACACCACGTATCACTATGGAGATGACGTCACAACATGGCCACTCAGGCGGGTTACCATGACAACACAACATGGCGCCACTGGGCCACGTGACGTGACGTCACTTCCGGGGCCCCCCACCGGGGTCCCCCAACCTGGAGGTGAAAAGCCCCTGACATACTACTTATGGGGACTTGTAGGTTCACCTTGAGCTTGAGTTCATCTCATTTACTGTAAAAATTGCCATTAAAATACGGAAAAGTACATTCAGTGTTATAGAATTCATATGTCGGCCTATTATTTGTTCGATCATGGTACTTCCACCCTAAAATATTACTGTGCAAATGCCATATTAAACTACTTTTGGCAATGTTGGGTTACTTTGTTCGATCATGGAGCAAACAAACGAACCGATTTTGTTTTTTTATCACTCCACGAGAAGGCTGTTGATTTGTTATACAAAGTATTGACCAATTAATATCTTTAACCGGCAGCCGTGTGGCTGCAGGTTAAAGATATTAGCTGGTAGTGTGGTGGCTCTGTGGTTGTAGAACTGGACTTCAAACCGAAAGGTTTGCGGTCGATTCCCACCAGGGGTAGCTGTTCTGTGTTTTGGGGCAAAGCACTTAATTCCGTCTGCTCACGTGGGACCACAGTGGCTCTTTGTACTATGGCATACTGCACGTCGGTGGTATGCTCTTGGTACGCTGGGGAGTCTGGTAGTTGCTCGCCCCTGCTCGGCGGCTCTCATTGGATGGTCCGGCGTCTTCCACCTGTAAAACTGTTCGATACGAGGTGACCCCGGCTGTCGAAAGTGTCGCTAAACCTTAATAAAAAAGATATTAATTGGTCTCCCTAAAAAATGACTATTCTAAAATAAGGTGACTTTCGACATGGACGATGCCATTTTGCAAACGCAAGAATTAAAGAGATGAATACGATCGTTCTGAAAAAAAACGTTGCCCTACTGTACATGGGTGATAAGTTTTCGTATGTTGAAACCACTAGCGCCGAGCGGTGGGGGTGGTGGCGGGGGTGGGGAGGGTGGGTAAGGAGGCCAGTGCCCCGGAAGTTTTGACGTTTTAAAAAAAGTGTAGGTTAACCTATCGATACGTCTTGAGCTGAAAGTCGTAGGAAGGCTTTTGGCACGGACCTCCGACGCTGTTGGAGGTGGCAAGAGTACGTAGTTGCATTACTGAACAGGTTCCATTCATATAAAAAAAACTACTTGTTCCAGTTTGTTGGTTTTCCACCGGTCCACTGGTCACGGCTATCTTTGGAGAAAAAATGAACACAGAAATACAGGTAATAAATTACCCAAACTGTAATTTTCTGACAAAGGAACCACCAGATTCCCCGCTTATCGCTTCGCGCCATCGGCGCTCGTAGGGCCTGTAACGCTTGTTTACACTTTCCCATGGGGCCATATCTCGCTCTCTACTGCTCAAGCTGAAACTCAAGGTTGTAAGAGTCATTACCGTAGTATTTACGGTAGAAGTAACGGAAACTGGTTGCTAGTACTTCTACCATAATTTTAACGGTTAGTTTTTATACGCCCATTTGAAAAACGGTCGTGTTATGTAATCCGTCCGTCCGTCCATCCGTCTGTCCATCCGTTAACATTTTTAGTTTCCAACCGATAACTCCAGTTTGGAATATTGGATCTCAACCAAAGTTGGCATGTATCTTTCACAGCTAGTAATACAGGCCAAGTTCTAATATGGGTCCCGTCTAGTTATTTTTACATGAGTTACGGCCTTTTTCATCTTAGAATTCTATGAACATTTTGGGGGGTATTTTGCGGTAGAACAATTCAAAATAACGAGTGTATTTAGCCATGCCTGGCGTTGCTCTTGTTGTAGTGTTGTTAACAAATTGAAGATAGGACGTTGTAATGTCCTTTTAAAAGAATGCATAAACCTGGAAACTGCGTATTTTCCGTAAATAGTGCGATCTAAACATATATAATTGTTAAATTCTTGAGTAATTTTATTCTTATTGAGGTCTTGGTTTTAATTTCAAGTTCCAGCGAAATAAAATCAAGTCGTACTGAAAGTAAAAGTTCTGTACAGCGGATTCAACAGAGAACCACACAAAATAGCTTACACAGCACTCTTAATCCTGTCTTACAACCATTTCCTGAAAATGAGGTGAGTCATATTTACATTATTGGAAGAATGGGGGCTTTCTTAACTTTCCAGTCCAATATACGTAATTGTTTGGTATAACAATATTTTTATTTCAAACAAACATGGCCACATCATATGGAACAAACGAAAGAAAAAATAAAAACGATCCAAGTACACACAGAGAAACTTTGGTTCCTCCAAGAACCCAAACTGATTCTTCCGTCTGTCCTAGTAGCAGTTGCGTAGCCATGGGGTGTGCGTGTGTGTGTGTGTGGGGGGGGGGGGGGGGGTGAGGGGTGCACATTCCCCCAATTTTAGTCATGCCCCCATGTTAACCCATGTTGGGAACATTAGGCAAGAAGTTTTAATATCTAGCAATTTCCTTGACTCTGAGTCCGTTTGTGTCCATAATTTGTGGACTGTGAAAGGCATCAATAATTAGGCCACATTGTCGTCTAACTGTTGATGCCCTTCACAACTTGTTAATTGTGGACGAGGGCGGATTCAGAGTCAAAGAAATTGCGTTTTTTTGTCTCGAGTAACATTTTTTTTCCCGCCTAAGGTGGGGGGGGGGGCGAGGGGGCACCCTTTTTCATGCTCGCCCCCATATTGCTGATGCGGGGCTCGCATGATGCAGCGAATCATATTCTGTATGCCCCCCTCCCCCCCCCCTACATATTACTCTTGCCCCCTCCCCCTAACTTTGATTCCTGACTACGCGCCTGCCTGGTAGGCGAACCAAATTTGGTTGCATGGAACGAAACATCCACATGGTTTGGTTCTTCAATTTGTCACATTAACTGGACTGTCACGGCCTCAGGGCATTGTAGCCTATCAATTGTAAAATATAAAGCCACGCCAAGTTGAAATTTTAAAATGGCGATAAAGCAACGACAGGAACACGTTAACCCTTTATCCAACTCACACGATATCCAAATTTATTATTTTAATTATTGTGTTTTTAAATTTTTCAAAGAATTTCCACGAAACCATATTATGTGACCCCTCATTGGAACGAGCTCGCCGGTTCTGTTGAAATCTTTTGAAAGCTATTTTTTTAAACGCTTTGTAAATTTGTAAATCAAGCGAAGCGATTCGTTAGGTAAAGGGTTAAGTTGCCCAACATCGGCAATTTCTCATATTAACAAGACAGGTAACTCTATGTGAAATTGCCTGGTTCAAGATCACATGAACACTCCTTCGTTTTGGTTTTTCGGTGGGTTTTGGTTCTACTAGTTCTACATTTGGCGCTGATTTCTCTGAGTGTATGTTAATTTTGTACCATGTGAAAAGGACAACGGACAAAGACACAGATTATAAGGATGGGATCGACAGTAAGCTTGGAGCTTTTGAGAGTCATCTCCCTTGAAAAGTAATTGTTTGCTCAACCTTCATGGACCAAATCAGTTTTTTAGAATGACTATTACTTTTAAGTATTGTATCGGGCTAGTGATTTCTGGACAAGTCTTGGTTACCCACGGAGGCAGGCAAGACTTGACTAGACAGCATTGACAGGATAAGTCTATTCTAGTACGGAAGAGTTTCCATTGGTGCGTACATGTTGATGCACCCGTTCTGGACCCTCAGTGATTGTCAAACGTCGGGACAAAAACCCTAAGGATTAGATGACACTCTGGTAGTCGACAAGTGGGCGGCACAGTGAACAATAATTTTGCGATGATCGATAATAATTTCATACAAGCCCATGGAGCTAAAATATCACTCAGTCTCCCAACAACTGCAAAATGGATGGCGCACTATGCCCCTCCACAGGAGCACATGGTTCAAAGGGTTAGATTTACTTTGATTTATATCAAGGAGATCGGTGTTATATAAACAATATGTATACTGTTATTTCCGTGAATACCCACAGAAGGCTTGAAATGTAGAATGTTTGATTTTCGCGTACCCTGTAAAAATGCGTGACTTGTTTGATTCTTATTTGGCTTAACCCTTTGAACTCTGGTGGTATCTTTCATTCCAGTTCAATGGCAGCAATTAGAAGAGTCCATATTCATTATTTGGGGTACAGACCAATCAATATTTTCAACGTGCAGCCTCGGGGCTGCACATTGAAAATATTGATTGGTGTACCCCACACATTTACTGAACAGTCATCCTATTTAATGACGTTATGACGTATCATGTTCCTGGTCGGAAAAAGGGCCAATCGGTTTCAAAGGGTTAACAATACCGATAGTCTACACTAAATGCGTTGGAATGCTTACAGAGATTGTTCCGTAGAATTGACGGGCCAATTTGAAGCTTATCTTACCACACAATTACCATCAAATAGCTCACGTCATTAATCAACGTTGATGTGGTGACGTTGTGAGTGAATTGGTCTCGAAAGTAGAATCGAATTAATCTTCTCTTATTTACTATTTTTCATTAACTGTGTACCTAATACAAATAGCAGATATTTGCAGAAAACATTTCCTGAATTACAAAATATTTTCAATTTCGTCCCGAAAACATAGCATATGACCCATCACTGGAACAAGCTCGTCACTGGTTAGCTTTAGTCGTTACATTAGCTAAAATGTTAAATTATAGAACATGTGATCAAAAAAGCATATTAAATTCACCATTTTCTGTTGTTTTCGTTTATTACAAGTTACAAAAGAAAAGTTGGCTTTTCATGGCAAGCTAATTAAAAGCAAATGTCGCTCTTTCTTGGGCGATTGCGTTTTAACCCTTTACCCAACGTAACGGCAAAAACCGGCCAGCGCTATTCTTAAAAATCGCAAATTAATTTTCATTATTTTTTCATTTTTTGTCTCAAAAACATAGGTTATGACCCCTTATTGGAACGAGCTCGTCGAGCTCGTTCCAATGAGGGGTCATAACCTATGTTTTTGAGACAAAAAATGAAAAAAAAATAGTTATTCAAGAATTTTTTTTGCAAGTGTCGTCTGCTTTTCATGTTAGGTAATGCGTTTTTACAGTATATTTCCAAGTTTTTATTCTTCCCAGGAAACAAATTAGCAAATCGTACCTCCTAGACTTTTATATCAATGGAAAGTGTCTGTATTATATGTCGTGAAGTTCTCACTGTTGATATAATGAACAGAAAAAAAAGAAAAAAAAATACTTGCAGAACATCAAAAGATGGTGAAACGCTGTTTTCTTATTTTTAACAGAGAAAAATAGTCAAACGTACAAACTGATTGGGGGAAAAATTGTTAAGAGCCAGCTTCTGTACTTAATACAGTTCTTCGGTAAAATGCTTGAAATTTGTGAAATGATGCGCACATCGATAATACAACTTCGCTAATATTTCGAAATTTGAATTTTTATATGAAATTCCCATACCGTTAGTGTTAAATTTACAGACAACTTAAGACAATTAAGGGGAGCTAACTTTCCTGGAATCGCTTCCGATGACGAAAATTGTCAGACATGGTGAAAGAACGGAAGAAGAACAAGAAAGCTTTAGCCGGTATGCCTCCGGATGAACACGGAAGCCTATTGGTGGAATTTTTTCTTGTACTAATAACGCTTTTTCACAGACGGCAAGTGATTGCTTTGGTTGGATTCTCACATATCTACACACATGGACCACCGAGGCAAGTAAAGGTATAATCCGCTACCACTCTTATAGCACTCTGTAGTACTGTGATTATTAAAAAAGACATTGAATTTTGACCGGATCACGACTGGGTTGCGATCTTCTCGAAATTCTCCGTCCGCTTTCTTTTCACAACGTTGTGCACCCCATCAATTGAAGAAATAACACGGGAACGTTAAATCTCAGACACTATTATTGTTTGTTTTTCTCGATCCTATATTGATTTCTGTCAGAATCTCGAACCACGGGTATAAGTATATCGAGGCTAGATCGCCATCTAATCCAGAAAAAGAACGCATTTGCGATCATAGAACTATATATAATGTTCTGCTGGTCGTGTTTTGGAATAAATCGAACCCATTCTTCAGGTGACTCGATTTATTTATTTATTTATTTATTTATTTATTTATTTATTTATTTATTTGTGTTTAGGGTCGTATATTTCTGTACAGTGGCTTATCGTGACTGCAAAATGGATATAAAGTCAACTCCAGCCAATCGTTTATTCCAACGTTGCCATTTTAGAGGACTTTCGTTGGTCACCGGGTCCTATTTTACAAGTAAAACTGAGCTTGTTTAATATCACAGCAAACAAGCACCGCTTCACTTCCCGGGGTTCCCACGGGGAGAGATGTACAATATCCCTTACACAAATTTAGAGGTGTAATATCACCCTCTCCTCTCAGAATCTACAGTTACTGCTACGAGATTGTGGGCGTGCAATTTGAACCCAAAGTGACATTAGCAATTCACTAGTTATTGAAATATATTATGTCTGAAATGTTGCTCACTTTTCTCAAGCTTTTTCACAAAACTTGGGAGTTGTTTATGTGGGTCGAAACACCGTTGGTGGACAGCTGTTGTCGTTATAAATATGTTTCACTCTTATCCACGTTCAATCGTTTGCTCAAGAACGTTCTTATAAATCAATGACTCCCTTTTCAGGAGTCTTACAATACACAATTGTCCATTGATAGTGGAATTGAAGACTCGTATGAAACTCCGGTACGAACACCAATCCAGACTCTTGAGCAGAACCCTCTGGATGAAATGTCTAGACCTACGTCAAGACCGGAAACTTTTCAACCTCCCAGCTACCCACCAAAGACTACCAAGACCTCGAAAGTAAACAGACCATTTTCCAATGAACCAGTTCTGAAGAAATGTATTACCGTCGAGAAAGTTCGTCCAAAAACGGCACAGCTGTCACATTGTCCCCCACTTCCGGCGAGACCGGTAAAGGACGAATGCGAAGAGGAGAGCGAACCAGGTATATATTTATTGATTGTTTACATTATTTCAAGTTTCAACGAGTATTATATATGAATCGAAAGGCGTTAAGCCTTTGAACTCCAGAAGCTCCAAGGAAACTTCTATGCACGTGGGCGGATTCAGGAAGAGCGCATCGACATCGACAAGAGTGGAATACCCCCTCTCGCGTTCGTCCGTAATGCACCCACGATTAGAATGTGGCGCCCCCTCAAACCCAGAATTCTAAATTACACGAAGGATTATGTATTCAACCAGTTATAGCGTGTTTGGCATACAGATTTGTAAGCTATGCCAATCAGTGAGGCACATTATTTTTAAAATTTTCCACATAGAAGGAGCACTTCAGATGACGTCAACTTTTTCTCGAATAACGTAACACTGATGTGGTCAACCGGGGAGTCACAAGTTCATTTCAATAACCTTCGTGGTCATAGAACGGGTTAATGCAGTGGGTTAACCCCAGGGAAGTGCCGGGGCGAAAGTGCCAATCTTTCCCGGCAGTAGGAACCCGGCATATCCGAAATTTCCACTAGAATCAAATACCGAAACGAACCAGAGGGAATAAGATATTCACGAATCCAGCCATTTCATGTCGCTGCCAGTAAAAACATTAGATATAATTATTTATTTATTGGGGGTTAACGACACTTTCGACATCCATGGCAACTCGTGTCGGGCAGTTTTGCCGGTGGAGCAAGCTGGAGTACCCGGAGAGAACCACCGTGCAACGGCGAGCAACTATCAGAATCCCCAACGTACTAACTTCAAACAAGCAGGGTTAGCATTGGTTGAAGACAAGTGCTCCATCGACGCGCAGTAACATAACATAACATAACATTTATTAGCATAAAACATCCTATACAGGACAGTATGCGATAATCTACAAGTAACATGAACAGAAGTAGAACTCAAAATATTACAATTTCATCCACCAATTTTCCATGATCAAAGTACTATATATGTTTTTTATTAATTTGATACGCAAAAGATCGAGGAGACGTGAACTAGAGTTTCCAATACACATCACTAAACATATCATAATTGTCTGGCGAAAAAATCCCGGATTTCGCTGCAGATTTGAATTTCTCAAATATACTCAGATAAAAAAACCGTCAATCTCACTGTTCATCAGAACAAATAGTTCTGATCGGAGCTCTGAATAATGTGTACATTCCATAAGAAAATGGTATTCGTTTTTTATTTTCCCAGAGTTTGCTTCACAGTGAGTACATATCCTGTCGATAACAGGCTTCGGCGGTTGATAATGTCGCCCTTTTTCAATAGCTAACTTATGCTTGCCGATACGAAGCTTAGTGAAAATTTCCCGGTCTTCCGCCGTGTTCGTTTCCACTAAGTACGTTTCCATTGAATAGTCATTTTTAAACAACCTGTAAGTTCTCAGTTTATTTTCTCCATTCTTTTTGCAGTCCTCAAACATTGACTTCTTGAACGTGTTTACATGCTGCAAGCGCAAATTATACTTGAGTTTACCTATAGCATTAGTGTTAGTGATAATTAGATGTCGAGGGACAGCGAGACCGTATCTTTCCAGAAATTTGAAAGGGGATTCCGGTTTGCCTTTACGATTTCTTTGTTCAGCTACCACATTCCACATCAGGTCATTATGATTCTCAGATATTTTGATTGCGAAAGAAGCCATCCTACTTACCGCCTCGATATATAGCGGATATCGACCAAGTTCTGCGCGGACCGCGTGGTTGGAGGAAAATTTCCCAACGCCCAAGACTTTTTTTTACAAAAGGAAGTCTGTAATTTTTCACAGGCTACATGTATGTTGTAACGCTTTCCGTACGTTATTTCTGATCCCCAGACTTCACACCCATATAAGGCTATAGGTTGAATTAATTTGTCAAACAGCTTTGACATTGTCTTTATTGGAACCCGTGAAGTTTCATTAAATGCACGAAAAAGTGAGTATAAAGCTTTTTGGGCTTTAACAACCAAATCATTTTGGGCTTTAGAGAATGTACCATCTTTTGAGAATTTTATTCCTAGATATGTAAATTCGTCAGCTATATCAATACGCTTGTCTCCGATAAAAAATATTGGTTGCTTTTGTGTTCCATTAACTGACGCAGATCCAAATCTTAAACAGTTTGTTTTTCCAACGTTTATTTGCAGCATATTAGTTTCAGTATAATTGTGGAGCTTATTGAGGCACCGTTGAAGCCCTTTCTGTCTATCAGATATCATTACAAGATCATCTGCAAAAAGAAGATGATTTAATTTGTAACCACGAATCCACACAGGATCACACAAATTGTCGAAAATGTCTTTTATGTCTTCAATAAAAACTTTAAATAGAGAGGGAGATAACATGCACCCCTGACGGACACCTACAGAAGAGAGGGAGGCTGGTCCCAACCCACTAGACGTTTTAGTCAAATAAAAGCTTGATTCATACATAGATTTGATCACGTTGAATACTTCACCACTCACACCTATATGCTGAAGTTTCAACATGAGCAATTCCCTGTTCACCGAATCAAATGCTTTGCGAAAATCAACAAAAGCAGCATACAGTGTTTTTTTTAAGATTTGTATTTGTCAATAACCGTTTTCAAAACAAATGCTTCAGTACACAACGCCACAGTGCCCCCACGTGTCCAGTTGGGATTAAGTGTCTTGCCCAAGGACACAACGTGGTTGCTGCAGGTGAGATTCGAACCGAGGCCTCTCGGCTTGCAGCCTGCATCTCTACCTACTGAGTAGCCGCGCTCCCAACATTTATTCAGAGATTACTGACGTCATAAGAGATTCTATTACCCGATGGAACTTTATGCATCGCTGCCGAAAAGATTTGTGCTATCCGATTCGAGCTGTTGGGGCCAGCATGGCCAGTCTGGAGTACCTGTATGGCACCCCGTGTTAATTAAATAAGAAGTTGCGTCGTGACTACTACACGTATAATGTATTTATTAATTTAAAATTTCCAAGAATTCTTGAGTTTATTTTAACTACAATACCAGCTAATATTCCAGCTACATCATCAAGGCATGCCTTCGACGAAGGCATGCCTTGATGGTGTAGTCAGAATAATAGTCACTCTGGACTTGAGCCATCACCGTCAGGACAAATGAAGTCTCCCCCACCCCTCCCCTCGCCAATCGGTCATCTTCCCGACGCCCCTACAAATGTTTACCGCCTGTGCTTCTTGCATGTTTTTTTCCCTCGGAAGCTGTAAATATGGCTCGTTCGAAAATTAGTTTCGGTGCCAGTGTTTTTTCATTGGGAAGGAGTCTTGATAGGCATGGAATGACATGAAACTTTGATTATATATGTTCTCACCTCCCTCGGTATAAAGGGGGCTCAGAAACATTTAGAGTCAACGCCTCTTTTCTATCGGAGAGCAGGGAATGACGAATCACAACCCCCTCTTCGCAGTTTCTCCACTGAGAAAAACCCAGACTTCATTTCAATGTTTCAGTAGTAATCTGTCCCCTGAACAGCATGGGTGCGTCAATAAACTCATTTGTGTGCAGTCACAGCGAGAACCACATCAGTTTGGTCTACGATTTTTTTTTTCTCAGCTTTAGAATTTACTGTTTTCGTATCTTGTTGCAGTTTATTCAGAAATAGACGAGTGTAAGGCCGAGAAAGAAAAAAGAGAAAAGGATCTGCGCTTACAACAGCAATATCCCGATTACAGAACCCAAGAATCGCTGAACATCGAAAAGCAGGATGCACACACAAGCAACACAGGTAAGGGAGAACCTAGCAATGAGCTTCGAGTAGAACCTCATGTGTTCCAAATGATGAAATATCTTGCTGTTCGTCGCCCTTACGTCTTGCCAACCAAAGCATAAACGAAGACATACCGCTGTGACAATGAAGTCCCAAAACAAACGCTGAAGTCATTAGAGCGTAAAGCTAATCTTATGTTTTAAAAATCTTTTGTGTGGTGGTTTACCAGCTAACGGACATTTGCTGTTATTGCTTTGAAGGCTGTCCAGGTGTGACCATCAAAGAAAAAAATTCCGACTTTGACAAAATCTGTGGTCTCTGAACAAGTGCGCAAACATACGAACATGAGCAAGTTATCCAAACACTGAGCAAATATCTTTGGTTGATGTATGTAGTCAAATCTTGGTTGCCTAAAAAGGTAGCCAAGGCGTGACTAAAATCACTACCAAGTTACGAGACCAACAGGTAATGTTTTGGACGAGTTAATCAGTAACTGCCCTGCCCCTCACCCCCCCCCCCCTTCCCCCCTCAATGTTTAATCCTTTGCACCCTGATGCTAAAATACCGAAGTTTCAAGTAGCAATTTTTTTTCCATAATGTAGAATTTAACCACTTCAGTCTTGTTTGACACAGGTCAAACTAGGGTTAAATAAACAAAATATATTTTCAAACTTTATAACCCTTTCCAAAAGAAACGAACAAATCCAATTAGGACTTTACCAAAAAGAGAAAAATACGCCATTCAGACTTTTTTCAATTTTTTGTCGATGGAGCCTTGTTGCACTCAAGAGACTACTTACTTCATTACCCTTCATTCGAATTCGTTTCAAGAGGGGAAGTAAGCTAAGCTATATTTTGGAAGTGAAAAGCAAAAAATTCCGAATTGTCCTTAAAACTGTTTCAAGAAGTCTTAAAAGGTAAAAGGTGAGCACTTCTTAGGCATTTGAAATGATAAGAATGTACAGCTCTTGGTCTGCATAACATGAAATCCCGTAATAAGCTAACTAATCGTGATGAGAGCGCGGTGACTCATTGGTAGACTGTTGGACTTCTATGCTAGAGGTCCCGAGTTCGATCCCCGTCCAAGACGATCCACGGTGTGTCCTTGAGCAAGGCACTTTATCCCGGTTGCCTACATGGGGACACGGTGACACCGTGTACTAAGCCGTACTGCACGTCGATGGTGCACATGTCTTCAACCGCTGTAACCCTGCTTGAGCTGAGCTTGAACAGAGTTAGAATGTTAAGGAGCTGACAGTTGCTCGTCGATAGTCGGTGGTTCTCCCCGAGTACTCCGACTTTCTCCAGCCGTAAAACTGTAACGGTCATGATTAGCCATTGTGCATAAGTATGTGACCATAAACACCAATAAATAAATAAATAAATAAATAAATAAATAAATAAATAAATAAATAAATAAATAAATAAATAAATAATCGTGGTGAATAATACAATTCAAGTAATCCCACAGAGAGCAGCAACGGAAGCCGATCTTAATGGGTTGGTGGATTGAATCTACCAACCCATTAAGTTTGACTTCCGTTGCTGCTCCATTGGATTGGAATGGACGGGTTAATTCCTGTTGTACGAATATTTGGGTAGGGAGCCGAGGGTATATGGTCTCTTTCAAAACTTTGAATTACTCTCTGGGAGTACCGTTCCACCTTTCCACGTTATAAAGTAATAACATCTTTAAAACTAACATTTCATTCAAACTCCAAAATGCACCACTTTGACAAGTGAGAGGAAATTGCTTATCGAGAAATAAGACATTGCAGTAAAGTGGTTGAGGAATGTTCCTCAAAAATGATATATGTATGCAGGGAGGCAGTCACGTTGCTCCCATTCTATGCTCGTGGGTTGGGTGAGTCCGATTGACCTATCACGAGTGCCTATGAAGAGTCGCCCCACAAACGACACTGACACAATGTCCGTGTAAAACATTTTTTTAAAAAAATTATACACATTTTGCATCAATCACTGTTTGCTTCCTAGTGAGAAGGCATATCCTTCGGCCTTTTGTATTTTGATAATCTATTTAAAACTGTAAAAACTCAATGAGCATATACATTCAGGCGTTCCTTGGGAAAGCCCAAGAGAGATGCTAAATTTGTATGCTGGTGGTTTTTTCGAAGTACAAAATGCTATAGATATTTTTTAATACATCCCGTACGCCATTTCTGAATAAATTCTTGAATTAAATCCCCCCATCTTAAAATTATTTCTATCATCTGAGGATATTTGTGTTGGATTCACAGGGAAAAACCGTAAAAGCATTAATGCTACAAGCTTTTACAGATGCCAGGTCAAATTTTCAAATCCTTTCCATCAATAATAATGACTGCGTCGTCTACTCATCGACTGTCACCATAGTGTAAGGACGCGGGGGGGTGGGGGGGGGGGGGGTGGGGAATGGGTGGGGGTGGGGGGGGGGAGGGAGGACTGAGCAAACATTATCTTTACCAACCCGTTCGTCAGTCTTATTAGGAATTAATAGGAATGGGGTAGGCCCCTGCGAATATTCGATTGTTCGAGTCGAAGTCGAGTCGATCAACAGTAGTATAGCTCGCACGTTTCAGGGATGGTTTGGGGGACCCCGGTGGGGGACCCCGGAAGTGACGTCATGTCACGTGACCTGGTGGCGCCATGTTGTGTTGTCATGGTAACCCGCGTGAGCGGCCATGTTGTGACGCCATCTCCATACTGATACGTGGTGGTAGTACGCATGCGCAGCGCGTGTTGTTAGGGTGATAAGTGTTTCCGTCGTCCATTTTGTATGAAGGGGCCGCCATTTTTGTTTCTATGGTAGCACGTGATTGCTATGTTACCCAATTTTTCTGCAATAGGACGGGGTATATTCGGATGATGTGTTCCTTTGAATAGGAGTAAATCTAATTACCACAAACGACCCGACAATCCCTCCAAATCACCAAAATCCACCCAACTTTTACTATTTCGAATTCTTTCAGAATTCTCTGCTTCTGTCTATATATGTAATAGTTTACGTCTATCTGGCCATGTTCCTTTGTTCTGAAGTATACTCCAGTAGCGTAGAAGAGCCTATTATTTGCAACAGTTTACCTTATTATTACTATATTTAACAGTTTCTGGTCTATTCTTGTTAGTTCTGACCCTATTCCGTGTACTCTTATTGTTTCATTTATCTAGATCATTTATAACCAATCAGATTGCTTGATTTCCCCTAACCTGTATGCAGGGTTATCTCCCTTGTGTATAACAAAAACAGTCCCAAAGCCAATAAGCTATCGATCAGTTACTGATAAGTCATTGCTCGAACGACTCTAAGCCCAGCGAGCAAATGAGCTATGGAGCAATTGCTCGATCGAGTGACTCCTCGAACGACTCTTCGACTCATTTCAGTATTTGAGGATACCTATAACCCGGTATTGTATTATTTGAGGATACCTATCCCAAATATCCCTTATAAGCTAAAGAGCCAAGAGAGTAATTGCTCCATGAGCAATTGCTCGAACGACTCGAAGCTCATCGAGCAAATGAGCCTTAGAGCAACTGCTCGATCGAGTGACTCGACATACTGCTCGAACGACTCGAAGTCCATCGAGCAAATGAGCTTTAGAGTAAATGCTCGTTCGAGTGACTCCTCGAACGACTCTTCGACTCATGTCAGAAAAAAGGGATTCTAGGGCCTAAAAGGGATTCCGTAAGTAGAGCTTTTCCCCAAATAAGCCAAAGAGCCAAGAGAGTAATTGCTCCATGAGCAATAGCTCGAACGACTCGAAGCCACATCCACAAGGACGTATCACACCAAAGATTACCTTACAGCGTCATCACCCAAGACTATCATCCATTCCAAATTGGAATATGTTCAGCCAATCACAAGATTTGGGGAGCAGATGGCACTCTAGCAGCTTCAAAATGTCTGGAGCTGCAACGCCTATCACTATCACATTTCTTCTTAGAAAATACAGTGAGAAAACGTCTGGATAAATATGTTTATCTCAACATTTTGGTGACATAACTGATATTCATTTCACTCTATAACGTCATTTATAGGAACAACAGATTCTACTGCGTTGCCCACCATCACAAAATGTGCCAATAATATGCTAGACGTATATGTGCTGGTAGTTGATTCGTATACAAAGAGAAATGACAGAGAACTTTCGCTCAAACCAGGTGAGTGCTTTATATAAATACGCGAAGAAGAAGAAGAAGAAGAAGAAGAAGAGAGAGAGAGAGAGAGAGAGAGAGAGAGAGAGAGAGAGAGAGAGAGAGAGAGAGAGAGAGAGAGAGAGAGTTGCCTGATACGAGGTGTTGTGTTATGTCCAGTCGGTCGTCGTGCAAGATCAAACTTTTTTGCGGCGTCGGTATCGTAAATGACGTCGCAGTTATGCAGCAGTCTCAAACAGTGGTGTAGCTACGGGGGGGGGGGGGGGGGGTGGGGGATGCTGGGCTTAAGGGGTCTCCTCCACCCCCCGGATGCTGGGCTTAAGGGGTCTCCTCCACCCCCCCCCCCCCGAAAAAAACATTAGCCCAATGCACCTTTCACACATTATATAGCCCTATAATGGTCTCCAGTATAGGGGCAACACACGATAAGTCAGATTCGCCCATGGAACACTAAATTTGACAAAATCAAATCTTCTCGCAAGTGTGTGTGTGTGTGTGTGTGTGTGTGGGGGGGGGGGGTAGTCCTAACTAGGATCCTCCGGTCGTTTTCAACCCACACCCACCCCCGTGAGAAAGTTAAGAGGCGCATCGCCAAGAATGTTGTTGAGAGGTGCGCTAAATAGCGATCGACGATCACAGGAAATTTTGAAAAATGGTTACTAACTCGAGCTCTGTGGTAGTATCTCGGAAAATATATGAACTTTAAGATCCAAAACATGAGCACTTTTGCAATATTAATTGTAAAAATGACATACAAAATAAATCGATAAAGCATACTTTTTCCAGATATTTTATACCTATTTATACCATGATTACCTATTCTACTTTATATAAAAAGCCTATGACATAAATTTTAGCTTTACACACCAACCGTGGTAAACACACCAGAAATGGGATTTCAATAGTTAAAATTTACACCTACAGTGGAACTACATCCAAGTTGACCTTTGGTGATCTCGACTTGAATGCAAACTTGTCTAAATTTATCACTCATCGCTTCGCGAAGAGTAAAATGAAACCCACAATTATTTACTACGTTTTTAAATGAGTTTACCTCATAAAATACCAAAAATCAACAAATATGCGTTGCCTCATGTTAATAAATCACCCAAAACTCAAAATAGTATGTTATTTTGTTATTAAAATGAAAAAAAGGTCCCGTGATTTGCGTGTTTCTTTTTCCATTTCGTTTCGGCGATAAAATTGACAGCGGAAGAATCACTCACCGGTGCTCATGTAAACAAAATTGGCGATCATGGTATAAATAAAATATAATCCAAGTAGCTTGGTGTACCAAATGTTCACCACTCGTGGTATATGTGTGTGTAATTCTCTTAATATATGATTGTAGCAAAAATTAAAACAGCGAATAAGCTCACTGTAACATATAGCGCCTGTAACACTACGGCCATGTAACTAGTTTCTTTGAAACGCCAAGGTACTTTGATACTTTTTTTATAGCCAAGGCTAAAAAAAAGTTTCAAAATAGGCATAGGCATTTCACAGAAACTACATGTAAACAAGAACATTTATGCTTTAAAACCATTTACCTCGATACATCGTACTGTCTGTGGGTAAGCCACAGAAAGAACTACGTGTCGGGGTGAGTGGGTTCGACCCATTTTATTAGCATTTCCAAAGCACAAATTGGAGATAGTCCCTCAAGAGGAACTCCAATTTTATAGGGAGATGCGTTCGCACCCGTCTCACCTCACCTGATTACGCGCTTGGTTAGTTGATACTCCGTTCCCAAAGTTCTACACAGGAAACAACCGAAAGTGCAGGCAGAAAGACTCGAGGGCAAAATAAAAATAAGAATTAACCACTCCGCTGACATATTGTGAAACAAATACATCTTACCAACTACTTTTTCGATACACTGTACTAGCAACTGCGACCAATAATAAATGATAACATTCTTACATGTTTAACGTGAAGCGGTTAACGTCCGCCGCATTTGAAAGATCGATGAGCAAAGGGGAGGTCACTCTTAACTGCCAGCCGTGTATAGATTTTGACTGGCCGAGTAGTGTTAATATGCAGGTTGCAAGTGACGTGGGGCGCGGTGGCAATGTGTACCAAAGCGTACTGTATGTCAATGGTGCAGCTGACTTAACCAAGCCAACCCTGCATATGCGGAGTTAGTACGCTGGGCAGTTGTTCGCCGCTGCTCGGTGGTTCTCTCCGGGTATTTCGGCTTCCCCACCCGTATAACTTCCGACACGAAGTGACCCCGACTGTCTAAAGTGTCGTTAAACCCCAGTAAAGTAGCATGTGACGTTTTAAAACCATTGAAATTCTCAGACCGCAGTAGGAGGTAAGATATAATTGAATACACTCACTGGATGACTGGGATCGCGGTGGCTCAGTGGTAGACTGTTGGACTTCTATGCTAGAGGTCCCGAGTTCGATCCCTGTCCGGGAAGACCCGCGTTGTGTCCTTGGGCAAGGCACTTTATCCCGGTTGCCTACATGGGGGGCACGGTGATGCCGTGTACTAAGGCGTACTGCACGTTGATGGTGCACATGTCTTCAACCGCTGTGAGCCTGCTTGAGCGGAGCTTGAACAGAATTAGAATGTTGAGGAACTGACAGTTGCTCGCCGATGCTCGGTGGTTCTCTCCGGGTCTCCGGCTTCCTCCATCCGTAAAACTGTCACGGTCACGATTAGCCATTGTGCATAAGTTTGTGACCTTAAACACCAGTAAATAAATAAATAAATACTAGATGACTCCCTATGAATTTTTATCTCCTTTTATCCCTCATTTTTCTTTTTATCTACTTTAAGACTTGATGGACATAATTGTCAGTGGATGTGAAATTATTATAGAGACCACCCTATCACAAATGTGGAGCGGGATATCACACCCCAGTATCTACGCCCATGATTCCCATGTGCCACCAAAAGTAGTAACGACCCTCTTTATGTTTCAGGCATGAAAATCAAACAGAAAGAACCAGCAAACAGTGATGGTTTCGCATACGGTTGGTTCCGTTCATCCAAGCTTGGGAAGAAGAAATATGGGAGTTACCCAGTGGATAAAGTGATTTATTTACCGAGATCCTGACGACGTTAAAGACTTTATTGAAGCTGGCTTTACTGCGATGCTGAATTTCTAAAACGGGACATCAAATTGAAAGACATCTGATACTCTTTTCAGTGATGCTCGATTTTTATTCCGATTTGGTAATTGCACTGAGATGTTGGCTGTGCTTGTAGACAAATATCAGAGGTTGCTTCGACCTCAAACCTCGATCCGTGGAGTTCTTCAAACGATCTTGCAAAGATCGGATGCGGACTATCTACCTGGGTGGTGTGAGAACCCCCATTGGGCCTCTTGGTTGGAAACCTATAAATATCTAGCGAGATAATGAATATATCCGTGCAACGCCGCGGTTTCAGTTGCAATATCGGTGGCAGATACAGAATTTTTCCAAGGGGGGGGGGGGGGGGGGGGGGAATTGACAAAATTATAAGCAGTTGATGTATACTCCCATCACGTCCTCACGCAAGCCAAATGTCCCCATCAACGTGAGGATCTCGCGTAACAGAAACAGAGTGCGAAAAATATGATCGCATCGCGGAGCGCGGATGCTGACATACCCCCATAATGGTATATAAATATTAACAAGTACACAACTCGCTTTTCGAAAACGATAGCACTCATCTTCGTTATACCCCCCTCAAATATGACACACCCAACGTATCCAGCAGTACCCGGTGTCAGGGGAAAGAATAAGCTTTACAATGGTGTATTACATGACCATTGGGTGTTCTAGGGGTGTTCATAATAACTGGGAGAAGTCGCAGAAAAGGCCGAAAAACATTTAGTCGGACAACTTGCTGTTCAGTGGAAAGTGGGTTTCGAGCGACAATTCTCTGATTTATTATAAAAAATCGACGTACCATTGTCTATGGAGGGCGGATTCAAATATTAACCGTATACCTTTATCAATTTTCCATCTTGGATCGACATTTATTCAATTCTGGAGTTCATATTTATCGTTTATACATTTTTTAGCCGTTAATCGAAAACTCACCAAGCTGTCGAAACAAGAATCGCACAAAAACATGCCGATTCTCCCATTGGCTTCCTTTCATTCATGATTTTCTCTTCAAATACTAAAATCAACTTAATAACAGCCCCGCCACGATATAACCTTCGATGCTGATGTGGGTAAAGCACCAATAAATAAATAAATAAATAAATAAATAAATAAATAAATAAATAAATAAATAAATAAATAAATAACAGCTCCGTATCAGCCATTTACTGGGTCATTGCAGGCCAGAGAATATACAAGGAGCTGTTGGAGTAAAATTTCACCTAATGCCCAGTGATACTTAACCCTGTGAACCCGAAAGGCTGCTTTTCCTGTCCAGCATCGTGATACGACCTGAATTCATAAATATTCATGAAGTATTATAGTTGCTCAGTGAATTTGTGTGTTAGACCAATCAAGATTTTCAACGTGCAGCCCCAAGACTGCCCGTTGAAAATAATAATTAGTCTTCTCCCAAGTCACGAATAGACTCCACCAGTTGATGACACTGACCTGCGGGGAATATACTATCACGGTTCAAAGAGTAAACAATAGAATTTAAAGCATTAATTACGTGATGGGAGCCTTAACAATATTCAGTGGCCACCCGATGGGTTGTTTTCTTCTGTGCTTTTTATTTATTTAATGATAATTTAATGTAGTGATTATTACGCTTATACATATTCAGTAATGTGATTACAAAGGCAGCCTTTTTCTCGATCTGATCACGGTCTGGTCTCCACACGTTCACACCAGAAGATTATATAACTTTACATTTATAAGTAATGGAAAATTAAGACTAAATGAAGAAAAACAAACGAACATCGCTTCTGAGATACAGTGCTTTTTGCGTTTCTTCGTGACAAAAGGATGATTTGCAGTCGGTCATTTGCAGAATGAGGTCCCCAATAATGAATTTGCTGATGCCATCCCGTACAGTGGGCTATAATCATCCAATTTTTGCTCTGGGTACCTCTTTCTGTTTTGGCCTGAGACCTTGATTCAGATTGAGGCTCACAGAGGGCAAATTTAGTAATGCTATCCTGCTCTGCTCTGTAGGCCTCATTCTTCTTATTTCCAGGCTCGACTGAGTTACTTTTCCGTGTGAATCGAACAATAATCAAAAAGAGTGGGGAAATACTGTTTGTCCACTAACCTTGTTACACCTGTTTGGTTTCAATGTTTAGCCTGCCACAATATACGTCAAATATTTTCTGTAAGAACAGAAAAAAACTCTATGAGAACTTAACATTGCTGCAAAACTTGATGATGTGCGTTGCTGTTCCTTTTTCTCATTTTCAGTTAATTTCAGTACTTTTTATATAGAATTTGTAGGATTTAATTTTGAACTTTCAAAATATATATTTATATGAAGAAGTTATGAGGATTTTTATGATCTATTTTTGACATTAAATGTTCAGTATAGTTTTTAAAGATGTTGTCTTTGTGGTGTCGGGGAGATATATCTTTTGACGTCTCTTGTATCTTTAAATCATGAGAATTGCTTTGCCAATTGAGCTTGGAATCTGATTGTGAGAATGGAAAAAAAAAAAAACACTATCGCGGATAGATATTTTTCACAGGTCTTGCATGATTTACATGTTCTGTTGAGAAGGATTGCTTCATTTCGTTATTTTTTCTCTCTAAAAAACTTTTTATTGCCAGAAAGGTTTAATTCCACATCTCACTATCCAAAACGGACACGGGGGTTGGCTTGTGTTGTTGAAAAAGGTTTCTCCCAGCTTGATATTCCGAAGCAAGAAGCTCATGATGCTTGTAAAAGGTGTCCCAATGGCCAGTTAATGTTTATTTTATTTTCGTTCGTTTTTCTTCCGTCAAAACAAATCGTATTCACACTCCCACTCACCGAAAACGATATTCTACTACCAGCATCCTATTCCACTCTCACCGATGACGGATTATATTTTTTATTATTATTGTTTACAAATCGGTTGAGTTGAATCAATTTTTAAGGGTTCTTTTGGGAAAACAAATAAGGAGAAAATAAAATAAATACAAAAGTTCTCTGCTCGGTTCCGAGTACGATTTTATCCTCTCGTGGACCGCGCGCGTTATTTCACTCGCTAACGCCTCGTGAAATAATCCTCCGCGCACCATACTCGAAAATAAAAACCGTATTCGAATCCGAGCAGTGAATTATTGTCTATTTATTGCACATTGGACATGTCCTGTGAATCTTTCATTTTTTGTGTTTTCCATACTCCGAGTCTAGTTATTGTTATTATTCTGAGTAGGATTGTGCTGTTTATCAGTTCTGTAAGTCGGTTTCGCTCTTCATCCTCAACTTTTATCGTCACAGATATTGACTCTTGGAAAAGTTATCTCCCCTTGTAAATACTGGAGTCAAGCTGCAGGCGCGGATCCAGGATTTTATAAGGGGGGGTGCTATTGTTGGTCGGCAAGCGCCGAAGGCGCGCAGCGTGACGGCGCACTGCGCCGTCCTTGCGAGCGCCGAAGGCGCGAAGCAATTAGGGGGGGGTCTGGGGGTCCTCCCCCAGAAAAAAATTTGAATTAGGAACCCATCAGATGCTATCTGAGACGTATCCTGGTCATATATTTGTCCTTTCTCTTAAACCTATTTTCTGCCGATTTGGCTTGAAATTTGGTAAAAACAATAATGCTACTGACACTGCCCAATGAAAAACAAAATAATCATTCGAAATTGTTACCTACCAAGAAGCAAATATAATCACCCCTGGATTTTGCATCAAATTAACTGAAATGCGGGGATTGCCTGGAAGAAACATAATAATTTTCACCATGACATACCTGTTGTACGCAGGGGAGACAGAAGTTCCAAGAAGCATTAGTGTGTGTAGGTGGGTGAATGTGTGGATGGGTTGGTGCCACTGGGTGAGTGGCCGAGGGGGGGGGGGGGGTCACATTTCTTCTGGTCAACTTTGAGATGCATATACTATTTAAATGTTAAACACCCCGAAGGCAGATTTAGACGGGGGCGCACATGGCGTGCGCCCCTCTATTTTCTCAGAAATCGTTTCTGAGAAAATAGAGTTGCGCATGCCGCGTGCGTCCCCGTCTATTAATCAGATATAAAAAGTATATGTCGTTGAAAATTATTTTGTTAGAATTGACTGGAGCGTGCCAAAGGCAAAGGCACGCCCCAGTCAGTTCTAATAAAATAATTGAAGCCAGTGCGTACTATAAATTAATAGTATGTGCACACTTGCATCACAACAGTTTGTGACCATATAAGTATAGAGGGCGACGTCCCTCTATTTTAAAATCCTGGATCCACTTCTGAAACACCCAAGTCCTGTCTCAGTTTGTGCGCTTCAACCGTGCTATGTGAACGCACAAACTTGTTCACTGTGTAAATACATTGTTCCATCAACCGATCTTAACTGGTAAGTAGCTTAATTATTTTATTCATGTTATCGAAGAAATAAGTCTGGATACTAGATGTCCTGTTGCTCTGTAACATTAAATTGTTTCAGTTTACTAGAGAATGCCTGCAGGCATTATCCAGCAAGTTCAACTGTTGCGACAATTTAATATTTAACAAAGAGCATTTAACATTGGTGAATCATTCACCAATGTTAAATGCTCTTTGTTAAATATTAAATTGTCCCATTCAATCATCTGTCATAGTGTAAAACTATTGCTGAAGGCGAACGTTACTATAGCATCACTGATTCAGCTGAACAAAGATATATTTACGAACAGAGCTGATATACGTGGAAACTTTGTCCATAAGACCGTAAATATATGGATGACATTGGAATCAGCTCGTCAACTGATTCAAATGCCATCCATTTTGGGAAAAGCTGTGATTGGTAACTGGTTAAATTCCAGGCACATTCTTATAACAATTACATTTTATTGAAATTAAATCTTCAAGATAGATTATTGGAGGCTGGATCGGAAATACAGTAATCGCGTATGCTTATTACAGTAATACTTGTGATTGGGATGAAGTTCTCACTCTTTCAGAATGTCTGCAAATTCAATTTTTTTTGGATGACTGTGAGTAGTGAGTAGGCGTGTGTGTGTGTGGGGGGGGGGGGGGTGCTCGAGCACCCAGAGCACCCCCCCTGGATCCGCCCCTGAGCTGTCATCCAATTAACATTGAACCTCTGAAAGGTGTGAATGAAATCTTGATCGCCAGGGAATAGTTGTCGGAAGCGGAGAAATCAGCTGAGAATGAACCGGCCGGCGGTATACACGAAAATCGGCATTCATTTTTTTCATATTTTCATTTCTTTCTTCCAAAACATAGATTATGACCCCTCATTGCAACGAGCGCATCGCGCTCGTTCCAATGAGGGGGTCATAACCTATGTTTTGGAAGCCAAAAAATGAATTTTTAGTTATACGAGGATTTTTTTTACTGGTTGACCAGAAATTAATGAAGACGCTTAGGGTTTATCGCATCTTTTCATTTGTACTCAGGCGGAACCTATCTGATATTGTGGACTGCGGTTTTAACTGTTTTTACTGCAATAAAATTTTTCTTGGTTTTAACATCAAAGGAAAAAAAATGGACAAATGTCAGCTTGTATATTTTTATATGGTTAGATAGGACAATATTTATATTATATGCCGATATACGCACATCATTGCTAATATGAAGCAAATAAAATATATTAACCGCTAAAAGTTGGCGAAAATCCAATTTTCTATCATTTTACATGGAATAAAACAGGAAATAACAGTAGCACTTTAAATCAACGTGGGAAAAAATCGGTCGAATGAAATAGTTCGATAATATCACCAACTGAGAGCATATATATTGTTCTTAAAGGATTGATGCGCACAGCGAATATAACTTTCATAGGTTTTATATAATTTTGAGAAATATAAAACTTCCCCATTCAATAAGTGGTGTTAATTTTTGCCAGCCAATTCTTAGCAATCAGGGGAGATAACCTTTTCGTAAGTCGATGTGAAGACGACAAAAGTTGACCATGTTTCTCAAAATGCCGAAGCCGAAACTTTTCGAGTCACAAACGCCGAAAATCACAATTTTGACAAATGAAATAGTTTTCGCTGTCATGTTGGCCACATTTGCATTCCCCGGACTCATATTTGTGTGTTACACTCGGGTGATATGCTTGGATGTTTGTAAATTCAATAAGATCTCTTTTCACAAAAAAATCGGATTTATTCATTTATTATGGATCAACGTCACTTTCGACAGCCAGGGTCACCTCTTACAGGACGGTTTTACGGATGGAGGAAGCCAGAGCATGCGGAGAGAACTACCACGCAGCGGCGAGCAATTGCCACACTCCCCAACGTACTAATCCCGAGCAAGCAGGGTTGGCATTGGTTGTACCATCGACGGACCGTGCCCCACAGCGCTTCCATCCTCCACGCGGGAAATCGAGATTAAGTGCATTGCCCAAGGTCACAACGCAGTTACCGCTTGTCCGGGTCGAACCGTAGTCCTTTAGGTTTGAATTCCAATGCCGTAACCACCGAACCACCGCACTCCTAAACATGTCCGAATAAATCGACCCAACTGAAAACAATCCAAAATGATTGTACCCGTGCATTTATTGAATTGATTTATTTCCCCCAATTATTCTACTACGCCCTTCATTTTAAGTTCAAAAATATTTCAATTATGCATATATTATTTATTATCTCCACCACTCATCCCTTACTTTTTATAGCCCCCGCAACGAGTAGTGGAGAGGGGTAGGAGGAGGTAGGGGTAGGGGGAGGGGAGAGGGGTATACTGGTGAATCACCTTGTCCGTCCGTCGGTCCGTCCGTAGACATAATTTTAATTTTGTCCGGAGCTTTTCTCAGATGTTTATGGATCAATTTGCTCGGAACTTGGTATGAATGTTCACCACCATGGGAACCTGTGCATCTGCGATTATAGTTCAGGTCGGATTATTTTTACCAGAATTATGCCCCTTTTCGACTTAAAAAAGCAAGTCTATAATTTTGTCGGGAGATCTTCTCAGATCTTCATGGGTCGATTCCTTTGACACTTGGTATGGATGTTTACATGCGCACCTGTGCCCCTGTGATTATAGTTTCGATCGGACTTTATTGCCAGAGTTATGCCTCTTTTCGTCTTAAAATAATCATGGCGATGAGGGATATGGACAGGCCCATCTGGGACAGCCACACCTCTAGTTTCATCATGAAAATCGGCTTTCGATAAAGTTATCTCCCTTGAAATTATTAATTGAACGCGAAAAATACAGTTGAGAAGTATGTAATTGTTGAGCTGTCTGTTGTTTTTGTTTATTAAAAGTAACAAAAAGGAAAACTTGACTTTTTATGGCAAGCTAATTATAAGCAATTAATTCACAAACAATCCGTCATTAAAATATCTATTAGTATCTCACCTACCAGCACTAAAAGTGCACTTTGGCTCTTTGCTTTGCGAATGTCTTTTACAGTAATTTGCAAGTTTTTATTCTTCTGATGAAAAAATTAGCAAATCTCGCAACCTGGACTTCTATATTGATGGAAAGGAGAGAGTCCGTATTATATGCCACGATGCGCACACTGTTGATGTAATGAACAAATACAAAACATATAAAGATGGTGAAAACGCTGTTTTCTTATTTTCAAATGGGTTTAAACAGAGAATTGTCAAAATAGGGGAAAAAATGACGGACGTGGCAACCATTACTTATTCACAGTTCCTTATTCGACATTCTTTATCAACCGATCAAATCGCCGATGGCACGCTGGCGAAAAAATGTCTATGGGAATTTTCAGTGTTAAATCAGTTGGCCCAAGTAACGCGAGGCTAAGCGTTTTAGACACCATTTTCCCATGTTATGAGAGGATATCCCCTTCACTCAATACGGGGGTGGGGGTGGGGGTGGCGGGGTGGGGTTGTTAAGACGACGAAATTTCGCTGTGGGGTGCGTAGTGGTGTGCGTCTTGGGACACGCAGAGATGCGCAAATTTTGATGTACATTTATTTGATATTTATGGAATTTCAGACTTGGGAATTTTATAGTAAATTATTTTCACTTTCAGTCATGGTAAGGTTATGGACTACATGGCCGACAATTTTCGTCACCGGGGGCGATTTACGGTAAATTTAGCCTCTCCGTAATTTCCTACACGCTGTCAGTAAATTCAGCACTAAATGTTTGGGTATTTTATATGAAGATAAAACTTCGAAATGTTAGCGAATTTGTATCATCGATGTACACATGATTTCACAAATTTTGGGTATTTTCCTGTAAAGTAGTATAGTACAAAGATATAGAAGCTGGCTTTTTACAAATTTTTCCACAAAGAATTTGAACGTTTGACCATTATTTTCTGTTGATACCCATTTCAAAATAAGAAGACGGCGTTTTCGCCATCTTTTGGTGTTCGTAACTTTTCGGTTCATTACATCAGCAGTGTGCGCGTCGTAACATATAATATAGACACTATCCTTTCCATTAATATAAAAGTCTAGGAGGTGAGATTTACTAATTTTTCCTAGGAGGAAGAAAAACTTGCAAATTACTGTAAAACACACATTCCCTAAACAAAGAGTCAAAATTTACACTTAATGTTGAAATATTCTTAATGGCGAATTAGTTTCTTCTAATTAGCTTTCCATAAAAGCCAAGCTCCCGGGGCTGTCTGTTGTTTTCGTTTATTAAAAGTACAAAAAGAAACTTAGCTTTATTTTCTACTGATAACATGGGACATTGGTGTTTTCTCAAAGTATACTTGCCTAATTATTTATTTATTGGTGTTTAAGGTCACATACATATGCACAATGGCTAATCGTGACCGTTTTACGGGTGGAGGAAGCCGGAGTACCCGGAGAGAACCACCGAGCAACGACGAGCAGCTGTCAGCTCTCCAACATCGTAACTCTGAACTCTGCACCGCAGCACAGGCAGGGTTAGATTGGTTGAAGACATGCGCACCATCGACGTGCAGTACGCCTCAGTACACAGCGTCACCGTGCCCTCATGTAGGCAATCGGAGTGAAGTGTCTTGCCCAAGGACACAACGCGGTTGCCGCAGGTGGGATTCGAACTGAGGACCTCTCGGCTTGCAGCCTGCACCTCTACCAACTGAGCCACCCCCCCCCCCCCCCCAGTATACTTGCTTCTCAATTGGCCTTTCGTCGCGCAGCTAATAATTTCAAGGGATTTTTACGACAATATGGGTCGGGGATGTGAGGGTAAATTTTACCAATAAATAAACAACGATAATGTGTACAATGCAATAAATAAAATATAAATTTATTTCATTTCAATAAAATGAGCAATTTTCTAATAAAAATCAAGTTTGAAACTATCCAGCTGTAATTGACATCTGTTGACATGATGAATCTGGTCTGCGATTGCATTTCTCAGTCCTGCTTGCATTCCCTCCATATTCTCTGTACTCTGCCGAAGCGACCTAAGAGTATTCTCTAGGTTCATTATTCTTTCATGTAGAGGCGTAGAGTCATTGTGATTTCTCGTTACGTTACGTGCTGCATGTTTCTAAACAAGAAAAAATAATCAAAATGACGATATTTTAACACTCCCACCACTGACGCCCTGGACGGTATGGCCATTACACTGTCAACGGTGAAGTTCGAAAGAATATTTTTGTTTATTTATTTATTGGGGCTTAAAGACACTTTCGACAGCCAAGGTTGCCTCCTGTCGGACAGTTTTACGGAGGGAGGAAGCCGGAATCCTCGGAGGGAACCACCGAGCAACGGCGAACAAATGACAGACTCCCCAACGTACTCACTCCACACGAGCAGGGTTAGCAATGGCTGGAGACAGGTGCACCATCGACGTGCAGAACGTCGATGGTACACAGCGCCACCGTGCCCTCTCGTGGACAATCGGGATTAAGTGCCTTGCGAATCGTTTTGTATTTGTTGTGAGGTTCGGTAAGAATTTAATCCTATAGGTCAATATAATATTAGAACGTTCCTTTTCATGTTCTATCGGTCGATAGTACCTGAGTTTGTGTGATTTCTGAAATAAAACCTGAAGCAGAGAAGCTGCTGAATGTTTTATTTCAGAAAGCACACAAACTCAGGTACTATCGACCGATAGAACATGAAAAGAAACGTTCTAATTATTTTATTATGCCGAACAAAAAATAGCTTTCATAGTTAAGCATTAACTGCAACATGCCATCAATCTTGTAATAACAATGTAGAATCCAAAAACATGACGTCTTTTCGAACGAATGACGTCTCTTTAGGAGTTTCAAGATCACCAAATTCGAAAATGACTTGTCACAAGTACCGTCGCTTTGGGAGTTTCTATATCACCAAATCTAGTGTTTACAACTGTATCATGTTGTTCATGTTATAATTCATTATTAATGCTTGTGTGATAAGTGGTATAATGGAATATAAATTCATGTTTCTTGGACGACGACAGTTGTTAGAATTAAGCGGAGTGAAACAATTTATTTTGAACTTGAGGCAGAGGCTCAGTGAGGTCGAGGAGTACTAAACTTGTGGAAATATAATTGATTGAAGTCATAACTAATATTCAGGATTCACTGAAGTGGTGAACAACACGTGTGAGTTTTTAATATTTCTGGTTCTTTTGAATTCATTGTTTGCAGTTTAAAGTGAAAACACACCCACTGAAGATGATATATTTGTTGGTAAGTTTGTGTCTATCGGTGACGAAACAAGTTAAACGGACACGACGCCAGCGTTTGGAGTTGAGAAATTCCAATCAGGGCGTGCGTAATCGACGCTGATCAATGGAAGTGGAGCTTACATTTTCTTTGTTCTCTTGTCTCCAGAAAACAACGTTCCGATAGTACCCGTGTTTTGCCCCAAAACTTCAGTACTATGACTTTTAGAAGGTGTAAAATTAACCAATCACGGCTGATGTTACAAACGTGAGGCATAATAATAGTATATATATACTGTAGGATTAAATTTAGGGCTGCCCGGCATTCATTCAATAATCGGAACTTGAGAGCCATCACAGTCAGAACGAATCAGCATGCCTTGATGATGCAGTTCGAATAACCCCTTTACGCAACGCAGACGATATGAAAATTTATTATTTTAAATATTAATTAATTACACCTGTATTCAATCGATACTAGTTTGAATACCGGTATATATCGGTTTATCAATATAGCGTGTAGCCCCGATTAAATTATTACTGATCTTTCTTCCCAGCTTGCGATTATTTCGTTACCAGCTCATTGGCGGCCATTTTTTTCTTCATGCAAAAACTCTTGCATGCAAGTCAAAATAGGTTAACAAAAACCTCTGAATTAATCCCCAAACATTATTTTTCAAAGTTTGAAACGTGTATTAAAATCCGTAATTAATTTGCTAATATATTAATTATTTTCGTGATGACATTCTGTGGCGTTAATCAAAATTCGGGCGCGTGGTGGCTTAGTGGTTGAGAGCATTCGACTTCAAACCGAAAGGTCCACGGTACGATCCTGACCAGCGGTAAATGCATTGTGTCCAAGGGCAATGCCACTTCATCCCGATTACACACGCGGGGGCACGGAGGCGTGGGGGTGATTTGTTCTAAGGCGTACTGCAGGTCGATCGAGCACTTACCTTCAAGAAATGCTAACCTTGCTTGTGCGGAGAACATACGTTGGGAAATCTGGCACTTCCTTATTGCTGCTAGGTGGCTTCCTCCACCCGTAAAACTGTCCGACACGAGGGTTGACTTTCGAAAGGGTAGTTTAAACACCAGTACTGAAATAATCACATTCTTTCGAGGTGTATTCAACAGAAGGAAAGGCACACAGGGCTTTTTATGTATCAGGATTTCTCCCTTTGATCCCGATCCGTCAAAAAAGACACAAAATGAATCAATTATAGATCCCAAAGGCCGAATGGCTTCTTTAATGTCTATTTGTGGCCAGACTGAAAATGAATTAATGGTGTCTAACATTTTTGTGATGTTGAAACTTTGATCTTCGCCGTTCACTCTTCGTGGACACCACCAAAGATGGTGAGATGAGGTGGATGAAATACCCCTGAAGTCGCCTAGACTCCCTTGTATAAAATAAAATCAAGTTAAATAAAATAAAGTTTAAAAAAGTAATAAACGAGTATGGAAGTTAGCGAATTCATATATATGTTAGGGATGTGATATCACCAATCCAAACAGTTGTAAAGAGTTTGGGTACTCTGCAGAACGGTGCAGGCAAATGGGTAACAGAGGCGAGCAATCTGGCAGCACCAGAAGGGGGTGACCTTGGATGGATGAGTATCAAGGACAAGATATATTATTTATGGACTCTGCCATCTTAACTATCTGATAAAGAGCGAGAGAGGGAGAGAGGGGGAGAGAAATGAATGAAATGAAATGAAACTTTATTTTGCAGCATACTCATGTACAGTTTACATAAATATAAAATAACAATAGAAAAGTGCACACTGCATGGAAATGGCATAGCCAGAAAGGCATTCCCAGACATGATTTATTTTGTCCTGACATCAGAGTAGTTTAGTTCTTTGTCCTCCCCGTTTCACAATAAGTGAACCCTTAGAGAGGCTTTTCATGAAGCGAGAGAGAGAGAGAGAGAGAGAGAGAGAGAGAGAGAGAGAGAGAGAGAGAGAGAGAGGAGGGGGAGAGTCATTATCGATATCTTAACTATCTGATAAATAGCGAGAGAGAGAGAGAGAGAGGGGAGAGAGAGAGAGAGGGGAGAGAGGAGAGTCGTTATCGATGATGTCGATGTCAGAGAGAAGGAAAATCTTTGGGTGGTTTGCGTAATAAAGGGACTTCCCTTTATAAAGCTGAACCGAAATGACGACAAATAGTGTATGGTGGGTGGGTGGGTGGGTGGGTGGGGGGGGGGGGGGTGTTAACATGAAGTTGAGATCACTGGGTGTGGGAATTGAAGGAGTTGCAAATGTTTTACTAGGGAGTAATGTAAACCCTGGAACACTCAGTCCATATTCTCTAGCTGAGAGTATAATCATGAAAAAGGATGGGGAAAATGAATGAAATGTGGGTATTAGGAGTTTTAGCACGCACCTTATTGAATTGAGAAAGAGCATGAACGGGCTATAATTTAACAGATCACCTCTCTATGTTGTGGAGGAGTGAGGACAGAGATGAGGGAACAGTGTGGCGGCACAAGAATAATTGAGACTTTCTCGGTTGAGAACCGCGACAAAACACCTGATTTGAACAGAAGCCGAATCGAACTGTGCAACGACGAAGCCAGGGTTGGGAAATTTGTTCCTAAATTTTTCTGAAAACATCAGCCTTATATATTCCTGTCTGAAATCCCTCAAACTACACTTCGTATCATCTCTGGTTTATATTTCTCGTGTCATTTTGCTGTAGTTATTCCATCACGTTTGGGGTACTTCGGCCTTCAAAAAGTACTCGGTGTGATCCAATTAACACGAAAAGTTAATTACTCTGAACGGGGTGAAATAAGTGGAAAATAATATTTGGCACCACAAAGATGTTTTATCCCTTCACCTCATTATCATGGCCATGTCCCTGTGACTGTATAATGAAAAACATAATAGACAACTTTCTTGAACTTGCGCGTTCTTCTATTTCTTTATGAATAAACTTCGACTTCGTTATTTGGCAGTACGGACAAAGCAAATGCACTTCAATCCTTTAACAAACACAATTGTTAGACGACACTTACAAAACATTGTGCCTATCCGTCTTGTCAGAGTTTTTTTTTAAATACAGAGATCTCATCTTCCAACCCCGTTATTTCCTTTTTTTCAAATTGTCAATCTGTTAAACTAATGTGACTTTAGCAAGAAATTGGTCAGGCCCGTGCATGGGAAAAACCTCGAGGAAAAGAAAAAAGGATAAGGCCCTGATGTAAAAATAAAATCTGGTGTATGTGAATGGCAGGAAGACAACCTATGTGGCTATGCCATGTCCATGCAGTGAGCACTTACCTTGTTATTTATTAATTGATATTATATTTGTGTATGTTGTAAAATCAATCAATCCATCCAACAATCAATCAATCAATCGGTCGATTAATTAATTAATTGATAATTTTGACGGTCAGCATAAAACATATCTTCGTTTGAATTAGGTCGATCCAGTGAGAGGTCATAAGCTATATTTTTGAGGCAAAAATTTAAAAAGAATTTAGTTATTCAAAAATATTTTTGCAAGTATCGAAAGCTATAACTTTGCGGCAAACATTGAAAATTGTAAATTGCGCTGGTCGTTTATTTCAGTTACGGGCAGGATACAGCAATAATAGAATCATGAACTGAATGTTTTTGTGCGTGCTGAAGGCCGTCAATGCCCAAATAGTTAAGTTTAAACAATATTTCGTTCCTTGGGTACAGCAAGGCGCAACACAAGTGTACATTAACATTAATGGATTCCGTAATAAACACGCCTATTAGCTTATACAAGCCTGTTTTCAAAATGTTGTTGAATGTTTCAAAAAAAAGTGAGTGATACAAAACTATTGTATTTTCTTTTGCATGATTGCATATTTACAAACATAATCAAGAGGAAGTAAGAAAACGAGTTGCCAAATAAGAGAGACATGGGTAAACTGTAGTCAGCAGTTGAGAGGCGTGTGCCACTATAGGTGTTAGTGATGCAGTCACAGACTAATATTTTGAGCTGATAGAAGCGTGGCGTTTTGAGATCGAGCGCCACAGAGATGGACGGTATTCCATAAATATCGTTCAGTGTTGATATCGAGACAATACCGATTTACTGTGCCGAGGGAATATAAAAATACCGAAATATCGGTATTCAAAAAAATATTCCCTCTATTCGTTAAAAAATAAAAGGACATTCAAGAGAATATTACGCAAAATTCATGACAAGAAGATCCCATTGATTATGTACTTCTAAAGACAATTACCATCGGTCACTTTATGTAACAAATAAGCTGAGAGAAAATACCCAAGGGGGATTTTCTCTGAGCTGTTTTGTTACATCAAATGGCCGATGGCGAGAGCCAGTGTATTTTCCAACGTTTTGATACTTCGGGGGCTTTGTCTGATGTAAAACGGTGAACTGCAGATGGGCAGGTTACCAAAAATAATTTTGGATATTTATATCGGTGTACATGTATGTGAGTAACACCGAATACCGTATCGATACCGAGGTAAATCATTCTAAAAATACCGATACCGAAACCGAACTTGAAAATTACTGCCCAAATCTAGTGTGCCACCGGTTGATATTACGAAAATTCGGATAGTTTGGACATTGACACTGTTCTGCAAAAAGCAGAGTTACCTATAGTAGCCAATCTGGCCATACACACAATTAATACTGACTTTAACCCTTTACCCAACGTAACGACCAAAACCGGCCAGAGATACATACAAAAATCGCCAATTTTTATTATTTTTTCATTTCTGTCTCGAAAACATAGGTTATGACCCCTCTTTGGAACGAGCTCGTTGCAATGGGGGTCATAACCTGTGTTTTTGAGACAAAAAATTGTATATTCAAGAATTTTGTTTGCAAGTGTCGTAAAGTTATGAATGTTGCAAAAGTGTGAAGAATTATTTGTGTTTTTGGTGCCCCCTCCCCAAAAGACAAACTCTGGTTACGTGCCTGCGAAAATAGCCACGTTTTAAAAAACTACACACTACGGAATGACTTACTTCGTGAAGAAGGTTGGTCTTCTGTTTCACTAAATCGTACCAGTTCCCTGTTGAAAAAACAGTAGCCTCTGTCGATTTACTTATTCCATCTTGTTCTACTTGAACTCTGTCTCCTCTAATAACTCTGCCGTCCAAGAGAATTTTGTTTCGTGGCAAAATGAGATAGTCTCCAGTGTGAGTCAGTTTCACGATATAATAATTCTCTTCCAGATCTCTGGACATAGTGACAGTAATCAGTTAACTCGGAAAAAAACCCACAGGCTGCTGTTCTTGAAACTTTTGAAAATGGATAAAAATGACACACGGGGGGGATAATGGCCTTATTTAAACAGCAGAGGGTTTTGTCACCTTCGCGAAATGTGTTTACACAAGTGGCTGTTGACAGGTTTGAGTTGAGAATCTGCTGGTCAATCAATATTTGGCGTGGAGTGTTTAACAAAATGTGTTAATTATTGAAAACAGATTGATAGTTTAGATAACAAATTTAAACCATAAACATGCCCACGTCTCCACTCAAACCAAATGAGCCGACGAAAGTCAAAGATTTACGTTCTTTAAAAAGCAAAGAAAAAAATCAGTCTCGTGATTATCATTGAAGAACTCGATCTATTCGTGGTAAATAACGATCAAGACGTAACATACATAAGCAACAACCCACTCCATCAATCAGATATCCTAGACTTGATTATCACCAGCAAATCACTAACCAGCCAAATGCAAGACATATTTGTAGGAGATGATGATCTAGGCAGTGATCACCTGCCGGTTCACGCCACTCTGAAATGTAATACTGGTCCCGCAAGGTATCCTCCCGTGAATAGGAGGAACCTATCAAAAATTGACTGGAACCTCTTCAGAAACATTATCGAAGTAAAAATAAAGGCAAATGACCCCTCAAATGTTCATGAACTAGAAAAAGCCTGCACCCACCTTAACGACGTTATCAACAGTACGCTAGATGAAATCTGTCCCAAGCAAACAGTAAAGACGCGGATAAACAGAATAACCCAAACAACTCTTCAAATAATCAAACAAAAAAGAAAAGCCTTCCGGGCTTACCAATCAGAGAATGATCAAATGAAAAGAGCAGAACTTAAAACCGCGTATAATCGCCTTCATGGGGAAGTAAAAAAGGCCATAGCTAACGACAATCGCGTGAGATGGGAAAAAGCAACCGAAAACCTAAATGGGCTCAGAGAACCTAAGAGGTTCTGGGATACATTTAAAACTCTTACTGGCCAAAAGAGCAAAATTGCCAATAATAATGCGCTAAAGACTAGCGACGGATCTATGGCCATAGACGACAAGGCAAAGGCCAGTGCTTTTGCCGAACTTCTAAAGAAGGCACATCGTCCACAAGAAGGGAACAGATATGACAACGATTTTAAGGTACGAGTAAATAAATTTGTCCAAGATAACAACTCAATCTTCAATGAACCGAACTTCGACAAAAGGCATGAAGACGGGGACGACCATGAATTAACCGAACCAATAAGCGTAGAAGAGGTCATGGGTATAATCAGAAAATGCAGGTCATCTTCGTCCCCAGGAGAAGACGAAGTCTCTTACAAAATAATGAAACAGTGCCCCAACATCTTCTACTGCAGACTTACCAAACTCTTAAACTGCTGTCTCTCCTGTGGGTACTTCCCAAAATGCTGGAAAGTGGCCACGGGAGTCATGATACCTAAACCCGACAAAGACCTTACCAACCCTTCTAACTACCGCCCAATCAGCTTGCTTAGCTGTGTTGGGAAAATATTTGAGCGGATTCTCACTACGAGACTTCGCAGCTATCTCGAATCAATCAATTTTTTCAACAAATGGCAAAGAGCGTATAGGAGTCAGAAAGAGGGAATCGAACACGTATATAGACTGGTCGATTATATGAAAACAGCATTTAGTCAAAACGAAATCGGAACCGCGCTTTTCTTGGATGTAGAAAAAGCGTTCGACTCGGTATGGCACAATGGCGTGAGATATAAACTAGCGAAAATGGGATTACCCACTAAAATTCTAAGGATCATATCATCATTTCTAACTGACCGAAAAATCAAGGTGAGGGTTAATCGCGAGGTGTCAGAGGAAGTAATACTCGAAGCGGGAACACCACAAGGGTCGGTTCTAAGTCCGCTTCTTTTCATAATATATGTGAATGATATAGAAAAAGTTGGGAAAAACTTTGTTGAACTATCGCAGTTCTCAGATGACAAAGGCATTTGGACAGCCAGCAAGTCCAGAAACATAATTAAAAATCGTCTGCAGGATACCATTCGCGATCTTGAAAGCTGGTGTGCCCTGTGGCGCATCAAACTCAATGCCGCCAAAACTCAAAAAGTTACGTTCTTCAAAAAGCAAAGGAAAAAACCAGTCCCGAGTATCGATCTCCAGTTATACGATCACAAACTAGAAGCAAACAAAGAGGCCAAATTTTTGGGATTTATCCTAGATAGCAATCTCAGTCTAAACAGTCACGTAAACTCCATTACGGTTAGAGCTACTAAACGTATCAATTTTCTGAAGATGATCAGAGGTAGAAATTGGGGAGCAAACAAAGATGTGCTTCTCAAGCTCTACAAAACATTTATACGTCCGGTACTAGAATACGGTGCCATAATAACAAGCGACCTAAGCAAAACCAACATTCAGAAGCTACAGAGGGTTCAAAATTATGCCCTGCGAGTGGCACTATGCAAACCGAAATGGACACCGATAAAGGAACTTCACGAGCTAGCAAAAATAGAAACTATTGATACGCGATTAAAAGACCTACAAACCAAAACCCTCAACAGACTCCAAGATAGTGAATTAATGGTTGAGTTGAACGAACACCGATCCCTTAACAGAAAAACAAAATAAGTTTCCAGAAAATAAAAAAAAAAAAAAAAAAAAAAAAAAAATAATAAAATAAAAGAAAATAAAAATTATACAATATAACTAAATCGCGTGGAGTCAGTGAGGATTGCCTCGCTACTCATTGGGAACTTTAGGATAGAATCTGTGAGGACTGCCTCGCAACTCTGCTGAAGCGCGATTGAAACGCGTTTAATAAGATCTATATAACAAAACCCTCCACATACTCCAGGATAGTGAATCAATGGTGAAGCTTAAACAGAAAAACAAAATAATCCACAGTAAATTAAAATTACTCAATAGAATTAAACTGCGTGGAGTCAGTGAGGATTGCCTCGCTACTCATTGAGGTCTTTAGGATTGAGTCTGTGAGGATTGCCTCGCAACTCTGCGTGTTGGGAGTGGACTCCGAAGAAACACACCCCTTACCCCATCCATAGCAACAATTACACAGCAGGCACAATATACAATAGCGGATACCTATCTTTCTCTCTACCTTTTACTTTTCTAACTGAACATTCTCAAATTTTCTTGCAACACTCTTATCAAGAAGACGCATGGAAATGGTAGACAAAGCGTAGGAGGAATTGGTGCAACCTACCTTTCTGCAACATATACAAGAAACCACCAAACGCTAGGCAAGGATTGAAACAAGCTTGTCTGGCTGGGAACGAGTGTACATTTGATATAAATAAACATTTGAATAAAGATTTAACAGCCCTTTTAAGGGCTTGAGGGTGTGTGTCAGTGATTTTTTTTTTTTTTTTTTTTTTTTTTGGGGGGGGGGGGGATTGGGGTGGGGTGGAGGAGGTCATTTGGGGTTCCCGAAGGATAACCAGATACCTCAAAATCACATACGGCATCCTATCTCCCAGAAGGCTTGATGGATGACTCCCGGTTTCTTAAAACTAAACTGTTGGAGCTTTCTCCACTTCTTTTTTGTAACCGCTATGGTCATATACCGGGGCCGCTACCAAACCGGCGTTGCTGTTTGGTTTTCTTTTCTCTTCTTCCCTTAAACTTGCCATCGCACAACATTACATTCTGGCTCGCCACCATGGTGGGACTCAAACCTCTACCACCGCCGAACTGGAACCGAACAGAGCTCGCTCTCTAATAGTTTTAAAGGCGTTGGGGGATTGAGTATTGACCATCTAACACTCCAGCTTAAACTGCCGGGTATTCTAACCGCGTGCATAACCCCCTCAGACTCCATTTTGGGCAATAGGAAAGCTAGGCCTGTGTGATCCAAGGAAAAAAAAATAAGGTTAACCGGGTCGCAAGGGATTTGTAAATCCCACATCGTCCCTGCGCGCCTTCGGCGCGCTAAAACCTTTCATTCATTTCAGTCTCGTGAAATAAAATAAGGCTAACCAGGTCGCAAGGGATTTGTAAATCCCACATCGTCCCTGCGCGCCTTCGGCGCGCTAAAACCTTTCATTCATTCATCTCAGCCTCGTGGATGCATAAGCAAATAATGTTATTCGAATCGCAAGGGATTTAAATCCCACATCGTCCCTGTGCGCCTTCGTTGCGCTGAATCGTTTCATTCATTCAGTCCCCAAATTTGGGGGATTTATGCTAGATAGCAATCTCAGTTCAAACAGTCAGGTAAACGCCATTACGGTTAGAGCTACTAAACGTATCAATTTTCTGAAGATGATCAGAGGTAAATATTGGGGAGCAAACAAAGACGTGCTTCTCAAGCTTTACAGATCATTTATATGCCCGGTACTAGAATAGGGTGTCATAATAACAAGTGACCTGACCAAAACCAACATTAATAAGCTACAGAGGGTTCAAAACCATGCCTTGCCTGTGGCGCTATGCAAACCCATGTGGACACCAATAAAGGAACTTCATGAGCTAGCAAAAATAGAAACTATCGAAACACAATTAAAAGACCTACAAAACAAAACCTTCAGCAGACTCCAAGATAGTGAACTAATGGTTCAGCTGAACGAACACCGAAATTAAAATTTTATAATAGAATTAAATTGCGTGGAGTCAGTGAGGATTGCCTCGCTACTCATTGGGAACTTTAGGAGTGAATCTGTAAGGACTGCCTCGCAAATCTACAGCAACGCGATTAAAAGACCAACATAACAAACCCCCCAACAGACTCTAAGGTAGTGAATTAATGGTAGAACTGAACGAACACCGAACCCCTAACAAAAAAAAAAAAAAAAAAAAAAAAAAAATAAGCCACAGAAAATTAGAATTATTCCTTAGAATTAAATTGCGTGGATTCAGTGAGGATTGCCTCGCTACTCATTGAGAATTTTAGGATTGAGTCTGTGAGGATTGCCTCGCAACTCTGCGTGTGGGGAGTGGGCTACGAAGAAACCCACCACTCGCCTCAGTAATAGCAACAATCAAACAACAGCTAAAATATACAATAACGTTTTTCTATCATTCTCTAATAATGAAATGGAGGATTGGAGTCAGTGAAGATTGCCTCGCTACTCATTAAGAAATCTAGGAACGAGTCTGTGGGGACTGCCTCGCAACTCTGCACGTGGGGAGTGGGCTCCAAAGAAAACCGCGTCTGGCCCCATCCATAGCAACAATCAGACAACAGTCATAAAATACAATAGCGGATTTCTATCTCTCTCTATTTACAACTTAACTGTGGGGACTGTCGCTCGATGGGATATGGAGCGGTATGTGCAAACTGTCAGGAAATCCTCCGCCTACTTGAGACAATTGTTAAGTTTGAGGGGGAGATTGCTGAGCTGAAGGGAAAACTTGGTAGGGCGGGGCTGTCTGGAGTTACGCCTGTGAAAGTAGCTTTCCGAGAAGGATGGAAGGTTGTCGGTGGTTCCAAGAGGAAACATGGGGGTAGAACCTTTGATGTGAATGAGGTAGGTGATGAGGTGGGGGCTGCTAGAAAAGTACGTAGGACAGATGAGGGGGGGAGGGGGCAGGCCGGAGCAATGCTGTAAAGCGTTTGGCGTGGATTATCAAAAGTGGTAGGAAAGGGGGGCCAGAGAAGCAGGTAGATAGGGGTGTAAAGTCCAAAGGCAGTGGGGAGTGCAGCACCAGAAACAGATTTGATGTGCTCGATTCGGAAGAGACAGAGGGGGAGATGGAGGTAGTTGCAACAGATAGTAGCTTGGGGTCTAGGCCAGGAAAAAGGAGGAGGGATCCGGGAGAAGACCAGGGGAGTCGTCCAGGTAGTTCAGGGCCTGGAAAGAGACGGAGGGACAAGGATAGGAGTAATCCTAGGTCAAAGATATCGATACCGATATTGATTCCGAGTGGGGCTGTTGGAGAGGAAGAGGACGCTGTAAACAATAGGAGAATAGAGGAGATAAATAGGGCGAGGGCCAAAAGTAAGTTGGTGGTTGTGGGAAGTAGCATAGTTCGGGGGATCGACAAGGTTGTCTGTGGTCCGGACAGTAAAAATAGAACAGTTCTGTGCTTTCCGGGGGCTAAAGTGGAGGACCTGAGGGATAGAGTGGACGGTATTGTAGCTGGGTCGGGGCCTGATCCGGTAGTGGTATTACATGTGAGGTCCAATAACATCAGGGAGAGGAAATCAGTTCGTTTGGTGGACACATACAAGGACCTAATTAGTAAGCTACTTAGCAGGAATGCTCGGATCATCGTTTCAGGGGTGCTCCCCGTTATGAGTGGTGGGAATGAGAGGAACTCGCGGATTATGGCACTAAACGAGGAGCTGGAAGAGCACTGCAAAGACTTGGGAACACATTTCATTGACCACTGGGATTCATTCTGGGGACAAGGAGAGTTGTATGGGCGAGACGGATTGCATTTAAGTAGGATGGGTACAGACCTGTTGGGTCAAAAAATTTTACAGGTGACTGGGCCTTTTTTGGAGAAAAGGGGGGTAGGGGACCACAGCCGATAACCCAGAGGGGCACAAATGCTGGGAACATAGGAAGAACAACAAACATGCACAATACAGGGACATACCAGGGATATAATAATGTGCCAGTGATGACAAAAAAAACAAAGATTCATTAAGTTTGGGTACTGCAACATCCAGGGTCTGCACAAGAAAGTAAGCGAAATATCAACAATGATGGACGAAGGAGACTTCGATATAATGGGTCTAAGTGAGACGTGGATACGACGGGATGAGCGGGTTGATCAGATGAAGGGTTGCGTGTGGATAGTAGCTGGGCGAACTGAGGGTCAGAAACGGGGTGGGGGTGTTGGCATCTACGCTAAAGAGGAATTACAGCCCTCATTGATTACAGATCTCACAGAAGCAAGGACTCAGATTCCAGTATCCAACGAAATAGTCTGGGCAAAAATCAAGTTAGGAAGCAGGAGTGTTGCCGTTGGTGTTGTATACTTAGCAGTGGAGGGAAGTAAGCCCGAGTGGAATGATTCAATATATACAACTCTTAGATCGAATATCACAGAGCTTGGAAGCAGAGGGTTCAGTATTGTCCTAATGGGGGACTTCAATGGGCACATCGGGGATAAGGAGGAGGGCATACAGGGAGGTGATAGGAAAATTAACACGAATGGGAGGAAGATGTTGGACCTATCAAAAGAGCTTGATTTAAAGATCCTGAACAGGGATGCGAAATGTAAGGGTAAATGGACCTGGGAGAGAAACGATAAGAAAACAATAATTGATTATATACTCACTGACATTAGCGTATGGAGGGAGGTTATAGATGTAGAAATAGATGACGAGGGAAAAAATGACTTGGGTAGTGATCACAACCTGATAACAGTTAAGATTATGGGCAAAAAGACGAATAGAGACAGAAATACCTTCAATGAAGTTTGGGGACTAAAACAAGGAGCCGACTGGAAGGAGTTTCGGGAAAAACTAAAACCAAATCTTGAATGTATACCTAGGGATGCAAATGTCCAGAGTATTTCAGATGGCATAGTAAATAGCCTAACATAGGCAGGGAAGGATTGTATAGGAAGGGTGAGGGTCCCAACGGGAGAGCTTGGATACAGGGTTAACGAGGGACTGAAAAAGGCTATAAAAGAAAGGAAGGTAAAATGCGCTGCTTACAGAAGAAGTAGGAATCTTAAAGGGGTGGATAACAATGACACGAGACTAATGAAAGGAGAATATGAACTGGCACGGAGAAAGGTGAATGAGATAAAGAATAATAATAGGAAGGAGCGCAATTGCAGTCTTGCCAGAACAATAAAGAAAACGGGGGGTTCGAGCTCAAACGTATTTTGGAACTGGGTAAATAAATGGGGGAAAAGTAGTGTGCAGAGTATCAAAGTGGATGGGGAAAGTACAGAAGATAAAGGCCGTATCGCTTCAGAGTTAGTCAAGCACTGGGAAAAGATAAACGATAGGCGATGGGGCAGTGGGTCCCCACCAAAAAGAAATACACTGGTGGAGGAGAACCTATCCAATCGTGTATGTAGCGAAATAACGGCAGAACAAGTGCGGAACGTGGTCTCGAAATTAAAAAATGGTAAAGCGGGAGGGACTGATGAAATTCCGAACGAATTCCTCAAAAATGGAGGGGAGGCACTTATTGAAGTCCTGACAAACCTTTTCAACCTGGCTCTGCGAAAGCAAGAGGTCCCCAGAGAGTGGAGAGAAAGTAAGGTGTCGTTCATACACAAAAAGGGGGATAAGGAAGTTCTAGATAACTATAGGGGGATATCAGTTAGTAGTAACATCGGAAAAGTATTCTGTAAGGTCATATACGGTAGACTAGAGGAAGTTATTGAAGAGAAAGGTTTTTTAGGAGAAATTCAAAATGGTTTCAGGAAAGGACGAAGAGTCACTGATCACCTATTTACACTCACCCAACTGATAGAATCAACAAAGGCTGAAAAGAAAAAGATGTTTCTGGCATTTCTAGATGTGAAAAAAGCGTACGACCGAGTGTGGAGGGAAGGTATGTGGGAATCATGAAAGCACTGTATACAGATGTGCAAAGCCAACTCAGTCTAGGGAGTATCACTACAAAACGAGTCCCTATGGATATAGGCCTCAAGCAGGGGTGTATCTTTTCACCGATTTTGTTTGCATTGTATGTTAAAGATTTAGGGGACGAACTAATTCAGAGTGCGGAGGGGGTAAATGTTGGAGACATAAAGATACCAGGCTTATTCTTTGCGGACGAAATGGTGTTAATGTCTAGAACTGAACAGGGGCTAGAGAAACTGCTGGAAATTGTTGGTAGATATGGGAACACTTGGCGGCTCGAACTAAATGAAAATAAAAGCAAGGTAATACCCGTTGGACGCAAGGTAGATATGACGAAGAGGTGGAGAGTGGGGGAGTTCTCAATCCCCGAAGGGGAAAGCAAACAAATCACTGTAGGAGAAACGGGAGAGTATGAGTATCTAGGGGTAAGCATAAATATAACGGGAAGAGGGGTGTACAGAAATTACTCAGCCAAACTGATTCTGAAGGGGAAAAGAATTCTGAACCAACTAAAACTTTTAGGGAAAAATAGTTTCAATAAGGTCTTTGTGGGGAAAACACTGTGGGAGAGGGTGGGTTTACCAAGTATAACGTATGGCACGGACGTGATTCCATTAAACCAAACCGTTATTAAGAAGTTGGAAAGTACTCAGAATGATGCCGGCAGATGGATAACAGGGTCAAGTAATGCTGCAGCTTTGGAAGCAGTAAGGGGGGAGCTTGGGTGGATGAAAATCAAGGACAGGGTAGATTTGGGAAAACTGTGTTACTTTAACTACTTGAGAAACCTGCCTGACAACCGGTGGTGCAAACTGATGCTCGATACCATTTGGAATTCTAATATAGAAACGGGGTGGTCAAAACATGTGAGGGAACTAATGGATAATTACTCTATAGAGGTCACAAACATAGAAGTAGGAATGAAAGAGGGCAAAAGGTTTGTCAAAGAGAGAGTCATGGAAGATTGCAATCGAAACTGGCGAGCAGGGGTTAGCGTGAAAAGATCACTGCAGGAGTTACAATATAAAGAAAAGCCAGCTTTTGAGAAGTACCTAGATGGCACCTTTGGAGGGTCACTGCTGTTCAAACTGAGATCAAGATCACTGGAGCTTCGGGGAAAAATTGGGAGAGATGGGGAAAAGGGATGCCAAATGTGCCACTCTGGAGTAGTGGAGACCCTGGAACATTTTCTCTTGGAATGCCCACAGTATATACCTCATAGAATAAAATTTACTTGAAGAATAATGCAGAAGTGGGGTGAAGAAACAAAGGATAGATGGCTGAAGGGGGACACGAGGGAGAGGGTAGGAATGCTTATTGAAGAAATTGAAAAAGAGGAAGTGAGGGACACTATTAAGCAGTTTATATCTGAATGCTGGGAGGAGAGGAGGGGAAGAGGGGGTGGGGTGCAGGGGGAATGATGGCCTTCTCTTATGAGGACCGCGACAAATCAGCGGCTGGCCAAAGAGTTATTATTATTATAACTAATTGAACACTCGTTAATTTTCTTGCAACACTCCTATCTAGAAGACGCATGGAAATAGCAGACGAAGCGTATGAGGAATTGGGACAACCTACCTTCTTTCTGTTAACATACACACGAAACCACCAAACACCAAGCAAGAATTGAAACAAGTTTGCCTGGCTGAGACCAGTGTAGATTTTAATTAAATAAAAATTTGAATAAAGATATAACAGTCCTTTTGGTGTGTGTCTGTGAGTATGTATGTGTGTGTGTTGTTTCTTCTTTTTCTTTTCTCCGATCACCCCGTCATCTGTTCCCCCTGAAGGCAGACCAGATGGCAAAGACTCAGCATCCATCCTCCCTTATAGGCGGATGGATGTCTCCCAGCTTTCAAAAATATTGGTGGGTTTTTCCTTTTTGTAACCGTTAAAGATAATATGCTGGGGCTGCTCCCAAACCAGCGACTGTTTGAGTTTCTTTTTCTTTTTTCTAAATTAACCACCAAACTGCGGTTTCAGTACTTACCATAAATATGCCCACTTTTCCAATCAAACACGGAGCAGAATTCTTGTAGTTTTGCAAAATCCCCAGCTTCTTCCAGTTCGAGATTCTCGGGAATCTCAACTCACTACCCTACTGCCAATGCGCACACTCAAACTAAATAAGATTATTGACTCTCGCTTCCGACTCTAGTGGATTTATAAGCAAATAAAGCTATTTGGATCGCAAGGGATTTCAATCCCACATCGTCCCTGAGTGACTTCGGCGCGGTGAAACTTTTCATTCATTCATTTCAACTGTTTTGGATAGTGAAATCAAATACATCCAACATTTTATCTTCTCACTTCACGAAAAAGTACATCAAACGACGGCGTGAAATGAATAAAAAGTAATGTAATACCCGTATTCGCAAGATAGTAATAATTCCACTTCAGCTTGTAGCTGATTTGTCACTGACTCGAATTTGAAGGCCCTGATTATCCCTATGCTTCCAAATTCCGCTCCCTCCTTCCGTCCCTTCTCTTCTCCTACCACTCAGAAAGTAACCCTTTAATTCTATCCGTTATTGGCTATCTGTCAGAGGCGGCGAGGTGTCGCCCAGAGAGGGAATTTGTGAGACTAACATTTTTGTATCGGCCAATAGTTGAAATTTCACGATCCGGTTGGTGTAGAAGTGTAACAGGGCGCGTTTTCTTGAAATATGGTCCCACATGATAGAGTTTTTCACAAAATTTGGGCCTATTCTCAAGAATGACCATGTTTAATTTTTTCAACTCGAGGACATAATAGTAAATGAGTTGTCCTGTAAGTTTTGCCACTACACGGCTCATGTCATGTATCGTCACACGCCTCGAATTTTAGACAGTGATATTTTTTTCATGACGATTCAGACAAATCACTTCCTTTCGTTCTCCACCGTATTAAAATAATGCACATAAGCTCGTCGCGTGAAAAATTAATCGAAAGGAAAATCTATTTCCAGTAAGTTAATGCTACTATATGAATACATGTTACTTACTCAACCAAATGAAATGGACATTTTATATTCGAAAAACTTTACCTTCTCCCCAAAGCCGATGTGATCTCTTGTTTGGTGCAACGGATAAAAAGCAGAAATGTTGGCATTTTTATTAAATATCAGACCTTTGGAGAGTACCGTTGCAATTATAAATAAGAGCAAGGAATTTTTCCCGCAATCTGCATATGGCCAAATGATGTCTTATATTTTCGATAACGCCCCTATACTACATCAGCCTACAGCAATAGTAGGAGATGTGGAGATGGCCCCATATATGGGTGGAAGAATGGGGGAGGCGGATGTGAGGTCATCGTCACGTGACCCAGTTACTTCATGTTTGGCACTCATGGTAGCCCGCTTGATCGGCCATCTTGTGACGCTATCCCTATAGTGGCACATGGTCATAGTGCGCATGTTAGGTTAACTCTTTGCATGCTGCTGGCAGATATTCCTGCCCACCACAGGGTTTCTCTTGTCACTGATATAAGTATAATTTGGGCATATTTAAACATATTTTCCCCTGTAAATTGAATGGATTTTTTCACCACTGATTTCTTGTTATATTTCGATTAATTTTTCATCAACTCTAGTCATGGCTGCTTTACAGCAGCCATTGCTAGATTTGATGACAAAATATCTTGAAAATACTCAGCGGGTTAAGAGTTAAACATATTTTTATTTGCCAAAAATAATTTTCAAATTGGGATAGGAGGACAAGTGCTTTCCACTTAGTGAACCCTCTGCTCCCTTAACATGATACAAAAAATCAATACAATGGCGAAACAAACAAATGAACGAAATGTAAAATATATATACAAGAAAATCGAACTTCGCAATAAAAAGAGAGTGGGTGAGAGAGAGAGAGAGTTTCCTCCCTATTACAGACTATATGCCATCTACTCTAACACTAGCAGTCTATTTAGTACAAGCAGTCTTTCGTTCTGACCTCTGCCCTCCAACAATCATATTGTTCCTTTTCCCGCCACCTTTACCTACCCATACAGTTATCACCCCTCTGTATAACCAAGGCATCTGTGATCGTTGAGCCCAAACGACAATCGAGCAGAATCAGACATTCCTCGAATCTAATCGAGCAAATGAGCTACAAAGCAATTGCTCGAGCGAGTGCCTCATTTTACGAATCATATTCTCATATTGGTAGATACCCATGAAATGATGTACTAATGGAAGATACCTACTGAGGATGCATTTCGGAGAATACTTATCGGAGATATTTATCTGAAGATAGTTATGGCTCCTAGCGTCTTTCAGTTCATGGTTTCTAGACCACCCAACTTCTTCATCGCTCCATGGCCACTACTGCTGATTTGTGCACTGTCGCCATCGCCTGTCGTATGGTTAGCTTCCACTCTTTACTTCCACTCCTACTGGTCTGTAACACTACTATTGTCAACAACTATCTGTCCTGCACTAGTCTCTCACACTTACTACTGGCTATCGTGGCACTCAGCACCTATATCACCACCTTACAAGCCGTACGGGTCCCGGTTCATATCACTATCCTACTTCTTGGCCCCCACTACTACTAGCAGTCGAATACAATCTGCTTGCTCTAACGACTCTAATCTTATCGAACAAATTAGGTATCGAGTAATGACGTGAACAGCCATTGCTCGAACGACTCGAATCTGATAAAGCAAATGGACCATTGAGTAATTACTGGGACGAGTGACTCATTTTACAACTCCTATGCCCATATGGGTATTGGAGGATATCTATAAAATGGTGATGTACTGTCGGATACCTTTTGAGGATATCTGGTAGGCACCTGTCAGAACACAACCAATCAGATCTCAGATCTAGGTAATCGTTCTTACTTATAACGGCAACGGTACGCTCCCAAGGTCTGATATTTAAAAAAAACTGTGTACATTTCTGCTTTTTGTCCGTATCACCATACAATAGCTCACACCAGCTTTTGGAGAAAGGATTATGTTTTTCGAAAGAAAATGTCCATATGGTAAAGTAATTATCATATATTTAGCATCATCTTACTGGAAATTGCGTTTCCTTTCGACTGATTTATAACACGACGAGCTTACGCGAGTATTTTAATACGACGGAGAACGACGACTGATTTATAACACGACGAGCCTACTCGAATATTTTAATACGACGGAGAACGAAAGGGGGTGATTAGTCTAAATCGTATTGAAAAAATAACGCATGGCTAAAATTCGAGAGGTATGACGTCACATGTTTACGGCGTTTCGCATGAAACGTTGTGCTTCATGAACCGCCAACCTGACATGAGCCGTTTAGTGGCAGAAGTTACAGGACAACTCAATCACTGTTATGTCATCGGGTTGAAAATTAAAAATGGTCATCCTACGTAATTGGGCGCAAATTCAGTGCAAACTTTATCACATGGGACCGCATTTCAAGAAAGCGCGTCCTGTTACACCTATGGAACAACCGGGTCGGGACATTTCAACTATCGGCCGATATGTAAGAGAGAGACATGTCGATCCTGGCAAACAACTATTAGTTTAAACAATATTTATTTCAAAATTATGTTATATGTTTTTAACACATAAAATAAATGTCACAAAGGAAAAAAAGAAAATATAACAAATCAAGAAACAGTAGTATAAAAAATAACAAGTCTAACGATGGCCTTATTGCCTAAGAAAGGAGGAATTCTATAGAAAGCTTATAGCTTATGTAAGTCGTCATCCTAACGCCTGTATAAGTTACCTCGTCTAGGTGGAATAGATAGGAAGGTAAACCCATATCTCTCTCCAGAAGGCTGAGACCCCACTTATTAGTTAGAATCAGCTAAAATCAGCCGTCGACTCCCTGAGCCGAGTCAGGTTAAATTTGTGCTTCCTCAGAAGATCTGGGCGAGACCAGGCTTTAGAGTAAATATGGTCTATATGGTTGTTCCATGTACATTTGCTATTTAAAATAACTCCTGAATGTTAATGATTGCCGACTTCAGTGATCTGTGTGTCAACAAAAAATTAGGATGATTGAGCAATGAGGTTGCTTTTACGTGATATCAACACTCTCTATGTTTGGTGGGGATTAAAACTCAAACAGCCATGTTTTGTCCCAGTGTTCGATTGTGGCCAAATCATGGTTGATTAAGTTCGAGGTTTCAGGATTGCACTGGATTCTCTACAGTTAAATTTAGGGAAGTATGATCAGCAAAGAAGCGTATACTACCAAGTAAGTCTTCATATCACTGATATCTTCGAGGAACAGAGAAGGCCCGAGTATCGACCCTTGTGGAACACCAGCATTAATGGGTCTTCAGGCAGATGTCTCCGAACCTATAACAACTCACTGCGACCTGTCCGACAAATAAGATTTCGAAAACAATAAAAGGTCACCCAAGACACCAATTTTCTCCAGCTTGTGAGTAAGACTAGCATGCCATACCTTGTTCTTCAGAAGTGGGGAGACATTTGCCTTTTCTCCACAGAGAATGAAAGCATGGGCAATTCAGTAACATATTAAACAAGATCGAAAGCGGCTCAAATACGCAGGATTATTTTCATTTTCTTTGACCCTTTTACTGCCACGCCCACTTAAGCCATATATGGAGAACCTCTATGTACGCCTGTTTGAGAGGACGTTCAATAAAATTTATGACATACTTGAAACTCTGTCACCTGATTAATTGTTGGAAAGGGCTCTCTGAGCCCTTTCCAACAATTAATCATATGGTAGGTGTGATCTCCGCATGCCAGAACGTAAGGTTATCATCATAAATAAGTAACAATAGTCGCTTTCGCCAGCGTAAGTGTTAAGAAGACGCCGAATTATTAGATCTGATCCAGATGCCCTAGACATCTTTATCGACTTAATTGCTTCATATCCTTCACTACGGTTTAGAATGATACCATCAACTATTTGTGAATCGTGGAGGTAGACCTGGCAGGGAAGCATTCGAATGATCAACTGTTGAGACAGAACTGAAGCATTCATTAAACATTTCCGCTTTCTCAACACATGGTAAATACATGGTGGGACGTGGCTGCGATGAGCCCAGAAGGCTTCCAACATAACGGGGTGTATTCTTATGGTACCGTCGATTGAACGGAGTATATAGAATTACCGAAAACGACCCGATAACTACAACAAACTACCCAACTGGACTTTATCTAGCTTAAATTTTGTTATTCCGGGTCAAAATCCCTGAATCTACCCACGTCAACCCCCTACATGCCCACCTTCCTTATTTCTAGGGCTACAGCAGTACTGTTCGATTCGACTGAAGTATGTGGAATCACAGAATTCGACTCGACAATTATCGAAAATTACCCAAATGGACCCGACAATGTCCTAAAATGCCCAAAATGATATCATGGGTAGTACGTGGTGCTATAAGGCTGGGAGGTCTCTTTATCCCGACCATATTTTGTTAATCTGGGTCAACATCCTCGTTTTTGCTTACTCTGACCTCATCCTCTTGCCTGTTATTCCTTACTCCTGGAGTTATTTCGGTACTGTACCCTTCTTCTGGGGTATACAATTACTATTTTTTAGTATTTTCGACTGTTCCACTTCCTCCGAACATTATTCCGTCCACTCGTGACCTTCTGTGGGTTAAGAGTTGTCCTGTGCACCAACCTCGGTCAATCAGATTACTTCTTCGGGATTAAACAACTAATCCAATCGCTCTATTCACCTTAGTTTGCACGCACCATCTTATTCGCTCCAACGATTGTGATCTCTGTCTACATATGTGAAGGCGGCAGTATGTGCTCATACACAATGCGCACACAGCACATGCAGCACACGAACACATGCCTAAAGTACTAATATGTGCATGTGTGCAAGTGCACACGACACTTGCAGCAATGAGCACAGACAGGTATTTCGGGGACTGGTGGGGGCCTGTATCAGGCATATCATTGTCGTCGAACTACCATCTTAACCCAGTTCTAGAGTATTCCACCACAACTATTATTGACGTCTGCTAGTAGAACTGTTACCATTTCATCCACTACTTCCTTAGCTTCTGCCGCAACCACTGCTGGTAAATTCATCACTACTGCTACGGGATGCGTTTGTGAGTTAGTGTACACCACGGAGGCCGTACATGAGCACAGACCGAAAGTGACAATATGTGCATGTGTGCTACTGCGCAATGTACGCACAACACATGTAGCATATACGGTAAAATGGGGGCCATTGGGTGCCAGGTTCTAGGGACTAATAGTGGCCAAGGCTTGGGAACCGGTGGAGACCATGTTGGGGGACTAATAGCATAAGGCCTAAAAAAGTTACAAATCTGTTTTTCAAGCCGTCCCGCATGAGCCTTTTGGCTGCAACGCACGTGCTATCTTTTTATAACCAATGCAAAGTTAAAAAACTAAAAATTAAATGCTTTATGTCTGATATTTTACCCAAGTTAATAAAATTGATAAATTTTCCCCTTGAGTGCAACAAGACTTTGCAATGCTTTAGCACTCGAGGGAATCTGTTGATTGTGAGGCCTAAAACACAAAACAAACCAAGAACGCGAACGTTTGATGGCAAAGAAATAGCTACAAATATAGAAAATAAAATAAAAAAACACGCGCCTAAATGGAATTTTACAAAATTGTGAGGCCTAAGAATACATGATATTCAATTCCATTTACTCTACTACTATCGACATTATGTGTACTAGCATATAACAGTTCATGATATACAGAGGCATTCGTCCAGGAAATCTTTATCGCCAAAGACATCTTTGAGTGGTGTGTGGTTCATTGATCTCCGACTCCACCTTCCTGAAATGGTAGATAATCATCTGCTAAGTGCCAGTCTCTTGGTTTTCAGTGGTTTTGAAACATCTTCACGTTTGCCGTTTTCTTTGACTGCAGCATGATCTACCTTTCGAGGTGTGAATTCAAAATCAGGGGCGGCGGAGCCGGGGGGAGGGGCACAGGGGCACGTGTCCCCCACTTTTGTCACCAATTATAGGTACGCGAACGGTATTTTCCGACATAACGTACACAACCCCTATGGTCATTACACATCACCTGTGCATATATGACCACATTGATTTTCAAGATTTTATTGAATAAAAATAGAAAGCTCCAAATGGAGCTTAATATTTCAAAGGACGGTTTCAAATTTATGATTAGCCCTTTGAATCCGAGAGGCCGCTTTTCCGGCCCATGAACATGATACTGTATAAATTCATTTAGTATGATAGCTGGTACGTGAATGTGTGGTGAAGAACAATCAATATTTTCAATGTGCAGCCGTGGGGCTGCACGTTGAAAATATTAATAAGTCTGCCTACAAATAATGATTATGGCCTCTTCCAATTACTGCCACTGGATTGATATGGAAGATGCCACCAGGGTTCTAAGGGTTAAGTAAAAACAAAACAAAATAAATACGCTGAGGTTAGTGTCTTAAATAAAGTAGGTTCAAGGATGAGAGGCAGCGTATATAAATTCATATATTTTGCATGAATACACCGCATCACCACCCACATTTGACACCCCTCCCCCGATGAAAATTTATTTTCCATCCTACACCCCTGCGGTACCCAGAAAGGTGTGACCCCCCCCCCCCCTACACACACACTTTTTTTTGAGTTTCCGCCGCCTCTGTTCAAAATTGGTGTGTCTGATTTTTAAAAGTGGGCAGCTTGGCTTTGTTGGTGGTTTTTAACACAGGTATCTTGACTTCGTTTTCTCCTTGGGGCGGCATGGCCCATCTCCCGAGCCCCACTCTCCATTTGGCCTGCATTTATAATTTCACCATTCAGTCTTCGTTTGGTCCAATATTAAGTTGAAACAGCATTCTTTTTTCAGAAAACTCTCCCGTAGTTTGAGCTTAGCCTTCGTTCTCTAGTGCAGCAGGACCTTTGCACGTCTGGGTGAAAACTTCCTTTGTGGTTTGGTCTGATGGCGGGTCAACCCGTTGACCCGGATCTTCCTTATTCGTTGATTGCTTACGCCCTGGTCTCTTTGTTGTAAGTTTAGCTAGTTTTGGTTCTGGCGTTTTCCGTTTAGCCCTTATTACTGTGTTATGCAATCGTTCCACCTCCTAAGATGGGAATTTCAATCACGCAAAATTATTGAAAACTTGTATTTGAATATCCAGATGCACGGCGACCGTCACTTTGTATGCGCAAGGCCATCTTATTTCATAGTAAATAAATATGGCGAAAAAGAAGAAAAGATGAGTTGATAAAAATTCCTTATCAGTTTCCAATTAATTTTTCCTCTTTTTTTATTCATTGTTCGTTTTAAATTTTCTTCTACGTTTATTCTTTTAATTAAAAATAGAGAATTAAGAATATAGCCGTGTGGCGAAATTCTCGATGAGAAAGTTGACCCCCCCCCCCCCCACCTCCTCTCCCGAGAAATGTCAGTGTTAATATGAAATAGGTGTGACCTGAATTGCGAGAACAGCTTCTTGAGTGAAAAACTTGCCAGAGGACGAATGAGCATTTTGTATGTACTATTTGTATTGTCTCCTGTTGAGTAAATATATTTTAGAAATATATCTCCACACAGCACTGTCATTTCGCCCAAAGATCTTGGTCTACCCAAAAACAGCCGAACATTTGCCAAGAATACAACATGTAATAAAAGGCCGCTCGGTCACATGTCCCCCGAAAAAAACACGTCGAAAAGGGGGCATAACTCTAGTAAAAATGATCGGTCCGAACCCATATTCGAACTTGACCTGTATATTACCCCAGAAAGACACATTCCAAAATTCTTTCCGATCAAATAATCTAAAAATTTTTCGGGGGACAATTAGGTGTAAATAGAGCTGAAACGGTTAAAGGGTTTTCTTGATCGATTAATCACATCGATAAACCTTGTTTAACCGATTAATCACTTGCCATTATAGGTAGCTGAATAATTGCCGCACCGTTGATGATTTACAGCATTAACCCTTTACCCACCGTAAAGGACAAAATCGGCCAGCTCTATATACAAAAATCTCTATTCAGATTTTATTATGTTTACAATTTTTGTCTCGAAAACATAGCTTATGACCCTCATTAGAACGAGCTCGTTGAGCACGTTCCAATGAGGGATCATAAGCTATTTTTTTGAGACAAAAATTGAAATTTTTTAGTAATTCAAGAATTTATTTTGTAAGTATCGTCTGCTACCCACATTGACAAAGGGTCAGGAATGACTATTTCCAGCTACTGATACAGTATAATGATCATACAAGTGAACAAGTATGTCATCACGTAACTTGCATGCTTTACTCTGTCTCATATAATTGATGTGTAACAATGCTTGCCTGTTTCGGCGCAAGATTGTTTCTGTTAACCCAGAAAAATACAATAGTTCAAAGGTAACGTTTAATCGATCAGTTACTTTTTTGATCGATCAAGGCGTTGATCAGTGGTTAATCGATTAATCGGTTAACCGTTTTAGCTCTGGGTGTAAACAACATCGAAGTTATATGGATTATCAGATATCTTTTTCTGACATTGAAGCCCAAAAACTAATAAGTGTATTCCCCCTCTCCCAACATTCCCTATTATTTTTCAAAAAACTGATATCTGATTTCTCTCTCGTTGTTTTAAGAGCTTCGCTCGCTATTACTAAGGATACTTTGACATCTTTCAGAAGTCTGATGTTGTTTTGGTCACCGAGTAGTCTATTTTCCAAAAACAGGGTTTTAACCCTTTACTTAACATGAAAAGCAGACGACACTTGCAAAAAAAATTCCTAAATAACTATTTTTTTTTCATTTTTTGTCTCAAAAACATGGGTTATGAACCCTCATTGGAACGAGCTCGTTCCAACGAGGGGTCATAACCTGTGTTTCTGAGACAAAAAATGAAAAAATAATGAAAATTAATTGGCGATTTTTGAGAATAGCGCTGGCCGGTTTTGTCCGTTACGTTGTGTAAAGGGTTAAGGTGACTCATTGCCTACGATTTTACGTAGTTTCCCTACCCACGTGTGGTTTCGTGAAATGTTATCAACCTATGGCGGTGAAGTATGATTAAAGTTAGATATGGATATCTCCAACTCCACCAGGGAGGTCTCTCGAGACTTATGATCCGCCTCTCCCAAGCCAGGATAAAGGAGGAGGGATGGGCGCGGGGCAAGCAACCCCATCCCTTAAAAAGCCAACTCGCTACAGAAACGTCAATAGTAGAAATCACAGAAACTTTTATCCTGGAAGAAGAAGGATTTTCATTATGAAAATGCATGACGCCGGATGGTGGAAGCCGAGAGGAAGCTTCAAAACCGACTACCCTTCTGTTAATCAGGAGAACCAACATCGGCACATGGAACGTAAGGATCATGTTCGAGTCGGGAAAGACGGCGCAAGTGGCAGCAGAGATGAGGAGCAACAACCTGGCCTTCTTAGGCATCAGCGAGGTGCGATGGACGCATGCTGGACTGAAACGGCTGATGACAGGGGATACTCCGCTATACTCCGGACATGAAAAGAGCGATGCACCCACACGTAGCGAGTAGGCTTCATGCTGTCCAAGTCGACACAGAGAGCACTGATTGAATGGGAGGCGCACGGACCCATAAACATCCCAGCATCTTTCAGAACCAAGAAGAAGAGGATCAAACTTAGCATCATCCAGTGCTACGTTCCAACCAACGGCAGTGAAAAAGAGGACAAAGACCAGTTTTATCCCAGACGTCAGAAGATCCTCGAGCCCTACCCGGACAAGGACATCACCATCGTCATGGGAGATGTCAATGCCAAGATTGGGCCTGACAACACATGATATGAGCAAGTCATGGGGACTCACGCACTGGGGGAGATGAACGACAATGGAGAGAGATTTGCAGATCTGTGTGCACTCAACGACCTTGTCATTGGAGGCAGCATCTTTCCACAAAAGCGGATCCACAAGAGTACCTGGGCATCGCCAGACGGCATAACAGAGAACCAGATCGACCATGTCTGCGTTAGCAAGAAATTCCGAAGATCCCACAGGACGTTAGACTGAGAAGAGGAGCAAACGTGGCATCAGACTATCACCTGTTGGTCCCCAAACTGAAGCTGAAGCTGAGGAAGAAACAGATAGTTGCGTCAGAGAGAAGAATCAAGTACAACATTGGCCTTTAGAAAGACCCCAAGACCACGGAAGACTTGGGACTGACGCTTAGGAACAAGTTTGAAGCGCTTCGGGAACTGAAGAAGACGGCGTACCCAATAAATGATAAAGTATGAAAGAGTCACCTAAATCATCGTGCCAAGAAATTCATTTTTTTCATTTATTGGTGTTTAGGGTCACATATTTCTGCACAATGGCTAATCACGACCACGTACCAAGAAATAAGTGGAGTAAAGAAACACCAGCAGTAAGAGTAGATCACAGTTGGGACCTTGAACAAGATTGAAGGCAGGAAGAAGAAGGTGGCAGGCAACAACAGCAGAACTAGAGCAACAAAGGCTAATGCCCCCAAAATATACTGAAGTCTACAGAATAGTGAGAAACATTAGGAAAGACAAGAAAGACTATGTGGATGGGCGGGCCACCTAGACAGAGCATGAAGCCTACAGTGGCAACATGAAGCAGCTGTATGACACCACCAGACGACTGTCCGGCAACTGCAGCAAGCCAGAAAAACCCATCAAGGACCAGCAGGGCAACACCATCATTGGACATGAGCAGCAGATGAACAGACTGCCTGAATACTATGAGGAACTCCTCAATAGACCAGCACCACATGCCCCGTCAGAACTCGACCCAGCCGACAATGACCCCCCCCCCCCTCCCCATCAACTGCGACAAGCCGACCAGAGAAGAGATCAAGAAGGACACCGCCATGCTGAAGAACGGGAAGACAGCTGGACAGATGACATCCAAACAGAGGCACTGAAAACAGATCTGGATGCATCGTGGGTATGCTATACCCTCTCTTTGAGAGAAACTGGGAAGATGATCTACCGGAAGCCTGGAAGGAGGATGTCTTATCAAGATCCCTAAAAAGACGACCTGAGCAACAGTAGCAACAACAGAGGCATCACACTCCGTGTCTGGGATGGTCTTCAAGCCGGTCCTTCTTGGGAGAATGAAGGACAATGTCGACCCAAAGATACGAGAGATGATCAGGCAGGATTCCTACAGAACAGATCATGCACGGACAAGATTGCAACTCTTCGCATCATAGTCGAACAGTCCCTGGAGAGGAACTCGTCCCTCTACATCGTCGACTATGAGAAGGCATTCGACAGCGTGGATCGGGAGACCCTCTAGAAGCTTCTTCGACACTACGACACACCAGCTATGTTAGTCAACCCGATCAGGAACATTTACAATGGCATGCCCTGCAGAATAATCCACGAAGGGAAGCTTACGTACAGCTTCCATGTATGAACCGGAGTTAGACAAGGAATGTTGTTGTCGCCGTTCCTCTTTCTCCTCGCCATTGACTGGATATTGAAGACATCCAGCAGCGATCACAGGAACGAAATCCAGTGGACTATGTGGAACCACATCGATGACCTGGCGACCTTACACTGCATTCCCACAGTCACCAGCAGATGCAAGAGAAGATCAACGTAGTGGCATCCACAACAACGCAGGTTGGCTTCAAAGTCCACAGGGACAAGACCAAGTTCCTCAAAATCCAATCCACAGTAGCGAACCAGTCATCCTGGACCTAAATCCTCTGCAGGAAGTGCAGTCCCCCACCTACCTTGGTAGCATCACCGACCAGCGAGACGGTACAGAAGCAGATGTCAAGGCAAGGGTCGACAAAGCAAGAGGCGCCTTAATTCGGCTCAGGAACATCTGGACCTCTTGAGAGCTGTCCGTGACAACCAAGATACGACTGTTGAACTCCAACCCCAACGTGAAGTCATTCCCACTGTATGAAGCAGAGACATGGATGACGACCGATACATTAGTCAGGAAAGTCCAGAGCTTCATCAACAGCTGCCTAAGAATGATTCTCAAGATCCGCTGACCAGACATCACCAGCATACGCCAATCTTTGGGAAAGAACCCAACATTGACCGCCACTGTGGAAAGGTGCTATCGCTGCAAATCAGTCTGATTCTTCTCCAATCGAAAATGGTTAAAACTCTGAATTGTCGAAGTCTCCAACTTACGAATCCTGCACAAGCAGGGTTATCATCGGCTGAAGGCCAGTGTACAGCCGTCGCGTCTTACGCCTTTGTGCAAAGCGCCACCGTGCTCCCATAGGGCAATGGGGATGAAATGCCTTGCAAAAGAACACAACGCAGATGGCATGGATCAGGATCTAACAGTCACGGGGTCGACCTTTCATCTCAAGTCTAATGCGCTAACCACCGCACCCCACCCGAGAGACACAAGTGTCGTAGATGTACCAGATCTTCCATTTTCCGAACTGGTGGGTAAAAAACTAGAAAAATGGATTTCCACGAATGCCATGGCCTTGATTTTCAAGCCCTGGCGATGAGCGGGGGTCCTTCCCGGGGAAATTTTGAAAAAGATAGCGCTCCGAGAGTGAAATTGGGGTAAATGTATTTCCAACTGGAGGTAATTATCTGTGAACGTTCCCCAGCACCAAACGCTGTATCAGTGTATTTTGCCTCAATGTAGGTGTAACATGTGACAGATGGGTGAAATTAGTTGAAATGGGATTCGAATTGGGGAGGGGATTTTACTGGGGGGGGGGGGATAGCCATCCCCCCCACCCAGCTCCGCCACTGAGTAATTCTGTCCCGTATGACGGATTTTCACAATATTGCAATTGTGCTTTCCACTAAACTCGGCAAGATATGTGGTGTGTTTTGTTTAACAGATATTCAAAATTCAAATATTACATCATTGCTAGCTGGTTTCATTTCCACTCACGTGATCTGTCGATGTCGATAACAGTCAAAATATCCAAGACAGATTTGCCAATGACATACGGGCGTAGGTAGCTTTTCGACAGAAGCGAAGAAGGGGCAAGCATAAAATTTTCATACAGATCACTATAATGTTTCAACATATTTTACCAACGTCTGCCGTATTGGTAAGCAAAATGGGTTAATCATCGAAAATTCAGTCTGGAGAGACTTTTTGGTCAAATTACGATTAATTTTCACATTCTTCCGTTCTTTGTTCAATTGTGTATCAAAGTTTCCTCATATATTTATAGGAAGTACCCAGTAAAATTGATTAAGTAATATGCCAATGATAGTCTTTGAAGAATGATATAGTTTGGCCGTCGGAATTCAGACAATAAATGAGGGAGCGCAATTATAAGTTACTAGCGAGTGTTACCCGGGGCGTTGCACGGGAGAAGATGGTTATATCAATATACCCTCAGATATGATCGGCTCCGCCATTTTCGAAATAGAAAGTCATAGTCACCAGATTGAAGGTCAAGGTCACACCGCACGGGCACCCCGATAGCGTCAAAATGATCGATGGGTCAATATACCCGCACATATGAAATTTTAGCCCGATCGGCCCAGCCGTTTTCGAAATAAAAGGTCAAGGTCACCAATTTCAAGGTCAAGGTCACCGCGCACGGGCACCCCGATAAAGTCAAAAAGATCGATGGATCAATATACCCGTACATATGAAATTTTAGCCCAATCGGCTCACGTTTTCGAAATAAAAGGTCAAGTCATCAATTTCAAGGTCAAGGTCACCCTGCATGTGCACGGCACCCATCCCATGTTACTCGCAGAGACGAATTACCCCCCGTGTACAAAATTTGAGATCGATCGGTCGAGAAACGGAGGGGTTCACCCGGAACAAAGATAGAGAGATACAGACATTCACGTTTATATATTAGATTAGACTGTGATGAATTGACGGTAATATGCCTCGCGTCTCGGTTGAACATACGCTCCGAGTCGCAAACCTCAGGCCATGTTACCTTCAACTCATCACAATAACATATATGCTCCAATAAGACACTACCCATAGCCCAAAACCTACACCGTGAATCACGAGGGGCTTATTTACTAAACTTGTGATCGTTAAAAAGTTGCCTCTTAACGATCACATTTTTTTGTAAATAAACCGCTCGTGTACCCTACGACGGCACTGAATAAATAATCAACAAACCAGATAAACTCATTCCATCTCAATTTAAATCGTAAATCGGTTTGTAATTTAAACAAAACTTCATCCGGAACACCGTTTGCTGCACGTGTGAAAAATGAAGCGGTTAGCTTGTCACTCTGTCTATGAAGCAATTTCGAAACAGGCGACATCATTTCAAATATTTCGCGTTGTAACGTCAGACGGTAACATTTGCTACTGGAGACGTAAACATAAAAGAAACTACGCCAGCTTTCGTCCAATCAGAGGGCGAGGATTTTACTCTTATTGGAACATAACAAATTGATCGTACAGCTAGAAAAACAACATAAATTTCCCGATTCCACAAAAAACAAACTATGACCTGGCACAAACCAGTTTTTTCTATAAGCTGGGTGCAACGAAAATGTTTTTGTTCGACTTGAAAAAACTGGCTGCAAGGCTAATGACTCAGCTCTCTCAAAATAACCCGTCAATATTTTACTTTGCTTCAATATACGTATGATGTGCGACTAGATCGATCAGAGTGAGATAAAAATAATCTCATTAAACCTATGGTATGCCGTTTCTCTCTCAAACAAATAATCTTATTGATTGTAAATGCAGTGCTGGCATTACTTAGAGACAGGCGAAAGGCGTTATTACAATTTAAGTCGGATGGAGATATACGGAAGGGTGTGTGGAGAGGTACGGCTTTGCTTGTTTCATAAATAGGTTATCAAACCAAGTATATAAGCAAATCCATGAACCCTAAATTATTTTTTCTGCATTAAAAGGAAGACTTTAGATAATTATTAATACAAAAATAACCACCATTTGCTACTGTTTACAAACACAAGTGAGAAGTTTTATCAACAGTTAAGAATAATCTTGTTAATTTGAGGTACACGCCATCAGACCTGGAAATAAGTCGCGAACGGTCCTTCAGGTTATGGGGAGGTTACGGGGATTTCAAAATACGTAACCTGTACACCGTTCGTGATAGCATTTTACCGTCAACCGAACTGAAAAGTGACCAACCTCCGCTGTTGATGGTTGATCATGTGATCCACAATTCATTGGATTAAAACACAGGTATTGATTACTTCATCGATCTGAACATAGTGGCTATCTACCCGCCCACTGAAGTGGGCAGGTAGGTAGCCACTATGTTCAGATTGCTAAACTAAGATATTGAAAGGACCAGCAATATTATTTTTTAATGAAAGCAAACACTCAACAATGTGCAATGAATGGTCACAATGTGCAGATCTGTTCAAAATATTTTTTTTATCAATGTAGCTTTTCCAAAATTTGTCGTAAAAAGTGACAGGATATGAATTACAATTTTGAGACAATTTAGCGAAAATAGCTTACGATGAGTCACGAATGTTAACTTCGGCGTAACCTGGTTAAATGTAAACAGGTTACGAACGACATTCCTTCTTTCAATGCCTGTGCCGTGTTGCCCAATCTGATAACATTTGGTACTCGCCTAATCCTTTCGATAGAAGAATTATATCAAGGAAATTCCATTATACATATAAACAAGAGACATACATTTTCACAAGATATCACTTTATATTCAGGATAGAAATATATTAATGCTTTTTTGACAATATTACAAAAAGTATCTCCTTGTGTTTCATCTGTCCCTATCGATTCCCCTGAAAACGTGGCGTTTGTCAACAAAGAGTCAAAATGTATTCTCTAACATCCTTATCTCAAACAGACTTCATGTAAAGCTTGAAAAACTGACTGACGGACAACAGAATACTATTTAAAAAATAAGTGTACCAGGAAACTTGAAGCGAACATTGAATAAAAACCAAAAATTCAAATTAAAATTGAAAAGTTGCTTCAGGTAATTTTAAACAGTACAGTCCACTCATGCGTTTTTAACGGAAATCCTCAGCAAAAGTTTAATTAATGAAGCACCGGATTCATTAATTAAATTGTTGATTATTGTTCCTATAGTTAGTGTTTGAAACCTAATATTATGACATCCGTGGAAATATGGCCCACCCGTGGAAAGTGACCAGTCCGTGGTGGCCCTGCCACATCCTCCGTTCTTCTTGGTCGCCATATTTGTTGACAACCAAACAAGATGCCCCTAAGCCTGCATCCAAAATAGCCGCCCGCGCATCTGTACACTAGACAGGATATGCGTGAATCATTGCTGCTATCAACACCCAAGATGGCGGCCTCCACATACATGAGACATCATTCAAGATGGCCCCCACGCATGCACACAAGCTCCAAAAATGGCCCCGATCTTTCTCAAAACATTCAAAATGCCCCTGCATGCGTAGAAGATGACGTCACGCGTACTAACGACATCCAAGATGGCGACCTCCGCATGTGTACAGTGTCCACGATGATTCGGTGATTATCAGAGTAATTCTTCAATAAATCATAATTCCTTATTAGGTTAACATGGGTTTACTCGGTAACCTTTATCTAATTAATCCATTACCTATTTAAGGAATAGTGCATGGCTTGGAGTTGACTACGCCCAGAAAGTGCCCAGTGAGGTGGTGTAGTTCCCGCCGCGAAGCGGAGGGAACTACACCACCTCACTGGGCACTATATGGGCGTAGTCAACGACAAGACATGCACTAATCCTTATATTATATCGAACACCCATCAAGAAAAACATCTGTCCGATTTGTTAATCTATTACCAAGGTAGCAGCCCTACCAACCAGCGTTATATAGAAAAAAATACCATGTAGTTTTTAAAAAACATTTTCTTCTTCCAAAACACGGCTAACTTGGATTATTGATATGAGCAGATTCATCAAAAGACAGATTTTGAATCGGCCGGCAAGGGTAACCAAAACATTTACCCCAAACGGAACTGTGTATTCTAGAATCGCGCAACTCGCGAATGAAAACTAAAATTTTCGAAATTTGACAACGCAGTTTGATAATTTCCACACATTTGTCGCACATATACATTACCGAATGGGTCAACACGGGATACAAACTCCGAAGATTCAATTGAATTCCATTATTTATTCGTCTACTGCCCAAAACATACAATTAAATAGCGAAATAATATGAACAGCGAAACAAACGATTTTTCATATCCGGACGCGTTCTCGTGAAAGTTGGACCCAGGTATGGATCATTCTCTTCGAAACGAGATATGGATCATCTTCTCAAGGAATAAAATGAACGCCTCGAAAAATGTGACTTCAACAATGGAAAAGCGATACATTTTTCTACAAAGATTTCTTTCTGGGTCGTTTTGTGGATGTTGTGCCTCTGTGAATCGATTTTTAAATTTAGCCTGATCAGTTTTACTCGCCCAGTATGAAAAGAAAACTGATATAGTAGTGTGCTAAAAATAGAAAACGTGTAGTGCCTGGGTGTAGTGCCTGGTCAGTTCTGTGGATGCAAACTACACGAAGTAGGGTATCATCTTTCAGCCAATCAGAATGCAAGGAAGTCACATGAGATATAATATAATGTAACATGAGACAACCGGCCAACGCTGTTCACAAAATAGACTTCGAAGTTTTAAATATTTTTAACAAGTTTTGCCTCGAAAACATAACATACCGCCCGCTTGCTAAGATCGTTGGAACGAGGGTCTGGGGCTTTGTTTTTAGGCAAGAAACAAGATTTGCAGTTATTCTATATTTTGGGGCAAATATCGCCTTCTATTCATGCTGGATGAAACATTTACAGGTCAAATTTACACTAATGTGTGGTAAATGATTTGGCGTTCAGAAGGTAGATACAATCAACAGGGTTATGCAATTAACCCTTTGAATCCTGAAGGTATATTCCAAGCCACTTTGCGTCATCAACTGGTAGGGTCTATATTCGTTACTTGTGGGAAGACCAATCAAGATTTCCAACGTGCAGCCTTGGGGCTGCACGTTGAAAATCTTGATTGGTTTACCACATAAATTCACAGTGTAACTATCTACTTTATGAACTGATGTCGTATCGCGACCCAAGACCGGAAAGGCGGCCTTTCGTGTTCAAAGGGTTAAGAAATATCCAATTGAGAGGGACCATCAGTATTCTGCCCCCACCCCCGCGCACACATACCCATAGCATCAAAAAAAAACGTGGGGGTTATCGGGCTTGACACAATCTTATAACCTGCAACACTAGGAAGCTCAGTTAGTAAATAAGTAAACAGTAACATTTGTAATGCCTGTGTCAATAATCATTCAGTAACAATATCGCAGTTTGGTCCAAACGTTCTGATAGAAATATCCACGCCCGTGATCAAAAGGACCTACACTCGACCAGTTCTTGAATCTGCACGAGAGATTGTATTATCACCGGACTACTGGCGGTGACATTTTATTATTCTGAAAAACACTTAAAGGTTCTGGAACACTTTCCCCTTTGTAACTCCGTGTAGTTAGACAGGGGAAAATGTTCTGAAACCTTCAAGTGTTTTAAGATATTCAAATCAGTTATCCGCTTGCAGGCACAACAGATTAAGTAATTAACGAATTCATTAAAAGGTTCATTATTGCTTACGAATGGAACTTCTTCCAGTTTAAACTAAAACATGTGTGTATCCCAGTGGCGGCGCTACGGGGGGGGGGGGGGGGGGCATGGGGGCGGGGTCATTTACCCCCCAAACGAAGGCTTTGCCCACCCACCCCCCTCCCCAGTTGCCACCCCCCCCCCAAAAAAAAAAAAAAAACCCATCTCGCATGCATTTCAATCCACCCTCACACACAAACACATTCAGTCACTCTCTCTCTCACACACACACACACACCCCTCTCTTTTTTATTCCCAATAATTTCCCATACACACTTAGCCCAAAGCCTCAGGCTAGCTGATGAACACATCCAGGCAGTAGAGATTTAAAGACTCGGATGCAGATACTTATAAGTTATAATTAAGTTATAATTAAAGGCATGTCTATCCATATCACTTGTCTAAAAAAATTCATGGATTTCGCATTATGACAGACGGGCATTATCTCCCTTGCACTGTTCATTTATTTGAAGTCTCTCTCTCTCTCTCTCTCTCTCTCTCTCACGCACAGACCCACCAGACGCGGATCCAGGATTTTTTGAAAGGAGGACCGCTAATTACCATTACATTTAGTCGAAACTTGGACCCAAGTTTGGACTACCTCATAACAAAGTAATGATATGATCCTTTACGTATTTGCCCCCCCCCCCCCCCCTTCGTGGGAGTCTGCCCCCCTAGTTGCCCCCCACAAAAATTTCTGGCGCCGCCACTGGTGTATCCGTTGTTTGCTTTAACAGTTATTTATAGTAACCATGAGTGTATATAAATCAAGTTATCAATGTAAAACGATTAATTTTGAAAATACTAATTTGTATTGTGCGTCTCGCTCTTAGTAAGGCGATATCGTACTTGAGCCGAATCGACTGTCGTGTGGATAAACTGTGTTTTAAATGCACAAAGGACTTGGTCGTTGTTCGCAGTTTCAATCCCGATAGAAAAAAAATTAAGTGAAAGACCACCCGGTCACAATATGTAACAACTATAAGTTATCTAGAACGTGCTGAAGCTTTAAAATTCGAAATTTCTCCTCTCATATTATATTCTCGTTGCGGGTGTAAAGAAATTTCGGTCCATTTCGCGACCTGATTTCCAGGTTGTCCCAAGTGCATTTTTTTATGTTTTTGAGATAATCGATTTTAAAGTTTGGAAGTCTGGTGTGGGCAATCTATTTGGTCTACATATACAGTTCCGAGTTGAAACGATAGAGAACTCATTTCTGTGTGCGACTGAATATGTGGTGTTGGTGATTAGCGTCTATATATGACATTTTTCTGCAAGTTTCTGGGGGAAGGGTACCCAGATTTGGTGTTGAGATAAGATGGAACTAACATGAATGAAATGTGATGCGTAGTCCTACATGCCCCCTCCATTTATTTTCACTTCCATTTTGTTCTATGTGGTTGAATCAAAAGTAAAATATGTACTTAGGACAAGACAGACGCCATCGACGATATGAACTTCTGCAAGGCAAGATGGAATTTATGCTTATTAAACTCTAACTGCTCAATGTGCAGAAGGATTCTACGATATTTCATCGTTCTAGAAACCTCACAGATATCAGTTAAATGCAAGTACAAACTGATCATGCCCATACACACCTGTTTTATCGTTCAGAAATAGTACTTCCTAAAGTAATCTTGAGTATTATTCCTAATGGCATTTCGAGTCCAAAACAGTTAATGAATATGAACGAATAGAGTTTTGTTAATTTAAAGCCATCACAAAGTTGAATTAAATTGGAACAAATGTTTTATAACTACCGTCAGTTTCCTTTTTAATCATCCACGAGCCAGAGGAATCACGCAGAAAAGGTACAAGTAGTACCACTGCTGATGAAATTCGATAAAACAGTCGTTTCTGGTTTGGTTTGCGACAACTTGAATCCGACCATACGAATCTGGAAAACACGGGCGTATCTAACTAGGTTCATGAAGTTAGTTTGACGTTGGGTGTTGAGCGTTCGTTTGATATTTTTATTAAGATAGTTTAACGTTGGCATTCGCCTAAAGGTAGCTCAATGTTCAGTGCTTGACATTCATTTGGCATTCTGCCTGCAGATTCGTGAAAACTGACTGCAGAGGTGAAACAGACTGCAGAGGCGAAACTGACTGCAGAGGGTTAAACGAATGTAAGACGATGAATGCTGACGAATGTTCAACATCAAACTCACGAAAGCTAAATCTCATAAGAATGCCCAACACCCAACGTGAAACTGACAAAAGATGAATGTCTAACGATATTTAATGTCCAACGCCCAACGTTAAGCTTACTTCACGGTCTTCATCTAACTGTCTAATACAAGCATCCAGGGACCTCATCACACAAAAAAGGAATTCATCAATGGTGCAAAACCGACTATTGCAATAACCAGAATATTCAAAGACGAGATTGGTGAGTTGCCAATGCTAACCATTTTTTCTCGTCCCATTTATTCTCACTGTGTTAATGAACAACCGATGTGGGTGCCTATGTGGACAGTGGACACATTTACTGCCGTATTTGTTGGCACATCTTAATCAATTTACGCTCACGTCTCAGTGATCAGGAACAACGCTGATTGTAAAACAGAATAGTTTTATTCAAACAAAAGTAGTCCCAGGCCAAACTTACATCTGGAGTACATAAACAATTTTGGGGAGCATCTGTATTGAGAATGTGGACTGGGTCAACACTATTTGTGGAACTTCAGTACTCGAAGGAAATGTTGTGTCAATTCCCATGCACTTTCAAAACATATGTAGCGACAGTGTGGTTGAAATCTGCCTCTGTACTTCTCTTCGCTCGCCAGCTCCTCGTAACAAGCCGAGATGGTGTGGGGTACAATTTCGGCCAGACTGAGCTAGCTAGATTACGATCAATTCTTACAGAGACCGATTTTGACACACCACTTACTGTCATGTTTTACCAACATCTTGGCAAGGCTGATGAATGTGAAAGACTTGAAATTTGTCTGAGCGAATATATAAAAGTGGATAAATCTCCTCGTAGAAATCTCAGAATGTAAAGCAGTGCTTTTGCAGCACGAAACAAGCTATGTTTTATTGGTAAAATAGGACTCAGTAACCAATGTTTGAGGTGGAAGTCTTAAACAATTTACAACATGGCTAAAAACAATATTGGCTAAACTTGTCTTTATATCCATGCTGCGGTCACGATGCAGAAAAGTGACCTTAACCACAAAGCAATAAATGAATGAATCTGACTGAATCCTAAATCATAGGTAAAAGATCAAAGAAATAAACGAATGAAAAAGCTATCAGATTTTGGTATTATTCATTTCCAGTAGACAAAGTCACCCGTCGTAAACATCACAATTTTCACAGCATAATGATCACCATGATTTTATTTATTTATTATTGGTGCTGGGGTCACATATGTCTGCAATGGGGCGTGTCATGACAGCAACACAGCCAAAAAAGTAAAGTTTAGTCCAATTGTTCACAGCCATGGTGCCCATTTTAGAGGACGTCCACCAAAAACATTGGTTACTGGGTCCTATTTCGCCAGCGAAACAGAATTTGTAACGAAGCACCGCTTTACTGCCCAGGTCTCCCATGAGATTACCATGATGACTGTGAGATACAAATACGAATTGAAATTGTGACGAAATATCTTATTTTAAATAGCTCCCACTCAGATGCCAGTATGATTTGATATCCCCCAGGCATGTTATAAGTCCTTTACTAATACCATGCCTGATGTTGATATCAGATCATACTTAAACTTCGAAAAATATCTTGAAGATCGAAGAAAATCCCCAAAAGCAAGAAAGAAAATATAAAAACAAATAAACAAGTAAACGTGAACGAGTTTAGTTTGTGTGGATATGCCTAGTTACAATTTGCGGGAAAGTGCCTATATGCCTCTCCCATAAATTGTTTCAAAGCAAAGGCATCTGAAAATAACTAGAAGACTAAAACATCTTGCACTCCACCAGTTAATATGATACAAGACACGGGACCCAGACCCCCTGCCTTGTATCACATTGAGAGACCATGTTCAAGTGTTATTTTGCTGTTTTCTGAATACTGGATAGCTGTCTTTTCATGATCTCTTAATGCAATCCAAGACTCGGGACCCTGGCGCCTTGTCTTGTAGCATATTGAGAGACCATGTTCAGGTGTTATTGCAGCTTTTTTTTAAATACTGGATATTTATATTTACCATTTAAGATCGGAGATCATCATGTATGTCGAGTCGATGCGGAGCGCAGGCTTTAGAGTTTTAGGTTTTTGCCCCCCCCCCCCCCCCCCCCCAACACATACACACACTTTGGTAAACATATTTGCGCCCATGGCAAACCAAAACAGTGTTCAACAGTACTAAATCGAAACTGCCCATAGTGTTTCAGCAGAAGTCCAAGATGGAACTGAAATATTGTGCTTTGGATGCACTTGAGACAAACAATAGTCGCTTATATTTTTGTAGGGATACGAGATACAGCCTAGTTTCCATCACCAGTCGACACGCAATGAAATTCCGGCTCCACCGGTACCCGAACCTCATTTTCGCCCAAAACGTCACTTGGGACAACCTGGAAATCAGGTCGCGAATTTTGTGAATGTTGTGGAAACCACAACAGTGATCTATATTTTTATGCGACGGCTCAGAAAACGCGGTGGGAGAATATGGTTAGAAAGGTATCTGCTGAATTGTGTACTGAATGATTCGCTGGAGCTCTGTCGCAAATATTCGATTATTGTCTGAGCCCCCCATAGCACTCGGCGAATCTAGTCTGTTTTTTGTTTGCAGACGTGAAAATGACGTAGTTTCAATCACTGCGATGTGGAAATAAATGTTTCTCATCCCCATCGCTAATATAATCGTCTGTATCCACTCAATGCAGGCTCGTTGATACTGTGGTGGTGGGGACGTTGGACACATCCAAACGGTTTGTAGGCAACGTTTAGGCCTACGTTTAGGTTCTGTCGGGTTTCCTTAAATAATAGACTATCCCGGTGTTGAAAGATGGGAAATGATTATTAAGAACCAGACTCAAGGGAGTTACGCCTTCTAGACACCAATTTGAACTTTTTCCAAACTCTTTGGTTTCACATCATCTTGTAATTGCTTCATCAGCTTCCATTGCCACATTTAGGACATTTATGGTCTTGCTCCAATAACGAAAATAGCTATCGACATCACCACTATGAGATACTCTTAACCCTTTACGTAATATTAAAAACAGAGTACACTTGCAAAAAAAAAATTCTTGAATAACTATTTTTTTTCATTTTTGTCTCAAAAATATAGGTTATGACGCCTCGCTGGAACGAGCTCGACGAGCTCGTTCCAACGAGGGGTCATAACCTATGTTTTTAAGACAAAAAATGAAAATTAATTGGCGATTTTTGAGAATAGCGCTGGCCGGTTTTGACCGTTACGTTGGGTAAAGGGTTAAAAACATATTTTTCTGTGGTGGAAGCTCTATTGTATAACTAATTACACACCATCAACGCTCAGGTTTAGTTTCATTCTGAAAAAACTTGGAACCTAAAGTGAATCTCGTTTCTTTCTGCGTGTCATTTCTCAAAACATATCTCTAATCACACATGATTAATGTGCAGGGAAGGAGGTCGATTATTTTTTCCAACTCTCTGTCCTCTTTACTAGCATTACTCACCCCCAAGTTGAAGAACCCTCTCATTTTGGAGCTTCGTGAGAAGTTGAATACTCTCATATGTGACCAGTCTGATAAAGCGTTTTGTTGGTTACCTGGACGTGTTGGTATCTCTGGTAACACAAAGTTAGACAGAGCTACAAAACATGCCTTAAACAAGCCTCTCGCTGATTTTAAAATTCCTTCCAGTGATTCAAATCTGTGTGACAGTATGAATAGGATGAGGCAACAAATAACAAGCTCCCTAGCTTCCGACCTACCATTAGTGATAATAATTGCTCGTCTAGTAACCTCTGTAGAAAAGACTGTTATTTTGACATGGTCGTATTTGTCATACGACACCGACGCATTCCTTTTAGAGGGTAATAAGGGACCGGAATGTGGTCCTTGTCAGCAAGACTTAGTATTGATAATGAAGCACATTCCTTTGCCTTGTACAGATTTTAATCTTATCAGACGACAGTACATTACAAAGATCTGTTTATGTAAAGGATAAAATTTAAATTTCAGCAGTGCAAACTCTTGCTCTGTCGGTCAAAAAGGAATACATTGGTTAAATTCGCAATGGGCTTATGGAAAAAAGTTGATTTTTTTAAAATTCAACAATATATCGTCCCTTGAGTACAACAAGGCGCTATGTATAATCCATTATCTATTGACTAAAGTGAATTTTTTGATTTGATTGGTTGATAGATACGTGGTATGAGACTATATTCATTGAAACCCACGATACGTCCGCCCAGCCACTGACAAATTTCCCATACCCAGTGGAAGCCTCGTTCCGAAATCTACAAATTGCCCATACCCCGTAGAAGACGCGTCATTCCAGTTTTACTGTGTACATGTATTATATTTTAATTTTTTATCTCCAAAATATAGCTCATGACCCCTTATTGGAATGAGCTTGTCGAGTACCCTCCAATGTGGGGTTCATAAGCTATGTTTTTGAGACAAAAAAGAAAAAAAGAAATTCAATAATTTTTTTATACTAGTCATATCGGCATATTTTCACAAAAACTCTTTTGCACAAAAATTCCACAGAAACCTGTATGGCTCAACAATAGAAGATAAAAGATCTCATGCTGTGTGTGTTCACACATGAAATAGATTGTACTTCTAAAACGGAAAGTCAATAGATAAATTCGTTACCCCGTGTCTGATCACGTGGTACGGGTTTTTACCTACCCGAAGCCAGCCGTATCCCATTCGGCCGAAACGACTGGCTTCGGGTAGGTAAAAACCCGTACCACGTGATCAGACACGGGGGTAACTAATAAACTTGTTGCACCGAGGGGACTATATTTATAAATAAATAAATATAAATATTAATTAGTATTTTATGTATATAAGCGCACAAAATGTATGCAAAAAGTAATCCCCAGTCTAAGACAAATACCCACCTACACAAATATCCTATTTAGTACTTACGTTGTTTGCTTCCATAATATTTTTTACTTCCAATTGCCATAGGGGCGAATTGCATAGGAACTAGTAAAGCAGCTGCGCTGTTCTGTTCATATAATAACAACATTTCGCAAAGGGGAGCACCAGGAAGACGGCCAAACTGGCCATGTTGCCCCCAACGATGTACAACAACCTGTTCAAATTGTTCTTTGTCTTTGCCATAACCACACTAATTAATGTCTAAAATGTATATAATTTAATTTATTTTAATTTATTTAATTTAACTTTAAATCGCCATAGACAATAATAATCAATTAAACATATTTTCAAATCTGCGTTAGTTAATATGTATTTTTAATAAATCACCTTAAGTACCTAGAAATATAGTACAGACCATACTTCAAATCTCAATTGTTTTAGTTATCAACACTTTTTATTTATGAGAAGAATACCTGCTGGCAAACTGAGAACATCTATTTACTGGAGTCTCTTAGAGACTTCTCAGCAATACAAACTCTCATTACATTTTTTCGTTCCTCAAGGAAATCAATCTTTTTAATAGATTTTAACTTGTTTTATTCTTTTAAAATCTCATACATTCATATCTATTCTTGAAACAGGTTGATTTACACGGTATTCATTAAACAATCAGTCTCATTTTCTCATTATTGTTTTCACAACTAATTTTTATTCCTTGTTTTCTTTCCAGATTTCATCGACCCGTTTTTATTTATGGAAAACAATGGCCTCTTTTATATTCATATTTGTCAGCGTCACGATATAGCATTAGATCCTGATGTGGCGTTAAGCACCAATAAATAAATACAGGGTTAAAATTTTGATATCGTTTTCAACTGAATAGCTTTGGAACCAAATGTTGATCTGAAGTAAGCCTATTAACTGAAAATCCCCAGATCTCTATTCTCTCTTCCGGAACTTTTCCAATGGTTCGAAAGACATTCTTTCATTGAGGATTTGATTCACTTAAACTACTCAGAGGCCTGCATTAATTCACAAATCGATTTGATGTATCGACTCGATCATTTATTTATTTTTTCCATTCTTTTTTCACGTCACATATTCATTCATGTGTATTCATTTAATAACATAACAAAACATGTTTTCACTTTAGAAATTAACATTACACGTTAGGATTTCGCCTATTTGTGGAAACATGTAACTGTACCTGTGGCGCACGCGCCGATGTTCACAGAGCCCTGAAAATCCACCGACCCACACACGAAATAGTCCAATTTTATCTAACAACCAACTTAATGTGCACCACAAAACCCGGAAGAAACGTTTGCATCAAGACCCCACCCCCGTTCCGATTCCGTATCAGGCAGATTCAGTTTTCCGGTAAACCTCGCTCTATCACATATATGCATTAAAATATAGTTCCCGAAATTCCTAATTTTGACAAATTTCAACCCAATTTAAACTGAAAAATGGGGAAAACGGGCTTTTTGTAACGGGATTACTAGATAAATGTATTATCATGACCATATGCATGTCCTGTAATTTGTATTAGATTCTCGGTCGTGTTTACCATCGGATCGCAACGAGCCCTAACGGGCTGTTACGATCCGATTGTAAACACAACCTCGAATCTGATACAAATTACAGGACATGCACATGGTCATGATAATGTATACAAACTGGGCAGAACCTGGGCAAAACTATAATAGCCGACGAGACATGCAAAACGCCCCAAGAGTTCTCACAAGGAATCTACTATGAAATCAATCACCATGAAAGGGTACTCAACTTCTTCCGTGGAGTAATATTTTCTTTAAAAGCACAATCTTTTATTCTTCAACAAAACCATGCAAATATGGATGTCACTGAGATCGGCTCATAATATATATATATATTTGAACCAGTCTTGTGAATCAGCTAATTTATTCAACCACAGAATGTTTAATTGAGTCGTCGATTAAAACAAAGCAGAAAAATATAAATATTCGAAAACAAACATATGAATAAACAAAGTTATCATCGATAAATATATAAATAAACAAATTTCAACAAGATTTATTTATTTATCATTAAATGTTCGAAATCACACACATAAAACAATTTGGTTTCTATAATGAAAAAAATAATAATCGTTAAATAACCGAAAACACACATTGAGCGAATAGAAATCTTTTAATATTTCTATAATGAAATATATTTAAATGAATAAATAAGTATGACTTTATTAGATTCAATGTAATAATCACACACAGACATTTGATAAAAAATAGATAATGATTAAATGATAGTGAATAAATAAATGAATAAATAACTGAATGATTTCGGGAATTGTATTCTCAATCATTTAATTCATGATCTTTAAATGTTGATAAAAAAGCAAAGTATAATTTAGCATTTACTACATTTTCCGATTACTTTGAGATATCGGTTGTCTTAAAAAATTAATCACGCTGAAATCTGTGAACGGTTATACTTTGATAGGATTTATGTTACACACATTATTCACGATCAAACGTTGTAGATTAAACGCTGAAGTTTGTTGGCAACAAATTATTTTATTTGAGCGTGGAAAACTCCACTAAGCGACAGAATAGAAGTGACGTACCAAACACTATATTTACTTTATTCCTTCATGTTCAGCTGACCTAAAAAATTAATTGCTCTAACTTATCGTTTTGATTTGAACGACCCTTTCACAATTATTTTGTTCAACGCTTGAAAAAATAAATTTCGTTCCTTATTTTCAAAACTGAATTATAATTTACACGTGTTAATTTTCAGTGATTTCCTCCATTTATACCGAGAGAAATATTTTTCCAATTATGACAAAGCTTTTCTGGCCGCCCGTTTTATCTTAAGAACAAGATCGATAACTCCGAATTTCTGCTTGGCAGCACGTGCATACTTGAATACAGTCGGTTCAATAGAAAACAAGGACGCCACGGTGCATTTGTTTCCTCTTTCTCGACATTGGTTGAAAACTTGAAATTGCTTTTTGATGGAGATTGAGACCACGGAATTCTCAGCAGGATTTACTGAAGCAAAACAGTAACATGCTCCATAAAACTAAGCAACAACTACGACCACATAAAAAATGTTTTCCAGCACGCTCTAAGAGGTGACGCAGAAATGTCGTGTCACTTCGTGGACATCCAGATGTGAACCTATGGGTGTTCTTCACACTCAAGGGCGTTGAGAAGACCCCAGATTGTGTGTGTGTGTGTGTGTGTGTGGGGGGGGGGGGGGGGGGTGGAGGGGTGGGAGGGGCGGAGAACTTAGTTTGATCTGACTGTGTTAACTCAAGCCCCAACTGATAAAATATTCCAATTTCACCACCATGGCATACCTTTCTTGAAGCCTTGATTATGGAGTTGGAATATTAGTCAGTCGGGATTTTAGTTCACAATTTATTTGTGGATAAATTAAATACATATGTAGTTGGCGAGACTCTACATCTTATTTAACTTACACGTACCGTACTCGGCGCTCATACTGGCTCCCAACTGCCCGAATCGAGTACCAGAGCCGTCCATTTATCTAACAATCAACTTAATTTGCAACCCAAAAATTCGGAAAAAACGTTTGTATCAGCCCCCCCCCCCCCTCCCCCCGGTTCCGATTCCGTATCAGACAGATTAAATTTCCTGTAAACACTACACTATCCCATATATGCATTGTTATTACGCATTAGAATAGAGTTCCTGAAATTTTTTATTTTGACAAATTTCAACCCAATTTAAACTGAAAAATGGGGGAAACGGGCTGTATGTAACGGGACTGTTATATAAATGTATTATCATGACCATGTGCATGTCCTGTAATTTGTATCAGATTCTCGGTAGTGTTCACAATCGGATCGCAACGAGCCCTGGCGAGCTTGTTGCGATCCGGTTGTAAACAAGGCCTCGAATCTGATTCAAATTGCAGGACATGCACACGGTCATGATAATGTATATATACTGAGCAGAAGATGGGAAAAACTACAATAGCCGACGAGACATGTCAAACGTCCCGAGAGTTCTCACAAGGAATCTACCATAAAATCAGTCAGTATGAAAGGGTACTTAACTTCTTCCGCGGAATGACATTTTCTTCAAAAGCACTATCTTTTATTCTTCAACAAAACCCTGTAAATATGGATGTCACTGGGATCGGCTCATAATATATATATTTGATCCAGTATTGTGAATCAGCTAATTTAATCAACCACAGAATGTTTAATTTAGCCACCGATTAAAACAAAGCAGAAAAATAAATAAATAAATATTCGAAAACAATTAAATGAATAAATAAATAAGTTATCATTGATAAATAAATAACGGGCTCGTTGCGATCCGATTGTAAACAAGACCGAGAATCTGATACAAATTACAGGACATGCACATGGTCATGATAATACATTTATTTATATGACAGACTGTGTGTGCGATATAAATCCAAGTATCAGATCTAGTCTAGACATGAAACGGTTAACCGATTAATTGATTAACCAATGATCAACGTCTTGATCGACCAAAAAAGTAATTGATCGATTAACCGTTACTTTTGAACTGTTGTATTATATAGGTTAACAAAGGAACAAACTTGCTCCAAAACAGGCCCATGTTGTCACACTGACTCACATCAGTTATATGAGACAGAGTAAAGCATGCAAGTTACGTGCTGACATACTTGTTCACGTGCATGTATCAGCAGCGGGAAATGGCAATTCTTAACCCTTTACCCAATGCGGCTGAAAGACGATACTTGCAAAATAAATTCTTAAATTACTAAAATTTTTTAATTTTTGTCTCAAAAACATAGCCTATGACCCCTCATTGGGACGAGCTCAACGAGCTCGTCCTAATGAGAGGTCATAAGCTATGTTTTTGAGACAAAAATTGAAAACATAATAAAATTTGAATGGAGACTTTTGTATACAGCGCTGGCAGGTTTTTCACGTTATGTTGGGTAAAGGGTTAATATGCTGTAAATCATCCACGGTATGGCAGTTATTCAGCTACCTATTAGGGTAAGTGATTAATCGGTTAATCGAGGTTAATCCATGTGATTAACCGATCAAGAAAACCCTTTAACCGTTTCAACTCTAATCTAGTCTCGTAAGAAAATACGTGATTACTATTAAGAACGAATCGATGTCTTAGACTCCAAATCCAGACGAAAATGTCCCGAGTCGAAAAAAATATTGAAGGGGAGTCACCCCCTCCACGTTCCTCTTCGCAACGCTCATGTTTACACCCTCATAATGTGAAGCTCCCAGCTATGAGATCTCTGGTGAAATATTTGTTATAAACAATAATCTTTTGGTTACCACACACTTTTCTCAACCATACGACTATCTTCATCATCGGCCAGCACTATTCACAAAAGTTTATTTTCAAATTTGGTAACTTTTGCAGTTTTTTTTTAAAATAAAAAAAAACACAGATCATGGCCCACATTATGGGCAAGTGTCGTCTGCCATTTGTGTTTGCTTGGGGGTTAGCTCAACAAATAGGGCCCACAGCCTGCAGAAATCTCAAATAGAATCATTCCATATTTAAATAAAGAAAAAAACCCGATATATTTCAAAATCGGCAGGCGTAATCCAAAATGATTTGGCTTTAGTCACGTTAAAGCCAGGTAAATCAATTACTCTGCTCTTTAGCCCCAGTTCATCCAAGATAAGCGTTTAATCTTATATTATCTTTTTGGGCCGAGTTCCACTAACTCTGCCAAACATGATATTATATATGGAATAAATGAACAGCTTATCACTAAAATATAGGAAACTGATCATTATCGAATACTCCTGCTATTTGAATATTTCTTCCCTCGCAAACTATTTATTCAATTTACAGAATTCTCTTGTACCTTGAATCAGAGTTAGACAAGATGCAAGCGGGCATACACACACAGTACGCAACGAAGCAGGGCTAACACCTATTGCCCCAGTCCCAGAGGGGGCATCGGGATTACTCACTTGGGCAAAAATGTCACTTAATTTCAACGGGTTTAACCCTTTACCCAAGGCAGACGATTTCAAAATTTATTATTGTAAATATCATTTTCTAAAAAATTTTTCAAAAAATTTCAACAAAACCGTATCATGTGACCCCTCTTTGGGACGAGCTCGACGAGCTCGTTCCAAAGAGGGGTCACATGATATGGTTTTGTTGAAATTTTTGGAAATATAACATTTTTGCAGCTACTGAATTTGCATATTAAAAGGGCGGATGAGGCGATTCGTTGGGTAAAGGGTTAAGGTCATAGCGTTGAATGTATCGCATCAATGTGAATGAGAATGGGGCGCTAAATAAATATAGGTTGGTGTATTGAAGTCTAGACCTCGTCTCTGCGTCATATATGAACGAGCCCGTTAGGATGGATGTGAGGTGGAACTTCAATACACCATCGCGGAAACCCACATGGTGTTAATAACCAATTTATCCAACAAATTTCCTCCCTTTATTGTCTTGTTGGCACAGTGAAGGTATTGGGTACAGCAATCATTCAGCGTCTGTGAATTGATTTTTTACGAATGAAGATCACGACGTCATGGTATTGCGTTCTTGCACTGAACATGACGTAATCCCCATTCATTGCCATCCTTCTACTGTAACTGCTGAAAGTTATAATAGTGTTTCCGCTGTGTATCTTTGTTTTATTTTTTTATGTTTAACACATGGGAGGCTTTCATAAACAATATCATCATGGCAAAAATGATCTTGTCTAATTTATTTAGATGAACTGGTGATTTATTTATCATTTAATTATTGTTATCAAAAAGAGAGGTTTCGAAGTGTATAATAAATCGATGCCAATTAAAGAGAGTGCAGATAAAAAAAAACGTTCTCTTTCTGAATCGAATGCTCCAACGTGCGGTTGCTACCATCGATACAGATTTGTATTTTTGCAGACGTTTTTACTTGTATTGGGTAAATGTGTACTTGACTACTTGTTGTAAGATACATTCAGGTATTCCCTCAGGTGTAAGTAAAATACGAAAGCGTTAGTTCTCGCTGTTTCAGAGCGTAACAAAATAGGAGTGTATGCAGGGTAACATATAAAAACATTAACTGACGTTAAAACGTCAAAGCGTCGTTAATTAAAAACAAGAAATTGCAGCAAAACTATGCAAAAAGGGCGATGGCAAAAATCTTACTTTCCAAATGAGTGAAACTACAAATGCATATTGAGTCCTATTTCAACTTGTAAGAATATGTCTATCAAATAGAAAGAAGTAACACGAATAAGATAATTAAGATTAATTGATAGAGAGCTATGCTATTTTAAACTATCACAGTTAGCAACTAGTACAATAATGGGTTATGATTAGAATTTTGTTCCAATATGTTAACCCTTTACCCAACGTAACGGTAAAAACCGGCCAGCGGTATTCACAAAAATCGCCAAATAATTGTCATTATTTTTTCATTTTTGGTCTCAAAAACATAGGTTATGATCGCTCTTTGGAACGAGCTCGTCGAGCTCTTTCCAATGAGGGGTCATAACCTATGTTTTTGAGACAAAAAATGAAAAAAATTAGTTATTCAAGAATTTTTTTGGGAAGCGTTGTCTGCTTTTCATGTTCGGTAAAGGATTAACCCTTTACCCAACGTAACGCCCAAAACCGGCCTGCGCTATTCTCAAAAATCGCCAATTATTTTTCATTATATTTTCTTTTTTGTCTCAAAAACATAGGTTATGACCCCTCCTTGGAACGAGCTCGTCGAGCTCGTTCTAATGAGGGGTCATAACCTATGTTTTTGAGACAAAAAATGAAATAAATTAGTTATTCAAAAATTTTATTTGCAAGTGTCGTCTGCTTTTTATGTTAGGTAAAGGATTAAACAGTTCTTATCAATCTTCCCAATAATGTGAATCAATCTGTAGGGTGATGATCCTTTAGAGGATGGTGCAGACTTCTAGTTTTGAAAACAAAACATTGTAATAGTTCTAAACTAACGCTGACAAAATTAAATGGCCAGTCCGATTTTTCAACAGTGTTGCTGAACGTTTTACAATATAACAGAAAATTTGTGAACAGAACACATTTTTGTGTTTCTTTATAACGTGATATTGACATGTAGCTTATGTTATTTCGTCAAGTGGTTTAGTGTATATATATTCGGTGAAAGTGACAAAGTGATGTTATATACCTATGACATTTTCATAAAACTAAACTGTAGTGAATACCGCGTAGGACCGTGAATGTCCATGAAAGTGAGTGTGTGTGACGTCATGTCACGTGACCTAGTGGCGCCATGTTGTATTGTCATGATAACCCGCGTGAGCGGCCATGTTGTGACGTCATCCTCATAGTGATACGTGGTGTGAGTGCGCATGCGCAGCGCGTGTTGTTAGGGTGATACGTGTTTCCGTCGTCCATTTTGTATACTGGAGGCCGCCATCTTGGTTTCTATGGTAGCACGTGATTGCTATGTTACCTAAATCCTTCTTATAGGACAGGGGTACATAAAGCAATGTTGGGCTTCTTTTTTGCATGTAATAACTCCAAATCCTTCAAAAGGCGTTTTGGGAATAATTGCCTTAGTGACACATGTGTGAGGGTGTGTGCGTGTGTGTGTGTGTTTGACGTTAAAAAATCGCACTGGCACAGACATTTCCTACTGAAACGTTTTTTTCTTTTAATATGCCGCCGAAAAGTTGTTTTTATTTACTGAACCCTGATGGATTTCAAACATGACAAAAAATTACATAAAATTGATTTAAACTAAGTGATGAGCTTAGGAACTGATTAAACTGACTGGCAATAATTGATGTTATTCATTGATGGGCTCTAATTTAGTCCTTACAAGGATGTTACGCAAGCTTTTGTTTTTTTTTATAGGCGATGACAGGTCGAAGATTCAAAGGTTCATTTAATTTAGCATTGGTTAAATTGAATTCATCTTTTAACATTTTTGCTATTTCGATATTCATTCTGTTGTATGTTAAAGTGAAAGGAATGATGGGCCTCCTTTCGCATTCTCCCTCTGATATGTTCATACCAAATGGCCAGAGGGTTTGAAGCGTATAGATCCAAAAAGCTTCACGTTTTTTTCTAAATTCATCCGTTTCTTCTAATGTATCTTTAATTGGTGGTTGTTCAATAGGATGGATTTCGAAATCGTCCAAAGAATGACCAGGAAGGTTAAAATGTTGTGCTACCGGGGCATCAGCAGTATGTTTTATATCCTGTTTGTGTCTAGTAGCACGTTCTCGGAAAGGATTTTGACTTTGACCAACATACTGTTTCCGACAGCGCTTACATGTGATAAGGTAAATAATGTTTTGTGAATCACAATGGAGGGGGTTGCGGATCTGATAATGATTTTTCGTTTGTTCCGAGAAAAATTCCTCTTTCTGATCAGGTATAAAAGTATGCAGTCTACAATGAGGCTTTTTGCAATTAAATACCGCACCACTACCATTCTGCAACGGTCTGTTTTGTTCAATCTTCAGTGGTTCGAAATCAGTATTTTCAGTTGGACTTTCGAGCTTTTTCAGAGTTTGAGATTTCAAGGTACGCAAAAAGCGCAGTGAGTATCCTCTCGATCCGAGGGCGCCAAATAGAGTAGAACAAGCCTCATTGAAATTTACCTTATCACTTGAATTGCGGTGGAAACGAATGAGCTGTGATTTGATGATACCTTTAAATGTATGTTGGGGATGAAATGATTTTGTGTGCAACAATTGATGTGAATCAGTGGGTTTAAAATATACTTTATAATCTAACTGACCGGATGCCTGAAATTGCTTTATACACAGTCACATCGAGAAAATCAACAGTATTTTCACTGATAGTAGCTTTTAATTTAATGTTTGGATCATGATTGTTAAAAATTTCTAAAAATTCATCAAAATCTTCTTTTGAATGTTCCCAAATAATAAAAATGTTATCTAAATACCTGAGGTATACGAGAGGATGCTTTGCGCATTTGCTTAAGGCATTTTTCTCCCATTCCGACACATAAATGCTTGCAAAATTAGGACTGAATCTTTTGCCCATAGGACAACCCATTATTTGTAGAAAATATTCTCCATTGAATTGAAAGTCATTACCTTTTAAGCTCAGCTCCAAAAGATCCAAGATTTGTTCATCCGAGCGTTTTGCATCCGGATATTTATCAAATGCATTTTTAACTGATTTAACACCTTTATCAATATCAATGTTCGTATACATACTGTCGATATCTTGAGTAGCCAGAATTGCATTTTTCGATATTTTCAATTTCGAAATTTTTGACAGGAAATCCTGTGTATTTTTTAGATAGTCCGGATGTCTATTTGCTATAGGTTTCAGATGATAATCAATTAATTCCGAGATCGCATAAGATTCCGAATTACAATCTGATACAATTGGCCTCTGATGTGTGTGAGGGTGTGTGTGTGCGTGGCGGGGGGGGGGGGGGGGGGGGGGGGGGGGGGGGGGAGTTATAGTAGTCAATTTTTGTTTGTTTGCATTTAGTAACTCCAAATACTTCAAAATATTTGGTATGCAGTGGTGATGTGTTATAGTAGTCTATTTTTGTTTGTTTGCATTTAATAACTCCCAATCCTTCAAAATGCATTTTTGAAAAAAACTGCCTAAACGACCATCGGAGGGGGGATCGGCCCAGCAGGGGGTAGGGGTGGGGGGAGGGGCGGGGGGAGGGTTACTTGAGTTTAAAAAAACGTTCCGCATGTAGTGACTGTATTTAGTTCAAAATGCATATTGGTGGAACGAAAAAACAATGCTTTGTTTGGGAGGTTAAATATTATAGCACCCTGTCGGAGAGGTCAGCCCCCTATCGAGAAATCCCTGGCGCCACCCCTGCCCACAAGGAAGGGATATAGCACAGAGCTCGCTCCGTCCGTCTCTCTGTCAGTCCGTCCGTCTGAACTTTCTTTATGCACCACTGCTTGTGGGAGGGGATAAAAAGTAACAAAGTATGTGGTAGAAGCCTAATTTGAAATTTAGAGAAACTAAGTTCGAAAAGTGTTCTGAAATGGGTTAAATTAATGCCAATATTATTTGAAACCACAGTGTACAGCTTCAGTAGACCTTGCCCGAAATGAAAAAAAGAAATGACATTGTAACAGAGTGTTTGGAGAATGAAAGGTAGAAGCTTGAAAAGCAGAACTTTAATCCGAACATTTAAGCTGGGAATACTAAGTAAAATTGATTGGCAAAAAGGGTTAAATATTTCCTAAAACCAATAAAAGAAATCATTGATGAAAATGGAATCATTAAGTTGTATTGACCATGCAAGAATTAGAGTAAGAAAGTATGTGGCAAAGTCTAACTTCAAATGCAAAGAAAGTAAGTCTGAAAACATGTTTAAAAGGGATTAAAATCATACCGATATTAATGAAAATCACTGTAGAAATGTTTAGTAGGTAGTAGGCATTGTCCCAAATAAGAAACAGTGACATTCCACTAAACTGTTTGAAGAATTAAAGGTGTAATTTTACCCCCCCTCCCCCCCCCCCCCCCCCCCCAAAAAAAAACAAAACAAAAACAAACAAAACAAACAAACAAACTTTAACAAAAACTTTAACTTGGAAGTTGTAAGTTAAATTGCCAGACAAAAAAGGGTTAAATATTACCCAAAATAACATAAAACATAAAAAACATAATGAGAATGATACAATCAGTAGTAATATTAATTTAAAAGAAAACAAAAAAACTTTAAAGTTGACTAAAAAACTTGAACCACAAACTTTAACCAAACTCCAAATATTAACAGACGGACAGACGAAAGTCATGACTAAACAGGAGAAAAAGAGAAAAAAAAAAACACTTGAACCTTCAGTAAAAAACTTTAACCACAAACTTTAACCCAAACTCTAAATGTTAACAGACGGACAGACTGACGAACAGACGGACGGAAGTCATGACTATAGCGGGAATCATAACAGACACACGAGAAAGATGAGATAAACGATCCAACAAAATACAGAGGGATTACAGTCACACCAACAGTAATCAAATCCTGATTAGCATTTCCGATGACAATCGTATATTCACTCAATCCACGATTCCACGTTGCAGGCAGGATTCACAAAAGGAATATTAGCTGCAAATGCTGCTCTAATCATATCGGAGGCATATATACAGAAGCTAAATAATTTAAAACATCACTTTTACTGGGCACACTAGATGCGCTCAGAGGCCATTTGATGTTGTCCCACATTCTCCTCATATGAGGAAGATGTTCCTAGATGATATTGATGGTGATGTGCGGTTTATGGTAATATTGAAGTTGGTGAGTGGGTTCACCCACACTCCTTCTGTTTGTTACTCGAGTGTATCCGTTGTTGTGGCGCTGTTGCTGAACTCTTAGATTTGAATTAGAATCTGATACAGAAAACTGAACACTGGAGCAGATTATATACATGGACTGACCCAGAGCCGATTTGAGTCCATCTAGAGGGTTAATATGCTTACCGGAGAGCTTGGGAAGAATGAGGCACGGGATGTCAAAAAGCAGTTCGTCTCGGAGTGTTGGGGAAGAGAAGGAGCGTGGAAATAGGGAGGCAGTTTCGAGCACACGGGTAACCAAGGCCTTCTCACACGAGAACCGCTACAAATAAGCGGCCGGTCGAAGTATTATTATTATTATTATTGTTGTTGTTATTATACCTGTTAAAAGTATCGACACCCAAACTAATTATAAATATTACCATTCAATGGTTTTTAATGGAATTACTTCCTGCGGGACACGTAGCAGATGTGCGAAAATACGCCAGAGGCGGTCTGCACAGTAACGGAAGAAGAAGACATTCCCTGAAATTCCTGCAGTATATATCATTTAATGTTGAAATCTACCAGTTTGAAGCAATAATATAACAATAACATGATTTTTAAGGGCGTCATGGTTCATTAGCGGCCCAACATAAATGATTAACAGTCAGAGGTCCTATTAGTAGCCCGAGACGTAGTCGAGGGCCGTTAATAAGCCCAAGGACTGTTCATCATTGCTGCGGGGCCGCTAATGAATCATGATACCTGACAACAATCATGTTATTACTATTATTACCACTCCTGTTACAGCTAACCGCACAAGGGAATTGCTGGAAGAAATAATCACTAAAGTCGGTTCGATATTTCTGTTTCGATCGGGCGTTCGACTTCAGTTCAGAAATACAAAGGGACGTCATCCGAATGGTAGTAATTCATTAGACCATGGAATCTAAAAATATCCGGGCCGCTATAATAGCTATTTATACCATTATCGCCCGCGGCCCAGCTCCGTCGAATGACGTCACTGAAATTATGGAGTTTTAACGGCCCTCCAAAATCGTGTTATTGTTATAGTAACTTATAGATTGAGTGGTAATGATTTCCAATATTTAGTAGAAATCTATACACATGCAGCTGATAAAAAGCACTTCGAGACACGCACAGTGGTCTAATCATCTGTATTTAGACATCTCGATTTATTTGTACAAATTGTAGACATCCTCATGAAAAACAAATGTCTCTAAAAAATTCCTAGATCGGTCCCTGACTATATATCATGAACCTTTGAACATCTGATTGAGTTGACATCGATCATTAGCGTTAATGGGGGATCGCAAAATAAATAAAAAAAATAATTTTAAATAATAATTATTACCACTTTGCAGGGCGTTTCCTACTGCATTAATGTCGATTTAACGGGCAATCGTATCCTCTATTGCTCGGTAGTCACGTGATAGGAGGGCCGCTAATGGAAAACAAAATTCATTATCGGCCCTCTTGTCACGTGACGTCTTTTAGAATTGAAAATTTAGAAATGAGGCGAGAACTCGCAAGGAAAAGTTGATGCTTTCGCCATGTTGCGGTCTTGTTGATCGACAGCAACAGAATAATAATAACTCTTTGGCCAGCCGCTGATTTGTCGCGGTCCTCATAAGAGAAGGCCATCATTCCCCTTGCACCCCACCCCCTCTTCCCCTCCTCTCCTCCCAGCATTCAGATATAAACTGCTTAATAGTATCCCTCACTTCCTCTTTTTCAATTTCGTCAATAAGCATTCCTACCCTCTCCCTCGTGTCCCCCTTCAGCCATCTATCCTTTGTTTCTTCACCCCACTTCTGCATTATTCTTCCAGTAAATTTTATTCTATGAGGTATATACTGTGGGCATTCCAAGAGAAAATGTTCCAGGGTCTCCACTACTCCAGAGTGGCACATTTGGCATCCCTTTTCTTCATCTCTCCAATTTTTCCCCGAAGCTCCAGTGATCTTGATCTCAGTTTGAACAGCAGTGACCCTCCAAAGGTGCCATCTAGGTACTTCTCAAAAGCTGGCTTTTCTTTATATTGTAACCCCTGCAGTGATCTTTTCACGCTAACCCCTGCTCGCCAGTTTCGATTGCAATCTTCCATGACTCTCTCTTTGACAAACCTTTTGCCTTCTTTCATTCCTACTTCTATGTTTGTGACCTCTATAGAGTAATTGTCCATTAGTTCCCTCACATGTTTTGACCACCCCGTATCTATATTAGAATTCCAAATGGTATCGAGCATCAATTTGCACCACCGGTTGTCAGGCAGGTTTCTCAAGTAGTTAAAGTAACACAGTTTTCCCAAATCTACCCTGTCCTTGATTTTCATCCACCCAAGCTCCCCCCTTACTGCTTCCAAAGCTGCAGCATTACTCGACCCTGTTATCCATCTGCCGGCATCATTCTGAGTACTTTCCAACTTCTTAATAACGGTTTGGTTTAATGGAATCACGTCCGTGCCATACGTTATACTTGGTAAACCCACCCTCTCCCACAGTGTTTTCCCCACAAAGACCTTGTTGAAACTATTTTTCCCTAAAAGTTTTAGTTGGTTCAGAATTCTTTTCCGCTTCAGAATCAGTTTGGCTGAGTAATTTCTGTACACCCCTCTTCCCGTTATATTTATGCTTACCCCTAGATACTCATACTCTCCCGTTTCTCCTACAGTGATTTGTTTGCTTTCCCCTTCGGGGATTGAGAACTCCCCCACTCTCCATCTCTTCGTCATATCTACCTTGCGTCCAACGGGTATTACCTTGCTTTTATTTTCATTTAGTTCGAGCCGCCAAGTGTTCCCATATCTACCAACAATTTCCAGCAATTTCTCTAGCCCCTGTTCAGTTCTAGACATTAACACCATGTCGTCCGCAAAGAATAAGCCTGGTACCTTTAGGTCTCCAACATTTACCCCCTCCGCACTCTGAATTAGTTCGTCCCCTAAATCTTTAACATACAATGCAAACAAAATCGGTGAAAAGATACACCCCTGCTTGAGGCCTATATCCATAGGGACTCGTTTTGTAGTGATACTCCCTAGAAACAATTGACACGTGGCCATGTTGTCAGTTGTAGCCATTTTCCATGGCAACTGATTCGTCATCTTTATTGCGTGCATTACCTCCCTCGCTGGAAGTGGAAGACGGAATTTTTTTAAACTCTCTCATCGTCTCGATGTAATCAGTTTCTACAATGTAAAAATTAACGTTCTTTGAGTTACGTGGTCCAAAATAAAATGTTTCTGTTTTATTAAATTTTGTGTCTTTTGATTGCTGGGATATCATTTTGGAAATGTGTAAAATTACAAATTACGTAGTGGTAATAATAGTAATAACATGATTGTTGTCGGGCATAATGGTTCGTGAGCGGTCCTGCATCGATGTTGAACAGCCCTTGGGCTTATTAACGGCCCTCGACTTCGTCTCGGGCCTTTAATAAACCCTCGGGCTGTTCAACATCGATGCAGGGCCGCTCACGAACCATAATGCCCTCCAAAATCATGTTATTGTTTAATTAACAAAAATAATTGTAAATAACAAAATTTGGGGCCCACATCATTCCATTTTGGAGACTGTGCGCAGCGAAAAATCAACGCTGGGATTTCATCGAAGATCATTTAAAGTGTGGTCCAGGTTTTCCACCACGCCTCAGATGGTTTTATTTAGGTGTTTATATGACAATGAATGAAAACATCCAAAACATGTCGGTATGAAGAAAATGATTCCATGCGCGGGTTTATTTTCTGTGCAGATAGATATTTCATGCGTAGACAACAAACGTAAGACTTTATTAAGAGAACGGATGGTTGTAGATGGAGTGAAGTCATGAAAAGCTCGGTTTTTCCCTATTGAGTTTCCTATTTTCGTCATGCTCCGAATCTTTCGCCCTGGCCCAGAGTAAACCAGTTCAGCCAGTGTCGAAGTCCACTCCACGAACCGAAAAAGGCCCATCTGCCACTGATTTCATCAGAAATTAATTTGTTGCCACTTTTTTCAAAACATATTTAAGGTGCTATATAAGTAATGGAATTTTGTTTATTTTGAAATTCTCACCTCTTTATAGGCTATCACTAAAAAGTGTATACCGAGGCCGAGTCCGGAATTGGTGTATACAGAAACCAATGATTAAAATATCTCTTTAATGTCGAGGTGTTGACGAGATATTTTTATCTATATGTCGTATAAACCCATCTTCTTTCGAAATAGTGAACGAAAATCCAATTTTTTTCCATTTTCTTACTTATATCGTGAAAAATGTTTTTCAAACACACTAAAAAGTGTATACAGAAAGACTATTTGGTCACATGATTTGTCTCTTATTTTGATCGGTGGTGTTATGAATCTTATATTTTCGGCAAGTTCTGGAAGGAAACTGGCACGAGTTACACTCGTAAACTTCTAAATATCTCGTCAGCACCCGTAAACTTCTTCAGCCAAGTCCCAATCTGGGAAGGTGTACACAGAAATTAACACTAAAAAGTGTATACAGCTGGCGAAGCCGGATCGCCGAGAGAGAGAGCGTATCTATAATTATACTTCAATTAAGAAAGCGTTGAAATTCTGCATGTGCTAAACAGAAGGAAGACCAAGACTAGAACGCTCCTTTTTCAACGGCCCCCCTCTCTCTCTCTTTCTCTCGCTCTCTCACGGCGAACCGGCTTCGGCAGCTGTTTTCTCTTTTTAGTGTTAATTTTTGTATACACCTTCCCGGATTGGGACTGGGCTGTTGATGATTTTCGCCCGAGGCACTTCAATCGATAATAATTCGATAAATAAGTTGTGTACAACATTAAAATTTGGACACAATGTCAAATATACGAAACAAAATTACTACCGAAGTTTACGGGTGTAACTCGTGCCAGTTTCCTTCCAGAACTTGCCGAAAATATAAGATTCATAACACCGCCGATCAAAATAAGAGACAAATCACGTGACCAAATAGTCTTTCTGTTTCCACTTTTTAGTGTGTTTGAAAGACATTTTTCATGATATAAGTCAGAACATGGAAAAAATTGGATTTTCTTTCACTATTTCGAAAGAAGATGGGTTTATACGACATCTATATAAAAATATCTCGTCAACACCTCGGCATTAATTAGATATTTGAATAACTGATTTCTGTATACACCAATTCCGGACTCGGTCTCAGCCTCGGTATACACTTTTAGTGATAGCCCCTCTTATATTCCTTAAATTCAGATTAAATATACACAAATTATACATCAAAATAAAGGTTGGGATGTATAGAACATGAAACACATATGTAATGAACTCATAGAGTTGACAGCAGGCACCACTGGTTCCTGGAGGTCTGCTATCGTATTCGTACCAGAACTGATAATAAAATAATATTTCGCAAGAACAACTCGTGGCCGAATGTGCTTCAGATATTCAATAACAAAGCTAGGCATTCAAAATGCTTTCGAGTGCAGCGATAGGACTGCATTTTGGAAAAGGACAACACTGTCTGCATTTTTTATTGAAGATGGTTTCCATGCTCGACAGACATGCGCAGATCACTCGATACCACAAATTTCCATCGAAAAACAAAATCGTAATTCTAAGAAATTTCAACAGGTATCATGATACCTTGCATTGAATATGGCAACTGTGCAAGGGTAATACTTTTTGCCGGTAAAAAGGACGGTAAGTGTATAAAAACTATGTTTTAAAGTACTGAATGTACCTCTAAATGTGTGAAAAGTGGTTATTTAAAGGAAGCTTACGCAATAATAAATATATAGAAGGAAGATTAAGTATTGTTTGTTTTATTGTAGACTATTTTCAAGACAAAATAGATCAT